>CM067069.1:3007254-4434754 GCA_033980235.1 Diadema setosum | reverse complement strand
TGATAGAGATTCGTAAGCTTCAAAATTGCATGCAATCATTAATGCTTAATTCTTATACATGTACAGCTAACCTCTCTACATAGACCCACTTACTAAATGTCGGATTTTTATTCCCTTGGTTGGAGTTCGTTGTATTAAAAAACAAACAAACAAAAGCGCAGATGTTATTTGTTATGCCTGTTTACTTAATTCTGTACCTTTGGGAGTTGTTGCGTATTGTGTCCTTGTCCTTTCTCTCTCTCTCTGTCCATGTGTGTTTGTTTGTTTGTGTGTTTGTGTGCGTGTGTGTGTGTGTGTGTGTGTGTGTGTGCGTGTGTATGTGTGTGCGTGTGTGTGTGTGTGTGTGTGGAGCGTAAGAATGTCTCGGAACCCTCCAGTAGCGACAGAGCCCCATCAAGAAATGTGGGGGAAAAGACAGCTTCTGCAACGTTGGATTTATTTTAGTTAGGTTAATTGACAATGAAGGAGAAACCCTAAAGCATCGTCGCTTTTTGTGACACACACTCACTTCATACAACACACACACACACACACACACACATACACACACACACAGACACACACACACATCTGTACAAGGATGTATATTCATTCCTTCCTTTATTAATTCATTCACTTATATTACTCATCTTTTTGACTGTTAAGATTAAGATAAGATGGATGGCTAGAAACTCTGGACGATGGGAAACTGTTTGTTCATGCAAATTGACAAAACAAGCAATATCTGGCAGGAGTTACTTGGTTTATTTCGTCATCTCAATGTGTTGTGAAATTCAGCGATATTAAGCAAATGTGGCAAGTTGCGGCAAACGACTTGTATCTATAGATGTATACATCCTTTACCGTCGCTGTTTACAAAGAAAGTCGCCCAATTCAAGTAAATGTAGTTGTTTTATCTTTCCAGATATTACTCTCAACAAGGTTAACTTTTCCCCCAGATATTGCTTTCTGCATTCTGTGAGTTGCGATAGTCAGCCCCATGTTTAAGAAATCGCCTCCAGGCGTTGAAATGAAATGAACATGTCCGATTTCTTTGTAAGGAAAGTATAAATCATATCATATTCATATATAATCCAACATAATTTTCTCGTACATCATCTTGCGTGGCATCTATGAAAGCTATTTGTGCAGTTGGAGGACTATTAGGGTAACTGTTTCTGAGTGGACTTTAATGTCGCATTAGATGTATCGGGCTTCTTATGTTTGATCTTGCGGCGCGATGACTTTGATGTTGTCCCAGATCTTCCGCTCTCCAGTGCATCTGTCGTTTTCTGCATAATAGGAAGCATAAATATAGAGTAACTATAGGGCTAACAGAAGATCATTCTTCGAAGAAGATGTGAATCGTACCAAACATAGCATCCAATTTACAGCATGTAACGATCTTTTATTGAACCTTTAACAGGAATGGAACAGCCTCGCTGGCTAGCTCGCTAATTGCTAGATTTGTCGATTGTAGGACGCCGTGTCCGAATAAAATCCAGTGTCTTCTCCAGCGTATCTGTATATTAATTCTCTCGACTCTCTTTTTAATTTGTTTCTTTCGTCCTCCTTTTGGTTGCCACTCGCTTACTTTCTTGCCGTATCTTCCACTTCTTCTTGATTTGTGTTTCTCGTTCTCACGTTCCTTCGTTTCTTCTTATTTCCTTTTCTATTAAATACTCAACCTTCTCCTACTTTTTCCTTTATCATTCTTGTATTTTTTTATTTTATTTTATTCTATTTTGTTTTATTTTGTTTTATTTTTTTTATTTTTTTTATTTTACTTTATTTTATTTTATTTATTTATTCTTCGCATGGCATCATTTACACTCTTTTTAATCAACATAATGAAACATAATATATACTAATATGATACTCATTATAGCTAGTTTCTAATACAATTTCAACAATTTTGATTACTCAAACATATGTGACATAATCACAGTACATGTGTTATGAATTACCATACAGAACGGCCGCCAAAAATAAGCTATAAGCTTGACCCTTTGGCAACCGATGATACAATACGTTGATACAATACAATACAATACAATAAGAGATGCGGGGTCCAACATGATGCTTGTGGATAAGGGGGATAATAGGAGAGACAGAAAGAGTACGAAAGAGAGGGTGAGCGAAACCTTCCGATACCAGGCTTGCCATATCAACTTACAATACGTCCATGATTATTTCTTTCTATGCACCCTATCCATCTTCTTTAATTTCCTTGTCCTCTTGTCACCCTAAGAGTTTGTGGTACTCGATCTGCTGAAGTTATCATTTGGGATGACACAATGTAGTGGCGTAGTTTTATGACATAATTGTGTGAGAGAAAAAAGAAATGTATGGAATTTGAGACCTGATTAGACTTTTTGCTTGGTAATCCTACGTTGATTTGATCGACGAAATCCGGCAGATTTGATGAGCAAAATATTTTCTGCTGATAGGGGGACATGCCTTCGGGCACCTGTATAAAGAATGAGGAAAAAAAAAAAAACACAGTCAAATAAAAACAGTGTCACTGCACAGCGTCAACAACACTACTGAAATGATACTGCGCATGATGACGTAGACTAGATTTTACACAGGGTGTCATTTATTCTTGAACGTTTTGGTTTTACCCCGTGTCGTTCCTTGGCGATTCCTCAAAACTTTTGCTTGGTTTTTTTTTTCTTCAGAATTTTCGTCACAATGATATGTGTCAGATTATTTAGAAGTGACACATAAAAGTCTTGAAACCCCCCCCCCCCCTCTCTCTCTCTCTCTCTCTCTCTCTCTTTCTCTTAAAGGAATTAAAGCTGTTAAAATTCAGCCATACGGAAAGCATTTTTTTTTTTTCAGTTCACACTTTGGAAGGCTTCATACTTCAAACGCTATTACGTGCCTAGTTGCACAGCTGTCATGTTATGCAAAGGTGATAGCCCCACATGGGTAGACTAATCCCCGGGAGAGGTCATAGTGACCTGTGAAATGGTGGTCATTTCTGGAGATGACGAATTTGAAGAGATGAATAATGTCATATCATAAAGTAAACCATACTGGAAGGTTTATTGGAGATTTTAGACGGAACTTCGATGCTGGAAGATGAACGATGGTGAGAAAGGTCAGTTAATATACGGAGAGCTGAAGATGCTTCACACAACAGCTGGTCACTAAACCGAAATATGTCACAGTCATTATTGCGAACGGAATATCAAAAGGATAATTCACACTTTTCCCTTTGACGTTGTTTGATTTGTTTTGTGTTTATCGACCTTGAAATCAGTGGATATCAATGATCGTGTACGTAAAAGAGCAACTACAAGTGCCAAGAACAAAGTAACGTGGTCAAAATACTAGCCAGTAACTCTCCTTTATAGGTAATTGATTTCACTTTAAAACGTTTCCGCCTTGTATTCAGGCGCGGTGGAGCACCCCAATTATCTCGCAGAAATCCATCGGCAGCCGAGCCTCATTTGCATAAAGTAAACAACATGTACTCGCGTAGTTGAGAAAAAGTAAACAACTTCTCAAGCTAATAACAATTTCAGGAAACCTATTTTCGGATTAAAATTGAGTTAGTTTGAATTTGAAAACATGTCCGAATATGCACATATAACATATTAAAGGATTTGACAATGATAAAATGTGAAATTTTAGCGAAAACCTGGCGAGCAAAATTACCAAAAATATGCCTCGAAAATCATCCTAAAATTCACGAAGTGTGATTGCGGATCAAAAGCGCCATTCAAACAAAGTACACCGAAATTTATTTATCTGCTTGCATTTTAAATTTCATACCATAATATTCCCGGCCATGGTTGTGTCGGAAAAAAACAGAAGGTGATGTCAAAAATGACACGAACGCAAAGCGTACAGGTCGGTCCCATGTATAATTAATCGCGTCACTGTGGCGCTGCATGTCACAGCACACACAACGCATTGCTGCATGCAGCGTGCGCGGCAGCAGCTCAGCAATCACCGCCGTGCGACACTCAGCAAAATTGACTGCGTCACATGCAAACCAACAATGAGCACGAAATCCTGAATCTCACGTACCACGCATGCCCAATATTACGGGAAAAGAAATGACGTCATTTTCAATTGTTTCGCCGACTACAATTTTCTATTCCAAACCCTGTAGAAACAAGTTGATTTCTCAAAAAGTACAGGTGGTACAAAGCGAAAACTTTCACCATATATGGATTGAGGCCTGATGAACTTATGTTGCCAGTTTCGGACACATTGGAGCCCGGCCATAGTCCAGTCGGAAAAAACAGAGAGCATGTTTTGCGAGAGGTGATTTTCAAAACGCTTTAATATCTCAAGTTCTAGTGCAGCAAATTTCATAATTTTTTCATCAAAAGGAAGGTTTTTAAAAACTTAGATAGTGTGGGAAGTTTGAGTTTACTAGCGGCACGCATAGCGGCACAAGGAGAAGGTAAAGATTTGACTTTTTCATGCACACAGTTTCGGGCAGCCGTGGATGCCCGTTGGAAATTCAAATAGAACGGGGCGATAATGAGATGCAAATTGGGGTGCTCCACCGCGCCTGTATTCGGTTCTTTAGCGTATCGAGCTGACTGGCATCTTCGTTATGAATGCATTTCACGCATTATTTGCAGCCCGATTATTTTTGACAATGTCGATTATCTTCAGGATTATATTGAAGGTCATTATTTGTATTTCACGTGCGTGATGTGATACTGAAATGCTTGGGTGAAATCTATACGATCACCTGTAAGTGTCATGTGCATTTCAAACATACTTTTATCCAGAGAGACAGTCTAAATTTATCACAAGTCATGTCTGAAGACGGATATTAGATTTAGCTATTAATACATTTGTGACGCTTCCCGGTGATAGTAATGAGGAAGGGTATGTTAGTCATGTTTTCATCGTACATTCCACGAAATCAATACACTTGTTGCTTTGCTTTTTCTTGCGGGTATCGTTGTCGATGAGTGGATTATGTTATATCGAGGAAGGGTGAACCAATAGAAATATCTTGACGTGCATTGAGTACCAAGATTTTCTCATTATACCTTGAATGACATGGATTGACTGAACTCAAGAATTCCACCCTTCGGTATTTCGTGCTCTGAAGTGGACATTATTGCAATCTTATAAATAAAACATAATATGTGAATACTATAATTCTATGGATAAGTATTAATAATTATTTGTCGTTGCTCAGACCATGAGCCAAATTGTTCGTTCCATGCTTGTTAATTGATTTTACCAAATGTCCCTCTTTTCGCCAAATCTTCTTCCTTCTTGCTTTTTTCAACATCGGTCCCGATTTTCTTTCTAATGCTGCATTTGTAGTGGTCTTGTTCGTACTTGGGTGTATCTAAGCTCACGTAAATAGGCCTTCCTGCCTTAAAATATTATGTTTTTTAGTTTTGGCTCTTGTGGATTTATACAGTTTATTTATTTTAATCAACAACCTAAGCAAGGCATGTTTATGAATAATGCGTTTAATTTGATCAATTGGGTTGTAATATGTCCGGGAACTGGGGACCATGCATTCATTTTTTTTTTCTTGTATGTATATTGTAACTGGTGGGACCCGCAATCGATACACAAGCTTCACTTTTCTCCATCCCTAGAAATTTATCTATCGGTCAAATATATCACTTCTTTGATTATCATCCAAGGTATTATTGTGATACACAGTTGTTGTTGTTTTTTAAATTAGTTATGTTGACATCTCTTTCCTTTTCTTTACATTATGTAGGCCTACTATTGATTTTATCGAGATGTGAAAAAAAAAATAAACTTGAACTTGAACTTGGAATAAAAGATATGAAGTTGCCGTTCGGTACTGAGAATCCGGAGGACACAATGACAAGCTTGGAAATAATTTGTAAAAATCGCACGGGAGGTGGAATACATCGCCGCTTGATCCACATACTCACTGAAATATCACTAAAAAGTCATTATCGAAGTAACTGGACAACGTAACGAATTCTTAACTGTGTACAGTAATATTCGCATAGCAGTTATACGGACAAATGATTACAATATATTTGAGATTAGAATTCAAGGCGTGTATAAGCATCTATAAGTATTAATTACTAATTGCTCCCCCCTCCCACACAAACTATTCAGCATGCATCATCGGCCTTCATCTGTATTCCGTCAGCAGCTTTGTCTATTTTTCACCACAAAATATCGTATAATCATAGTATATATTCACAATTATGGTTTTAAAGTGTGATTCAATTCTCTCTTTTCACTTAATACAAGATTCCCTGATTGATCCTTTGAACAGAATCGCTAGGTTATTTGGTGGAGTTCCTTGTTTCAGAGGCTCTATACAAGAACTGTTGTTCGTAAGACACATCTTCACGTTGTTTTATTTGTGTGCATGTGTGTGTGTGAGTGTGTGTTGACGTTTACCAAGATGTGGCAGATTGTCCGTGTTCTTTTCTTTCCGTCTGAATGACAACTAAGTAATATAATTATAACAGCTCCTTCTCAGTCAGAGACCGACGTAATATCATACATAAAGAAGTCCAATTGCCGACAAAACATTGATCTTTGATAAATGCAGTCCACGGCCCGATAATCTTAATAGACATACACTTTATTTGTTAATGAGTACAACACATACCACACATTTGACGATGATGATGATGATGATAACGTAGATTAAATCATACATCGAACGCTTACCTTGTGAGCAGTGATAGGCCTAGTTACGGGTTACGATGTCTTACATTTTGACGTCATTATGTGAACTTAGTTCGTGAATAATCCATAGCAAATTCACATTAACTGCTTTTTGTACGATTCAGTGTCTTTTCACGGCAAGAAGCGACATTACAATATCAGTTTCAGTTACCATTATAGTTAGTATGATCAAATATTATATGAATGACAACTATTTTGACTAACAAAAATATAGTGAATGTAAAATATGACCATACGAGTATTTCTATTTGGGTACATATGTCTTGTTCACGGAGTATTTATATCTTCATCTAATTGAATATCCAAATAATCTATCATACCGATGACTTTTTCGCATTATGTTGTTTCCGTCTGATCAAAAACAAAAATGTTTAGCACCAATAAGAAAACCTCAACTTACGTCGACCGCACGATGACGTGGCCTCGAACTTGTAGTGTCCTTGCTCCTCTATTCGTAGACCGGCGATGACAAGGGGGGGGGGGTGGGGGAGGGAGGGAGGGGTGGGGAGGATAGGGGGAAGCAAAGAAAGAGAACATTAATTACTCTCGTCACGTGGGACCCCACAGGTGTTTTAACGTCACCATGGTTACTGGCCGCAGAGATACTAAAATCATGTCTGCATAACAAAGCATGTCCTGAAAGTCAAAAGCCGACACATTTTCTTCTTCTTAGTGGAGAAATCGTTCGGCAACGTGAAGTTTAGATGCATTTACTTTCTTGAGTCTTTTTTTTTTAAACACAAACACCGCTCTTTTTATCAATTTCTGAGGGATTTTTGATAGGTCACATTGTTTTTCGTCAACAAATTTCAATGCAGGCCGGCGCAGTAGCTCTCCGGAACGAGAGCTGCGAAAAAAAAAAAAAGACGATGATGATTTTAAGGCTATTGACAAGCATGCTTCCATTTTATTCTCTCCTAAGATGGCAAAATTGATATCATTCATCTCAAAACATCTGCTGTATATTTTCTCGACTGGTTTTAGCACCCCCGAGGGTGGTTCAATCTATCAAACACAGACGCCATCATAATCGGTGTGGAACAGAAGCAGAATAATATAACGACTGCTATATATACGTCTTCGATGTAGGAAGAAACGGACTCGTATATTTGATATTCATTTATGTGATATTTATTTGAATTTGATATTTATTTGAGTTTGATATATTTATTTGATATTTATTTGAGTTTGATATATTTATTTGATATTTATTTGATAAATGATAACAATAATCCACATTCTTGTTATCGTTGTTTTGGTTGTTGTTGTTGCTGTTGTTGTTATTGATGAAGATGGCAAAGGTTCGATTTTGCGCAGATTTGATAAATTTGACCAATTCACTCTTATCTCTCTCCAACATGCACATATGGGATATGCACAGCGAAAATCAGAAACGCTAATCTAATGAAGACAATGATAATTTCTGCAAGTACATCCTCATGACTTGATGGATTAGAAATGGTTTCGAGAAAAAGATAAAAGATGGTAAACTTATACGTATAAAGATAAAGATGGTAAATTACGTATAATGTTGTGCTGTAGGATCACATGACACACAAACAATTATTGCAATATGCAGTCGACATTTCAGAGATAATGAACATAACATTTAATATTTCTAGCCTTCAGATCCGGTCGTTAGGTCTGAAATCGCCATTCATGAATACTTGACCTCAACTATTATGGTTATAGGTGTTGACCACGAACCTCCTTGTATCTGCGCCTTTGGGGCGCGCGCCATCCGGACAACCTTTTCTTGTTCTCGTCTGGGTCGGGTATGAGGCCACGGATAATGAGGTCCCGCTCCCGACGAACTTCATTCTGGGCCAGCTCCCTTTCCCTCTCCAGTAACTTTTCCTTTGGATCAAAATCAATTGATGCAATGTACACTGTAAAAAACATCGGTGTTAGATTTAACACCACGGGTGTTAGATCTAACACCGATCAAACTTCAATAAAGGTCCACACCCACAGGTGTTAAAAATGCACTGTGATGGTGTTGAAAAGTGTTCACCTGACACTTCGTGGTGTTAATTTGACACTGTACCTGGTGTTATTTTGACACTGTACTGGTGTTAATTCAAAAATGACACCACATGGTGTTGATTTGATATTTGCTGGTGTTAATATCAATGGTTTAACACCCGTCCATCTTCAATAAGGGACCACACCAGCTGGTGTTACTTTGGTGTAAATTTATTTTCACATTTTTTTCAAAAATCTAGTATTTTAATGTAAAATTCTTGATCGTCTTGTTTAAGTTAAAAATCAACAAGAAGTGCAGTTACTACGAAACTCTTCAAAAAACAGTTTAAAATTTGGAAATGACTCCGGTAGGTGTTAATTTAACACCATAAATGAGCACCGAAAATTTAACACCAGCTCGGTGTTCACTATTTAACACCGGACTTTTTGCAGTGTAGGTATACAGGTGAACGCGCGTGTACACGTCTGTGTATATAGTTTAGTGCCTGTGCAGAGTTTTATTCAGTTTGGATGCTGTTTTTGTATTTCATCGAAACACCGAAAACGAATTAATCATGCAATCGCCCGAAAACAAACGAACAAACAAACAAACGCCTCGAGACACATGTAAAATATGTATCACTATATGTAATACATTGACCATGGCTATAAGAAGAATCCTTTTCCGGGGGGGGGGGGGGGGGTTGGGTATAAGAGTGTGTCACTATGAAGTATATTCCGAGGAATACGCAAGCGACGAAACGCAGTGACCGAGCAGGGAAGGTGTGTGGTGTGTGTGTGTGTGTGTGCAAGGGCGCCGGAAGCGGGGGGGCAGGGGTGGCACTTGCCCCCCCCCCCCCCCAAACAAAATGTTGGGGGGGCAAAACGAGTTTTTGCCCCCCAAAGTGCCCCCTGTAACAAATAATTAATCACTGATTTAAAGACCAAACTGAACAATAAAGGCATATTTCTTGTCTAAATGTTGTAATTTCATAACTGAAAATGCAAAAATTTTCGCCCCTCACGGGGCGAAGATTATAATACACTAACAACATACATTATTGTATCTATACACTAATAGTAACTTATGAGTAAATTTAGTGTATAGATGGTAGCCTCGTGTCCTCGAGTGTGCCCGCTGAAACATACCTTTAGTAAACCTTACACATTTCATTTTCTTCTTTGCTTTCTAGCAGTATAAGAATATTTTGATTGTTCGAACGATGCGATCACGTTTAAGCTTTTGATGAGTACATTTCAGATAAATTGCAAAGTAAAAGTGGCTCGCTCGTTCTGCCCGTACTCATAGTAAAATGAAAAGTTTTCATAAGTTATTATAGTCCTTCGCAGTGATTTCTTCTACTATGTTTAATTCCTCAGAAATTTAATTTAAAATGCTCTATAAAAGCGACTTTTATACTCTGTTTTTACAAAAAGTCCCTACCGTGGGAGGGGGTATCCCCCTCCCACACCCTCCCCCGCTCGGTCGCTTCGCTCCTTCGACGAGGATCTCACACCATCACATAATATACCCCTCGTATGTTAAGATCATAGTCCTTCCAACTGATTTTTTCAATATGTTAATTCCCTAGAAATTTGCTTTTAAATGTTCTATAAACGCGACTTTTATACTCTGTTTTTACAAAAAGTCCCTACCGTGGGAGGGGGTATCCCCCTCCCACACCCTCCCCCCGCTCGGTCGCTTCGCTCCCTCGCCGAGGATCTTGCACCATCACATTATTAATGTACTCCAGTATATTATGATCATAGTCCTTCCAACTGATTTTTTTCAATATGTTAATTCCCTAGAAATTTGCTTTAAATTCTATATAAACGCGACTGTTATACTCTGTTTTTACAAAAAGTCTCTACCGTGGGAGGGGATATCCCCCCTCCCACACCCTCCCCCGCTCGGTGGCTTCGCTCCCTCGCCGAGGATCTCACACAATCACATTATTATGTACTCGGCCGTATGTAATAATCATAGTCCTTCGCACTGATTATTTTTCACTATGTTTAATTCCTTAGAAATTTGCTTTTAAGTGGTCTATAAACGCGACTTTTGTACCCTGTTTTACAAAAGCTCTCTACAGTGGAGGGGGGGGGGGGGGTATCCCCCTTTCCACCCCCCCCCCCCCCCCCCCCCCGCTCACTCGCTTCGCTCCCGCGCCGAGGATTTCACATCGTCACATAAATGTGCCCCCGTTGAGATTTCCCCCCCCCCCCAAAAAAAAAAAAAAAAAAAAAAAAAAAAAAAAAAAACAGAAGTGTTCCGGCGCGCTTGTGTGTGTGTGTGTGTGTGAGGGGGCTCTTGCGTTTTTACAATTGAAATTCAATGATCTAGTGCACACGTTTTGGTGGAAAATTTTCATTCAAAACATGATGAAAGATTAAGTTTTGCACAGCTATAGCAATAATATCGTTCTATGTTCCAAATACGACTGTCCTCGAAAACTGGCCTAGTGAACCTATTTTGACCATTATTTTCGGACGATTGTAACAATTGGAAGGTGTGTGTCTGAGGATGTCTGTCTGACTGTGATGAGAGATGTAAGGTGAAGGTGCAAAAAGCACAACAGCCACGCTGATCTTAGGCCTTACTGCTTTTTCACGCCCTGTGGACGGAAAAGGGTGTTTGTTTGTTGTTGTTTTTGTTGTTTTTGCTTACTGAACATTTTATTGGAAATTCCCAAAGAAATAAAGAATGATGTATTCTCAATCATCGAATTTGATTATTTCTATTCAATGCATGCGCGTTGATTATAAGGTTCATTGCTCTTTCAGTGATTGGACTAACGTATACCTGTGGGCAAAAAGTGGGGCAGAAAATTTGTCAGAATGGAATGACTAGTTATTTCCATTCATTGCATGCGCGTTACAGTAGTATAAGGGCTATCACTCTTTCAGTGATTGGACTAAGGTACCTGTAGGGCACAAAATTGGTCAGAATGACCCGTTGATGACAGGTGTTTCCGGACCACTACAGGACAACAGCTGATTCTGTTCAAACTCTCGAATGTAGGATAGGGGAAAATTTTCGCATAAATATCCATGAAGAAAGCTTACCATAACCAACTTGAAAATAATTTGATTTTCAGTCGACATGGTGTCATTTCAAATGTTTGTGTTTATCATTTATATAAAGTGGCGAAAACGCGGTTTAGAGGAACACGTGCTCTCAAAGACAGTTCTCGAGATATTGCTGTAACGAGTGTCTGTGCTCGGTAACTACGAATCTCCGCATAAAATAAATCTACCAATACAAAGACAGCAAAGAAGGGGCATTACTCTATGATAATATTTTTTTTAAGTAGTCTTTTTTAAAGAGCCGTCACAGTGATTTTACGAGATACATGTTGATTTTTGTGCTCGGCACTTTTTTCCCCAGCAGGAAGCATTTTAATCTATACGACGTATTTTGAGGAAGGATTTGTTTTATCTTAGTCTAGTTTTGTTTTGTTTCGTTTCGTCTTCTAATGCCAAAATCGGCGGTAAAACGTTTAGATTTGACGTGTGTATATTCTTATAGCTGTTTTCGTCATCGCAGGGGTAGTAAATCTGTCTCGGTGGTAAAAATGTATACTCCGAGATTATACAGACTATCAGAGAGAGATTTACGGCGTCATAAATATTTCGGGCAAATATTTAGACTCGCCTCAATACCATCAGAAGTGTATCATCACCGTCAGGTTTCAGTAATGAAGGTGTGACTCGAGTCGGACGTATGGCCGAGTTTCTCTGTCACCTAATCCGTCAAAGCCTTTCTCAGACGGTATTTAGCTAAAGTAAAATCAAATGAAAGTTTCGTCCCGCGAAAAAGTAACAGGAACGCCAAGAGCGAAAGCTCAAGTTATCTTGAGTCTATGAATTTAATGAATCAGTAATATCACTTCAATCAGAAGTGTTAATTTTCTTTGAATGGACAAAAACAAGAGTGAATGGTGGGAATGTGACAGCAAGTCCCGCCGCACACTATACGACTCACACCTCTAATGATTGACAGACTTTGGATCCGAAATAGATCCCAATAGCCTCAGAATAAACACGCTTGTTTTGAGAATTGTCTTTGAGACCGCGTGTTCCTCTAAATCTTGTTTACGCCAGGACAGATTATTAAACACAAATATGTTCAACGACACCATTTTGACTGCGAATAAGATTATTCTTTTGTGTGGCGATGACATCACCTTATATAATATCATCTAATTTGGGTTAAATTCTTAACTGTAAAATCAGTTAAGCTTTTGTTAAAGTCGCTATACCCTTGAGATTATGTAAATATTTACCGGTGGTCCGATTTTGAACGTCAAGTGCTAGTTCTTCTGGTAGCCACTGGCAACTACTTTTTTCGCACACAGGTTGTAGGGGGGGGGGGGGGGGAGAGATCGAGGGCTTAGCCGAGAGCACTGCGTGTATGCAGCTCTAGCTGTGACGTAAATGCCAGGCAATATCAATTACGCCTCTTAATATAATGACAAAAGAAGGAAGTACAGTGTTTTTATCACAAATAAAACGTTACTGAGGGAAGGGAGTGACGGCGTGATCTCAAATACAAGAGCAGAGATGGTAGTATTCTATAAGGCAAATTTTGTTTCATCGAGACCTTCTTGGTTTCATAAAGGGTTAACTTGTTGAAGAACGCAACGCGCGTAGTTCACGCAGACGACAGTGTCAGAGTAGTGAGGTGGAATCTTTTTTTTTTTCACATCCTTGATCAAAGATTAGATTTTAAGACTGTATCATCTAGATAGAATTTTAGTAAGATTTCTTGAAAGAAAAAAAAATACTTTCAAAATGATCTGGAAATTACACAAATGCGCTCGGAATACAATCATGAAAGTTTAATTAAGAAAAAGAGATGCGTGATTACAAAAAAAGAAGATAAATCATGTCTTATGCAACCATAATCATGGCAACAATAAGTATCGCCTATACAGGGACATTAGTAGAGATTATGCAATGTACTCTGGCAGTGACTATATACCTTCAACTTTACGTCAGTATTGTAGTCACATGGCCATCAACATCACATTCCAAATATAATTGCAGCAAAAACTGGTGTAATACTTTTACTAATCGTGCTTACTAATTCATCTTTCAATCAGAAAGTCTGAGTATTGCTTGGTCTGTATTTATGCAGATTATCATGAATTTTCATTTATTATAAATTATTCTTAATTTCTGACGTCAGTACAACCCAGAACCATCGTATATAATTGTGCAGAGTGTATTTAGCACAGAAAAAGGATATCGATGTGGCGTAAACAGATCCACTGGATGACAGAACATGTATGAATAAATAATTTTCTCACTATCTTTGTGATGGTTATGATTTTATTACCATGTTCCATGCTTACCTCATAATCTTGTATCACACGTTCTGCCAGTGCGTCCATATAGCGGGCGCTCGTTAAGTCAACCACTTCGCTCCCCATTAGCCTCCAGAGGTTGCGTCGACACTGAATATTGGGTGGCACGTAATAGGCGCGTCCTCGTGTTGTCTCCTCGGAGCCAATGCAAATTACGAGAGAAATGCACAGTCAGAGAAAGACAGATAGAGAGTATCAAATTCCTTCCAAATAGGCATATCATGATATACAATCGCAACATATTGCGTATAAAATGTAATACATATTACATGATTATAATGTATTACATTTTTATAACATACATATACACTTTGTATGGATGGAACATATTGCGTGAAACATATACTTCGCATATATTTGTAAAGTACTATTTATACACCCTTATCATTATGAAGTATTAAACTGTATGTATATCACTTGTAAAGTAAAAACAAGAGAGGAAAAAAAGCAAACATAGATCTACACGCAATTTGCCTGAGAAATTCTCGCAGGCCATACCAATTTTTCATTGCAATATTGACATTAACATTGTTCGCTTCAAGACACTACTCATAATTAGGTATGCAGGCAAGTACAAGTGTAGGTAGCTTTCTGGAGTTTTGAACCTTTTTTGGAACGTCATCCAGGAATCAAGCAATTGCTGTTTGTCTAAAAGGGCAAGACCACACGTCGTAGCACACTTCTACGATAATATGGAGTTTATAGGTTCCTTCGCTAAATGAATAATGAAAAAAAAAATGAGGAAATTCTTGCGTACAATGTAACGACAAGAAGCAACATTTCGTTAGACTCTACCTTTGTGCGGGGTAATCCATGGCCACCTCCGGGAACAGAGCCCATTTTGAGCGAAGAAAAGACAAAGTTTCCAACTTAACCTAATTGAACCTCTGTGCGTTTGAGAACTTTTGAGAGGAGAAACTACCTTCGTACTATTGGATTATACGCAGAGGGGACTGGGTATACATCACTGCCTGCCCACCAAAGTGAACAGGTTTGGTCATTGTGACCCCTCTGTTCTCATGGTGACCAACCACGCCATGATATCCAATGACTTCTAAGGTCATGCAACAAATACCGCATTGTTTCTGTATACAGCGGAAAGCTTGTGATAGAATTTTTCTTCGCCTCTCATTCCGCGCTGATGTAACTCCCGGCATGGCAGTAATTCAGGCAAGATTGCACATGCATTTGGCTTCCACACACACACAAATTTGTCCATACTTTGCTGCAGTTAGTTTCATCTTTACTTAAAGTTAATGGTTTCATTTTCCAGCTCTTTGTTTTACCAGCTTTTACTCAAATATGACATTTGGTTATTAAAGAACAAGGCACATCCAACGTTTGCTCATACTGCCAAAGAATGTAAGTGGATTGAGTGAAAGCAGCAACATTACAAAGAACACATTTGTGAAAGTTTGAGGAAAATCGGACAATCGATGCAAAAGTTTAGAATTTTTAAAATTTTGGTGTTGGAACCGCTGGATGAGGAAACTACTAGAGGTTATGGCGTCATGTGTGGACAACAATATAAAGAAAATATAGAGGGAATTCCACAAAAGAATTATTTTTCATGAAAATTACAGATTCCATCAACTGGATACTGACATATGTTAAGGGTAGCATTATTCCCCCTGCTTTCTGAAGGCGGTTATAGTCAAGTGCTCTTTCATTATTCTATAAAAGTGAATCTTTGGTTTCCTTTAATGCTCTCACTTTCCATGCAGTTCTTGATTTATACCAGCTTTTACTCAAATATGACATTTGGTTATTAAAGAACAAGACACATCCAACCTTTGCTCATACTGCCAAAGAATGAACACTTAAAAACAAACAAACAAACAAACAGAGACAAAAATGAAACCAAATAAGTAATCCAGGAACTCACTAGGTTCCAACACTGACATAAGAAAGGATGGGTACAGCAATATCTAAAATTCCCATACTTTCCATTAATCGCCTTATCGAATAAAAGTGTTGACCATATTACATGCATTGAACATCTAGAACGTGATCAGTTATAGATTTGTGACATGTGGCGTTTTTCTTTTGTCTTTTTGGAACTGATCGTCGGGCCACTACACATACTCTGCCCTTTTCCTGCTCTATATACCTCCTTTACACAAACCCGCCCACACAATCACAGTCAATGTTTCGCCATTACGATATAGGACGCCTTTTATCTTCAAAGGTAATGAGTTTCCGAAATATATGTGGTAGACCCATATAGCAAATGCGCAAAGATTAGTGAAACGCTAAAAAAAAAAAAAAAAAAAAAAAATGAGGAAAATCAAACACCCTCCACCCATGTTGTATTTAATGGCATATGCCACTATTGTAGTTGAGCATAAAGAACAAAATCCTGAAAGAAATTTCACGAATCTCATTTTTTTTTTAAATGAAAGTCCTTGATTTTATCACTTGTCAGTTTGAGTTACATTATCATTTTCTACTCCGACTTGATATGCTTGAGAAGCTATAGTACAAGAGTGTTCTTTAGATCAGGTATCGAATATGACGTTTTGTAGCAACATTCCGTCCTTGTTCAGGGCTCTATTTATTTTGTACAAAACAAATTACTGACTACAAGCTGCAATGGTCGACGCGTCTGCTGCATTGTTTGTTTATTTGTTTGTCTTTTTCTCCATTGCATTTATTTGTAGTTTTGGGTTGTTTTGTGTTTTGTTGTTGTTTTTGTTTTGCATAAGATGACATGAGAAGAAACACTAGTTTTGAATTAAATAATGCAAATTGAGGCCCCCATCCATTTCAAGCTTAATCGCTTACGATGGTGGTCTCCTGCATTCAATTATCTCTGTCATTTACTGAAAAATAGTGTATATTTTATTTCATGTTTTTGTGTATACTGCTCAATGCAATCACTTGTATGTGTATCTATTTGTGTACTGTTATCGATTTATTTCACTGCACTTGCTATTCTTTGTCTTTGTACTTTTGAAATTTGTATTCAATTTGTATCTGATTGCATGCAGAAATAAATCAAATCAAATCAAATCAAATCAAATTAGAAACTATTGTCAAATCAGTCATCCTCTCGGATGATTTTAATGTCAAATCGCGTGCTATACAAATATTACACTCAATGCAATGAGGATTATAAATCATTCCTGTATTTATGTTTAGAGAACGAGAAGGAAATGAAATGGCAGAAAGTAGAGAAGGCTTGCCATGTGCTAAAAAAATGATGATGCTTAATGGCATGATGACGGTATAGTTGATAGCCTGTTGTAGGAGTTGGAGTAATGACGACAATAAGTGTGAATATTAATGATAATTATAATATGATTACAATGGTAATGAAAATTATTTTCAACAGCAGCAATAATGGTAGGCTTACTGATGATAATATAGTTAACAATACAACATTAATGACAACAAGTAAAAGAAGACAATCGAAATAGAAGAAAATCATGAGATGGAGGGAGAAGGAGGAACAAAAAGAATCAAAAAGTGGGGAAGGAGTAGGCCTATATAAATTTAGCCTCTTATTGCTAATATGTCAATTTTCTGCTTACCTTTTTCTTCGAACGTCGGCCCATCAACAGACAATCATAAAACGTGTGATTTAATTCCTTGGTTTGCCTATCCGGCCTGTGCAGTGCTGGGGACTTGAACAGAAGAGCTCGACCTGATTTACTAACACTTTATCACATTACAAGACGTCGATAACTTATTCATGATCGTCTTATGTAAACGTCCATGCACTAGAAATGACCATACCCATCTCCAAGGATACTTAGCACATTTACATCGCGCATCTTCCTAAATACACCCGACGCGCAGCGATTTACTATGACGTCATAAAAGAGTTTTTCTCTTATGGCTATCAATGGGTGCGCGCTGTGGCATCTTATCTTGACTACACTGTTGATGGTTTTCAAGACTGGAAGATACAGCTAGAGCTAAGGTGTTGATCCGATTGCAGGGGCGGATCCAGGAATTTTGTAAAGGGGGGGGGGTGGGCGTGACTAACATTTCTGGTGCCACTTCCGGGTTTCATTTCAATTTTTTTCTTTTTATTTCTTTTGTCTTTAACGAAAAATAAAAGGCGGCGTGCGCCGGTTGCGCCCCCCTCTGGATCCGCCACTGGATTGTCTGTACAGTTGTATCTATATGCCCCATCAGGAATTATATGAGAGATCAATGGAATAAGGTCAAGAGATGTTGATAGATCAGCAGACTGTCAGAAAAAAAAAAAACCAAAGAAGGGGAGGGATAGTTTGTGAATTTGTGATTTTGCGTGAGACAAACAGAGAGAAAGGAGAAAACTTAGAAAAGTGCAGACAGTAATAAATGTAGGCCCATGCTACATAGAAAAACAACAACAACAACAACTTTGTTTCCCCTTCATAGGTATGCAATTTGAGCCAAACGAACGAATCTAAATTATTTAACTTATGAAATTAGTGAAGGGATGTCGAGTGAATAGCTGCATATAAGAGAGTTGATAGACTGCAAGTATGCAGCATGCATTTTTTTTTCTTTTTGGGCGTCCCCAACCGAGGACACTCATTTTTAAAATGAAATAGAAGTCATATCGAATCACCATCACAATATAAGCGTAAATTAAAATTATCTCCTTGTCTTCCAAATGATCAATCATAATACCGATGCACCCCCTAAAAAAAATGATAATGACAATCGAAGAGGAGTCGTGATTTAATAAATCAATTGTGATTCGAATACAAGACCCACTCGATTATCCATTGGCTTTTGTACAAATCAAATGAGCTTAATTTCTAGCTACATTAATTATAATGTGTTGAAAATTAATCCTTCTAGCACTCGTAAGATGTGACAACAATCAGATTTATTTATCTCAGGGCTGTAGTACGATGTAATAATTATGAAAGATAGTTTGGATCGTAGTCACCGCGAGTTCGGTGATCGTAGTACACGAAACTTCATCACGACCCGTTTGAATACTTCAATACGTTTGTGTTGTGTGTACACTCAGTTGTGACGTCCTATTCAAATTGACCAATCAGGAGCCACGATTCGGCGTTAGTCTTCCACATCGCCAGTGAACAGTGTAGTAGCGTCGCGTATCCAGCCTTTCGCAAGGTTCAGCGAGCGAGCGACGGCAGCGGTAGCGCAGCGCAATCGATGTACAATGAATGCACACAAACACCCACACGCAACGCATTGCATATATGTATGTAGGGGGCACACTGGCGTGCACAGCTTGAGCGCACGCAAAAGAAGCGTCACGTCACACACAAGGTAGCGTCTGCTTTAATATCATCAAGCTTCGATGGTGTAGTAGAGTTTTGCTTGTAAACGTGGTAAGTTTTCTTGAAATGGCCAGTTGTCTCATGTCTTACATGTCACATCACTATTATCAGATTTATTGATTAGTAATGATTAATGTTTAAGGTACTAAGTAAGGTGTAACCGGATTTATAACCTGCAATGTTTACGTTCTTGTGCCATCACCTGCATAATCAACCGTACCATATAACTAACGTTAGTCTGTACGTATATGTATCTACGTACAGTTCGTGTACCCGAAGACCCACACTCGGTCCGGTAGCTGCTGTTTTGCACCCCTGGAGTTCCGGGCTATGAAGGGCAAGCGGATCGACCAGGTCTAGTCGTTGTGCTGGGTATATTTGATGAGCACCATACGCAATATCTTCGAGTGTCTCTTTCCAGTGATTTTTTTTTTATCACATTTCGTACGTCGATAATGACTTCCTTGTTTCCTGACAGGCTGGACCTGGGTTGGGATTCGATCGTCAGATTATCTGAGCTGACTTTGTATTATTATGATAATATGAAAGAATTCAGTCGTGGCTACCTTTCTGAGGCTTAGCTGAGCTTATTCTGGTGATGACTGATGTGTATTGTTGTGTAGACTCTACTAGTAAAATATAGATTGTGTGATTTTAGCCTGATCTCTAGAATTGGTTTATAGTGTCTATTATGTTCTTTCATCAAATTTCATGACTCCAACAAGTCAGCCCTCATTTGTAGAACTGAAGCAATTCTAACCACACTACTAGCGACCCCAACACATGCAGGGTGTAGACCTATGTATGTATATTCGGTAATATTACTATTTAATACTTGACTGAAAGATCGGTCTGTATCTGGTTGTCGGGGATATGTTCCGCGCAGACTGCGTCTGGCTTCACGGATCCCCTCTCCGGAGGAGAGTGATAATGTCGAAAAATGAAAGACTCCTCCAGGCAGGAGACGGATCTTTCTGTCTAGCAGTAGCATATTAATACTGGTTACCATGCTCCGGGGTTAGAGCAATTCTAACCCTAGACAGAAAAATCTGCGTGTCCGGAGAAGTTTTCTATCATTTTTTGACATTTACGGCTCTCCTCCGTAGACGGGAGGAGATAACATATAGGAGGGGATTCCATGAAGCCAGACATAGTCTCCTCGGAACATGATCCCCACTGACCAGATACAGAGCAATCTTTCAGTCAATTCTAACCCAGGCTGCTTCACACATGACCTACAATATTTATTTATATATTTATTTTTATACACAAGGCATCTACAGTAAGTTATGTGTGCTGTAATTTGTGAAACAATATAAACCTAACAAATGCTGATTAACTATGGTCAGGTGTGCACCAAGGAGGTTGCCCCTTTGTACAGCTCTCTCTTGTTTTTGTCCTTTCTTGATGTTTATTGCAAGTTTACCATACGCTTGTGGTAATTTCTCAGTGTTGTATAATGTCATACCTAGTACACACTCGGGACATTGCTGGACATTTTTTTTTTTTTCATTTTCTGTGTGTGCTAGTTGGAGAACCATTTGCATTCATATAAGATGGACTGGATTCCAAATTATTGACCAAAAATATGATTTTTATAATATTTTTGTGTACAATCTAGTGGGAAAGATGCGGTGTGATGTTATGATCATATGTGACCCGCTACAACAAAATGATCCTAAAGTCGGGCAAGGTCGATTATTTGAAAATTGCATGACAAAATTCCCTTATCTTTCTGCTTTAAATTGATATATAACTCATGTTATGAAAGTAATCGGCTGCGGAGATATCGATGTTTAAAAGAGAGCATGTGGAGACGTCTGGGAAATCACTGTTTCGAAAAAAGTGCCCTGAAAGTTTTCCTTGCAATCAAGGGACACGCAAGTTAGTTTTCACCTACGGACAATAGAAGGTAAACCCTAGCAACCCCCGAAATGCTCATTCAAGCACAGCGTCGGCCGTCTCCTCACCGACCAATCAGTGACCAGGATGCCAGGAGAAGCGGCTTGGCATAGCGCACCCCGCCCGCACGCTCCAGTTGACTTGGCAGTGTGCGAGCTTCACGCTTGGGTTAGCGGCAAGCAGCAAACTGACCAATGAGATCACTCCGGTCATTGTTAGGGGCGGAGCCTATCTGTGGCGCTCAATCCAAATTTTCGAACCAGTTTCTGCTTCATTGAAACGCCAAAAAACATGGCCCAGAAAAACGCTATTTTTTGGTCTTTCCTTTCATCATTTTGCTTCAAAATTTCGACAGATGATAGAAGACATGTCAGACTCCAATAATATGTCAAAATCAGAAAATCGTAAGTTTTGACCAATTATGATGCTCTGACTTGAAACTCGATTTTCAAGGCTTCGACCGTGCGCGACTTTTTTTGTTGTAGCGGGTCACATATCTGTACTTGTTGAAAACATGGTGGAACACTAAAAGTCCATAACTTTTCCATTTTTGTGTCTGATTGTGAAGAAGTTCTATCATGCATTACAACATGTAGTGTACAGTTGTGTACATGGTGTGGAGTGGTACATGTTTTGAAAGCATACACATTGCTGCCAACTTTCATGCAGTCAGCATGAGACTCAAACAATTCACCCATTTCTAACTCTCTCACTCTGATAAACAAATTCTCATGCTGAACCCCTCAAATGGAAAGCTGAAAAAAAAGATGTCTTCCGAAAATCTGTGATATTGCAGACAATATATTACTTTGTATGTAAGTCAGTGAGGGCTTTAAGTTGTCCATGGCAACCATAAGGGTTTTTATATTGAAGATTGTGGCTTGCCCAACCAATCATTAAGGCAAAATGCAAGATATTAAAAAAAAAAGCAACAATAACCAATTATGGCTAGAAGAAGATGCATTGAATACATAATGTGTGCAGGGAATAATTTTCCTGGTATCGCATAGCAATTTGCTATGCATTTTGGTATGACTGCTATACAAAATGTAATTTGCATAGCAGTTTCATTACATACACGTAGACTTGTATGCCATTTTGTTGAAAATGTATGTCCATCGACAAAAATTGCTATTCAATTTCGAAAAGGAAAATTATTCCCTGTGAGCCATGTGGTCTACCACACTATAAAACGAATGTGACCCACTGCCACTACAACATCGCAAGAAAACTGCATTCACTGTAATTCATGGTGATTTGGCAGGAAAGTCAGAAATCTTGTAAGAAATCTGATATGCTGGAACCCTTCCATGAGCAGGATGGATCACAATATCCTGTTGATAACAATTAAGTAATTTTGCTGCCTTTAACTGGACAGTGTGAGCCTTTCAACAAAACTGATTTTTCAAGATCATGGATTTTCACTCCAAGTCCAAATCAGATGCCTTCTCCCACTGATCACATCACATCCTCATGCCCAGCACACTTTCACCACTGGTGAGTGAATACAGTGTAGATGCTGTTGCCATGGGAACCTGATCATTTCATTGAGAAACCGGGAGAAAAACACCTGCAGTATCTCTGGAATGCATTCATGGATTACACAGCTTTGTGTCCTGTAGAGTATACACTAATTGTAATTTTATGGTTATGATGGATTGAGCCCACCAATTTGTTCTGAGCACTTCAACATTAGGGATGCAGATCGTATGAGCAACCATTTTTTTATTCATAATTAATCATTAAACAGGGTAACCCAGCCAGTTGTTGTACACTGTGTTTCCTTGGGGCAGTATTTACACATGACCCGAGAACATTTATTGGCTTTCATTTTGTTTTGTTTTTCAAATCACACAAAGCGTGAAAACACTTTGGGCAGAGTAATCCATCCATCCATTATTTGTGATATTGCCACACTGTCCAATCTGAAACAATTGAAAGTTTTCCGGTTGTAAATTCCTGAAGTCGCTTTGTAGCAAAGTCTGCAGTTCCAGATTGTGAAAAAAAAAAAATCCTATCCAAATTTTTGTGCAATCATCCAGTATTTATTGTGTGCATCAATGAAACAACAACAACAACCTACAATAGCTGTTATAAAGATCCTGCAAAAATACACACATGTAGATCACACATTCATTATTTTGACGTGTTGATTAGTTATGGGGGAAGCGGGAGGGAGGAAATGATTACAAAAATTGATATTGTAGTGAAAATGCTGATTCAAACAAAAATGGTTTAATACATTGTAATCGGTATGCTTTACATAGCAATGTACCATTTCATGTTATATTTAACAAATTTTGATCACCATCTAGAGTGTTGTAATTTACATTTTTTTCACAATTCTATATTTAGATATGATATCCATACAGGAATAGTATCTACTTCGAACTGTGCAAATATCCTTACTTTGTATTGAATCGATATAATCTAAATTTATAAAGGAAATGAATGTACCGTACAGTTCATATTATATCAATATTCTAGTGCAGTCACTGTGCTGAACACTGGTGAGTGCAAGATGTGTAACACAGAAATCAGCAGCCAGTGTAACCGTGTGAATTTGGCTCTGTTTACATACAATGTGTTTGAAGGCAGGCAGATAGTAGAGGCAGGTGCACACGGGGTCTGAATGGCAGCCATTTCTCCCACACTGTAACCATGACAACATAAAGAATGACTATACGTAATGCAAGTATGTAAGTGTGCTGAGTCATATCCCGTTGTACTGGGGCAGAAGCTGTCAATTGTTGCCCCTCAAATGTATTGTTTCCCAGGAGTATGGGGAAGAAGGATGGGGGGGGGGGGATGCATTATGAATACCCTGGAATGAATCTTTGTCTTGTTTGGGGGGAATTTTTAATATTTATATTACCCTCTTGGTGGAGAGTGCTAGCACTCACCCACAGCAGTTCAATTAATCTGTATCTCATTTGATTCTTTGAATTTTGATAGTGAACACAATCATATTCGTATTCTTTATCAAATGAGAAGCTGTCATGATCATCAAATAATTCTTTGTTTTTGTTTTGTTTTGTTTTTATCTGCTCTTTTAGCTCAACAAAGCCCATGTTAGACAGTGCTTGAAGTGGTGATTGAAATCATAGCATTGTTCTTCATTGCCACATTACTGTGTCAGGAATTCTTACCAGAAAGTCTATGTACAAACTTTAAATGATACATACACTGTATTTCTATTTCAGTATATCATCTTTAGATTACAAATTAATTGCAGGAAGATTGTGCCACAATCATTTTTACTCCCCTGTATATTTTTTTATTTGTACAGTCTCTTCCATCTCCTCCTTCTGGGAAGTTGTTCCAATCAACGATGACGAAGGCCAAGGCCTCCCTCAGCTCCTCCTCCTCTCCCCCGATCCACATCCACGCAGACATGGAGACACCGGTCCATGTACACGTCAAGAGGGGTACCAAGAAGTCGGCTTCAGCCATGGCTGTTGAGGTATGTTGTATGCTATGTACACATTGTGTGTCTCTTCCTCTACAGTGTACACAATGTACATACAGTGTAGGTACTTCAAGATGATAAAATTGTGATGTGTGCATTATGCATCTAGATCTGAAAGTCTTTTCTTTTATCAGTTTTGCTTTTAGTATCTCTTTGTGCTAAATTCTCTACCAGACTGATTTGTTTCTATCTTTGTCTCTATGACTGAAATCATTCCTCTATCATTCTTTGTTCATGGAGGCAATATTTTCAGCAGTGGATGTCTTAATGTATTGATTGGTGAAACAACATTTGCGTCTACGACAATTGCTCCAGTCTTATTTTCTCTGAGGACCTAGGGTTGTGGTAGGTATTTATGTTCAGTTTGATGTGAGGATTAGCTATAGGGTCATGTTTTTGGGTAGGTTTTATGTTTTAATAGCTTAGCATGCAGATATTTTTTATGGGAGCAATTGTCGCCGGAGCAAATGTCATAGAACCGTTGATCAATCTATGGCTTGGTCTCTCTGTATTATATGTGCTTCATCTCTCTGCATGTACGTGTGTATCTCTCTTTCTTTCTATCTAAATCTCTATCAATCCATCTATTTTTGTCACTCTCCTCATCCTGTATCACTGGTGTCATGGATTAGTGATTATGGAAGTTTGATTGGACCTTGTCATTCATACACATTTCACATGTTATTTTGTACAATTTGTGCATAGGAGAGGATGAAGGCATCCAAGAACCGCTTCAACAGCACCCTTGGGTCTGCTGGGAATCTGCGACCAACGAGGAGTGCAAAAGGACCATGGGTTCCAGCCCCTGGCAAGTCCACGAAGGGGCAAAAATTTAGCTGGAATGTAAGTCTGGGAACATGCTCATTTTCTCAGGGGAAGAAATTACATACTAGATATCCATTGAGTGGTACTAAGAAGACAGAGACAAAAACCAAAATTTGCTGTTTCCAAGTAGCAGCGTACCTATTTTGTGGGATATATTGCTACTTGTATATTATGGAAGCTGGTTTGTTTTTTTTTTGCTTAGAATTTAGACTACTTTGATGGATTGTCTTCCGTAATGTGCAAGTAAAGAAATTATGCACCCTATTCTCTCCAAAGGGCAGACCAGGTGTCCTATTGTGATCAATCAAGTATCGAACTGACTGCCAATGTAATTAGTTTGCCATGAAAACAGGAAACATACGTTGTATGTTATGCATATACATGTATATATATGGATATATAGTGCGTACAACTGTATGTTTGTGTCAATCTATTTTTTAAAATCTTAAAGGGAAGGTAAACCCAAAGAGCAATGTGGATTGAGTGAAAGCAGCAACATTAGTAGAACACATCAGTGAAAGTTTGAGAAAAATCGGACAATCGATGCAAAAGTTATTAATTTTTAAAGTTTTGGTGTTGGAACCGCTGGATGAGGAGACTACTAGAGGATATGACGTATGAGTGGACAACAATACAAAGAAAATATAAAGGATATTCAACAAAAATTCACTTTTCTAGAATTATGAAAGAGAAGTGGACCAACCGCTTTCAGAAAGCAGGGGGAATAATTGCTACCCTTAACATATGTCAATATCAAGTTGATGGAATTTGTAATTTTCATGAAAAATGGATTTTTGTAGTATTTTCTTTATATTTTCTTGATATTGTAGTCCACTCATACGTCATAACCTCTAGTAGTCTCCTCATCCAGCGGTTCCAACATCAAAACTTTAAAAATTCATAACTTTTGCATCGATTGTCCGATTTTCTTCAAACTTTCACTGATGTGTTCTACTAATGTTGCTGCTTTCACTCAATCCACATTGTTCTGGGGTTTATCTTCCCTTTAAATATCCATCCCTCTGGCCACACACCTACTTACTTATGTGCCTGTCAAACCATACCATCTACACCACATTTTATCTACAATACCCTTCTGTCTATTTATTTATCTATCTATTTATCTATCCATCCAGTTGTCTATTTGTCTATCTATCTCTCTATTTATCTATCCATCTATTTATCTATCAATCTATTAACCTGCCTATCTTCTATCTGTCTGTTGCTTCTCCAGGGTTCATCTGCCCGCCTAGAGATCCAGCCCCCTGGCAAGGACTCCGGTATCCGCTCCACCCTACGGATGGAGGACCTTGATGATGAGGAAGATGAAGTCCAGCACCGGCTGTATGAGAAGAAGATCGACACCCTCATGACTGAGGTTGACTCTCTGAAAACCGAGGTAACTTCGGAACACATTCTTCCCTCTCTTCACCTATCAGGTTCCTGGAACTGCATTCCTGTAGTTCGATGTTTTATATCTTCATATTATCATGTGTATTTCATGAAGGTAGACAAAAACATATATATTTATATGTGAGCCCTGTTTTTGTTGCAGAATTATCAAGAGCTCTCAATTGCTAAATTTTCAACAGATCTTCAAATTGGCAATGTTTTTCTGAAGAGTATAGTTATTTTTTGAAGTTTTTTTTTTTTGCCATTGTGCAAATGTGATAAATTCAACAGAATGCATATACTCTGTCTCCTTCTTTGTAGGGTACAGTTGAAGTTTGATATAAAGAGATCTGATATACAAAATACCTGATATAACAAACTAATTTCTGTAGTCTCAATGAATTAATTTCCTTTGTTTTGTATTTTTATTGACTACTGATATAACACAATATTTGATATAAAGAACACATTTTCTTCATCTCAAGGATCCTGTTATACTGAGATTCCACTGTATATATGTGATTTCAGAGTTGCCAAGTCAATGAATCCAGTATGATGAAAATTCTGAAGTTCATGACATTCATTACTGTGTGTGGTTTGCTAACTATCTAGTTCCTTTTTAATGTTTTGCTTCCTCCCCCTCATCCCCTGCCCCCCCCCCCCCCCATCATAAATGGACAGAGGGAGATCGCCAAGAGCAAGCGGGCTGCGGAGAGAGCCAAGGAGCAGCTGGATCTGTCCAGGAGGGTCCTTGAGGAGCAGGAGGACGAGCTCCGAGACTTCAAGGAGGAGCTACAGATCACGGAGAGAGAGAACCGACTCCTACGCAAGTCGATGGACCAGCTCAAGGACGATGCCCACTACACCAGGTGAGTAAACCTTGTTTCCTCTGTGCACGCAGGCTTCTGCTACGCTGAAAGATTCTATGGTTGAAGACAACATATCCTCATTGTTTCAGATGATTGCTAGTCTCACCATTTAACATTCCACAGACTACTTCATCTACCTTTCTCCTGACACTGACACCTTGCAGTGTGACCCATGTGGGTAGCAGTGGACAGCGAGAGATATCAACCGGTTACTTGGTGCAGTATGTGATAAAAAAGACCCCCCCCCCCCCCCTGTCTCGTCAAAATTACCCACCTTTTCCCTTCGCAAAGTCTCAGCCATCGATCTCAATGACAAAAAAGAAATTACTAAATAACCCCCCAAAAACAACAACAACAACAAACACACTTGTGCTTTTATGTGTCGTATTAGAGCTTTACCAAAATCACACACATGTAGTGACTTTAACAAAATTAGTAAGCTCGGGGAAAATCTGAGGTTTTTGTGGCAAGAATTTAGAGAAGTCATATTCTTGTTTTGAATCAGTGCTTTTATGTGTCGTATTAGAGCTTTACCAAAATCACACACATGTAGTGACTTTAACAAAATTAGTAAGCTCGGGGAAAATCTGAGGTTTTTGAGGCAAGAATTTAGAGAAGTCATATTCTTGTTTTGAATCAAGTCATTTTTTTTTGGGGGGGGGGGAGGGGGATATGATGAGGTGGACATGCAATGTTTCAAGCTTGTATCACTGCTACAAACTTGCACTGCGGCAAGCCTATATGCTGATGTTATCTTTTTTCCGATTTTTTGTTTTCAGCCTTGAGAAGGACCTGGCCACCTCAGAGAGAGACCAGCTCCTGAAGAAGCTTGTGGAGACCGAAATGGATGCCAGATCAGCTGTGGAGCAGGTGGATGAACTCAGGGATGTTGTGCGCAGGTTGAGAGAGGTAATGTCAGGCGAGGTTACAAGGATATCTGATTTAACCCTAACTAGGCCGGGCTATTTAGGTAGATCATAGAGCCGGGGGGGGGCCTCCCAGGCCCCCCCTCCAGATCTCGGCCGTTGACCGCGCGATCGCAACGAAAATTGGCACACACATTGCCTATGATGTAATCTAAAGTACTACGAAGTTAGATTTAAAAAAAATTGTCATTTATGCTAAATTATGCTAATTTATGCATAATGATGCATGAAATCAGACAATTTGGTATAAATCACTAAATAAAGCTCGAAATGGGCACATTTTTTTGTGTAAATATTCTTTTTAGTGTCCTAAGCAAATATAAGAGAAAAAACTGAGCTATCCAAAAAAATTTCTTAAGTATTTTATTGTTTTTTTGAATTTCTTATGTATTTCTTTGTTTTTTCGACTTTATGTTTTTCATTGTTTTTTTGATGAAACTTGTCCGCGACATTGTTCCGAACAAGAAAATATGTTATTAATTGATTTTAATCAATAAAACCCCCAAATAATCATGCTTTTATGAAATTTGACTGTAAGCACAGTTTCCATTGAAATTGTACATGAATACACGTTTTTCAGCAATTTTTGGTCTGACATGCATGTACATATTTATGCGAAACTTCGGAACCGCGCGCCCGGGCATCGCAAATTTGGTGTCAAAAGATACGGGAGACTCGACAGAAAAAAGTCATGAAACGTCGCGGCGATAGCTTTTCACGTTAGCGATACATCACGCGGAACGTCGAGGGGGGGGGGGCCTTGGAGGCCCCCCCCCCGGCCTAGTTAGGGTTAAAACATCTCTGATATCTCTTTCAGATTGGACATTTGTCAATAGCTGTGCCATTTGAATTTCCTTTGTCGTCTCAGTTAAACTCCTGTTTAAACATGCATTTTCAATCTTTTTAAAGCAGGTATAGCCATTGCTCGTTAAAAGTGAAGAAGTTGAATCTTTCAGTGTGTGTGATTATGAGTCAAGTTGTTTGACTGATCTTCTCATGATCTATCAACCCCATTATTCATACCATCTTTGTCCTTGCAGGTGTGGTGACGCGACATTTGCTCCTGCCACAGTTACTCCAGTCCTATTTTCTCAGAGGACTTTAGATAGGGTTAGAGTTAGGGTTGTGATAGGGTTTTTGGTTTAGTTTGATGCGAGGATTAGGTTAGGGTTATGGTTATGTTTGTGGGTGAAATTTATGCTTGGCTTAGCGTGCGAATATTTCAGCAATTGTCACAGGAGCAAATGTCATGCAACCGCTTGGTATATTCTTGGTCCATGTAGGAGAAGCGTCTTAGTTCCCACGATGGCAAGGTTCTCGCCAAACAGAGGCAGCTGCTCCTGGAGAAGCTGCAAGACTTTGAGACCACCAACTCTGCCCTGAGGAGGATGCTGAGGGAAGAACACCAAAGACAGGTGAGAAAGGTTAAAGGTCATGGTTTACCATAGGTTCATTGCTTGTTCTCTCTGGCAGGAAACCAGTTCCTTTCTTTAAGTGTCATTCATATGTAGGTCAAAAAAAAAAATAGTCAAGCTTTTCAAATTAGCAAAATACTTCTCAAAGAGACAGAGTCATTCTTGCTAGATGCTAAGTTTTAGTGGCAGGAAACCAAAAGTGTAGATGGTGTAAGCTTTGTTGAGTTTTCACAGCTGTACAAAAAAACCCAACAACAACAAAAAGACATAGTACCTATCAAAGCAGTATACGTATAAGAATGCATTGAGGCCAAACTGTTGGCAATCATATTACTGAAATAAAATGGTATTCTTTTATTACCCCATCCCATTGCATGCATATCACATCTCCCTCTTACTATTCTTTTACTTTCGGGAGTGACCATTGTTTATGCTGATAAATGCAGCAATGGTAAAGAGTAGAGGATATACAAACTGATTGCACCTGAAAGGGTAGAGACAATCAGGTAAGTGGTTTTTCCCTTTCCAAATAATGTGCAACACTCCATAACATTGATGATATGTAGGAGATCATCCTATATTTTTTTTTTTTCTTACCTCATCCCTACAGTCCACTATGGGCCAGGCAACAGAGCAGAGAGACATCCTGTTGAAGAAGCTGACCGAGTCAGAGTCGGCCAATCAGGCGCTGCGGCTGGAGGCCCTGGAGAGCTCGCGGGCAGCCGAGTCGATGCGTGCCACCCTGGAGGCAGAGCGCAACCAGGCCCGTTCCCTAGCCGACCTGCACACGTCTGTGGAGAGCACCAAGGCACACCTGCAGAACCAGCTGAGGAAGAGGGAGGCTGACTGTAACCGCATGGCCGTCCAGATCAGGGTGAGGACATTTGACTCCTCTCCTGTAGCCTCCAATCTAGGTCGAGGATGTAGCTATTGTCTTTCCTGAGTAACACGTTTGATGCTGCGGGACTGCTAACAGTGGATGGGCGTGAAGCATCCACTGTGTATATCCACTCATCTTGCTTCAGCCATATAGTTGAATAGAGATTACCTAATCCCATAATCCCTACGTGTCACCATGGCCTTTCAGTTGGCTTAGACACAATGCTACACTTGAGTAGGCTTGCTGTTTTACAACTAGGTAAAGTTTGGATGGATTTCTAAATGCTGATGAAAATGCTTGGCAATTTCACAAAGTGCATAGGCACATTATTACGCACATCACCTGAGACGCGCTGCCTTGATGCTTGATAAACAGCAGCAGCGGCTTCAGGGACAGCGCGTCTCAGGTGATGTGTGTCTTTTGCCTGAGACGCGCTGTCTTTGAAGATGTTGTTGTTGTTTTGATTGTGAGATCATGTTGTTGCCAAATTTTTACCTCCACGAAATAATCCTTATTACTGTAAAATCTCGTTCTTCAAAATAATCCCCTTAATGGAAAAAAAGCTACGACTATAATTTTTAAATCTTTTTAAGATAATAAAGATACCACTACCTTTGGAAATGAATGATGTTCCTAGGTGTACTGAGTTTGTACTTAGCTCTCTTTTGTATCGTCATGTAGGGTAGCCATAATGTGTCCATTTTTATCGCGCGCCTTCGTATCTTGTTATCTACTATCTTTGGTAGAAGTACAGATTTGCGGGCGCGCGCGCTCTGCAGTACTCGCGCGCTATCGGTAAAGGTACGGTAACAACGGTACGGTACGGTAAAAGTTGTGCCAACGGTAAGCCCTCTCTTTACGTGAGTATTTTCCCGCTAGTCATGTCAGCTTTGCAACGGTTTTCAAACGGTAATGCTTGAATGAAAGCAGATCGGTAAGACAATATTTTACCAGTAAGGAACGATTTTCCCGGTAGAGCATTAAGTTACTTCATAGCGGTAGTGTAGCATACTGTACACATGAATGTATGCCATTTATACATGCATAAAATTTGCTATATATGAATGACTGCCGATCTGACACTTTAACAGAACGCCTGATCACATTTATATAATCATATATAATAATATATATATATTCACATATATATTCATATATTCATATATTTATATATTCATATATTCATAGTATGGACCTGTTGATCATTTGTGATTATTTGTAATAATTTGTAATTATACAGTTACAGACAAGCTTGATTTCACATAGACCATGTACAAAGTACAGACGGGCCAAAGACGGGGCCTAAGGCCGGTCCCAAGGCCACGGGCCTTAGCCCAGAACCAGGGGCCCAGAGCCCAAGTGGGCCCAGGCCCAGGGGCCCGGTGGCCCAGGGGCCCAGGGGCTCACGGGGCCCAAGGCCGGGCTGAGGCCAGGAGCCTAAGTGCTGGCCCAAGGCAGGGGGGCCAGCCAGGGGCCACCAGACTGAGACCACTAAGAGTACCAGTTATGACTTGCTGTGATAATGATGTGACAGGCCTGTGCATACACATATTTATGTAAATACACTGTACAAGGCTGTGCATATTATGTAAATACACTGTACACTAACTATACACAGCCCAGTCGCTGTATAAATCGCGACAGAGCAAACACAGAGCAAACACAAAGCAAATTCTACGATTGCCTTTAGTTTGGATACTTGACATCATTTTTTGTCACCTCAAACGCATCAAAGACAATCTTTATTAATGTAACTTCATACCGTACCTGTTTTCCTGGGGTTTATTTGTGGGAATTCTGCGATCTGGGTACTATTCGCAAATCTAACAGCATGTGAAAATGTCAACTCCTGATCATGTAACGTGCATGTGTACATTTCTGTGTTCACTGCTGTTTTCCATGAACATGAATTCAACAACTACTGTTATATCCTGTAATATGAGCTGCCAGGACAAAACTCACTTACACTCTGATTCTGTATAGCAATCACTTTCAAAGCAATGTATTGATACATTGCATTGAAAGTGATTATTTCATCTTTTATATACATTTTGTCTCTAAATAATTGTATTTTTTAAGGAAAAAAGCTTAAAAAAATGGAATTTATGTAAATTTATGCAAATTAAGCAAAAGGCATTAATTGTTTTTATTTCTAAATGTGTCCAATAATCTCATTACCCTTGAAAATATCAGGTTCAGCACTTAAATCACTTCAAATGGGTGCACTAGCAGTTCCAAGACCTTTCTTTGGAGTATAATGCCTCTGTAAAACATGGAGCTATTGACCCCCTATTCATCGGATGTGCTGAAAATGTATTTTAGGACATTTCTGGAAGATTTCGCTGTGATTCTTTCCTTATTATCATTTCTTGTTATTATTTCATTTTTTATATACATTTTGTCTCTAAATAATTGTATTTTTTTTAAGGAAAAAGCTTAAAAAATGGAATTTATGTAAATTTATGCAAATTAAGCAAAAGGCATTAACTGTTTTTATTTCTAAATGTGTCCAGTAATCTCATTACCCTTGAAAATATCAGGTTCAGCACTTAAATCACTTCAAATGGAGAGTTTTATCCAATTTTTTGACAAAAGTCTAGAAGTTGGAGGCCATCTTGGATTTTGGCGGCCATTTTGAGTATTTCTTACTTGTGTGCTGGACACTCGAACCAAAATTGATCTATAGACAATTACCCTTACAATGGTACCAAAAATTAAACTTTTACATCAACTTGAACTGAAAATCAAAAATAACACATGCAAGGCCCCCACTATATCTACTGTGTAAGCTAGAGCTACCATATGGCTAGCTTAAAGCCCCTAGCTAACATTTGCCAAAAAAACAAAACAAAAAAAAAAACAGCTTTAGTGCTTCAAAATTGTTCTCAAATGTGAGTTAGGGATGAAGATAACTAACATGAAAATGTTAGTCAGTATAAGCAATGTTAATATTCAAATATACAAAATGTGAACAATAGTTTTTATTAAAAACCATTTCTATAATAAAATGTCACTATGACAGTTTATTGAGAAAATTTGTGATTGATATTTAGGATGTTTTGTAGGATGTTTTGGGATACAACTGAACTATACATATGCATCAAATGTGATGATTCAAACATTTTTTTTTTCTAATCATTGCCCCAAATGTTAAATAGTAGCTTTAGATTTGAACTTTATTTTGTCTTCTCTTGCTATCCCATCATCACCCACCCCCAGAACCTTGAGAACCAGGTGGAGCAGGAGAAACTAGAAGTTGACCACCTGCAGTCACAGCTCCTGGCTGCCAAGGAGAAAGCCGCTGGAGACAAGGATGCCCTCAAGCGGGCCACCAGGGCCCAGAAGGAGCGGGCCTCCCGCAGCGAGGACGCCGTGGAGAAGCTCCAGGCACAGATCCTGGAGGCGGAGACCATGCTGGCGGAGTCCACCGCCCAGGTGGAGGAGCTGAAGGGGCGCGGCAGCAAACTGACAAGGGAGAAGACGCACCTCGAAGGGGAGAACAGTAATCTAAGGAGGTGACTCAACAAATCCACCTTTTGGATTAATTCATAAACTTTAGGAGTAGATGCATAGACTGAGTGACTTTTCACTCCTGAAGATGCATCATATCAAAGCAGTATAGGATAAGCCAACATAATCCAATTCTCAGGAACTTGCAAGCAGGAGGCCTAAAAAAACACAAATCACTTCAGTGCATATTTAGGATAATGGCAACATTACTATCAGTTAATTACTAGTGATATTTAGAAATAGGCAACTCTTGTTATAATGAAGTCCTTAGGACCATCAACTTACTTTTGTTGTATCATATTTTTGTTGTAACCACACAGTAAAGATATAGAGATATATTGATGATATTTGTGGGACCTGAATTCTTATTTTGTTGTAACAAGAATTTTGTTATACAAATAACAGTGTTTGTTATAAAGAAAGTCCACTGTACTGGACTGAAAATCAGATTATGCCACGATGTTTCAGTAACAGTAAAAATGGAGAGGAGAAATTCAAGAGGGTGCACCTTTACTCTTTAGATAGACCTTTGAGAGCAGTGAAGAGAAGAACAGTAATCAGCAAAGTTTATGTTTTTTATCTACCTTTTTGAAGCCTTTCACTATTTGTTGACATTGTCTCTTTTGGATAATCTTTTTCAGGAGAATCGAAGAGATGGAAGAGAGAATGCGTGAACTGGATGTGACCTCCAGAACGAACCTTGACCGGACCAATGCAGACCTGCACCAGAAGACCACAGAGGCCGGCAATCTCCGGCTGGAGAACGACAGACTTCAGGTAGGCAGATGAAAGAAGGACGGTCACCATGTAATATGAATAAGACTTGAGGACGGAGTATATGGATTTATGTATTTTTTCGTTGTTGTTGTTGTTGTCGTCGTCGTCGTCGTTGTTGTTTTCATCATGTTGAATGTCCACGTGATTTTGACACTGTAAGTGACTTTGAAGCACTCCACCTTCTGGTAAAGACTTGAGTCACTCATATCTCCTTTGATGTTTCAGTAATCTGGAGTTTGGCTACTGTACAATTTTTGTCCCCATCCCCCCCCCCCCTCCCCCCGTCACATAGTGTGCTGTATTAAAGAATTTGTACTGTTTAAACTTTTTGACACAATACTACAATGTCCTCGAACACCAGTGAAAGCAGCACCTGTCATGGGTCAATGAAAATTTGTTTCGTCAATTTTCGCACAAATCAGATTTGAAGTCAGTAGATGATATTGAAGATTTTAATCCTTTTTTTTTTTTCCTTGTCATCTCATCCTGTTATTAACCCTAAAAAGACTGGGCTATTTTGGTAGCTCGAAAGACTGGGGGGGGGCCTAAAGGGCCCCCCCTTAAGATCTCGGCCGTGGATCGCGCGATCGCCGCGGAAATTTGCAGAATGGTAGTGTGCGATGTAATCTACAAGATCGTATATTCGAATTTTACAAAATAGTCTTCTTTTATTTTATTTTGATTAATTATGCTAATTTATGCGTGAAATCAGACTTTTTGATCTACATCAGTAAATAAAGCTCCAAAAGTGCTCATTTTTGGTCTAATTATTCTTTGTGGCATTCTTAGCAAATGCACTTGAAAAAAAATTCGGTATCAAAATTGATTTCTTATTTATTTTATTGTTTTATGAATTTCTTATGTATTTCTTTGTTTTTTCGAACTTTTGATTTCATTGTTTTTTTTAACAAAATTTGTGGCAGACACTTTTTGAAGCATAATACTCCTAAAACAAATTAATTTTAGCCATTGAGAGTAAAAATAAGCATATTTATATGAACCATTTGAAAAAACTCAATTTGCATTGACTTTGTACACAAAATCACATTTTGGAGCCATTTTCGGCCTCACGTGCATGTACAAAAAGTTATGTAACTTCAGAACCGTACCCCCAGGCGTCACAAATTTGGTGTCAAAATGTGCGGGAAACTCGAAAGAAAAAAGTCATAGAACATCGCGGCGAGAGCATTGCGTGTTGCAGAGTAATCGCGCGAAATGTCGAGGGGGGGGCCTTTTAGGCCCCCCCCCCAGTCTTTTTAGGGTTAAGACAGATTAATGTTGCTTTCAGTTAATATACTGTTAATGTACAAGTGTATGTTAATGTTTTTCATCACATGTATGAAATACTTGATCCTTTCAGGCAAGTCATGTGCATATATCAATATGTGTATGTAAATTCCTCATGCAGATGAGTTTTGCTTATTCACTCAGTGTATCTATATTCCAAATCCAATGATTTTTCTATATCTGTGATGTCTACTCCCCCCCCCCCCCCACCCCGATCTGTGCAGATAGCCAAGAAGGAGGTAGAGGACAGACTAGCCCATGCCTTGTCACAGATTGACCAGCTCAAGGCCAGTGTCCAGCAGTACGAGTCACTGGTGGCGGACTACAAATCTCAGGTCAGTCACCTTTCTCACATTACTCCTTTCATTTCTTTTTCTTTTTGTTTTTGTGTTTTATTTTCTTTTGAGTGGAGCATGAGAGGTGTTTGATATAACAAATATCATAACGCTTCCCTTACAGTGGTTTGCAGTGTCACTAGGTCAAAACATTATAACCCACTTCATTGCTGTTATCATGAAAATACATCTATGACCATGACATTTCTTCATTCAACTTTACTGATGTCAGTATTCTATATATTAGTGCCTGTAACCATATACAAATGGCATTGGTAGAAAAAATATGAAATTCAATTCATTTCCATTCATTTCATATAAATTCAATTTCATTTCCATCAACAAAAGTAATGAATAAAAGTATGCATTTGTCAGTTCATGTTATTTAGTAATTTGAAAAAAAAAATACAGATCTGAAATACAATACAATAAAGAGATATCTGGAATTTGAAAGCATGAATGTTATGGTATACTGGAAGATGAAAGCATGAATGTTATGAGAATAAATCAGCACCCAGAATTTAGTAGAGCTCCATGTATCATCTTACATCATTTATCATGTAATGTGTGGTACAGGGGATAAGTGCAAGGAATTTCCTGCTTACCATAATGCCTGTAGATGTTTGGGGGTTTGGGGGGGATTTTTTTCAAAATTTACATTTTAGCAACTGCAGAACATAAACTGACTACACAGCATATTAGGGTCAGCATTCACAATGCTGGGTTCAATAGATGACATTGAGGAATATTTTGTCATAACTTTGAAACATAACTTTTCTTGCTAATAGGTTTTATTGTGGTACCACAATATCTGAATAATCATGTGATTTGCAACACATACCATTTTGTAATGTAGTCTGTACAAGAAAACAAGGAAAAAGTTTCATGCATGACATAGATGTCACATTTTTGCCCTCTAACTTTTCTTTTTGATTCATCTCAGCTGCAGGAATTCATAACACAATGAAATATAAGTCATCTGAAATATACAAATTCTGACTAAAACTTGATGATTTTGACCATATCTTGTTGCATAATAATGTCAGACCTGCCAATGAGGAACATTCACTGTATCATACTTTACATTGTACCGGATACATTTACAGATCTTGGAAGATGAAAAATTGAGACCTAGATTAAAGGATTACTCATGAAATTATATGGCCATTGGATGATCTACTTTGTAAACATTCTCTCTTCATGATAATCTTTTGTGCAATGATAGATCAACCAGATACTTTGATAATTGCAATTAAAGACATATTAATAGACATATTCAAAAGTTAAACATTGAATAAAGATAAATAATGATTGTGCCAGTAGTCATTATACAACTGTATGTACTAATCTTTGTCAAAAAAATTGCACCTAAATACCATCTGACATTAACTGTATAAGCCATGGAACCATGTTCAAACAAATTTGTTTGAGCAGCCACAGATTGTACACTTATTAACACAAACCAACAAGAGATTTTCTCTTAACCCTCACTATGCTGGTTATACTATGTAAATTGAGATGTTCTAATCATAGTTGTGGTCCTCACACTGACACACTAACTACTTTCTATGGGAACAGTTCATTGACTGCACAATCAAAACCGCTCAGCTGGCGTACACGACCAGAAAGTTTGCCTATAACACCATTAATCACACCCCTCCGCCACAGGTGGGTCTGCATTGTATGGTTGATTCACAACAATATGTTTGCACCCCTCCCCCTGGAATGTCTACACAATATGGACATTGCATGGCTGATTTTTGTTGTTGCCTTTTGCTTTATCTTATTACAGTTTTCTTGTAATGATTACCCCTCAAATTGTTTTTGGTTGCACATTGTCAGGTTCGTTGTGTAAAACCATGTTATCCTTGCGATAATTTGAAGTCAGAGTACATGTACACTCTTTATTCCCTAATTCGCTACTCAAACGTGAATAAATTATTTTCAATCCCGCCTCCCTTCCCTAACGCATGCGAACCTGCAAAAGAACATAATATATACATAATACCTGAATCCTAGGGGAGCACCAAGCTTCGACGGCAAGACAGGGCTATTCCTATGCCCTCCCCTCTCAGTCAGGGAGCACCAAGCTTCGACGGCAAGACAGAACGGACGGAGAGAACTGATGACTTACGTACGCGCCTGGAAACCACCCTCACGAACTGCTTCTTGACATGCCGGAACCAATACCGCCTCCCGATGCTCTTATCCCGACAGCTGTTTCGTCCTGGTCATATGGTCCTCTATCTTGAGCTTGCAGGCCGTCCCGACAATACCAGTGATGGACGTCGCAATTCCGTCTCTGAATAAGACGTCCGTTCTGCTGCGTGTCGAACTAGGTCAGTGAGCTCCACAGCTCTCTCCGCCTGCGAAAGCTTCGAACCCGGCACCTGTCAACATTCTTATGCTAATAGGTTAGCTCAGCTAACAATTGAAAATATATTTATTCCCTAATTCGCTACTCAAACGTGAATAAATTATTTTCAATCCCGCCTCCCTTCCCTAACGCATGCGAACCTGCAAAAGAACATAATATATACATAATACCTGAATCCTAGGGGAGCACCAAGCTTCGACGGCAAGACAGGGCTATTCCTATGCCCTCCCCTCTCAGTCAATTAAAGAACGGGTAACAAGGAAACAAAACGCATGCAATTTCATTTAGGAGATTTTAATCCAAGTTTCATTCCATAAACAATGTGTCAGTAATATCTCACATGCTTCATAATAGTGCAGAATAAACAAGGCAGTTTATTCGCTTATAACGTTATCATATACAATCAACGTAATATCCATACGCAATGTTTTAGAGGCCCAAATTCAAAGACACCGAGAGACGATCATTCATACTATCTTTAATGTATCCATCCTTGGCAGTTTCTGAACGCCATCTACCATGCTTCTTAAACAGTCTATCTGGGACTCCAAATTTTACGGCCGCTGTAGCACCGCCGCTTCGAAGGCTGTGCATGCCGAACTTTTTCGGTTCTAAACCCACTGCTGACAGGGCATCCCGTAACAGATCCAAACACCTAGTGTATGACAATTGTCCATCCCTTAATTTGTAGGATTCTTTGGACTTACAATAATTGACGGGTCTGAAAAGAAATTTCTCATCAGCTGGATCATCTAACTCCGCAGCCAACAAATACTTCCGCAAGGCCGAAACCGGACAGGTTGGTGTATTAGTAGCACCTATGAGGACCCATGCTCCTTGTCTATAAATATCAGTTTTACTCTTCATAATGAAAATGTTCACATGGGAAGCATACATATCAAGATCGCACCTACGAATGTTTATCAGTTCGTCATATCGTAGAAATCCAGCATATGCAATCAGTATCATAGCACATAAACGAATATCCACTAAACTAGTGGAAGAACTATATTTCTCTACAACTGCCTTCAAAATTTCTGGTGTAATAGGTTCCTTTTTTACAATTGGTTTATACAGCAGCTTCTTCAGTCCTTGAAGTACAATGTGTAGAAACTTCCGATCACACGGGTTAATGTGTACCTTGGGATTACAGTCATAATGCCATTTTATAGCGTAAAAGGCCGACTCCATCCTGGAGTAAGGAGCACCACTTTGGTATAAATGAATGAGGTATCGACTAATGTCTTCTGGTTCAGCCAGAGCTGAATTTACCTTAGATTGCGTACACCATTCTTCCCAGGCTAACCAAGCTCTCTTGTATTTATAAACCGTGTTATCAGCTCTTGAAGCTGCCAAAATCTTGGTCAATGTTTTACCATATTCGTCCTGTGGCGAAAATCTGGGGGGAATATAAAAAGAGGAATAGCACAACTTACACCTATCCTGTGTGGTCATTATAAGACATGCTATACATTCGACACCTAAACAACATGGTGTATAGCCCCCAACGGCTAAAATTTTTGATGAATTTCATTCGCCGCTGCCAAGCGCAGCATAAAAATTCATCAAACCGCGGAAGGAAAGCTGCATAGCTTTCATTCAGCCCTGCGGCAGATTCCACAGCCATGCGGCTGATTCCATAGCCATGCGGCTGATTCCATAGCCAGGCGGCTGGTTCCATAGTCAGGCGGCTGATGCCATAATATAGTCCTACGACTGATACGTTATGAAATTATGCAGAATTTTCATTTGCCTCTCGCCACCCCATTCAATCGTACACATAACACTGGACTTTGGAATTTCTTTGTCCCAAATATAGAATTCCTATTTCTGCCTTGAACGAAAACTCCTTCCGGATTATCAATCTTTACTACACGCGATATCAATAAACGAGATTCTCTATTCTCCGAAAACAAAAGGGGCCAAAATGGGGCAGAAGGCCAATATGGCACAACTAGAGTTCCCATAGCGGAACACACTCTAACGTGATTCAAAACTTGCCCAATACTATCGATAGGGGGCACCAGCCAATTATTCTCGCCCGCCCAATCGCGCGAAAACGCGTCTACTGCATCCGTATTAGGACACCAATATTTAGAATTAAACTTTGGTAATTTGAAATTAGAATCATCTGCGAACCTGTCAACAGTATGGGGCCCCCACAACTCATCCAAAAATTTAAAGAATTCGACAGAAACTCCCCAGTCATCGAAATCAATAATCCGACTAAGTGCATCTGCACAACGGTTCTCCTCTCTGGGAACCCAGTGAACCTGTAAAGTGATCCTACTTTTTCTGCAAAAATTAAAAATGTCCAAGCTAAGCTCGTGCAATTCTGCAATCATGCTACCCTTCTCCACGATAGAGACTACACCTCTATTGTCTGTAATTATTTTCGCAACCTTACTTCGCAAGTAGGGTGCAAATGATTTCAACGCCAAACTTAGCGCCATAAGTTCTCTCCAAGTGGAGCTTTTCGACATTTCTAGTTTAGTCCAGTTTCTTGCCATTTTCATGCCAGCACACTCACCAATCCAGGCTCCACAGCCTGACTTACTGGCATCAGAGTATACAATGGTCTGTGGAATAGAATACTCAAACAACATGCGTTCATTAAGGATGACAAGATTTTCCTTCCAGAAAAATAACTCGGCAATCAAGTTATTGTCACTGTCTATATTGTACTCTTTATCCCAGTGATCTCTGCGAATGATTTCATAATGCATAAATCTAGTTTTTAACTGAGTTAAAGCACCCACTACTGGGTAAAGAGAATTGATCTTTCCAGCGATAGCCGCTATTTTTCTTGCTGAGACATTTGGCAAACGTGTCTGAAAAGTGTCCAGACATGACTCCAGGTCCTTTATCCTCCTCTTGGTAATCTTTAGACAACCAATACTGCTATCCCATGTTAACCCAAGCCAATCCAAGCACTGGACTGGGATCCACTGCGATTTCTCGACATTAGGTACCAAACCTGCTTTTAATATGTCATCTTTCACTGCCTTGGCCACGGCTTCGCATGTATCAAACGAAGCAGCACGACCCCAACCATCATCTAAATACAAAACAATGAATATCCCTTTACTTCGCCAATGGTTAACAATCGGTTTGAGGCATTTTGTAAAGACGTACGGAGCTGTGGACAAGCCAAACGGCAATACTTGAAAAGTATAATATCTAGGACCATTACCAAAATCCCAACTAAATCCTAAAAAGCGAGTATGGTCCTGAAAAATATCAAAATGATGATAACCTGACTTAAGGTCAAATGAAAACATAAAATCTCCCTTTTTAAAATAAGTAAGTGCTATATTCCAATCCTCAAATTTAACTTTGTCCTTCCACAAATATTTATTAACTAAACGTAAATCAAGAATCAGTCTCTTTTTACCAGAGCTTTGAATTGACACTGAAAGGGGGTTAACAACATGGGGTGCAACAAAAGACTCAACAATTAGTTTTTTCTTTAATAGATCAAGAACAGCTTCATTGACAAATTCAGGGTGAGACAAGGCAGATTTATTGTTTCTTGATTCTAGTCGGGGAGGAGTCTGCAATAACGGTAACATGTAACCGTGTTCAATGGTATCTAACACAAATTGAGATGCACCAATGTCTTTCCAAAATTGTATTGACGCCTTTAGTCTTCCTTTGACTATCGGTTCTGAGCTACCTTGCTCATATTCAAAGTAATTGTTTAAGTAAAATTCTTCTTCGTACCGTTCACTTTCAGCAAAAGCGATACTGCTAGCTCCGCTAGGGCAGTTAAAGTCTGTCTCCGAAATATCTCGAGAAGTACCGGAAGCTGTTTCCAACTCGTCTTTCAGGGAAGACTGGATTAACTTGGCGCCATCGCCATGCAGCGTGTCATACCGAACGCCTGTACGTGGTAAAATCACAAGAGAACGCAGATCAGAAGTACTAGCTCACGAATTGGTTATGCCCGCTTCCAACAAGAAGTAGACTACATTATCCATTCATCATTGGTGACAGCATTCTTAATTATTCCTCTGACCTCTCTCATACACTATCATCTCATTGTTCTTCAACGCAATCATGCTGAGAACACAGTTGTCCCGTTGCTTACGGTCTAGTTGAATACGCGAGTCTCGCTCGATACAACCGCATTAACAGGGCGGACTTGGCTGTTGACTTTTCCACCCCATTTTCACTTCTAATGTCTAAGGTGTTACCCCAGGGAAGTCTATGTCAGTTCCCTTGATTCATTAATTATTGAATGTTATTTTCAGTCAGATTAACATTCCACTATATGTGAATTTCTAGGTTTTAAGTGTGCATTCAAGGGCTCCTTTTTTTTTTTTTTTTTTTTTTTTTTTTTTTTTTTTACGAGATAACTCATGCTTAGTATCTGAGTGGAGAACGGCTATCACGAGATAACTCGTGCATCGTAGTCAACGGATTAAACGATCAGCTAATTTACCTTGCTCATTTTGTTCCGTAGAAGCAGGACCATTAGCGTTGCTGCGCGATGTTATCCCTGATCGGGGGACCTTGGTTACCGGCCCCTGGACACCCCCTTCTCCAGTGCCCTTGCTTTCCGCACGCGAAGCAGAAATCTGTCGACTTTGGCCCACTGCTGGCCCCTCGCCAACCAAGGGTGGGGGAGTTACCGGTACCCCCATAAGCGTATCTACTTTTTCCGCTAAAGCCGCGAAAAAAGTGACCAGAAGAAGGGCTTGCAGTCCTATATCCATCACTCTTCGGAGGTTTGCCCTTGGCGGCTGGGATGTTCCGAGACGATTTACGTTTTCTCGCCGCCCTTGCCTGTGCCTGCCTGATACGTTTTTCATCCTCAGAATCGCTTGCAAGGTCATCGCTCAGATATTCGTCAACTGCTGACCACCCTATAAAATGAGATAGTGCTACTTGCATAACAATTAAATAATTTGTAGAGAATCACATATTCAAGAATTCACCGAAGCTGACAGACTGAAACTTACATAATAGCAGCAGCCTGCTCAATGTAATGCATATTTCTGTCACGATACAATTTGCAGGTTGTATATATATATAATATATCATGGAATTTCCATAACGAGTGTTCAGCCCTTATCGCCATGGCCTTACGGCGTACCCAGCAGGGGGTGGGGGGGGGGGGGGGGGGGGGGGGGGGGGGGGGGGCATTTGCCCCCCCCCCCCCCCCCCTCCCCCCACAATTTTTTTTTTTTTTTTTTTTGTTTTGTTTTGTTTTTGTTTCCATACATAATCATACAATTTTTCAATTTTTCACAGTGTGCAACAATCACTCAATTTCACTTCTACAATTACGTACATTCTAGCCCAGGCGCTCCGCTCCCTCGCTTTCCTCATTATCACACCAACGATTAGAACCTCTCACAAAGAATGTTTATAATTCTTTTAGAACACTAACCTGCATCAGATTTATCAGCAAGCCTGATTAACTTCTTTCTTTTCCTGATGTCGGCTATGCTCTCTTTCAACTTGGAAAGGGCAGCAACGTGCTTGCCTTCCTCCAGTAAGGCCACGCCCTTCTCTAGCTTTTCCTGCAAACTAGAGTTGAATTCGAATTGAACTCTATTGCCCTTGAAACGAAATGACAATTCCGACGCCCTTTTTAGTTGTTGAAGTTCCGTGGAAGCGGCAGAAAGCTTTTTCTCGCTTTCCTCTTTCACTTGGGCGATGGAAGAGTCAAAATACTCTTTAAAGGAACCGAAGGCCTCTTTAATAGCGTTGCTCACGAATGACGGGGTCAGTGTTGCGGGTTGACAAACTGTGGGGACATCAGAACCCAGGGTGTGGTCTTGCTCTCTGCTGAATTCCTGGTCCGACATTTTGAATTCGGAGAGCAGAGTCACATTGCCGCTAGTGCACGAAATTAATTGAAGCGAGAAGGAATAAGACGTCCGTTCTGCTGCGTGTCGAACTAGGTCAGTGAGCTCCACAGCTCTCTCCGCCTGCGAAAGCTTCGAACCCGGCACCTGTCAACATTCTTATGCTAATAGGTTAGCTCAGCTAACAATTGAAAATATATATGTTACAACCCATCCGTAAGTGTAAACCACCGTTGCCGAGGCATTACACTGACTTGATGCAAATTACATAAATATCTGTTTTAAATTTACTTCCAGAGTTTCTGCACACATTGCTTGTAAATTAGCGAGGCCATGACACCATTACCTCATCTCATTTGCATATTATTGTAACCGTGTACAGTTGTATCACTGTTTTGTGAAAGCATTTGAAACTTTGAAATTCCGTGAATATCTTTCTTATCTTACCTGGTATGTCTAAATTTCAGAATAAAACTTACTCCAGTGGGTTTGTTTGATTTCTATTCGCTAGTGTCATGTTGAGCAGAATGTAGACTTTTGCTCCAACCCATGAATGAGAAGAGATTGTTCTGTATTACATTGTATATACCCTGGGCCCCGTTGCTAGAAACTTTGCGTTTAAACGCAACTTGCAACTGATTGTCACTGGCCAATCAAAATCATTGTTGCATGCATGTCTTCTTAATAGGGCAGACCCTGAGCCAATCAGAATGGTTGTTTCAAAATTAGCAATTATTTGCAATTGATTGCAACTTTCTTGCAACGGGGCCCTGGTCTTCTTTCAAATATGCTTGATGGTTTGCCCCTTGTGTTGCAAAGAGTAACGACAAACTAATGCATGCCAGTCATTTCTGCAATTTGCATTGAAAAAAAAAGACTTCCAGTTTGGGGTGTTGGGTTCCCCCTTTTTTTAATGCATTTATTTTGCATGCAGTGGAATGCTGTGGATACAGGGGTACCCGTGCAAACTAAGGTGTAATGATTGAACTGTCATCTTGCAAGTTGATTTTTATGAGCTTTAATCTAGTGACCATTATGCAGTGAAGCCAGTTTGTATTATGAATTGCATGCTAGCTAATGTTTGAAAGTATGGCCTTGGTTTGTGCAACAGTAATGGAGGACAATGACTGTGGCTTATATACATGTAGATCTTGCTGGTGGCAGTTGACACTGTGTGCACTGAACTTGGCCCACATTGTTGTCCAGGGCCCTGTTTCATAAAGCTGTTCATAAAGTTACGAACAACTTACGAGTGACTGGTGATCAGTTCTGATGTGCTATACTTACCAGAATTTCCATAATTCAGCACAAGAACTGATCACCAGTCGCTCGTAAGTTGTTCGTAACTTTACGAACAGCTTTATGAAACAGGCCCCTGGTCCCCTTCCCCATCCCCCACTCCCTCCCCAGTACAACCCTGTAAACAAACTTCCCACACTGCTCTTTTGATCCCCCTTAGCTGTCACACACAGAGCTGCATGTGCTGCATACTGTAAGTGTCCCCTCAATCCTACTCTCATTTTGGTGTCCTCTGCCCCTCCAACTCCCTCTCTCTCTCTCTCACTCACTGCCGTGGCTACATTTGTCTTTTGCATACCTGACTGTCAGTAGACCTTCATTAACATCATGGACTTACTGCACACATGGCCATTCATCATTTGTTAATTAACTCATGCATCTGTTTCTGTTCAAAGCATCACAAAAACATTTTGAACATGCTTTCCTGCTTTGAACCAGTCTTGTCCACTGACAGCCAGCCTGGATAAAAACAAGACAGCACTATGAAAAATTAAAAAAAAACTACATGTGCAGAAAATAATAAGTCTCTTTAAATCAAGAAAAATGCATGTGCAGTTGTAGTGTATATTGGAAGTCATCTCTCAAGCAATTTCATTAGCAAAAGGCAAGTGCTTTCCAAGGAAAAGCAAATATTTTGGTAGGTTGATTGTGATTTGAAATATAATTTTTCCCATTTTTCATCAGTGACAATAGATGACATGTGATCTTTCCATGAAGCCATGTTACATGCATGTCCACAAGTGTCCGCTGTAGTAGTTACCAATTTTGTGACATGAAATTAGTCGTGTTTTGAGGTTTGTTCCTCCCCATCATTGGTGTTTAATCAAGGGTAGTCTAGTCTGAAAATGCACCTCAGCCACATACTGGTGTAAGACCTAAATGAGGGAAACAGTTCTTTTGTCAGTTACGATGCACGATTGCACAGTCGTCATCCAAGCATCTGAATGTACTCATTAAGATGTAAATAATCAGGTGGTGGCAGTGATGATGTTATCGAAGAAAGACCTCAGTTCATAGTTCATGTGTGTAGCAGGTCCATGATTACATGTTTCTTAATTCTTGTGTAATGTATACTAGTACCTGTTGAAATATGTTCAAAGATAAATGCTGACACTAACTATCTGGCTGCATTCTGTTCTGTGCAACTCATGCTGTCATGTCAATTTAGTATTTAGATGTTTTGTCCTGTGTCCAGCTACCTCACTCCAGCATTCCACTATGTTAACCCATTACTTTACGGGGTATGGAAAACTGCATGTGCAGTAGGCTGTTTATGAATGGTATTAGAAACTGAACAGAAGTCAGTGGCATGAATTATATGTTTTATTTAGTTGCGGAAAGAGAAAAAATCTGCAAATGGATAAAATCAGTGAATATTATCATGATATCATGAAGTCCTTTGTACAATTAGAAAAATACTATTAATATAATGATTTCAGTTTCTCTTCTTAAAATTCTGTGTGTACTAAATGTACGTGTAGGTCGAATTCATGAAATGTCTGTAAATAGACTTTCTATGTGTATTTTCTGTTCCACACCTTTAATACCATTACCTGTTCTGTTAAATGTGTATCTATCTAGTATGCACTGTCCCTTATGTACACTGTATATTGATCATTTCAACACAAAGGCTCTTGCATTCTGTTTCAAACCATACACTATGTCCTCGTGAATTTGTCCTGCCTACTCTGTTCTCAACCAATCCTTTAACGAACAAAAAATACATACTTAGGAGCATCATTACTCTGCAAATTTTATGATTTATATTTAAATGAGAAACAAAGAAACATACAAGTCATCCCCAAAAGAATATCTGTCTTTTCTCCTAGCAAATCTTGCCACCTGTTATTCCAGAAATACAGCTGTACAGTGTCATGTAGTTTGTTCGTGTTAACTACCTGTTCTACTGTATATTAATGTCTCTCGACTTTCAAGCTGTACATGTCCAGTTCTTCTTACTCTTGTTTACTATTAGAAGAGTGAATAATATAAGTCTCTAATATTTGTTGTGGTGATTGATGACATACATGGACACTACAAAGTAGCATGATGTATTGTAGACAGGTCATATTGAATCTTACTGGAGATCATTAAATTGATTCTGCTAATTAATGCAAATATATAAAATCCATTGGAAAAATGTACAGAGAAATGGTTATTTTTTTTTCTTGTGAAAAAAACAGATGGTATTTGATAATTCAGTGTAAACTGATCTCACATATTTTACAGGGTGATGAAACCAGACTGATATGATTGACATGTTTGCGGTTGTATAAAGAAACAAACTATATTGTACCCAAGAGTCTACATAAAACTTTATTTAGTTTAGCAGTGAAGTCTTCTAGTATCAAAAGTCTTCCTTTCAGTACTGCATACAGTGTATTTACAGCACACAAAGTCTTCTACATTTAGTTTCTCTTTGCTCATGAACTCGCATCTTTCCACTCCTCTGACACAATGTCTGCCATGCAGAGTGTCTTGCTCAAGTCTTTGGCATGGTTTTAACAGTACCTGTAATTGCAGTTACAGTAAAAACCAGACATTTTTGTGCGCATGAAACTTTCACAAAATTTGTGAGGAGCCTAGATTTGTGTGAGTAAAATGTGCTCAAACGTTCCTGTCTAAACAATGCACTGAATTCAGGTGGCAATTTACGGAAGTTTTATGTTGTGAAATAGAATGTCGGCTCCAATTCGGGAAAGTTTCATGCCACGATAAAGGCTGTCGGCTCCAATTCAAGAAAAATTCATGCCGCGAATGCTTCTGGTTTTACAGTATTTCATTACCACATACACTGTACACTGTAAAGGTCCTGAAAAACAAGAGCATGGGGCTTCAACTGGCTGACAGAATGTCAGACTCTCCAATGTAGTACTCTGTGAATAGCTAAGCATTTATTGTCTCACCATCATTCGTGTTGCTGTAAAACGAGAAATTCCAGCGTGCATTGTAATTTTGCGAAATTTGCAGCGAGAGAAAAGATTTGCAAAATTATAATGCACGCTAAAAGTTCTTGTCTACTCCATATGCATTGAATGCCAGTGGCAATTCGCGAAAATTTCATGCCACAAAAAAAAGACCATCGGCTCCAATTTGTGAAACTTTCATGCCATGAAAACTTTCTTGCTTTAAAGTAATGCCGTAGTGTGCCATGTTGGTGGAACTTCCCATGTAGAAGGATGGTCTTGTTTGCTTAGTGTGTGAATGAAAGTGAGAGTAGACACGGTACTGTACGCTGTAAAATGACTAAAATAATTACCTACAGTTTGTATACATATAATAGTCTTTATTTGTTACTTTCATTCACAGTGGTCTATGCAAATTGTTTAACACATTTCTTTGTCTTATCAAGTCACATTGTCTACGACCATGCAAACTGCATATTAGCCACCATGTCATTGCATTGTTGTGTATACATCTATCCTGTTAATTGTTAATGGCATTCATTTCTAAAGCATTATAGTAAAAATACAGGCCTCCATTATCTTTTCATGTGTCTATATACAGTGTAATACGTAGAATGAAAGTGTGATGGGGGGAAAAAGTGCTGGTCTATTGTATGATTACAGCTTTCTTTGTCCAGCCTCTCAATCCAAAATGAAAAGTGAAACAGAAACAAAAAAATCATATTGGCCTTGGAGTACATAAAGTATCAACATCTTATAGGGAAGAGACTTCTGGTTCCGGTACATTGCTTGAAAATCTTAATCCAGGGGCCTGTTGCATAAAAGTTACAATATGGTAACTTTGCCATTCAATGGTAACTTCCATGGAATTCTTGATTTTGAATGGCTGTTGAGTATTGTTGCCATAGTAGTTATCATTGGATGGCAAAGTTACCATAATTGTAACTTTTGTGCAACGGGCCCCAGATGTTTTTATGTACACTTCAGTTCTACTACATTTTCTTAGTTTCGTAGTTACATCCTTTATTCAAGCAAAATTATTTTAGTATGCTTGTATACTGTCACTTTAAGGTTTTGGTTTGTTTATTGCCTGAATTACTAAGTTTTTATGATAGTGTAGGATAGAATATTACTTGGTATTTTGTTTAGAATGATACTAACAACCTGTGTCAAAATAAGCAGTAGTGTGCATCCTGTTTTTTTTTTTTATATATTCTGTAACACCTCCTGTGAGAAATTATTTCATGGACAATATATGCATATGGTGCATTTGGATGAACATAATGTAGGAAAATTGTCCTGTTTAAAATAATAGTACTTTGTACATGTACTCTACATGGTGTATGTGGTAGGCTTCAGGAAGTAATACAGATGAAATAAATTATGTGCTAAAATCAAAGATAATGATGCAATATTTGACAGTATATGTGGATGTGTCTTTCACTCTTAGAATTTCTCTCCATTACACAAACATTCCCAAAAATAAAAGAAAATTTAGCTGTATACTTTGACATCCCGTGTGGTAGGGCATTATTGGTTTGTTTGGTTTGTTTCGTTGTTTGCAGATGAACCGGTCACGACGAGAGGCCCTGGACGTCTCTATGCAGTTGGAGCAGTCACAGCATGCGGCGGCCAGGGTGAAGCAGGAGACTACACAAGAGATTGAGAAGGTACGGTGTCTCAAGGTTTGCCCTTAAAAAGACTAGTCTATTGTGGACCCAACTGTAGCATTGCTTAAATGGCTCCTGTGAGGATTTGTGCCAAAATGTACCAGGAAATAGAACTGGTAATTATTTTGGCTCACCAATGATACACATTTAGAGAAACGCCCTTCTGCCTACAATGAATAGTTTAAACAAGCCGTAATAGAAAGCTTAATGCCTAATGCTATGTGAAACAGTAGTTGATTGCCTAGGTATGAACACACGAATGACACAAATTGTAGTTCGGTTTTCTTTCTAAATGCATTATTTTTTTTCCCTTCTTGGCCACTTGCAGATCATCTTTGAATAAAACTGGAATTCGTACCATTAGTGACAATAGATCAGGAATTCCAAATATCATACACTCTACTGGAGCATTGACTGCTGACAGATGTAGTGAATGGGAATTGAGTTCCCCTCTGCTTGCACCCTGAGGAAAGTTAGCATCTTCTTTGCTCCCGTTTGGTGTTTGCCTTTAAATACAGTGGCAGACAATGACATTGAAACTAGTGCATGTATGCGTGTGTATGTTTGTGTGTAGAAGGTAGATGTAGTTGTTTGTGTGTTCTCTCCATGTTCTGATGGCGCTCTTTCTGTTGCCTCAATCACAGGTGAGGAGTCGTCTGGAGCAGAGACTACTGGAGCTGGAGCCGCTGCCCGGGATGCTGCGGACCACGGAGCAGAAGTTGCTGGAGGCCACCGAGAAGCTCCTGTCTCACGAGCAGAAGAACCTGGACCAGACCAAGCTCATCACAGAACTCTCCACAAAGGTCAGAGAAATTATCCCTCTTCATACCTCCACCCATCATTAATGCATTGAGCCATACATAGGAAAAATGATCTTCTCACAACTTCATTAGTTTGGGGAATTTTTTCAATCATATCACAATGCCTGTTTCAAAACTTCATTTACTGAAAGGAATATTTCCCTTACAGAGAATATTTTGAATGATTGATTCTTTTTCCAACAAATATTGTTAGGAATTTCTTTCAGGGGGAAATTGTGGATTAATCCTTTTTGTCAGTTTGTTTATTTCGTCATTCAATCATGGGAAAGGAAATAACTTTTAAATAGTGTAGTTCAGGTGTACCTTGAAGAGTGAAGAAATTCAAACTTAAATCATTTAATATGTTATTTTATGATAATTTTTCTGAAAAATCTACAATTTTGTAGATTATGTATGCTGAATTTTGTCACAATGATATGGTGAATGGCCAAGATTGGGGGAGGGGGGAGAACTTGAGAGGCCCCTCCTCTAGTCTAATTAAAATTAGTGTTCGCCACTGGAACATATATCACCACTACAAGAAAGAATGGCCCCCAGAGAGTGTTTGCATGTGAAGGGACCACCATTGTGTTTAACCCTATAAAGCCCAAGGGGGGGGGGGGTGCCCCCCCATCAGATTTTCATTTGCCACTCCTTCGCGCTTAATCCAATTTTAACCAAATTTGGTGACTTTTCCTAAAATCTAATGGCGAACATTTTGATATATATTTTAGCTATATTTGATATTGCTGTGCTGGTTGCCATGGCAACCATAAACTGATTACCATGTTAGTCAGATTTTGCATCTTTGTTCTGCTCCAATTTCAATTAACAATATTACAGTGTATGAAATAGGTGTTTCTTGGCTGAAATTTTCTGAAGAAGCAAAATGTGAAGTAATAATTGTAGTCTTGGAATTCTTTTCTTATTATTTCCTTTGTTTTTATATGACAAAGGCATAAAACAATAGATATACTCTGGGTAATAGAGATAATTGAAAACAACAGTATCTTCCAAAGATTGCCCTTCTATTTTGTGTCATTTTGATTCCATCCCCCAAGTTATGCCTGTAATATCATTAGTTTATCATATTATCAATCTGCAAACTCAGAATGATAATAACCCATACATGCTCTTCTGTTGTGATGTGTAGGTGGATCACCACGGCTCTCAGATGGAGCTCTTTAGGCAGAAGTGGATGACGGCTGAGGATGAATGTAGAGCTCTGCAGGCCAAGCAAGACTCGGTGCAGAGGTAAACCAGGGCCACATTTCGTAAAAGATGTCAGGATAGCAACTCATGCTGGAATGGCAACCTCCCATGGCAACAGTCAATCAGGAAGCTGGATTCTTGTCATTAGTGATTACCATGACACTTGCCATTCCAGCAAGGGTTGCTGTCATTACAACTTTTTGTGAAATGGGGCCCAGGTCATATTATGATCTCTACCTTTACTGATTGTTTCAAACTTTGCTCAAGGCAGGACTCGAACATGAAAATCAAAGGGGAAGAAGAGACAACTTGACTATACCCTAGCCTCTAAATAGACAGCTCATTCAGTGAACTGCTCACTGGGGGCATGCAGCACTATGTCAAACCAAGTTCTACAGTCTCCAAAGAAGACACGTTCATTTTCAGATGGATGCTTGATGAATTGAAAATTACCAATTGAAGTTCAATATTCTCGTACAGTATTTGTTCCTCACTGAAGGAAAAAGGACGGGTAGTGTGATCTTTGACTTGATGTAACTTATCAGCCACTGAGATACCACTAATGTCATCCCCCAAGTACCATAGATTCTATGTAAACTGCAAAGTTTGGAAAAGGGGGACTATATTTCATATCTGGACAAGGTTAGAGCATAATGTTTTGTTTCAAGAAGGACAAAATACTTTTGGTCAAGTATAAAGAGCACTGTGTGTATTCAAATTAAAGTAGGTGGAAATGTGTTATATTTCATGAAGTTTATGTTTTTGTTTTGTTTTTGTCGTGTGTTTTTTTTTTTTGGTCATCTTTTTTGTCATCTTTTCATATGCAAACCACACAGGAGGCTACAAGAAGCAGAGGATCAGAACAGAGAGCTCCACACCACACTGACCAAACGAGAAGAGGCAGTGCACCAAGCACAGGTAAGTTGCAGAGTAAACAGAACACAACTTCAGAAATTATTACATTGTAAGAGACATAAATGAGCGCTTGTAATCAAGGTAATGCTCACATGGCAGTGCTGTCACGTTGCATACTCAAGGCTTAGATGATCTCAGAAGAAAATATTTGGAATACATTCTGTTCTTATTTTTAATACTGGAAGGCAAAATAGATGTTGAAATGAAATATTGCAGTAAGATGTATGTTAGTTCAGAAGGCAACTCAGTCAATTTAACATCATGTACCTATCCCAATGTACTTAGCAAAAATGAATCAGATTTATTGCTTGGGGTTATAGATGAAGACACTGCCACTGATGAATTAGATCTTTTGGCCAAATCGTGGTTTATGTCACCACTCACTCATGCGTACGTCTTCACAGTGTGTAAAGCCTATAGAGGTTGGAAGTTGTCACCAGCTGTGATGAAATGATGAAGGGAGTATGAAATGAATGGTGACAGAAACCATGCTAATGCTTATCTTGCTTATACTTTTTTCCTTCTTTTTTTTTTTTTTTTTTTTTTTTGGGGGGGGGGGGGGGAGGTGTCAGAGAGCTGTGTTTTGAAAGATTATGCCATAACAGTGAGGTGAATATTTGCAGTAGCTAGACTCAGGACATTAGAGTGCATGACATGAGTTGGGCATGATGGATAAAACAACAAACAATTTTGAAATCTCTCTTCAGCTTCGTCTTGAGGAGAAGACACGGGACAGCACAAGCCTGACGCGGCAGCTGGAGCAATCCGTGGCCGACAATCGTCGATTGGAGGACGAGGCCCGGGAGAAGGCCTTGGCTAGGGAGCGGACGTCCCAGGCCAGGATCCTGGACCTAGAGGCCCAGCTGTCTAGACTCAAGGGCGAGGTGGTGCAGACCAGGAGGCAAAAAGAAGATGTGAGACTTAAACCCTCCCTTCTCTTGAGTAGCCGTTGCCATGCCAACCTCAAAGTTTAATGTATCTGGTCCAGTGATGATGGTGTTAACTCCTCAATTAAGATTATTCTTCATGCTTTCTCATGTAATTCAGACACCTGTCTTGCTTATCCTTGGTTGATTTTTTATATTGCTCAGCAGACAAAGAAAAGTTAGCTCTTGCTGAAGTCCTTTTAAACAAGTTCAAATTGCCTTCTGTGGTGACAATGGATTTGACTTGGCAGTATTTTACTGTGGTTTTCTGCTGCAATCAAATACTGGCGTGCAAAATATGCAACTTTTTGACTGGGGAAAATGGTGACTCACTCTCAATAGATGTGTCACTTGACCATACAAACACTATTTGTCCAAGAGAAGGGCTTTTGTATTCCACCACAATGCATTGGTATTGTCATAAGCAAAATGTCTCGATAAAAAGAAAATTACCGAGTAATTAAATGTCCTAATTCTAGATCTGACGTCTTCATAAAATTCTATCTTTAATCCAAAAATGATGTCTTCTGAAAGGATTACCATCTGTTCCTTTGTTCCAAACTTCAGAATGATATCATCAAGGAATTCTATCTGTCATTTGTTTCAATTTTGTGTTGTACAGATGGAGCGAAAGTTCAACTCACAGGTATACGACCTGAAGGATCGCCTAGAGCAGTCTCACAGCACGAACCGAAGTATGCAGAATTACGTCTCCTTCCTCAAGAACTCGTACGCAAACGTCTTTGGGGAAACGTCGGGCGTCGCCGGATCCCCGTATCGCCCGAGATCATCACTAAACACTTGACGCTGATGGCGTACCCATCTTCATTTGTCGGTGGTTTGTGTTTCCCGATAGGGTTGAACACTTTGGGTGTGTTGCAGGGAAAAGTTAGCATGGGCAATCAGAGTAGTTCTGCTGTTTGTATGTTATATGCCACTGTAGAAAGCATTCCTCCTGGGCGTGGAAGAAACTTTTTGGATGTGCTTGGGTTTATGAGATATGTTTTGTTCAGAAGTTGGGTACTTCCAGTCAGGTCTTTCCAGTGGGATTAAAGGGAAATAGCTGTGTCTTGGTGCTGTTAAATGAAAAAGAGCTCATCTTCGTGAAGATATATCCTGTTATTTATATAGTGCTCTTACGACAAGTAAATGTGTATCACAGTGCTTCACAGAGTTATAATATCAAACTTACATTAAAGGAGAAGAGAAAAAAGTGAAACAGATGAGGAAAAGAAATACAACTTATACATAATTGATCAATTAGTCACTGAAAAGGAAAGTCTTCAGGAATTTTTGATACACTGACAGAGATGATGATTCCCTGATACTTTGAGGAAGCTGATTCCACAAGCGTTGGGCAGCTGCCAAGAAGGATTTGTCTCCTGTCCAAGTGAGAGTCCTAGGGACAGGCTGCCGGGTTGAGTCTTGGCCTGATCGCATCCCTTGTCTTTCAGACTGGTAACGTTCTAACAGATAGCCAAGAAAACTCATTCAGAGTTGGTGTCATTGACAAGAATATGCATCGATTAGCATCCTGTGAATTTCAATATGTATTCAGAAAAAAAAAGAATGAGAGAAAACTTGTTATATTTCAAATTCAAATGGCTAACTAAATCTCAGATGGTATACATATATGCAAGAGCATGCATGCCAAATCAGTGCTTTATATGAAATGAATATATTTAAACACTTTGCTGATTTCTAAACAGACTTGAGCAAAAAAGAGCATGATTTACACTTCTTGAGTTGAAACAAGCAGTAATTCTTCAAGGTGTTCCAGTAGCATGGCGATGACTTCTGATTTCTCAGTTCTTTTGAAATGTTCAAACGTGGTTGGCCAATGTATGAAGACAGCTTCATGTCTTATGCTGTAAACTCACTTTGTCTCTTCATTGTTGCCAAACATGAGTTTAAACTCTGATCAGCTGCGTTTGATAGAAGAAGACATATTTGAGAGCATTGCTCCAATTGAATTTTTGTACTTGTTTGATGATAAAGATCAGATATTTATCAGGACCAACATACTTTTTCCACGATATGTAGTTAGAGAATAATTTCAGGTATGTGCATGCTCCTGTGCTGGTGAATATTACCCATATTTCCTTCAGCACTGATATGTTCTTAATATTCATACCAGCATTATTTATCGTTTCTTGATGTTATAATAGATGCAGAAATGGCTGCTACCATGTATGGCATACATTTTATCATCATCATCTGTATCTTTTTATGATCCTTGCCCTTTGAAAACTTGTACAATCATACAATGATAATGCTAGTTGCCAAAAGTCATATGTCAACAGTCCGTCCAATGTGGGTTTTAAATCAAGTTGAAATTGTAAGCTGTGGCAACAGATTCTGTATGGTGTAAATACCCTGCCCCTACTCTTCAGCACACAATTTTAAAGGCAAAAACAGATCAACAAAAGTTTTCCTTAGCGTGGCAGTCCCTTTTTAGACAAGCATCGATTTGCTCTTCTTTTTTTAACATGTTTAATTCCATTCTCTTTTGACAAACTACTATGCTTTGGAAATTGCGGATGTGTAAATTCAACTCTCTTTGCAGGCAACTTTTTTTTTTTTACTTACGCCATTGAAAATCTGGTCACATTACACATCTTGAAGTTATCAGAAGTTAGTTACCTTGAATTCTCTTCTTTTCCCTTCCATATTTAAATGACCTATTTTCTAAGCATTTCAAATAAGCCATTGAGACTTAATTTATTGCAGTTGTATAATATTTGTATTGTAGCTGTCATCCAAAGTGTCATATTTTTTAACTTTGCTTCAACTCTAGAAATGTCTGATGTATAGTGAATAGGAAACAAGATATTGTACAGTGTACATTTTTATTGTCCTCTTGAATGGTAGTAGAATGCCACAATTTTTATACTGTACAGTTCACATGACATTGTCTTAACATGCAAGATGCACACTTCACCTTGTACTATACTGTTTGTGCTTTATCATATTTACATATATTTGTACCTTATACTCTCAAAATGATATCAATTTTGTCTCTTTTGTCATCAAAATTGTGTGTCTTCTACATATTCAGCAATGAGATTTCTCACATATTCTTGGGTACTGAAATATCAGCAGCAGCAACAGTAACAAGATTATTTGTAAATACTTTGTTCTGTTTCTTCTCGAATTTCAGCTTTTGTACCGATATGTGTGTGTTTGTATGTGTGTGTGGGGTGTGTGTGTGCGTGTGCCCACGTGTGTGTGTGTGTGTGTAGTTTGTCAGCTTATTTCAGCTGGCAGCATCAACAGTAACAAGATTATTAGTGGATACTTCATTCTCTGTCTTCTTGCATTTCAGCTTGTGTACTAATATGTGTGTGTTTGTATGTCTGTGTGGGGTGTGTGTGTGTTTGTGTAGTTTGTCAGCTTATTTCAGCTGGCTGATGGACATTGGTAGATGTGCCTGGGGTCATTGTGATGACAGAGAGACAGGGGGGAGGGGGGAGGAAAAACGGGGGTGGGGGGTGGGTAGATGGGTAGACTGTGTGTATGTATTTGTATCTTTTAATATGATAGGGGTATGTGTGTGACAATCCTTAGAATGTGTTGTGAATACATGTGTGTGTGTGTGTGTGAGTGTGTGCGTGTCAATCTTTAGAATGTGATGTGAATGCATGTGTGTTTGGTGTGTGCGAGAAAGATACACTGCAACCTAATTTGCTACGACTACTATTTAGTATTAGAACAAACTTATGAACACATCAATATTTTACATAAGTTAAAATTGCAGTGTGTACCAGGCGTGTTTTGAGTAGAGGTAGTAGATTTTTATTTCACTATTCACACACAGATACATAGAACAGAAAACGAGGAAGTCTGAAGAATGTAAGCTGTAGGTGTGTCTTTATTTGGATATCGGTTCCTACAACGTAACATGGAGACATCATGATATATCATGGTGAAAGTATTATGTACAGTCGAGGTGGAAAATTGTTTGAGGCAGACTTAAATGCATTAGCAGTTAAAATAAGCATTTTCGAAGGATATGATAGATGGCATGGTAAAGATCGATCACATGAGAATAAAATCTGCACGTGTTATGTACCCGGTATATACAAATAAACATTGACAGGGTCGTTAATGCATTATATTATTTGATAATTATACTCTCTTGGCATAAAAGAGGTGGTATTATGGTGACTTCCAATGGCAACGGATTCTTTGGTATCAACTGGAAAATAATGTAGACAGCTAATAAGTGGTCACTTTGGTAGCTGCAATAATTTCTATGTCATATGTAGTAGGCCTTTGATACAGCAGGGAGGTGAGACCTCCCTTGATACAGCAAGCTCCGAGCCATTTTACATGCTAACTTGAAATGCTGACGATAGTTTTAGTGAGAAACAAAAATAGAATCTTGCATTGTTAAGCATTTATTCATTTATTCTTATATACATAATCACTGTCACGAGTCGCACAACAAAGAGTCTTCCTAGAACAATTACATGCTCTTGACTATAATCTGAACGGGAGTTTTACGATGAATTTGAATTCATGGATGATTCTTTCAAATGACCTGGGTATAATATGCTTTTTCGTTTCTTGCTTTGTTGCTGTTATAAATCTTTCGTTGAAGCACGAGCCGGATCGAGTTGCGTACATTAGTTGTCTCAATTTAAGGACGAGGTTGGGGTAGCTTTCTGACTGCTAAGAAAAAAATATATAACTTTTTTATCGTTCTCGGTGTGTACACGTAAATCAAAATCATCAATACACGTACTACACTCCCTCACAGAGCTGATTTTGAAGTAATGGCGTTTAGACAAAAAAAAAAGCAACAACGCGTTTAGACAAAAAAAAAAAACACCAACGCATAATAACAAACAATGACAATTTCTTTCCGTCTCTTGCTGCATCTTCCGTCCGTGGTATTCGGCAGCAACAATCCCCAACCCCCCCCCCCCCCCAGTCTTGGCGTGGAGCTGATGACAAAGGAAGAAAAGTAACGTGTCCTGTGTTCTCATATAAAAGACATCTCTCCTCAAACCTCGCTTCTGTCCACGTTGAAGGCCACCTCATTTCCACTGAACTGAATACCAGGATTTTTGTCCTGCAGGGGGGGGGGGGGGGGGGAAGAATGCATGTGATTGCAAGAAATACAGATGTCTCTTGACATGTGTGTCTATCGATCTATCTATCTATATTATATGATATGTATTTTATATATTACAATATGTGAATGAATCTAGACAAATGCACTCTATACCAGCGACAGATAAAATCCTTGAAAATATGACTATTGTAGAATATGACCATTTTTTTTTTTTTGGGGGGGGGGGGAGGCAGACCGCATATCTCTGAACTTGCCATTTGTAAATGGAATTGTCCACAAGTGAAACTATCACACAATTCTCTACTCTACATCCCCACCATACACAATGATAAACTATGTATGTACGTGATTCAACTTGTCACTCTGTGGCTATTCTCATGATTTTTAACATGATAATTTATTTCACCTCAAATAAGTCCAAGCTCCAATTAAAAAAAAATGACACGCAGTGGTACGGCAAAGCCATCCTGCGTCCGTTGCAGGATGTATTGACATCAACGTGATATGATAAAATCACAAGTGAAATAAAACGTTTTTCTTTTATATTACCAATAAAACAGTGTTGCACATAATTTTAGTAATCCGTTTACCCATTTTCAGGTATTCTGTTCAAATATTACTCAATAACTTTGTTCAAATAACTTTCAGTTTGTGTTACATTTTTGCATAGAGAAATGCAGAAATCAAATAAAATGAAATAAAAGATAATATGATGACACGTTCTCATTCTCACCGAAGCGTAAACCGGATTGTCCATACCGGCTGATGATATATCGGCGTCGTATGTCCTGCGTGTAAAGATGTAGAAACATACTAGTTGAATCAAGAGCAGTAAATGTGTGCAAGTATTTGTACATACTTGAAAATGTTATTTCGATATCTCCGCTTGTTATTCAAGCTCTGAATGCTCGTCTCTGAACAAGACGTCAAACCTTTCATTTGAAACGGGTAGTTATAATGCCTAGGTGTATTTAGTGCTGTGACGTCTTTGTGTGTGCGTCTGTGGGCGTGTGGAATTTATAAACAATTTGTGTTAAGACAATTACGATATCAGTACTACTGTCAATCATCGGTTTACATCGAACTTTATCAATGACCATCACGATATCATTTTTGTTTCCAGCTTCTAACTGTTCTAGTCGGTGTCATAACTACCGTCGTTTATCATGGGTTTGAAATTTCGATGAATCAAGTTTTGATATTCAAAGAATCATTATCAACAAAAGAAAACTCCTGACCGATCCATACAAAAGTCTAGTGTGTCTAGAAAATCCCTTTTTGTAGCTCTGTGATACTTTTTGCAACTTAACGTGAAAAAAAAAAAGAATGGAAGTGGGGAGTCGCCACAAAGATTGAATTTGAGATGACGACCAGCCATCGAGAGCCGATGATAACCGCTACGCATCCTCTGGGTTCTACCTTCTAGGCGCGGGCGCACACCACCATCAGATCGAACAGTGACAGCCTAGTACTTCGGAACGTTTTATCTATCATAAGCATACTTACAAATCTGGGGTTTTCTTTGACTTCTTCCTAGAGGCAAAGATAACGGAGACTACAGCAGCCGCCAGAAAGATGGAGCCGAACACAACGCCAATGGCAATATAAATAGAAGTGTCTGGAAGATAACGGAAAATTAGTGATAAAGTAGCAATACTGAGCAAGTGTGAGATACAACCTTAATATAAACTCTGCTGCTCTCCGTATGTTTCATTATACTTCATTCTTGTGTTTTGTATCAAAGTTAGATTTTGGGCAATCTACATAATCAATGCATGGCAACTTCGAAGCCTGCCAAACCTATTGGTCTACAAGAGAAGCATGCATCACGGAATGCGAACGTTGCCAACAGAGTCTAATTTGCACGCGTTTACTGAAGAAACTTCAGTAAATAAATGAATAACGACACTTATTTCATTCAGCACTTTGAAAGTGCATTTTTTTTTATATTAAATAGCATTAGTAGAGATCCTCATAATAACAAAGATTAAGCACCCTATCTTATACACGGAGAGTAACAGTAAATAAAAAACCTTATTTCCTATCTACGCTTTGCAGAACATAACTATGATAATTCTCTTCGTTTATTCATAGATACAGTGATCATACAATCCAATTTTAGTGTGGTCCTAAAGAATACTAGAAAATGTGATCTGTACTATGATCAGCACCATAGATCATAGATAAAATCAAGATATATCATACTGACTTAATGTTCACGGAAATAAAACGCGAACTTACTTGAACCAGTGTTCGGCTCAGCTGTAATGAAAAAAGAAGAAAAAAGAAGAGCATTATAAATCAAGAAAGTTATCAGGTTTTGTATGTTCTGAACAACATGTACATATCTAACGCAGATTCGAAACTACCACGTGTACGCCTATATCATGTGGTTCTATTACTCGTTGATGAGACATTATCACACGTGTAGAAATTGTTCTCTTACAGATTGACGTCTGGCCACATGTCCAAACGTGAAATTTCTAATCACACAAATCATTCTATACACATTAATAATTCAGGCTCTTTCACGAAACATCTGTCCTGTTATCATTAACGTTACGTCACGATAGGCGTCGGAGGGGAAAATGATAAGCATGCCATTCTGCAGAGGTACTATGTTTCTTTAACTTCAATGTTTTATAAGTGTATAAGCTTTGTGATTGCATTAATTCATTTAATTATTCACTAAATTCCTTCATTCATTTACAGTCAATATCATAATGATTGTATATTTATTATGAAGGGAGAGATCGGCAAGAAAAAAAAAACAAACAACACCACTGGGAGGGCAACAGAAAGAGAAAAGAGGGAGGAAGAGAGGTGAGTTTATACTGCAGTATGCAGTGGTATTAACACAGAATAACACAACGTGCTTGGTTGGGCTCAAGGCTTATAGGCCTACTAACTCACCGCAGGCAAACTCGTCCGACCCGTCGTCGCAGTCCGCCATGCCGTCGCACACCCAGCTGTCGTGGATGCACACCCCGTACCGTGACTGGCAGTAGTGCGACCCCACCGGGCACACTTCGACAGGTGGAAAGGTCACCGTGGGACCATCTGGCAGGAAAAGGTATGGAAAAAGATGTCATTACTGCTTTTATGATTCAATTTCTTCGCCTAAATATCTCGATTAGAAGCTCGTATTACTGCAGACGATATGCAATCCTCAGCCTTGAGAACAGACTTATAAAAAATACTTTTATAGGTACTTTTAGATATCATAGTATTTTATTCATGACGAAGATTTGCGAGGTTAACATTTTACTCAGCCAATATTCATCTGCGACAAAAGGGCAACAGGTGTCTTGGCTTCAATTAAAAACGCAATCAAAAACTCAGTATTATTATGTCATATGCATCTTTGTTGCACTTTATGGTTCGGCGACCACAGCCGTAATTACAGTATTTTAAAAATGAATCCCATGTAATGCTTTTGCGGGTCCTGTAAAATCTCTATAAGCATGCAGATTTCAGAAACTTGAAGGAAAGGAAGAAAAGACCAAACTTTATTCTTAGGGTGTCACTTATGTATTCAAAACAGCAGAAAACATGGTAAATGATGTTGAACCATTTTTTGATAACGTGAGGTTACTTCGAGTGCCCGGACTTTCATTTTATACTCACTACAACCCGACGTGAAAGAGACGTCGTCGATGGCGATGTCGCCCTGGAATTCGTTCGTGATCAGTCCCTCGAACACGATTTTGTGTGCGTTATTTGAGGAGGTGTAGATGGTGGCGTACCGCCACTCGTCATCCGTACCGCCAATTTTCGACCACAGCAGGAACATGGCCCCGTCTTCGTCCGTAGACTGAGCGTAAACCTGGCCGGATAGAGAACAACGGAATGATGAAGAGAGTGGTGAAAGACCGACTGCCATTGTAGTCTTTGTTTGCCCAGCAAAGTTGATACACAATACTATCATAGTTCCTTTTTTTTTTCAAATGATTTCATTTATTGAGCATTTTCAAAGCATAAGACACTGAAAGAATGGATGAATCGATACAAAATTACAACGAAAGAACTGAAGAAGAGGAAGAAGAAGAAGAAGAAGAAGAAGAAGAAGAAGAAGAAGAAGAAGAAGAATCCCTTTCCATGCTATAAACAAAGAAATGTCAGAAAACAGAAACAGAAACAAATTAGGATGAAATTGCCCAGTCCAGCTTAACTGAGGTAGGATGTAATTGTCTCCAATCACCATAATTCTTGATGGTTACTAACAATTCCACGAACTTCGAAAAATATATTTCAGTGCATATACTTTGTTATCACGGATAGCCCTTCATAAGTTGCTACAGTCTTTCAAACTGTCGAAACTCTAACGAGCAGAAGTCATAAGGGAAAAAGAAACAGACAAAACAAAGTTATGCAAAACTAATATATTTTCTTACCTAAATTCTCATAAACGGTGAAAACAGAAAGTAGAGTGTGATGCACGGCATTTCTCACAGATAAAGACCTGAATTACCCCCCCCCCCCTGCTTCTTTCGTAGCTAAGACGAGAAAAGTGCGCATGCACAAAAGGTGGGTTGTCGACACTAAAGTCAGGGGTACTTTTAACTCAAAGCCGTCCATGAAACGGTGTGTCATTGACACTTTAAAAGGAAAAAAAATAATTGTGTTTCTCATTTTACAGCTCGCTTAACTTCTTCATCGCACAGTTTTTGACGTCAGAGAGACGTATACCTGAGGTACCCTTACCCTCAAAACTCCATGGGCTGGTTCTTTCAGGAAGTACCAGAAGCGAACCTGGCACTGGCCGTCCCCGGCCGGGAAGGCCCCCGTCGCCATCCGTGCCGAGTACCCGTCCGACTGCTCTTTCGCATTCACGTATGCGTACTGTCCTGTTGAGAAGTTATGGAAGCGAATGCAGGCATAAAGTTCAAATGTTTTATGGATAGTTATAATATCAAATGAATATTTCACCTTTTGATGGATAAATGCATGTCTTTTGGTGCTTTGTGAAATTGCTGTTTTGATTTTTATTCAATGTGGAATCTAAAACCTATTGATTGTTCAAGTTCGTTGATTTTTTTTTTTTTTTTGCTTATTTTCGATCGATGTGATTGTGTAATCGCATGATATATTGACTGATTAAGGCTGGGATTGCCGAGATTGGAATACACGGGTCTGGAACAAAGACTATAATAGAACGAGGCTCGTACCATTCTGGCCATTGTGATCGTTGGACGGTCCCGTGATCGTTGACGTCCCGACGGCCCAGTCGAGCTCGTCGTTGGTCAGCTGCGTCCATCCACACGACTCCGTCAGATCGCCATCGAACGTGCAGTCGTAGGCGTGATAGGCTGTGAGGAGAAAACACGGGAATCGGGTGAAATTATCATGTTTTTTTTTCTTTTGTCTGAATGAAAAAAAAACAAAAAAACCTCTGCTTGTGTGCCACGAAAAGTGTTGCGCAACCATCTAGCACTATTCAATTCAATTCAATTCATTTATTTTCATTCTTCTTTTTCCAACAAAACATAACACATAATAAATCTGGAATTACATCATAAACATAAACATTCGACTTTGCAAAAGATAAATGATACAGATAACAAAAGAATGCATACAGGCAGAAAAGTACAAAGTTATGCTTCAGTTGAGAGAAAAAAAAAGAGTTGAGAGGTCCACTAAAAAGCAAGCTTGTATGTTGTGAAAAACTAAAAAAAAAAAGAACAAACTTAGAATACATAACCTCAATTCATTGTGTGTTATCAGTACTAGTGACACTGCAGTCAGTCACTAACTTGTAGATCTGAAAAAACAATATCCTATAATAAACATACCGTAGGACAAGTTTGAAGTAATTGAGAATTTGAATAGGTGCAATAGTACTGTTGATTATCACTGTATAATCCATGTCCACTGTAGCAACCTCTTGGAAAGGTTCTTTCATTTCTACTTCAATTCAAAGTTGCTTTCTTGTGGGTGTTCATATTCTTTTAAATCAGTACCGACCGAGCAAAAATCTAGACGCCTCGACGTGATCTCTGACCTTGAATAATCTTTGTAATGATGAATTGTCGATGATCATAATAACCTAATAATGACAAATTATAATGTATAATATGATGAAGATGTCCAAAACACAATGTGATGTTCGCGCTTTTAAGATTGATGATCTATATTCTTGTCTGTCGTATACGTTTCTCTCAGATCATAAGATTGGGAAGACAAAGCGAAAAAACAAACAACAAACTCAAACAGAAACCAGTGCAAGACGCGAAAACAAGGGAAAACAAAAGGAAATCTGAATAGTTTTATTGGTGGTGAGACGTACGACAATCAGATTCGTCGCTGCCGTCCTCGCAGTCGGGTTGGAAGTTGCAGACGTACTGCATGTCGAGACAGGTGTTGTCAGACAAACAGGTGAATTCACTGGGTAGACATGATCTGGGCGTGTCCGCTGAGTCAGGCAGGGAGAAGGAGAGACGTATAGAACAGCAATTGTAAGAATGTCTGTAAAACCGTCCATATCTAAACCAGTCCAAACATCTACCTAGATTCCGTAATCATCTGGCAATGATCAATGATTTATTAGTCACAGTCATGTAGTTGTGTGGTAAAAGATGAATTTATGAAAAAAATACTTCTCTGAAAATTGCTAAGCGCCAATTTCCAATCTCTTGGAAATGTCTGGCATACAAAGCGGGCATGGATTTCCTGTCAACCCTGTAAGGGGAGTGACTCAACAGGGTGGGGATAGCACAAGTTCAGGTTGTTAGAGGTATTGTGAGTTATCCCATTTCTTTCTTCTGAGTTATTTTCTTCATGTTCATTTCAAATTCATTTTTTTTTTTCATTTGTGATGGGGCCCAAATAAAGCAAACTGGTCTTTGACAACATCCTGCGATCAGTGTATGAACTCGTCTATGCTGTAGTTCTGCTGAATCGCATCGGGGTGTTAGGAAGACAAATCTCTATACAGATTATGTATCAGAGGAGGTGTGTGGCACCTCCTTGTTGTTTCTAAGAGAGCGTTCAGCGGGAGCATTTCATGAAGCGTTTTATCCGAAAAAATATTCTGACATATTTGCTCTCAGCCAATCAGATGCACGGATTTCAGTAGCTTATAACAGTTTGTAAGAAAAGAAATATCTGACAAAATGCTTCTTGAAATGCCCCCTGAATCTATAAGTTCTGCATACAGCTTGACGTTGAAATAGTATATGATTTGATTTCTTCGTAGTCTTCGAAGCACACTGGTTGATAACTGTCAGTTTGTAAGCCTTTATAGTCACCTGGTGCAGCACGACCCATACATTTGTCTTGGTATTTAAGATGCTATGTACAATTTGATATCTGCGCGACTTTAGGACAACTCACTATCCTGACAGCCGGAGAGAACGATGTCGTCTATTGCGATATCTCCCGTGACAGTGACTCCCCGCACGGCCTCGATGACGATCACGAAGCTGTCCTGGTGCCCGATCATGATGTCGCCTGTGTTCTGCCAGGCGTCGCCCTGGTCGCCGGACAAGCTCCACAGCTCGTCAGCCTGAGAGATCACAGGAATATCTGCCATGTTGAATTTTGTTTTTCCACACTTTCTAGTATGTTACTGATTTTTTTTTTTAAGCCGGCTCGCACGTCCAGCAAATTGCTTGTCCCAGAAATACATGAATATTGATATTCCTCCGTCACCAGTACCTTGAATATTTCTCTACATTAGTCTGTACGGATGTCTCTGTCAATTCGATCAGTAACACTTTTGGAAGAAAAACCCCAAGATACAGTATTTATTATTGAGTGAATTACTTTGTCGCAACTTGTATAATAAGTGAGCTTTACTGTTTAAAGTGGCCTGCGCATCAATTGATTTGTCATTTCCGTAAAATTTAACACTGTCAGATTTTATATAACTTGTGTAACGTCTTCAATACTAAACGAATAAGTTATTTTTAGTTAGTACTTTGATTTTATATCTCTTCATTAGATTGCTCTTTGGACATTGTTGAATGAATCCTTATCTCGTGGCATACACGTGGAATGACGTTCCCTGTAGTAGCTTGCAAATCGACTGACACACATTTCACAGTGCATGGCGCATCGTAAGAAATTTATCTGTAATAACCTGTACGATAAATGAAATGCTCTAGTGTTTCGCTCATCACTCATGGACGAATTTCTGTCTCGTGTATAGCTTACTGTACAATGAAAAGGTTTATCTCTTAGTATCTAGCTCATTAGATGATTGTCTGCAGTTCCTTGAGCATTAAAGGAATCTCTTTACAGGAGTATAGTTGGAAATATTGTGCAGAAGGCAGAGCACGAAGGCTCAAAAATGAAGACACCGCGAGGTAACCCAATGAGAAAACGAATAACTGGCAGACCGGTACCTGCCCACTGCTGCTCTTCAGGTAGACGGACAGAGTGCCAATCGTGCTCCCTTTCATGTGATACCAGAGGGAGATGGTGCACGTTGCAGAGGAGTGGCTGTAGACCAGGGTCTGCATGTGAGCCCTCTGCTTCATGTCGGAGCCAATCGTTGAGGGGTCCAGCACACTGGTGTCGATGTACATGTAGTAACCTATGATTGGTTGGTTTAAAACACGCCATTCAACAGGTGTCAAGATCAAGGAGGCCTTTCTTTCTACATCACTGACGTAATATGTAAAATACTCTGTCAGTTCAAAGACGCCAAACATACTACAAACTGTAGACCAATGTCAAATCACCTCAACCATTCCGAAAATCTCATACACTTACAGTAACACCTTCTACGATAATGCTACTGAAGTCCATACGTTTACCTTTGATAATGTGGTATTCAAAATACAATATGCAGATCAACTTTCATAATTAGGAAATAATGAAATAATGTTAGATTCGTCTAGTATTGATTTTATAGCAAGACAACGAACACATTAAGTGAAATGACGTTTGGCAAAGACGCCTTGAGAACATAATAAAATTATCATTTAGAAGATTTCAATACTACTAATATATTACTATGATAGTGCTGATTATGCCGGTGCTTACCATTTCCCGTTCTAAAACAGCGAGCTCATTCCCATTCATCTCAATAATATGATGCCTACCCAGTAGCTTAAATTGCAATATCCTTGCACTTACGGTGAATGAACTGAAATTTCATCATTGTCACTGTTGTTTCATTCATAATGTTAATACATGGGAAGAGTAACAAAATTGCCGATGTCAAACGCTATACAAATCGATATGTGAAGGAGCTAGATTTGGTTAAACTCGCTGAGACCCACCGAGGTCGGTTCCAAGGGTGTGGTCCGAAGATGGTCCAGTGTTGAGATTCTCAGTTTGGTCTCCGTTACCCTTGGTCCAGTCAAGACTGTCCTTTTCAGAGTTCGACCAGCCACACGTACCGTCCTCAAACGTACAAGATGTACCTGGATTAGAAAACAAACTAGGTAAGATGTAATGCTGTATGACATATTTTGGAAAGTTGTGAGAAGCACACACTATTTGTTAAACGTTAGTTTTGGATGTAAGCAGTGAAAATATACTTAACATTACCAGCTTAGCACTTCTTTAGAAAGGATGAAAATAACAATTTTGTATAATAAGCATGATAATGATAATAACAATGACTATGTGCATTACAACCTATCTGTTCTTCCTCTTTTATTATTACTACTATTATGGTTATGATTATATATTACCATCATTTATTACTTTTATTATCGTCATTATTATGATTGTTATCATTAATATTGTTATTATCATTTGTATCGAATATCATTATTACTATTACTATTAGATTATTATTATTATTATTATTATTATTATTATTATTATTATTATTATTATTATTATTATTATTATTATTATTATTATTATTATTATCATTATTATCATCATCATCATCACCATTATCATAATCCATATCATAATTATCATTATCATTAAAATTAGCGTTATCATCGTTGTCATTATCCATTTTCATCGAATACTCTGCTGGCTGCGAATCACACTTACCACAGACACTTTCGTCGGACCCGTCGCTGCAGTCCTGAATGAAGTCGCAGTGCCTGGTGGCCGGGTAGCACTCCGAGGTCGTGGCGCACTTGAGCTGCACGCCGTCGTAACACATCTCTTGGGTGTAGTTGGTGCGGTCCGGTGCGCCGGGCACCCTGCCTCCCGGCACGCAGGCGATGGTGAAGGAGAGATCGTCGAGAGCGATCTCCGACTTGCGTCCGTCTCCGTTGATGGCCTCGAGGACGATCTTGACGGAACAAGTAGATAGATATAGGACTAAATGAATGACTGACTGCATGGGCGGAATGATTAGTGAGCGCATAAATGAGGAGATAAGTCCAGAGGATTGATTTTGGTCGATCAATGTGAAAAATGAATACATGAATAGAGATATTAACTTGACAAATAGATGGATACTTGAATATGAATAGACAAACTGAAAAAAGGAAAACATGTATATAGATATACACTCATGCATGTAGCAAGACAAGCTACCATATTAAATCTAGATACGTCTTATTCGTTTCTGACTATCCCTCCCTCCTCCTATCCTTAATTACAAATTGAATTCTTATTGCAACTGATTGATAATTTGCCACACATTGACGTAAATAAGCAATGAAGTAATCACCTCCTGATCATCGATCAGGCGTCTTACCCTCTGAACAACTGAGCTTCAAATCCTGCTCGAGTATGTATGATCATTTTTTTTCTTTTATCATGGCTATTAAAACACTGATCTAAAACACTGATGAACGAAGTGCTTGCATACGTCAATGTGGGGCAATTTGTCAATCAATTGTAATAAAAACAACTCGACATAAGAATTTCACCAAATTGAATAATTGAGTTCAAATCCGAAGCCTCTGAAAAGGGTACGGTCCTACCTCGAAGTCCTGGTCGGATTCTCTGGTGGCGATCTCGCGGAGCTGCCAGGAAGGACCCTGCTCGGATACGATGGTGTCGAGGAGCTGCAGTCCTTCCGACGGGGAGGCCGTGTACGACGTCCGCTGGTAGATGTTCAGCGTCCCGATGTCCATCCCGTCCATGAAGTACCACATGCGGAACTAAGGATTAACAGCAGATGTCGAAGAATTCGGAGAAGGAGAAAGATTAGAAAATTCATTCAAAAACAAACTTTCACTTCACTTTTATGTGCAGTTGATGAATACATACAATAAAGAAGATCTGCTTCAAGCTTTGAAAATTGGGACGCTCTGAAGTGTTTGGTGTGACTATCATTTCACACAGTGCAAGCACGAACTCATACTGACTGCTTTGAATTTATGCATCGCTTAGGTTCATTACTCTTTGTAATGTTATTCACTCGCACAAACCTCCAGTGAATGGCTAAAATGGTCCTTATTTCAACACACGTAATTTTAAGATAGGAAATATTTCAACTCAATTAAAATGCGATTGACCAGTCATGCAGCCCCTTTTCGAGTGGAAGGGCTTTTAACGCGTACAGAGGAAATATTGCTGTGGGAGAATCCGCAGAAAAAAAGCAGGGTAAGGCAGTTCGAATCATACATTCTCTAACTGTGACTGTTTTTCTGACACTGTTATCTGACATTACGTTATCAATCATTCATTGTAACCAGCATATCATTCCTTCTCTAAAGAGTACCTGGCACCCCTGACTGATTCCCTTCATGGCGGGCGAAATGAAGCGAGCAACGGCGCCCGGAGCCCGCGGGTACCCGACCTCAGTGTAGATGTAGCCACCTGTTGCAATAAGAGGCATGATCAGACTGTCATAACTTTCCTCATTCTTCATTCTTCTTGCTCACCTACTGCTTTACTTCTTGGCCATATACATTGTATATACATTTATCGAGATGGATGCTGACGATTTTGTGGATTATAAATCTTCTGGCCAAACATTGATCCCATTTATCAGGTACTATTTAATTACTTTGTTTGTTTGTTTGTTTTCATTCTGTAAGGATATTTACGGCATCACTCAATTACTAGGGAATTTAAAACTTGTCTGGGTTTTCAAACTACTGAAAAAATGTCTAGATCCGTCTTCTTTTTCTATTGATATTAACGCAATGCCGATATCGAGACGTCACATTGATAACAGCAGCGATGCAACATATTCCGATATTCTATGAACAAGAAATCTTATGTCTGCCATGAATCAAACAGATTAGATAAAGCGGAATCAGACGGGGCTCATGATATAAATCCACCCACCCTCGTTGGAGCGGAGGGTGTGGTCGCTGTAAGGTCCCGTCCCCGTGATGGGCGTGGCGTGCGATCGAAGCGTCCAATCAAAATCGTCCGTAGAATCCTGGTGATACTCGCAGATATCGAGTTCAAAATTGCAGCGACCAGGGTAGTTATCTAAAAGCATAACGTGCGTAAGGATTAACATGAGACAATAAACGCATTATCAAATGAGTTATATTTGACTAGGTTTGACAAAATGAAACAACTGAAAAATCATCCAAATCGTAGCTACAAATGTGCGTTTAGTTTTGATTTCGGTAAATTTTACTAAGATACAAAGTTTTGAACGGAGCTGCTCACCCTGTGGAGATCTAGCGAATCAAATGTTTCATAGAACTGTTCTGAAGCCTACTACGTACATATCAATTTTGCTCACCAATGCGCAATAACACTTTTGTAATTTGTTTCGTTTATTCACGCATAGAATCTTCTGAGACCAATACACGACGTCACATTTTCACAATGCCCATCAAGCAAGCAATACAGTGTTAACCAAGATCAACCGCATTTCTTCCTTGAGTACAAGGCCGGCATAGATTAAGAAATAACTCGTAACAGTTATCATTCCCGTCCATACTTTGCTTGTTCTTTTTTTAAGAGAATCTATGTACAATCGCCCTCGAATTGTGGTATGAACAAAGGATTTCAAGCAATTTTTGCTTGCAACACCCACCACAGTTCGCTTCGTCGGAGTTATCACCGCAGTCGTCGCCGAAGTCGCATACACGCGCGGCGTCGATACAGTAGGTGTTGCTACAAGTGAACTGGTCGCTACTACACGGCTCTCCCGTAATGACTTTAAAGCGATTCGAGAACGAGGTTGTCGAAGAAAACAAGAAGAATAAAGAAGATAAAAACGTTAACCAACTATTATTTCCTAAAACGTATCTTTCTTAATGTAAACAGAAATTCATCGTAACTTGGACAGCTGAAAATGTGTGATAACGCAATCATAAACTACAAGCATGTGAATTAATTGCAACACATGGTACACATTTTTTTTTTTCACCAGCAGATAGGGTTTTCCCAAGAAGATATTAGTTACAACACTCTACCGCATTTACGTCTCGCAGTGGATATTGTCTTCACCATTTTCACAATCAAAAACTCTTTTTCGAAAGTATAAAGGCATATTTCAATTCTGGTAGGCAAGTCCTCATGTTTGTTTTCTGCACCGGATTACTTTTAATTTCACTTTATTCTTGACGTCTCATACTCCCTTACAATAAACAGTTTTAGTAGCCACATTACTAGATTTCACACGCACATCATCTGAGGACGGCAAACCTCTGCTTTGCTGTTATAAATGCCATCCAGGCTGGTCAATGATTATATCTCGAGATCTACCCCCCCCCCCCCATCATTCATCTTTCGAAATGTACGTAAATCAGCTAAAGAGGTAGGAAAATATCTGAGACTACTTCCTGCACTGTTCTCTATTGCATGCACACCTACAATTATGTACATGTACCGTTTTCGTTTGATATAGCACAAGATATCCTAATAACATAATGTTCGTTTGTTGCTGGGTTTATCATTATCATTACTATTTTTACAGACGTAAACTCAGTGAAAAGCGAAAGAGCTCGCAGATGGTGGTTTTTAACCCACCTGGCGGCGCGCATGAATTGAAGGAAATGTCATCCAAGCTAATGTCCCCACGGTAAGATGCGCCCCGTCTAGCCTGGATCACAGCCTACAGAGCATTTGTGGGAAGATACACATATCTCATGAAGCTATGGACGTAAACAGCGTCCAAACAGTTAACATCAGGCTTAATTCTATCATATCCCCATCAATGCAGGTTTCGTACATTTGATGACGTATATTTTGTTGTTGTTGTTGTTGTTGTTTTTTGAATTGTTAAATTTCAAGTCAAAACAGACGCACATACACAGGCACACACTGAAACAGCGAGAGACCACAACAATGTGGAGAAAATAGTTACAGAAGACATCCAGGACTTATAACCGTATCTCATCGGAGAACGAGACAGATAATATTTTCACAAATTCTTAAGTTCCCTTGCAGACACAATGAAAAATCGACAGCTTAGGAAGGAGTGAATATTTCAGATAGAAAAAGTTATTACGATTATAATCATATAGACTGAAAAAGCGTTAGGTTAAAGTTTTTCAATCAAATTTAACAATTCGCCAGTCTAGTGGGAATCTACATTACTAGTATGCCAAACAGCTGCAGATAATCTTTATTTAATCATCCGTTTCAACACACATGACTGAAATAAGTCAAATCCATATTATGCTTCATCAACTTTTCAGGAAAAAAAAAGAATGCTGAAATTTGTACCCTAAAGTCAGTTCCGGTACCAATGAAGACCACTTGTCGTCTCCATCTATCCAGCTTCCCTCCCGTCTTCCCCCACAAGTCTTTCCGGACACCGTTGAACTCGAGGTATACAGTCAACGTGTCGACATCGTTGCTGAACATGTGGTACCAGAATTCCAGCTCGCATGCCGAACCCGTTTGGCGGATGAAACTTGTGTAGATGCGGGTTTCGTCCAGGGCATACCCAGGTGAATTGTCCGCCGTTAGGTAGAACCCTGAAGGATTCCCAGGAAAGTGACCAGACTTTGGGTTGTTTTGTTTTGTTTTTCTTTGTAATTGCAGTTATCACGAAAGACTCCGTCTGAATTTATTTTTTCCTTGTTCAGGACCTCAAATTACAACAAGACACTTACTTGCCTTGCTCGGCTAAACAATCGATTTTTCATGGTGTGACGAAATCATGCGGTTCGTCATGTCAGAAAAGTTTTCAAGAGCACATTCGATATTCTTGTGACTTCTATGAGAGAGACAAAGACATAAGCATATATATGTATATATATATATATATATATATATATATATATATATATGGGTTTTGAACAGTAACAAAGAAGAGGAAGAAGATATATATATATATATATATATATATATATATATATATATATATTTATAATTGTACATATACATATATTCAAAAAGAGAGAGAAGGACGGACAGACAGATCACAGACGGAGGAGACGAGAAATCATCGGAGAAGGCGAAAATAGGACAGAAGGACATAATAGACACACAATGAAGGAACGAAAAAAAAGAAGAAGAGATTCAAGTAGGAGGAGAAATATGATGACGGGGAGGACGTGGAGGAGGCCGAAAAAATAAACACAAAACGGAAAGATGGAAGAGAAGGCAGAGAAAGGGAAAGAAAGAGAAGACAGACAGATATTTTACCTGCTTCAGTACCAAGGGTGTGGTCAACAGCTGGCCGATACTCGTCGTAGGGCGAATCAGACACACCCGATCCATTGACCCTCCTAAACATGAAGACTTGCTGGTCGTCTGTAGCTCTCAACGGGTCGTAGATTCGCCATCCGCAGAGGTCCGTCTCGAAATCGCACATGTCCTTGACTGAAATGATTCAAAACGAAAATTGCCTTAATGAGATGATGCTTCATTTGTATTCATTTATGCAGTTGTTACAGCTAATATGAGTATTTATCATGAACAAACTTTTTTTTCTACACATACTACGCCAGCAAGTTTAAAAGATGATGAGAATGATCTCATTTAACACTTGCATGCTTGCAAATGCTTCATACTAGATTATGTTCAGTGACAATGAATACTATAATGATATTCCATTGTGCAGGTTTATTTCTGCCGAACCGGACTCCACTGTAAAAGATGACGACTTTCATTTTTTAATTTCAATTTATTTGTAATGCAAAGAAAGACACCTTAATTCTTACATACACAAATAGACAGATAAATTCTGAGGAGACTGTTATGATGTTATCTTACTCTCAACAAGCGAATTGGGCAAAACAGAAAGTGTAATTTCCGTTTCACTTCTCAAAAATCAGCTTTGTAAGATCATGACGTGCTGTATACAGTGTTGGTAATACCACATACCGACTGTGTTACCAGCGACTCCCGGCGCTTATCTTACATTTGTCTTAGAACATGAACTTATTATGTAGGTATAGTACACAATTAATAAGACGGAGATCGCTCCTGGAAGACGATCTATTTCTTTTCTCTCCTTCTTTTTCTCAAATATACACTGAAGAATCTCACCACAGCCGGCCTCGTCTGATCCATCTGAACAGTCAACTTTAAAGTCACACATCAGATTCTTCCGTAAGCATCTGGTTAGAGGAAAACAATAACAATTGATATTTTAAACATCCTGATCATTAAAACTTTAACTTAGCAAGTAAAATTCCCATTAAAATTCAATATCAAGCTTAAGCTCGTAAATGTCAATTGTATTCATGCAGCGTCTTACAATTTTGAAGCTGTCAATAAAATGACACAAATTACAAAAGAGGAGAGATTGATTTTAAATTTGAATTTTTAATTTGAATTGAATTAAAATTGAATTTGGATTTGATGGGTAGTGCAGTACTTGTTTTCAGCCGGGCAATATATCTGATCGTTGTTACACGCCCCCTGTGGATCCCGGGTCGTGGTTGGCATGCTGGTTGGTGCGACGGTCACCGGGGCAGCGGGAAGTTGTTCTGTCATACATCCCAACCGAGAGAGAATATAAAAACGAAATGAATAAATGAACAACATTGCATTCACACAATAACCATTTTCCTAACATTGCATTCACACAGTGACCATTCTTCTCAGGCTGTCAGGATGGCATCATCTTTATTGAACGGATTGTCGCAATTCAAACACAAAAAGATACAGACGGTACATTTCATTTCTTTCAAGATGTCAATTTTATATCCAATTCAATTATCTTCGACAAAAGAGGAAACCAATTGATGTTGATTCCTTCATTCATTTAATTATTTTCAATTTCCAACAGAAACATGCAAATATTTTACAGAAATCGAATACATAAATTACATTACAAAACATAATGAAAGATAAGTTGAAACTTAAACAATCACCATAATTGAAGGTTAAAGTTACTCCTCCGCGTTTTAAATCTGGAACTCACCATCCGAGGGAATGCAACCAGGAGAAAACGTGATGTCGTCGATGGCTGTATTACCGTAACTATCTCCTACAAAGCTCTCAAATACAACCTGTACACGAAAACAGACAGTTTAAAGATGAATAATTTCGACCTTAATGAATCGAACTAGGCCTTTGGTGGCGATCCGTACGTAGACGAACCTACACAGTTTTCTGGCAACCATAACTGTTTTGCTCAGGCAACCTTTAGGAAGCAGCTAGTTAGCATTGAATATTTTCTTCAGTTATCATGGTTATCAATTGCAAATGCTGTTATCGGCACCTGCAGTAATCTCCATTTCTAGATATTGACAACCACAGTGACTTGTTACTTGGAGAAATTATAAAATCTCTTTCTCATTTTCTTCCCTTCCTCATAGCTTCATGTTTATATAGACTTGTAATACATTCTTACTAAAATTATTATATCATCTTCGTTGCGCTTAACATTGTATCTTCATACCTGGAAGGGGCTTCCCCCGTTGTCAAGGACAACGTGTCCCCTTTGCCAAAAGTCGCCGTCGGCGGCAGTCTTCTTCCAGACCAGTTTGTCACCCTGCGAGCTGTCCTTGTAGGGACGGATGTACACGTGGAACACGTCGATGTTGAGACCGTATAGCAAGTAGAAGAATGACATCTGTGTACGAATGAAATGTTGACATCAATACACCATAATTATGCACTTAATCACAGTCACATATATCGTAATTGTATATTTGACGATTACAATATACATGCATAATTATTGAACTTAACTGCGTACACACTTAGACGCGTGTATATTTTTCTCCGTGAATTTACCTTGCATTGCTGTTGGGATGACGTCACAAAGTTACGGCTGACGAGGTGAGCCTTCAGTCCAAATATTTGCAGAGCAACGTCAAAATACATGTAGTACCCTTTGGACAAAACAGATGCAAGGCAAAACGAGGCAAAATAAAACTCGTCAACAATCCAACAATTTTCTATGATGAAGGAAACAATTTGCAGAATCATGTAAGTAAACTCATTAATAGAGGAAATAATTGTTGCAATAATGTTAAGGTAGTATTTTTTTTTCTGTCATCATCGTAATAGACCCGCCGTCTATCACTTATTATCATTATTATCAATTTTTAATTTCAAAATAACTACTTGCATATGCATCATGCATGACTGCTGTATCTATATCAATACATCGTATTCATCTCAGAATTCTGTCTGATTGTCAATTTAATTGTTTGGTAGTATACTTGTTTTGTTATGGCGATCTTCAATTACCCAGTACTCTGGACAAATAAGGACGAGGGTTCGTACCTGAATAGTTCCCCGTGGTGTGGTCCCTCTTGACCCCCTTGTCGTAGCTGGTGTCCGGGCCTTGCTGCCGCGTCCAGTCCAGATCATCCGTGGCCTGAGTCTGCGACCAGTCGCACAAGTCCGTCTCGAAATCGCATTGCCTGTAGCCCTCGGAAGCTTTGGTGGAAAATGAAATAGACCAGGTTATCTTTTCCGAGAAAAATATAATGTCTATAATTATCATAGTTGGGAGCTGGCAAAACCAAAAACATATTTAAGTGAAACTTTATTTCTCTGGGGAAAATATTGTGACGCTATAGGAGAAGAGGTATTGGAGTATACATCTCTTGTCGGGAGATTAACTATAAGTAATAGAAGTAGGCTTATCCCTGTGAGAAAAGTATATTGCTTAGGGCAAATGTAGGGAATCAGAAATGTGTAGGCATTGCTTGATTGGAGAACCATTGCGTCCAGTGATGCAGGAAGTATATATACAGGGTTACGTCTCACTCCTACTCGTGTAGTTTGTTCTTTTCAAATGTCTATAACTATATAGTGGGAGCATCAGTAACACCTATAATGATGTAGCAAACGAGTGACGAGAATCAGCGCAGTAACTGTATTAACCCTCCCAAAACTGCTTTCTAAGAACTTCGCTGCTGATTCAAAGTGATGCAGTTGTCTTTGCCGACAATGGGTTTAAGAAAACTATTCATTTAAACGTATGGCACAATGTGCCTGGTCGATATGTTTGCTGACTATTGGTCACCTATTACTAACCATAATAATAATGTCGGCATCATTCGCCCTTTCGTGTGGGTCAGTATATGCAAGGAGACCACTTCACTGGATTACAGTTAGCACCTGGCCTGCTCTTTTGTAATGAATGAATGAAGTGGGATCGCTTACGTGCCTGAGTCGGGGCTAACTCACACACTGGACCTCCATTAAACGTCCTATCCGAGGGACAGAGAGTTGTGGCTCTTACTATAGAGGGGACAGAATGCTTTAACATTGCTCAGTTAGACTTGGAAATCAAACCCGGTACCCTGGGATCTGGAGCCAGAGTCTGAGGGGCTACCGACAGGGCCGTATCACCTCCCTATATAAGGAAACAATCATGCCATGGCATTATCTTTACTCTAGGGTCCAATCCATAACCAGCCAATTACATAAATTAGTCAACCACAATATTTCCATCTCGAGTGCCTCACCACACGACATTGGTTCGTCCGTCCGATCGCCGCAGTCGTCAGCCAGGTCGCAGTACATCGACTGATCGACACAGCCACCGTTGGCGCAGATTAGACTCGCCGTCGAGTCGCAGTGATCGACGACCGCGGGTAGAGCGCAATTCTGATATTCGATGTCATCGATGGCCACCATGCCTTCATACAGAATGTTCTTCTGCTTGGTGATTTTGAACTATAAGATGAAGACACACAAGGTAAGAAATGTGTTCACAATTTACGACTGACAATGCAGACAAGACATAAAACTGCATTTTGCTCCTTACGAAGGTATTATCTACCTTTCACAAACGAATATTAGGCCTACATGTCATTATGCATAATCTGTAGTTTTACACCCACAGCTGAGTTGATTGAGAGAGAAATGGAAAGCTTTGTAACGCCATCCCATATATACCTGCCACGGTCTGGTACGCCGGCCCACACCCACGAGCGCTTGTTGCCACTCCTCCAGCGGGTGATTTCTCAGGAAGTAAAGCAGAACTTCATCACCGGAAGTGACGTCGACTAGGGAGGCTTGAAGGTCACCAGTGTTGAGGCCGGCTTTGAGGAAGTAGAAGGAGACGATGCAGCTCTCGGAGGCCAGGTTGAATGTGGGGCCGACCACCTCGGCTTTCTCGTCCTCCTCCGATCCGCCGTTTGGCGAGACGTACATGTAATATCCTGCAATGTCATATGTGGTAGTTTTCTTTCAAATTACATGATGAGTACTATCGGTATTTGTTTCATTTTTTTTCAATGTAAAATTTCTATTACTGATCGATTTAGGCTATATGAAGTATGGATAGAGGAACCAGATCGTAATTCCTCCAGTAGAAAAGCGCTTGACAATATTAAGAATCAGTTCTGTGGCATCATTTCATTCTCTAATAGAGTTCTTAAGCAGAAAACCATCTCAAGGACTTATCATTAGAAAGAAAAGCAATCAAACAGTAGCAATATGATTCGAGATATCTATACATCACATTTGACATTTGACCTTCATGCAACGTTCCACGGTGTCGAATATGATGAAACAAGAGTTTCTCCATTAACTTGACAAATATTATATGTTATCAGGATATTTAGTCGAACCATTTTACTCGTTGTTAATCTGATTACAGAAGATCATATCTAATGGCTAAAACGGCAGTGACGCTACCGATTAAACATAGCCAGCTATCTTTTTTTTTTTTCGTATAGGCAAGTTATGGTTCCCTCACCATTTTCAGTGCCCAACGTGTGGTCAGCGTCAGGCGCGAATTCTCTCACCGCCTCGGTGGTGGCGCCGTTTGCTCGCACCCAGTCAAAGGAGTTTCCTTCGGTCTCTACCAGACGACACATGTCCGTCTCAAAATCACATGTAGAGGCTGGAGACAGAATTGACGTTAATCAGACACAAAGTTGAAAGATACTATCAAAAAGACGTTTTTATACAGGAATAGGTTAAAGGGATCGTATAGTTTTGTTTCAGACCTAATTTTAGGTTTCTCACATTTTTTGGTGAGATGAGAAACCTTTTATAAAATATGAAAGAGCATGTAATTTCATGAGGAATTCAAAGTTTATTTGATGAAAATTGGTTTTGAAATAGCTGAGATATCCAATACAGTGCAATTCTAATAAAGTGTGGGACCCACACTTTTCTACGATCGCTTTGTTTTACTTTGTTTTTGGATGTTTCAGTAATGTCAAACCCGATTTTCATCATATAAACTTTGAATTCCTCTTAGAATGGTATGCTCTGTACTATTTCATAAGTGTTTTCTTGGTATCTCGCAAAAAGTTAAAAGCCCAATATTCATCTCCACCAATACTGTACTATCCCTTTAATGTAGAAAAGCATAATGCGCCGATGATTATGTAACAGAACTCCCATCACATACTGTGACATAACCAGAGGTATTATGCACACAACACTTTTGTCTCAGGCGCAAGGTAAAGTGCAGACTTTCTAATATAGGAAATAGGGATCGTTGTGATTAAACACAAAAGAGACAGACTTCAAAATGTCTCTCTCCTAATGTCGTCAGTGCTTATTGAATGGTATTCGAGCTATACAGATGCATTCACGTGCTCATTTATGCTCATTCGTCAATTCGTCATCCTTTCTTCCTCTCCCGCTCTTTAAAATCATCAAAACCAATGTATATTCATTAAAAGTTATGTTACGTGTCAGAAACTATCCCTCCCCATTGAATACTCTCTCTAAAGAAGTTACAAAAAAATGAAGAAGAAGCAGAAAGGAAGAAAGACATAAGAAGAGAATGTAAGCAGGTAAGTAGGAATGATTAAATTGATTTTTGGTTTACTGTGACCACTAATGAAGCATAGAATCTTTATAAATAATAGCAGCCAGACAACTTAAGTCCCCTCCGAAAGACTAGGCAAGTGAGGATAAAGTGCCTTGCCTAGAGGTACAACCGATGCAGCCAGGGGATTCGAACCAATTGAAAAACGTGATTTACAGTCAAAGGTCTTATCCACAGAACCACATCTCCCCAAACCACAATTTCTCAGTAAACATCGAGGAGCGAAACCTAGCGACAAATGGTCATATTTTGGTAGGAAAAGAGCGTGCAGTCATCAGTTTTATTGGTGAGTTCTGCATACTCACGGCATTTCCTTTCGTCTAGCCCGTCTGGGCACTGGACCTTGAAGTCACACACCTGGTCGGGGTCGATACAAGTAACGCCGTCACCGCAGCCAAACTTGTTTGGGTTCAAGCAGTGATTCGGCAGGGGTGTGGCTAGTGAGGAATCAACACAATATGCCGATTTCAACATGACGTTTGATCTTTTGCTATTTGATATCAAGTCTGTTTCTCTCTTCATCCATATGTCAATTGCTATCAAAGCCAACTGCTTAGTTATTTACACGCAACGCAACTTAATTAAGAGACTGAATTCCAAGTAATAGAAAAATTGAATATGATTACTGCACGTTTATTCAACAAACATCATGTAATCATGTGATTTTAGCGTTGAAAATGACACGGTCGCATGTGTGTGTGTGTGTGTGTGTGTTTTGTTGTAATTGTTGTTGTTGTTGTTTTGTTATGACAGTGACAATGATGTGACAATGGCGTCAGAAACAAAACAAAAAAAAAATCACGTGAAAAAAGGTTTCAGTTTCGGATTTGTTGATTTGTCATATCTAATATGAACGACTAGTTAAGACACGCAAGACACCAGACTCATACGAAGTTGTTCATAAGGTATCAAAGTCAAAAAGTTCGACACTTTGACTACGCTAGAGTGTTATAGTCCTGACGAATACAAATGAGGTAGCCCATCACCTTTAAATAGACGAATATATCCCGTCCAAAATCTACATGATTCCAACTAATATAATGACGGTTAAGCTTTTAGCCTAGCGAAACAGCCACCAACAGGACCTTACCGGGCTGTGTGGGAATCACAGGGAGACTTGAGGCGTGCTCGCAGCCCGGAGTAAAGCTGATATCATCCAGGGCTATATCACTCTTCACAGTGTAACCGATCGTTCCTTCGATGATTACCTTGGAGTTTGAGATTTGAAAACAAAAATGCAACCCGGCGGAGATATCATAAAACCACCGGATTAACGTTTATACGCATCAACATGGAGACAGTTTGAGGGGCATTCGGATTTTATTTGAATCCAACACGGTTGTACACAAATGTTTGTATGGAAAATGTCATAGTCTAAAAATCATAAATTTATGTTTCATATTGTATCTGAAAATGAAGTATGTTGTTTACGTGTATCTTGCTAAGTTCATGCTATGACTGATTTCTTAATTTTATCAAAACATATTCAAGGAGTCATCAGAAAGCCTAAAAAATGGACTAGGGTCAAATCAAGGAATCGGCAATTCTGATATACATGTACACTTCATAAGAAGGACTATTAACATAAACTCACCTGGAAATCGCTAGACAGTCGGAGGTCCACTGTGTCATAGAGCCAATAATCTCCTTGGTCCAGTTCCTCGGACCAGATCTGGGTCATGGGTCCGTTGATCTCGGTCCTGGTGTAGATTTTTAGGGCCCCTATTCCATGGCCGTACATGTGGTAGTAGAACCGCATCTGGAATGTAAACGTAGTAGTTTTTTTATGGATTTCATCTTCGATAAAACGATCGTCTCTCTTCATGTATAGACAGGAGTAGATAATACAGGTAAGGACCAGTGGACACATTTACTCAATGAGCAGACAATGAGATTGCTAAAACATATCATAGCAACTGATTGACGAATTACCCTTTATAGACGAAAGTAAACGCCGATTATTCAGTGAGTAATAGCCATGGGGAAAATGATGGCATATATCCTCGAACGGAACTCGTGACGAAAGATGAATGTGGTTTCTGATGTCTTGGTCTGAGCTAAATGGATGAATGGTTGTATGAAGAAAGCAGCCACACTTATCTCTGTTTAAAACGTGTTATACACTCACCGAGCATCCAGTAAGGGCAGCTTTGATTGGAAAGCTCTCAAGCTTGGCCCGGTCGCCGTTCCTTCGTTCGTCACTACCCTCCGTGTATATGTAGTGACCTGCAGTGAATAAGTTCATAATGTTCGAAAAAATAAGTATCTATTTCTATTTTCCTTTCACTTGGCATCATTCAGACATTTTAGCTACCATGGAATGTATATAGAGTGATAAAAGGATACATAATCCGCATCGAAGGAGAGAGATCATTCACTCCGAATGGAAATCATCATTTCAAAAAGAAAAAGAAATCATTTCTTTACTTTCCATAAAATGGAAAATCTTCATGAATCAAGTGGCATACTTAATTAACACATAAATAGAGCACACATCCCAAAATGAAACACAAACGATTATAAAACAACACACATTAACTCAGTATGGAAATAGCAAAGAAAACTGTACATCCAATAACAGAATATACATCCAATCTCAATCAGATTTTTTTTTAAGGTTCTATCATTCAGACATTTTAGCTATTATGAAATGGCTATCACCCCCGCATCTTTTAGATCGCAACTGCTGATCTACAATTCAACAAACATGTCGGAAAAACGAACCAGTGGGAACCAAACCTGTCTATCTATACCGTTTCCAGGCACCGGCACTACCACCAGTCTATCCCTGGTTGCCGAGAGTGACACGATGTTCAAATACGATAATCAATATTATCATTCAAATACACATTTAAAAATCCAATGATACAAGGATCGTTTCGAGAGAACGATCAAATCAATACTCAAGATAAAATCTTTCCCTCCCATCAAGCCTCTCTCCCATCCTCCCCTACCCCATTCACATAGTTTTCTTTTTCTACAGTAATTTCCACTATTACGGTGTCTGATTTCATTCAATACAGTCAGCAGTATTGCATGTATTATTCGCATTTACTTGAATGTGTCTTAAACTGTTAAAGGGATGGTATAGTTTTGGTTGAGATGGGGCTTAAGGTTTACAGATTTTTTTTTGCGAGATAATGACCAACTTTGTATAAAACCTCTGATGAAATATGGAAGAGCATACGACTCTAAAAAGAAACGTTCTAACAAAAGGTGATGCCCATCTTTGTGAGGATCATTCAGTTTTATTTCGTTTTTCTCAGATCTCCGCTAATTCAAAACCGATTTTCATCAAATAAACTTTAAATTCCTCTTCGAATTGTATGCTCTTTAATATCTCATAGGTGACTTCTAATTATCTCGCAATAAAAAAGCTAAAATCTGAATTCCCATCTCAACAAAATACAGATACACATGCACAATGTCAGGGAGGACGTACCGCTGTTTGAGCGCGTGGTGTGGTCGTTACCAGGACCGGTGCCGTCACTTCCGGTGCCCCCGGATATCCGCCTCCAGTCAAACTCGTCGTTCGTCATTTGTGTCCACTCGCACAGGTCGGTCTCGAAATCGCACATTGTGTAGCCAAGGGCCGCTGTGAGAAAACATTTATAACAAGCATGTGTCAACATTCATCAGACGGAAAATTGACCTCAAATGATATTCATATAAGTGTTGGACCGATACAAAACATAAAAATCATCCAAGTTTATTTCAGCCGTGATTATTGTGTTGTCCGATAAAAGCTAAATTTAGAGAAGTGATCTTTTATTTTCTAATTCATCATTTAGGGAATGAACCCTAGCATAAAGAATAGATATACAGTTAAGATATTCAACCATTCATGCTATTATTCAATGACATCTTCATTACTTAATATGTCATGATCACAACAGAGCCTTATTTAAGTGTTGGCATCTACTTCATGTGACATAATAAGTTCCTATCGATGTTTTGGATGATGACGTACCACATGTCGTTGGTGTCTCGTCTGTCAGGTCGCAGCAGTCCACCGTGTAGTCGCACCGACGACTCGTGTCGTAGCATTCTCCCGATGCGCACTGCGACTCGCCCACTCCGCACTCGCCCACACCCACCGGCAGCGGATACTCGCAGTTTTCGAACTTGAGATCGTCCACGGCGAAGCCGCTGTCGGACGGGATCTGCTGTCGGTCTTCGACGTCGATGACCATCTGGGAAAGACAAATGAAAAACAAATGTACTTCCAAACCATGTGAGGAAAAAAAATAACCGCTTGAGGATCACCTTTGTTGTCGCAAGCATGATCTAAAAAATCTGAGGTGCTAAACAGAGTAAGGCCAAGTATAAGACTTAAAGATAATGACTAAAGAATGTTCATGTTCATATTATAAGTAATTCAATTCTTGGTTTGGACAGATGTTGCGATGATTTCCTATCAAGGGTACGACAACGTAAATGCACTGGCTGTACACTGACCTGAAAGTTGGCACTGCAGGGTGGTACATCAACCGTTGCCAACAGCCACTTGTTGTAGTCGTAAACCCGATCGTTGACCTTCAACAGCCGCTGGTCCTTCCCGTCGTCGAGAGTCTTGATATAAATCTCGAGGTCACCGAACTCGACGCCGAACATGTTGTACCACATGGTGAATTTGCAGGTGCGAGCGGCGAGCTTGAATACGGGGCCAAGGAGGCGGGCTCGCGTGTTGAGGAGAGTGTCGGCACCGTCCACGTAGATGTAGTGGCCTTGTTAAAAAGAAATGTAGCATCGATCCTAATACGTTTAGAAATTCCCCAAATAGTGCAGATGAACATATCGCTCTTGGGCAACTCATCTTTTAATAGTAGACCTTTTCTGCCAAATGTGAATTGAATTGAGTTTTCCTTCTTTCTCACAATCCATCAAATGTAGAAGTAAAATTTCTAACAATGATAGACCTAATCTTCTTCGATATAACTTTTACATGACGTATACTTTATAACAGCCTACACGAGACATTTACTATGTTTGATACTGCTGTTGTTGATACTTTTCTCTGTTACACATGTTTGTTTGACGATGTGTTTCTCGTCTGATGCGGTATCAGTACATTCTATATCAAACTCGTGACCATGTATCCGTGGAAAGCGCCCGCATACCATTGGCAGAATCGGACGTGTGGTCCTTCTCGGGTCCCATGAAGCCCTCGTAAGGGGGCGGGTCGTACCACTCCCAGTCGAAGTCGTCGTCGAAGTCCTGGCTCCAGTAGCAAAGATCAGTCTCAAAGTCGCACGACGTAGCTTAAATCGAGAAGAAGAGAAGGGACAAATTATTGCAACATTTTGGTGACGTTCCCGCAAACACACTTATCATCATCATCATAATAATGAAAATGATTGTGTTGAAGACAATTATAGCCCCTAAATTTAGTGATACCTATGGTGATGTGAGTGACATTAGTGTAGTGACGATGGTAATCTCATTCTTCCGTTATGACAGCTGTTATTAAACCAACATATGCATTTTTTTATATCTTCGTGATCATAATCATAATAGTCAATAAAAAAAATAACCATTTCAAACCTTTGAAATCATCAGGTATCACAGCGTAGGTTTTCATTGCATGAATTCGTCGCTAAGGGGATGAGAACATGCAACATGTTCAATCCGATGGGTTTTAAATACTGACTGGAAAGGTTATGAGCCTACGGGCCCCTGAGGTGTCACTTTCAACCTGTTCAGGTTAAAGTGCTTTCTTAAAGTTCCGACAAGCAGAATCATCAATTGCGTGGTGGAACCTACCTATCACCCTTGCCTATCGCATTGGCTATAGTTAAAGATACAATCTTAGCCGGGAGCACATTGGCCTTGTAAACTTATCGCAGAGTCAGTGGTAACTACATTTGGTAAAGCAACCCTAAATTCACGACATTATAAATGTCATAAAGATGTCATAGATGTCATAATGCTGTTGTCATACTCTCATCGACACTGTGAAATACGAATGCCTTGTAACGAATTGACATGTCTTAACTGAATTTTGACTTTCAATTTCCTGACTGATTACAAGATGGTGGCACTATTCATCAAAACTTCTGTTTTGTGGTTGGTCATCAGTAGGCCTATACAGTAATGCACAGGACCGAGTGGATCGGCTAGAATTGGGTGCACGAGTTTAAAGGGGAAGGCTAGTAACTGATCAAAGGGAATCAGTGGAAATGCTGGGAGATGATTGTTCCAATCCTTATGGGATTCATTCAAGAGTCCATTGTATATCTTTTGTTGTGTGAAAATGATTTGCTTCAGAACGGTCTCATATTCAAGTAATGTGCAGATTAATGCTCCGTCACTGACCAGGGACGCTAAACTGGCAGCATTAAACTGCACATTACTTGAATATGAGACCATTCTGAAGCAAATCATTTTCACACAACATTAGATATACAATGAACTCTTGAATGAATCCCATAAGGATTGGAACAATCATCTCCCAGCATTTCCACTGATTCCCACTGATCAGTTACTAGCCTTCCGCTTTAAGCATAAATTTGGAACTGTTTAAACCGACGAGCACGACTGTTCTCAAAGTTAAACGAAAGCATCCCATTTTCACCGATCCACGACACAGGCCTGTGCATCACTCGTTTTTATAACTGGGCCCATAAATTCAAATGAAATGAAATCTAACCTTTTTCCCTCAACCGTCAACACTACGCATCCGGTACACTGTATAACACTAGACAAGGTTTGGGCCATGAGTTCGGATTTTACCGGACATTTATTATGATGACTCAGTGCAATGGATCCGTAAAAGTCAATGCACGATAATTGACCAATCAGACTGCAGAGATTCTAAAGCCTACTTTGCTAATATTCTGAAAAGAAATCGAGCACAGATGATCAACTTACGGCAATACTTCTCGTCGTTCTCTGCGGGCATGCAGTCGTGTCTGAAGTCACAATACCGCGACTCGTCGATGCAGTCCTGGTTGCAAGGAAGCTGGCCAGCCGGGCAGCCGGGATGAACTACGAAGTGATGACGACACGACACAATTAGGTAAACGGTAATATAACTTCAGCTTAGACAAGATTGACATTCAATCTCCCTTGTACCTGAACCCAAACTTCTGTTCAGCAATTCGGGGACACGAAGGCCCAAAATGAAAATTTGCACCTCATACCTACACTCGGTTTACGGCGACACAACATTTATTTTCGTTAGAATGTTAAAGCAAATTAACAGAATGACATAGGACCTACAGTTCGTTATAATTTGACATAGGATAAAGCAGCTATGGAAAATAAAAGTTGCACAAGTTTTAACAAAACAATGACAATTATTAGTCGCAACCACATGTATACTGTACCGTATGTCCAAAAAAAAAAAATTACAACGGGACCCTCCGCAATGATATCTTTAAAAATGGTGAATCAATCCAAATACAAATTCAGGGTATGAAACTATAACTCATTGCCCACATCTTACAGAAAACCCCATTCGATTTGCTTCAGTGGTCAAAGAGAAATGAGGAATTTTGTAGAGGATGTGAAGAATCTCTTCCCTCCAAGTTCTGTCTATTGTATTCACACACAAAAGCATCGAAGTGCTCAACTTGGAAGAATCAGACTCATGACATGTTTTCCAACATTCCACATTTCTCTGTGACCGCTTAACCAAATTGAATGTTTTTTTTTTCAATTTCAATTTTTCAATTTCAATTTATTTTCATATTTCTCGATGAAAAATTACATAAAATATAACAAAATTAAATGAAATACATGACATGCATAGAATATTGCAAATATATAAAACATAATAGTGGTCGATCTGTTTAGTTTGGAATCTGTGAATGAATGCTAAAGAAATATGAAGGAACCTACTTAAAAGTGAGCTTGTTGAGTGTAGGTCAAAATAGAGCTAAGATGTTATATTATAAGACCCTGGAGTAGCATTTAGACAGTTTCATCATTTTAGGTGTTATCAATGCAAAAATTTTATTGTAATTTTTTGGGGGGACATACTGTATATTAAACGAGGCAATCATTATATTACAAGCTGTCATTTGTTTGTCGCAAATACAACCACTTCAGGTGTAAATGGCAACATGAGTACAACACTTAACAGTTTAATGCAAATAACATAAAATCACTTATTCCGTTTGATTTTATAGGAAAAACACAATGAGAGAAGATATGTCAATACTCCATCTAATTTGTAAACGCGGTTATGTCAATAATGGCGGTCCCATCTCATCTTTCCCCGTCCCGTCCCTTACCCGGTGGTGGAGTCCCAATGACCGGAAATGGGGCGGTGGCATTCACACATCCCGGCGTAAAGCTGATATCATCCAGGGCAGTGTCACCGACGTTTGTAGGCCCTCGAACCCCTTCGAATATTACCTAGTGTTCGTAAGGAATGCGAAAGATCAACTTAAAATGACTCTGTTAAGATATGAAATCAGCTTTATTGTTTATACGTGGGAGTAGATTTAAATGATACTGAAGCAGACGATAAACGGTGAGATAATAAGTCTCATCAGAATTTATGTGCTTCCTTTAACTTTCTTCCCAAGAAATGTCTTGAATCATGCTATCACAGTGCATCGAATCAGTTGATACCAATAAAGATAAGTAGGTCAGCTGACTCTCACAAATGAACCATTTACAGTAGAACGACGTCATGTCATTTCAGCCACGATGTTGCTTTGTTATAGTTGTTGTTGTTGTTGATTTTGTTGTTGTTGTTGTTGTTGTTGTTGTTGTTGTTGTTGTTGTTGTCTCTTTGTTTGTTTGTGTGTTTTTTTTCTCAGCGAAACCATTGAATTGTGTATCTTTCAATATTCCGGAGACATAACTTACAAACCAACAATAAAAAAGAAAGTAAAATGACATCAGTGGGGACTAAGAAATCCTCAACCCAAACACGGTGTTACCTGGAAGTCATCGTCGCTGCTCAGACTGACAGTTTGATAGATCCAGAAATTACCATGGTGCTCATCGTCTGACCAGAGAAGAGTAAGCGGGCCGTTGATTTGGTTGCGCATGTACACGTTGAGGGCGCCCGTTCCCGACCCTCGCATTACGTAATAAAAGCGCATCTAGAACGAGACAAGAGTACGAAGTTACGTTCAGATGTGATACTTGCAGTGATCCTTAACCTCGAGGATAAACTGCTTTATGGTCTATGGTCATAAGCTCTATGTTCATTTCGTCGACGAAATGACTGACTTCGTGACTAAAATAAATGGGCATTTCGTAATTTCGTCGACGAAATTACTGATTTCGTAACGAAATCGACCATGCGAAACTTGGAGCCCCAGAGAGCTTATGGTAGAAGTTGGCTTTTCCTCTACGTTAATGATCACTGTCTGAACGTGACTATTGGCAGAAATTCGTTCACATGACATGCTACAATACGTATATTTGGCATAACACAGATATCCCCTGACGCAGAAAAAGACAGTCAGACAAAAGACAGGCAGAAAACATACACAAATATACAGACCCACATACACATGCATGGACAATAATGGAAGGCTGTGGCTGAAAGTATATTATAGAGTTTGTTATTCGTTTTTGTTTGCTTAACAGGAAAGTGTTCATACAATACAATGGATATCTATCCTAAGAACAGAGAGACAAAATTATAACATTTTTGATGGACTAATCCCTAACAGTTTAGTTTCATTGTTTGTCTTAACGAGTTATAAATTTCGAATCCAGCCGAATTGGTCCCACCTCGCAACCTGACGAAGTGCCCTGAATGTAATAGCTTCCCAGTCTGTACGTATCCCCAGGCTGAGCGCCGTTCATTTCGGTGTAGATGTAGTAACCTGGTGAATGTGAAGAACAAAAGATTGTAATGACATGAAAAAACGTTAAGATGACAAAAAGTTTAGTTTCACCTATGTACAAGCTGTAGGTAAACGAGAGGGTTTTCAAGGTGTTTTTTTCCGCAAAAAAAAAAAAGGGATTTTACCCCGATGAGAATAACTTCTAGAAATCTTTACCGTCTCATCAAAACAACTTCCATTGTAATAAAGATTCGGTCATGTTTTTTTTTTCTTTGCTCTGATATGGATTTTCGGCTACCTTAATATATATATATATATATATATATATATATATATATATACACATACATACATAATTATATCGAGAAATGAGAAGCTGAACTGGACAGTAACAATCTCTGAATATTTGGCTATAGAAAAAGCAACGCTGTTGGAGAACTCCAACATCAGAAATATCCCGCAACACAAGGACAGATAATGAAAGAGATATATTGTTGACTGAGACCCAGAATAGATGAACAAATTGATCGTTTCTGACCTTTGTTTGATTTCGTGGTGTGGTCCTTGGATGGTCCCGTACTCCCCGTTCCCGTGGTTCCCTTGTTTCTGGTCCAGTCGAAGTTGTCATCCTGGAGCTGGACCCAGTCGCACATGTCTACCTCAAAGTCGCACATGTTGTAATCAGCTGCGCAAAGAGAAAAAATAATGATGATAAAGATAATGATATATAAATATATATATATATATATATATATATATATTTATTATTTTTTTTTTTTAATCCAGGGTAGCCTTTTCAGTGCCGCCACTGCTCTACTAGAGGGCCCTGCCATTACTTTTACCCTGGCGTTAGGTACCCATTTATACAATTAGGTCGAGAGGGACATGGTTGGGTAAAAACATCTTGTCCAGGGACGTAAGCACTGGGCGGGAATCGAACTCGGGTCCTCCGATTGGGAGTCGGGAGTCTTACCCACTATGCCACAGTGCCCCCATGAACATATACACTTTTGCCTTACTTTTCAAGAAATGACTTGCAAAGCTTATCATGACAGGAAGGATGGTATTTGTTACTGTTATTCTTATTGTTACTGTTTGATGGGGAAAAGCAACAATAATAGCAGCGATTTCAAGAACCGTCTCTACCCGTCCAGTCCCTCCTTTACGGAAGCTTATAAGTGCCACCGCAAAGATGATGATTCTCGCCTTCTCAACCTTTCCGGATCGGAGAAGGAGACATCTGAGGTTTCATCTTCTCGACATCTAGGGTCCGAGAAGGCATAGGAAGCGAGATCTGAGATCACTTCATCTCGATCTCTTGGGTCAGAGAAAAGCAAGAAGACGAGAAAGTGAGACAACGAGAAAACGAGATAATGAGATCCTTTTTTTTTTTTTTTGCCTTCTCGGACCCCGATTTAGTCTAGAAGGTGAGGAATTATCTCCTCTTCTTAGTGGTACTTAAAAACCTCCTTACTCCACCCTTTCTCATCAAAGAGAAATGAAGAGGTGCTGGTGGAAGATGGAGATAGACAGACAGACTGGTAGTAAAATTTGCAGCTACTTTACCACAGAGCGCCGGATCTTCGTCAGTGCCGTCGCAGCAGTTGAGGGTGAAGTCACAAGTCTCCCCGTCTGGGTAGCAATGTCCGGAGTCGCACATCTCGCTGCCCGCATCACATGTCTCTCCCGTTGCCAGGGGCAACGTGTAAGCACAATCAAAGAAGCGGAGGTCGTCGACCGCATAACCGCCGATGGCGGCGCCGTTTTGGCTGTCTTTGGCCTCGATAAGCAGCTGAAAAAGTAACACACATATGATATCTACCAGATGTGTCCCAAAATCAGTATTGTATTGAAATAGAGGCTGCAACACATAGCAATGCATAGTATGCGTTGTTTCGAGGTATGTGAATAAAGATTATGTCACTTTCGTTTTAATAGCTGTAATGGTAGCTTCAAGTAACCAAATAAGAGTTGCTCCGCTTAGCAGCCTGGGGTCATCGTTAAGGTGGCATGAGCACAGGCAAACGGGTATCAAAGTTGATCGTTCTCAGTGCCAGTGAGTGCATGTATAGAAAACCCCCCAAAAATGCATTTATTACAATGGAAGTCATCTGAGTCACTGCATTACTTGAAATTATGATTATTTCTACTGACATAGATTACACATATTTTCTACATAACAATAGCTTTCTTACCCTGTCTCACTGTGACAGCAGAAGGTTTACATGACAGTCTTAATGCGACGTGATATCTAATGTCAATCTTATGATCAAACTATGGACAAATAGAATAGTGCTTTGTAACCGAAATGACTAGTGCTCTCTTTAACCGAACCTACTGGCTATTTTGGTTACTTCAAAAGCTCCCTTTACCCTAAAACTTTCTGCACACGCCGCCACCTCCACCTCGTAATAATTCCACCTGTCTAGCGTGTCAGGGTTCTCCGTCTTGTCTTCGGCAGTGAGGAGGTTGTAGTTGCGCCCGTCGGAGGGCGTACTTTGGAAAACTTTCAGCGTGCCGAAGTCGGCCCCGAACACGAAGTACCAGAAACTGAAACGGCAGCCCCGGGCAGCACGGCTGTAAGCCGGACTGCGGAGGCGCGTGTAGTCGTCCTTCGTCGTGTTCGACGAGTCCACATAAATGTAGTGACCTATCATAGCCAACGACAATCGCATGGATGAAATTACACCCCCAATATCACGCTCATAGTTTCACAGTGATGGCGACGATTGGAATGATGATAATGATTATGTTTCAATAATACTATCGTAACAATCGTATCACCAACGATAATAAAAACACAGGTCAATATGATGATGATGAAGATGATGATGATGATGATGATGATTATAAGGTCTTATTTACCCAGGGTAGCCTCATCAGTGTTGCCACTGTTATACCAGAAGGCCCTGCAATTATTATTACCCTATTGTTGCCAGTTACCTATTTATACACCTGGGTCGAGAGGGACAACATAGTGGGTAAAACATCTTGTCCAAGGATGTGAGCAATGGGCGAGAATCGATCTCGGGTCCTCGGATCGAGAGTCGGGAGTCTTATCCACTATGCCACAGCGTTATCATATCCATAGTTAAGACAGTTATTATTTTCATAATCACAATCTTCATCATAATAACTTAGAGAAGCAATAGGTGTAAATTTATTTTCTACAAAGAATCAAAATAATGTCCGCAAACATCGTGACAAAGTAACCTTAACCCTGTCACAGCCAACTGAAGCACAGTGATGTGCGATATTCATAGCAGTGGTCTTGAGGTTGTTGAACGAAAATGTTTTCTCTTCACCGTTCACACTGTTCAACGTGTGGTCTGTTGCCGGTCCACTGTACGATTCCGACAGATCGTCTCGGTCTAGGAGCGTCCAGTCAAACGTGTCGCTAGTCAACTGGTACCAGAAACACAGACCGTCCTCGAAGCTACACACAGACGCTGCGTAAGAATACACATATCAAAATTCACATTCAAATTCAAATTAAAACTTTATTTTCACTATTTTTTTTTCCAACAGAATGTACATTATATCCATAACTTTGACCTTTGACCTTTCTAAACGGTTCGAATAAATCCGTTGGTATCATTAATGCAAGAAGTTGTTCAATCGTACATTTTCGGTCTTGTCCAATTTCCATTTTAATTTGACATCAAACACTTCTTGCTTTTTGCAAATCTACATTTCATTGTCACCTTCCACATTTCACAGAGAAAGGGAAAGAAACCCACGTACAGATGTTTTCAAAAGTTCACATGTTAATCGGATAGCACAAAAAAAAAAGAAAAGAAAGAGTGACAATATAGGCCTATACTTACGACAGGTAGCCTCGTCCCCACCATCTGGGCAGTCCTCACGGAAGTCGCAGAAGTTCTCCTGCGGGATGGTCGACCCATCGCTACAGGTGTACATCTGGGAGGCAACTGTGTGAGAGAGAACCAGGAGCAATACCGGGAAACCATGGAAACCATTGATGATAATGGTAAAATTGGTAGTAGTAATGATGGGGATGTTGGTTCCTATGAGGTTGGTGGTTGAAATGATGATGAGTGGTGGTAAGGGAGTTGGCGGTGACAGTGATAATGGTGGTAGGTGATAGGGTTGACAGTGATGCTTATGATGGTAGATAATCAATGATGATGACGGTGTTTATGATGATGGTGGCCTTTCGTAGTGGTGGTGGTAATGGTGCTGGTGGTGGTGGTAATAATGGTGATGATGACAATACTGTCACCCATGTAGATTGAGATTGTGATTTAGTTTTTTTATTAAGTGCTTACATTAGACAATGAATATTACCATATCAAAACTGATGAGAACTGTTTAAATGCGCACATTTACACTTTTTTTTTTCTCGTAAAGATGCAAATTTGATTCTGACAAGTGAATCAATAGTTCTCAAAGCATTTTACCCACATTGTGAAGAGGAACTCATACGAGTAAAATTGTTGTTGTTATTTACTGTGTTCCGTCAGTAGCCGTAATCTTTCGTCTTGAAATGAATGCATGCATTGTACGTAATTTCAGTAGCCATAAACCATTTAATCATTAATTATAATTTCTTGCCAGACAAGAATGGCCATATGATTGGCATTGCGCCTCCTACTTTTGAAATGAATTTTTCCATAATCGAATCATGCGATATTTTTCTTACCTGATTTTATTCCAGACAGTGCCACAAAGAAAATAAATACCACTTCAGCCGGAACACGACTCATCTTTGCATCTCTGGTTCAGAAAGTATTTCAAAAAAGGGAGATGCAACCTTTCAACCTCGATAATTGCCTGTATTTCAATTCTGGCCAGAGGATGTACACATCTGACAAAATTCTGTCAGAACATTCTGTGATCAGAGATGCCCGACGAGACGTAGGCACTTGAATGCTGCAATCGGCTGATTTGTAACCCAATATCAGTCAAAGTAAAGCCATCAGAGGGAGGCGGCTACAGTAGGTGTTTGTATTTGGATATGTCTTGGTAAATCTTTTTGATGATAGCAAATTTGTGCCACTTCGTGTCTGCATGACTTTGTCGTTGTTGTGTTTTGCTTTTCACAGAGGATCTGACGGGATTTAAAAGATAATACTTGTCCCTGACAGATATGCTTGATCAAAGGTGGACCTTCAAATCAAAACAAAACTGTCCAAACTGACCCTATTACATAACCTTATAGGTGGCATCATTTTACGTGCCCCTTGATCTTGTTATGGATTCGGCAAGAAGTTTGTTGACGTGCTCTGATGTTCGGATCAGCGTATCAATCAAAAACTACATTTACAAAGTGAAATTAAAAGATTGGAAATTTATATTGGTGACATGAAATTTGAGCGTTTAGTAATTAAGATTCCTCACAAATAATGTTGCTTTGTGTATAAGCATCATAAACAAAGCTTATTATAATGTTATTCAGGAGTTTATACATCTGTCATGGCCTTTCACCTCTCAATTATGTACTTATGTAATCTGTCTGTCTGTCTGTCTGTCTGTCTATCCATCCATCTATCTATCATTTTTTTCTTCTTCTTGTTCCATTGGGGGACCCTAGCCAGTTTCTTCAGACAAGAAGGTTTGATTTCAGTGTGATCAAAAAGCTTAAATTGGGTGATATGTTTCGTCAGTATATTACTTTCAAAAAGGGGACCACAAATTACGACTGGTATGATAACACTTATCCTAAGCTTTATTGGGATAATAGTGAATGTATACTAGTATCTATATTAGAGTAACAGATGATGGCACAGATGAATACGGTTATTGGTCACTTGTGGTCTGTTTGGTGACACACATATCGTTCTTAGATCTTACTATTACCGTTATCACACACCCCCAAGTAAATACATCAAGGTAAGGAAGAACGCTGTAGGTAAAACATTGTGCTTAAGACGAGGGGTAGGGTGGGGATGGGGTGGGGTATGATGTCTCCTGTAAAAGACTCCTACAAGATCGTCCAGATATAACGTCATTTTTTTTTTCAACGTAGGAATCTACACTGTAGCACTGTGATCATGGGCTACAGGAGTAGCATGATCTTTCCGCATAGAAAAATAACATCAAAGTTTTCCCTATACTCCTAAGCTGCAAATCATTCTCTACTGACCTATTAATGATATGACCCGATTATTTGCCACCTAAAAACCACCAGGAATAGGTCTTTATGTGTAATGATGGAACTGTATGCGATCACAACGCTAATATTTGCTTTAAGGATGAAGGAAAATCACGCCCACAAGAACTCTAAGGCTATAGGGTAAAGTCAGAAGGAAGATTTCGCGAACCTTGACTCCAGGGCCCCGTATTTACTCAGGCAATCACATCTGACATTTTACATATATCGTAGCATTAAGCCATCAAAGACATGACATTTAGTGGGTAACAAAAACGAAATGAAGCCAACTTGGACACAATAATGTTAAAATTCCTGGTCATGGCATTCTACCCAAATTCATTTTGATTATGATAGTACCATGCTTATAAAGTCACGTTGAACCTAACTTACTGTCTTGGAAGCTGCAATCAACCTCTGCAAAAGAGGTGGGAAGATTAAAAAATAAAACCTTACGTGCTTAAATTACGGCGTTAAAACACCTCCATTTGTTCTTGCACCTGTAATGTCTTTCATCTACACAAGGCACGACACTAACTTTTGCTTTTGGTGGCCCGATTGGGCTACCAAAACATATTTTTTCTTAAAGATGTGTGCCCGACATTCTTCTTCTGGTGGCCCTCGGCAAACGCTAATGCCGAGCTAGTTTTCAAATACATTTTATCTCCACTGTCCGTTACTCTCTTGAAGGATATGCACACTGAAGGCTGGTATAGTGCGAGCACTATATAGTAATAATCTATGCTTCTGGTTGTGGCGTTGATTCTGACTTTGATCTTGCTTAAAGGGATCGTATAGTTTTGGTTGAGAGCTAATTTCAGATTTCTAACTTTTTTTTGATGAGATAATGAGAAACCTCTTATGAAATATGAAAGAACATGTAATTCCATGAGAAATTCAACGTTTATTTGATGAAAATTGGTTTTGAAATGGCTGAGATATCCAAAACAGAGCGATTCTGATAAAGTGTGTGACCCACACTTTTTTATGATTGATTTGTTTTACTTTGTTTTTGGATGTTTCAGTCATTCCAAACCTGATTTTCATCAAATAAACATTGAATTCCTCTTAGAATGATTACTCTGTAATGTTTCATAAGTGTTTTCTTGGTATCTCGCAACAAGTTAAAAGCCCACTTCTCATCTCCACCAATACTGTTCCATCCCTTTAATGTTTTGACGAACTAAATTATATCGAGGCAAAGGATAAATATTGGGCACTAAATTAATTGTTGAACCCATGCATAACAACATGGCTTGATAAGTTGTTAGTAATTCGTATTACTATAGTAACAGTGAGAATCATCATGTGAGAATAAACAAACACCATTGAAGGAGACCGCGATGCATTAAGCGGAGATTGACAAAGGATGGATGGTGACTTCATAAACAATTTCAAAGCGTACCATGATTTGCATATGTCAATGGGTAAAACGTAAAGAGATGGAAAAATGAAATAACATTCAGCGGACAGGTTGCCGAAGGAGTGCGGAATACCAAATTTGCATTCCGGGTCTTGTCCGCGTCTTGTCCGCGCCCTAGTGGACGCCTGGTCTAAGAGTGTGATGTTCCGCGTCTAGTTCTGTGTATAATTATGTATGTAATCGTATGTGCGTGTGTGTGTCGGGTGTGTGCATAATTATGTTTAATCAGAACATCTATCTACAGTGTGTTCTAAGATTTGCCATGACCGAAGGCTGATTCGGTCATTAGTGAAGTATTCAGGAGGGGGTGGTCATATATAATGCAAGTATATTGATAACGCTTATCGCTGGGGCTTCCTGTATAACGTGCATTGATATCGATTATTTCGATGGTCATATAAGGTATGTAACGTTTGACAAGAAATGCATTCAACGACGACAAAGGGGAAACAAGAAAAAACGCAACAACTGCCGTGAAGAAATGAAAGAAATGTGACGTATTGTCTTCAAATGTTATTAGTAGTATTTGGCCCTGGAAAAATGATAATAAAAAGTTACGGAATAGGAATTAGGAAGAATTTTGGATAAAGTTTTGCTCCATGCATATATTATAAGAAAAAAAAATCTTAAACCCTGTTAGGCTACGTGTCCATCTCTCGGTGTTGCACTGAACTGTGAAAGTTTCGAATAAAGACTTCACAGCGCGAGCCGGGTGAGTGTAGGGGGTGTGCTCTAGTGCAGAGGGTGCAGAGTGTGCAGAGTCAGGGCGAGCTGGGTGTGTGCGGGGGTGTACCGAGTGCAGGGGGTGTACCCAGTAGTGCAGAGTGTGATGAGGGCCTAGGGCCTAATGCCTATGTGAGGAGTGTAACGATGATCTAGAACACGGCTTCTCAACTGTTTAATTAGGTGATCCGAGTATCCTTCGGATCACCTTCTGTATCTGTACGGATTCTTTCTTCTTCTTTATTTCTTTATTTCTCCCCAAAAGTTGTGCAGAGGTTAGCTCAGAAAGTCCGCTGCCTATCAATTTCAAAATTATACCATGTATGCATCATGTCCCAAAGACGACAAATCTAATGTATAATTGTGATCAATCGACCGTGACGTCACTATGACGTCATTATATGAAAACACATTCTCAATCATATCTCATTAATGGAATAGAATTTTTCAATGAAATTTACGTCACATATATTTCAAGTTATGCGCATTTTACTCATGTTCTCAAAATTCATACATTCTCTTAAAACGTGCGCGTACGCGCGCGTTGAAATATTTGTATGCTCCAATCGAGCTCAAAAATTTTTTGCACACGTTTCAGACCATTTGGAGCATTTTTTGAAAAATTGAAAAAATCGGACGGACACGTACGCGCGCGCGCATATACGCACGCACAGCTCATTTGCAATTGAAATTTCAAGTTTTTTCACTTTGATCGGATGTCTGAAATGTCAAGAAACATTTATACCAAGTTTCAAGTCAATCCGACTCAATATGACGTCATACGGGCCCGTAAAATTTGAAATTCCACGCGCGCGTCAATGGCGATATACAGTGTAACTATGCCAAAAAAACTGGCAATTTTAAATCCGATTTTACTCGTCAGGATGGACGGTGACCCCCCATTTTCTTTACATATTTTGAAAGATGATGAGTTGAACATGTCAATTCATGGGTTGGCGATGCTGAAAAAATGATCAAAAGATATCAAATTTCTTAATGAAATAAAAAAAAGTACACTTTTAAAATGACGTCATCAAATTTCAAGTTTACTCGAGCGTATCTCACTCATCCTTCGCCGATTTTCACCCAGATTTCAGTATGTTGTAGCTAATTTAATGCTCTGTAAGTTTTATTAATTAAAGTTTTAATCAGATGAAGTCTTCACCTCCTCAAAATAGATTGAAGGTAACCTTGTCAAATTTGACCCATTTGCGTGTTAGCTCTATAATTATATTGGAGTGCAGTTTTTCTGGAAATAGCCGCCAATTTTAAATCAGATTTTACTCGTCAGAATTAATGGACGTTGACACCCCATTTTCTTTACACATTCTGAAAGCCGATGAGTTCCACATGTCTTTTCATGGGTTGGAGATGATGGAAAAATGTTTAAAAGATATCAAATTTCTTAATAAAATAAAAAAAGTGAATTTTCAAAATGACGTCATCAAATTTCAAGTTTATTTGAGCGTATCCCACTTATCGTTTGCCGCTTTCCCCCCAGATTTCAGTATGTTGTAGCTTATTAAATGGTCTTTTATTATTATTACGTCACAATTTGATTGGATGACTGCATCACCTCGGAAAAATGATTTAAAAGTAACCTTGTCAAATTTGACCAGTTTACGTGTTATCTCTATGGGAGTGCAGTTTTTTCTGAAAATGAAAATTGACATGACTATCTTTATCGAGCACTAGCTCACTTACCCTTCCTTGAATTTCTCCCATATGCTGCAGTTGAGACTTTGCGCTATCGTTATCATTTTTTCAGACAACGTCCGGATCACGTCAAAAAACTTGGTTGAAATTCAAGCTTATCTTCGATGTATTGAGATATTTCTTTCTTTCTGCAACTTTCTTTGCAATAACTCAAGAGAAACAGCCCCTATCATCCTCATATTTTGCACATGTTTAGTTTATGTCACGTACATTATTTCATAAAATAACAACTATTAGTACTCGATCGAACACCATCTTGGGTATGTAAATTAGGGTCAAAGGTCATAAATGTTTCATCTTGTATCTTGGTGAATACCTGTCCTATCTTTCCCATATTTTTCACACGTATAGACGATGTCGCAAGAATCATTTCATAAAATAACCACTATTTCATCAGATGCTATCTTGGGAGTGTAAAGGTGGGACAAAGGTCATATGTACTTGTTGCTCTTTCTTCGTTATAGTGTATACAACATTTGGTACCAAACATGGCAGATATGAGTCCCTTTGCTAAATGAGAATCCAAACATCACACGGCCAATGTCTCTAAACACAGATGAAACTTGTATGGTCATGCCTATTGCGATCAGGACTCGAATCATTTATAAAAAAATCGGATCACCTTAATTTGTCAGTGATGACAAATTACAATCTCTAGTTTTGTTTTCTATCCGAGGCCAAATTTGGGTCGGACATTTTTTCCGAGTCCAAGTTACACAGAGTGGACATTTTCTTTTATTTATGGGGGGGGGGAGGGGCGATATCGCGGCAAACTGATTGAGAAGATTGGATCATAAGTATCTCAACATCAACTGCCTACAGAATATATTAGTTTGTAAAAGTATGATATGAGTTTTAACTTTGGAAAATTTTTAAGTCGCTTTTCGAAGTGTTTTCTACAGAAATTTGTATTATGTTTTACCAACACCATCAGAGTCATAACGTATTGACACATTATGAAATAAAGATCATAGGTCAGCAAACAGCATCAGAACGTTTAAATCACCTTTTCTTACCTATATTATATACAATCATCCAAAAAGCAATAACGTCCATATATTTTCTGAAAGGAGCCCATTTATGTTTGCCGGAAGGTGCACATGGAGGCAGGAGTGCAGTTGCGAGATCACTTAAAATCGATGCAATTGACTGCCAGAGAGATATCGATAGAGAGACCGGAGAATTTCCAGCGGGCAGTACTGACATAATTTTCTTGTATCGCTTTCAGATTTGTCACCCAAATGCGCTCTTTGTCCTTAATGGACGAGAGCAATGAAGGCTTTTAACATTCTGATAACGACTGGGAACTCCGTGCCCTTTGAAAGACATCTTCCATCAATGTTAATACAAAGTGTTATAGAAAATGTCAGACAAAGAGATACGCATGGAAAAGACCTCGTAGAGAAACTTAATGTTCTTCATAGTGAAATACCAGTGCTTTTATGTTCTCTTTCCCTTTTCAGTCTCACTCTCTTCTTCTCCTCATCCCCCCTCTCTCTATTCACTGCACTTCCTTTTGTCGAAGATACATTGATTGGTATGATTCAGTGATGTGTTTTTGTAGTCATGATAAGTTTGTGATTTGATGCAGAATAGGGATGGAAAAGATCGCTACCGCGACATACCAATGATTGTGATCAAATCAAACAATACTTAATGCATTTTTTTCTACATTAACAATTCTATGATTAACAGAGCCATAAACTCAAAAGATGATAACATTGTAAATGGTACTTCTGCTGACTTGGCGTGCACTTGAAGCTCCATGTTTGTATATTTTGTGAAGTGGAATAATTGATGTTTTCAAAAATGGAGAAACTCGATTCTCCTACTGTTCTCAGTAAATTTTCCATGTGATTGCTCAATTATTGCGTTGCAGTAGAAATTGCAATTCACTTTGGATTGTTATTAGTGAATGAACCCACGTATCCTCAACTTCACTCGCACAACTTTCATGGGGAGAGATAAAGAAATGAATAATATTTTGTAAATTAACTATAACGACAACATAAGTTTGAACGATGGTTAGGGATAATGATTGTCTAATTCACCCATCAGGTCAACCTGTACAATGTGAAGCGTTTTCCCTACGAAAGACCCTGCCACTGCAATTACCCAACCATTGTTTAAAAGTACCTATAAATGCCCCGGGATTAAAGATGAAAAAGCCGGCAAAACATTTTCTCCATTTTCTCGTCCACAGTCCATAGTTTGAACCACTATGCCGCCACGCATCCATGGGTATTATCTACTCTACTGGAAGGAACACAGTGTTCCACAGTGTGTTCACAGTGTGGTCACATAGTTGACTATATTGTGAAAACGCTCGAATTTAACAGCGTGGAGATGATTTCACACTGTGGTTTGGTTTCACAGTGTGTTCACATGGTAACGTTCTGTGTAACACTGTGAAGTGTCAACTGTGCATTGATGATTCACAATGTGTTCACACTATTAAAACGGTCGAATTTAACAGTGTCAAGAGATTTCACAGTGTGTTCACAATTCTGACACTGTGGGACACTGTGGGTTTTTTTTTTTCCAAGCAGGGTATTGGTTTGCCTTATTTGTTTTTAAAGTGGACGGTATCAAATATAAACTGGGTTTAATCGCTCATTGCCCTATGTTATATTAAGAGATGATTTTCAATACTGCTCGGATCGCTAAGTTAGGCTTAAGTTGTGATAAACTGCTACTAAAACTCGTTTATAATGAACACCCCTGACCATCACTCGTGTTGATTCACTTGAGAAAGGGCGGCGAGATGCTCGAAAATTTGTGTGCAGAAATAAACGGTTGGTGATACAGCATGAACTTTGTTCCAGTTTTGTTACTTATATATATATATATATATATATATATATATATATATATATATATATATAATTATATATAATAGATTATTTATAGTATATTATCAAGCATGCTTATTATAATGTATGTATATATGCTGATATCTTATAGTTTGTTGCTTATTAGTTCAAGGCAGTTTCATCATTTCAGCAGTTAACTAGTTGGTGGGAAAGAAACCTTGCGAAAAAGAAATAAATTAATTGTTAAAGATAATGACACAACAAGGAGATGCCTACTCAAAAATGAAAAGGTTTGTAATGCCACTAACCCGTGGAACGAATGATTCTGATGATGAATATTTGCACACGTCCCTGTCGAATGAAATGAATGATAATGATAGAAGCTGATATTTGATTGTGTGGGGGAGATGGGAGTGGGGTGGGGATATAGGAGCTAGACAATCATGTAGGCAATATAAATTCGACCCAAGCTTCAAAACAAATTTCTCCGTAAGGTGGAACCTTGTGCATTACGTTGACATCAAGCACTCAAGAACATTTTCATCTACCATCTTCCTCCTCCTTGCAGAGGATTTAAGCACCAAAGGTTGGTATTTTTTTTTTTTTTACTTTTTAAACAGATTACTGATGTTTTCAAAGTAATTCCGGTCTCTATTGTGACTAAATGATTATCCATGACTATACTGCAGCCAAGATTTACAAGGCGTTATTTTATCAAATTTCGATAATTGTCACATTTTCATGTATTCGTTTATTTATGTAATATATTTCTTAAACTTGATGATTTTACGGCATTTTATGGCAATAAATGTTACTGCTTTCAAATTAGTATTTTTCTTCGAAACTGTATGAGTGACTTTATTAACACTCGTAATGCATTAGTTTGCGATGTAAAGGTACAACTGGGTCGTGTTCTCATAAATCTAAAGCCGAAGATGCTAGTAAATGAGTGATTGTTCTATGACAAATGGGGTAAGATCTCGAAAATAATAATGTCCAATTAAAAAAAAAAAGGTTCGTGCCATCATAGCCCTGTAGCATTAGTCTCTAACTAATTGGTATGTGTGTGTGATAACTGGCAGCACGTAAAAGGCGAAAACTTCTTGCTAGAATGCTTACACTGTCGCACGTCACCAGGCGTAGTAACTCTGCTATGTAATGTACAGCTGGAGTGGAATTTCATGATTCTTGCTTTACAGCGCAAGTGAAGATAAAAATAGAAAGATGGCAGCATGATGATATTACATTAATGTCATTATGCTAGGATCATCTTATCTATTGTAGCAAATCAAAATGGTTATAGATTACACATTCTTGTGTTGTGATTGAACTCGTGGGTGTATTTTCAAATTCCAACGAAGTTTATGCATTTATATCCACATCAAAACATAGCATTTACAAAAATCGAAACACAATTGCTTTGGTATAATTTATACATTTTGAATAAATGGAGGGATCATAGAAAGCACACAAGAGGCTTGTTGGAAATGATGCCCCCGCAGACAAGTTTGTCTTTTTATTTTCAATTTGTCACATACAGCTCAATGATGCATTTGAACTAAATACATACTTTAACTCCTTGCGTGCCACATCGATTCCCTGTCGATACTTACTAGTGACATTTTCACACGATATGACCATGTACATTTGTGTCAAGTATATTTTTTTTTCTTTTTCTTCTACAATCAAAAGACATGATTGTATGTATTTTGTATTCTTGTTTTGTTGTCAATAATTTTGTAATCTCATCATTGAGAAAATGGAAATATTAAAAAAATTTGAACTGAACTGAACTGAACTGAACTGTCCATAGGTATGTGCGTGAAATTTGTGTGCATTTGATTCATTAGCGTAGAAAGGGTTAAAATTAATCTATTGGATATATTGCATTGATCTCAACTCGGCAAAAGGTGAGAAAACTGTGAGTTAAACAGTCTCACCGTAAGTTCAATCGATGTCTCATCGATGTACAAATCTTTGTTGTCCCTAAAAGTCATTTTATGGTACTTTTCCTTCTTTAGACAAATTTCACTGGCAAACCTAGTGCACAATCCACGACGTACTGCTAGGATCAACCACTGTTTAATCTACTCCGGCACTGGAACGTATGTCCACCAGAACTGCTGCCATGGGTTACAACGTATCAGAAGCTGTTCAGGTAGGATCCCTTGCGTACGATCTCGATATTGCCAACGATGAGTATTATGACGTCATAGCACCAAACCCAAAGCAGAACCCCATCGCATGGTCCTGGAATTCGATGACCCTGTCATTGTTTGTGGTGTGCGAACTGATCACTTCCATCTTGGGAATCTTGGGCAATCTCTTGGTGGTCGCGGTCGTTTTTCAACGTCGATCTCGAAGCCGCTCGACTGACATCCTGGTCGGGAACCTGGCGATTGCCGACTTTCTGACGTGCGTATTTCTACTGCCGTACCCGGAAATACGCACCGTTCCTAATTCGTGGCTGGGATCGCTCTACTGCAGGGTCGTGCGGGGGCACTATCTAATGTGGACATCAGTGACAGCATCAATATACAGCCTTCTTGCTGTCACTGTCGATCGCTATTTCGCCATGGTGTATCCGATTCATTTCAAGCGATACGTGACCAGAACACTCGTCAACGTCGTCGTCGTATCTGTCTGGACGGTCTCGAGTATGCTCATGGCGCCAATGCTAGTCATCAACAGAATGGACGTCGAGGGGGCTTGTGTGTTCACTTTCCCGTCCACTACGTTTCAAGCTGCCTTTGGCGTCTACGTTTTCTCCATCCGAATCGCCATTCCAACCACCATTATGTTATTTACGCAGCTAGCCATCGTGAGAACGCTCCATCGCCAATCGGCCCGCTTCGAGAACACCACGGCGTCGTTCCACGACGTCGCGCGCACTCGCATTCTCAAGCTTACTTTCACCATCGTATTACTGTACATCGTCTGCTGGTCGCCAAACCAGTTTGCGTTCCTCGCGTACAACCTCGGGCTCACCCAGGCTTCGTACGCCTACAGTCCTCTCAGCCGTGTGTTCATCGCCATTGCCTTCTGCAATTCTTGCCTCAATCCTATCCTCTACACATTACGGCATCCCCAATTTCGGGATGCAGTCAGGGCGTACTTCAAGAGTTCTACCGGCAGCCATGCACCAATCTTTGCAGAACCCAATCAGGCCGGCAAGCAAACGGCTAAGCGAGAGAACTCATCGGCCTAAAGGGTCTAAGACCCATGATGGTTGGACGAAGGTATCTTGAAATGTAAGAATCTTAATGGTTAGTCCGACTGTCAATGCATACAATGGTAATGCGTTCAGTGGTTCTGGTTATGAATGTGTACACTAACATAACGCTTAAAAGTCATTTCTTCAAAGATTTCATTTTTCCACACGCTAACTCTGATATTGAATATTCTACTTTCAGTCATCCTTCATAAAATTTCGAGGAAACTTTATTTCAGAAACGCTGAAATCTCAGTAAGCACATGGAATGGCTGGATGATTTGTTGAACGTTTGATATACGCATTTATGTAAGACTGCGCTTAGTTGATGTTACTCTGCGCGGTTTTTTTTTTCTTTGCCATTTTCTCGTTTAAATAAATACACATAAGGTTAAAAGACATGTTTAAGATATATTTCATATCTCACACACCATCACTTGGTACGTATGTATATATGTTTATATATCATATACATTATATATATATATATATATATATATATATATATATATATATATATATATATATATATTCTTTTAGAGTTCGTGTCCAAAAGAAGTTCTACTATACTTTACTATACTTACGATGGTAATGAATGATATTATCAATATAAGCTACTGTTTCGCCGTAAAAAAAAATCATACATGAAGCTGTCGATATTGTAGACATGGCGATATTGAAACAAATCATTTTTAGTCATATTTACATGACAAAAAAGAAAAATCCACTACTTGTGTTAATGTAAAGTTATTGCATTTTAAGCCATGTACCCATGCGTTTCTTTTCAACACTCGATCGAAACCACAAAATGTAGTAATGTATATTCCCGTCAGACAGTACCTGGACATTAAGGGTGTTCATTCACTGAATTATAAATTTGTTTATTCAATATCAATAAATAACAGATGATGACAGCAAACATGAGGGTCATCATCTGTTATTTAATTCATTATTACGCAGTGAAAAACGGCATTACTAGGCAATGAAATACGGCATGTTATTTGCATAATTTCTACACAGCTGCGTGCAGTCACCAGCTGTTCGAAGCACCTCATCAATTCTCTCTTCCGTTTTTCTTGTTCAGCGTGTAGGCATTCTCTATCTTTCCTCTCCCTCCCTCCCCCCCCCTTCTCTCTCATTTCTCTCTCTCTCTCTCTCTTTCTTCCTCTCCCTTTCTTCCACTAATTCTGTTTTTGTCCCATTCCGTTCGATTGTATCTCCTTAGTTTAGTTATGCCATGTTGTTGTGTGTAATGTATTTGTAATTGTATGTCATGTACTGTATTTTTGGAAGAAATTCTTGAGTGGTCCACAATCTACAAGCACTGCTTTTTAGTGGACCTCTCAGTTCTCTTTTTTTTTCTCCTCAAAATATAACTTTGTATTTTCCCGTATGTATACATGATTCATCTCTATTAGTTTGCTGTATATCGTTAATCCTTCGCACTTTGTACTGTATACATGCTTATGATGGATTTTCTGGTCTACCTCGTGTTATGTTTTGTTGGAAAGAAAATGAGAATGAAATAAATGAATTGAATGAATTAAACTATTAATTCAGATAGTCATTTCCTCATTACACCTGGTGCTAATTATATGATATATTCGTCACGCAGTAATGTGATCAAGTCTTGAGTCCGTGTTTGTGTTCACACCTAGCTTAATGTATCATTGCAAGAGAATTGAGTCATGATTGTTCGGGTGTTAAGAAGATGCTCCAAACTCAGGATGTTGCGGGATGTTTCGTGAGATACCAGCTTCTTTGGGGGTCATCCTACGAATTAACATCCACGATCCATTCGGCCTACGAGCTAGACATTGGTAAAAGTTCCACGAGTCTTAAACTCACGAGTTATACAGAAAACGAGCCAGACACCAAGGTCTATGATCTAGAAATTGGGGCTTTATTTGCTAGCTCGAAGGCGTATTTTAACATGCCGAGCTCGTGGGCCTGTCGCCTGGCTCGTGAGCTGTATGACTCGTGACTGCATGACTTGTTGGTTGTTTTACTCTTAGGCAGGTATAACTCGTGGACAGTCTAAGTCGTGGACGTCTAGCTCGTGACGTGCACCCACTTCCTGTCACTATTCTCTATTTCTCTCAGCTATTATGAACTCAGTAAAAAAAATCCCTTCTTTCATGAGTACATCTGAAATAAGTGTGACAACAGTACCTCTTTTTACATAATATACATAACAATTTATTCGTATTTACAAGGATCAAGTCGTGGAAAATAAGAGACACATTTACAAACGAGCTGCTACAGTGAAGTTGCAATTTCCTAATGATTACGAGTTTATTCATTTATCTATTTCAACTATAGAAAGAAATCTTGTGCAATTGCTAAATTTGTTTGATATATTGGGCATGTGTCATTGTGTGCTATCAACAATCTGGAATGTCAAGGATAAAAAAACCCCGAACGATACAAGGTTTTAGATATAATAAACTCTAAATTTCTTCAAATCAAACTGCTCCAGTATTACACATTTCAATGGATACTTCAGTGTTATTAAAAGTGTGTGCGATAAGTCAAGTGGTGATCGTAGACTTTAAACGTTTATGTTGTAGCTAAGACGCAATGTAAAAAAGCGCTGTAACACTACTCTTTATCCAGGGAGATTGGTTAGTATAATAGTTATATGATTATTTTATCGATTTGTAATTTTGTTACAAAAAGACACCATGTATTTCATTTGTCTGTTTAGTATTATCATTTTTTTTTTTACTTCAGAGGTAAGTGTCATTTTCTTTGCGCTTTCTCGACATTGTCATCTCAGATTTATTCTGTCACTTGTCTGTGGGAAATACATATTTTCATTTTACGTCCACGTGAAGGCTTTTTCAACACAAGCGGTCAAATCAATCGGAAACCATTGTCCCCATGATAACACTGCATCTAAGTGCGTACCACACTTCTGCTGATCAGCCATAAACAGAATTTTCATGTGATCTTGTATGGAAGTATTCAAAGGTAGATTTTTGTCAGCAACTAATCGCTGCAACTGCGATAGTTCAGTCCTATAATGATGAGTACTGCTGTGGGTATCCATACGTTAATCAAAATTTTACCGTTTGTCAATGAAGTAAGCTAGCGTGGTCTCTTTTGATACCTTTCGTGTGCATCATCCTGATATCCGCCAAACGTGATTTATAACAGGAGATCTATTTCATTAGGCTTAAAAATACTTTGATTAATTTCATTTTCCTGTCATGCAAAATTCTTATCAATTAGGAAATAACTAAAATGGTCCCGGAATGCCCATCATACATAACATTGCTATTAATCCCTAACTTTTTGTAGAGTTAATGCATGAATCACATCCCGTTCTGTTCTCCCGCCCGGCTTTGATAAAGTAGTCAGAGATTGCGTGCTGACGTCATTGGTCACGTGATCCTTACGACGTCACGAGGCTGGATTGACCGGTCCATCACGTCCTCGGGGTCTAAACCAATCCTCTCAGAGCTTGGTCTTCTCTTCGGCCGTCAGAGCCTTGATTTTGTCGTTGTAATGCTTGGACATGAGTACCATCGTGATGATGAGAAGGGCACCGAGCGCGCAGCTGACGGCGATCAGGGCGATCTTGAACGTTTCCGCCTCTTCCTGAGCAGCGTCGATGAGCTCAAGCACCTCGGTGTCCAAACGGTCATCCCCGCCGTCGGGTCCCTCCGTTGGCTCGGGCTCCTCCGGCATCATCATCATCATGTCTTCCGTCATCGTCGACGCGTACGCTGGGAGGAAAAAAAAAACAGGAAAAAGGATCGAAAAAAATTAGTAACTGCGTCTAAGATAATCTTGGAAAAAACCCACACACAAACAGCTTTTATTCCCAGCTAATATATAGCTAGGTTTACCTACACATTCAACTATTATGCATTCCTTGGTATTAAACCAAGCTTGTCCCTGCCAAGTAATTATAGAAGCCTTGTCCGAGTCATCCCCAGCATACCAATGACTAACACTGACCAATACATGGCTTATCAGCTGTTATGGTTATAATGGTGATCAACTTTCGATAGGATACGATATATATATATATATATATATATATATATATATATATTATTTGACTCGATTATTCGATTCGATTCGATTTGCTTTTGTATATGCGCTTAGAAACATCTGTATTAAGCGCCTTATAAATGTATTGTATTATTAATATTATTATTATATGAAAAACTACACATCGCCGTGCCTGGGTATATGGTATGATTAAAAAGTAGGAAGAATCATAATGATTGAAGAGAGATAAATATTATGATAAATTTCGAGTTGAAAACGCGTAAGAGACCATCATTTGGAGCTGTTACTTGTTATTGATGTTGGCCTCTGGAGACAAATAGTGATGATGATAATAACTATATTTGTTTCTATTATCATTATGTTTTTTTTTTTATCTACAGCATTATCACATTCTTCACTATTGCTAGGATATCATTATCCCTGTATTTGATTTGATTTGATTTGATTTGATTTGATTTGATTTGATTTGATTTATTGTTTTCATTTTTATTATCATCATCGTCTCTATCATCATTAAGAGTCTTACCTGGTATGAAAGTGTAGAAGGCCTTGAAACCGAGATCCTCGGTGGCATAGTCCGACTCGAATTTGAGGTGCAGATGTTGCCCGCTGGACCGGAAGACGTGAGGGATCATGGTCCCACAGAATGACTTGTCTCCAAGCTTTTCCCATCCATCCTCGGTCTTGTCATAAATCTACAAATAGAGAGAGGGAGATGGGGATATAGCCACAAACTGTATACTAGCGAGGGTTTAACATTTCATAACGATCAGCGTGTAATATGTAGAAGTGTTGGCTTTTTTGACAGCACAATTATCAACACTTGTGATGGAGCACATAATTTCTCCGCGGCATTGTTTCTTCTCCTTCTCAAACTCCTCTCTGATAAAAATGAGGTAAGGAGAGACAAAGGAGTCCCATAGTGAATGAGCATAGTCATTGATAATTCGGTTTATTTTTTTTTTTCATCCATCACGCTTGTACACCCACTGGCCACTTACCGTGAGACTGTCGTGCATACACTGCGATTGCCACTGAGTGCGGAAGCGCAGCATGTAGACCGCCACATTGTGTCCCGGGGGCGCCACGAGGTAGTGGTTGCACGCCACGTTGCTCGGGTAGTTCATCGGGAACATTGGTGAAGAGATGTGGCCGGGTCCGCTGGTTATGGTCTCGTCACAGGAATAGCCTGTAGAGAAATTATTGTGTTCTTTTTAATACCGTTGACTATAATTAAAATTAAAAGGGGAAAATGTATGATATACATCTTTTTATATGACACGCAATGTTCATATTGATCTGATGGAGGAGAAATAAAATGCCCACAAAAAGTTGGTATCATTCAACCCAGATTACTGATTTCGATATCATGTTTCCTTCTTTTAAATTGCTGCGTGTCCGCCTAGAGGGGAAATTATGTATCACCTACACCTTTCATAATTATACAGCAATCACTCAATCGTAACTCTATATATAGACTCTTATCCACGCTCATTAAGTTTCAATAATATTTGACATCGTATTTGTCATCAATCTTTCTATGCTTTGATGGATGGAGGAATTGTTGGACGAAGTACCCTCTGCATGATTTGGGCCCTTCTTGCACCAACATCTTCATCTGATCGACAGATCAGCCTTGGTCGTCAGGATAAATGTAGGTCCTATATACGACAACACATGACTTGCCGCGATGGGGATTTTGCTCGAGACAGTATATTGAAATACGAATCTCTTTCGGCAGTTCGGCAGTGTAAATTTACGTTGCTTTAAAAAGACAAATGCGGCTCTACACACGTACACATGGCAAACACACACACACACACACACACACAAAACACACCATAGACATCTCTTTGGCATGAATGATTTTCCTTATGAAACACGTTTTCATTGTTTTAATGCTTCTTTTATCACCACAACAAGGCGTAAACAAACATGCATCGCAATTCAGCCCTCATTAAAAAGACCTCATTGCATGTCCTGATATTCTTAAGGAAGGGATTTCACCATGAAATTCACAAAATTTCATTTTTTTTTAATGATTTTTTTAATATTCGGTCAATATAACAGATTGGATATCAGGCTTACCTGATCCATACTCCATGACGACACCCAGGTACTGTGCCTTGGTGGAGTACTGGTCGATGAGGGCGTGCGAGCCTTCCACAGCCACTACTGATTCCTTGTGAAGCTCGCTGAGACAGTGCGCTACTCCTCGTCCTTCTTTCGACTTCAACTTCATGAAAGCCTTCTTCAGTTTGGCCATCAGGTACGCCTTCATCTCCATGGTAATCTCCTCACCTCCCATGCCCTGGTCGTCCTCCATCTCGTCATCACCTTCCATCATCCCTCCTTCTTCCATCATGGCCTCCATCATCATTCCCAATTCTCCGCCCATCATCCTTTCCATCATCTCACCCATCATCTCGCCCATCATTCCTTCGCCCATCATCATCTCGGACATCATCATCATATCATTATCCGTTCCCATGTAGCCTTCCTCCATTTCTTCCTCCCCACCCATCCCGCCAGCCATACCTTCGCCCATCATCCCTGGCTGTGACTCCTCCATGCCCTTCATGCTCTTCAACTTGTGCAAAATGTCCAGTATAGCTGGAGGCAACATTGACAAGACGTATTCCTCAAGCTTTTCTCCCATCTCCTCTTTATCCATCTCGCCTTGGTAATCCATCATCATCTTCATCTTCTTCATGATTTTACCCAACAGCATCTCCAAAGGAGGAAGGAATCCTCCGCGAGCGACCATTAGCCCAAAGTTTGAGTGGATGTTGTTGCAACTGAACGGTCCTCTTGAATCCAGAACGCGGAAGTGGAGTTTGTTGGTGGTGAGCGGAGACTGCATGATTGTCCACTTGTGATGACCACTGGACAATTTCTTCAGCATCATCAGAGCAAACAGCATCATGTGTTGCTTCTTGGTCATATTCTTCTTCATCATGGCCATCATCATGTCTTCACTCATCATATCATCGCCCATCATGTCCCCGCCCAGCATAACTCCGTCCATCATATTTCCGCCCATCATGTCCCCGCCCATCGTCATATTCCCGCCCATCGTCATGTTCCCGCCCATCATCATCATCATCATCTTCTCAAAGTATTCCGACATGTTGCATTTTCCCATCATGAGTATGGCGCCAATCATTTTGATTTTAAGGAGGACCTTGTTCTTCTTTTCCGTCAAGTTCTTCATCATCCCATCCTCTCCCATCATCTCATCGTCCATGTCCATTCCAGCCATGTTGGTCATCATCATCGATATCGGGTCATCGTTACCCATCATGCCCCATACGTCTCCCATCATACTTCCTGCACCCATCATGACTCCTCCCATACCCATATCCATACTCATATCCATACCCATGCCCATTCCTCCGTCCATGTCTTCGTCCATATCTCCTTCGTAATCCATGTTGTCAACCATGTACATATTTGCCAAACTCAACTCCTTCACCAGTTCCTCGAAGGCGTTCGACATGTCATCGTCCATCATGCCCTCCATACCCGGCATGGGCGTGGCCGCCATGTCGTCATCTCCCATGTCTGCCTTGCAGCTGAAGTTGGACAGGACTTCTTTCACCTTATGGAGCACCCCTTTGGCGATTTCACTATGGTTACAACTCATCATGATGCCGTAGAGAACCTTGGAGTGGTTCATCTTCAGCTCGTACAAGTGCTCCTTGACCAAAGTGATGTTCGCTTTGAGCGCCATCTTCTTCTCCATTAACATTGCCTCATCCATATCTTCCATCTCCATGACATTACCTTCTCCCATCATGTCTTCCATAGCACCCATCATCATCTTCTTCACCATCTGAAGGTGTTCCGCCTTTTCCCCCAGCTTCTCGACCGCCATCTTGTAGTGTTCGATCATCCCCCAATCTGCGTGCGACACGAGGCACTTCTTGTAGGCGAGTTCGACCAACTGCTCGACCAGGGCAACCTTCAAAAACATCAGTTGCAGTTTGTGATCGTCGATGTGCTGACCGATCCTGTGGCCGAGAACGTAGGAGGGAGACACGACGAGGCCCTTTGGTAGGTGCAAGTTGTATTTTGGAGAAAGGAGAGCTGTTGGGATACAAAATACGAAGACCTAATATGAAACAGTGAGCCAATTATACTTCTGTACCCGTTAGGAAGTAAACTAAATCCCTCTCATTGTTATGCACATTATTTTGTTGTAACTAGTCATGCTGTTAAGGAGCATTGACAAGTTCTAATTTACGTTAAAGTCGTTGTTTTTACGCCATCTCCATGTTGGATTTTGACGTATGGTCCTGACATGACGCTGTTGACCTGTTTGCTCTCTAAATTCCCAAGATGTTACTTGCAGTTCCTGTCAAGAATACGCTAGAATAATGTTTACAAACACTTATTATGCTCATTGTGGTGGCGACATACGGGAGACTCGCAAACAGACGTCCCTGAATAATCTAACCACTTGCTGCAAAGTGTATCCGGTCTAGCGGTTGTGATATTAACAGTCACAGTCTGTTGCACAGAAACAAAAACATTTTTTTTTAAACATATTTAGTAATTGTTGAATTTTCTCACATCATAGTAGCAATGAGTACCAGAGACTAAACTAGAAAAAATGTAGGGTTTTATTTTTGTGTGTCTCTTGATGTGCATACCTGTGATCGGGGCATGTTGTGGAAGCTTGAAGTGGAAGTGAATCCGTGGCATCTCTCCATCTTCGCTCTCCCCCTTCACCAGAACCTTGGCGACGTCACTCAGCGACACGTCCACGTGATGGACGTCCACTCCCTTGTCGGCGAGAACACAGAGCATCTTCGTCTTCTTCATGTCGTGGTCGTTGTCGTCATCGTCATCCTCCATCATCATCCCTCCGGCTTCCATCATTGAGTCCATCATGGAATTATTCTTCATGAGGAAGGACGGATACGGAATGTAGACGTCGAAGCCAGAGCAGAGAAAAGGTGCCTTAAGACAACTGAGGGCGCACTCTTGAGGGGAGTAGACGCTGTGATTGTGATACCATGTCTCGTACTTGATCGCCTGGTCGAAGTAGACGTTGAAGCCTTTTAGCGCTCCGTCTAGAAATAACATAAAGTAGAAGGCAGTTTGATTTAAATGAGAAGTTATGCATATTCTAAGCATCCTATCATGTCTTGCCAATTACTGATTTGGGGTTATCATATCGATTATTCGGAGTAAAGACAAATAGTTATCCGAATGTTGGAATGACATGAACAAGAAGGGATAATCTTATTGTTTGTTTGCTTTTTTCTGTCGATTCTCTGATGGAAGAGAGTCTGATAGTACGATTAATAGATGAAAGAATGAGGGGAGGTAGGGAGGGAGGAAGGTGCTACCTACCACAGAAATGTTCGTCAGTTCCCAGGGTGCAATCCTTTTTCCCATCACACCGCTGGTCCTCAGGCACGCACCATCCATCTCCGCACGAGAATTCTCCCATCTGACACTGCTTACTCACTGCAAAAAATCAGTCAAATGATGAACTCAATATAACCTTCCGTCATATACATTATTTTGTTTATTTAAAAATTATAGCCATTCCGGATGTTTAAATGCCTGAACGTGCGCGTTGATAACTCATCATATTTTGGTTTGCATGTATGTGTTGCTTACGATTACTAGTTTCGTTTAGTTGATCACGATCCATTCCGACTCCAGTTTTGCCTGTATTACACAAAATGGACGTCTTCGTTGGACCTTTAGTGCGACGTCTTAGATTACTATCAAGGAAGACTGATGATAAGAATTATACTGATTGATTATTAAATAGTACAAACAGCAACAAAATGTTTCGTTGCACTCAGAAAATGAAAAATGTAAACACACGCTAGCGATAAGATAAAACACAGAAACGACAGCAATAAAAACGCGACAACAGCAGCAACAACAATAACTATGTCAACACCAAGAGGCTGTATATTAACAGGCTTACCACTCTTTGGTTTATAGTTGTTGTAGATGGGTTTGATCCAGTCCCCGAGTCCAAAGACATGTGAGTAAAGACCAGGAGACCCCTTGTAGAGGCATCCATAGGGTAGACTGGTTACCCCTAGGACATACCACTGACCGTTCACGGATGCAACCAGGGGACCTCCTTTGTCCCCCTAGAGGAAGAAAAACGCCACGACAGGAGGAAGAAAACAAATAAGTTACCATGGTGAGTAAACATGCAGAGAAAAAAAAAATGTTTCTTCAGTTTCTGTCTAAATGATTATGCTCAAGTAAGCAATTAGCGATGTAAATAATGCTTAGTGAAATTTGCCAAACAGAAAAACGTGTTCTATCGTACAGTATTATCGTCAATATTTCTAATGCTGTCATTTCGGTCTTAATTTCTATTCTCATCCTTATCCTTTTTTTTTTCTTCTTCTTCTTCTTGTTGTTCCTTTTTCTCTTCTTCTTCTTCTTATTATTATTATCATCATCATTATCATCATCACCATCATCATTATCATCATCATAATCATTATTGCTATCAACATCATCGTCATTATAGATTTCATCGCTACTGACAAAATTTGACCCTGATGATGTCAATCAGATTTGAAGAACACATTTCGAGAGATACATTTGGTGATGTTGTATGAAGTTTGTGCATCATAACGTGCTTAGTACAAACACTTTCATTTGCAATGGAGGCAAATCAAAACGTTAGAAGATGATGTGCTCCAAATTGAAATCAGACAAAAACAAACAAACAAACAAACAAACAAACAAACAAAAGCTTACCATGCACTGTCCCTGCATCATGGTCTCCATAATTTCTTCCTTGTCCATACCTTCCTCCATCATCATGCGTACCATTTCTCTCATGGCCTCATTCTCCATCATCATGTCGTCCTGATCTTCCTCCTCCTGTTCTCCGTCACCACCCATCATGTCTCCCATCCCCATTTCCTGCATCATGTCTCCCATTCCCATTTCCTGCATCATTTCTCCCAGCCTCTCCATGCCTTCCATATCTTCCATGCCTTCCATTTCTTCCATGCCCTCCCTCATCATCTCGGAGAGCGACCACGCCCCACTGCGGCGCTTTCCGTGGCGCTCCTCCACGCCGTCCTTCTTATCGACGGCCTTCTGGAGGTGCGGCAGGAGCTCCAGGAGATTCAGGGATGCAAACTTCTCCATCACCTCCTCCTTGATTTCCTCAAGGTCGTCCTCTCCCGAAAGCTCTCCTCGCTTCATCATCTCTACCACTTTCATCATTATCATCTTCTTTTTCAGGAACGAGAGGAGCCCGCCCTCCATCATGAAGTCGCCCATCTTCTTTTCCATACCTCCAGCGCAGATGAGGCTGTCGGGAAGATCTCCGTTGAACGACATCTTGCAGGAGTCAGCGTCCCGGAGAGGGATTTTGTACTTGTGGAGGATTCCCGGTTTGATGGCGCCCTCCATTTCCTCTGGCTCTGTAGTGTTTGAATCAGATTTGTTTAGGAGGAACAAATGGCATAAATTTTGTCAATCTGACAGCTAAACTAAATGCGACGTTGGCTTATACATTTTTCGACATGTGAACTATGACATGCAACTAATGAATATCTCAGTATTTGCATTTTCCTACTACGATCAATCGTTTTAATGGTACTATATAAATACTTCGAACGATAAAAGAGGAACATGGTATGCTAAAAAGTTTCCTGTGTTAACACATTTGTTTGGTATCAAAAGAAAGTAAAATCAGTAATCTATCTCACACGACAGATATAAATATCTCTACTTTATATGAATACATTACATTGCAATAGATGAATACAATATTCCTACATAGATAAATAGATAGAAAGATGGAGAGACAGACAGAAGGAGACAGACAGCCAAAAAACAAACAGACGGGAGAAATGGTTCTATGGGTGGTAGAGGCTTCACGGTGCACCACGTATTCTTTCGTGGATAAGTATGTGGCTTTTGAAAAGAGGCCTACACACTCTCAACCGTATTGGCAAGCATGTTCCTGTTGTTTTCAAGAGAAAGTGACTTGTTCTCTTAAAAACGGCAAGAACATGCTTGCCGAAACGTGAAGAGTGGGTAGCCCTTTTCAGGTCCTTTTTCGGGTCACACATATACCCAAGAAAGAGTACGTGATGTACCGTTAAGTCTTCTACCACCCAACGTTCTACTGTCATGGAAACTTTCAAAGATTTCAGAATAGTTCTCCACCCTGTTCCACAATGTCTACGGTACAAAAGTATTATGGTACACTGTAAGATTTCAACTTGGCAGCTGCTGCATCAGTATGCTTTAATGCCATCAAGTTATATATCACATTGCAGCTCCCTGGAACATCAGCTAACCTGCAGGTGCCATGCAGGCCATGCCGCATCCATTGCTACAACACATCTTCTCTCCCATACAGTCGTCGTCTTCCTCGCACTCGCGTTCGCATTCATCGAGGATACTGCCCTCTACGGCTGGGCAGCTCGGTTCTGTTTCATGTGTAAAGAAAGAACAAAGGAAATGTTCACCTCTAAGGAGTAAAATAAATGCATGTTATTTCCCCCTCCTCCCCCCCCCCCCTCTCTCTCTCTTCCTCTCCTTGTAAAGGACTCAAGCTACTTCGATTAGCAGTTGTGACGCACGATGTTTGTTTTACAATGCCCTATCTTTATTCTATCTACTTTCTTTTATTTTATTCATTCTATCCAACTGTCAATATTGCATCTCACTACTATTATATCGAAATTAAGATATAAGATTTTAATCACAGAGACTTATGACACCAATGCGTGTATATCGAAAAGACCAAGTTCTTCAAAATTGAATCCGTGTATATATACTTGGGCTTGTTACAGTTGATGAGGATCTAATTCGTAATTCAAAGTCCGATCACATCATTATACGAATACATGAGAACGAATACCTGAAAGAGAGATCACTACGAAAACTACGAAAGAAGACCAGTGGTCTTCTCTCTGCAGTCTTCTCACCTTTCATCGCCATCATCGGGTCGCCGAACGATGCGACCACGGCCTTCATACCAGGCTCGAAGTGCGAATGCATCGACGACATTGGAAGACAGGCCACGTTGACGTAATCGGTGAGCTCGAATGCACCGTCCACGCGGACCAGCGCAACATCGTACTTCCATTTTCTTGCATCGAAGTACGGGTGAACGTGGATGCTGGATACGTTTCGGTATTGTTTATTCGGACTGGGCGTGGCCATGTCTTCTCCGAAGAGTAACGACGTCGTGCCGACGACCACCTTGTACTTTTCGACCTCCTTCAGAAAGGGGCTACCAGGGAAAACAAACATGAGGAATGATGGGGAAAAGACAAAAGATGTTTATCAGTGATTAACCTGTTGGCAGAAGCCTGGTTAAGAATATGTAACTGAAATACCTTCTTTCTATTTCTATTTATTTCCAGATTCAGAAACGCTACTTAACAAACGTTGCTTGTCAGGACGACAAAGGCATTGCTTTGACACAGATCTCCAAGTGTTAGCAGAATCAGGACTAAACAGAGCAGCCATACCAGAATTAATCTTTATGGAATTTTAAGGCCTCGTGATCAATTCCGGGAGACGCGAAATAACTAGTAACAGTAAGTCATCCAGAAAAAAAGTGGCGTTGTACTGGCATTTCTTTTATATTTAGTCTTGATATCAATAAATGCAAGGGCAATGAATGAAATGCACACATTTTCTTCATTGACCCGATTGGTTTTGTATTCGATTATTGTATTTTAGTTTTGTTTAAGTTTTATACCTTTTGTTTTATACGCTATTGCAACAGAATGCTAATTGCTACATAAGACGAATTGTTCAAAGTCTTCTCGGCGAATAGCTTGATAAAATAAGACGGCCAGAAAGTGTCATGTTGGACTTGCCAAGGCACATTGGGTTCGATGTAAGAAAAGAAGGAGGCAACCTGTTCACTCGACAAGGTACCTTGAGTAGGACAAGGAGGAAAGCGAGAAGGAAACTTATCGCGGCAACTTGCTACGACTTACGTATATAGGCGCCAAGGTTCCTCTTGTCCTAAACAAAGTTCAGCTTCAGACGTGCAAGAATGATATGATTGTCATCAACAATAGATAATACAGGATAAAGTTACAAAATTTTTAAGGTATTTCTTATAAGGTACTTTTAAAATATTACACAGTTGCGATCACTATGTGTCGTTCGGTAAAAGCATGTAAAACTTAAAAATCCCATAAATTTCATGACCCGATTTTAGGTCCAATGTTAATGTAATCTTGACCTCTGTATTTGTTTTACGATCTGATTTAAATCTGTTCATTGACGTCAACATGAAGCTCGGATGTTGAATTTCGCGCACACCTTCTGTTTGTTTCTGACTTGGCAAGCGATAGTAAAGTACCAACGTGGCGACTTACATGCAGCTTGCGGCGGTCAGTACCCACTCCTCGTGGATGAGGACACCGCTGCACACTTTGTACATGCCGTGGAAGATGGCGGCCTGCCAGGGAAACTCGCCTTCTGCTGCTCCGTAGTCCATATCGGCCATCATCCCATCCATGCCGCCCTCTCGCTCCATTCCTTCCCCGTCACCCTCCATCATGGCGCCCATCGTTGGCTCCGTGTAGGCCGGCCGATGCCCACAGGTGGAGTGATCTGAGCAAGATGTGAAGACAGAGCCAAATTTCATCAAACAAATAGCGCACATTTCAGAGGGCGATAATAAGAATTATCCCGAGCCGATAGTGAGTTTTGAACGGTGGTGAGCACACAAGTGGAAGGCGAGTGTATTGTAAACTGTTCAAAAGTTACAGAGAGTTTAAAATTCTATAAACGCCCAACCAAATAATGTGCGTTTTTGTGTTATAAGATGATGATATGATTTGTATTTATATATGAGGTACACATGCAATGCAGCTGTAGAACCGGTCTTTGATTTGATAGTACACTGTCTACCGGTGAAAAAGGAAGTTTGGTCTGTATAGACAAAATTAAAGCTCCCACTCCATCATGTTCCATTTCATTTTCAAAATGGAATAATATATTTCTAGAAATACGATATATTCCATCACGACAAAAGCAGATGTCTAATGCTTTGCTAGATATTTCGTAGTTGGCCATAAGAGCATTAATCTACTAGTATTAATCTGCCTAGAATGTAGAATAAGTTGATCCGAGAAGTCAAATGGTTGTTGCTTCAGTTTTTCCTCTTATAGCAGCAATCCCACTCCTAGCCGGTTGGATGGAATCAAATATGTACCTCTCTGTTTAAATGTCAGTTTCATTCCCATTTTAATAATGTTATTCACTGTGTCACCGCTAATAACACCGTGATTCGAGACTCGAGGTCTCTCTATACCGCCAAATAAAAAGGTTCACCGTTATCGCTTCACTTGTAACTGTTTGCAGTATTTGTCCTTTTTATGACCTACCAATTGACTTTCGACCGTGAAAAAAAATACTTAGTAAAAAAGATGCACGGAATGCAAACACTATTTTGAATGATCAGGCAAAACGCGTCTCAATGCTCTATGCAGGTATAGTAATTGTGCCATACCAAGGAAGTCAGTTCTATTTCATATTGTAACAGCACCGACTAATCTCACACCAAAGGCTATCATAAATGTGACAGACAATGATATTGCACTTCAGATGAACATGCGCGCTCCCTTCCCCCCCCCCCTCTCTCTCTCTCTCTCACACACACACAATATATATATATATATTTATTATATGTATGTGTGCTTGTGTGTGTGTGTGTGTGTGTGTGTGTGTGTGTGTGTGTATTGTGTATATTTGTCTGTAACTATACTTTCATGCTACACATGTCCCGATCATTTCGTCAATATTCTATCCGTCAATATTAACTAACATGGTTAACTCTTTCTTCTTTTTTGTGGGGGTCTATCATGGGTCAAAGTTCACCTTGAATTAATTTTCCCTGATGCACATATTTGCTAAAACTTGAGCGAGAGCAGAAATTTTCCATACTACCTCTCTCAGTTTCGTTAGCATAAGAGAGGCGTGAACTTGTTGACTTTACGTAGTTTCCTGTCACGCTTCATTGGTATGGTGTCTCAGTGGGAAAGAAAGATCATTGTGCTTTGTTTGCCCACTTTTTCCCCTTATCGGGGAAAAAGAACGAAAGCTTTCCATTATTTTCTTTAAGATCTGTCTCTTGATCTCTCTCTCTCTCTCTCTCTCTCTCTCTCTCTTGTGCTGTGTTTGTTTTTTTGGGGTTGCCTAAGACCAAGGCTGAAGACTGGCCATATTTGCCTATGACTAAATGAATTGAATGCATGATCTAAAAAGTGATTATCATCTTGATAGAAAGTAATGTGACTATCCAACGCAGAAGTGCAGAAGTCACTGAGAACAAATTCCGTCCCGGTTCTGTTACCGCGCATAATGCTGCTTGTTACTTATATATTTATTAACTTTTCTATAACAAGGAATCAAAATACTTTTGTCAACAAATTGTACAATTTTATTTTCGGTTTGATCTCATCAGTCATAATTATCGAATTTTACTTTATGTGGGATACCTGCTTTATTCATCATATTATGCCACGAACTATTTTCTTGATCATTTTATCACTGATTATTATAAAGAAATATGATGTATAGGACTAAGCATTATAAAAACCCACAGAGACTCGTTTAAGGCCTGCTCAGGCCGAAAGCTTTGCAGATTTAAAAAAAAAAAAAAATGCCGAAAATGCTATTATCAGATATCGCCCTTCTTTTCTCTCACTCATTTCCACCTTACTAGTGAGAAGATGTTAAAATCACTCACAAATTAATTCATTATGCATATGAAGTGACATCTGAATTCAATTCGATTCAGTTCAATTCAATACAAATTTCTTATTTCATTTTTCCACAAAAACATATAGACATGACATCACTTTCTGTGGTATATACTCACATAATTGCACGTGTGTGTTGCATGTGTGTGTAGTTGTACATCTGTTGTACAGTTGTACAGTTGTTTCGCGCCAGATTCATGCATTTCTCAAACTTGTGTGAGAAGGAGATGTTAAGAGTCACGTGATCAACTTACTCTGATACATAAACATGAATTTGCTCAAGAAGCCGTCATCCAGCGCTGAGCTTGCTCTGGCCAATGAGAGATAGGCTACCATGACTGTGAACATGGCCACGTGCCTCCAGGAAAGACCCGACATGATTGGTCAATGAGCAGTCCGCCTTCCGCCTATATGAAAAAAAAAAACACAACAACAACAAAATGCTAATTTGCAACCTGAGTAACGACGTTGTTGGAAAAAAGTTCAGATCTGCTTTTCCAGGATTTTCTCTCTCTTAATGTGATGTGCTGTTTTAAATGAATGCTGCGTTTCATCCGCTTGTTTATCATGATCATCAGAATCATATTAACCTGTTTAAGAGCGTAAACAACTATCTACGAAAAATATGAACTTCATTTCACATGATACGGTACCTGTAGAATGTAAATGATAAATCTCCACCAACGCTTTGCTAAGATCACGAAATTTCATCGTCCTTTTCGGACAACCATTACTAGACGTAGAAAATATCAAATGTGTCGAACCAAAGAATGCTTGCAGTAGATATCACAGAGTGACACAGTCACTGTCACAGTGGTTACTTTACTGTGTCAGAATGGAATTCATTACTGTATCAGTCTCAGAAAGCTCATAGTGATCGTGAAGCTTATTACATATACTGAACATGTCATATCCTTTTCTAATTGAAATTACGCGAAAATCGACAAGAGGTTATAGTGGAAAAGACCGGCTTATATCTACCAACATCCCCCCCCCCCGCAAAAAAGAATAAATTGCTCGAGGTAATGTGATACACAGCAAACTACTACTGAGTAATTTACATTAAACTAAAAACTAAGTACTAAACGTGAATGTGGTCACGTTTGTTGTTTTACGGTTTTTCCTTATGTAAGTTTAAGGTCAATTTTCATATTCTATGTTCTCTTCAGATATTAAAAATACTCAATCATGAACTTGAATTTGAATCTAAATGTTAATGCCCATGAAACATAATAGCTCTTTGAGGGAAATGAATTGATGCTCTTTGCAAAGGACAATTATAAAGACAAGTTCGATTCTCATACAAAAAAAAAGAAAAAGAAAAAGCTTCCCCATACACTTTTCTTGAGTATACGTCCATGATCACGTATATTTTCCATTACATGCTATCAACAAAGTTAGGAGCGCAACAAAAATTGTGTTAAGGGTGAAGATGAGATTAGAAGTGTTGAAGCAGGTATACATTTATAGCTATTAGAAATGAACAGATGACAAAATACCTGTGATTTTAACTTAAAAGTATTCTGCTCATTTTCTCTCTAATTGCTTCACTTGACTTATGTCGAAAAGCAAAGAACAAAATGGATTTGATAGCATAGCTCAGTTTGTTATGTCGAGGTTCAACATCATTTTCCTTGACAAAGGACATGAAGAAACAAAAATATCAAGAAAAGTTTATAAAGATCGCTTGAATGAAAATCCATTTTAGTAATTTAGTTCTTTTCAGTTTCTTTGGGTCTCGAATCGATCGCTACAAAGGTGAAAAAAGCAAGCAGAAGAAGAAGGTCGTCATAGTTTGATTCTTGTCACTGACACTTAAGAACAACGTAAAAGCATGATAGTCAATCAAATACAGAAAAAAGTAATAGAAACGACAACTTGACTATTGTTTGACTATTGTTTGACAGTTACCGCCACTTAGAAGAGGTACAGCAAAGGTTTTAAGAAAATCAATAACACTTAATGATCCCTCCAGCACATGGTTATTAATATCTCACTCTGAGAAATTTAAAGGACAAAATAAGCAACGGAATGTTTAACCAAAAATGGACGAATGCTTGATAACGAAATACCTCATTGCATTTACCTGCTGAAACCGAATATGATTCCGCTAAGGAACAGCAAAGAGTCCAGTGGTATCACGCTGATTTTTTTCCCCAACTGAGTTTAGATCAGAATTAATTGGAAGCCCCTCTGATGATCTTCCTGGCGTGCCAACGGCATCGAATGAAATGACAGATCCTGACACAATTCTTCCAATTATCTACGAGTCCAATTGTGCGCGGTTTAATGAGACATGTCAGACGAACAGACGGATGGTTCCGATTGGTCAATCACGTCATCATGCATTCTTATGCAAATAACCGCTTTCGGTCTGTCCACACCCACCACCCCACCCTCATGACCGTTCTCCTCTTTAATATTCTCACGCTGCGCACTCTGCAGAGTAAATACGGGACGAAAAAAACCATCTTGCGGAAAGAAAACGAATCAGATATGAAAGAGAATGTAAGAAAGAAAGAAAGAAAAATATCCCGCGACGGAACGGCCAGGCACTCTAAATAATAAAGGACTTGTATTTGTACTTGGAGATATGATTTTTGGGGCGATGTCCCATTTGTTTGCGTAATACGTACAGGTACCTCGTTCTGTTCTTGATCTACTTTCGTTGACCTCAGCCAATAGAACGAGAAACACGTATACTAGGTAAAATCTATAGAGCATAGCATCCATTTTGGTAGGACCCGCATGACATCACAAGTGCCGGTAAAATGAGTGCATTATATTCCCCATACCGCACAGAGATGTCGAACAGATATTGCACACTTGTGCCTGAATTCTAAGAAAACTATATATTCTTCTAACAAACATGGGAAACTTTTAAATTGTGTTAACAAGGTTAAGGCACTGGTTGATGGTGTGTTGTTGTTTCTTCTTTTTATAATCTTTTCTTTTATATCTTTTTTTTAAAGAAAACATTGAGTTGCATGGTCCTATACACTGTGCTGCTAGTCTCCGTTGTGAATAAATATCACGAAGTTTGAAAAATAAATGATGTGGAAAACATACATTTTAACGCTTTAAAAAGTGAAAAACCTGTGAATAACGGACATGCTGAGTTCCCCCCTACAACTGCCATATATAATGGGCAGTCGTGTTACATTTCATAACATTTCTTACTAGCTCAGAATGCAAATTCGACAGAATCTAAATTTGATCCACAACAACTTCTGAATTGTGTAACTTTATCTTGGGATACAAGATTCATGTGTAGATACCTATAACGCATGTCAGTGGTAAATGGCTCATCCAACGAGGACCTCTCAGACTTAAATTCTCATCACCAAAGATGTTATCAAGCTCGCCAGGAAACTTCCTGAGTGTCTTAATTATAGACTGTACCAACTCGCAGATTCAACTAGCTCTTTGGTTGGGCCAATTTAGGAAACAAAATGTCTGCCTAGACATGATGGTGAAGGGCTTAATCTAAATATTTACATTGGAGGAAAAAAAATGAAAACTTGACCAATTAAATTTAAATGTCAAGTTTCTAGAGTGCTTAGTAAACAAAACCCACATGATTCACAGCTCCCATCCGATTTCATTCTAGTCGGGGTCCTGTCATAACTGTATCAGCGTTAGATTTGTCATTATTCGCGTGGAAATATAAGTTGCTCTTACCCATACTGACAATCTATGACAATTTACACTCTTTGAACGAGTAAATGAGGGTGTGTTTTTTTTTTTTCTTCCAAAGCTCGGTTTGTTCTTTCTTGAGTTAGACTGCGTATGTCGGTGTTTCTATTGATAGTTTATTTCGATTCCTTGTGTTTGTTGATGTTTAGTTCCTTGGTTTTGTTATTGTTGTTAGAAAACTGAATAGGAAAATAAATTACCGGTCCTGGCTTTGTTCCAAATGTCAACATGATTTTTCTTCTAGTTCGTTTATGTCTTCATGTAGTATATTCCTGTATGATATATTATTCCATCAATTGTCCCTGTCCTTGTTGTTATATAGAGGCACATTGCACGTGAAAATTTTGACAAGCAATCGGAGATCTTTCAAGCAATGTAAAACAGTGAAAACCAAGGCACATGTTACTTGGTTTCTTTTCTATGGCATTTCTGTTGAGAATAATGTATTATTATCGTATATGATCGCTATTGTCTGTGTTAGGTTATTAGTTTATGGTTTATGACCTTATAATATAATGATGATAATAATAATGCTTATAATTATGGGCTTAATATGAACAAATATTGAATTGAAATGCAGCATTATGTACATATATAACAACAAAATTATTCGTATATGATTTCATGACTTCAAGAACAAAACTAATCAGAATTCACATTATGTAATAAGATGAAACCTATCACAACTGTATTTTTGTACCCTCACTTTTATGGTCGCTAGATGTCTGAAGGATTTTACTTATAATAATATTATTTTCATGACATGGTTCAGAGTCATGAATGCTTGAGTATGTTTTTCGAATTCATGAAATTCTTCCTTCCAGATTTTTTATTGCATCTGATTGAGAAACTGCCCTACATGGACGTAAATAGGTACTGAATTGATCAGTGTTTTAATAGTATAGCCATGATAAAAGAAATCATGAGCGCACGTACTCGAGCAGGATTTGTAGGTTCGAATCCTGCTCATGATTTCTTTTATCATGGCTACTAATAAAACACTGATCAATTCAGTGCTTATTTACGTCGATATTGAACATATTAGTATGGTATATCCTAAAATCTCGACGACGAAAAAAGCAGGCGGCGAATTATGATTAATTGCTAAGCTTAATGGCCGTGAACACGGAAAAGTCAATAGCACTCACTCACATATTGTGCAAGTTTACTGTAACACTCTCCTCTTTTTCTTTGTCTTATCTTCTCTCTTTCCATTCTCTCTCTCTCTCTCTACCTCTCTTTGTCAATCTCCTATACTATACTCTATCTTTTTATATCTTCATCTTTCTTATCTCTTTCAAACTCCGTGCTGGAGTCGAAGATTTGTCACTGCACATTTCACGAACAAACATGTGTCTTTTTGGAGAGCATTTTGTTTAATCATTGTATACAGAAGTATTATGATAATAAGCGAAATGAATACAGCAAAGTCATGTTTCAAACCCACAAGTCCTTGAAAACTTCAGAACTCACTGAAGGTATACAAGAAATAAGAAATGCAAGCTTTTAAGTTGGAGTGTCTCACTGAAACCTTAAGATTGGCGTCGAAACCTTCTACAAATGTGGTGATAGGCTAATATTACAAGTGTAATATCTAGGGAAAGATATTTATGCCTAAAGAAAAACAAAGTAGAAAAACACATGGATTTTAAACATAACCGCTGTGATACAAATATACAGAAACATTCTGTGTAAGTGAGATTAGGTCAGTTGTGTAAGTTTTTATCTCATGCAAAATTAAACTCATATGTTCATTTTAACATCTTGTGAAGAAGGGAAAGGAAATCAGCACAAAGAAGCCATCTAAACTTCAGTCATTATGCATTCAGCAAAAAGATTCTGCTTAGTGAAGCAATAGATGTACAACTCATATGGTTTCGTTTCACAAGGGGCCTTCCCATACTTTTATTTGTCATAAAGTGTCATACAACCACACAGTCCATGATGATTTGATGGATTGTTTCACATGTTCTTTTCTGCTATATTCTATTTTAATTCAGAGGGTAGAATGTGGAAATTATGAATAAGATTTTACATAGATTAGAGAGAGAGCTGTTCAAGCATGTATTCTTCGCTTTATCTATATTTCTCAAACTTAAATCAATTTCATTTGATATCTTTAAACAGATTGACTATAAAGCTATCAGTGTCATATGCTACGATTTACTGTATACTGTAATGCAGACTCGAAAGTAAGACATTTTCATAACATGAACTACATCATTGCCAATTCTTGATAAATAAGAATCATGGAAAAAAGAAGATGAATGTTCTGCCACACTTGATGTTACTTTTATGAAAGCTGTGTTCAAGCAGTTCTTCAGTACTGACTCATATTTGAACATAAATGAAGAAAACCCCGATCGAACTTGCGATAAAAAACAATATTTGTGTATTTCTCCAAAACTTTGGACACTTAGTAAGTTTTATAAAATTTTCCTTTGTGTGCGTGTGCGTGTGTGTGTGTGTGTGTGTGTGTGTTCTTTCTTTTTTAATCTTTGAAAGAATGAAGTTGTGGATCAAATGAAAGTTTAGCTGGTTTTATGAAAGAATATGTATCGGTGAATAATTATAACGAACAGCAAAAGATCGATGTCTATACCATGAAGAGGCTAAATACTTAATCGGGGTCTTTTTGTTATTCAAGAAAAATCATCCCGGTGAAATAAGACTCTTTTTCTTCTTAAATTTCTATAAATGTAAAGCTTCGTATGAGAAAAGGCATTCGGCAAACGGCAAACCGTAAGAGAAGTAATGGCTTCCTAAATACCTTTTTAAACATCTAGACGTGCAGTGTTCCTTGGTGAAAACGCTAAAATAATGCTACACAGGACAATTGATATGAAAATGACAAGATAGATGTGGACAAGGTAATTATCTACTTCATTCTCTAGATCATAATATTGACACTAGAACACAAAAGAAATTTAAACAAAGACACCCGAATTCAAAAGTATGCTTCCCAACCTTGCTTTATAATGGTAAAATATAGACAATTTGGTTTACTTCTTTTCGTAATCTTTATTTATAGTGTTTGTTCGATGATATAAGAAGTATACTGTCAATAAACAAGCGCGCAGTAAAAAGAATGATGGCAGATGGTATATATACTCACTGATGATAAAAATTGCATACATGCAAAAGAAAAATTATAGAAGACCTGCAACCATGTAAACATAAAACTCTTAGAATAAATGAATGACCATGATCATCCTGATTAAACTCATTAATGTTTCTTGTTCTAACAAAATGCATGAATGGAAATAAAATGATATAACAAGATATGCAATGGAATGCCGTAAGATAAGTCCCGCGTGAAGAGAAACAAAGCCGAGAAGGATTGTATTTGAAATGATATTAGCATCATCAGGATATACCGAGAAAATAGGATTGATCAGCAAACATTTTCCCTTCTAATATCTCATTATCTGTCGAGTAACTCATCTGTCGGTGCAAGACACGGAAGAGAAATGCTCATTTACAATTTCGTATCGAATGATTCTTCAAGAAGATCCTTGGATTTCTTAATCTGCATCCTCTGCCTGACCAGGCGGACAAGACCGACTGCGATGAGGAAAGAGAGCACGAAGCTGATCACGATGACAGCAAGCTTCATCGACATCAACTTGTCCATCATGTAGGACAGCTTCGTCTGAAGTCCAGTGACATCGGCGGCGTCCTGTGAGTCGGTCGACGATGCCGTGGTTGGCGGATCTAGCATAGACACGATTCCAAGCTTCCGAGTGCCAGCTGGGAGAAAGTAAAATTGGACAAAACAATGTTTTCACTATTCGGTCTTGTATAGCTGGCATTTTCAATTGACGCCTGTGTGTGATGTGGAGTAAAATTTTCGAGAGATGGTGTATGTTGTTGTGTTTCAAAGAAAGAAGAGAGAGGAAAAATGGTGCCCTATAAAACAAAATTTGCCCCGACAATACTGACATAAATCTAACATAAAAAATCTTAAAGGTATCAAACATGAATATTAGATATACCATATAACGTGTATAATGATGGTGTACTAAAACACGGCACCACTATAAGGGGAAAATAGTGTGTACGAACATAACTAGAATCAAGGGGCACCACCTGTCCTGTTCCGAGAAAATCATGTCACGTTTTTATTCAAAATCAGTCTTCGGGCACAATTTTTACTAATTCTCCATTTACAATTTCCTGGGTCTTTAAGGCGAAGATGAAATGTCCAGAAGATAAGTGATTGACAGGATTGCAAACTGAAACAAATAACTGTTATTATATTTGCATTATCAAAATGTTCAGGGGAAGGGTTGGCTCCCTTGCGATAATTGGCAATCAATCAGAGGACTTTGCGATTGATCGGTCAATCAACCGATTGACGGTTGCCACTTCGTTGCCATAATATGTTAAATCACATGATTGCACTTCTAGCGGTCCATTACGTGACACGCCTTAAGTTACATTGAACTCATACATAGAGTTTCCAGATATAATACAGTGTTAATTAGTACCACTGGCTCATGCACTGCTTTTTCTTCAGAATCATAATAAGAATATAACCCTGCTTCAAGGCTTGAACACATAATGTTTATATTTTGCCATTTCAAGATACCATGAATTAATCATATCATGTATCATACAGATGTAATGTTATCATGATGTTATGTATTATAAATACTTAATCATAACTTAGTCCATATTTAAGGGCTTTTATATTGTGGTCATTTCTCCTTCTCTGGCCTACCACATGACGGCTTAAAAGTGGAATCACTAAAGTTATTTACCTGGTTCAAACCAGTACGTTATTTCGAAGCCCAGATCTTCGAGTTCTTCGTCCGACTTGAAGAAGACCACCAAGTGTTGGCCGCTTGACCGGAAGACGTGAGGCACCACAGTCCCGCAGAAGGATTCCCCGCCAACCATTTTCCACCCGTTTGCTGTCTTGTCTAGAACCTGCCAGGAAAATTTATTAGTAATACACTGTCTCCTTCACACTTTAAAGATGTCATGCAATATCATATATCAATATTTTTTTTCACCCATTCCCCATCAGTGAACGGCGAAGAGGTGAGAAATTATCGATATATGATTTTGCCTGACATATATGATAAATAATATACTAGTATGATGTGCATTTATGAAACAGGATAACCTAAAAGATTCTGTATACGTTTTATGATTATGTATATATATATATATATATATATATATATATAATATACACATAGATATGCGTGTCTCTCTGTGTGTGTGTGTGTGTTCGTGTATACGTGTATACAAATATAAGAGAAAAAAAGCATACAAGAGGGCACAGGTCACAGGTCACTATGGGGGTAAGTGGTCACCAAAGCAGTAACAAAGCAATGCACTTGCTCATGAAGAAAGAGATGACGATGATTACTATTAATCTTCTTTCTACTATGATGTATACTATAAACACTTCAATATCTCAGGCAGTCCCTCCTTCTTCAAAATCTGTACTAATACCATTCGAGTTTCAGTGGTTGATAAAATCAGGTTGCCCCCCAGCCCATCCCTCTGAGAGTATGGATTCACACATAATTGACATCGTGTCTTACCGTCAGACTGTCGCTTAAGCAGTACGGACTTGCTGCCAGCTTGAACCGAAGCACATAGAGAACGACCACGTGACCAGCGGGCGCCACGAAATGCGTCTTGCATTCGACGTTCCTCGGGTACTCCATGGGGAAGTTCGGTGACGTCAAGACACCCGGCGCGGTGGTCACCAACTTCTTGCCGCAAGACCAGACTACATAAGAGATTATCATGATGAGAAGAATTCTTTAAAACCACAAAACGTCTTCGTTCTATCACGGAACACAGACACGGAACTACAAACTGCCAGGTTTACATTTTTCTAAAAGACGTCCAAGTCAGTGAAGGATTACATCTTTACAATTTTCATTTTGAAATGATGTTGGCTGGCATGGTATCTTACCAACCATGTCACATACAACTCATACTTATTTCAATAATACATATTGTATACTTTTCGGCCCAACATACCTGCTTCGTATTCCAATATCACTCCGTATCGACTGTCGTTGGTGGTCATCTGTTCCACATAGGCCACGGAGCCTTCTGCGGTCATTCTTTTGCCGCGGTAAATGTCACTCAGACAATAAACGACACCCATTGCTCCCTGGGGCAGCATTCTCGTCAGCCGCTCGTCAAGCTTTTCCTGCATGTTCTCACACCGTAATCCTGTCGCCATGGTAACGTTCATGATGCGGCATGCGCGCATCATGACACCTTTGACGACCATTCCGTCGATGTCGCCAGAGAGGAATGCTCTAGCAACTCTGTTGAGAATGTCCTCACCAATCTTCGTGGATACGGTGAGATTGGTTAGGTCTGCTACCAGTCCCCAGAACATGCGTTCCTTTCTTTCTTCGCTCATACCGTCATGCGACATTAGTTCCGACCTGCCCATCGATTCGCCCTCGGGAAGTGGTACTGGAGGCATGTTTCCACCAATATCTGGTTGGTCTTCATCCGCGGAGGGACCATCTGCAAGTGGCATCCCCTCCTCCATCCCACCGTACCGGAGAGGGCTAGCACCATCCGTAGAATCATCAGAACTCCAGCTCATCTCCTCTTCATCAGCGGACGCTCCTTCTCCACTTGACTCGTCTTTTTCCTCAATCATGCTTATGATTGCCTTCTTCATTTTCTCACCCTTCATCAGCAGGTCAAAGGGACTGAGTCTACCTTTTGCGATCAACATCCCAAAGTCCTTGCCGATGCGCCGGCAGTTAGTGGGACCTCTGGAGTCCAACACTCTAAGGATAACGTTGTTCACCTGATGGGGAGGTTGCGAGACAACCCACTTGTGACGGCCGGTGGGTACTGCCTCTTCCAGCTTCATCTCCCATGGTGTTAAATCCATCATGGCTTCTTTGTTGCTGGCATGGTCCATTGCAGGATCACTCTCTGAGTTGCCACTGTCCATACTAGCTCGGGCCTTCCCTCTCCGCCCACTGGTCTCATTACACAGATCTTTGTTCAGGAGAGAATCTACAAACTTAATATTTTCCAGATAAGCAAGCCTGGTCGATGTGAAGTTTGTCACTTTCTCTCCCGCCTTCATCGATCTCCATTCATCTATCATACCAGTCACGATATCTTTCATGAACATCGACATGATGTCGTCACTGCCAATCACTCCCCACCAAGTACCCATCATGCCTCCAGGCACCAACATGTCTACCATGTCCATGTCACTTTCGTCCTGATTCACGCTATTCATCGGGTCGTTTGATCCATCCACCATGTACATATTCTTCATCGATAATTTTTCAAGAACCCTAGACAAGTCACCATCCGGCATCATTTTCCCACTCAGTTCATCCAATCCGACATCAGTGCCGTCATTTTCGCCGCTCCCTGAGTTGTCCATCACACACGATGTGTTGCTCAACGTGGCTCGCACCACGCGCAGCTCTTGATTCAGGAGATCCCGCGGATTGCACGCTTCTTTTATCCCATTTGCCATCGAGGTGAAGTTTTTGACCAACTGCATGTATTCCGATCTCATCCCGGCTACCATGTTCTGATCCACACCTCCGCCTGGTCCCATCTCACCTTTTCCTTTGGGTGCGGCCATCACTGTCACCGCAACGTCCCGTATGTGCTCCATTTCCCCGCGCAGTTTCATGGTGGCTGCCCAGTCCCTGTGTGACGTCACACACATGATAACGCTCACCTTCATGAGGTGGTCTGTGAGTAACTTCTGCATGAAGCCGAGAAGAATGTTCCTGCTGTTGATGAACTTCGAGAGATGAGGACCAAGAACGTAGCTAGGAGACACCATCAGTCCTCTGGGCAAGCGCAGGTTCATATCCGGAGACAGGATAGCTGTTGGGAAGCAAAGATGACAAAAGGTTGCAGTGTATGAATGTAAGTGTAAGTGCACAATTCAAACGGTGGGTGTCGATCGACATATAGCATTGAAAAAAAAAAAAAAAACCGCAGTGAATAATAATAGGGAAAAGTGGTTGCATAGACGCACATTATGTAAGTGTGTTTGCATGAGAACGTTTGGGCTGTGTCTATGTTTATCTCACTGTCTCGCTATCATCCTTAAGAACTCTCCTGTTAAGATTCTATACTAGTAATATACTGTCTGCCACGACAGAGGTTTGAAAAGATAAATTCTGACGTAAACAAGGTTGCAGAAGAGTGGGATATGTTCGTACCGGAGAGAGCAGAATGTCTCGGTAGCTTGGCATGGATGCTGACGTTCTTCGTTGTCCGATTCCCCATCAACAATGACTTCAGTTGTCCGAACAATGGGGTAATGCTGTGCACCTGCGAGGTCGCATTAGCAAGGGAACACATCATCCGGACACTCTTCATCTTCCTGAGCATTGCAGTCACGTCGTAGTCATCCGACATGCCATCGTCCGCTTCGTCGTTGCCATCATCATCGGATTCGCCACCCACATCGCCATCGGATTCGTCGCCCTCTGTCATTTCTCCACGACCGGTGCCACTGGGCACACGTGTCCGGACGGCGGGCCGTACAAGGAAGTGGACGTCGAAACCGGTACACAGGAAGGGGGCACGAAAGCATTCCAGAGCACACTGGCCCGGTGACTGGACGGGGAATGCCTTGGACGCAGTGGTGGCGTTAATCTGTTGATCCAGGTAAAGGTTGAACCCTTTGATTGCTCCATCTGCAAAATATCAATCAGGACGTATTTCCGTCTCATTCCTCTTTTAAACCATCTGAAACCATTATTGCCTTTTTTGAAAAGTACTAGTAATACTGAATAATCATGATAACTGGACATCTTAACCATTCATTTTATTTTCATTTGCGAAAGGACGTGATTGATAGTCCCATGCACTACAGAAAAGTTTATTCAAGTGATAATTCAATCAAAATTTTAATGTTAATGAATTTCGACTGCATGCGTCACTGCTCAGATGTCGCAAGATAAGAAAGGGGAGGGGGGCTCCTGACATTAATTTACCCCCTCCAGATAATAGACTAAGAATGACATTGACATTGTGTGATTTGTCAAGTCGCCAATTGTAATGACAGAGATTATCCTCTCAAGATCACCAGCTGCCAGTTCTTTTTACTCTATATGACGTATAAAGAGTTTGGTAGCACAACTAGTTAACTCCATTCTTGTGAATTTGGGATATTTGCCAGTAAACCTACAAAAAAAAAATACAACGAAAATACGGAATATATTTGATCATACCTTCACAAAAGTTCCATGTTATGCAAAAGTGAGGTACATGTATCAATGAAAAGTTTTCATTTTGCACGATCTATAATGGACTTACGTTAAAGCGACAAAGATGGAAATGACGCTTAACCTGTTTTACTTTCAAACTCTTCATATACTGCTTACGGGACCGACAGAGCAAAACTATTAAAGACAAAAACAAAAACAGGAGGGGCAAGGTTGCTATAAAACCAGAAACAATCGCGGCATGAAATTTTCGCAATTTGGAACCGACGGCCTTGTTTTGCCGCATGAAATTTTCGCCAAATTGCGACTGACATTCAATTCATAAACTGTAGACAAGAGCTTTCGCGTGTATTTCAATTTTGGGAATGTTGCCTCTCGCGAAAGTCGCGAAATTAAAATGCACGCGAAAATTTCTGGCTTTTACAGTAATTTCACTCATAAACAGGATCGTTCTAGACAGGACTTGATCTGATACTCACCGCAGAATATCCCTTCATCGGTGCCCAAACTACAGTCTCTCTTGCCATCGCAGCGCTGTGTCTCCGGGATGCACCAACCGTCCCCGCAGGAGAACTCGCCCACTACACAGTGCGTTCGCTCTAGCGATGGGAATTTAGTTGCGTTTTATAATGATTTGAGAAGGCAAAGGTGACACAAGTGAAATTACATACATCAGTACAAGAGTTGAATTCATGTTTATATTCAACAGATGAAACGCACACACATATAATCATATCAATGTTATATATACATATATATATATTTATGTATATACATATATAAATACATACATATTCATATAACTACTCACACACATACAAAAACGCGCGCACACACACACACAGCACACACACACACACACTGTCTCTCTCTCTCTCTCTCCATACATTATATACTGTATAACGCAATATGCAAGTTTCCATTATCTGTAGATTTCACTCTCTTCAAAATCAAGTGAGAATGTGATTTCTAAGCAGCCACGTTTTAGAGAAATATGATACCAGAAGCTGACAAGATTCCTTGTGAAGGGGAAACATAAAGATCTAATAAAGACATCAATCAATCCTATCCTCTCAAATAAATTGATATGTCACAGCTCACTTGTGATCGGTTTCCCGCCGTTAAAGATGGGCCTGAGCCATTTCTGCAGCCCGAAGACATGGACGAAGAGACCCGGCGAGCCACGGTCGAGGCAGCTATTGGGGAGACTGTTCACACCAAGGAGGTACCACTGGCCTTTGAAACTTGCAACAAGGGGGCTGCCTCTGTCACCCTGACAAGCGATTAAGAATCGATGGCTAACATTAATACAAGTCAACAAATCGACAAATCAATCAGACAAATCAACAATACAACGGGAACAGTCAGAGAGTCGAGCTTTTAGGTGCCCCTAGCTGTAAAGAACGTGTGAATATGAAAGAATATGCTCTTCAGAGAAGCAGTGAACACTAAGAAGAAGAGAATGTGATATCTAATGACATTGGTAGATGATTTCTTTTGCCTTCTGATAATGATTTAAATTGGTCGAATGTAGCGATGTTATTATCTTATATTTCAAGATAACACTGAGAAGTGCATTTCAATAATCCCTAAACATAGATTGTGTAAAACCTTAGAGTTCAAAATACTGTGCCTCAGTTCCCCATGTGTATATAATGATTATGTTTATGTATCGAGAAATCGCACCTTGCATGATTTAAGCATCTGAACCTTCATGTCGTCCTCTCGCATTCTTACATCCTCAGCCGGCTGGCCATCGCTTTCCATGTCATTTGTCTTATTCATCCACTTCCTCATCGTGATGCCCTCTCGTCGCGTTTCCATGCCAACTGACCAGGCGCCTCCGTGCCTGACTCCTGTCTGACTCATCCCTCCCACAGACTTGTCGATTGCTGTAGACAATACCGGCATCCAACGCGTCATGTCCAGTGGAAACATACCACCAGCCTTCTCCTCCTTCTCGTCCTCCGTCTCCAAGAAATTGTCGTCTTCATCGCCTCCATCCGTTCTCGATCTCTCCTGCATCATGATATGTCTCTTCAGCAGATTCGTGAGACCTCCCTCGGTGGGCGGATCTGACCCGTCTCTCTCAGCTCCGGCACAGATAATACTCCCTGGTACCATCCGGTGTAATGCCCTGCTGCACGAACCATGGTCGAGCAGCGGGGTCGTGAACGTCTTCAGGATACCTTGCCGAGGCTCTAGCGGCATCGCCGAACCTGGGAAAATGTCGAGATGGAAAGACGATTAAGGCAGTTCCATTCAGCATGAATACGACAGAATTAAAAATGTGAAGAAATACGACATCACAAAGTGATAATATTTGGGTTGATCCTCTTAGACAAACTGCAATTTTGGTGTAGTAAAATTTGCTGAAAAAGGTCGCCTTGGACGAAACAGCCATTCTAGCACGAAATTACTCAGTATCGGAACGAATCGCTGTTACTCACCCACGGGATCGACGCAAGACTTCGCGCAGCCATTGTTGCAGCATTTCTGCCTCCCTGGACAGTCAACGTCGACGACACACATTTCGTCATCGCACTCATCAAGGATGTCACCCTCCGGATTGGGACACTGACCAGGACGCTCTGGAAAGAAGCGGACAGCATCGGTGAAGGTAAGCGATTCTTGATCATTGGAGGCATGAAATTATGAGAGTTGTGTAAAATTGGACAAATTTAAGTGTGCATGACAGACCACCGTGTATAGATAAAACGCCGCGCTAAATCATTGCTACAGTGAGGCTCTACACGTGAGGAAATTACTCTTTTTTTATCATTCCGCTCATTGCCCAATACTTTGGCGAGTTTTTAGGCAAGAGTCAAAATGTCTGTTGTTGACTCCATGAATAGTGTAGTATGTGACTGAGAGAAAGGTGTATTCAGGTATATATCTAATTATTAAGTGCACCGAATCATATTACAGAAGATGTTCCTTGTTTTAAGAAGAACGCGCCAAGGTTTAAATGAGACAAACTCTTCTTCTGAAGGCAGTAACAACATGCTTACAGAAATATCGAGATTGACTGGTTCCTTTTCATGACCATATTCACATTGAAGAAGGAATACGTGGTGTAACGTGAAACCATCCACCAGAAAATCTCTGAGGACACATTGGTAGTGATAGTTACTTAGGTGACAAAATGCAAAAATTTCTTTATTTACATTCATGTTGCTCATTATGTAGAATCACTAGGTCTAAGGAGTTCTTTTTTTTTTTCATGCAAGTCTTTACCTTGAACGGAAAGCTGTGTACCCCAACCCGTCACTCGGGTCAGATTGCCAGGTCTAAACACATAATGCATCGCTGAATCGGCCAGGCAAATGATGTCGGTGTGGTCGTTGAGCTCGAAGGCCTGGTCGACCCGGAGGAGAGCCACATCGAAGTCCATCGTCCTCGCCGCGTATCGAGGGTGGACGTAGATGGCGGAGACCGTCCGTCGTTGAAGTTTGCCGTTGGCTTCTGAAGAGACATCAGTGCGGATACCAAGTGCGGTGCCACCGGCAGTCACCCAGTACTTCCCGGTCAGGATCGGACTATGTCGGTGTTTGGAAGTAAGTGGGGAAGGGTCGTCGATCCAAATCAATCTAAAAATTACTTAAGCTACCGTTTTTGTTTTTGTTTTTATTATTGTAACGTCTGCTTTCCACACCAGCACAACGGGGGCTTTATTTATCATTAACAATAAGAACGTGACGCAACCTTAATACCTTAATACCGTAATGACAACGCCTGGTACAATAACAGCTAGTAAAGTAGACGGTTCAATAAACTGTCCAGTGGTCAGTATTTTCGTTGTTCACGAGTTGAATTCATGTTGAAATACGCTTTCATGCAGACACTTGGCAGATAACTCATATTGCATTAAAGGTATGAAAAAAAACATAAAAGAACATACATGACGAGTCGTATTAATTTTGTGTTTGTGCGGATCATTATGCATCAGAAAGGAAATGTTTCACGTGTGTAACAATCTTTAAGAATCTTTGAATTGTATTTTTTTAATGTCAACATCGGCAGGTCTTAAAAACCAACCAACCAAACAAACAAACAACAACGAAGCAGCGCACAATATGGCCTGAAAACGATTAATCAGGGATAGTATCTAATTTCTCGTAGTGTGTCCTTCTTTTGTTCGTATGATGTGGACTTATTTCTAGATATCTTATGTTGCTGATACCGGGTTTCAATAAGATAAAGAAAACTTCCTTTAATAAACCAAAAAACAAAAACAAAAACCAAACAAACAAACTCAGCGCTTTGTTAGGAGCATCAGTATGAGCTCGATTATTAAGAAAGACCGTTATAGATATAACTTTATGACTTTGGGAGCGGTCCATGCTTAACTTTCATTTCATAAACCGAGTAACTCAAATCTTCGGGCTAAGATCTCTTCGTTGATTACCAAGTATTTGATAAAAGCCTGAATTGAATTTTGAACATAAGATTGAGAACTCTCTTAACCAATCACAGTGCTTGCCAAAACGATTCCCATGACAACAGACTCACATGCAGCTGGCGGCGGTGAGAAGCCATTCTTCGTGGATGAGTGCCGCGCTGCAGATGAGATAGTCTTCGAAGTAGATAGCCGCCTGCCATGGAAACTCGCCCGCTACCGCCTCCCGCTCGATGTCGACGTCCCTTTCTTTCTCCGATCCGTGGTCGACTTTTCCTGGTCGACGATATCCACAAGTTGATCGATCTGTCTCGATAGAAATCAAAATGAACGTAGATGAGGTCGCTTAGCTCAAACATGAAGTTGCAAAGAAATATCTTTATGGATCTACACCCATAAACGAATTAGGCCTGCATACTCACTTGCGTCATGTGTTACCCAAATCACCTAAACTTAAGATATAAAGGAAATATTGTGAGGAATGATACATGAAGACATTATTTATGCTTGTGTGTGTGTCTGCCTGTATACGGGAAGAGAAAGAGGAAAAAAGAGGGAAGGAAGAAAGACAGAAAGAAAGAAAGACTGAAAGAGGGAAAGAACAAAAGAGAGAAAATTGCATTAAAAACAACAAAAAAAAAAAAAGAATGGTCACAAGCAGAATGTGAGAATTAGGTACGTTAATCTGTGTGATCTTTGACATTTCAAATATCGCTGCAGTGCATATATAACGAAATTATTCCTGCATGATAATGAAATTTAAAGCATAAGTTCTAACAGTCATCCTGCGTGTGCTTCAGGAGGTAGATTCATATATTATGTATAACTGTTACGAACGGACCTAGCTAGTGAAAGATGACAGAAATCGCATGAAATGTTGACAACGTCGAGGGCAATCACTATTGCTGAAAGACTCGAGCTCCATGACGTCTTTTAGGAGTAACCTAAAATCTTATTTGTTTGACAGTGCGTTTGGAAGACAGACTTTAATGTATTCTTTTTTGTATTCTTCTTCTTTTACGGTATATGTATTTACAGTCTTTTTGCTTTGGTGTAAAGCGCCTTGAGTATCCAATCAGAATGGAAATGGCGCTATAGAAATTGTATGTATTATTATTATAGGAGATCTTGCTCCATTATGATATCTGATCACATCGGTGTAATCGTTATCAATCACTTTATCTGTTCATCTTTATCTACGTAATTCCCTTTTCCTGACTATTTGTATAGGCCTACATCGCAAACATTTCAGAAACCATAGCTACCTCTTCCATTCGTTTATCTTTTGCAGCTCTTTTTCGCCAAATTCTAGACGCATATTCATATATAATATTACGATATATTTCTATACATTTACTCTTATAGATTACATACACAGAAAAGAAAAAGGCGCATACTCTGGTATAACAGCATGAACGGATCGCTTTGCCACTCCACTGGGAGTTGTAGCATATCTCCGGCATCGACCAATGAGAAATCAGCTACCATCACAAGAGCGAGGAAGACAAAGGACCTCTCAGCAAGGCCGATCATGATTGGTTCCGTCGATTGGTGTCGCCTGCCATTTAAAGTTTGCGAGATGACATATACATTTTCACTTAAGATGTGTCATTCTCCACAATGAGAAAATCGATTAACTATACCTTTAGATTGTATCAGAGGAAACGTGTGTTATAAAGCTCGATATATTAACGAGTTTGGAAGTGAAAATTGCAACATCATTAAAATTTTCGTACAATATTGGCGAATATGAAAAGAGATTCTCATATTTTTCGAGTTAATGAACAAAAATGTCAAGGAATTGAATAATGTCATAAATATACTCTTCAAGAAAGGGTTCGAACAGCAATGACTCACATCTCATTGTCTACTGACACCTAAATATTGCGTTGTGGTAGTTTCTTAATATTTTTTTTTTTCAACCTTACGACGGGCGCTGATACTCTTTGGGCCAAGTCCTCTTCCAAGGTATTACCAATAATTCCTGCTCATGAAAGGCAATCTTGAGAAAAAAAAAGTAGACGCGGCATCTGTCCGCCTTAGTTTGAACAACCACAGCAAACTTTTAAATACTAATTACGCAGTCATGATGAGTTATATACGATAACATTAACATAAGACGAAATATTAGTTGATTACTCAGCAATTAGAATTAAGATTCTAGAAATCCTGCAGAATTCGACGCATCAAACTCATTATCTCTATCCATCTACATCCATCTCAATAGTCAAATTTTTTCTGAACCTTGCCAAAATTCATTCATTGGATGTTTTAAAAATCCACTGGAGACTTCCCCGGTCTCTATAATGAGAGAACCTTTTTAAATCACTTACAGTGTGCCGCAAAATTCTCACGAGCACCAATCAGAGTTAGGTCCCACGTCTTCGAGAATCGGCCGAGCTCTGATAAGTACCTCGCATCCAAATCTCGAAGGTCTTAGCGACACAACAGCATCTCACATTTATTTCTCTTTTACCTCAGAGTCATGCTTTTAAAGAAAGAGAGAGAGAGAAAAAAAAATCGTTATCCGTCATAAACCTGCACCCAGCTGTTCTGTAAGGACAGATTACAAAAGGTAGATTTCTTTAGACATGAGTTAGCCTTGTTTTCTTCAAAGACAGGAAAGAACGAAATAGAGAAGTATTTTTTTTCGTTAAATGCAACTATTGTGGCGTTAGTAAGACATGGAAACAGACATATGGTTGGGAGGGGGCAAGAGTGGATTTGAATTTGTCTGTAACAGCGGTTCTATAGCCGCTATCGAACAATAACCTCTAATCACAGCTTGTGGCCGTTTTGTCCACAGTATTTTCCCACGACATGCTTTGAATTGCTCAATGTTCACTGGAAATGATTACTGCACCTGAGCAACATAACAAAAAGTATTTGTGTTTTTGTCGCCTTAGCTATCCACGTACGGCTCTAAGATGCATATGTAATACGTGTCACGTGCCAACACTTACTGACAATGTAGGGGTATTACTGTCTTGTTGTTGCTTTGTTTGTGGTAAGATTTGCCTTTTCTCCTGGTTATGATCTTAGATTTTGCATCAACACCTTCGAACCAACTTGTGACTGTCTCGGTGGAATTAAAGGGAGATAACGTCCCACAGCATATTGTATTGCATATCTTCGTTAGCTTTTTACCAGGAACGACGCGTCGCCATGGCAGCGGGACAACATCTTCTCTTATCACCGCTACATGCCGAGGAACTTCATCACAATTCGGCCAGATGTGGTGCCAAGCTTCTAAGACTTGCCAGTCAGATTATTATGCCCCTCAATTCTGATGAAAGCCGGACCATCCATTCAAACGTCAAAGAAGGATACAACAAATAAAAAAGAGTTTTAGATCTGCGACGCGAACGCTAAGACGACGCTTATTAGGCCCAAAATGGTGTTCTGCATACGCGCGAGACAGCCGTTTCCATTGTCCAACTCTGGAGGCTGCGTCGTCTGAGCGTTCGCGATCTAAACCTCGCCAATGTCAAACTGTTGCAACGATGTAAAGATTGAAAAACACAACAAAGAGCATTGCCAAAAAAAAAAACATTATTTCGTAAAAACATAATTTCCTCATGTCCTCTGAAAGTTAGTTGTGTTCATTCATTGTATTGTGAAAAAAAAAAATATGTGAAGCAAACTTTGCGATCAGACTTAGATATAGAGGTCATAACATATTCTGGGTCGAACCTCTCGCCGACGCCATTTGCAAAACATGTCTTGGACAAGCTCAGTCACTCATAACGAAGCGAACTCATAACGAAGGTGTTCTGAGTGCTTTGCTTCAAAAACAAAAACAAAAACCGCGTAATTGATTCAGTAAAAATAGTTAATGCTCCCAGGGTAGTATAATTACTATAGCAATAGATTTTTAGATTTGTGGTACAGATGTCTCGATAGCCTAATTCTTTCTTGATTATGTCATATGACGGAATAAACCATGCAAAAACCTCTTCCACAGTATTTTTTATAGCAATTGTATATCAGATGAGTACGATTTGAGATTTGAGACTACGAGTAAAAAAAAATAGTTTGAACATGCTAAAAAGAAGTCGTTTCTGTGTGTGTGTGTGTGTGTGTGTGTTTGTGTGTGTGTGTGTGTGTGTGTGTGTGTGTGAGGGAGGGGAGCATTAGGTTTGCAAAAAGTGTCCAACCCCATCCCCTAGAAATTATCTAATTTTCATTGGCAAAAAAGGACAAAAAAACAAAAACAAAAAACTAGCAACCCAACACCAAAACAACGTAGATATAAATGAAGCCGTATACGATCTGTTGTCGAAGAAACCCTACAGAAATTTATTTCTGGACCATGAGTGGAAAACAAGTTATAATCTTCCATCGCTATATTCTTTGTTTCAGAGCCCACTTCATCTAAGATCTAAAGGTCACCTTGTCTTATTTTCTTTCAGAGACCAATTCATCTCACATCTTCCCTGAAAAGAAAGAAAACACGCTTGGAAATAGGTACGCCTTCGGTACGCGACTAACTCTGAGGAGGCTGGGTGAATTGTGGTTTAAACATTTAGAAAACATTGTCATCACTATAATCTATATATCAATACTTAGATATAAGCGGCAATACTACCATTCTCTTCTCGATACATCCCAAGGTTTTGAATTGTCAGTACTTCGACGTGCAATACCATAGGAACAGTGAGAGGATAATAATCTGCTAACGTACTCGAGTTTCATTCACACAAGCAACCACACAGCTATCCCATCCTTTGCATGAGACGAGCACTAACCTACAGCGACTGATGCATTCAAATCAATAAACACCCTGGGGGTGTATCACAAATCTCTTCTTAAAGTTACGAACAACTTAAGATCGACTGGTGATCAGTTCTTGTGCTGAATCATTGAAATTCTCACGATCAGAACATGTTCCAGTCGTTCTTAAGTCGTTCGAAACTTTAAGAACAACTTTATGAAACACCCTCCTGATAAGAGCGAAACAAGAAATATATAATTTCATTGTTAGAAACATTCTCTCTCTCTCTCTCTCTCTCCAAAAAAAAAAAAAAAAAAGTTAGCTTGCATAGGCCTACCGCTCAGCTAGAATCAGGGCATAATGGACCAGCCATGCCAGCTAGACGTTTATTAACATCGAATTTGCCTAACGCACAAATGCGATACAAAGTAATAAAGGGAGAGAGAGATAGATAGATCAAAGAGGGAGAGTTAGAGTAGTTCATTAAACTTCTATTAAAGCAAAAATATACTATCTAGATAACATATCTCAATCCAATAGTCGGGAGTGAAACCTCTGACGCATTTCCATTGTGTATATACAGAAAACGCAAAAACCATTCACGTCATTACCAAGTTTTACGGTTTCCGAACGGTTGACGAAGGGCGTTAGCTGGCAAACAGTGAAGACGCCCTTCAGAACTGCGTTTCTTTTTCTGTTCTGTGTGTAGTTGTGTGTAGTCAAGGTCTTGCTTGCCTCGCTTGTGTATATAGGCCTATTTCCTTATACAGTAATGATATTTCATGTTCGCCTTTTCAACTGAGATGAAATCTTTCTTTTTCATCAGGTGACGAATTTTATACTTTTCGTTCTTATGTAGTTACGTCTCTCTTATTCATCGCCCCCCCTCCCCCCTCCCCCCCCCCCCCCCCATCGAGTCCTCTCTTCCGAGACACGACGCTGCTTTAAAGTGTGTGTGCTTGTCTATCTATATTGTTTGACGACCAGTTCGGTGCAACGTTACAGGATGGCATTACCTTTGCTCTGGTCTTCATGTCTCTGTTACGGTACATACGTACATCAACGGGATAGCACCACTATGTACATTATCACTTTACAATAATCAGATGATGATACACGTAGAAAAACTCATATCTGTCGGTAAAATAAATGTTCATTTTCGGGCGTTATCCCAGTATAAAGCCAACTGTGTCACTTTAATGAATTCATTTAGCTTATCAGCAAAATATGTTCATTTTTTGCCCGTTTATTTTATGCATCGACCCCCACCCCCTTACACAGACACACGGCACATAGTATACACACACACACACATAGTATATATACATACACATAGGATATATACATACACACACACACACGCACGCACGTACACGCACACATACATACACATTTGTAAATCAGGAGTGTTAGTCTCCAATCAATTTGTGCAGAAGTCTCGATTAAATTGCCACATTTGAAATGAAATCGCGTAGTTCTGATTGCTTCATCATTTACCACAACACAATTTTCATGACACTTTGTGACGCTATGGCACCATTGTCTCATTTACTTTGTCTGTGTGACTGTCTCAAATATAATCACGGGTTCACAAAAAGCATTCCAAAACTTAAGATTCAATCATTATTTATTTTGGGTTCGATAAAACTTACTCCCTTCTATTCTTTGATTCAGGGAGGTGGGACTCGCCCTCCTGGTTGGGTTTTACTTGAGACATCAACATTGACTGTCACTACACCTGAAGAATACTGAGCAATCTCAATTTAAGGCACACCTAAAACAGTCGAAGTTACATTCTGTACTTTTTTTTTACAAACTATTGTTCCCCTCTTTAAGAGATCCTGGGGATTGGGCCTTTGCCAATGCCAAACCAACCCTGTGGAACTCGATCTCCTCAGCGTTTGAAGAACCAAAATTCTTTTAACTTCCTTTAGGGACAATCCAAAGACTGAGATATACAAAAACAAAGATGTCTTAATATAAGGTGGGTCCCACCTTTTATTAGGACCAGTTTGTTGTACTTTGTTTCTGATATCTCAGCCATTACAAACCGATTTTCTTTCCTCGTAGAACTGTATACTCTTTCATATTTCTTAAGAGATTTCAAATTGTAACTGATTGACAAATTGCCCTACATCGACGTAAATAAGCACTGAATTGATCAATGTTTTAGTAGTAGCCATGATAAAAATATCATGGGCGTACATACTCGAGCAGGATTTGAACCTATAAACGACCTCCTGATCTCCGGACAAGCGTCATCTCCACTAGACCACCGAGCTTCCGCCCGACAGTAAGTGCTGGTTCTAATCCTTATGGCATGCAGCGGGTACTGCGTAATTATTCAAATTCATCAAATTCTTCCGTCGAGGTGTTTTCATTGCAACTGATTGACAAATTGCCCTACATCGACATGCTTATTTACGTCAGGGCAATTTGTCAATCAGTTGCAATGAAAACACCCCGAAGGAAGAATTTCATGAATTTGAATGATTTCAAATTATCTCGCAAAAATTTAAAATCTCAATTCCCCATCTCAACTAAAACTATCGAGAGATAAAGACAAATACATGTTGAACACACACAGCGTGATACAATATGTTAGAAATCACAATGATTTATTATACATTACAAAAGACATATACATATTACTTTTTTGCATTCATTCAAGGTACTTTATATACATATGGCAAGTAAAAATATATGTACTAATTCTTAAAGCATACTACGAATATTTCAAAACAAACATTATCTTACGCACTCACGACTACAGTACAATGCTTAAAGCATTTCAAACACGGGTTACAACTATCACTCAGTCTTTCCCACACACCTACAATTTCTGGACAAGAGAACATGCTTTAAAAAATCTAAAACAATTATAATAAAGACAGAAATGACGAATTATACTCCAACATATATACCTCGTCCAATTTGTACGCCATGATTACTAAAATTGTCTCCGTGTGCTTTGATTAGGATGTCATTTATGGTTACCATCAAGCAGAGCATTTAATTAAAATTTTCTTCTTGTAAAGATTATCACTGATCAAACTGAACATTTTGATCATGATAAGGGATGACCTAGTCATCAAATTGACAACATTTAAACGGAGGACTAATCACAATTGAAAAGAAAGTAACATCCAAAAATTCCTCAAGGCACGAATGGAAAAGTTCCATCATGAATACCCTGGGACTCTGAGCTATGGAGTAAAAAAATAAACTTTTTTTTTTTAGCACTTGGTATCCATTGGACCGACAGTGACTCAGCACAATACATATTTGGAAAATTCTTTCTGAAAGTTCAAATGTATACAAACAATCGCCACACTATTTGTCCTCAGATTTCAAAGTTCACCCAGTTGAGGACCAATGGCGAGTAAGAAGAAAAGAAAAAACAAAGTAAGACACACAACGAGAGAGTGGAAAACAACAATGTCTCTGTTTGTACTCCCTTCACTGCATGCAATCTTTAAGTAGCACCACAGGTGAACGAGGGTAAAAGGGAGGTTCAAATTTGATATCTATGTAGTCCTTACATAGCACAGTACATGTACACCTGCAAGAAACGCAGCATCTCCGTAGTAACAGAGATGTGCACATGAAGTATAGAGTAAATCTGAGTAGACCTTGTTCCTGTATTTCACTTGGAAGGGTAATCAACGCATAAAACAACATACATAATCAACCAAGACATTGAGCACTGCACAAGAGATATAACCACATCACACAAAGCATAAAGATGTAACCACATCTGTCATAAAACATCTAGTCAGTAACATGTAAAGTGTTTGTGTAAATATACACAAGCATAATGCATACTCATTGTACAGAGTCAGAAAAAAATTTGCCATCATCTATGAAATCTTCAGATGATACTAAAATTATAAGTGTTGGTTGCCACTCGTTACAAAGCCAAAGAGCCAGATAACTAAATAAAAAAAAAAGAAGACAGTGTCTGATTCCCTACAAAGAGGAAGCGTGCAGTATAAACACAACAACTGAAATTTGTGGTTTCTTTTTAAAGGTAATGATTGTAATGAGCCTCTATAAAGTGACTACATACTTTCATCCATTTTATCGCAAATTTATTCTGTAAGAAATTTGTGAGGGGTGAGTACGAAGTAGAGTGTTGGTGTGGTTATTTTTGTCACAGAAGTGTGAGTCACTTAGTGTCCAACTTGGTAGATTTGACTGCCCCAATACATGAAATTATTTCTTGCTGATTCCAGATATCTCTCCTGTAAACCTAGGTCAGTGTTTCCATGTAAACATCAATGAATGGTATTAAATGGCACTCCACAAGTGGTGATATCACTGAGAAGTCATGTTTGTAGTGAATGTCATTAGGTAATTCTCATTCATTCGAGCTGTAATATAAAAACCTGCATCATAAAAAACAAATACAGAGGTGCAAGAAATTAAACTGCATGCAAGAGCTAAAACAAATTACAGATAAGCGGTGAATAACAAAGAGTAAATACAAGTAAAAAATCGAAAGAAAAGTATTTTCCAACCTAAAACTAATATAACTCTTTCAATCTCTTGTGTAATTTAAATATAAAACAATGCTTGAATACTATCCAACATCCCTACGCTCATGGACACTTAAACAGTCATTTCAAGTGTCTTGATGCTGTAGGGATTTCCAAACAAAATCATGACACAGCCGAAATCTTTTTAGGAGTGATATTGGTCCACAGCATCAAGGTTTCTGGTTTTTGTCTCAGTAAAACATTTCTATCTACAGATGCAAAAACATATGTTTCAAATACAGAAGACACTTGTGAGGAATTTGTTGGAATGGTCATAAAAAAGAAAGACAATGTCTGTGTATCAGCATTATAACTCCGCTCTTCTTTCAGCCAAAATGAGATAAATAAAATAAAATATATATATCATTAATGTGAAAGATCATTAAAAAAAAAGCATAGGTATCAAAACCATATCAAAGAAGCAGCACACTCTGATAAAATATGCATATACAGGAGTCGAAAAACAATAGAAACATGGGTTATCCTTTACAAAATTGCATAGGTAAAATGATATATATCAGCCAGAATAACTCTCTATGACATTATGAGGCATATATGACACACAGATATGATATTTCTTTCTTCTTAGAACTCAGCCACTGTTAAAATACTGTAAGGGGAGAAAAAAAGCAGCACACTCATAAACATGATATTAGTCATTCATTGGACACTCTGAATACTATCTAAAAAAGATGCAAAATTGAAGTAAGAAACAATGAAATCTACTTGTAGATACCTTTACAAAAAGATGATTTGCTAAAATTGTCATGAACGTCTGGATAAAATGGAATGCTCAATGACAACGGAAAGAAAACTTGTGGCTCATCAGACACGGATCTTCAGCACCACTCCACAACTCAAATCACCTCCACCGATTTTGTTTAGTGTCAATTTATGGCACACTCAAGAGATCACAAACTCTGTCCTCCCTAACATTGACATACATTTGCCTGATTTATGTAATTGCACTCTCGCCAATGACTCCTTCTCATGAATATCTCCAAAGGGCACATACATCATAGTTTCCATCTAAAGACAAGTCAGCATTATGCTTGTTGACTAATGCATTCAAATCCCTGAGGACCGAGTAACGAGCGAGTCATTCCATCCGTCCCTTCAGAATACATTTCAAATCCTGAATATCAATTTGCAAGCATCATTTGCCGCTAAACCTGAAACCCATTAAAGCCTTCTGGTTGTCACAGATATTTGCTTCAAAGGCATGCACGATACTTAACGGATTATTATGTGCAAAGTAACATGGAAGGCTTTTTCATCTGCAAACTAAGTCATAACATGGATTATGATACGACATACACTGTATAGTGGACCATTTTTCTAGAATGAACATCTGGGCCCTGTTTTATCAAGATAAAGTTAGCGTTGATTGTGAAATCAACGCTAACTTTATCCAACTTGAAGTCCGCTATAACTTTAAATCAACTGCAAGTTCCCGTTTTACGAAGAGACTTAATAGTCGATTATAGTTATAGCTCATCACCATGACTTAATTATTGATTTAGTCAAAACTAACAACACGGGACGAGGCTGGTTTCCGGTACTGTCTGCTTAAAAACAAAACAATACATTAAGCAAAAAAAAAACAACAAAAACATGATTGTTTTCCATGGCCACGGATTCGTAGTCTGCTAGTGCGACGCAGTAGTATTAGCGCTATACAGTCGCTGAATTAGAAGTATTAAGTTTGCAACAAAACCGCAAAATACGCCGTTTTGCGTTGTATTGCAAAAAGTATAGGTCGATAGATCTAGCACATCCCCAGCTCAACGAAAATCTGCGTACGCGTGTACCGTAAAGATTCCGCACATACGTAGAATTACTTCAAGTCTTAATTCAATAGGCTGAAGTCCTGTGTGAGCTTGAGAGTGTGGTGATTACAGTAGGTTGTTTTTAACTCTACGGCGCAGATCGACTTTGTAAAGAATAGATCGCAAGTCTACATCATCAACATGTCGAAATTCTAGAATTACTTATTAGACGCTCTAATCAGCAGCACGCCACTACATAATAAGGTAAGTACAAACGACTCGCTGAACGTTATCTCTAACCAGTTGGGCCTAACGTTAAGCTGAATCTCAAGTTACTGTCGTACTCGGTGCTATATAGAATTAAACTCTTTATTTTCTGTATATGCCTATTAAACTGTTAATTAGTATCTATTGCCGAACTAGCTCTACGTAGGCCTACGCACGTCAGAAATCACAGGTTTCCTCGCATATGGGTTCTTTACTTTGGCAAGATATGCATTACACACAGACGCGGTTCCAGTTCCAGTACTGTACTCGGTTACTTGCCTGCTGGCGATAGCTTGATTAGCGGGCGGACGGCGTGCCGAGGCGCCGGGTGCGCAGGCTGGGATTGCGACTGCTGTCGAGGGTGTTTGCGTGCAGCAGTCGCGTAAGCAATGCGTGCCGATCGTGAATTTCATGCAAGGAAAAGACCATGATTACATGAAAGAAACGCAACAAAATGTTAGAGAAAGGTTAGCATCTAACAGACAAACATTTGTGACAAGACCCCAGCTAGACTAGGAAAGTGTGACAGTCATCTTTCTTCTGTAAATTGCCTTACAATTGAGTCTACCTAAACTGTTTCTACTTAAAGTTGATATTTATCACCTGTTAAGTTAATCATAGATTTGGAGCGGTTGAGAAAACTTATGTGTTGATTTTTTAGGAAGTTGGAGTTGATGTCAACTCTGGGTGTCTTGATAAGACGGACTTCAAGTTGATTTGGAAGTTAATCATAGATTAAGTGGACTTAGAGTTGATTTGAGAGGTTAATCATATATTATTTTGACTTAACGTTAAATTTATCTTTTGATAAAACAGGGCCCTGCTGATAGCAAACACACACCAGGGGCGGATCCAGAAATTTCGTAAAGGGGAGGCGCCTTTACAAAATTAAAGGGGGATGCACACACCCCTCCCCCATTTTTTTTTTTACTTTACACTTTTGTTTTAACAAGGTTTGAATAAAAAAATAAAGAGGGGCTGCACACCCGGTGCGCCCCCCTCTGGATCCGCCATTGCACACACACGCACACACACACACCATATCAAGAGCTTCCCAGGCACAATCGTTGTGGCTAAATCTTGTGCAGGGAGCTGTGTGTTTCTGCGAGCACAAGACCTCTTCAGCAAGTTCTGGCTTGTTGGAAGCATTTGGCCTCAATGACCCTGGCAAACACACTTCTTGTGGCTTGACCTTCCACATTACCTTCATCGATACCATACACTAACTGCTTATTTGCAAAAGGCCGATTTATCAATATAGTAAAATTTTAGGATATTTTCCTCCTGGGGATCTAGTAATCAGCAATTCCAAACCTGCTAAATCTACTGAATGCATTCACCATCACTAGGAATACAGCTTGGATGCAACCACCATTGCTATGTCGGGCAAGCCTCAGCAGAGGCTATTGAAATTATTTAGTTGTCAGGAGCAACCTTTGTCACAGAGGTATGCAAAAAATGTCAATATTGTAAGTAAGTACAGCTGGTCTTTTGACATGAAGCTATGCATTCTAGGTAGAGGTATGCATAAAATTGGAATATTGTATGTAAGGTAATGTAAAGCGGGTCTATTGACATGAAATGAAGCACTCGAGGAATGTTTGCACCTGCTAAGCTGGAGCTTTGAATGTAAATAGTTCTCTAGCACCTGTTATCACATACCTCTCTCCTTTGTCAACATACAGAAACCTACAATCTAGAACAAAAGGTTCCTGGTTGGCTGCATTTTTCAAATATCTCTGCATTGTGATTGGATGATGACCTATAATGTCGTCCTCTGATTGGCTATGACAACTGAAGGGGGGCTGTCGAGTGGCCTCATGTTGGGGTCGTTTTCCTCTTGGTCTAGTAGGACAGCAATGGCGGCTAGGCTGTCCTTCTTTAACCTTGACTGTCCTTGTAAGTTTGACCGATTCACCTGCAATGAGGAAATCACACAGAAATATCGCATGTTAGTCTTTATCGTAGAGATCTCTGTGTATACACGGCCAACCAAAGATACATTTCTGTTCAACAAAATGATTAGCAATAATTGACATAGACATCATCTACAAAAGTAGAACAACTACTCCATGCCAACTAATGACCATGCAAAAATTTCCTACAGTCACTGTCTGGGGCAACTGTCCTTTGTGATATTAACTGAGGGAGACTTTGATGCCAGAACATATTACCATGTATTCTACCCTTTAACTTACTCTAGAGTACAGTGCCTCCAGTCCAGCCGGTGAAGTGTCTAAGATATCACTGTGTACGTTTGGTCTTCCGTTTCTTGGGTCTGTGGAGCAGAATTATGAAACACAGAGAGAGAGAAAAAAATTCATGAGTTTCACACACACTTTGTCATGAAACAAGTAAATTTTGTTAAGTCTCACATTATGCATTAGCACTTGCTTATAATGTGCCATGGTGCCATAAAAGCTGTTATTTTTGCATACAAATATTTTTGTAAACAAGGAGGTCACAGTCGTTTTTGCGATTTGACATTGAAGCTATCGTTAGCGCAGTCATACCTTAGTGTGTGACGATATTTTCATGTGTGATTGAATTTGTGACCTGACAGTGATTCATAAAATTCGCAAAAATTAACCCTTGCGAAAATCAGCTCTTACAGTGTTCCACTCAGATAAGTTTGTTCTTGTACCCCGCTAATTGTGTACGTGTGAATCCTACTCACATATATTCTTCAAGATCAACACCAGTGACATGGAACGAATTGTTTTCTCAGTGTCAAGGAAAGTCACAATTTCTGCTACCACCCCCCCCCCCAAATAATCAAAAGCGAAAGAGAGAAAGAGAAAGAGAGGAAAAAAAACAACACAGGAGTGGCTAAACAGCATGGCTAAAGGCAGACTTTTCAAACTTGGACAATGACTGCCCAACGAAGCATAGTGTAAACATGAGGTAGAGAATAGGTACCAGGTACGAGGTAACCATGAAATTCTATTCAACCTTTCTCTCTCTTTCCTCAGATTTATGTGTCAAATGGACTGACAAATTTCCTGACAAACACTCCCTTTCAAAGCTGCCCAGAATGCGTGCAAAAATTTCACTCAGTCACACAGTCTATTCCACACAAAGATTATCCAATCAAAACCAACCATCACAATCTATTACACTTTGACCATTATGGTAAAGAAAAGGTGGAGGGGGTAGTACCAGATATAGAGAATAAATAAAATACAGATGAATGGACTAGTGAATGTGAGAAAATAAAAAGTGCAAAAAGATTGAATTCTATGGGAATGAAAGGGAGAAAAGAAAATAAAACAAGAAAGAAAAGAGTGAAAGAAGAAAGGGATAAACATAATAAAATTTAAGACACTCTTTCACAGTTTTGTTGCAGTCTAGGTCCCTATATGTTACCCTTGCAGTATTTGAGGCTGTGTTCTATGTGGATATTGATCCAACAGATTACGCGTGCAATATGAACGCTGACACAATTCATCACAAATATACCACTGAGTCTATACATGCAAGGCAAGGTGCTGAGGCTGAAAAGTTTGCCTTGGTCAAATGCATGTAGAGTAGACTAGAGTATTTTTTTTTAATAGAATGGTGCTTGCCATCCATCAAGTGTATGGAAACACTGAAAAGCACAAAAAGACTATCACCTTCAGTCGTTAACTTTACAAGATTGCCCGTTAAACAGACTATTGGCCTATTTTTTGTTCAGTTCAAGTGCAATCCACTGTACAATGTAGATATCACATTTGGCATCACAGCAACAAAATTCACTTGGTATTCCAATGCTTCTGAGGTTTAATATAACCTCTCTGAACATATCTCACAATCTCTGCCGATGTCCCCTTTATACTACTATATAAAACTGTTATATGTGTTATTTATCCATCCATTCATTCGTCTATTTACTTACTCACTCACTCACTCATTCATTCATTCATTCATTATTCATTCATTCATTCATTTACTCACTCATTCCTTCAGTTGTCCATTCATTCCTTCATTTATTTATTCATTCATTCATTCATGCATTTATCCATAAGTTTATCATTCATTAATATTCCTGAGGAGCTGCAGAATTTCTTCATGAAAGTCTCTGTCTGTGTCTCCTTTATCCTACTTTTTAAAAGCTAAAGTTCTCTTTATTGTATCCATAGATTCATTCTTACATTTCTGATTGAGGAATATTATTATACAATGTATATTCTCTCGCTCATTCGTTCTATTAGTAAATATATCAATTGACAGACTCCACACTCACTTTGGTATCACTGGCAATGTATTAAAGTGGTTGAAGTCATACCTTACTGTCAGTTCTTTTTTAAGTTATAGAATCCTGATGTTTGATGTAGTACAAAATGAACATTCTGAGCTCTATCCTTTATTATTTGGAGTCCTGTATGGATCTGTGGAAAGGTCCTATGCTGGAAATTGATTACTCAACCGACGGCAGTAAATTTGCCTATCATATTCTCTAGGAAAAAGAAAAATCCTACAGTTGCAGAAAGGAAGAACACATTGTTGAGTTGTTAGCACATGTTACTATATGGTTGTAAAAGGCGATCACTAATTATTACTTAACCAAAAAAGGCCTCTAACAATGTCATATAGACATTGTACTGACTTCACTTACAGGCTATGCAAGGGAGAAAAAGACGAAAAAGAAAAGTGAAAATAAGAGGTGCATCAATAAGATACAAACAATTAAAAGAGACACAAAACAACAAAAAAGAAGTAAATGCATAAAGAAGATAAAAAGCATTTTTTTTTTTTTTGTAATGGCACATAAAATTGTTATTCAAGGTAGGTCTATACACAATTTTGCAACAGCTAATTAAAAAAAAAAAAGGATTAAAGAATGAAAAATCCACACAGCCAGAAACAGGATGATAAAAAAATTAATGCATTTGTGTGCGTAATATCCAACCCCCTGTGGGGCAAACTTTTTGGTCATTATTAGTATTTTTTATTTATAGCAAAGTTATTAAGGGACATGCAGAAAATGTATTGCTTCAAGGGCTTCTTTTCAACTTTTTCTCCTCTCTTACACGAATCCCTTTAAGTGCAGCAGAAGGAAAATTTGGCTTCTTTAATTAGCAGAACAAGGCAAAAACATATTCACTGTTTTCAGTGGGTGCAGGAGTCTTCAAGAGGTACAGGAAATGATTTTGATCTCAAATAACAACAACAACAACAACGTCTATTTCTATCACTTTCATGCTCATTAATGATTTTTAAACCCTTCAACAGCCACTACTCCCACACTGCCATCAACATTGTGTGTAACTATATGTATGTTACCATTGGTAATGACTATGAGTTAACTAAGCACTACAACTTTCTGGCAGATACTGGAAAGTCTAAGAGTCCCCTCCAAAAGGTCTGGCAGTGAAAATACAGTGTCTTGCCTACAGTCATAACCGCTGCAGCTGGCAGATTTGAACCAAAAGCTTCAAGATCAGGAGTTCATGGGCTAATCCCCTGAGCTACATGTACACTTCTGGCTCCAGAGGATGGGAATAGTCTTTTAAGAATATCAGGGAGGAATTAAGATCACTGTGGAGTGACAAATTATAGAAAAAGAAAGATAAATGAATTCAAAATAAAGATGATTACATTTTGTACAATGTACCTTGTGATTAAAGTCACTATGGAATGGTTAACACACTTCCAGCTGTGTGAAAGACAACAACAAAAAAAGTCTTGATCATCATAAACAAGACTTTAACAGCCCAAATTCCATCAATTAACAATGATTATGAGTCAGAAATGTCCTAACTGCATTCAATCCATCCCACTCCACTGCTCTGAGTTTGAGGCTTTTACCTATAAAAAATTGGTCCAAACCCTAATCTCTTCCATTGTCAAATAACCTCATTATGTCCTGTCAGTCTCAAGGCAAGGAAACTTGCAGTTCTCTACACAATGGGAGGTGATCAAAGATAGTAGCCTATAGAAGTGACAGGGACAGGCAAACCAACAATAGACTGTCCATAATATATCAATCACTTTCAGTCCATCACATCTCTGTGCACGGTGTGAACACAATCACTGAAAGCTTGTTTTCCCCCAAATGGCGCCATATTAACTGACACTTTTCTTACAGCACAGTTGGAGCAATTAAGTTTTCACACATAGAAGGTGTAATGAGATTACACTGGTAAGGGGGGGAAAAATGCATCTGAGTCTACAGAACTGTGCTTGCAGAGTGCCATTATCAAAACCATTAAATAAATAAATGTTCAAAGAAATGAATGTTTATTCAACTATCAACCACACTGCCTAAAACTGTCATGGACGTTGGGCATGACTGAGCTACCCATGGTAACGACGGAGATAACTATCCACATGTACTTTCTGATAGATGTTTGAGGGACACTTAAGGACTCAAATACAGAAAATTATATCTTGAGGAAAGATAACCACTATATGCATTCAACAATTCCCTCTAAACTTGATGTAGTTGTAGATTTGTAAGCTCACTCATGATTGGTGTAACAATGTTTCTCAGTCCAACAGGAAGGCCATGGTGACACAATAGGGATTTAGGAGATTAGATAATCTTTGATCATTAAACAGGGACAACTAGACTTTCATATTGGTGATTTTAATCCTTAACTCACACTTTGGAATCATTTTAAGCCCGAAATTCTACCACAGGAAAGCAACTACATCCAAAACAATTCAATCCTACTTACAAACATATTGACGAATCACATCACATAAAGATGAATATAACTGCTTGCAATTGCCTTGGTCTGTCTGTATAGACTCTCAACACCACTGTGAGAAAGTATGAGAAGACACAGTAAGCATTTAACCAATTCTCACTGAATTATTTAAAGGCCAAAATAGCAGTTATCCCACAGCAGAAGGTGATGAACTTTTGTGGAAGGTCATTTATCATACTCAAGTGAAATGTCTATATACATGTACAGTCTGTATCTCCCTTGCAGAGAATATAATATTGTTGCTTTTCTATAGAAAGCGAAAAGACCAAACAAACAAAAAAATCACACAAGCGAAAAAGTTACAATGATCCCACAAGTCTGACAACCTACTCAGTTCACAGCAAATGCAAGAAGAATGCTAACCTCTACTTAAATTTATTTTTATTATGTTTTTTTTCCTGTAAAATTGAACATATTTATTTATAATGATATTCTTTTGTTAAATATGCCAAATAGAAACAATAAAACAGAGGCAAAAGTCTAAGAGGGTTGAAATGAGATGAAGCTAAAGATTGCAAAGGTTAAGATTTGGTGGTTTGCTGGCATCTTAGACTCATCCTCTTCCTCATCGCCACTATCATAATCATCATCAACATCAACATTGTCATCATTTTCATCAATATTGTCATCATCATCATAATCACCATCATCATTACCATCGTTATCATCATCGTCATCACTATGAATCATACCACAGAGGTGAGAGGAATACTATATGTATATCATATGTTTATATAAAGTAATTATTTGTGGGCCGGCTATGTCCATTTTGATCTTCCCCCTTTGTATTGTTAATTATGTATATTCATAGGATCTATATTTTTGCATTATGTATTTATCATTGTGTATATTTTCCCGTTTTTTCCTATAATATTGGATGTGAAATAATTATGATTATGTTGGGTGGATTTAATGCAATTCATCGGTAGTGAATTTCGGTAGATTCGTATAATTGAACGAATGATTAGAGTTATTTGTGTGTGTGTGTGTGTGTGTGTGTGTGTGTGTGTGTGTGTGTGTGAGTGTGTGTGTGTGTGTGTGTTTCTTAGGTTAAATTTATGCTGATATAAGTTCATTTTAGCGGTTTTTTTTTTCTTTTCGTCCTGAAACAGCTGTTCATGTATCATGTTTGTCTGTAAATGTACTTGTATACATGTATATATTTGTGTAACTGTCAATTGTGGTGTGATGGACCGGGTCCACTGTATTTCTTTCCTTGTACTTACCTGCCTGTTGGCAGGTAGTATCCTAGGAATATTCATCACATGCTTTAATTTGCAATTGAAATAAAGTATGTTATATAAAAAAAAAAATTGTTTGGGGTGGGGGAGAAGGAATAGCTGAAAACATTAGCTGTGACTTTGTTTTCACAACAGAGCTGGCTCAACCCTGTGCCAGTACCACACCGTATCACTCTCTTTGGGGTCAGGAGAAGGTTAGTAATAACTTTGTGCTTGCAGGCTGTCAGTTCTTATTTTGTTATTCAATGCTGACACAAGGTATGGTGGCAGACATCTTTTTAGATCTTACACTGTCCATAGGAGTCAAGAAAAGCAAAGTTTGTGAAGTCTGTACAAAATCATTTCATTCTTAAACAGCAGATCTTGCAGCCACCTTTAGTATGCTCACCCAATTTTAAATCAAGTTTATCTTTAGTTGTCACCACCACCATATACATGATGCATGACTTAAATCCTGGCTCCCACTACCTTCTAGTAATGCCAACAAAAATTTTGAATGCACATGTTCACTACAATTTAAATCAAGCTTATTTTCCTTCTTGGTGTGCTTCACTGAAGTAACTTTGAGCCTCACTGAGAAAAAAAAATAAAAGAATGACCACTGAAGTGACCCTAGTATGACATCTGTACATTACATCCAGTGCTTTCTAACACTAACCTATTTAATAACATTCAAAAGAGTCAACTTGTGATGCTAAATTTGCACAGTCCCTATCTTAAAGAGGATGGGGAGGGGTTCCCATCTTATGGACATCTTAGCAAGGACTTTGCTATCATGGTTTTTTTTTTTCAATAATTGAACTTTAAGTGATATAAAATCTAGAAGAACTGAGATATATGATGCATGCCCCCAACATGAAATTTGTATTGCAATGTTGAATTGCAAAGTAAATATTGCCATTACAATTAGCCAAGAAGTAGCATTGTGATGCACTGAAGATATATCCCGACATTTTTACTTCTTATGACAATACTGTGATACAGTTTTATACAAACTTTGACACATCCCAGTCAACTTGCCAACTAAATAAAACTTGTGGTTAGAGTGGTGAAAATCAAAATTAATAATTCTAAAAGCCTGTAATTTGTTGCGTAGAGGTGTTTTTAATAATACGTATGCTTTTACTCTACGAGTCAATGACACAAGTACAGCGTTCTTCTACTGCAAAAAAAAAAAAAAAAAAAAAATCAACTTGACAAGATGAAATGTCTGCATCAAAAATGAACAAACTGAAATCAATGCAGTGATTTATGATACACTGTTCAGGGCACTCACAGTACAGAACGGAAGGCACTGTTTTGACATCAATTCAAGTGAGACCGAGTCTGCGGCAAGTTTGAATCAACACAATGGCTTTGCTTTCTGCTTGACTGAGAATTCTTAATATCGGTTCATACGCCACTGAATATGGATACATTACACAATGGAACCTTGCACTGCCTGGTCCTTTCTTGTCTTACTGTTTCTCTGGGTCTCAGAAATATATGTATTCTAAAAGGCTTAAGAAAAAAAGATATACATGTATATAGAGCCTATATACACACTAAGAGAGAGATATATATTAAGAGAGAAATATATAACATATACTTACATATATTTCTCTCTGTCTATCTTTCTCTCATTCATTCTAAAGTTTTTGACCTTCTATTGGCTCCTGCAACTCTCGCTCACATTTTGTTATCTTTTTTTTTTTCAGCCACTCTTTTTGTTTTGTTCATTGACTTTTCCTCACGCACCATTTGTATGTCAGGGTTTTAGTTGAAATGACTGGCTCCCACCACCTTGCAACATGATAACAACCTCTTCCCACACTGTCCATTGCCTCCCTTAAATGTGTAGATAATCTATCAAAATAAACCACTCACGTGTTTTGCCAGAAAACATTTCTGGATTTAAAATACAATAATGAATCCCTAACTGATTTAGAGGCTTTCAAAGACTCTTCAAAAGATGAGTCCCACATGATGTTTGCTTGCTTGTAATGAGTGCAGTCTCTGCACCTCTCCTATATTAGTGGTATGATATCATTTTCATTCTCTGGCTTGTCAGTTGTCAATTATTTCTCAAAAATGCACAGAATGATGGGTCTTTTATGTGATGTAAGCAGTTGGGGCTTTGGAAGTATGGTGTGACTTTTGCACATCAAAGCTTTTTTTTTATAAAAAAACATCATTATTACCAAAAACGTTTCAAACCAAACTGAAAGGAGCTCCTACAATACCAATTTAACATTCAAGTAATAATCCCTCATTTTCCAAGCATCTTCAGAGCCTCGATAGAAAACTCTCTCATATCCTTTGAGCTGATTATCTTTCGAACAGAAAGACAAAAAAAAAAAAAAAAGCCCGACTAGCAGGGGAAAATAAAACAAGTTTCCATGGCCAGACAGGTGACCAGCCAATTATTTTCATTTTATCAACACAGATCCCCACATCTGATCACAAAAGTTGGTTAGAATAGGTCATTACTGCCTAAGACTGATGCGACATGGCATAAGATCAGATCGGGAAAAAAAAAAGAAATACAAGAGGCAAATAAATAACTGAGCATAGAATGTTGTCATTATCGACTCTCATTCATCCATTTCATTTCTTGTTCAATAAAAGACATAACTTCAAACCAGATGCTGACGATTTATTTCACCCATCCCCCCCCCCAAAAAAAAAAAAAAAAAAAATGAAAGAAATATTCAGTTTACAACAACTTAAACTTCAAAGATTATTTTTTCCAAATAGGAGCCCTGCTGTTTTACTACAATCAGAATTTTGGTGCAGTAACAAAAAACACATCACATGGCTCAAGTTTACCAGTAAACAGAGTTGAAAGAAATCATCAAACAGAATAATCATGTCGGTTTGCTGCATATTTGGCTCTCAAGCAGAAGTGAAGTGAACAAGATTGAACAGGCTGTCTAGATATTGGCCATCATGACGTCACAATGAGTTTGATTTTGGAAAGATGGATTAATTCTTAAAGAAGATCGCTTAAAGATCGCTTAATTCTTGGTCTGGACAAAAATGACTTAAGACGTGATACATCTGTCAATGTCAAATACAGACTGCTTGACAGCCTTCACTTTCTTGCAATGATTCTGTTTTCAGATTCTTCACAGTGAGTGCACCAACCTTGTGTCCGTCCTTTCAACTGTAGTAGTTTACCTACCACCTACTGTACTAGGCTATCTTTGATGCCAATTTAAACTCATTTTTTGTTTGTTTGAGATTTTGAATAAAAGATCTGCAGATATTTGTACGTTATCACTAGTCTGGCGAGTAATTAATTGACTGATCAGTGGATCCGGCACTGATTATTTATTCCTTAGATTTTTCACTGCACATACTCAATCAAAAACAGTTCACCAACTAATCAATCATTCAGATTGTCAAGCAGAGACTAAATTCATATTTCAGGGTTTGCAAGATAACAGTGATTATTCAGAAGAAAATTCTTGACAAAGCCATGTATACCATTTAATTGACAACTTTCAGGACGTAGTCCATGTTAACTTGATATGACCGTATCCGGGAATATTTTTCACATCATTCACACCCATGCATTGAATGTGAGGAAATGTCCTGGTGTATGGGTTGATGTTCTTCTGATAGTCTATCAAATATAATCACAAAGACTCGGTACATATTGTACTTCAGAATTTACTGTTTAGAGAAAATTTAATGCAATATCTGCCCAAAGAATCTGAAAAAGGATAAGAAAAGGGTTTAAATGAAGGAAGTTTGGTGATATAATTATTAGCATATTGGATTCAAGTAACTGACTTGCTCAAAGAGCTTTTCATTTCTATCCCTCACAACTTTTGTTTTGTTTTAAAAAAAAAAAATTCTATCTCTTTTGTTACCTTTATATGTGACCCGCTACAACAAAATGATCCTAAAGTCGGGCGAGGTCGATTATTTGAAAACTGCATGACACAATTTCCTAATATTTCTGCTTTAAATTGATATATAACACGTCTTGTAAAAATAATCGGCTGCGGAGATATCGATGTTTAAAAGAGAGCATGTCAAGACGTCTGGGAAATCACTGTTTCGAGAAAAGCGCCCTAAAAGTTCTCCTTGCGACGCAATCACAATCAAGAGACACGCAAGTCAGTATTCACCTCCGGACAATAGAAGTTAAGCCCTAGCAACCCCCGAAATGCTCATTCAAACACAGCGTCGGCGGTCTCCTCACCGACCAATCAGTGACCAGGATGTCAGGAGAAGCGGCTAGGCATAGCGCAACCCACCCGCACGCACCAGTCGACTGGGCAGTGTGCGAGCTTCACGCTTCAGTTAGCGGCAAGCAGCAAACTGACCAATGAGATCATTCTGGTTGTTGTTAGGGGCGGAGCCTATGTGTGGCGCTCAATCCAAATGTTCGAACCAGTTTCTGCTTCGTTGAAACGCTAAAAAAACATGGCCCAGAAAAACGCTATTTTTGGGTCTTTCCTTTCATCATTTTGCTTCAAAATTTCGACAGATGAGAGAAGACATGTCGGACTCTAATAATATGTCAAATTCAGAAAATCGTAAGTTTTGACCAATTTTGATGCTCTAACTTCAAACCCGATTTTCACGGCTTCGACCGTGCGCGACTTTAGGACCATTTTGTTGTAGCGGGTCACATATTTTCTATTTTTAATCATCTTGAAGAAAGCTCTCAGTGAAGGAAACTTACTTGGTGCAGTGGGGTAAAGGTTGACCGAGCCAGTGGTCGGTAGGGTCAGTGTGGGCACGGCCTTCACAGACAGCTGGGCGCTGGCCGGAGAGGAGCTAGCCCTGGGCCGAGTCGGGTCCAGGGGCCCCCCTCCGTCCAGCTCATCGCTGCTGACGCCGCTACGGATGAGGGGCTGGGAATCCATCATTGGGGTGGTGCCGGGGGTGGAGGGAAGGCCGGTGGAGGTGCCCATTCCACTGCTGTTGCTAGGGGAGTGCGATCTACAGACGGAGTTGCTATGGGGGGTTCAGCAAGTTGGGCGGGGTGAGAGGGAGTTTGGGGGAGGGGTGTGGTTGCAAGAGACAGAAGGGAATGAGAGAAAGTGTGTGTGAGAGAGAGGGAGAGAGAGAGAGAGAGAGAGGGAGAGAAGGTAAATTTTGAGATCAAAGCTGACTCACATAAATCAAACTATATACTACTCACACCACATAGACAAAGATTAGACACCCCTAATAAAACCAATTTTGTGATACATTTAATCAGAGTATTATGAAATTTATTTGTGCTCATGTTTTATTAAAAAAAGGAATTATGTGCCCAAATGCAATATGCATTACGAATATGGAATATGGAAGAGTTAAAACACAAGACACACTGTTGCAGAAGGAAGAAAAAGCTAGAGCAAAAACATATAAATCAAAATTACAGGATAAAGAAATAAAAGAAGAAAAGAAAGACTTACTAGCAGGTGTAAGTCTAATGGATTAGTGGTAATGAGAAAGTATGGAAAGAGTGTCCTAGAAGAAATACACAGCAGAGAAGAAAAACAGACAGGAATTTTAACAATGGAGATCGATTTGTACACCAGAAGGAAAAGAAAATGAAAAAGCTGACAAAAGGATAAAGACTTGACACATTCAAGAAGAACATATTGACAGATGAGACCTGAACAGGAAGAAGGAATAGAAGAGAGGGAAAAAGCACACACAACACAAGGAAAGGAATGTCATTCGTATTTATTCTGCTATTACTCTGGATGCCATGGCAGGTGTCTTTTTTTCTTCCCCCTTTTCTAAAAAGTATGATTATAAAGCCTGGAGAGTGGACATACAGAAGGGGAGAAGTCTCTCATGGAAGTGACATGAAAGGTGTCAAAAAAAGATATCTTTCTTTTTTATACCTTTCACCTTTCTTCAAGCCTCAAGCAAAGACTGAATGCTATGTCAAGGATAGATGCACACTCAATGGGAACAGGGTAAAAATTTGTGTGCTGATACAAGAGGGAACATTTTGTGTGATGAAGTTTGCACTTTTTTTCCCTGTGTGTGTATTGAATCGTAACAACACGAGTTGGCTGATCGTTCTTTTGTGCGCAAGAGTTTTTTTCACACCATAGGCAATGCACTGAAACTTTTAAAAACCTCACTTTAAGTGACTTTATTCATATAGGAGATGTAATTGACTGATCTCCATCCAGTACATTCAATTATCCACACAATTATACGTTTTATCCCCACCTTTTGCCAAAACCTGTCATACGGTGTACATGCATGATTTTATGCTACACTCTATACATTGGGCTAACAGCTTCAGTGACTACCCCTGTATGAAGATCACCTGTTCTTATAGCAGATAGCATTTCCTGTTTTCTTTGAGTGTGGTTTGAGTAATACATTTGGTCCACAAACTAAATGTGCTGCTATATAAAGAACTGCTCAGATCACCAAAAGAAAAACACAACATGTTTCTGGGAATAGTTAGGATTGCATGACAGTTTCCACAAATCTGTGTATGAGTCAACCATGAAATCAATAGAATCCCAAACCCAGTAAAAAGATGTTTGATACTTCTGATAGGCAGTGATTCACTATGTACTTAGATTTCTCTCCCACTAACCCTTTCAGTGTCAGGGACATCAAACAGTGCGTACAACGCTGCAGGGTTTTCTGCACCAATCGGCACCAAAGCACGCAAGGGGTTAACTAACAAGAAATGTACACTTGTATCAGTGATTGCAGAATCTTAATCACATGATGAACTACATGAAATGCGTGGCACTATAAATAATGCATTCAAAAAGTACAACTACTCTAAACATGACATGTAGCTGTGAAACAACTGACCCTGGCAAATAATCCTTCCTTTGAATCAAACCCAACTGTGATGATTTTTTCATTTCAAATAGCAACTGAACATTTGAAGAGGAGAAACTGCTACAGTAGAGGATCAATATGTCTTTTTCGGCATATCTGGAGAATTTTTTTATTGCAAATTAGAACAGATCAATGGGGGGGGGGGGGGTGGAGGGAAGGGTGTTGGGCAGAGGGCAATATAAGGCAAGGGAGGGCACTATAACCCTTGCTGATGGATTGATTTTTTGGAAATGAAGAGGTGAGAAGGGGGGGGGGGGCAGCTGCCTGCTGGAGGAAGTTTGGAAATGAAAAAGTAAATAGGAAGCTGTAGGACAATATAACCCTTGTTGGTGAAAGCTTGGAAATAAGAGGTGAGTAGGGAGGGCGATAGAACCCCCTGCTGGTGGAAAATTGGAAATAAGAGGTGGGTAGGGATGGCAATATAATCCCCAAAGGAGGAACTTTTGACAGTATGGGGTTGGAAGACAGGGCAATATAACTGATCCTGATGGACATCTAGAAAGACGTATGTGTAGGTGAGGGTGGAGAGGAGAGGGTGATGTAAGTCCTGCTAGAGGTTGTCTAGACAGGGAAAGGATTGGTTTGCTGAGGCAATATAACTGATGCAGGTGCAAGTCTGGGACATCCTCCTTACCTTCCCGATCTTGATTGGTTTCCAATTATGCCCTCATCAATCGGTGTGCTGGCTCCGGGAGAGCCCTGCCCATCATTTGGCAACACTGTAGATGAAACACAAGAAACATACAGCTCAAGTTTTTGACATGTCAGTCCTCATATGTAAGAGAAATGATCTCTGAAAATAAAGAGAGGGGGTACAAAACATGTTTCACATAAGGCAAACTCGCAAATAAAGATTCAATATCTCTGTTGGGCCCTATGGATGCTAGACTTGAAAAAGTTGGCAAAATTAGGCTAAATGTACAATCCTACAGGATAGAACAAACATCCCTATCACACACACTGAACTAAAGATATTTGGTGTCAGTGGTTTTTCTTTTTAACACTTTGATGTAGCAGCAAAATAAGTGCCTTATATGACTCAATTTTAGAACACACTCAGTGTGGGAGGTTTGCTGGTTGCTCTTAAGATGCTTAAATTAGTGACCCTTTGCTATGTGGTAGAATATAAGCATACAATGGCACAAAAGTTGATGGCCTTGCAAGGACAAAAGAGGGCGCTACTCCTTTAACTGATACAGACCCATCTCTGGCTCTGCTCCCTCAATTTTTGCTGCTGGTTTCTCAATTAAGTTGAAATGAAACTCGTGGTAAGGTGAGAGTGAGAGAGGGTGGGGTGAGGTGGGTGATGGTGGGATGCGGTGGGAGAGGGGTGTGGTAAGGTTGGGGAGGGGTGGGTGAGTTGGGGAGGGGTGGGTGAGGTGGGGAGGGTGGGGTGAAGGAAACACTAATTTCAGAAGTGACTCCAACTCACACAGGGTGGCTTTCCTCTTTATATGCCGCGGCGTTTTTCTGCTGCTACACCAGGCTGAGAGGACTGCAATGGCCACTATGATGGCCAGAAAGCCAACGCCAATCACCGACAGGAAGAGGATGAGGGAGACCCTGTGCATGATGGGATAGCAAAGACAAAGAGAGATGAGAAATAGCTCTGCAGTATGAAATCGTCATACTTTTTCTTTGCCTTTCTTTTTGATATATCTGCTATATTTTGTTTCAATTCAATAGTTCTAGACTGTTCTTTTTCATTTCTTTTATCATTTCTATGACTTCTTCTATTTTTCCACTTCTATTTATATATATGTATATATATATATATATATATATATATTTGTATCTCTACATGAAGGACAGTGGTAATCTCCAAGAACATCAGGGAAACCTATGTGATAACCTAGATTGCTACATGTTCATTTGATCACTGCAAACATAATCTGCCCTGACCCCCAAACAAGTCATGACCTTGACTATGAGCCAGGCATCTTTATTCTAGCAGCCAGAATTCTATTGCCTGACATATTGATAGCACTTTTACCAAGCAAGACGATTCAGTGCATGATGACTATTAAGTCAACATGTATACACACAACCATGTTTGAGTTGACAAAAATATATGTACTTAATCACATATCCATTGGTGTGCTTAGTTCAATGATTTATTCATCATTTGTCCAGTAATTCATCCTTCTATAATCAATCCATCCATTCACTCATTCAGTCACTCTTTCCCCGATACTTTCACTTATTTGTTCATTTATTCATTCATCCGTCTATTTATTCATACATCCATCTATTCTTTATCAAGTCATTCATTTATTTTTATTTACCCATCAATCCATGCATTCACTCCTTTCTTTCCTCCATTCATTCACTCATCCATCCATCCATCCATTCATTCATTCATTCATTTGTTTATTCATTCATCTTACTATCCATCCAATGAAACCATCTAAAATGCATTCATTCACTCCTACTAACTTGGGAAGGTTGAAGAGATTAAAGAAAGAGGAATTGCCGGAGTCATCGGATGTTGTGTTAGGGCTTCTTGTTGCCGTGGTGACCATAGGAGTGGTAGGCTCTGTTGTTGGAGGTGCTTTCCCTAAAACAGAAGACAGACACATGAATAAGGATATACCTCTGACTGCAACAGTATCATGTAATTGTAGATGAGACAATAATCTCACAGAATTAAAGACACAAACATATATCTTTGACACATGAAATATATCCCCTACATCTCTAAAAACTACTGATACATTACTATACACTATCATTAGTGGAAGAGGATACTTTCAACCTTAACATCTATCTGCAGCACAGTAACTAAAGCTAAAAAAAAAAAAATCCTTATTTTACATGAGTGAGAGTGTAGGAAAATTATATTATACACGTGTGTATGTTCATAGAAAAGAGAACATATTGTGTGGATGCAACAATTGTACACTAAGGAAATGAGACACTCATATTCATAAAATTAAAAGCTGTAAAATGGGATCCTCTCTTCAAATTTATCAAGTGCACGGTATTCATTAAGAAATTAACAGCAGGCATGCATACATGTATCTAGACAAGGAGCATAGTATTGACAATAATCTGCTTCAGAACAACACTGTCAAAAATTCTCTGGTGTCATACGTTTCAGTCTATTATTAACGCTTACCTGTGAAGACATAGAGGCTGACAATATCTGCCGAATACCCAGCGCTGGTTTTTGCCGCTACCCACACCCCGAATCTCATCTCCGGTAGTAGCCCAGTGAGCGTGTGCCTGGTTTGCGTGGTATCCAAGAAGCCATGCGTCTCGTTTCGGTAGCGATACGTGACCTCCCTTCTCCTCCTTCTCCTTTTCAGTGAACCTAGCAAAACCAAAAACATGACGACATAGCATAAAAAGAAATGTTCTTCTTGTTTCTTTTAAAATCAAAATGTGGTAACAAACAGAGGATTAGATGTGACACTAAGAATCTGATACCCTCTGAGCCATATTTTTTTCGAACTTATTTATGATACAATTCTGACAGCACACTATGAAACAAGATGTAAAACTTGGTTTCAATGAAATGCTATCTTCATGAATGTTACATTCAATGATTCTAACATTGCATGTAAAGTTATTCTGTACAAGTACTGCTAGGAGATCATTTCAACTCTGCAATCTTCCCTAAATTTCAACAATATGATGAATTTAAAGTGCAACTCAACACCAACCATGCACATGTTAATTTTATAAAGTACAGTAAAATTAGATGCTGTTGGGAGAGATTTGTAACATTTATAAAGTTTCACATGTTTGAACTGAAGAGTACTGTAGTTCTGATAGAAATCCAGTATGTAAATTAACTGAGGCAATGATGCCATTAACTTGGGAGTGTCTTGCTGGCTTGTGCGGAAACTAGAAACAAAAAATATAATGCTTTGTTATTTAATTTTGTTGATACTTAAAACCGTTCCGGATTCTAGAAGTCACAACAAAAATTTGATCCTAATGTTACACATTCTTCTTTCTAGTTTCATATCAACAAGGCAAATTAAATCTTTTGAAAAGATTTGAGTTTAATTGAGGTGGGAGACTTTTATTAGGCCATGACCACGTCAACTCATTTAATTTGCATAATTACATGGTTGCTACTAATATCACTTTTTTTTTTCCTGAAAACAACATGTGAACTTTAAAAATACCATAGGATTCTTTCTTTGACATCTGATCTGATGAATCTGCTACTGCATTGTTTGTTTGGTTTCATCCTAATCAAAATACTCTGCAACTGTCAAGCACATTCTTTCTTGTTCCCTTTTTTTTTTTTTTTTTTTTTTTTGGGGGGGGGTATTTCTATGTTTGTTTTTTTAATCAAACAATTAAACAATACACACTAGTGAGTCCTCTTACAGTACCTGTGACAGGTGCAGCAGTGGAAAGTGGTTCTACAGTCTCTACAGTCTCGGTGGGTGTCACTTCTGTTGTCATGACAACCTCATCCACCGGCATGGCCGTGTACTTGACTCCGTAGCCAATGATCTGTCCATTGGTCACTAGGGGAGGGCTCCACTGCAGCGTGATGGAATCCTGTCTCTGGATCGCCGTCAGTTGAGTCACGGGTCCAGGAACTGCAAGATCGGATAAAAGTCGGGAAATGTAATCTTTAATCTTTGGAATCATTTCTCTCTTATTATAGGCAGGACTTGAATCTGTGCTTATACATGAAGCTACAAATGTTGAACTAATACTACATAATTGATAGTCTCTAATATGGCACTTAGTGAATGGTGACACACCGTATCAGGGCAGTTCCCCCCCCCCCCCCTAAATACTGATTAGTAACGTTGATAAGGTTAGAGTAGAGATTAGGGTTAGGGTTAGGTTTAGGGTTAGAGCTTGGGTTAGGGTTAGGATTAGGTTCAGGATTAGGATTAGGGTTAGGGTCAGGAGAAGGGTCTGAGGTAATTGCCCAGGGAGTAATTATCCTAGACCCCTGACATACATGGTAGCTCTCATTTTGAAAGGATGAATAAAGACAAAGACAAAGATGAAGAACTTCTGTTTGTTAATGCTGAAATACCTGTTGGCAAAGTCTCTCACCAATTTATCCAGCTAAATTTGATGTGAGGGCATTAACACTTCATACAGTATTTCATATGCCTGAAATTGCTGACCTTGGTGAAAATGTCCTCCTACTCATTTGTACTTAATCTAGCCAGTAGTAAACCACATTACAAAGAGGATATTAGATGGCAATGGGGATGGGGTGAGCTCTCCTTCACTTGTTTAGTTAAAGAACAGGTGTCCTTTTTATCTAAAAAAGGAGAGGAATATTCAAAGCATTTTACACAGTGCAGTTGACTGTTGAGATGATTTAAATATCAGCTGAATAATATCTACCACACTAACATTTATATAAACATTCCAAGTTAAAAAAAAAAAAATATCTTTTGACAGTTTTTATTCTTTTTTGTAAGGAACTTGCTGCAAGCTTTCAAACACCCCCATGCATGCATATCTTCATTCCCTATCACCCATCAAAAACTACACTGTAATTTGCTGGAGGTGACAGTTGATTTTCTCCAGGAATCAAATCAATTGAGCTTGCTTGATGGAATCCTGACTTTGTTTAACGCTATTGGAAATGTTTTGGAAAACGATCATTTTCACTGCAAAGTCATAACAATCAGAACTTACTGCCATCTGCAGTCGACACTGACTGTACAGTGGTCCTTGGTCCACTCAGCTTCATACCATCCACAAGGTTGTAGGCCAGGATCTGAATCATGTACTGCTGGGCCACATGAAGACCTGCGAGAAAATTCACAAACATGAACAAAAACCATGGACATCAAAAAGTCTTCTTAATCATGATGTCTAGCTTCCTCTTCATACACACATACTTGAATATACAGGAACATGTGTAGATGTACATGACAGTACATCTATCTATCTAAACCTATCTATCTATCTATCTATCTATCTATCTATCTATCTATCTATCTATCTATCTGTCTAATGGTATCTATTTATCTATCTCTCTGTCTATCAGGTATATAATGATATCTTTCTAGCAATCTATCTTCCAGGCATATAATATCTTTTGACCAATCTGCTATCTCTCTTCTTGTCTACACATACCATATATCTCTCTCCATCAACCCCCTTTCTCTCTCATCCTCTCTCATTTTTCTATGTGTATGTTTTTTTTTTCTCTCTCTCTCTCTCATTTTTCTATCTGTATATTTCTGTCTCTCTCTCACTTTTCTATCCATATATTTCTCTCTTTCTCTCTGTCTCTCCTCACCATTTATCTCTGCAGATGTCTCCTGAGGCCCAAAATCCACCTCCATGTAGGATGCTGTCCCTGCCTCCCGGTAGAAGACTGTGAAGCCATCGATGGGTCCGCGTCTACTCGATGAGGGCACCGGCTGAAAGAGTGAAGTTAAATTTAAAAGATGGTTCATCCCTCACAACCCATTCGGATACAATTCACCCACATCTAACAACTTCCATAATCTTTTCATTATTTCTATCATCAATGTGTATGTACAAAGAAGTAATTATTTTGTCTGCATCAGATTGTTTTGGAGTCATCATGATGACAGGAAGATTAATTTTTTTAACAGGGGGACTTGTCATTACTGCTATTAAAATCATTGACAAAAACTTAACAAATACCTTAATATTTTTGTGTACAAAGCAGTATGAAATGTGTGAGATGACATCATAACCTCATTGAATTTGCCTATACAAGGATGCCCAATCAACCAATACAAAGTCATACCTGAGAAAATTTATTTCATGCAAAGGCCGTAAGGCCTTTTCTCTAGTTCTCTTTTTCATGCATGTTTGATATGGCGAATTTATAAATTCTAATTTTGTTTGCTTGCTTGATGTGATTAATTTCATTTTGACTGAACATTTCTTTTTTTTTGTAGCCACTGATCTTTTGTTGAAATGAAAAACAAAACAAAACAAGCAAACAAGGAAAGAGAGAAAGAAACAAACAAAACGAGTTATTCCTTAATGGTATACAATCATGAATAACTAAAAATGATTTGACAGTATCTGTGTGTATTCTTACCTGCCAGGTAATTCCAATACTTGTCTGGTTGATTGTTTCCAAGACCACATCTTGGGGAGCCCCTGTGGGAGCTGTGGAGTCAGAGTAAAAGGGCAAACTTTTAATAAACCTTTATTCACGTCACATTCTTGCATCATATCAAAACACTTCACTTTGATTTCATTTTTCATATGAGATCAGATAGAAAAAGGATACATTGTATTGTGCGTGGCAAATAATGAAAAATGCATGAAGTACACCACCATGACTTTTTCTTCTTCTCTTCCTATCATTTTTTTTTCTTATCATTAGTATTTTTTCCCCACTGGGATAGTTATTATTCTACATCAAAAATATATTCATCTAAACACATAATACATGATATTTCAAACAAAGTGCTTTGAAAAACAGGCAATGAAATATCGTGACTCAGACCATTATTAGTAATAAGTCAATAACAATTGTTTCCACCTATAATCATACAAACAATGCTGAGCATTACAATATGATTCATACACATTACAAAAATACATGTTTAACCCTGAACATATTCATATGATATATAAGAATATTTTGACATCACAATGTAGTTTTTGTGACTTTACACATTCTACTCACCATCAGCAATTGTTCTGACCATCACGCCGTCACTGGCTGGACCTATCCCGTCCGTGTTGAGGCCGTGCACTCTGACTTCGTAGGTCGTCCACGGCAACAGTCCAGTCAGGAGGTCGGAGGTCACGTCAGCAATGACATCTTTCCTGCTGTAGTCCTGCAAACTTCCTGCCTCTCGATAGGATATGCCATACCCCAGGATGGGTCCATTTCGGTAATACTCTGGTATGGGCTGGAGAGATCAAGATCAAAAAAACCCTCAAGTGTGGAAATACACAGTAAAGTATAAATGAATGTGCTGTAATAGATAAAAAAAAAGAACACCATGAACTTGTGCATTGAATCCGCAGACTAACCTATTGTAACTTTTATTTCAACCATAGTAAAGGCACATAACACACAGAGTTTTTTGTTTTGTTTTGTTTTTGTTTGCTCCCTCATGTAGACAGCTTGTTAACTGCCGTCAAACACAGCACTGGATTAATTTACAGGAAGTATTTCCACTGTGCAGATACACAATTTACGAGACTCATAAAATCCCTAATAAAATGAAGCGAGTGAACCATCACAGTCTAACACCTGTTTCAAGACTATCAAAACTAACTGTGGATACGATCTTCCCGGACCAAAAAAAAGAAAAGAAAAGATAGATTTGAATATCAATCACAGAGAAACTAGAGCAACATTAAATGTCTATGAGCTCGAGACGCACTGCATTTCCTGAGGATAACATCCATAATTCACACCGCTACTGAAGGACAAATTAAAGTAAACTGAAGCGAGATAGAGAGGAAAAAGCAAAATAAACCAATGCCTGATTACATCACACAAAACCTTCCTGGAACTTACCGCCCATGACACATTGATTGACGTCGATGAAACAGCAACGGCGCTAACATTGCCCGGGGAACCATCAGGAGCTAGAACAAGATTAAAGGACAGTATAACTACATTATAACAACCTTGATGTAAACACATTTAAAAGCAGTTCCCACCTAAAAGCTTCCAACTTCACTTATCATTGTGCGACTATGTTTGTAACACTGAAAATTATTCATTTTCTCTTCTTTCATTTTCAATATGGCAGGTATTCTATTGCGCTTTGATGGTTTGTGTTCTGGAATCCAGGTTTTTTCATCAGTTCTTTGAAATTTACTAGTAAGTGTCATGGTCAATAATCACTAGATAAAAAGGACAGTTTAATTCAAAGGCAACCATATCATAATCATAACAACATTAACTGAAAAATTTTTGCACAGCATGGTGAACATTGAATGCAAGAGCACTTCAGTTCAAGGGAAAGCAGCGCAGGCTTTAAAGACAAAAATCAAGAATTGGATGCATACAAAAGATTATGAATGAAACAAAAGAGACAGAAAGAGAGCAAATATATGCCAAGGCCATCTTAAAATAACATATGTTATGTGCGCATGCATTTTACTGTTAAATCCCAATGACTTTCAGTGGTGGTGCTTTTTTTCATGAAACTGACTTTTCTTCCTCGGTACAGATAGGAGACCCTCTAATTATTGCCAATCACATCCACAAGCCTGATTGTCTAGATATGAAAATTAGTGCAGTGCATTTTGGAAGTGTGACTGGATAAGACAGAGTGCTAACCCATTCCATACGGGAATCTGGTGGCCTGTGTATTAAGTCTATGGGTTTTCAGAATTCAGTATGGAATGGGTTAAGATAAGAAGGGGCTTCTGGTGGAAAAGGGATTAACCTTTTGTATGCTTTGAGTGCCAATTGGCACAGAACACCCTGCAGCAATGTACACATTGTCAGAAGTCCCTGGCACAGAGAGAATTAATAAATCTTTTAACATGTCCACTTCAGTATCATCACTATCAATATCTCTATGACATTTCAGACAAGACTTAATTTACCAGCCGTTTGAGTCCTCTGCTCCACGTAGTCTGTGCAGTTCCCCCACTGTCTCTCCCCGTTGTGCAAGGTGGCAGCACACACCCGCAGCATGTAGACAGTGTTTGGCCGCAGTCCGCCCACCGCGGTGGTCACTGTAGCTTGACCGCTGCCTGGAACGTGCCGCGTTCCGTATTCTGAAATATAACAAGGATACAAAATGTACACTGTCGCTCATCCACTCAACATCACAGTGAATGATTTTATATGCCGAATATATATTGAAAGTTCTGCATTTCAAAAATAAGTTACAGAGCAATACCCGCTCAGCGAGTGGGATTTGCCTGGATGGCGTGGCAGCAACTTATGGCATATTAAGTTCAATTAATGTCACAGAAAGTCTCTTACCCAAGGGGAGAATAAGGACTGAGGCAAATGCTGAGGAAGTGTAATCAATCATTTACATGCTACAGTGTGACCCTGGGGTATAGTTTTATGCCAGCCCTGTGGTGCAGTCTTCAGAGTCAAATTCAGGTCTTTCAGCAAGGAGAATATTAAATGCTGTCTCTTTATTGATTTGTGGTAAGGAAACTCCTGGGCCACACAATCACATACATGGTGAAGAGTATCACTGGCATAGCTGTCAAACTTGACGCCTGTCATCTCCCATGGGCATGAAACAAGGGCGTGAGAACAACATGTTGACTGACTGACACAATAAGATTTACATTCAGATTTTGTTCCCAACAAATACATTAAGAGTTATACATGATCGGCTAGAGGGATGAATGGATGGACAGACAGACAGATACACACATACAAATTTGCACATGGATAGACAAATAGAATGATGGATAGATAGAAAGATAGATAGATGGATGGATAGAAATATGGATAGTTAAAAAGATAGATAGATAGATCATAGATACAGTGTAGATGGATAGATAAAAATATCATTGATACAATGTAGATAAATAGAATCAGCAGATAGGTAAGTGGATAGCCTGGGAGCTCCACAGATTGACAGATAGAGTGACAGACATGTTAGCCAAATCTAAGCATAAATGTTACTTAATCATCACGGAAATCTACAGTGACAACAAATAAAGTTGTACATTGTTATTAAAGTCCCTTTGTGCTAGGAACAATCATTTTGACCACATCTTCTACAAATCAGTTGTATTATGACATTAAAAGTACCCCAAGCTGGAGAAAAAAAGAAACCCATAGCAGAGAGGTTATTTACCATTTGTGTTGAGTTTGGTGTACTCTATGAGGTATGTGTCGATTGGACCATTCCTGTCCACAGGGATCTCCCAGATCAACCCTACTGCTGTAGCATTGAACGATGTCACACGGAAATTCCTTGGAGCAGATGGACCTTTGAAAAGCACAACCAAGGAGAAAGATCACAAGCTATTGAATACTACTACAGTAACTGCTATGGCTGCTGCTACTTATAACTACCCAAACAAATACAATGATATATGACAATTTTATGTGATGGTAACAACATTTATGACAAAATTGTAACAATAACCAAAAAACTACAACTATTACTATGTGTATGGCAACAATGATAAAAACTGTAATGATAATGTATCAACAATGTTATTTCCAATGACAAAAAGTCAAACATTACAGAGAGCTGGAATGACACTTAAAAATGACACAAGATAATGTGTTATGTAAACAGAAGTGCTTATAATAATAATAATACATTCTGCTTATATAGCGCATGTTACACTGAAGTCTCTATGCGCTTTACAAAATTTTCTATAATAACAATACAATTAGAAAATACATATTATATCCCTGTACAAGCATGATACAACTTCATGTTATTGATGATATTGACTCACACACAGCCACTGACTTCTCTTTTTTTTTTCTTGTTGTAATCATCAGAAATGGAATTGTAAATAATCCTGAAGATATATTATACAACTTGTTTTGTGTGTTTTATTTGTCAGATACCGGCATATCGTATACTGTGTAAGAAGTGCATACAATGGATATACACTGTATTCATATCATCAAATAATATTGAACACTGCAACTGATTGACAAATTGCCCTACAACGTACGTCGATGTAAATAAGCACTGAATTGATCAGTGTTTTAGTATGATAAAAGAATTTGAGTATGTACGCCCTTGATTTCTTTTATCATAGCTACTACTAAAACACTGATTAATTCAGTGCTTATTTACGTTGATGTAGGGCAATTCATCAATCAGTTGCAATGAAAACATCTCGACGGAAGAATTTCATGAATTTGAATATTGAACACATCACATATGTTTCTGAAGTGAAAACCCGAAGCGTAAATGGTATGTAACGAAAATTCATTGTCGTGTGAAACATATGACTACAAACTTGGTAAAATTGATAATCCTAGGATGACTTGCAGTTTGATCTCAAGGTCTTACCAGTGACAGCGGGCGTGGTCACAATCTCCATGGTGCTGGGGGTTTGACCAATCACATTCTTTGCCAGCACCCTGACGTGGTACTCTCTGTTCTCCTGTAGACTGTGCAGGGTGTAGGTTTGGTTACCAGGCATCACTTCTAAATTATCAACGTATGTCAGCCATGTTTGTGATGAGCTGGAAATAAAAGGCCATGACAACAAACACATTAAAAAAAAAAGGTAGAAATATATTACCAGGAAGTCTACTATACGATCATAAAAACAAAGACATGTCAAGTGCACAGTAAATGCGGATATGTATATCAACAATGAATATGCCAATAGATAGATAGGTATACATGCAGATGGATGAATGCATGGATGGACAGACAGATAAGAGAGATACATGTATGAACATGAATACACATACACCTGTATGTATGTAGAAATGTGTAAATATATTATGCATATATACATGTACAAAGCAGGATTATAAACACATTTCTGCTGAAATCGAACTGTGGGTCTTACCTGAGCTTGTACTGGATCTGGAAATGCGTTGTGTCACCGGCGTCTCCTCCGACAGTCCACACCAAATACACTGATGTGGCCGACATCGGTGATGCTGTCAGGATGACTGGCTGTCCAGGTACATCTATGCAAATGAGATTACCACAAAGCTCTTGATCATCACACAACATTTGCACATTAAATGGTATATCAGTTCTTACACAATCGACACAATCAATATTTGAAATAAGATCGAAAGGAATGCATGCTTCAAACCATGCTATAATTTCAGAGTTGTAGTGACACTGCAACTTATGGTATCTTCCCCCCCCCCCCTTGCTTGGAAATACAGTACAGATATACTACATGCACTGACAAGTATTCTACACTTTATCCATGAAATGAATTTTGTGATATAATTTACCACCTATCACTGCAGCACATACACCATTTCAAGCTGAAATGAGAGTACATGTATATATTACTTAGACCCCATCCCAAATTGCTCTGAATTGAATTCCATCAAAAAGAAACTTTTTGAGGGAAAGAGAGGGTAGCAGGATGAAGCAAATTGCTTCCTGCCGTCTTAACAAACTGTCATCTCAGTCTGCTTCTCATTTATTTCTTTCCCATTTATCATTCTTTCCCCCCATTCATCATCACAGTGACTATCATTGAAATGGTCGATACAAACCATTCCAATGCAGACAAACTGTGCTTGACAGGTGTTTCTCCCTCTGTTAGATCAACTCCAACAAATCAAGAGACAGAGACTGTTAATGTCACATAAACTTGATGGCTCAAGACCAAGATATTAAATCATGAGGTCACTAAAATTCATTGAGTTTAATATATTTATTGGAGGGCAAATTGGCAAATTGATGTACAACTTCCTGAGTGGTTGTCACTCACTGCTCTCCTAATTTCCTCTTTCATGATGTCATTAAAAAAAAATCAATCCCTTCACCCACCAAAATTTGATTCTTTTCACTCTCTTTTTTCCAGATATCGATCAGCACAAAATTCAAGAATCAATCATGTGGAAATTCAAGGGTGGTCTGATTGATTGAATCAATCTTCACTTACTGCCGACAGGGGTACGTTCGAAAATCACAAATAGTGCCCGTCAAAGAATATGTACATTGAAGCTTCTATACATTGTAGCTCATTGGTAGCAGTCAACACCAGTTGAAGTTCTTCAAGTGTGTGTGTGTGTGTGTGTGTGTACGTACATATAGATCAGTGATAAAGCTCCAAAATAATTTGTTGCGAGGATTCTCAAATATATCCGAGCCAGGCCGGCCTTCCCACTCCAAAGTATCCCCAAGCTGCTACAGTAAGTCTTTAATCATTAAAGGACAAGTTCACCTTCATTAACATAAGGATTACAAGAGAATGCAGCAATACCAGTAGAACACATCAGTGAAAGTTTGAGGAAAATTGGACAATCGATGCAAAAGTTATGAATTTTTAAAACTTTTGTGTTGGAACCGCTGGATGAGGAGACTACTAAGGCTCGTGATGTCATATGAGTACAACAGTATAAAGAAAATGTAAAGAAAATTCAACATATTTTCACTTTTTTCACATAATAAAAGAGCACTTGACTTGCCTCTTTCTAAAGGCAATGAGAATAATATTACCCATAACATATGTCAGTAACGAGTCAAGGGAATGTGTACTTTTTTCAAAAGATGAAATTTTGTGAAATTCTCTTTATATTTTCCTCATATTGTTGTACGCATGTGACATCATACACTGCAGTAGTCTTCTCATCCAGCGGTGACTGCACAAAAACTTCAAAAATGCATAACTTTTGAACGGATTGTCCGATTTTCCTCAAACTTTCAATGATGTGTTCTACTAATATTGCTACATTCTCTCAATCCTTATGTTAATGAAGGTGAACTTGTCCTTTAATACAGCTTTCAAGACAGTGGAAGTATAGTATTGTATGGGAAACTTAGTCATTACACTGTGTATTGTGCAAAAAAAAAAAAAAAGTTTGTTATGATCTAAGTAATGATAGCAAGGTAAGTTACTTACCTATTACTGTGAGGTAGAACGATTCACGGGCATTCCCCACATCATTGTGTGCCACACAGCTGTACCATCCTATTATGTAGATACACAAACAAAATAAATACAGAATAAATACATGGGAAAGTGTCCATATACAGCATGTCACAGTGAAAATGATTAATCACTCAAACATCACATACACACACACATCCACACAAACACATCTGTTTACATTGCGTAAATGTCAAATATGTCATGGCCTCATCAGAATGTACAAAAGTTGAATAATATACGGCCTCCATGAATTGAAATTAAATAAACATTTGTTACATTATTGATTAATAGAGAATGATTTCATTTCCGACTATCTAATACTATTATCAAACATTCATTGAGACTGACAACATAAAAGCACACTCTTTAGATCTCTGCATCCCCCTGATATGTACATTTTTGTATGACTATGAAAATCACATACATGTACTATTAAACACAGATGCAGATACAAATGCTCCTACAATACGTAATAATATCACACATTCTGCATGTGAAAAACTTTAAGTTGATACCCAAAGGTGCTTTGTTCGATGGTCACAGTGACATCTGAAATACAAAATTAGATGTAGTCAGTAAGAAATTGAAATATTCACCTCCAGAGAAACTCATACTGTAAAAGTGGAAATTTTTGCACATTTGTGCAACCAGAAGCAAACTAAGTAACTCTCTGTTCCACAGAGAGTCAGTTTATGATTTGATGGCTTACACAAAATAATCTTAAACATCTGAACTTTACACTTTCCATCATTTATATTCCAATCCCAAACATATTCTCGAACCTTAGCATTGAACTAGTAGACTCAAGGAATAGAAGAAAGCCAGGATTAAATTTGCTAATAATGATATTGTCAGATCTTGACTCCACGATGACACAATTTTTTTATCATGGTTGCGATGTGAGCAAACTTTCAAAGACTATACTGAGGAGCATTGCCCTACTTGCAGAAAAAAAAAAGGAGGAAAAAAAAAAAGCAACAGGCCTCTAGTCACGGTTGGCGGAAAAAGGAAAGTGCTTGAGCCCTCAAAATTCACACTTCATTACAACCCCTGGAGAGAGAGAGAGTATGAGGGAAAGAGAAAGAGGAAAGAGAGGGAAAAAGACGAAGAAGAAGAAGAAAAAAAGTAACGCAACATCCAGGTTCTTCACAGACAATTTGCCCCTGATCAGCGCAACCCAATTAACGCCAGAATCTGCCTTTCCTCCCCGATAGCCTTGTTTGTGCTATAACTCGTTGGGAGGCTGGCAACACCTAATCGCTACGGGCAACCCGTTGACGGATTGCATTCGCTGGAGAGCTCAATACATGGGGCTTTTTTCCCCCTTTTTCAAACCTTTCCCATGGCCCTCTGAAAGACTCTTATTTTCACTGACACACTTGATAAAAAAAAAGCGGGGATGAAGAAAAAAGAAAATGACCAGCATTAACCTCTGATTTCAGTCATGCATCAGCACATTCTCATTGGTTCTATTTCAGGCTTATTTGAAGTTGTTTTAATTTGTTTTTGACCTTTTCACAGTGACCCCAGTCTCAGAGGCCTTGTTTTCACAGAACAAGGAAAAGATTCAATTTTATTTTGACATATCTTCATCTGCTCACTTCTTTTTTCCTTCATTCTATTAATTCTACCCCTTTCAAATCATAATGGTAAAACTTGTCTCATGTTTTGGTGTTATTATAACAGGAAGAATAAAATTAAACAATGACAGCTAAAGTCTCATTTGAATCAGAAGTTGAATAACAATAATGAATGATTATAAATCATATAACTTTCCTTTCTTATATCTTGAATTTGCTTTAATTGGCAATCACATGAATACTTCTAAATTGAACTGCAGTTCATTGGGTAGAGACATTACACATACATCAGGGGATTTATGTTCACCTGTTTGAGTTTACCTGACACATTACACTAAAGGATTCTAGGAAAAAAAATTACCAAAAATTCAAAGCAGAAAAATATTCGTACTTTTATCTCTCTTGAAATGATGGCAGTTTGAATCACAATATTGACACCCACTTTTCTGGCACCCAGTATTACTGCTGAGTGAAATGTCATGGGTTCTATGACAGTTTGGTACCCTACTAGCACCAGTGCACATTTTATAAAAGGGAATATAGGCAACAGAATTACAATAGGGTGTTGCAGATTGAGCAAAAGCCGCCACAAACTCACCAGAAACTGAATGCATGAAGACTATAACTGATTAATTTTCTTCTTGTATCCTACACTGTGAGGCTGTTTTATTTTGTTTTATTTTTGTTCTGGTTGATTTGCTGTGCCCTGTAGAAATTCACTCTTCCTTGGAAAATTCTGCTATTTGCCATCTTAAGCTCCTCACATGCATTGTAGGCAATCTCTATGTCCCTCCCACCCTCAAGAATTCATTCTTCTTAAATTTCTTCTTTGTAATCTCCTCCACCCCCACCCCCCACCCCCAAATTTCCATGTCTTTTTCACTTCCCCTCTATCTTGCTTGGTATCTTACTTTCACTTCCCCCAGATTTCGATCAGCATCCAACACTTCCTCCGAAGAGGGGGACCCAAAAGACAAAAAGGGTAAAAAAAGAGGGCAAAACTTTTCTGCGGGGGATCCCACTCTTGATTGAGGCTGACTTCATTCAGCGCACATGATGGAGGTGAGAGATAAGGCCCAAGTCATGTGACCCACAGGAAGTATGGACGTTTGTATACACTTGCTCGTTAAGCCTGTCATTACCGCCAGCAAACTGCAGTGCATGGTAGCAGCAATGGTATTTTGATTTCGTGGTCGAGACGGGGTTAAAGGGGCATGCATGTATTGTGCTCGAGGAAGCTGTGTGTTCTGCATGTCAAAAAGGGAGACAATGCTCTCTGTGCCCAGCTCAGCTTGGAATCATGACAATAAGAAATGGGTAATAATTCAACCTAAAATTTGGTAGCATGATGAAAATGTAAAGTTGGATGTTTGAAAGGTTGATGTTTTTATATTGTTTTTACAATGAACTACATACATTGTACTTGTAACAGAAAAGAAAAACAACTAAAAACCATTCCACACAGAAATTCTCTTTTATAAAAGAACAATTTATAGGAATGTTCATCATCTGGTATACACTGTTTCACAGTCCATGCCCTATATAATTGAAGAGCTTGACACTAAATTTTTCTCTGGTGGACCATTTGGGCCACTGAAATCTTTAAATCTGAAATTTTGGTAGAATGAAAAAGAAATGCCATAGCCCGAAAGAAACAGAAAAAAAAAAAAAAAACTATTTTGAATCCCAAGTGCCCGATCAGGCCACCAAAAGATACTAGCCTTTTTTGGAAATATGGTGACTCAAAATCAATTTTAGTGGCCCCAAACCATCAGGCCACGGCGAATGTTGAGCCCATGACCAATGAAAGTACATTGTAAATGCTTCAATGGTGGACTATCATGGTCCCACAGAAAATCTTGGTTGGGTGTATACTTCAATGACAGAGGAACTGCAACCTTTTTTGACCTTGAATAAAAAAAAAAGAAGGCCAAACCAGACTAGTATGTTAAGGTCAGATGCTGAAAGAGAAGATTCTCAGCCTCAAAAATAATTACAGTCTTAAAAATTTGATGTTTCCATCCCAGCAGATATAATCATAGAAAATCAAATACACAGGAATACTGCTTTTGAGATAAAAGGCTTTAAAGAGTTGTTCTGTTTAAAGGTGACTTTGTCAGATAACACCTAAAACTTCATATCAGCTGGGTTAATTTGAAAATGCATACTTATTTTTCAAGTCATGGACAAACAACCTGTGTCACATTCTGTGGGCTCTGTGTCCCGGGGTCACGTTTGCAGCGAGACCTGTTCCACAGCAAAACAGATACATCACTTGGATACTGCCTACTTTGATTAAGTCCTGCACGCACAATTTTGTATGAGGTTTTATGGCAACAAGTGCGAAATGACATGCACCCACTGACAAGGATGTCACCTATACCAATCATCAATGTGTTGTGAGACCCAACAGCCGCCATGGAACATTCAGACCACGAGACGGCTTGGGACAGGCATGAGTGTGCCACACCTCAGATGGAGTCTTAAACTCCATGTGACCGCACAACCCCTCTCCTCACTAATGAAAGGAGATGGCAATATCTTTAACTGATTCTCAAATTGGCAACATCCCTCCCTTCAGATCATATACAAGCCTTTCAACAACAACAACGACAACGGAAGAAAAAAAAACATTTCACACTCTTTCCTTCCCCATCCAACTATGTTATTTGTAACATTCTGACAAACATCACGCAATCCCTGGCCGGTGGAGCTCACATCGCAGCAGAGTGCACCACTGCGGGACTGCCTATTTTAACGAGCCACCTGTCAGCCAACATGAGTAAGATTACGGACAAAAAAAAAATAAGATGAAAGATGACGGTGCTGATGAAAATACTTCAGATACTTATCACCGATAAACTTCGCATACACTGTAGCATTTGATAAGGCCAAAGAGGCACTAGAGAATGCTCACACTACATTGCTTGTGTCTGCGTGGGATACGCATGTCACTGCATCTATTATTCTGCAATTTCACGTGACTGCTTATCCCTATGTCACTGATCAAAAAAGATAAATGCACCCCTAGGTACTTAATCTGGTTCCAAACAGGCAACTTGTTATTCATGCACGCTGGTACGGATTTTATCAAATGTGAAGTACAGAAAGCTTTTGGTGTACTTCTACCAAAAACAAAAACAAACAAAGAATAAAGAATAAGAATTATGAGGAAACGAAATATAGAATCCTAATAAATTGGTTGGAATGATATATAGGAGACATCAACACCTTTCTTCCAAGGTCTATAGAGCATGAAAGCGTCGTCACCTCAGTCCCTCGGAAGGCCAATGAAAGAAACGCCCGCGAAAATAATCCTGTTTACATCTCCATTACTCCCGACAACATATCTGGAGGATCATATTTCAGACGGGTCACCCCTGATTGCCTCCAATCCTGGTCTTCCTGTAAAGAAATATCATGTACCACAGCCCAAGCCCTTAACTCTATAGGGGGGGGGGGGGGGAGGAGAGTTCCTTGGGTCGCATAATTACTTGAAATCACATAGGAAAGGACAACAGGGTGTGTGACTTCATGCATTTAGGTTTTCAAAAACATGTGTGTGTGCCTTTGAGGTTCTGTCCTTAAATGTAGAATCATGTGATGCCTTTTGGGCAAAGATATATCCAAGAATCCAACCCTAGAGTGTGAGTTATCTCAAGTTCACAGAAATGATATCCACAGGCTCTAGGAAACTGCAATAAAGTAATGGAGCATAAAGACAGGTGACAAGATATACCAACAAGAATTCCTTACAATGGGTGTGAACGCAGAAAGCGATGGAAATACGAGAAGTACTTCCCACGTGCTGACATCACTATGAAAATCAATTGACTCTAATTCTGAAACATGTCAGTGGAAATATTTCTCGGATGAAGTATCACATGTTTGGGTGTGAAGAAAATATCACTATCAACACAATCTGACATCATGTGCTGTGCACATATCAAAGTATCTTTAGAAGTAAGTATTATGGGGTAATGTGAGGGTAATATTTCAAGGGTGCAAATGAGTGATTACTGAAGGCAATATACATATTCGGTTCCAGCAGAGATTATACAAAGTGATGACAGCTTGGATGGACCTCAGTGCAAGCTGAGAAGTACTACTTTATGGATCAACAATGTTCTGTGTGTAATAGGTAAACAAAATCAATGACACTTGGGTGCAAATTTGCCATGGTAACCCAGGGATATGGTTTTGTTCATAAATGTTTTTCTAGATAATAATGCTGTATATATAGATGTGTTAACTTTGACACTCTTTTTGTAATTTTGCTTTTCTGCTCTGTTTTCCCCAAGGGCTTGTGCAGCTCCTAACCACTGTACAGGACAGATATGCACAGAAAGTCTGAACAAGCATTCAACATCAGTAACAATTATACTGAGAAGGTAGAGATATTCCTTAGTCAGGGCTCGACACTAACGGTGGCCCGGTGGACCACCAAAATTTTTTGAAAAGTATGTCAATAAATTCGTAACTTTTTGCGCCGGAAATTAGCAGTTAAATTTGTTCAAAGGATGGATGAGAAGGACTGAATGAATGCCTGAGAGTGAGTGTTGCAAGTTTGTTGAAGTTTATTTATGAGTAGATATGTCCAACTTCTAATTCTTACTCTCATAAATCTTAAATATTTGACTCATTAAAAAAAAAAGGTCTTTTAATGTTTTTTATTGGGTTTTTTTCGGGACACCAAATTTTTCTCTCGGGCCACCAAAAATTTGAAATTTAGGATTTTGGTGGCCCCATCGGGCCACCAAACAAAAAAGTTAGTGTCGAGCCATGCCTTAGTACAGGTCATATATCCACAACACACACAAACAATCTCCATGGAGAATTTACTCAGCTATGGGCTCAAGAATGAAGAAAAATGCAACAATTTGATACCACAAGTGTTTCGAAACCCTCAGGCTCACCAGAATCAGCTGGCATGCAAACTGCTATTAAGTGGCAGATAGATCCTCGAATACTAATTCTAATTGCCAAGAATGTGCAACTTGGTCTTGGGTTAATTCATCTTGATATATATGTTTGCGTGCATTTTAATTTTACGAATTTTGTGAGAGCCAAGTTTTGCAAAATTGAGATGCATGCTAAAGTTCTTGTCTACACTATATACCACTGGCAGTGAATGGCAGTGGCAATTCACGAAAATTTCATGATGGGAAAAAGGCTGTTGGCTCAAATACGCGAAAATTTCATACGGAGCAAGCAAGTGGTGATTGAATGCATGTTTTGTGTTCTCACCTTCGTCTGCATTGCCCAATGAGTCAATGGTCAGCAGACCGTCTGCCGTTACTGTGACCCTCCCACCAGTGGACAGGACATCTTGACCTTTCAGCCAGGTGAACATGGGGCTCGGGGACCCGGAGGCAGAGCAGGGGATGGACAGGGGACGGTTCGCGAGGAGCGTCATATTCTGCAGGGGGTCCACCATAGGCTCCACTGTGTGGGAACAAATGGGAAAATGATGATACAACTACGGGTGTAGTGTGCGCAAAAAATGTTATCTGGCTGGGTAACATACATGCACAGATCCTAGAAAAGCACTCATTGAGTGCAAACTTCTGCCAAGCACCTCATTTCCACCCATTAAAGGGATCATATAGTTTTGGTTGAGACCTAATTTCAGGTGTCTAACATTTTTTGGTGAGATAATGAGGAACCTCTTATGAAATATGAAAGAGCATGTAATTCCATGAGGAATTCAATGTTTATTTGATGAAAATTGGTTTTGAAATGGCTGAGATATCCAAAACAGAGTGATTCCAGTAAAGTGTGGGACCCACATTTCATTACGATCACTTTGTTTACTTTGTTTTTGGATGTTTCAGTCATTCCAAACCCGATTTTCATCGAATAAACTTTGAATTCCTCTTAAAATGGTATGCTCTGTACCATTTCATAAGTGTGTTCTTGGTATCTTGCAAAAAAGTTAAAAGCCCAATTCTGAGCTCCACCAATACTGTACCATCCCTTTAAAATGCGCTGAGAATCGCCTTATTTCCCATGAATAATAAAGAAGTCTTGTTCACACATCTTATCAGCTTTTGCCTGCTCTGCACCTTGAGTGCATGCTCAGTGTGTGTATGTAAACCTCATATACAATGCGCACATAGCTTGAACTCCCTCATTTGTTGACCATAATTTGCCAAAAAAAATCCCTGCAAAAATTCATAAAAATTCCTGGATCATTACCAAAATTTAATCATCTCTTCTTGTGATACTATCAACTGTTCCTGTAAATTTCATCGGAATCCGTTCTCAACTTTTTGAGTCATTTTGCAAGCAGACAGACAGACAAACTGACGTCGGCAAAAACAACCTCCTTTGCGGAGGTAATGAGATACTGAATCAGCTTGTGAAAATCAATGGAAAAGTAATAATCAAACTTTCAGATTGCATTAATTCTAACAAATCAAAATGAAATTTGCAATTGCATTTAAACAGAGAAACCTCATTCAGATTATACAACCACCACTCACCTAGGACATCCAGAAAAGCTTCAGCCGTGATGATGCCCTGGGCGTTCTGCGCCACGCAGGCGAACTTTCCGATCATCTCGGGCAGGGCCTTGGCAATGCTCAGCATCCGTCCTGCATCGCTCACGTAACCCCACGAGGGTAGGGCGCCACCGTCAAAGAGCCAGGAGAGAGTTGGCTCGGGTATTCCCGTTGCGTTGCAGCTAAAAGTGACCACCATGTTCTCTTGTACTGTCCTATTCTGAGGCCTCACGACAAAAGCAGGCACACCTGTCAGAGAAAATACAAACAACAAACAAACAAAATATAAAATGTACATAAATTGAGTCATAGGTCAACAATATGACTAATTACAGTCAATGCATGGAAAAGCATCAATATCTATCCGTTAATCCCAAGTGACAGATCAAACCCTCTGGATGATTCAATTCACCGCTCATGTAAAAAAGAGATAGATAAGTAGATAATTAGATCTCCGAGATAGATAGATAGATAGATAAATAGATAAGTAAATATTTTCAGGGCTGGCCTTTACATACATACTCCAGAAAATTATTAAGTGAATCATCATCCATTCTGTGGAGCAACACAAAAGTGAGAGCAAGAGGCAGTGATGAAGAATGGTAGCATTTTTATTGTCAAGTTTGACATCAAAAAGTACCAAAAAGGCACCGATTTCCAAATAGTCGGTACGAGTGTGATATTCCCCCTTTATGGAGTTACATAAAGTGGAAATTTTCGCGTGTGTAGAAACATTTTGTGCGGCATGCGTAAATAAAAGCACACAATTTTTTTTCTTGTAATACAATGTACGTATCAATATTTTGTCTCTTTGATTCCATGGAATAAAAAATGTGAAATTCATTGTACTCTACTGAGCGCAAAAAAAAAAAAAAAAAATCACTCACATGAAAATTCATGCTTATAGAGTAAAATGTACCTCCCTTGGAGAAAACTGTATCATGTTAGTGTTGCTTTATTTTCTTAGTTTTTGACACTCACTCCACACAATAAGTGTTCCCTCTGACTCTGCCGTTCCAACCCTGTTTTCGCTGCGACATCTGTACATCCCAGCATGCTCCAGCTGCGCCTCGGTCAGAAAGAGTCCCTGATTGGTCACCACAAAGGACGGGTCCGATGGGTCAAGCTCCAGCATGGCCCTGTCCCGGAACCAGGTAACATTAGGGGCGGGGTCACCGATGACCGCACAGGGAATGGTGGTCTGGGACCCCTCGGCCACTGTAACCTCCCCAGGTCCAGATGTAATCTGGGGCGGGACTGTGTGTTCAAGGCATCAATAAGGATAAACATGGACACATGTGTAACAAAATACATAAACAACTCGTGTATATTCATGTGTTCGTTGTGATGTTAAAGGTTGATATGCAGTATATGTGACAGTCATAAAAAACATTAACTCATACATGTATACCTTAATATCAAATACATATAATGGCATTTATGCTCATACATTTTCAGTATATTTGGTACAAAGAAAAGAGTAATATATACTGTAAAACATGATATATTCGCGGCATGAAATTTTTGAGAATTGGAGACGACGGCCTTTTTCGTGGCATAAAATTTTTACAAATTGCCGCTGGCGTTCAATGCATATAGTGTAGACAAGAACTTTCGCGTGCATTTTATTTTTGCGAATCTTGGCGCTCGCGAAATTTGAAAAATTAAAATGCACGCGAACATTCCTCGTTTTACAGTACTGGCTATCAGTCATCATCACTTAGCAATGACAGCAACAATGAATAATCACTGATAGGTCATTAACCAGTGATGTAAAAGGATGGAAATTCAAATGGTTTATATTACGTCAATGTACTTCAATTTTAGCAAATTGCACTTAGATTTTCTTTGATCTGATGCTTTAATATCATCCTTTAAAACATTTGGTTTGGGGTGCATTACCCTAAAAGCAGTCAGGCAGTAAAGGAAAGAGGAATACCTCAATCTTTCATTGAGTTTATTCTTAAAATTTGCTATCTACTGTATATCCATCTCTCTCTTTTATGTAAATATAGATCTACATGTAGATTGATAGATACAGACTGTGTAGATACATTCCTATACAGGACTCCCATTATAATGAAGTCCTTGGGACTGATAGTTTCCTTTCGTTATATCAAAATTATTTTTTTGCTTAGAAGAATGAGCAAATTTTGTTACAAACTGAGCAAATTCAATATACTTCAAGTTTGTAAATGTAAAGATATAGACAATAATTGACCTGAATTTGTACTTTGTTGTAATGAAATTTTGTTATGACTGTGCTTGTAATGATGACAGTGCACTGTGTAGTGTTTATGACAGATGCAGTACTACTTTCTCAGACAAACACATTCTACATTGAAAATGGGCAATCTGAAATAATCCACAATTTTCTGCTTTGTCTGGTATTAACAAAGATTCAAATAACTGTAAACCTGATAAGGTCATCAAAACATCACATTTTAATCAAAATAGCATTCTATAAAGAGAGAGTTACCCCTAGGAATCAAGTATTGATCCCACATCCCATCTGGTGTTTGTCTGATTTGGTTTTTTTGTCAATTCTCTATTTCTTTTCTTCCTCTTTTAAAGCAACTTTGAGGTAGAAATAACAGGCTGAGTGTGGATTGGAGGGTTGATCTCAGATTTCCTTCAAGAATTGAGTCTCGTACGACGGCAGATTAGCAACGCCATAACAACAAGCAGACGGAGCTTGTCAGCTGGAGAGGGGGGGACTATATCCGCTCTGTCACTTGTCTTCTCTTGGTAAAACAAAAAGAAACAAAGAACAGGAAAAAGAATCTACGCCAGAGGAAATGAGGGCTGGGGTTTGGTATTGTGCAGCTCTCGTGAAATTTGCAATAACATTCCTAATTCCGTCTTCCCGGCTGATCTTGACAACTGTTCAAACCAGACAGGTATTATACTTCAGACACATTTGACAATCCATTCTTTACTTGTGTTGTGTTTGTTTGTTTTTTCTTTACATGGTGTGCAGCATTCCATGACAATGTGTCATCTGTCATCTGTCTAGTCCTTGTGTTTTTGATCAGCAGGTATGCCACAACATTGGATTTTCGTTTAACACTACACGAGCTGTTAATTTTAATTTTTTTTTAAGCAGTGTCACAAAACGAAACAAAATGCACACAAAATCATATTCTTTTTTTATATCTGTAAAAATCTTTACTTTAATACAATGTACACTAATATGAGTAGATACCCCAGAATATTATTAATTCATGATTTTCATAGGTGGAGTAAGAAGAAGAAGGTATGTGAGAAAGATGATGTTTGCTTGTTTATTTCACATCATGGGCAGTCCAGCAGATATTGATCATTTCATATTCAAACTGTATAAGAATTTAACCCATTCCATACTGAATTCTGAAATGCCCATAGACTTAATACACAGGCCACCAGGTTACCGCGTGGAATGGGTTAAGTATCACATATTTATGTATTATTCCAGAAGTGTGGCAAAGTCAGTAAGGTCAGCAAACGTTGGTATTGAAAAGGTGAATCCATATCTGAGCTCTCCCTTCTCTCTCTCTCTCTCTCTCTCTTTTAATACAAAGTTTTGTGTGACTTTTCACTTTTTAATTTTCCAGTCCACTCTACTTTTTGGTGATGGAAGTCAGCTCCTAAAGAACAACCCAAAGTATTATGTCCATCTAGTTGTGATGGCACAAAACTGCTTTAAAGTACCAACCATTATGCCACCTCATTAAATTTTTGGTTGGGTACGCATCTTCATGACATTAGATTAGATGGGGAAGGGTGAAGGTGCTCTTCAGAAAGTCTTGGAAGACTATGAGCAGCTAATGACTGGCTTGATTCATACCAAGTGAGTGATTAATTCACCGATGATACACGGGAGAATGGTTTTGGAGTCATGACTGTCTCCGATTCAGAACAAGAGCATTACTTATACCACAACAAGAAAAAAGAAATCGGAACAATGGCCCACAATGACTCACTCAGCACGTTGACGAATGCGAGCGCCGTGTCGGTACCATAGGAGTTACTCGCCTCACAACTGTAGGTCCCTTCATCGATGGCGACAACGCTCCTGATGTGGAGTAGTCCATTCGAACTGGTGAAGCGGTAAGAACACAGTATGTGAAGTGGTAAGAACACAGCGTGGCTTTGAAATGGTGGTGATCTCATCATTAATATTTAAACAGAAATCAATGCAAATATTGGCTGTTACAGTAAAACAAAAATGCATGCCAGAAATACCACAACACACAACAACTAATGAAAGGAAAGACAGCTGAAATGAAAAGGAGAGATAGCCCTCCTGGTATGAATTGGTACATTCAAACCAGATGCAGAATTTATAATTCCACAAAATTCTATCATTTTCTTGGCATTATCATATCTAATGTCAAACAATAAATAAATTGTACTATACAAGGATGACAGACAAATGTCTATTAAAAGGAGAAAGCTCACAGTATAAAAACATTATCTTTTAGTTTTACCAGTGTTTCACTCAGATCTCTGTGATACATTGTATACAGTGCTGTTAATAGTGTTATTATCATTCACTTTGCAATTCAGAGATTGATTTACACTGTACATCATGTAAGAAAGTTTCTATGTACAGGAGCCCTCCAGATCTGCTGTATTTATCATGGATGGTAAACAAAAGTTGTCAGTAGCTAAGTGACACACAGCACAACAAGTGCACTAATTGAAGACGAGTGTTCTTCTTCCGTGGGTAATCAACCGTGAAGCTATGGACATCCTGTGATTTGCTGCCAGCTTTCAAAAGTTCTGCATTCCCCCCCCCCCCCCCCCCGCATCCCTACATATGTCTTCATGACTACACGTTGTACACTCCTTAAGGAGCGTAGTCATGAAGTTTCACTTTGACAAAGATACAATCAAAACAAAGACAATAAAACAATGACACTGTTGCCAATTTCAGCCACAAAAGGCCTATACTCATGAGACAAACCCCAGATATGGTTGGAAATGAAAACTACCTGGAGGCCATGACACATAAGGAGTTAAACTACATGATACCCTTGTTGTGCTGTGGTCATTTTTCCATTCCTACCATTTGCCCTTCTTTTTGCTTTAAAGTTATCTCCAACTTAAAAAAATAACAGAAAATAACATGATGCATTCTTTTGTTTTTTAAACAATAACAACAACAAAAAAGTAAATCAATAATTAATATATGAAGAAATTGTTATATCCTTGCCTCCCAGAAAGTATGGAGTTGTAATAACTCAGCCCATGACTGTTTAAGAAGAGTGGGATCATGACACTGATTAATCATCAATGGAAAATATGATATCTACAATATTTTTGGTTAATGAAAAAGCATTGATGTAATTGTGATGACATCACTACAAATCACTACATACAATTTACATGATTGAAAAGTGGTTGAAACCAATATCATTATTTATGGGATCGAATCAAAAGAATAATTGAAATTCCATAACTTTCTTTTTGTGTGTTTGATATCAATCAAACTCCAACTGTCGTGTTTGTTTGCCTTTATTCCGTCAATCAAAGTCAATTTTAACATGGAGTGGATTTTCCCTTTAAATACATTAAAGTCTTTGTTTAATTTATTTTTCTCGTTTGTTATGTTTTCTGGAACACTTGTTCTTGGTGATCGAGGCCTGGCAGAACAGCACTTTCAGAGTGAAGAAAGCCATAACTCCACAAAGGGGTAAAAACCTGCACTTAATTTTCAAGGTAATTGGCAAACACAAAGCATGGATGGCCTGTTATTGTCTTGGGGACTTCTGCTCACAACTGGAGCGTCTGACCAGGAAACTCTGTATAATTGGAGGAACATGGGACCAGGGGATGGGGGGGGGGGGGGGAGGTATACAGAGTGTATGCGCTGGCAGGTGGAGCAGAGGAGATTGCGTGACTTCTGACACCAGTTTGACACTTGTTAGAAAAAGACCAACTAGATCAAAAGATCAATATTTGCCATTATGAGAGTACACATGTATAGGCCTGTTCACACACACACACACACCAGAAAATAATGGTTTTCAAATTTCATATCAGTTTTTGCAAAGGACTGCAAAAACTTGTCATCCTTGTGTGTGAACACAAAAGAAAAAAACAAACATGTGATTATGACATTGTAATGCAAAAATCAAACGTCCATCTTGGTTTTCATGGAAGCCCTCCCAATAATTTGCCTCTTGAATGCAGTGTGTTTGAATGGCAGGCAACTAAACTTCAATCTTTTTGCCTCTGGAATGCAGTGTGTTTGAATGGCAGGCAACTAAACTTCAATCTTTTAATTTCATGACCAATAACTTGCCACCTTATTAAAAGTCTGGGGTGAGGGTGCCTTGGGTCATGCTCTGGTCAGTGGGGTCATTACTAGGCATTGACAGTTAAGAGATTTACAGTGCTTCACCATGTAGCCGAGTGAGTCGTTTCATTCAATCATGTTTTTCATCAGTAATTCACAATGATCCACAAACCGACCATTCTTATCCGGTAGATAGTGCTACATCCAGCATACATAATAGTTGTCTGGCTATGCCCCTAACACCTCCTAAATCTGAATATTGTCTTACAATTTAAAGCCTGCTAATCAGCTTCAACAAAAAAAAAAAAAAAAATGTTCTCAACCATGAGCTCTATCGGCAGCTTCCAATATGCAGAGAAGGAAATTACAGAGAAATGCCCACTCATGCCAGTTATGTCTCACTGGACACACCAGTGATGTATGAAATTCCTCACTCATCTGACATGCAATGAACAACAGGAAGTGGGCAAAATGTCCACTAAGACTTTCTAACGTCTCCAGATTTCAGCGAAGCACCAGGACCAACTTTTAAAACCTCAAACATTAAAGTATAAGACACACAGACCAGGTATCATCAGCAAGCATACACTTGTACATCGTATGCACTGCGTTTAAATAATATGTAATATTCACAGCTACTTAGATACATGTATGCAACAAAACAAAATGACATATTGCATTCATCATCATACTTGCAGTACATTGTCATGTTGGGGTAATCAGTGTTTGAAACATGTTCACTCCAATATATGCTATATTTGACTGTGTACATTAAAGTCTTGTAAATGTTCTTGACAGTACTACATTATGGCTAAGAGCTGCCTGTAGCCTTTAGAAGAACTCAGAAATATTGACCCTATCTTTCCAAATGTCCTTGCCTTTAAGAAGACATTTATGGTTATATGGTTATGAAGACCATAACACCAGTCATCATTAGCATCATCATCACTTTACTATTACCAGAATCTATTATTATTATCATTGTCATTATTATTACTACTATTATTATCATCATTGATTTGCAGTAGTAATTATAGTTATTGCACTAATATTGGTTTCATGACATTTGCTCTTGCGACAATTGGTATGAATATAGATTTAAATTAAAATCATAAAAATCAGCATGATTATTGTTGTCATTATCATCATTACTGTGGCATGAGATAAATTTGATTTCAAAGGTATTTACTGAACTTGTATGTGGCACTAAAACTGACACTGAAGCTGAAACTTCCACTTGTATGTGTCACTGCATATATCATAAAAATAACTGTGTTTGTGTGTGCAACAGCAAGGTGATCTTTTTCTTTTCCCACAATGTGAAGTGAAAGCAAAACTCTGCAAATATCGTAATTATGAAATTAAAAAAAAAAGACTTCCTTTGATCTCCTCATTTCCTTCACTCGTTGACATACAAAACAAAACATTTTTTTAAGAGCCTCTACAAGTGGGTAGCCGGGCACTTAAAAAAAAAAAAAAAAATGTTTTGCACTCAATTGTAGCTTTCATTTTTGAGAGTTGTGTATGTTTACCACATTGTACATAACATACTTTTAAGATTATCATTTATATCTTGATAAAAAAAACAACAACTGTGCAATATCAAATATTCCAAGTAACACTTCCCTTAACCTTTACATGACCTTTAACCTTACCCAACCATGGATGAGACAAAGGGAAAAGAATGATGACTAGAGTAATAACATTAAGATGAATCAGTGTTAGGTGCACCATCGCCATCCCATACATGAGCGCTATATATATGTTCCTCAGCAGGTCGAATGTGTGCATACGTCAGGAGCAATTATACACTGTGATGGAGTGAGTGAACGACACACATGCATGCTGGCGTACTGTCAGAGAAAGCCCACACTCTGATTGGTTAGTTGATAATCTCATGTTCACTTGACAGATTAAATGGAGTCATAGAGAGCTCCATCTCTCCGTCAAGGCGTACTGCCTGTCAACCATCTTGTACCTGATTCGGATGTACAGCAAAGTGTCATGATATGCTCCATTCCAGTTCATAAATATGCAAATTCACTTATGAAAAAAAAACAACATAAAGATAGAGATTTGAGCAGCTTAGAATAATGAAGCTTTGAACATTAACAGAACAGTACACGAGTAGGAGAATCGACATCACACTGTAAGGAGCTAATTCGAGGTATAAATATTGTGTCAATGTGGTCCTTAACCCATTGAGGACAAGTCCCAAGTATAAAGTGTCTATGGGAAATGCAAGTTGTAGCAAACTCAGGCCGTCCTCAACGGGTTAAAGAGAAACTGGAATACATGTACATGTAGGTTAAATAGTGCGAAAATTGAAATATTCCCAAAAATATCATACGTATGATTGCAGGACAAAGCTAACTTGAATCTGGACTTTTGAAACTCAGGATACACACAGTAAGTTTGCAAATTTGCAATTTTACAATTTGAGCTGTGCATTATGTTTGTCTTTTTACAATTCTGTTACTTTATTTTACGCTTGTATAAGTTTGAATATATGTTAATTACCAAAATGTGGTCAGCATCTAATTTTCCCCTTTGCAATGGTAGAATGATGTCAAATATATGATGACCAAACAGACAAGTATATAAAAATAACACAAATACTGCCTTGAAACTGGTGTTATTACTAACACCTATTTCAGAATTAAAACCGAGAAGAACTCACCTGATGGTAGTGCGGCTGTTTGCCGTCAGCAGCCGGCCGTCCTTGTACCAGACTATGGTGGGACGAGGGTCCCCTGCCGCCTGGCAGTCAAGGCTGAGCTCACTGCCCAGAACTACCTCGGTCCTGTTTGGTGGGTTGGTGATGCTGGCACGCACTGAAAAGTGGGGAAGAAGTCATGGATACATTGGTGAAAGGATGGATAGATGTACATGTATATACACAAAGAGTAGATATACATGAAGATGGATACTAGATTTATGGATAGATAGATAGATGGATGGATAGATGGATAGACAGATGGATAGACAGATGGATAGATGGATGGATAGACAGATGGATAGACAGATGGATAGATAGATGGATAGATAGATGGATAGATAGATGGATAGATAGATGGATAGATAGATGGATAGACAGATGGATAGATAGATGGATAGACAGATGGATAGATGGATGGATAGATAGATGGATAGATAGATGGATAGATAGATGGATAGACAGATGGATAGATAGATGGATAGACAGATGGATAGATGGATGGATAGATAGATGGATAGATAGATGGATAGATAGATGGATAGATAGATGGATAGATAGATGGATAGACAGATGGATAGATAGATGGATAGACAGATGGATAGATGGATGGATAGACAGATGGATAGATAGATGGATAGATAGATGGATAGATAGATGGATAGATAGATGGATAGATAGATGGATAGATAGATGGATAGACAGATGGATAGATAGATGGATAGACAGATGGATAGATAGATGGATAGACAGATGGATGGATAGACAAATTGGACAGGCTGATGGGTAGATGGATGTATAGATTTGGATCTAGATACCTCTAGATGGACAGTTATATTCGAATTGATAGATAGAAATATGATTGGATTTGGAGATAAATGTATAGACAGTTATATGAATGGATTGATAGATGAATGGATAGCTTGATAGATAAATGGATGGATACACATGACAGTTGAATTGATCAACAGATAGATGGACAGATAGATGGGAGAAAGGGGAAAGATATAAAATAGAAAAATAATCAGGGAAGTAAAAATTTAAAGGAAGATATCAAGACAGATAGATAAACAATGAGTGAGAGACAGAGAGAGAGAGAGAAGACACAGTGTAAACAGTTAAAGAGAGACGAGGGTATGAAAAGAAGATAACAATGAGAGTAATACAAAATGGGGTCAAAAAAAGCTAGGAATTATATTAAATTAAAAGGGATATGGATGAGTAAAAACAAAGAAGAGGATTTAACATGGACAGAAGACAAGAAAGTGGAAAGGAATCATGAAAGAAAGAATACAAAGAAGAGAGTGAAATACAACAATAGAAGAAAGTACGTCATGTAATGACAGATTGCGTAAGTGAAACAAATAGGAAATGAAGGAAGTAGGAATAGAATATGAAGAGGTAAGCAATACACACACAGAAATCGACAATACATATATCTCACAACACGGTAACCTCTTTTGAGAGTGAGAGTAGCTACTGTACACTACAAATAATTCCACTGATTTAATTCTGCGTCTTGCAAAATTTCATTTTACCCATTCAAATATTCAATACTGAGAATTGACCAAGTAAAGTGTGATATACACGTGTATGATTTACTTTGGTGGTAATCATACAGTAAATGTGGCTGCAATGTCTGAATAAAAAGACATAGATGAGAAGTGCTACAAATATCATTTAATCAATTAATGATCATCTAGAAATCCTCACTTTTGGCATCAAAACAGACATTGTAAATGACTGGAAAAAAAGAAGGTATGATTTGAATAACTTCACCTGTGATCTGAAAGTTACATTGAAAATAGAGCAATGAGGTACGCAGTGTGAGATAATTAAAAAATCAACGTAATTATGATGAAGGCTAACCTCTAACTTTATATTTCTAAGAAATCAAAGCTAAAAATGAAAATGACAGACTAGTGATGTGTAGTGACTTTCCTCACTACTTATATCCAGGAGAAAGCCAAAATACTCTATTGATGACAAATAACATCAATTTTTGAGAATCCCTTCTGATTGCCAATGTTACACAAAGAATGAAGAAAGTGTGCACCCGAGGAAGTAATAGTATTATCAAGAGAGAGAAAAAAAAATCCACGCTCTAATTCCATTACCCACAATATAAATGTCAAAAAGAGGACACCGTAAAAAAGAAAAGACCGGTTCATTGTAATCATCTTGTGACGCTATAGAGATCACTATCTATCCATCAATGACAGTAATTGTGCGCGTCTCGATTAAAACGTCATCCGGTAGCCGCGGGATTTGCACCAAGAGGCAGGAAATAAGAACTGACAGATAGAATAGCAGGAAACACGCCACCCTGACCAAGACAGAAAATGAGTTCAGAAGAGCAGGAAGGAAACTATCACTTTAGAGCTAAAATCTTATGTTTACCTGCCAAAAGGTGAATTGATAAACAAACAAAAACGATGCCTTGGAAACAAGCAAAAAAAAAAATAAGAAAGCAAATCAAACAAAACAAAAATATTGGAATTCCAAGGACAGAAGACTGAGATATCTTTATATTGCAGGTGAAGTACTCTTAAAGGTAGGGGATACCTTTTACAGAACTCCCAAAATGCAGCAAAACATTAAATATATTATGAACCTCAGGGGACTTGTTTAGGCTACTGCTTAGAAATTTGGAAGTCAACAGTTATCTACAATTTGAATAATGCACAAAACTCAACTACTCAGTAGTTCTGTGTGTCAGCCACACTTAAGCCTTTTTGTTGCAGTCTTCTGTATTTTTTATCTATAAACACAAATCTATAAGTATAAGAGCTGATGTAATAACATATAGAGTGTGTGGCAAGAATGTATATAGAAATGTTTGTAAGTTTTGATGAACTTTATTCACAAAATATACATGATGGACACACATGCAGTGCATGGGTCTGCAAAGGTAGCCTAGTAATGTACTGGAATTTACGGTGAGCCCCGAAAAGAATTCAATTCAAAATCTAACGGTCAATAAAAATGTACTAAATGTTACCTTCCACTTTCAATACTTTATGGGAGTTTCTACATTGATACTCTCTTCAACATACCACTGTGTTTATACAACTCTTCATTTAAGGCATGCAAATGGGATTCCCTACCTTTAAAGGGAAATTTCACCCTGACACTATGCTGCTTTGTATGAAAAACAGGAAAATCAGGAGGGGGAAAAATTGAACACATAAAGAAATTGTAAATTGTTCAAGTTCTAGGGACTAAGACAAATTGGCAATTCTGTGTGGTGAGGAACTCTCCGGTTTATAAACAAAAATCCATAAATTGTAACTTTTCTCCTGAGAGATTTTTTTTCTTCTTCAGAGTCTGTTTTTCAGACCTTTACATGATTAGATTAACGTGAAGTTATGTGTCCTCCTCTGTGGATAATTTCTATCTATGACAAATATTTGACAAAAATGAAATAAAGTGAAATCTTGTGTACAAAACAAATGGAGAGCTGTTCAATACCTACATCACATAGAGTTACCAAATCATCCTACTCTCAGAACTTTTACAATTCTGGAGTTCGATATTTCCAAAAATTCTATCCATTTACATCTCTGATTTTTCTGATTTCGTACAAAGCAACATACTGTAATATCATAATGGAATTATGATACACAATGTTCATCATTGCAGATAATCTGATAAGAACCAACAATCAGCATTTCATAAGAACCATATGCACTCAAGCCACATCATATTCACAGTCAAATAATCTGCTAAATATTAATGAATCAATTATTCCTTCAAGTTGCAATTGTTTAGTATTCCAATGCAAATGTACAATGGTACAAGAGAGAATAATCCTTGATAAATTGCAGACTGTTCAAATATTTCTAAAACTCAAAAAATTTGTGGCTGCTCCTTGCTTTAAATACTGCCATACCTACCCCCAGCCATCTTACTTCCACTTTCTATTAAACCTCTAGTAACTCACAGTTTGGAGCTTCTTCTTTTTTTTTCATCATCTACATTTGCTCAATCTAATAAAGAGGTTTTTCTTTTTGCTTTGTTTTGGCTTGTTGTTGTTGTTGTTGTTGTTTTTTTTGATATAACACTTCTCCTAATCTAATTCTGAGCCTAAAATCACTGCGGACCAAATGTTATGGCGGCTGATACTCAACGATAATTACATCACAGGGACTGTGATGACTGCCCGGCTGGACAGAGTGCTGAAGCAGGCATGACCATGCAGTAATAATAAGCGTATCTCATTTATTTATGAGTGACTGGACAAATCATGCCAGGTTAAAATATAGTGAGTCATTCCAGCATCCAAATTCCAACCTTTAACTGAATGACTTTATAAAACTTTTCCCCCCTTTTATTAGTTATCAACCAAGAAAACAGAAGAATGAGAAAAACTGCACTGTTAAGATAGAAATGTGTGTTTTAGAATCAAATAGAACATATTTCAGTTTGTTTGGGTGTATAGATCTATTTTTTGTTGTTCCTGGTTATGAATAATATATATAAATGTTGAGTATATTTTGCATTATGTTAGGCAAATCTAGATTTTATTGAGTAACATCTGTTTACGATACTGTGTCATGAGTCTTTTAAGTTCATGTTTTTCCCTCTGTTGATGCCTTATAAATGTCTCCTGCTGCAACCTACAATGTAAGTTTTCCATGTTACCTTGTTTCTTGATATAATAGAGAATGTTGATCAACAGTATTTATTGAGAGAGATGGGGCTGGCTGAGACAACACTTTTTGAAATCATCTCGCTGAAAGACATTTAACATCGCAATTCCTGTCCATTCACCTGAACAACAACTCTGAATTATTTCATGACACAGAATAAATATATATAGACTTTTAATCATAAAATTTATCACGCTACTGAGTAATACTTCCTTACAGAGACATCTGGGCATATCTTATCGCAATCTGAATAGGGCTTATGGAAACTTAAAAAAACAACAATAACAACAACAAAAACAAACAGAAAATTTCAAAAATGATTCAATCATTAAATGTCAAAATCCAGTTGCAATAAAGTTCTGAGAGGTTTTAACCAAATAACACTGTACCTCCTTGCTGGAAACCCCCTGCATGCGTAAGGTTCTAAGAACTTCCTGTAAGTTGCACTGAGGGAGAAAATGCTGCCTAACATTGTGAAAGAACTGTGGATTTTTACTCAGTTCCCAGAGGTTTTTCTTTCTTTCTTTCTTTCTTTTTTAAGTCAGCCCTCAGGTGTGTGTGTGTGTGTGTGTTGGGGGGGGGGGGGGGGGAGGAGAACTTCCTTACCTGACAGAAATGGCAAGAAATGTCAGATATTAAATTGCTCCTTGTTTTGCTTTGTTCAGTTCAGCGACAAATAGTTATCAAAACCTCAAGAAGAAATTCAGCACAGTCACAGCACAGTTTCCACAGAAAATTACAGTTCTCCTTTCCAAATCACCTCAACTCTGTTTTTTTCTTCCTTTAAGAAGTGACTGAAGTTATGAAACAAATTTGTTTGTGGGATTCAAGTATAGCAGCTACAATGTGCAGATATGATGTACAGTTAGAAAGCTACAAGTTATATTATACACTTATTACATACTGTATACGCCAAATATTTCGTGAGGTTTTTATTTTCACGAATTTCGCGAGTCGGCTGCTATTCGCGAAATTAAAGACACACGAAAATATTGTCTCTGATCCCCGATGTGATTGTGATGTACGCATGTACTCTTCTCCATTCAGTAGAGGACTCCATGATCGCAAATTTAACCACTCGTAAAATCGTCAGGAATTCCCGAATATGAAAATTTAGACTCGCGAAATATATGGCGTATACAGTACTCCATGGAAGAGATGAGTCACTATGTCTCTGCCGATGACTTGCTCCGGTATACCTGTTCTTCTCACATGTATGTTATACACCCTTTTGTTTTAAAAGTAGTATTTACACTTTTGCAAGAAGTGGCCTGATCTTTCCAAAATGAACACCTTGCAAATACATTGCCTCCCTTAAATAACAGAAATGCAATTTAAGTAGATATTCTCTCCAGGTGAGATATTGCTAACTTTCCTCTTTACGATTGATGATGCTTATTTCTAATGCTGTCATTGTGGTTCTCGATAAAGAATCAAACCACTTGCAAACTGCTAAGTACAAGTCCCTGTAATCTAAAAAGAATCTCTGTTATGCCCTGTCAATATGCATGGACAAAAATAATTGGTTTATCTACCATGTATTTACATTTAAAATTTGATAAGGATGGACAATTGATATACAAATATGAAAAATCAAAACAAAACAAAACAAAATCAAGGTAGAGCGCCTTCTTGAGTCGTAATACAGACAACCCCCATCGATTCTACATGTGGATGAAGATTCATTCCTTATTCCCGGAGGCCTTGTTCACGTCTCGGTGGGAAATCTAATTGGGGTGAAATAACCACTAAATGTCAAAACAAGTTTACGTCAGCCGGGACAGAGAAAACGCTACGGCCAAATTTAGGGTTGACGAAACAACAAACTCATTGGACTTTTGTGCGAGAAGCTTTCTCCCTGAAGATCAGAGAGCACATCAAAATAAGTTGTGAAAATACACCATCTGGAATGACCGACATGGACATACATACCTGCGACGGTCAATGTTGCCCTGCGTGATGTCACCTGCCGTGGAATGTATTCATTGCTGGCCACACAAAAGTAGCTACCCTCATCTTCCTCGCTGACCGACAAGATGAATAGGTGTCCTTCAGCTATGAATGACCAGAGGACAAAATAAAAAGAAGAAATAATTGAAATAGATAAATTAATACTTGCATGGAATCAAGGCTGATACTTTCTGTAATCATACTTTGATCAATGGTGGAGCAACAAATAAAATCCAGAAATTTTTGGCAGATTTCTGCCTGTTTATTTCTAACATACCTTGGAAAAAGAACACTTTCTAGAAATTTGCAAAGTGTAATGGTATAATTACAATTTGTTTCTTTGCTGAAAATTCATATGAATAAGTGATAATTCATAAAGATCATTTTTAAATCAGTTGACTGTGATGATGAGACAGTGGAATGTCAAAACATATAAATGTAGATTGGATAAAAGATCACATGTTTGTCATGAAAATGAAATTAAACTCTCTTCCATTTCCAAACTTACTATGTCAAAACCATTGAACAGATCAATTGCAAAAAAACTTCACGTTGAGAAAGACATGTTTTGAATGAAAGTGACAGCATGTCATGTTTTGGTTAAGAGTGCTAAATACATTTCAATGCCACAATGGACTGGAAATTAAGACATTGATAAAACAAATTTTCAAAGTTGATAAGAGATGATAAAAAGTCGAGAATGATACTGCAGAGAGCGTGACATTATATTTGTTACTATTTAAAGATGGCATCTTGTTTGTTGAATTAACTAGTACGAGGGAATGTCTAATTTTAGGATCACAAGCAAGCTTTTGAGGAGAATTTACCCACAATAGACAGCTGTTCTGAATGACAGAAGCATATCATAGAAAGAGATCAGGAAAATTTTTGAACAAAATGAGAGAAGTGTTCAGGAGGTCTTGTGGGGGGCAGTTATCTTGACGTAGCCTGCTTGGTCACATGAACGTGACTTGAATGCTTGTGAAGTAATCCTTTGTTGTTGTTTTCTCGTTTTTTTTTTTTTTTGGGGGGGGGGGGAGTTTGAATTACATGTTACAGTTTTGTTGAAGGAAGTCACTATCCTTTTGTTGTGGAGGAAGTGAAATATTGCTGATTTATTTTCAGCAATGTCACGAAGCCAAGACAAGATGTGCTGTATCAAAATAAACTAAATATTGGAAATGATGATGTTTCACATCACACACTCTGCCCCCCCACGGAAAAAAGCAGTAACTGACATTTTTATGAATGTCTACTTTTTTGCAAAAATGAATAGTTTACCCAATGCTCTCCAATGTTAATAGGTCAGTTTTGCAAAAAGAAAAATGAAAGTGACCAAAAAATACAAATTTTCACTTTTGCAAAAAGCAGTAACTGCATCCAGTTGATTCAACTTTGCAAGTTTCCCCACGGAAAAAAGCAGTAACTAACAAAGCCCACGGAAGAAAGCAGTAACTAACAATTTAGTCTTTATCATTCAGACTCTGTATAGTCCTTCCTGTATATTTTTTCCCTAATACCATTTATTTTTTCTACTAATTTTTTTTTTAACAATGTAAACAGCAGTTTCTCCCATAATTTAGGAGAGTAGATATCAAAAGATTGTTTCACCAGTAACTTGACTCTGCCCGCAGGGAATCATATGACAAGTTGTAGAAAAAGCTTCTTTCTGGAGACTAGCAAACCTGGCAGACTCAGCGCGCTCAGAGTGCAGAATACGCGTGCAGCAGCTGCATGCGCATAAATTCTGCAGCATACAGTAACTAGCTAAACATTGCATCACATCACACTCATCACTTGCATGCACAGTATTGCAGGTCTGGTACAGTCTGAGTGATCATGCCAGTGCTAACCATGCTGTCACACAGTTTCTGCGGTCCAGGCATGCCTGTAAATCCATCATGAATTGCAGAGGAAAAGTCATGGTAGCCATGGCTTTGGCCAGAACCAGAAAATCTAGGTGAGCGAGATGAGCACTAGTATTAATCCACTAACGTTAGTCTAATGTTAGATGTAGGCCCTAAAGTTTAAAATAGGTCTACCAGATCTAACGTTACAGAGTAGATAGATCTAGATTCTGATCTATTGTTAACTGTTTAGTGTTAGACAAAATGTCAGTAGGCCTAATCTAATAGACCTAGGTCTAGGACTAACATTGGGCATAGATCTGTAGTCTAGCTTAAGTGTAACGTCAGAGTTCGACTAGGATCTAAGACGAAGAGACTTGACTTTATTGTCTAGTCCAGGGTCATGTGTAAGGGGCCATGCCGGGCACTCCAAAGTTCAATTAGGGTACATAGGTGTCTACCTTATTTTTACACAGAATGCCATTCAATCGACAAGACCTAGTCTAGGTCTAGCGATAGGTCCTAGATCTTATAGATCTAGACTAACCAGAAAGTAGAAGAACTTTATAACCTGGTGGTGGTAACAATTCTCCTCCTATGGTCATGTGACATGTGCAGTTACTGCTTTTTTCCATGGGGAAAACAGCAGACTCCTGGCCGTCTGCAGTTACTGCTTTTTTCCGTGGGGAAACTACCCAGAATCAAGGGTGAGCCACCGCAGTAACTGCATTTTCCTAAATAACATTTAAAAAATAACGGAAACATAATTTTTTCCTAGGTATTGTTAGACAACTAGGTATGGTGCATAATCATACCACAAAAATATTTTTGAATGTTTCTGTGTTTTTAAAGAATCTGCAAAAAACACAAAATCGCATTTATCTCAGCTCAGCAGCTTTGCAGTTACTGCTTTCTTCCGTGGGGGGGCAGCACTGTCAATACTGCAGTTCTGTGATCAAGATAACTTTCAATGACATGAATGTTCACAAACACTGTCCAACTCTTCTGATTTTGTTGAAATTTTCATTGCTCTGTTATTCATCTTTCTTTGCAAATAACATGTATTCCATAATGTATCCAGCATCATATCATCCCTTGGGATACGGTTTTCAGAATTATTTCATTATGTCTTCGGAGAAAATACAGGGGTTAATTTGCATGGGTGAGCCATTAAGTGGAAGCAAGCCATTAGGTGGAAGCAGGCCAATCTCCACAAAACCCTGCTTTGAGAATAAGACAATCATAGTCCAAGAGACTGCAATATCACACTTCTTCTTTATCCCCCCCCCCCCCTTTTCTCATGATCCACTAAATTTATACCAGCATCCTGTTTGTCCTTCCTTTGGCGACATTGATGACAAAGTTTACTCCTTTGTGTTCCACTTTATCCATGATTCAAGGGGGCTTTCCCAATATCATCCTTTTGTCACTACCCCCCCCCCCCCCATGAGTGCATTGTTTGCATTTTATGTCACTTGCATTTTAATTCTGCCCCTCCAATTTCTCCCTCTCTCTCCCTATCTCTTTCTTTCTCTCTCTCTCTCTCTCATTCATGCCTAAACAATTTCCTCCTAATGATTCTTCGGAAAAAAAAAATCTCTCACAAAAACATGCTAGCAATTAATTAACAACTGCCCCCTTAATTTTGGTTTCCTTTCCTCTCCATTCTGAATTCTTTCTGTAGTTCCAAATGTTCTATTCACTGTTATTTCTTTATATATATATATATATATATATATATACATATATATATATATATATATATATATATATATATATATATATATATATATATATACATATATAGATAAATTATTATCACATACACTGTAAAACAAGGAATGTTTGTGTGCATTTTAATATTGCAAATTTCGTGAGAGCCAAGATTCGCGAAATCAGAATGCACACGAAAGTTCTTGTCTACACTACAGTGTATATGCATTGAACGCTAGAGGCAACCTGAAAAATTTCATGCCAACGAAAAAGGCTGTCGGCTCCAATTCGCGAAAATTTCATTCCGTGAAAACATCGTGTTTTACAGTACTTTTCTCCAAAAGTACTAATAGCATGCTGTTTGAAACCAGCCCAAATGACCTCTCATCACATTAACTTCAATGCAGCCAAGATATGTCATTGTAGGATACATTGGAACACACAATAGGGATGACATAAAATTCACGTGAACAGATAAAGAATTAATCTAAATGCTCATAAATGGAGAAAATTGTTAGATACTAGATAAATGGCAGTCCCTGATACAAGAATAGAATTTTAATTCTTTATTGTCGCAAATTTCTCTGTATACCTCATAATGCACAAATTTGGCTGAAAATCAGTGAATGTATATCATGTTTATGTGTGGGCACCTGTAGTGTTTGTGTTTTTTAGAGTTGGGAATAAATGCAATGAGCTATAAAGATGATTTGAGAAAATTCTCTACAGAGAGTGAGAAAAACACTGCTGGCTCCGAGAAGAGTGATTTGCAGTTTTTTGACCAACGGTAACAGTTTATTACGTGACTTTGCTTTGCCCTCTGAACAGGGAAGTGAAATATAGTATACTCAATAAAGAAATGTAGAATATATTTCACAGAGTCATATGACATCACTTCACAATACATCTGGGTCAAAAGGTCGAAATCTCTCAGCATTGAGGATGGCGTCTTTTGGACAGGAGCGCGAGACCTGAGATTTTATTGGGGAGAAGTTCCTTCTGTTGTGGAGGGGGGAGGGGCACATAGTACAGCTACATGATTAATATTTCCTCTTTTGGGTTGAGAAGAGCTGGTGAGGTAGAGAAGAAAGGGTTGCTGAGGAAGAAGAATCAATTGGAAAAGCTGAACTTGGTGGGTCAACTTTGACAGGCTCGGTTGTTTGTGCAAAACAAGAGCGTCTCTTGTAGTGAGGTACATGTGCTATGTCAGGCTATGCAAGCCATTTTGGTGACTCATGCATTGATGAGGAGGGTGTGAGACAAGTTTGGAAAACATCCTTTCTACTCTTGGGCTCAAAATAGCAGGCTCGTTTGTTTGTTTTTTTACAGAGTGCTCTGCAAAATGTAAACATTATCATATAGATGTGTGACATGTGTCTTGAAATATTTGGAATACAAGCTAGTGTTATTAAAAGACTTGACAATATAGCAAACAGATTGGGAAAAATGAAGTAAATTATGACACCTGCTGTAAGCAACATGATTTTTTTTTTCTATAGATAGGATAGGAACATTTGATTCATACACCATTATTACTAGTATGCTGCAAATACCCTCATACAGCATAAATTGGAGAGCATCGAGAAACGTTGGTTTTTCCCGTAAACAAAGACACTTAAGCGAGGCACAGTTGCGGATGAGAGATCGGCCTCGATCGGAGCGAACTTTCCAGCCAGTTCTCTCGACGGACGGACGCCGCTGCTTGGATTTCGTTCCGCCGTTTCCGAGAACTGGGTCACGGATTGTTCCTCTTCCCCCTATGTGCTGATAAGCAGCTCTGAGTAATGCCACCCGTGGCTTGGTGGTTTCGATATGACCTTAACCCCCTGTCTGCCACGGACAGTAATCCCCATCGTCTAAGTACACAGCATACCCAATCCCTGCAAGCAGAGGGTGAACTTAAAGATGCACATTGTTCTCTTACGGTTAAGGGTTGTGAGCCACATACTCCTCTACAAGTATTAATAGCTGCAATTATCATGAAGTTTGATCTTGATGGTCTAAGAATCAATTTAAATTGCAAGTTCTGGCATGGTCACAGTGAATAAGGCGAAATCCTTAAAAATATCTTTTGCAACAAACAAACCCCTATCTGCCCCCCTAAAAAAATAATGATAATAATTTTGTTTGTTTGTTTGTTTGCTTGTTTCAGTTCCATCTGAGAAGATGGCTGGATAGCCCATATTCACTAGCTGGTCTTCCATGGGGTCCAGTTGGATGTGAGGCAGGACCACTTCACATGCTCTTAGCGATGAATCAATGAAGCAGAATCTTTTATGTGCACAAGTTGGGACTCTCTCACACATGGGACCTTCATGTCATGTCCTATCCACGTGACAGAGTGTTTTCAAATTGCCTCTTACTAGAGGGGATGGTATGATTATGCGCAATATTGCTGAGTGAGACTTGTGAATCGAATCTGGGTCCTTTGGATCTGGAGGCAGACGTGCTGCCGACTGAGCCAATACAATAACCACAAAGAGTAAGACAGTCTTGCTTGGCTTATTCAAACTACGAAATTTAACTCACACATTCTATTTGTACACTCACAGAAATTCATCAAGGGATGTATGAGACAGCATCATCTTTACAAAGTACATCATCACCTTATCTATTTCGTACAGGTCTGTGACTACATCACTATTTTCTGAAAGCATGTGAAGAATTACAACTCCATGACTTTCGTATGGCAGGTCAGATTCTGATGAAACTTATGCCTTTCTATTTTGTATAATTTCGATACTACTCTATTCATTATAGTTACCTTATTTATGAACCTCGGTAGGATTGTACTTTATCCCTTACTGCGCCTTTGTTCGCCGACTGGCACGCGTCCCGGCGTGATCTCTTCAAAGATTGGAACAGATGTCTGCAAACTTAATGTCAATTAATGAATAGAACTTGCCTAATCCCCCAAATCCATTTTTGTGTCACCATGACCTTGCAGTTGGACTGAGGCACCTGCTTTACACCTGATTGGGCTTGCTCATATTGTACAACTCTTGACAAGTTTGGATGGATTACTGAATGCTGACGAAAAAGCTTGGCAAATTTGATAAGCTACTGTGACCACGCACATAAGGGGTTAGGTTAATCAACTGATGAGGAAGAATTCAGTGAAAGGTATGATATCCCTCAATCTACATGTATCATACAGTATCTGTTTGTGTGTTTTTTTGTGTTTTTTTTTTTTTGGGGGGGGGGAGGGGGAATTTCTTATGTTAATAAATGTCCTCAGCATAAAGATACTAAAGAGGAGAATTAGAAAGAAATGAAAACAGTTAACAAAAAAAAAAAAACCACTGATGAAATTTATTGCTTCAGGCAAAACTTACTCTTGTCAGAACACAAAAAATTAGGTTATTAGGTTGAGTGCATCAGAAAGCCGAACTGGGAGTCATTTTCCCTTTGTGCCCAGGTGCCTGTAGACACATGCAAAGTCAGACAATATTCACCAATATCAAGTTTGGCTAATAGCACTGTTTGCCGGGGCAAGTTTTTCCTGCGCTTACCTGTATCGAATTACAGAACCAGAAGTTATCGAGAGAGATGACAGCTGATATGAATATTGGAAGTTTGAAACATGTGTTTCACCATTCCTGTTCAAAAACGGCAACCTGCAGCCATGTGTAAACTGTTCTTTCACGTACAAATGAAATCTCTGGACATCCCCCCAAGGACAGTTTATCTCCCCGTAGATCATAATCGACCAGTCCATGATGAGAAACTATTTAATACAGTATGCCATCTTGGCATAAGCTGGAATGAAAGAAATCCATGTTCCAAGGACAGAACGAAGAACTCACAATTATAATCTGAGAAAAAACACTGCCATTTAATATCTACTATTTGATAAAAATATGAAAATAGTTCAGAGCCAGAAATCTCTTCTTTTTTTTACTTGCATTGATCTGTAACATTAAAGATATGAAGAAATGATTTTTTGTTTATGCTTTTGTTTTGTCTTTTAGTAAAAGGGAACTAGTCTGTTGTGCACCATTCTTTGCTGACAAAGGATGCTTACAATCTGCACCCATCTGAGGTCACTCAATTCCTTGTAGTGCAAATTTAAAGAACATCGTTTATATATCTCTTTAACCTCTACGCAAATCAGGTTGTGATTTTACACTTTTTGTTGAATTCATATTGTGTGTCATGAAGAAATCATTGACAAGCTTGAAAAAGATAGGGAAGTTAGAAAAATTTGGGAAACACATATTTCAATATCTGCTTGCGTGTTGGTATCGTAAAACAGTTGTTCTTTGCAATATACAATAGTATTGAAAGTTATTGGACCTCACACATTCAGCTTTTGACATAATGACAAGATGTTTTACCCAGTGCCAGTGCGTCCCCCTTGATCCAGAACACATGGGTATCTGGCCATCTGCCTATGGGGTGGCGTTTAAGCATAGCAAGGGTCTCTGCAAGAGTGACAGATTGCACTGTTCAAAGAGGCAATCCTGGGTATATATAACCCTATTACTGTCATTACTTGAGCCAAGTCCAGTATGCATTATCCTCATGGTCATATTTGATGGAAAGAATTACATTCGGCCTTGAGTATGAAGGTCACATATTTTTGCTTGGCCAAATACCTCAACTTTCACTAGGTCACGTTTTTGGAATTTCCTGACAACTGAAATATATGTACTTTAGAGCACAGACAAGAATAGATGAATGGAGGATATATTAGTAGACCTCGACACGCACAAATTTCATATCGTACCACTATCTGAAAAATGATAAAGGAAGTTCATGGGGACAAAGAAAAAAAGGAGAAAAAAAGTTGACGTCTAAAAAGCTCCACTCAGTTTACTTATAGCTCTTAAATTGGAGGATGAAATGTTGTATATCCTGTTGAATTTCCTCAGGCCCCAGGGGTTAATTCTCGCTCCCTTTCCTTCCCTCCGCGTAGCTCTGTCCTTTCCCGCCTCGCGCTCCGCTAACATACCCTCGCACTCACGGATGCAATTAATTACGGTGATAGCTGGGGAAACCTGAAGAGGACAGGAAAACTAAAACATGAACTGTGACACGTGAGCACAAGCAGGCAGGACAATTAAAACAACACTAAATTTACTACTGTATAAAGACAAAATTTTAGTGTTGCTTTTTTCCCCCTCCCACTTATATTTTACGGAACTCAATAATTCCTCATTTACATCACAGAGAAATATGATGCTAAACAGATGTGAACAGCAAGTTACCGATTGACCTGCGCACAAATCTTCAATACGTTTTCTCCTATCTTTATAATTAGGTCAAAAGGAAAAACTTGTATACTCTATAGAAAAGAAGTAAAGCTGTGTTGCTATAACTTAGTGATGACAATGCTCAGGGAGAAGGGATGGTAGTTGCTAGATTATTGATAAAAAGCATGATATTTTACAATAATTCTGTTGCATAGACCAACGGGAGAAATACTGACATGGTGTGAGATTATCACGTCATATAATTTGCAAATAGCATTGTATGTGTGTTAACCAGATGAGTACTTTTGTTTATGGAAGCATGTGAAGCAATAATATTCCATATCTTTTTTCCCCTTTCTATGTGTAGTTTTGTTGACACAGCTATGATGCTTTTTTTTTTCATAGCTATCACAAAACTCCATACACCAAAATAAACTTGAAGATGGATATCAATGGCATTTTATAATCTCTACTTCCTCACAATGCTAGATGTGGAAAAGTCAAAACTACCAGCTAGTTGCTGAGATGTTTTCAGTTTTCACAACAAATACATGTACTTGAAGAAAGAAAAGCTGAATTGGAGTATGAAAACTTTGAGACTTTGAAAAGATAATGAATATTTTCAAAAAGCATGATTGAGAAGAGCAATTTAGTTCGTATTAATTCTACTAAATGTATTCCATCCACAACAGGGATGTATGCAGACCTGGACGCACAATGTGACGAATCAGGAATTGTCAGGTACCTAGTAAGTACATAGGTGTTGCACACGACCCATATACCTTGAGGGATCAGGAATTATCAGGAGGGGGGTTGACAGGGGAATCTGGGCTATACCCTAACATCCGAGGCATCACGAGGTTGCCTCCTCTCCATCAACCCCCCTCCCCCCCCCCCCCCCACCTCACCACCTCCAGCTGCCCTAATGAACTTCCATCGACACTTTTTGAAATTTGGATTGTTATCCAGTGAGGATCTCCCTGCATGTACATTCTTGATCTTCTTTTTTCCTTGCGCCCCCCTGAACCTCCTTGTTTTTGTTTGTTTGTTTGTTTGTTTGTTTGGTTTTTTTTTTTTTGGGGGGGGGGGTTTCATCCATTTATTGTTTCATGTCTGCAGTACTTTGGATAATGGCTATATCTTCATTTAATATCATTTTCATTTTATTTCTATGCTAAATGCTATCAATTTGTCTACTATCCCCAAGTATACAACTTGGAAATATATCTTGTTCTACCCCTCTCCACTATCTTCCTCCCCTCTCTCTTTTAGCGCAATCTTTCTCTCCAACACAAATGTTCTCTCTCTCACATACGCACACATTAAAAGTTAAAACCTACCTAACTTTGATTGCACTTACATTCATCACAAAACTTTGCATTCTGACATAAAATTTGGTGACAAACATACTGTGTACTGCTTAATTATATTTGAGATGTTGGAACACAATGATGAAGACACACAGCATAGCACTAATTCCCCCATATATCAGTGGACAGGTGCACCTACACGTAGCTAACTGATCTTAATGTAATTGAGTAAGCTGTTATGTAATCACACGCAGCGAGCATTGATACCCACGGACACATTTTACTTTAGCAACAAAACCAAACCTTCAAACAACACCAAACCAATATATCTCAATCAACTTGTTGCCAAGCACAAGGACATACCTTCCGACACTTTGTATGTCAGCAAATATTTCAGTGGTAGCAACACCTTCCCTCAGTACTACCACAAGAACACAATCTGCACTAGAGATGACAGAAACACGCAGCGACATCATATACCACTGCAAATGTGTGTAGACGTGTAGACAATACGTGTTACAAATGTGTATCTTTGTTAGCAAACCTATTGTATATTCGGTCCATCAGCCAAAAAACCCAATTAAGCATCTTCATGTTCATTTGAACAGATATTGGCATACCTTGCGATCCTGGACTGTAGAGAAAACAGGACATAAAATTTGAATCCTGTTTGGGTAGCGACAAAGATAAAAATAGGTTAATGGGCTGCATTGCGCTCATCTTCGGCAACTTAAATATCCAATCGTCATGCTTGCACTGGCTAGCGGCATCACATGGTAAATCTGGAGTCAGGTGCGCCCGTATCACACGGCATCAAGGCGGTGTGCGTGCCACATGTGAAACCAACGGGGCAAGGCAGGCCGTTTTATCTGTTCTCGGCATGCTGCAATTGATTTGATTTAATTCTCCGCTGAAGTGTCATCCACAATTTCTAAAACCACAGGTATTGCACACACACACAGAACCATCAGCTAACGGCATATCACAGCAATCCTACATTTGGTAAAAAAAAAAGAAATTAACCCTCCCACTTGACACATATTATTAGATTATTTCCTAAAATACTTGATTTCGAGGAAATCTTTCCTCGTGGTCTGAATTAGATGCTGGTAGCGTGTCTATCTTGGTGTGCCACATACTCAGATTTATGTTTAGCAGGTCTGATATACTCTGATTGCATAATGTAACATGATTGTTACTTGGGTAATTCTGTGAAAAGCCATATACTCGGCTTCACTGATTACACCCAAGATAAAAGACACACTCACCATATCAGAGCAAGTTTTCAAGCAATCAGTGGTTATTCCATACATATTGTAATTAATTGCATTTCATCTATGCTTTTACAGTTTACAGTTTAAAGCAGCCATTCAATGAAATATTAGCACTTTATGAAATTACATTATTATTCCATCTAGCTGTATCAACGACACAAACTGCATTTCTCAAACAGGCAGAAGTCCTAAATGCCTTCAAATTGTACAACTGTACCAGAGGAGGCACTCAGGTTACTCCTAGATAGAGTTCATGCCCTATTTTCAAACATCTCACTCCAGAGAGGGGATGAATTTAGCTACCCCCATGGGTGCTGGGTCAGGGGTGCAGCCATAGCGCCATGGACACGCACCAGTGCACAACACCCTGCCCTCCACCCTTGACTGGGAGGGTGCCTATGCCGGGCGTTACGGCAAGGCGTCAGTCCATTTCCCCACCGACTGGGAAGGGGAAGCGCGCTATCCACGCGTAGCGCAAATATTTACGATTCGGGGCTCCTCGTCTTAATTGGGTTTTCCCCTCGGCTTAAAATGTGCTAGGAGGCACAGCCTGATGATAAGATAGCAATGGTGCAAACTCACTTAGGGCTATATTCCCCCAAGGTGTCTAAAAGTGGAGAAAACATGGCTAGAGTCTGCATGGTGAAATGAATTCTATTTCCAGAGAGCACTCTCTAGTCATCACTTGTCTGACCTTCCTTCCGTCAACTTCCAACGTTTTAACCAACGTTGAATCCGCCGGCATCTCCGTCTGTCTTGTCATTGGCTAGAAAGTCCTCTCTTTGACCCCTTCTCTTTGAGTATAAACACAAACACACATTCTCATTCTGTTCTTTCCCTCCTTCCCTCCTCTCCTTCATCTCTTCCTTCTCTCTATCCTCCCATCCTCATATCCCCCCCCCCCCCCTCTCTCTCTCTGACCTCTTTTCCTGCCATTTTTTTATATCAGGGCTCGACACTAACTGTTTTTCTCTGCGGGCCATTTGGGCCACCAAAATTTTGGTGGCCCGGAGAAGATATATGGTGGCTAAAAACAAAACCACGCGTAACAATCCATTTTGAATCACAATAACCCAACTGAGCCACCAAAACCTTTTCTGAAATTTGGTGGCCAAACATCAATTTTCAGTGGTCTTGGGCCACAACTCGTGTTGAGCCCTTTTTATATATTCCTTCTGAATCCACTGAACTATTCAAACTCCTGCAACTTTCCCCATCTAATTCTCGGTCAAAAATAACATACGGCAAAGAGATGGATTTTCATTCTCAATGATTCTGTTCCCCTTTTTGGCTTATTATTGTGTGCGAGCAAATCATGCAACTCTGCATGACTTACCCAACTCTGACACACTACAATACGAGGTCGTCAGTCATACTTCATAAGTCATGAAGTCATATCGGTTGCTCACCGGCCTAACCGCTTCCTCTACAGAGTTTTATCTTTATATTCCACTTTGTGTGTTCTGTGCATGGAGTAAAGTGATGTTCAGTGGTAAAGGATGGGGTAAGGGGGATAGGAAAGTGGATGGGTTGGGGGTGGGGAGGGGGATGGGAATCTGACATCCCTTCTCCCAGGGTTTAACATAAAATTTGCAATTTCTCGCTCAGAAGGCACACAGTTCTTGGCCTCAATTTCCCTTTCCTCCTGTCTGTGTTCTATCAGCTGATACCATAATCTGGGCATTCAGCTAGAATTTCCGTAAAAATTTCTTGGATCTCCATTTTATCCTCCCCTTTTTTTTAAATTATTTAGTCTCCTTGTTCTCCTCTAGGTAGTTAATCCTTGGAATCTTTTGTCTCCTGGTGCCAGCTTGTCTCTGAAGTTTGCATGTAAACTGCTATCAAGGTCTCATATCCCTGATTTTAATATCTCATAGGTGTAAAAAGTTTGTCTGAACTCCCCCTCACCCCTCCTCCCCCATCCTAGCTTTTTTTTGTACGATCTCTTTATGACTGTTTTCCCTATCATGGCAAACCTAATTTCCTTAGCATTTCTTACTCTGCATCCACCACTCGTAACTGCTTAAGAGCCTACAATGAGAAAATTAGCAAAAAAAAAAAAATGGGATACCATTTTCTTTGTGTTTTTCATTTACATTATATACACTGTATCTTTCTACGCAATTTCCCTTGTTTGCATTTCTTAAAAGTTTGTTAGTTTTTTGGGTTTTTTATTTTATTTTATTTTTTTTTATGTCTTTTTGTCTTCTCTCTGCCAAACTCTTTTCTGGGTCAAGCAGATTCCTTTTACACTTTGTTTGTGACTCTTACTCTTACACAAGATAGTGGTTACCTACCGGTATTCACTTTTTGGTCTATTAATCATTCTATCTATCCACCCAGATATCTATCTATCTATCTATCTATCTACCTATCTATCTGTCTATTTATCTATTCATCTATCTATCTATCGATACCGATCTACCTACCTACTTTCCTACCTACCTTCTTACTTACTTATCTATTAAAGATATTATATCTATTATATCTATTTATCAACCTATCTATCTGTATCTCTCTGCCAATTACATCCTAATAAACTATGATATCATTCTCTATTCTCTTCTCTTCTCTTCTCTTCTCTAAACACACCCCTGGGAATAATGGCGGTTAGGAGAGATAACTAGGGTGAGATCTGACGACTTCCCAGGGCAGTGTCCAGTGTCCTTGAGTGGATGGTCTGCTGTGGGATTAGCCTCCCAACCAGCCGATCATATATTTTCCTTTCCAACAAAACATTGAATTAATAGTAATGTTTTTAAACCATCACATGCATCAAACTAGAGACAAACAATGTCAGATTGAAAGCAAATATTTGATATTCAAGATACATGATTTTGAGAATTAAAATGCCATGAAGATACTACTGTCGAGATGAAGGTAAAGAGATAGGTTGTATGCAAAGTATCAGTGATATTCATGTTATTGTTCCCAAATACATGTGTAAATGCATGCAAGTATTTCTGGTTTTACAGTACATGTATCTGGGCTATATACACTTGATAGTCTTGGCTGACCTGACTCTAGTGCAGAAGAAGGGATGGTACATGTATCTTTGAATTTAGAATGTTCCAGTTTTTTTGAGGCAGAACAGAACATCAAATGATAGTTCAGGCCAGGATAGTCGAGTCTTAAACTCAGCAGGATCATCTCTTTCAATAGCAATGAAAAGACCAGGAAGCTAAAAATCATCTCCAACCAATAAAGACGAATCCTGAGAATATACTCGGGCAAGTGTCTATGGGAAATGCATGTTGTAGCAAAAAATCAGTCCGTCTTCAACAGGTTAATGTGCATGTGGACTATGATAGATGAAAATAGTGCATGTGTGTTGTTCCATCATATATGTGCCGAAAGTCATACCTAAACCATAGGTTGTGCAAAGTATTGAACCTACTTCGCAAGGCATTTTGAATCAATCTCTCTCAAATTAGATTTTTTGTTTTGTAAATTTCTCTCTGATTTAGGGTAAATATAATGTACTCTCAACCAATTCAATCTATTAAATCTTTTTTAAACAGTAAAATGCAGAGTTGGGCATTTAATGATGACCAGATGATTATTTCTGCAGTAAAATTCTACAATAACTTGATGTAATAATGGATGGGATGGGCATTGGTTCGGGCAAAGATTGGACAAGGGTTCCATGACATTTGCTCCTGTGACAATTGCTCCAATGAAATATCTGCATGCTAAGCCAAAAACATACAGTGTAAATTCTACCAACAAACATAACCCTAATCCTCACATCAAACTAAATCTAAAACCCTATCACAACCCGAAAGCTAACCCAAAGTCCTTGGAGAATATAAGATCGGAGCAACTGTCACAGGAGCACCTGGACAAGATGATAGACAATGAAGGGAGAAGATGATGAAAGAAGAGAACGGGGTAGAGACAGAGGGTGAGAGAGCTCCATGAAAGAAAATCTGCAGCACTGACTTACACGTCACGACGGCTCTCAAGTGTGGGGTGAAGACCTGATCATTCTTAAACCAGGTGACGTTGGCAGGGGGTCTACTGGCTGGTGGGCTACAGGCCAGGGTGACCGGCCGACCCTGGAGCTCCTCGACGTCAGATGGCTCGGTGACAAAGTTCCAGTCCATACCTGGCAATTGGAAAGGAGGGAAACATAGATTATAAAGCCATGACAGGTGTCTCGGTGTAAGAGTGTAGATGATGTTATTTCAGGCAATCATCATATCAAATCAAATAGTGTCACGCTTGTGTCTGTGAAATTTCAAAGCAAGGTTTTATTGCGCATGTATGTACAATATGCAAGATTTCATTCTTGAGGCAATACACAGCCTTTGCAATGTTTACATGTCCTAGGTATCACTTCTCTCATTTGACCATTTATGCCAGTCTCTAAACACTTTAACTATATTATGTTGAATGTTTCGCAAGGTTTTCATTTTCACAAATTTAGCAAGTTGGGTGTTATTAACGAATTTAAAAACATGCAAAAATATTGAACTCTGATCCCGACATGAATGTGATGTGTACAGATACATTTCTCTGTTCAGTACTGGACTCCACAGTCATGAATTTAACCACATAAGAAACTGTCAGGAAGTCACAATTCACGAAAAATTAGCCTCACTATTCTTTTAATGGCGTATAAAGTGACTCCTTAGTATTTATATCTGTGATTCTCAGAAATGCAGTAGGACATAAAGTCTTTTTTAAAAGTTTAAACATAAATCACTGGGAAATTTTGAGTGACAGCTCAAACTACATTTAAATAGATCATTGAGAAAGTAACTATGTAATGGTTCTACAGATTATTGCTCATCTCTCCATGAGTTTATGTCTCATGACAGGTTGGTATTAATCAGACAGTCACATTAAAATGTGCTTTCAAGCCAAAAATATCCCTGAAGAGGCAATACTAAAGTCATGGCTAATTCTAAATAAAGTGAGATCAACCTGAGTCAACCTGGACCTTAAGGAAACCTACATACATCTCGCTTTCCCCCTCTTCCTTCCCTGTTCTTTTCATCTCTCATCTACCTTCTCTTCTTTTCTTTCTTTTTTTTTTCTTAAGCAAATCCAGCAAAGGAACAAGAGCAAAAATGCACTGCATATACCAGATTGATGATTTGCAGTAAACTTAATACAAGGAAAGGATTACAACAGAATATAACGGAAAACTAGTGTCATTACTAAACAATAATCTATTATGATGATGGTGATGATGATGATGAAACAACATTTGTGACCCGCGACAACGGTTTCAGGCAAAAGTCGCAAGAGCAAAATCCCTCCTAGGTGGGGTACAAAGATTTTGACCATTATTTTTGTCGATTTAGGTTTTTTGCAGAAATCGAATCTTTGATATGTTTTCTACATCTACACTAAATTTCATTGCATAAGACTAAGTTTTTCCTATCGAAAATGGAATTTTAAGCACCCTATGTTGGATCGCACTCGTCAGTTTCGAGCTTCTTTCGAACGCCGCGCCAATATCCCCAGCGTTGCTACGGCGCAGGGTCTCGCACGCGATTGGCTGGTGCGTCGCACACATTTACATAATTCGGCTTTCGGAGACACCAGTTGCAGCGTTTGGGGAATGCTTTGTCCACGCGTGCACGATTACATGCTCCATTGTTCTTGGTATAGCGGTTTATATATGCTCGCTCTGTATAGTGCGTGCTCTTCATTTGGCTTTCTATCCAAACTATTCTACCGCAATGTTCGACAACGGAAGTGAAACAAAAATCATGTAGCATAACATAATCGTGTGAAAAGAAAACTACAGTGTAAATATTCTAAAATTTGTCTACTTGTACATGTAGTATAAATTATGACAGCACACTGACTCAATGGAAGGTAGATGAGAGGAAAGGAGCGGTCACATGTGACCAATTATATTCAAATACTACACGTCAAGTTCGCACCAAACTTACGAGTCGTGTTTGTTTGTTTGTTTGTTTTAATTCAATTAGCACCACCGAGCAAAGCAACATTATTATGATATGCATGTCTTGTAAAAGCAAAACAAACAGGAAGCGTGACCCTTGTCAGCACTAGCAATTTTCTGCCTTCAAAAGGGTCGCCAATGATAAAGACAAATCAACCACAATGAAAACGCGATTTGTAAATGTGTGGATTCGCCACCGCTCCTGTTACATGCACACGGACATGGCGTGTGGATGCCATTGCGTAATGCGTGCACCATACACATGTACATGTACACCATACTTGTAATTATCGTATTCGCCATCTTGAAAGACGTACTGGTAAACAAACCCAAGCGAAATGCATTGTTTTTCGGCTCCATACGCTGAGCTCCGAGGAAGGTGCCCGGGAAATTTGACTCTCTCAGTGAGCCAATCAGAAGGCGATGTGGTTGCTAGAGGCGGAGCTTAACATCAATTGGCACCATCGTACGGATGGGTGATTCTCCCCTCGCATCGCCGCTCGGACATTGTCTTTGAGAAAGAGGTGAATCTTCAAAGCCTGTTTTCTCGCAATTTTGTCAGGCTAACAACTTAAAAAGTGTATTTTATTTCTCTTTCTATGCCCACTTATGGTGCCGGAGAATACAAGTGTTTTATATCAATGCAAAGCTTACGAAATGGGCAATGTGATTCAGTGAAAAAATGAATTTTCAAAATTCGCGACTTTTGCCTGAAACCGTTGTCGCCGGTCACATTTATATACAGTAGCGCCACTAATCTATAGTAACATTCAAAGGTGCCCAGCTCCCACAATGTGTCACACAACACTAACAAACTTGCTGGAAAAAAAAAATAGGTCTTCAATTCAGATTTGAAGGTATTGGTGTGTCACAATTCTGAAGTGGGATGGTAGAGAGTTTCAAAGATGTGGAGCAACAAAAGAGAATATGCTACATATTTTGCAAGTACATTATTTTGCTAATTGCCACTCATCAGGCAATTGAGTAAGCAGTTGAATTTAGGATTTAGGACCACAAATAACAGAATAAAAAATAAGAATTATCTGTTTTCAGGAAAATAGTGATATCCCACCTTTGAAATGATAATACTGTGTTACAGGAGGCTACACTTTCATGAGTTGTTAATTGCAAATATCAGTTAACTCGCAAAATAAACATGGCACAAAATGTAGCGTGCATACAGTAATTTCTCATCTTGAGAAATACATTTATGAATTTCACAAAAAAGAAAATAACATTAAATGCACTTCATGTTTTTGAAAACCTGCCAAAGACATCACATTTTTCCAAGAAAAACAAAATGAGAACCCACAAAATACCCCAAAAATGTACTTAAGGAAAGGACTTACAATAAAAAAGCAGAGAACTACAATTTGTAGTCGAGCAAGAGCTCAAAATATCCACAGATGGGGAAATGCCAAGGAAATACAAGCAAGGAAATTGACACTGGCACAGCTAATCTGTCCAGCAGAACATGGGAGTGCAACCATGCACTTTCTACTAAAAATCAAAATAATAGGCAATTTGCTCTTTTGGCATCATGAGTATCTACATGAACATTTACGCATTATAAAGTGTAACTCATTCAATTAGCAGCTAATGATTACCCATTTAAATATAAAGATCTGACAGGAGTATCCCAAATTAACTTGGCAACACTGAGTTGGTGGTTTGGTCTGTATCCATATTTTATTCTGAATCAGCAATCAATCTCTTATCAGAATGTGACGTAGTTCCTTCAGCCCTTTTGCAAAGTAAAGCAAATACAGGATTGGGTTTTAATGCAACAGTTCCACGACATTTTGCTCCTGCGACAATTGCTCCCATGGAATATCTGCATGCTATTAAAGCCAAATATAAATTCTGCCCACATACACAACCGTTATCCTAATCTTTATCCTCACATCAAACTAAACCTAAAACCCTATCACTACCCTAACCCTGACTCTAAGTCCTTGGAGAAAATAAGACCAGAGCAACTGTCGCAGGAGCAAATGTCGTGTGATGAATGCAACCCACAAGTGTGTTTCTTGCCTCTCTGATGCATCATTTTCTATGTATTAGAAAAGTCACAGTAAGCTGACTTATTACAGGTTAATGGATTTGAATTTTATTGCGAATTAATTCAAAATTCATATACCTCCAAAATATGTCGACATAGACAGTATTCACACAAATGCTAATGACATAAATTTTAGCTTGCAATTTCGAAACTGTGAATGCAAATACACGTATGGTATTGAAAATTAAAATCAGCTTGATATTAAAGGACAAGTTCACCTTCATTAATATAAGGATTGAGAGAATGTAGCAATATTAGTAGAACACATCATTGAAAGTTTGAGGAAAATCGGACAATCCGTTCAAAAGTTATGAATTTTTAAAGTTTTTGTGCAGTCACCGCTGGATGAGAAGACTACTGCAGTGTATGATGTCACATGCGTACAACAATATAAGGAAAATATAAAGAGAATTTCACAAAATTTCATCTTTTGAAAAAAGTACACATTCCCTTGACTCGTTACTGACATATGTTATGGGTAATATCATTCCCATTTCCTTATAGAAAGAGGCAAGTCAAGTGATCTTTTATTATGCGAAAAAAAGTGAAAATATGTTGAATTTTCTTTACATTTTCTTTATACTGTTGTACTCATATGACATCACGAGCCTTAGTAGTCTCCTCATCCAGCGGTTCCAACACAAAAAATTTAAGAATTCATAACTTTCGCATCGATTGTCTAATTTTTCTCAAACTTTCACTGATGTGTTCTACTAACATTGCTGCATTCTCTCAATCCTTATGTCTATGAAGGTGAACTTGTCCTTTAACTAAAAGTCTTCAATTGTAAGAGCACTGCCAGTACTTTGCATACATGTAGTGTACATGATAGAACACTTGCTGGGCATTCTCATTTCAAATTTGGAATAAGTGCCAGAAAATCAACTGAAAATTAGAAAATTAAATTATATCTTCTTCTCTTGTGGTTAAGAATGAATTACACTGTACATGTATCCAATCCAGGAAACCTCTGAGTCACTTTTTAAAGTGGTGCACACATGCTTTCACGTATCCACTCAAATACAGCCCTACATGTCTGCTATATTCACAAGTACACATAAGATTCAGAAAGTATGCTCGACATATGTGTGTGTGTGTGTGTGTGTGTGTGTGTGTGTGCTTGAGAACTTTTAAAGGCATTAGTTGTATTTACCATTTGCAGATGAAACAAAAACCCACTGGTTTATTGCTTCAAAATAGTTCTAGAATGTGAGTTAGAGATGGAAATAACCAATGTAAAAATGTCAATCAGTATAATCAATGTAGGTACTGTTAATCATACAAAATGTGAACAGTAATATAATAAAATTGTTTCTAGAATAAACCATCTACAGTTATGGTTTATTACAAAAAATAGTAATATCTCCTTATATTTTAGGCTTTATTGCAAAATTTTCATATGGTGGGATGCTTTGCGATACAACTGACAGATATGCGTTGAATGTGATAACTCGAACATTTTTGAAATCACTGCTCCGAATGGTAAACAGTACCTTTATTAAGTGTGAGAGGCAGCTCTGCTTATTGTTTTCAAACTGCAAGTGATGATGATTTGTACTCTGTGTGAATATAACATGACCCCAAGGAAACTGCATGATCTCGAATATTTCAACTTAAAATTTTAACCTATGATGTCCTGTGAACATGGCTTTAGATGAAATCTCAAAACTAAACTGACCTAGATCCCATTAGAAACAGGGAATAAATTGATGGGCCTACAAAAGGGAAATGACTGTCTCTAGTTTCCTATTTTGCTGGCCATGTCACATCATTGTCTTCATGGCCGTGGGTATACAGACAGGAAAGGGCAAATCTATTAAAGAATACACTAAGGACTGGTAAAACTGAATTCTTCCATTATGGGCAATTTTTTATTACCCTTACAATAACTCTCCCTTCCTCCCCATTATCCACATTTAAACTTTTCTTAACCAGTCCAACTCCAACCAGTCCCCTACCCCTTGTAATTATTTATCCAATCCCACTCCTTACCCATACTCATTCTACCTACCCCACCCCACTTCCCATCTATACATTCACCTCCCGTTCCCTTGACCCATTTACCCGCTCTCCGCCTGAAGAAATGAAGTGAAGTGACACCGAACAGAAAAATTAAAGACACTTTCCAGATATATACTCACTTGCCACAGTCAGGGTGGCGCTGCTGGTGGACACCGAACCCAGCCGGCTGGTTCCTGTGCAGACATAGCTAGCCTCGTCGTCCAGGCTCACGGACGAAAAGTGCAGCGAGCCGCTAGACAGCACGACGGCGTTGGTGGAGTTGCTGAGGTCTGCGGGCACCCCATCAATGAGCCAGGCGATGGTTGGGGCGGGGTCACCGAGAATAACGCAGGGGAAAGTCGCTGGTTGGCCCACAGGAACGATTTGACTGGTAGGCCCGGTACTGATGTACGGGGCCCCTGGGTTTGCTGTAGGAATGATACATCAGGCAAAAACAACTATAGGACACCTAACTTATTTATACATCACATTTGTTAAATGAATTCATGGAACAGACTGCTTGAATGGACCAAAGTAGTTTGTGGACAATGCAACGAACAAAGTTACCTGTGATGGATTCAAGAAATGATTCAAGAACTTTAAAAATCTGGGTATAAGTGAAAAATGAAACCGACAACATTCCTCAGATCAGGGCCTTTTGTTATGTGCTCGTTAAAATAAGCCAATGTAATTTCATCAATATCAATCTTACAAGCAACTGCAGCTTAAATACTGCGAGTCTATGTTATCTCTCTATTCCGCAAACATTTTCAACTTGTTCAAAGTTTTGATGCAAGCAGCGCAATTATTCCAATCACAGAACAGCATCAATGGTATGATACTTTAACTTCTGAAACCACACTGAAAAAAAGAACAAGTAATTTTCTGAATCTACAGAACAATTGCTTTTAAGCAACCTCTCCAGAGAAGAGGAGACTGCATGGTAAAGTGAAGGAATATATGCATTTTTCTGAAACAAGACATGCTGTACTACTGCAGTGGGCAGTTAGCCAGATGGAGATTAACTATAAGTGTTTGAGTGTAAGCTAAGTAGTGAGGTGGCTCAGTCCATTGTACATCTTGTAACCAAATGACTTGGATATTAGTCCCATTGAGCAAATGAGTAATGTAAGCGTGTGATCATGCCATCACCTTTAGTAAAAGGTTAAAACACATTAACCCTTTGTGTGTCTTGAGTACCGATTGGCAAAGAAAACCCCAGGCCCGAATTCACGCAGGTGGTACAAATGAAACCATGGTTTAAACCATGGACAAAAATCATGGAGCGCCAAGTGTCGCACGGAATATTTCGTTACGGAATTGGTAATTTCGTCGACAAAATGACCGTTTCGTTAACGAAATAATCATTTCGTGGACGAAATGTTCATTTAGTTACAAAATGTTGTCATTTCGTTTCAAAATAATCATTTCATCGACGAAATGACTGATTTCGTAACGAAATATTCTGTGCGACACTTGGCGCTCCATGGTTTTTTTCCATGGTTTAAACCATGGTTTCATTTGTACCACCTTGTGAATTCGGGCCATAGTGTTGAACACACTATCCAAAATCCCTGGTACAGTAAGGCTTAAAGGGGATGGCTAGTAATGATCAGTGGGAATCAGTGGGAATGCTGGGGGATGATTGTTCCAATCCTTGTGGGATTCATTTAAGAGTACATTATATATCTATTGTTGTGTGAAAATTATTTGCTTCAGAATGGTCTCATATTCAAGTAATGTGCAGTTTAATGTCCCCTCACTGTACAGGCATGCTAACCTGGACACATTAAACTGCACATCACTTGAAAATGAGACCATTCAGAAGCAAACAATTTTCACACGACAATAGATATGTAATGTACTCTTAAATGAATCCCACAAGGATTGGAACAATCATCCCCCAGCATTCCCACTGATTCCCACTGATCAGTTACTAGCCATCCCCTTTAAGTGGAGGACCCATGTGTAAGGGAGTCATGACTCAGAAACGTTAAGGATCCCCCTTTAGTGTGTTGGGCAAATAAAAATGGACAATACTACAAAACTGGACAATCTCCAAAACGATAGATTTTTTTGCACTACTGACGTATCAAAAATGATCAATCATCAGACCCGGCAATACATCTGTCCAGCATGGCTTCACTGAGCAGCAACGCATGAGCTGTTTCCCTGGTTGCTGACTCTCTCTTCAAACGCACTAATCATGATTGATATGGAGGGACTGCTGGGGAATGTGCAGCATGCAGGTATTCACACACAGCTGTCCAATTTCTACATTTCTGATTTCCCTTGAAAAAAAAACACCAAAAGTGACATGGTCTCCTATCCCTCCCACTATTTCCAGCTCAGATCACCTTTAATCCAGACTTGATCCCCCCTGCAAAAACTGGAAAGTCAGACCCTCCGAAAATAGGTCCTAACTAGACACAATATCTGTTGTGTAGCACTCAATATTCCATCCATCCCCTCAAGTGTATGACAAACTCTTACTCAGAATCACTGGGGACCACGTACTGATTGAAAATGTTATTTACAGGTATCAATTTCCATGACTCTTACCCCTCTCTCTCTCTCTCTCAAACTCTATCTTTCTCCGTGTTAGTCAATGATTTAAAATAGCAACTTTAACATTCCCCTCGTATGACTAGATTTAATTGTGCTCGCTCTTTAACCATTATAGGTACACAGTGTTTATTTTGAATATGACTCACAGTAATATAACATTTTCTCTAAATATGCACTGTGTCCATGACATTGCCAAAAATATCTACCGGTAGACATATCATGGACACCATCGTTAATGTAGCTGTCCGTAAACTGACATGCGGTTAGGAATTATCATTTTACTAGTACTTCACTCTTTGTCTCATAGTGTTGATGCTATAAATGCGATTATACCATTCTCATCTTGAAATATCGGCATGAGCCACTGCACCAATTTGATACAGACACGACTGATTGGCTGCTGCCTTAGCGTTGCCATGGCAGCACATATCACTGCATGAGTCGCCAGTGAGGCAGGATCATCACTTAAAAGAGCCCTGGCTCTCTTGTTTTAACTTGTTTCCTTTTGTTCAAAGCTGCTTTCCTCTAGCCTGCAGACGACTAAAATTGGTAGAAGCCTGAATCTCCCATTGTACTGTATGATCTCTCCAAGTTTGGCCACTCACCATTGACGGTGAGTAATCCAGGGGCGCTCCTCTCGGGCTGGTTCGGTAGGAGTGGGTTGGTCACCACACACCGGTACAGCCCGGCGTGGGACACTGTCACCGCATTGATCTGCAGTGTTGCGGACACCTTCAAAGAATCCTGATTCCCAAACTGGGATGAATAGATCAACATGTCCATCTCCCCCTGTGGCAGGCAGGTTGAAAAGAAGACAAAAACTTTGACAACCACTTCAAAATTTCAGCTGAACTTTAATCAGGGTTCCTGCATCTACCCCCCCCCCCAAAAAAAACAAACAAACAAACAAACAAAAAACATTTATAATCATAAATCTTTGAAAACATTTTAAAAACTTCCAATGGCTTTTTAATTGTGAGCTCTTGTAGGCCTACATTGATATTCAGGACTTTTCTTTCAGCAAGGTCATATAAACTTGGGAGCTTAGCATTCAAAATCTAACACTTTGCATTCAATGGAAACAAGTCACACAAGTGATTTGAGAAGTCATAAATAGGAGGAAATTTCAGATGGGTGTAAAATTAGATAACATTCTTATACATATAAGTAAAATTAAAACTAATGTCAGATATAAGGCTTTCACTGCCATGTTTCTTTGAAATATAAAGGCTATTTCTCAAAGTTAACTACACCTAGGACATCATTTCTCTGGACAGGGTCTCCACTTTTAAAAGTGCTGCAGGTCCCAAAGCCTATATTTGCTTACATTACGGAGTGGCTGGCCGTCCTTCTCCCATGAGACGCTGGCGAGAGGCAGACTGTCCCCCGTGATGCACTGGAAGTAGGCCGGTGTCTCTTGCCTGTCTACAACGGTCAGGTTAGTGGGCTGGTAGAACACCTCCTCCAGATCTGCAGGGGAGAGACAGGACAGACAGAGGGTGAGATATGGGGAGAGATTGAGGGAGTGAAGGAGAGGGATGGGGTGGGAGGGAGCTGTGAAAGAATCATATCCTGCATATTGTACATGTATAGCATTTATTGCTGGCAACAATCATACATAATATAAAAAGCATCACTTGCTGGCCATTTCATCAATGTTAATACTCTTTTCAACATGAAACTTGCTCACAATCATGATCAAAATCATTTGTTATACCCGATGTCCGATTTTTCCAGCCAAAGATGTATAGAATGTACATACTGTACATGTTGTATAGTCTGTATTTTAACACGAAAGTTCCTTTATGCTACTTATGTTGTATTCATGACAAAAGGGAAGTATGTGGATTGAGTGAATGCAGCAATATTAGGAGAATATATTAGTAAACATTTTCCTCAAAATTTCACTGATGTGTCTTTCTAATACTGCTATTATATTCACTCAATCCATTGTATATTTGGGGAAACTTCCCCTTCAACACAACCGCTGTGGTCATAACTCAAGCAGTAGAGTTCAACATCACTGCAGTGGCAAAATAGTGATGTTTGCAGCTCTAACAGCTGTTGCAAATCTTGCACTGCAATCAAAAGCTTACTGACAGATAAATCAGAAATATGCAGGAATACTTATGATCCAAAAACATTTCTAGCTAAACCATCCTATTGAGCTTCAGGTCATCACTTTTATTTGGTACTAGACACCAAATACAAACAACTCAACATGTCTTGATACACCACAGACAAAGATCCCCAGAAGGTACTGACAATGTTGTGTACAACCTTTAAAATGTGCATAAGGATCTCCAACTTTTAAACAACAAAATAGATGCCACATTATTCAGCACCATATCTCTCTTTTTATCTATCTGAATTAGTATTGATAGTTATGAAATGAATAAAATGTGAAACACTTTTAAAAGTAGATTTTTAAAAATGATATTGATCATATGTAATGATACTACAAATGTAATGCCATTAATTTGACTGTTTGCTGGAAGAAGCCGTTCAGAAATAGGCCTATTCACTCCTAAATACTATCACTGATGGGGGAGAGCACGCCAGTCTGTTCCTGTTTTGATGGCTATTTTGATGTCGGCGTAGCTTGTGGTCGCAGAGAATCGTGTCGAAACGGAGTGTGTGGACGAGACTGGTCTCACATCAATAGGAAATCAATTAAACTGACAAGGAACGAGAAAGGAAACAGTTTGCCCTTGTTGCCAGTGTAATTATCACAAATTTACTATGCGGTTTTGACAGCAGACATGACTGGATTACGACTTTGGGGCTTTGGGACATGCGACACTGAAATTGACAAATTGATGGACGTCTAGATCATGAGCCTAGAGTGATTATTTACAGCAAAAGTAAAGAGAAGTCAAGTGGCACAACCAGTTTAGAGCAAATCAATTTTGTGCTCGCCTAATTCATTCTTGCCAATTTGGCTTTTGCCATTGATGAAACATTTTGATGAGGTACATCAGATGAAATGAAACTGAATCATACAATCAAAGATCCCACGCCTCACCAATTTTCTTCTCCAGCTAATATCAAAGAATGTGAACAGGAATGATACACATTGTTAACCTACTGAAGACAAGTTTCGAGTATACTTGGGCAAGTGTCTATTGGAAATGCGTGTTGTAGCAAAATCAGCCCATCCTAAACAGGTTAAACAAACATGCATACATATGCAACCATTAACAAAATCAAAACCTCAACTAAATCTGTAAGACCTACTTTACCACCCTCTTGGTAGAGCAGAGAGAAAATATGTATCATTAAACTGCAGAGGGTAAAAAAAATTATACCTCCCTTCTAGATAATATACTGTACTTTGTGTATATATTAAAAACAAAAGTCATTTCTAGTGGCATTTTAGACGTTAGGTTCTTTCTGCTAAAACATATTTTGATAGTCAAAGCCAACTCTATTTTCTGAGAAATCGCTACAGGGGCATCAGGTACTAGTATTACTCAAAAAAGAAAGAAAGACTGAATGAAAACAGTCCATGAATAGAAAGGATGTTGAAAATTGGAGACGCGGAGACAAACAGATGGCTAGCAGTAATATAAAGTATTAAACCTACCAGCCCCTTGCCCTCTCATTCCCCTTTAAATATGGGGGGAAAAGACCCCCCCCCCCCAAAAAAAAAAAAAAAAAGTTAAATGGAAAAAAATGCAACACTTTTAATAACAGGTTGAAAAGTATAGGAGAGAAATTTGGTAATGACCTCCTTCCCCAATATCCTCAGGTGAGTTTGGATTTTAACGAGATTGTTTGCTCAGCCAGTTCATGGTGAGCTCACTCGACCCCAGACCACTGCCACAACCCCCCCCCTTCCCCCTTCCCTTGACATCCCGACAACACCCTAGAGATTTCAAAGCTCCTGTAAGTAATTTCCAAGAAATCCTGCAAAATTTGTGCAGTGGCTTTTCAACTGCCTAAATTCTTATATTCAGGGGTTTTTGTTTTTTTCCGATCCCTTTGGGACCAAAATTCATGACTCCACTGCAAGTGATTAAATGAATTTATTTCATGGGAAAAAAAAATCTTCATAATGGATGGAGACTGTATAACTATAGCATCAGACTGGTACATTATTGTAATGGATTCAATCTTTGATATTACCGGTACCCAATGTGCAATCATGAAAAAAATTATCATACAAATACCTAAAAGTTTCAGATATTATATAAGTTTTATAAATTATTCATAATGTGTTCTGGTAAGTGAAATCGCAAGAATTCAAGTTGGAGAATGTCTGAATTAAAGTCACACTTAGACTGTAAATCTGTTCACTGCACGGGTTAAACAAGATGAAAAACATGTTGCGCAATTCTCACCTCAAACTATGACTTCGTTTTGATATTGGCTAGTCACTATAGCTGGTTTCTGAATAGTTAGAACTCTCATGTGACATGGACAAGACCATTGAAGACGTCACAATGACCTCACAAAAAAAAAATGTACATGACATTTGTGTATTAAGATTTAGTCATGAATGTACTTAGCAATTATATCATTGGCTGGCTTGATTCTGCCAACTTTTTACAACATATAATGCAACTTTGTGGTTTCAGTGGGTCAGAAAAAAGAGTCTGGCAAGTACCTAATCACTCACAGGAAATGAGGTTAATAAGGGAAGTTATAAAGAAGCTGCTACAGGGAAGGGGAAAGGTCAGCCTCCTTTCACACAGAAAATGTAAACAACAACAACAACAATCAACAACAAAAAGAAGAAGTGCCATTACAGGCCTACGCCATTAAATCTTGCACTAGAGCATCATTATAAATCAATGTTTATAGGCAGATTCTGTGGGACTCTGTGAAAGAGAGATATCGTTAATCCTTTGAAATGTCAAGTGATAATTTTCTTTCTTTTCCTGTTGCATCGACTGAGGCATCTTTTCAATCAGTAAAGATGGTTTTGATGATACAACGGGTAGCTATGCTTTATTGTCTTGGAGCAAGTTGTGAAGAACAAGTATGTTGTACAAATGATCAAGCTAACTATAATCAGTCTGACTGTTCTATGGTATATTTTAATGCTCAACAAAATGCTTAACACAATGCTCAAAGGCAATATCATCAAATACTGCACACATCATTTACAAAATTGCACAATTTGGTCATGCAGAAAGCATGTTGCAGAGTATGATGAAGTTTAGATTATATAAAAACCTTGAAGTCAGCAAAGAAATATGGTAATGTGTATGTGCAATGCATCTGGCAAACTAATTCAAAGCAGTGAGAACAATGAAGAGGCCACAAAGAAATCAAAATAGAATAAACACAATTATAACCATTTTGTTTAAATTTCATAAAATTCACTTTGTTGCCCCAGAACAAGCATTATGGTATTGTAAAAGGAGGAATGTTTGTGTGCATTTTAATTTCGCGAGAGCCAAGACTGCAAAATTAAAATTCATGAGAAAGTTCTTGCCTACTGTACACTACATGTACATGATGCATTGAATGTCAGTGGCAAATTTCTAAAATTTCATGCTGCGAAAAAGGCTATCAGCTCCAAATCACAAAAATTTAATTCCATGAGATATCTTAAGTACTTTGTACTTAAGTACAAAGATTTCTATGCCATCTTCCCCAAGACAGACAAAGCAAGCTAATCATGTAGCCATAACCAGTCCATCATACAGGAAGCAGGGAAAGAATGCCATTGTTAATTTCAGAGTCAATTTATAACAGGGTCCAGACCTTAAAATCCTCATATCAGGATGATTTTAATGCTCTTGGGAATGCTACCTTTTAAAGGACAAGTTCACCTTCATTAACATAAGGGTTAAGAGAATGCAGTGCTCAATATTAGTAGAACACATCAGTGAAAGTTTGAGGAAAATTGGACAATCGATGCAAAAGTTATGAATTTTTAAATGTTTTGTGTTGAAACCGCTGGATGAGGAGACTACTTAGGCTCGTGATGTCATATGAGTACAACAATATAAAGAAAATGTAAAGAAAATTCAACATATTTTCACTTTTTCCGCATCATAAAAGAGCACTTGACTTGCCTCTTTCTAAAGGCAATGGAAATGATATTACCCATAACATACGTCAGTGACGAGTCAAGGGAATGTGTACTTTTTTCAAAAGATTAAATTTTGTGAAATTCTCTTTACATTTTCCTTATATTGTTGTACGCATGTGACATCATACACTGCAGTAGTCTTCTCATCCAGCGGTGACTGCACAAAAACTTCAAAAGTTCATAACTTTTGAACGGATTGTCTGATTTTCCTAAAACTTTCAATGATGTGTTCTACTAATATTGCTATATTCTCTCAATCCTTATGTTAATGAAGGTGAACTTGTCCTTTAAACATATTGACAAATGTATGAGCGTGTGTGTTTGTGTGTGTGTGTGTGTGTGTCCTTGGAGATCAGCATTTGGGAAAGAAGAATTTTGAAACAGAACCTGAATAAATAGGAGGGGGAAAACTGGGGCATTAGACTTGAAAAAGAGAAGCGAATCGGAAACGTGATAAAGAGAGTGAAGAAGGATGTCAAGGGTAGAGGAGGGAAAGAGTGGAGGATCCGTTACGATGAGATCATGGCAGGATGCGAGGACGATCATGGTTCAGCGGTCGGCAAACAGCGAGCAACGACTTTGCCTTGCTCGCCGTCCCTTGTCATCGATCTCCATCTTCCTCCTTTAAAGCCCCGAGTACGTTCTTGGGATGTTGCCAGATTTTGCGAAAAGAAACCCAACATATAGATCATACAACTTCCATGTAAGTTTTCCCTTAAAAAATCCTTTGAAAGAAGACATCATTATGTGTATTATTTGAGACATGTGGTTTGAAGACATTTTAACAATAAGCTCAAGTCAATTCCACAGAGTGGACAGTAAAACTTTAAGGGGATTACTATTATTGTTATTATTATGCTTTAATACTAGAATTACCTCATTATCATACCTGTAGTTGATGTCAAATATTGTTGTTATGATAACCATTATCATTTATTCCATAATCATTATGTTTATAGCTTATCTTAAAAAAGATATGTATCAAATTCTATCTTCAAGTGCCACGTTCAATATGCCTGGACCAAGAGAATTTTGCGAAATAGGGGATGTCATATGCTTGTTAAACAGTACAATGAACATACTGTAGTTGAGTAGCTGAATTGAATGCTTTCAAGTTAAATGAGCCCAACTACAATTGACTGATTGTATACAGGTACTTACAAAGTTATACTGCCATGTTCTCCAGCTCAGTCTAAGGAGCTCAGCCACAATTATCGTATTATTATCATGACTATGTGTAATCATCATTAATCATTGTTATGATGATTGTTGATGTTATTATTATCATCATCATTACTGTCATCATTATTATCTAAAAGGGCTGGCCCATCCAAAAGTGCTATCCATTGTAACGTTCATCAAGTTATATTGATCCTTATCTGCAGTTTTCACAGTGAACATTGCTCAAAAGTTTTGTCAAGTTCCAGAATGTTTGCTACCCTATTGATGATCTATGGGACACATGTAAATGGCAAACTATGAAGTCATCATTTATGAACAATTAGAATGTGTCTAATCTAATGATGGCAAATTCATGTCCGATGTCATGCATTAAAAGTATATTTACAATTTAAGTGACTCAAATATTTATGAGATAAGCCATCAATTTTTCAAAAGTATAATCATAATATAATTGACTCAAATAGTGTGTATCTATGAGATGGAAGCCATCAATTTTGCAATCCTGTAAGAATTTGGAGCAGTTGCTCCACTAAAGCCTAGAAGAGAATCATTGTTAATACCATTGGGGAGTGTGGCGCTTCAAGAGCGTGATTTGTACAATGGCTCACAGCTCACATCTGTAGGCATGCAAGCCCTAGGTCAGGTTCCTCCCCCATCCCCACATCCCCACGCTACATGTACAGTGTATGTCAGTCATGGGCTGCTTGTCACCAAGGCCAAGTCATCAGAGTCGTGTGTCACGCTGACAGCTCGATGACAGGACACCAGTCAAGTACCAATCTGCGGACTGATTGACCCTCTTTCCAGAAAATAAAAAGGGGGGAAAAATCCATTCATCCTACCCCCCTCCCACATTTTTATTCTACCCCGTCAATCCCAAATCTAGCTGTGGAGGAGTCATGCATGCCTGTAGAAATCAGGGAGGTGAGACGGTAGAAATCAAATCTCGGCAGGTTGTCCACTGGGTCCTATTGAACAATATCCGGTCCGGTCCTGTCACTCTGTCTTGTCCACTATCTAGTCTGACAAGCATCACCGGTATAATACCTGTTGCATTACTTCATATCCCCTCCTACTGTTAATTTCACTTCTTTTTTTCTCCTACCTTTCAACCCCCCCCCCCCCCCCCCCACTCCAGCCTGACTCCATGATTACACTGTACCTGTGCTTCTTTTATTTCAGATTTAGTTTAAAGTTCTTTCACCTGTACAATGTGGTGCTCTTGCTTGATGAAATGTCTCACAATAAGAAATTATGACAACATATAACATGAGGAGAAAAGAAATGCAAAAAAATTACCCTCTTTCCTTCACTTCTTTTTTTTTTTCACTTATAAATGTATGTATTGTCAACAATTTCAATTGATTGCTTCCTCAAACAATTGTACCATGTACAGCCATTCACCTTTAATGAAAATTGGTTACCATTTCAGAATCTGTAATTATAGTTTCTTCAGGAACTGTCGTGAACCAAATCTGTGACGTTCAAGTTGTTGTTGTTTGTTTGTTTGTTTGTTTGTTTGTTTGTTTTTTTTTGGGGGGGGGGCCTGTTCCATTGAGAAACATGTAACACAGATACTGTGGTAGATACACAATGTGTGCATTCTTTGAAATGAAGAAGAAATATCAGCGTGAGCACAATGTAAAACACTTGCATGAGAAAACAGACCTTGACAAAATCATAATAACTACAGGGAACGTGACAGCTGGAAAGAGCTGTACTAGAGTCAGCTGCTGTTTGAATACATTAATTCATTTCAAATCACATTTCAACTCCTTCACTTGGAATCATCATATACAATGAACATAGTAGACTAAACCAGGGAGGTGGGATTGAACTTACAATGTACCATGTTTTATTGCCATTATAGACCGATTCTGTGACGCGCTATGTGTATTTTTGGCATGGGCAGCGCCATTACTGCGGTGTCTCAGCCGACCCCCCCCCCCCCCCCCCCACTCCCCCACCCCTCTCCCTACATTAGCACGCGCACGGAATGAAAAACTGATGCATGGTTGTTTTAGCCAATGGGCATCTCGTACTGAGTGCGCGAATGCTTGCTTAGTGCGCAAACCTTTGTTACAAGTGCGCGATAAACATGTTGCCCGGGGGGTGGGGGAGAGGAGGGGGGGTTGGCTGGGACAACGCAAAATGAGCTAATGGCTGCGCCCAGTGCCACAAATTGTCTGCTGCCCTCAACGAACCAGAATCAGTCTATAGGCCTCCTCCAATTTCGGTGTGACTTTTATAAACACTGCGTGAATGGATCTACATGCTATAGCTACATTGTATTTAAATGTATAGCTAACAAATCGTCCCCTACAATAAAATCGAGCAAGTTCTGAATTCACAACAAATGGTAAGCGGATACATAGACAGGACCCTGCATTAGCACTAAAGAGAGTTTCCTATTCTGACATAATGCATTCTGGTGTATCTGCCATGTTTAAACTTTGGAGAGGAGGTATTAAAGCTGTAATACCAACTACGATGCAGTAGTGAGTACTGACTTTGCACTATAAGGTCGCATCTCCAAGTTAACCAACACTTGCCAGTCATCACCTGCGAAGAGTGACTGTCTGACTCCAGGCTACGTCCACTGACAGGCAAAACTGATGGAGCGCGACGGAGTTAGCAACGAACGTGATATCAGCGAATTACACGCTTTGTGGACCGCGGATTTAACTGGTGACAGATCATGACTGTGACAAGATTCTTTTTCATCCATTTACTGCACTAACACGAGGCAAGTTCGTGATCCTTTTTTCAGGGGGGGGGGGGGTGGCCTGTTTGATTGGTTTGATTATACATGTAACTTTACAACTGGACCTTGTCGTACCAAATGAAATCTTACATTCACTCTGCTCCGCCTGAAGTGGGATCATGCTTATAGAGCTTGCATACTCTCCAAATGTGAACCGTAACTCATACTTCGGTGTTCATTAATTAATGTAAAAGTGGAAATTTCGCAGTGTGGAAATTTTCATGCATTTTGCGCAACCAGAAACCAATGTGAAAATAAAAGTAAGCAAATATTTTTGCATACAAGATGTTATTTACGAAGTTCCAGTAGTTCATGTCTTGATTCTGTGGAATAAAAAACACGCGAAACTCATCATACCCGGCCCTGCATGAAAAATTACTTAGACAAAAATATCTACTTAACATTTTGAATCAATCTTGTTTTCACATGACATTGTTTTTTGTTTCTTTCGTCACATTTGAAATAATAATTTCATTTTGATAATTCTGTGATTTAGATGGATATTGTTGTCCAGTTTAAGTAAGCAGTTCCAGACATTTGCACGAGTCATATGATGTTAGACAAATTTATCAAAGTAATACCTGAAACTTTCTGAAACTCTTTAGGTCTGTAAATACCACATGTGACACACTTCCACGAAATATAATCCCCCCCCCAAAAAAAAAAAAAAAAAAAACTGCTCTAGATGTCAAATATTGAAAACAAAACAAAACAGAATTACATGAAGAGGAAGACTCGTTTCAAACACTGATGCACCTCAGGCGGCGTCATATTGAACCGAAAGTTGTCAGGTGCCCCCGTGCGGGAAGATCGACATTTAATTCACACTATTTCTCTCGCTTTCCAGCCACTTCCTGCGGGGGTGAAAATGTTGTTGACACCGTCCCTCTGGAGACGAAGACACAGGCAAGCTAGAGGAGGCATGTCTCCTGGTTCTTGTTTATTAAGTCTTTACTGGTCTGCCACCTGCATTTATCTGATGCAGACATGCTGAGGTAGGCAGTAGACTTTGGAGAGTTGGTTTGAATACTCCTGTAACATTTTCAGCTCTTATTGTGATATATGGTTATCTTTCCCTATGTCTCATTCATTCAGAGCCACATGTAGGAAGACAAGAAAAGTAATATGTACAGAAAAAAAAAATCAGTCATATTGTGGCTTCAATGTCAGAGATTTGTGCTTCAAAACAGCATGCAATGACAACATCCTCTAATGCAAGCAGAGAGAGCTGTAAAAATGATAAAATTGTACTTGAAATGAAATGTCTGTGATGGAATAATGACCTACAGGTAGTTGTTATTCATTGAGGAGTCTGTCCCCTGAAAAATTGAACACATAACTTGGCAGAGTTTGTGTGCATTTGTACTCACAGGCAAACTGGAGCCTAGCAGGTGTTGTTGACCTTGAATCTTGGACCTGACCAAGGTTGTCGATGGCGCTTGCGGTGCAGCTGTAGTTGCCCTGGTCTTCGCCCTGCGTGGTCGAAAGGTACAGGGTGCCGTTTGGGAACAGGGAAAAGCGCCCTCCCAGCTGGACTGTGGTGCCATTCTGTCGCCACGATGTCACGACCATCCCCAGGTTCATGTCATCGTACGAGGCGCAGTGAAACATGGCCGGCTGTCCCATTACGACCACTGTGTCCTGGGGCGTTTCTGTGAACACTACAAGACAAAGACAAGAATAGTGTTGCTTGAATACTGCTAATTGCACTATGACATAACCTAACACCAATATTCTCTCCCCTTATTGGCACTGGAGGTCTATCACAACTATCATAATCTATTGAATTTGACTTCACACTGCTATCATCACCATACAAATAAAAATTTTTTCAGTCCTTCCATAACCTACTGTAGTCAATAAGCCTACATGGAAGGAATCCTGATGAATCAAAATGAAGAAGTCATGAGACTTGTATTAAAATGACTATTGTAGGAACAAAGCTTTCCCTGTACTAGAAGTGAGATGTGCAGGAGTTTGTTAAATTAGTAATAAAACTTAATGCAAGAAGACTATCAGTACACTAAAAATGCCTGAAATAAGAAAGCTAATCTCCCACACTCTGACGGTTTATAGAATTGTTTCATCATTCAATGTACCTCTTGGTATAATGCAAATGTCACATTACATTGCAAAAATAAAGTATACATTTGTGGTTCTCATGGATTGCTTGTTACAGTCAGCAGCATGTAGAAATTTTCTTTAGATACCTTTAAGAAATAATGATCCTTTACAAATTTCAGTGCCTATTTAACATACCTGCATAAATCTGCCCTTATTTAAGAATTCATACCTCTCCTCGATAGCTGAATGTCTTAATTGTTTACGGTACCGTATCAGTGAAGTATGACAGCTTGTTACAGCTTTCATTTCATGTTCAACATAACGGTTGAAAGTTCTGTGACAGGAAGGGGCTCATTCACTTTATTAAGAATTACAATTGTACGTGTAGCATAACAGCATGAAGTAGAGCACACACTGTTTTTGTAGAAGTTTGTCAATACAGTCACAGATGGCCTGTAGGTGAGCAATTAATCATTATTATTCCCTTAGAATGCTGGATGTACTTATTACATACATAAACACAGCTACTGGACACAAACAAGTACATAGCAGTAGGTTTTGTATCAATGAAAACATTTGAGCAATATTTGATCCCAAAGATATTTGACATAAGAACTACATTGTACATGCACAGACCCTAGAGTAGAGTCAGAAAATATTCGATCAAAAGTGGGCAAATGGGCAAGTATCGCTGGTACTGCATTTGTTCAAAATTTGACAGTTTGGTGGAACTGTTGTGTTGCTCAAATAGAAACAGTGCACCTTACATGACTGGGTGTCCCAGATTTCAAGGCGCCTTGATCACTATGGCACCTATCCCTCCCATACCCTCCCCCCCCCCCCCCCCCGCCCTGGGTCATTACACATTAATCCATCACTTCCTCTTGGTAGACATTACACTGGAGACAGCTAAATTATCCCCAGTTAACAGCTTAAATAGGGGGATCAGTGTAAGGGATTAACTCACTCCTTCCCTGCCTTAATGGCACTATAGCAGTCATGTGCTGATCAATATTACTTTACACCATATCCAGGAGAGGCAGTTTTAATCCTTAATCTGCCAGTAAATCTTCCACCACAACATTTGATACACTATGTAATGATATGTGTTCAGGTTGCATGGTTATTGTCCTTTTCATGATTATTATGATTGATGGTGTTTGTGTATCATGTGTATCAGAATGCATAATGTGTGTGCTTGTTTGTGTCTGCTCATATGTGACAATTACCATACAACCCATGTATTTTGAAATTCAGTTTTGATACAGTATGTGATGACTTCATCACTGATTGAGTTTTAAAAGAGTTCTAGAGTTTCTATCAACAGGTGTAACATATATACCAAGGTGTGTACCAAGAATCAGAGAAAATTCAAACTCTGCATGAGAAGCTTTGATTTCAAAAAGTCTGTCATTCATACATTGTGGATTGAGGAGGGAAATGTGTGGCATAACACCAAGTTTAAAGAACCTACAGTGTATTATTGTTTTTCTTTGTATCTCCTGCACCTATCCCCCCCCCCCCCACACACACACACATTTAATATCCACGATCCACAACCTGATCAAGGATCAAGAATTTGTATAGTTATGTTGTGGAACACGATTTCTGTGGAATAAAAAAAAATGGTATGCAGCCATTGGGCATTTAAAGGTGGGATCTGCAGGATCTGCAAATTCAGTCTGCATTTTAACATCACATTCAAAAACTAGATATATCACTACGGCGACTGATATGCCTCCGCCATAATGCATGGTTCTCCTAATAGGTCTATAGTACAATGTCTTGACAATGTGTGATGACAGTTTCACACAATTGGCAAAATATTAAAATGACAGGTTTGCCACAAATGTGCTGAATGTTCACTTTCCTAGAACTAGGTTCAATTGGATGAATGATTAAAAATGTCAGAGTGCAGGTATTTGGGGAACTGATGATTTTTACTTGACTTTTGACCCTTTTATAAGTTTATGTATTGAGTAATTTTCAAGGTATTGAAAAAAAGTATAATTTCAGTATCAAATGGGAAAATAGCATTATCTAAACCTGGCCTTTGACCTTTGACCTCACAGTTCCAAAGAGAATCACTGTTAGGTCGAACATGCATAGATATGTAAGTTTCATGATGATACCTTGAGTTACTTTTGAGATATGGAGGAAAAAGTGCAATTCAACACTTTCACTTGACCTTTGACCTTTGACCTTTGACCTTTTGGCAAGAAACTTCCCACAGAATATTTATCGGGTAATACATGCATACATCAAGTTAAAAAAAAAACCTTCAGGCATTGCATAAATATAAGGAAAGTAGTGTTATTTTGAGGAGTTGACATTGACCTTTGACCCCCTGACCTTTAAACCACGACCCCCAACTTCCCTAGATGCCCATTGGAACAAGCATATACTAAGTTCCATGAAGATACCTTGAACCATTTGTGAGATATGGAGAAAAACATGAATTTTCAACCTTTTTTTCACAAAATAACCTGTGACCTTTGACCTTCGACCCCGTGACCCTAAAATCCAAACAAAGTATTATCCCCCCAGGATATACCCTCATACCAAGTTTGATGTAAAACCACCACACGTTTCTTGAGATAACGACAAAAACAAAATGGAACAGACGTACGGACGGACGACACGAAAACATAATGCCTCCGGCCACTTCGTTGGCGGAGGCATGAAAAAAATTGGTCGCGAAGCAAGGCCAGCGTCGCACACACATACAGACCCTGTTAGATTTTACGTTTTCATGTATAACTAGACGGAACAAGCGAGGGCACCATCACCAAAACCAATAGGCATCTTCGTGATCTTGTAAAACTATGTCTGCTGATTCTTTAACTCCTTTGTACATGTATTTTGTGAGTGAATATATGCTACTGTCATACATTGTATAGTACATGTGTGAATAATGCACACAGCTATTAATATTTACCAGTTACTATATTTTTTCCTTTCACTGATTTCACATTTTTCACAGAGGAAGACATGCAAAACTACAGAAGCACTCTGAGAGCGCAGACCTCCGCCAAGCATGCAGCTCATTTCCACCACTGATCTTGTTCTTCCATAGAAGTGATTTCCACCCATACATTACATACTTATAGCATTGTGTGCTGAAAGTCGCCCAATTTCCCAATATAGAAGCCTTTGTTACGTCATAAACCCTCAGCTGCACGGCGCGCCTCGCCCTAGCAGAAACTAGAGCACGCACTTTAGTGCGCGCATGCAAACCTCAAATACGCACAGCCTGAACTCCCAAATTCATTGACCCTACCTGCCAAAATATCAAAAATCCTTCATAAATTCCTCCAAAATTCTCAGATCACTACCAAAATTTGATCATCTGTTACTTGTATCAATCTAAACCTTTCCTGCAAGTTTCATCCAAATTCGTTACCTACTTTTTGAGTTATTTTGCACACAGACAAACTAACTAACTAACAAACAAACAAACAAACCAACAAACCAACGGTAACGAAAACATAACCTTCCCCCTTGGCGGAGGTAATAACACAGTAACAGCAGATTTGTGACAGAAAAAAATCTACTTTGTCTGCAGACTATCCTATCATTGTTTTGATAGCAGAAATTCTAAAGAATTTGATAGGATTGGGGTTTTAGGTGGTATGGAATTGTTAAATGGTATTGTTAAATTCAAGTACAGTCAAACCTGCCTTAGCGGCCACCTCTCTATAGCGGCCACCTGTCTATAGCGGCCACTGAAAAATCCCCCCGAGAGAAAAGCCATGTTAAAGACCCTGTGTATAGCGGCCACCTGTCTAACGCGACCAGCGGCCACAAATTTTGTTTCCCGCGCTAGATTTTAACCTGTCTATAGCGGCCAAAAACCCGATGGAGCCGTAGCCGAGCTGATAATTCAGGGTGTTTTTCTGCTTTTTAGCCGTGCCAGTCATTTCTGGGCAACATTCAGTGATCGCCACCGTTGCATTCATCACTTATTCAGTCACAATAATGCACTAATTCATGACTGTGCACATGCTACATCTAGTGTACTGTGCAACAATTTCATAAACACCGGCATTGTTCTATGCATGATACACACGTGTGCATACGTACACACATAAATGTACATGTATATATATACAACGATGATACATGTACATGTAGGCAATGCACACAAAGTTGGATTACCTGTCTATAGCGGCCACCTGTCTATAACGGCCACTTTTTCCGTATCCCTTGGGTGGCCGCTATAGACAGGTTTGACTGTATCAGAATGGCTAATCACTTTCGACATCCAGCTGAATCCCTGCTTGGCAAACTGCTTGGCACACTCTATTATTGCCACAAACTAGCATTAGACTAACATGAAAACATATGAGTGGGACTGTAGGGACAGCAGCAATTCTGCTTAACCCACCACCTAGGCTTCAGTTTCTGTACCCGTTCACATGGGTGAACCAACATTTAAGAATTTTTAGCTGGCAGAAATGTATCAATACAGTGCATTTACATAATATGCACAGCCCTGTACAGTGTATTTACATAATATGTGTATGCACAGGCCTGTCACATCATTATCACAGCAAGTCATGACTGTGTATAGTTAGTGTTCAGTGTATTTACATAATATGCACAGCCCTGTACAGTGTATTTACATAATATGTGTATGCACAGGCCTGTCACATCATTATCACAGCAAGTCATGACTGGTACTCTTAGTGGTCTCAGTCTGGGCCTTGGGCCAGCACTTAGGCTCCTGGCCTCGGCCCGGCCTTGGGCCCCTGAGCCTGGGCCCCTGGGCCACTGGGCCACCGGGCCCGGGCCCGGGGCCACTGGGCCTGGGCCCACTTGGGCTCTGGGCCCCTGGTTCCGGGCTAAGGCCCGTGGCCTTGGGTCCGGCCTTAGGCCCCGCCTTTGGCCCGGCTGTACTTTGTACATGGTCTATGTGAAATCAGGCTTATCAGTAACTGTATAATTACAAATATTTACAAATAATCACAAATGATCAACAGGTCCGTACAACATATAGGACTATATGAACATATGAATATATGAATATATGATTATATGAATATATACAATGTATGTGAATATATGAGTATATAAATGTGATCAGGCATTCTGTTACGGTGTCAGATCTGCAGTCATTCATATCGTCGCCGGTCACAAGAACCGACGAACCCTCAGGTTCGCGTAAGAATGACAATTCGAGAAAATCGCGTTTGAAGTTAACCCATTTTTGACTTATGGTGGCTACACTTTCATGTCTATAATTTCCAATTGTTTTTGTAGTACATCAGACTTCAATTCTTGCTCTAACTTGTGAAGTTTTTATTGAATTGTATTGTTAACGAATAAGCGGGAAATCATCAAAGAGCTGCATGCATGTATTTTCGGTCTGCAAAGAACGTTGTTATTTTCCATGTGTGTCCATATGTACATGTACATTGAGCGTTGTCATTGTCAACATATGTATTACATAGTACGCGCACTGTGCGCGCGGTCAATGAAGTGTTGAATCTCAAAAACTACACGCATGTCAATGCGCACTGATCCGTCGAATCACCTGATTGTGTACGTGTCTATGGGGAAAACAAATAATTTTCACAAATGGAATTACATACTTCTACAAAAGTGATAACTACGTAAAAGTTACACCGAATTACACACTGAGAATTTCAGAATATGTAGTATGGAATGTCTACTATCGAAATGATTGAAAATCTCAAAATCGAAAATTTGACCCAAAATCGAGTGATTCGTCGCTTCGTGTGACCGGTGACGATATATAGCAAATTTTATGCATAAATGGCATACATTCATGTGTACAGTATGCTACTTGATTGAACCAGCCAATGGAGAAAGATCACACCATTGAACATGATACTTGAAAGACATGTACAGTTCAATGACTCAATGCTTGTTATTATGAACTCTGTAGAGGTACACTGTATGCAGCCCTCTTCAGATGGAAAACATACAGTTGGCTATCAAACAGAGCTTGCAAAACCGTCAACAATTTATTGAGTTGTATTTGTGTGTGTGTGTGTGTGTGTGTGATAGAGCTATTTGGCTTGTTTCCTTTGCATGCATCATCACAAATTCCCAAAGTCTGAATAAAGTGAAACCAAGACCTTCATATAGATGTGCTGCATTGTAAGGTGCTGGATCAGAGCACTACCATAAGATTGACACCATGGCGGGAATTGTGCTAACAGTGTACTAATACCGGTACTATCCTTCCTGTGCATTTATGTTAAAGTGTACCATTACCCTGAAAATCACATTTTAAAAAATAACCTGTGACCTTTGACCTTCGACCCCGTGACCCTAAAATCCAAACAAAGTATCATCCCCCCAGGATATACCCTCATAACAAGTTTGATGTAAAACCACCACACGGTTCTTGAGATATCGACAAAAACAAAACGGGACGGACGTACGGACAGACGTACGGATGGACGGACAGACGACCCGAAAATATAATGCCTCCGGCCACTTCGTTGGCGGAGGCATGAAAAAGGGGGGGGGGGGGAGAGTGGGCAAAATTACAATACCCTGACATTAGTAGTGAGTTATCAATCCAAGATCATTCTGTATTGCTCATGCTAGTGGTTTTTGACAGTAACTAGGAATGTAATAAAATATGTAATTATCACCCTGATTTCAAGTATGGTCCTATGCCTCCCTAACACTATTTTTGTGTTTGATATGCATATATTTGTATGGGACAGTTAGAACTCCTGTTGTGATATTTTACAAATGATTGATGATAAGAAATATTAGTTTGAAAAAGAAGGTTGATTCTTTCTTTTTTTGCACACAAAAAAAGTTCTACCACTGAATTCTAATTATAATACATCTCTAGCATTAGTGATAAGGCTAAGGAAGCACGGCCCAGTTATCCCCAGTGAGTCACAGTATATGGGTAATGTAGGGACTGGATTCTTTAATAGAAGACATGTCTGAAACAAATTCTGGGTAACTATAAATCCGCTGTTCTTGTTGATTGATTAGCTTTAAATCCTGTCAATGTAGCAGTGGATCATACGTTGTGAGGGTTAAAACTGCAGAAAAGAGCATGGGATGGATTATGCCAATAGATCGATGGGTATGTGAATTGTAGATAGACCTATAGATACATGTAGATAAATAGATAGATAGATCAGACAGATAGATAGATAATGTAGATAGATAGATAGATAGATAGATAGATAGATAGATAGAAAGATAGACATATAGATAGATAGATAGACAGATAGATAGACAGACAGATACAATATGTAGATGAATAGATTGATAGATGGATAGACTGATGGATAGTTATGGATCAGATAGATAGATAGATAGATTAGAGATTTGAGTCTTTGTGGAAAAGTGATTCTAACTTTTTTGTCAAAATTTATGTGAGTGACTAAAAATTGTGCATTTGGAAACTTTTGAATATTTTCATTGTTTCTATAATCAAACAAATAATTTTTTTTTTTTTGATAATCATGAGCTCTAGTTGCTAGTCTTTTTTTAAAAAAAAACATGCATCAGTTTATAATGCTCTTCAGAAGAAGGACATTAGATCTCATTTTCTTTCTTTTTGAAAGGATAGTATCTCACTTGCATGTTATGGCACGCTGATGAAAGATGGCTTTAAAGGGAAAGATGTGAAAATCACAAAAGTGTCAAATAATGCTTTGTACATACCAACAATGGCTGTGCAGCTGGATAGAAATAAGATGGCAGCTATGAATGCTGAATATCGTAATGAATGGAAATCTGCCATGGTGGCGTTGAGAAATCAAGTGCTCCTGTGGATCGTCTGCTGCTGAGAATGACAGGGTTTCTTCTATCAGCTAGACTTTTCACCGTTGTGCTTCTAAACCTGCAGTCCTAAACATAGACTTCTGGGTGAACATCGATCAACTCCAGGTTTTCCTCACTTTGTCACGCAGTCAGTTCCAGTGACATATTCCTCTCTTTCTTTTTTTTTTTGGCTCAGCCTCCAATTTTTGCCCACTGTCAAATGCGCCCTTGCATCACTCGCTCAAGTCTGGAATTTGGCGAACGCTCCCCCGTCACAGGATCCGAGCGGAAATCTGAGGAAATGAGGGAGGAAACACAAATTTGTTGGGAGTATCAAGGAATTTGTGGAAACATGCCACTAGCAATGCACACATTGGATGAATTTATTTATGTGGTATTCGATCAGTCTCGATCGGCAGTAATGCAGGATTTAAAACTCAGAATATCAGTCTATCGGAAACATTTCTGCCCTGTGACAAGTATTTTGTTTCCCCACATTACAGGAGTGAAAGCATTCCACATCATAAATCTTCCATTTATACAAATTTCAACCGATAAAAACAACATGATCATGCAGAGCTGCGACTCATTCCCGACGATATTTTTTACACATATCAGTGCTTTGGATCCCTTCCTGCTTGCTGGACAATTTCATTTGATTTAATCAGTCAGGTACCAAAGAGGGGATTCCCCGGCCAATTCAAACTGGTTCAATGATGCCCTGAGGAACACCATTAACGAATGCTCACTGACCAAAAGAGTACTGTATACGCCATATATTTCTCGAGTCTAAATTTTTGTGCATCTGAACTTCCCAACGATTTCGCAAGTGGTTAACTTCACGATCGTTGAGTGCTGTACTGAACAGAGAAATGTATACATGCACGGCACATTCATGGGGATCAGAGTCAATATTTTTATGTGTCTTTAAATTCACAAATAGCACCTGACTCACAAAATTCACAACAAATAAAAACCAGGTTGCGAAATATTCGGCGTATACAGTAGTCCTCATCATTAACAAGTTCTGCGTGGTAGATAAGAGCACACGGAATATTGGATTACTAACAATAGCCCAAACTCTACTCTTTCCAAGAAAATCCATTAACTGAATGGAAGGAGACTGTGTATGTCTAGCCAGAATGAGTGTGTGACCTAAATAAGATAAGACCGAAGTTAAGACCACAAGGCAAAATGTATACTGTAAAATGAGGAATGTTCGTGTGCACGCGACAGTTCTTGTCTACAATATATGCATTGAATGCCAGTGGCAATTTGCGAAAATTTCATGCCATGAAAAAGGCCGTCAGCTCCAATACGCGAAAATTTCATGCCACAAATATATCATGTTTTACAGTATTGCATCACAGTGAAGGTTACACTTTAAAAGCTTCTTACAATACATGTAGGTCTGTCCGAACATGTATTGATAATACCCACAAATTTATTCAGATTTACTCAACTTTTCCCACATCAGCAGACTATTTTCATTAAACAGCTTTCTTGTTGACTAAATTTTCCATCGAAAGGACTGCAAAATGATAGCTTGTTCAAAGTCAGACTGTACTATTTTAAACATACTTGTACAAGAACTTTTTCTTTTCTTGACTTGCTTAATGTCTAGGGGGTCAATGTCAAATTTATAAATCACATTTGTTTGACTAGAGCTTTTGATCTCCTTATTTTATTTCCCAGTCTGAAAAAATTAATGATGAGTACCAGTCTGGAAAATTATGAGTGACAGTGTTTAGGGTATCGATCAGTCTCACCCCTGGAGGTCGACTGTCAGATTTATTGAACACGACGGGGAAGCTTCAAGACCAAGGTCAACACAAGGAACAATGGGAAACCAATTCTGACATAGCGACACCCCATCGACAATACTCAGCTGCCTCTAACAGCTATCTCATTGCACTTTGCTTCTCCCTTCTTTTTTTCTTCCTTTTTTTTTGGGGGGGGGGAGTTGGTTGTTTCTTTTTTAATTTTTTTTGCTCTTCTCTTCAGTTAGAATAATGTTCACTCTGGTAGATCCAAAAATGTCTACAGTACAAGAACAAAAGATGATTTTTCCTGTCGGAAAGTTACAGATCACTTTGTTTTGTTTTGTTTTGTTTTTCTTGATGGGCCACCATTATGGAACCCCGTGCAGTAGTCTTCAGCCATGCAACAATGGGATGAAAACAAAACAAAACAAAACAAAATGGGAGTTGATCCTATCCTAAATTGGTCTTTCCTGTGAACTTTTAAGGAAGAACAAATGAAACTCTCTGAGAAGTTCATGACCAAATTTAAACTAAATCTGATTGGTCCCTTGTTCTGATCATTTGACGAGATGCTCAGAAATTGCTAGTGTGACAGTCTACATTATTTGCACGCAAACTCTGACAGTTTGAGGCTTTATTGAAACGCTTTTCCCTCTTGCATTAATCTACTTTCACGCACATCTCACACATCAATGCACTGCACTCAATGAAGATTGAGTGTAGTGCAAATTACAATCTCTATTATTTCTTTTGCTCTCTATCAAAATGTCTCTGAAACAATGACAGAAGACTGCAAAGAAATTAAGGGTGAAAATCCTAAATATGCCAATTACACACTGTCAGAGGCTCTGTTAAGTCCTTTTTTAACACACTGTGAAATCAGCATTTCACTTGATCTCATGGCAAGTTATGAGGTAAAACATGTCTGATATGCTTAAAATGTATTTTGTGTCTCTCTTGAGTACTTGAATATGAAATCAGAAGGAAACCATAGGAATTAATGTTTTATCATGCTCAATCAAACCTGCGGAACTGTAAGATAAATTTTAAACTAAGCACAGTCACTTAATATCTGATCAAAACAAAGAATTAAACACATATGAATATGATCCTTAGCTAATGTTTCACCAGCACTTCCTATTAATACCGCATAGTACGATCAGATCTTTTCTCTGCATGATCTTGATATTGTGGCTACTTTCTTTTGGTGTACCTTTACACGAGTACAATGCACTGAAATCATAGATTGTGGTTTCCCCATAAAAAGGGAATTTCAGTCACCCTGGGAAAGTTGGTACAATGTCACCTACAGTATGGTGTGACTATGTACACACCCCGATGAGCCTTTGAGGTTTTCATAAATGGCCAGTATACAATGTATGCCAAGTCATCATTATAAAATTACACACAATTTTGTAACTGTCATGAATAACTGTGCAACACTTTAAAGCAAAGTCAGTTAATTTTGCAAACAAACAGATAAGATTCTTCTTTTTTTTTTTTTACTGTAAAGGATTGTCTAAGATGTTTTGAGAATAACGAGCATTTTTAATAGAAAGATAGAATTGCTGCAGAATGGAGTCAATAACACAGAAGAAAAGTACAATGTAAACATTGATCGATATTTAACACCAAAATATTTGTGGCAAATTCTCTTTTCGAAACTGTGTATAAAATTTGTTTTGGCATATATCCCTGGCATTTTTTATTGCTTTTTTTTTCTCTCTCTCATTCACCTTTCCTCTTTTAATCTATAAATACTTTATTTGTCATCTGTCAGTCTGTTTGTCTGTCTCTATCTTCCCATTCATCTTCTTCTCCCTCTTTCTCCCTTCCAAACTTCTCCGATCTTTATCACTATTTTGATTTGATTTTCTCTAGGATTTTCTTTGAAAATGATCCTTGTTTCTCCATCTTCTTCTTCTTCTTCACTATAAGTACAGGCTGCCATCAGGTGTATTTTCATCCTGTATGAAGAGGTTTAACACTTTTAATGATAATTTATTTCAAAATACATGTAACAGGGCAGTAAAAGATACATTGTAGAAGCATGAATTGTCAAATAGGAAGGTTTTGATCTTTTGTGTGCTACTTCAGTGGCTATAAAAACTGCCCCCCCCCCCGAAAAAAAAGAGGTGCTTCTTATTTGCACCTAATAATGACTGTCTTCATCATTAGAAAGTTCTTCAACTTGACAATGGAACATATCTTTGGCAAATGCTAAATGTGAGAGGAGAAATTCTTATGAATACATAAAAAAAAAAATATGACTATGACTTGTATTAATGTCATAATGTAGAGCACTTCTGGTATCCATGATTAATCTGCACAAATGTTATTTGATGGCTTCTACCAAAATGATCATGGCAGCCTCTGCCATATCCATTAAATCTATTACTTTATTTCCTGGAAACTATGTTTGGGGTGTAATACTGTCTTGTGATCAACAGGTTTGTCGCCTTCAGCTTCAAAATAAACTTGGCACCGGCATACCAAAGCTTGGCACTAACCGCACAACTCTCAAGGCACACAGAGGGATGGAGACATCTCATCCTCGTATCAGGGCACCGTTTCATGAAAGTTGTCAGCCCTGACAAGTTGTCAGTCTCTGACGATCGCCATAGTAACAGTCAGTGACCAGAGCTTCTCAGCCAATCAAAACCATGGATTTTACTGAAATTGTCAGAGACTGATGACAACTCATCAGGACTGACAACTTTCATGAAACAGTGCCCAGGTGTCACAAATTTTTCTGGTTGTTGAACATGCAGGCACATTTGCAAAGAGATAACAGCCAAGTTGGAATCAAAATTTAACAAAAGAAATAAATATAACCCATTGTTCCACACATGATTATAAGGGTTCAGGGGTTGATCTAGGTTGTGAAATAAAGTTTAAAATGGACCATATAAAGAAAAAAAAAAAAGATGTCAAGCTACGGGCATGCTCTCATTCCAATTTTCATCATGATGAGAGTAATACACTGGTCAGATACAAGTGAACCGAGTTATGTCCGCGGATGTTTGTTCGAGTTTTCCTCTCTCTTCCACCGACGAGCAAAAATTGCTTGCTTCCATATCTCTCACCGATTTTAGTGCGAGTCTAAAAACCTTTTGCTGAACAATGGAGCCGACTCTCTGATCGTACAGAAGAAAAATAAAGCAGAAATTAATTGCTTCCTAAAATAGATAATCAAATTATTGTGCCAAAGCCTAGAGGGCAACAATTTCTCAAGACTCTGGAACTGAACACGCGATTTTGTACATTCTTAGTAAAATGATGCAGCAGTAAATATAGGGCAATTCAAGGCAGTTGTCCCATAATTGGCAGAAACAAGTGCATACAATGTAAACAATCTGAAATAAAGACACACTGTGTATGACTTTTGTGTGTGTGTGTGTGTGTGTGTGAATGTTTTCTGTCCTATCTTCAATCATTTCATTTTTTGTAATCTACATCTTCAAGACAATACATAGAAACTTAAGACTGGCAACTCAATATGCCTTTAAAACATTGTACAGCTGTGCAAAGCAACCACCAACACCCTCCTTGGTAATTAACTTGATACATAGGGCCTACATGTGACCTAAAAGTAACACTACTACATAAGTGCTGTTTGAGACTCAAAAACGTGACCCTCCCAATCCACCCCCACCCCCTCCCCCTCTGGTGACCATTCACTGAATTTCTCTGTTTGATCAGTGGCAAAAGGAAAACCCATCTGTTTTCGCCAAAGCGATTTAGGCAAACAATTACGGAAGATTACTGCACGAGGACAATGCACAGCCTTGCCCCATGCCTGACAGACAACCTTTCCATGGACTTGACTTTTTGTAGCGTCTTCACAGATCACCATCCTTCAGCCTGACCGAGAAAACTTTCTCGGGTTTATGTCCTGCTTCCTTGAGTGTCCAACATGATGTGAATTACATGCTTGTCGACAGTTTTTGGAAAGGCACAATTTCATCTTTTTTCCTCTCCAAAATATTTTGTAAATGAACGACGGATACCATAAATATATGCCTTCAAAGCTACATACAGACATGAAAACTGGCAAACCAAAGTTTTGACGATTTACTTATTGACATTAACCTCTCTGTCCAAAAATATAAAATGACAAAGAGAAATTGACTGAGATCATACAAGTATCTGTCCTACATTCCTTTGTCTATTAGATCTAGATGCTAATGCTAGTTCAAATGAGTAATGATGTTAAAACTTAAACAGAAAATTGCTTCCAATACCGAAGTTTTGACAATTGTATCATTGACAGCAAAAATAAAGAAAACACATAAAGTGTACAACAAAACTACAGAGATGAGCAAAATATTGTTGTCTTACATTTGCATGTCTATGTTGGCAATGGACAAAAAAAAAAGCTCCTCCTCTCTAAAATTTAATCCCACCCAGTCAAGTTTACACACCATATTTTTCTGCACCTTATATAATCTTTTCATTGCATTTTTTCTTTATCCTTATGCTATCTATTTCCCTGAAACACAATCAACTGAGGGACTTAACATGTTGTTTTTATTTCCAGGGAAATTAGCACATGAGACATCTTAATACAGATTGAAATACACAGTCAAATTTCCTCATCAGGAAATTTGACAGACTTCATTTGATATATTTCCTTTACTTTAATCCTTTCAAGGAAATAGACACACAACTCTTAGATTAAGGACAGTTCAGTATTTTCAATCTAGAGTATTTTTTGGTGCACTTGATAAGGAAAGCATCTAGAATTCTAATGTGAACACAATCTGAATTAATCTGTCAGATTAAAAAGAACTATTGCTTACATATCTTTCTGTCTTCTCCGGCAAAACCCCACCCTTTCTTTCTCTCTCCTCTCGCATGTCGCATCATTTACAGGGTTCATTCCTGTGCTAATGTGAGCACTGGATCAAGTGAGTTTAAATGATCAATGATTAACTGTCATTTTTTTTTTTTTTTTTTACTGATCATACAAATCTATGAAAGAACTTTTGGCAATTAGACCCAGGGGAACAGACTTCAGTTGACACATTACAGATCTATGTTTTAGGGTCAGAGATCCCTTTCCTTTGACAAGATGGGCGCAAAATGCATTATAAGTGTTCCATGTCTACACGTAACATCAAACTAACAGCAGCAATTAAAATCACATTCCTTTGTAGATAAAAAAGAGAACACGAGCTCTAAGGGAATTGTTGAATTAGATTTTTTTTCTAATACTGATACAAAAAAAAAAAAAATTGAAAGAAAGAAGGAGAATACCAAACAATCTTAGCACAAATAAACATACATAAGTAAAGATGCAATTTGTTTGATGGTCAAAAGTCATTCAATAACATGTTCGATGTTATTTGATCTGATTTGTGCAAGTGTGTTCCCAGAATATGCAAAGCTCTTAGAAGACCACTCTACAGTAAATTTCACCATGCAATATACATGGTACTTCAAACAAATAGTACATCATTATCAGTGCATGGCATCCTTTTTTTTTTTTTTTGCCTTTACAATAATGCTTATAGGGCTGCCAACCTCTGCAAAATCAGAACATATTGATCCACATTGCAAAACATATTTTGAAGGCATGACATATATCTAAATTAGTTTAAAAATGAAAACAAGAAGAAGATACATACCAAACATGCTACATCACATCTTTTTAAAAAATAGTTTTCCGCTTCTAAATATATCTTATTCTTGTATTCATTAAAGGTAGGGGATACCTTTTACAGATCTCCCAAAATGCAGCAAAACATTAAATATGAACCTCAGGGGACTTGCTTATGTAGGCCACTACCGAGAAATTTGGAAGTCAACATTTATCTACAATTTGAATAATGCACAAAACTCAACTACTCATTAGTTCTGTGTGTCAGCCACACTTAAGCCTTTTTGTTGCAGTCTTCTGTATCTTTTATCTATAAACACAAATCTAAAAGTATAAGAGCTGATGTAATAACATATAGAGTGTGTGGCAAGAATGTATATAGAAATGTTTGTAAGTTTGGATGAACTTTCTTCACAAAATATACATGATGGACACACATGCAGTGCATGGGTCTGCAAAGGTAGCCTAGTAATGTAGCGTACTGGAATTTACGGTGAGCCCCGAAAAAAATTCAATTCAAAATCTAACGGTCAATAAAAATGTACTTAATGTTACCTTCCGCTTTCAATACTTTGTGGGAGTTTTTAAAATGATACTCTCTTCAACATACCACTGTATTTATACAACTCTTCATTTAAGGCATGCAAATGGGATTCCCTACCTTTAGGCCATTGTTCCTGTTGATGAAATAATATTAATAAAAAAAAATACTACATATTATTGTAATTTAAACTATATGAACAATGTATCTGGGAGCTCTGGGTGTTCATGGATAGGCTTTATGGCTCTTGATTGAATTGAATCATAGCTTTGGTGCAAGTTCTCAGTAAAACTGACCATTGTACAAGAATATAAAGAGATATATCTCTTTGATCTCTTTTCATCAGATCACATATCAAAATAAAAAACTAAACTCTTAAGAACATGTGAAAAACAACACGCCTTCCATCATTCAGGGCATACAAGTATTTCCATTCCAGTAATATTTAAATGACATTTCAAATAACATTCTAATGTGATTTCAATAAACTCAAATCATTTCAGTCAATACAGCCCTGATGTAGAGAATAAAAATTTTATGTATACTGTGCTGAAGTTTCAGGTATTGATCATCAGTCATTTTCATGTGGGGGGGGGGGGGGGGGGACCTACATTGTACATGTACTATACGTTGACTATCTAAACACTTATTCAAATTTATGAAGTTCTTCCGTCGAGATGTTTTCATTGCAACTGATTGACAAATTGCCCTACATCGACGTAAATAAGCACTGAATTGATCAGTGTTTTTTTTTTTTTTTTTGTCCACTATCTAAACACTGTTGCTAAAAAACTGTACAATGTTTTCATCCTGTTTTATATTACAAGGTCTTACACATGTACTGTCTTTCACATGCAATGCCAACACTGTTTGGATAATCTCCCACCTTATTTCCTGCCTACACATGTATATCTGTCGGTCCGGCGATGACTAATTCCAAAAGGTACTTCCCAAAAAATGGTCTAATATAGAAGCTGATGGGCATGTGTGTTCTGCTTTCTACTTCATTTTCACTTTGACTCTTTGATCAATGCAATCACAGGCCTCAAATTTCGCCAGTTTTAGGGACAGGCAATTTTTGGTTGTAGGGGCACTCTCTCTCAAAATTTTTTAAGGGCAGCAAGGAAAAGTTGCAGTAAGCATGGTAATTTTGAGAGAGGCATTGCGGCAAGTAGATAGGGCCTTGCGGCAAATTGCCTTTTGCCTCCAGGGTGATTCGAGGCCTGAATCAAATAAACATGTGTAGTATGAACTCATTCAAACCCAATTATACCTACAGTGTAGTCTGCCTTAGATATTGAGTGTAACATACAACTGCAGTGTCCAATTTCAAGGTACATTCTTCACTGGATGTACAATACATCATGGAAAGATCGTTTTGGATGTGTAGTATCTGAATACTACTGACTTTAAGCTCGTACTTTGGTTATAACAAATTACTCAGGAATCTAAGTGCATGGCTAGAACACTATGCAATAATAGTATCTTCTTTAATATTCTAGAACAAGTTGTAAAATGTGTTGATTTTGTTTCAGTTGAATTCCCTAAAGTGCAACATACAGAAAGTTGTAATCAAACCAGAATTCAAATCTCCAACTGAATTTCAGACTGAAAGCATTGGTCATGAAGGACATTTTTCTTTTAAACCACAATTGTTTACAAAATTACTTAAAAATTAACCATAGTGATACTGGGAGTTTGACATGGATTTTGCTTTACAAAGACGTGGAGTAGTTATAGTACTCTGCACCCTTGAAGATGAGGCCTAAAAAGAAAAAAAAAATTATGCAATGTATTTTTATCTTGTATCATGTTACACCTAACAAGTGCAATTATCTCTCTTGTGTGTCTCGTGAGAGTCATTAATTGAACAGCTGGAGGGCTGAATAAGGGAACCTTATTGTGCCACATTTTCTTTTATAACTCCTGCTGAGTTTGCTGATATCACTTCAACAGCATTCCTGAGGGTACAAGAGGATAAACACAACATTATTGACACTTTTTTTGTTTGTTTCTGTTTCAAGTTATACCCAGTAATTTGTACTAACAGTATGTTAAATCTACCCTTGAGTATCAAATAAATAGTATTGCTTGAATCCTAGACACAAAGTAGTGGGTGACCATCATCTCTGCTTTGCCCCATTTCATTCTCAATAGCAACCAGCAGAATATCATTTAATCTAATTACCCATTTTATATTGCACAAATGTAGTATGCACATTGTGATAGAAAATCTTTCATTTCAACATGAATGCAAAAGGTCAAGCACGGCCAGATTTTAATGTTACAATTTCCCCAGCAAGAATGGGCAGGGGCTAAACTAAAACTGTTACACCTCAGTAGTAAATGACAAAGCAGCATGTTTGGAGTATGGTCTTCACACAAAACAGGGAATATGCAAGAAACTCTTTTTTTTTTTTTCTTACATTTGCCTTGGTTAAAACACAAATTAGGAATCTCTGATAAGTACAAGTTAGTGTACGTTTTACACTGAAAAGTATTACACATTATATCGTACAAAAGAGTGTAAATATGCTTGTACAGTACCGTACGTTCATGTATCTTTTGCTTCACTAAGACCCATCTTTGTCTCAATATCATGAAATTTGAATATTTTTCTATGTTGGTTGCTGATACCCCATTCTTTTCCCAAACATTTTTAGGCAAGATGACTGAACAGGTTTTGTTTGCTTGTGTGTTGTTGGGTTTTTGTTTTGTTTTTTCTTTCATGGAGAGACTACCTCACTAAGGAGTACCTCCTTTTTATAGGGACTACCTCCTTTGGGACTATCTCCTTAGGGAATACCTCCCTAGGAACATGTGCCCTGACAACCATGGGGCCTTGTTTCCGGTGTGAGGCTTGAAGAACGGTTCCAGGAGGATATGGCTTTTTCCTCCGTTATCAAGAAACCATCTGAATGTCTGTAACAACATTGGAATACATAGAGCTCTACACTGTGCAATCCTCAAGAAAAGTTGAATCACTAGTCTCTTTCTCTCCCTCAATCACTCTGGATCTATTTCTCTCACTCACAAATACCATTTACATCTATGGATCTCTACCTCTATCTCTTTATCTCCTCTATATCTCTCTCCTACAAGTATCCCTAGTTTTCCTCTCTTTTCTATGCTGTCTTTATACAGTATCTTATATTTATCTCTCATCGTATACTACACTCTATCTCTCCCTCTCCTACAGGGCAGATACTCTCCAACTTTTATCCCACTGTCAACTTCCATCATGCAGAACACCTCTCTGCAAAAAAGGTAGAATTTCATTCCAATTTCATTCCTTAAGGAGAGTTAAGACATTAATGTGGCTAAACATATCACATCAAGACATTTATGTGGCAAAAGGTGGCTAACATCACACTGGGATATTTAAGGCTCTGACATTAATGTGGCTAAATACATCAAATCATTTCTCACATTGTACAGTACTGATATTTCCTTTTATTGAGTAATTCTTACAACATTGGCAATGACAAGCAAAAATTTCTACCTTACAGTGACTTCTTAGAAGTACAGCAGATTTGGAATATTCTTTTACTCTTGACTATTATTGTAGAAATACAACAGATTTGCTACAGCACCTGATAGACAGAACACAGATGTCTTTCCATTCACTGACTGCATTCCCCCTATCAAAATCATCTCAACACACATATTTGTACTTACCTTCCCATTTACTTGGTTGATATATTCACCAATGACTCAAAGCTCCCTCTCTCGTTTCTATTCTCTCTCTTGAACTGCACAAAAGAGAAAGATTTAGTGCAAAAGGTCCACTGTGCTGTTGACACATTGACAACTTCCTGCCCACTTCGTCACAAAGCAACCAATTATTTCCTCCCTCGAGTTCACAGACTGTGTCCAATCCACAGAATGGTGATATGAAAACGTCACATGGCACACATGCTGAAGACACTGTGTGACATCCCTCCTGTCAGCAATTGTAAATATTTAGTTCCTCATTACTTTATACCACTTCAAAGAAAGTCCACATACATGTACGTATGTGACATGAAGAATCAGCAAAGACACTATGTTTGGAACACGGGAAAGCACTAACTTGGCCAGGATTCAGAAATTCATATCAATTGGCATTAACTACATGCATGGGATGAGGAGTGCAAACTAAGAGTGCATTCATCCTGGATGTGTGTGAGGGATCTGCCGGGTCGGGGTTAGAATGAAAATGTACTTTTTGCGGAGTCTGACAGCAGCATAGCAGGATGCGTGTCTTCACGGTGTAGTGCCTGACACGCGACTGCCTCGGTTGCTGGCTGGCTGCAGCTACGGCTTCACAGCTGTGAGTGACTGAGAGTTTTGGCACCCGGAGCACACCCACGATGCTTCGCAGCGGAACGCGTCACCCAGCAATTAATTCTTTCATTGGCTGACTCAGCCACGCACAAAAAGTCAGTGACAGTATACAAGAAAGGCAGTTTGCTCTCTCTCTCTCTCTCCTTTCTCCCTTTTCTCTTTTTTTTTCTCCCTTTCTCTCTCTCTTTCTTCTCTCTCCTTCCTCTACCTCTATCTCTTGCTTTCTGAGACCATTACAAACTCTCAAAAACTTTCCCTATTAGCTGTACTATATTTTTCTTTTCTAAATTCTTCCTTCGTGTATCTATTCTCATTTCTGTTTTTGGTAACAGTGACCTTTTCCTCACACCACTCGGAATGTCCTCATTGGTACAACCATGGCACTTTTTACAAGGTCACATACCGACTGCGTCCATGTCCACAGTTGCTGCCACATGCTACAGTATACCACATGATCCCCAGGCACATGAATGCTTAGGGCATTCTAAAAATACCTAGAATTTCCCAAGCTTTCCCAAGTGGACTACTGGGCAAGTGTCAACAGCCACAACAAAAATCACTATGCAAGCATCCACATTTTACTTGGTTGCCCCACTGTGACCTGAGCTGTCATCAGGCTCTGCTAGACTGAATATCACAACAAAGGGCACAAATAGATAATGATAAACTGTACTTGTTCTTACTTCCACAACTGGGTTGTAAAAAAAACCCACACATTATTGATCAGTTCTGTTGACAGCAGAAAATGTTACCTCTCAAGATACCTGTTTGAATAACTTTTTACCATGCTACACAAGATGCAAATTATTCCAGAGTGGCAACAGCTTCAATGTTCAAAACAGAGTGAAATTCTACACTTTACATGAAAGTGAAATTCTACATTTTACATTGTAAAGCATCTTAAGCTTAAATCAAAACTTATAGCAACTCTTGAGATCTTTGTTATGTGAGAATATGATTAGATGGAAAGCTTGGCACATCAATCAATCATAGAAGAAAAAAAAATCAACCTCTTTTCAAACAATTCTCTATTTGCCAATAATTTTTAGTTTTTAAAGAAAATATATCTGCCAGAATACTATGACTATCTACCCAGAGTGTGTGAAAAATGATCATTTGTGATGGTCAGCAACAACCTTTCCCCTTGAAGCAAGTACTATTTCTGAAGCACTAAAAACTACAAATTTGTATACTCAAGTCAGATAGTTGAAGGATGCATTTAACTGTATCAAAATATCCCAAGTCTGAAAGTGTCTACAATCCATGATGCTTCCATACTCCTTGTGATGTGTTACTCCCTGCTGAACTCCTACCCAAGGGGCGGATCCGAGAATTCTGTAAAGAGGGGGTGCCTTTACAAAATTAAAGGGGGGCACAAGCACCCCCATTTTTTTCTTTTTGTCACCTCCCCCAAGGGAGGAGGTTATGTTTTCGTTACCGTTGGTTTGTTTGTTAGTTAGTTAGTTTGTCTGTGTGCAAAATATGGCACGAATTTGGATGAAACTTGCAGGAAAGATTGAGAACGACACAAGTAACAAATGATTAAATTTTGGTAGTGATCAGAAAATTTTTACGTATTTTATGAAGGATGTTTGGTATTTTGCCAGGTAGGGCCGGTGCGCTCCCCCTGGATCCGGCAAGTGCTGCTACCCTACACACATTACTGGTGACATACAGGTACAATGCACTTGTCATCTGATCTGATCTCACAATCATTGTTTCACACTGCACTTCCATAACTTATCTCCACTTCCCATCATCGCCCCCACAAACGGGAAACTTGCACAAATTATGCTACATGCACAGCACATGGGACAGTAAATACAGTATGTAGAGAGAGGCACAAATCTCAGACCTTGACATGCAGTTTCCTGACTTGCTTTCTCGCTTTCCTCCTGACCCACTTTTGAAGTGGTCCATAGAGGAACTCTGCCACTGACCACTGATGCAGTGAAGGCCATCACTATCATTCTGTAAGCACTTCATACATACTATTGTTAGGGACAAACTGTCAATTTTGAATTGTGAATAAAACATAAAAACACACAAAGTTGTTGCTTTTGCTGTTCTTTTGTCTTATTTTTCAACAAAGAAGACTGTTGCAAATTGATAGGACATGGCAGAGTGTAGTTCATACATTGTACCTTTTGTTTTACTGTACATTTGTTTTCATACATATCATGTTTTTATTTCTCATACTCTCTGAAAAGGGTTGTAAGAAATGAATTGTGAATTAAAGTTCAAAATTCAGTTCAAGCTCAGTGATGTCAAATAAATATGAAGCTTGTTATGACCAAAATCACTCTGAGAATGATCGCACAAAAGAAACAATCAACTAATGTTCAGGCGGTTTATTAACAGTGATATTGTGGGTACAGACTCGTGATCGGTTCTCACATTAGTACAATAACGGTCAATAGAAACAGTTACAAATCAGTAATAGAATCACTTACACTTAATACATGCAATATCCCTGGAAATGTCCAAATACGATGCTCGACACACAAATGAATGGTCCTTGATGCACCGATGAATGATTCCTCCAACGTAAATTCAGAGGCACTGGTTGCAATAATCCACGTTATAAATCCAGGGTATAGGTCCACAGCGAAATGTGCAGAATCCAATGTTATGACGACCACGTCCAGTCGATGCGTTGAATGATGATTCACTTTATAATGTCCAGCAAGGAATCCAGCCCGTCACAGCTTTGCCGTAACAATGTCCGTTGACACTAAAATATGGAGTCTATCTCCAATGTAGGCAAATTAATTCTCTGCAGGCAAAATGTCTTCCAGGCCTTATCTCCACAAACACAATTTGTATAGCAGGTCAGCAGGTAACACAGGACTGACTATAACAAGTCGCTTCAGAGCCAGAAGTGACGTAACTCTCAGAGCAGAGGTGTTGGGTACTCTGCCTACCTCAGAATTTCTCCTGCTTATATACTATCCATTCACCCCTTTCTAGTACATTCTGTAATTTTCTCCAACCTGGGGCTACATACCTGAACATACTAGCAAGTCCAAATTCCAGGAATCCTGGATGACTCACTTCCTAATATGTGCATAACATCATTGCCAAAATTAACTACCAATCACATTGGGCTACAAGGGCAGTGCCTCACTCAGCCAGCACTTCCCAGAATTTTCTGGAATGGGTGAAATCATTCTAGATTGAGTGAGCTATAATGTATTTCCTGTCACATGCATACATGTACTGTAGCTACACTGTATACCATGTAGAAAATTCTCCACTGATCTGGTCAGCCTGTATGTACTATATCTATATCATATAGAATGTTCTCCATTATTCTGGTCTACCTGTGTACATACACATTAAACAACCATGCATACAGCCTTGATACATGTACATAACTACTTGTGTGTACATTTGTGACACCATCCCCCATGGGAAAAAGAAAGCCTTGCCGTAGCAAGGGTTTCTTTTACCTTCACACTTTCTCATTGTTATTTACAATGAATGTGAAGTAAAATCCAAATCAAGCAACAATAATCACATACTATCACATGCCTTTTGAATAGCTGCATTAATTCCATGTTCTCTTTTCATGGATACCATTTACAATGATATTGCTTGGATTCTTAAAGCTTATACAATCATGTCAAACTGTTTTGCATTCAGTAATGGATATGCTAAACACATGTATACACTGTAAGTGGCGCGGTGAAAACTTTTCACCCTTAACTTCTACTGTGCTATCCACTATCTATGTCACACCAACTGACTTTCGGTCATAACACTCTTTCAACATATTGACATGACACATTCTCTGATCTGTGCTCCTGTCTGGTGTACTGATCACATAGTTCACATCATCGAATTTCTTTTTGACACAGTATGGGCCACTGAACTTGGCTTTCAGTGGTTCACCTTGTATGGGCAGCAGTACAAGAACTTTGTCACCTGGTTTGAAAGTTCGGGCTTTGGCATTTTTGTCTGCCTTTCTCTTCATTGAATCTTGTGACACTTTCAAGTGTTCCCTAGCTACCTCACAAGCCTTTGAAAGCCTTTCACGAAACTTTGACACATAGTCAAGTAGGTGGACCTCATCATCCTCAGTCATGAATTTCTCTTTGATGAGCTTCAGTGGGCCCCTAACTTCATGACCGTACACCAACTCAAATGGGCTGAAACCCGTCGACTCATTTGGGGAGTCCCTCGTTGCGAACAGCAGGAAAGGGATGCCCTTATCCCAATCCTCGGGATACTCCTCACAAAATGCCCTAATCATTGTCTTTAGGGTCTGGTGGTAGCGCTCCAACGCACCTTGGGATTGGGGATGATAAGCTGACGACTTCAGCTGCTTCACACCCAAACGATACATCACCTCTTGAAATATGCCTGACATGAAATTTGACCCTTGGTCAGACTGCACTTCCTTGGGCAACCCATACCTAGTGAAAAACTGCACTAGAGCATCTACCACAGTCTTAGCAGTGATATTTCGCAATGGGATAGCCTCTGGAAACCGTGTAGACATATCCATGATTGTCAAGAGGTACTTATGACCCGACCTAGTCCTAGGCAAAGGTCCAACACAGTCGACTAAAACCCGACTGAATGGTTCTTCAAACGCAGGTATCGGAATCAATGGCGCCGGCTTCACTGAATGCTGTGGTTTACCAGCCACTTGACATGTGTGACAAGTCTTGCAAAACTCAGCCACATCCACATTCAACCCTGGCCAATAAAAATGCCTCATGATCCGATCCTTTGTCTTTCTGACGCCTAAATGGCCGCCAACAGGTAACTCGTGAGCAATCCTCAAGATCTCACTGCGGTAACTGGGAGGGACAACAACTTGACGGACCACCGTCCAATCCTCATCAGCTGGTTTATGGGGAGGTCTCCACTTCCTCATCAAAATGCCATCTTTGACATAATAGCACTCAGGGACCTTTTCAGCCTCAGCCTCAGAACACGCCGTCTGAGACAAGCCTTTCAACTCAGAGTCTGCCTGCTGTGCTTCAACCAAGGAAGACTTGCTAAACAGCCCATCACTGTTAGCCTCGGAGCCTAATACAGCAACCCCATCATTCAAATCCTTGAAAAAGGTTTCTGCCAACCAAACACCGGAATTCTCCTCCACATCAACAGAATCCGCATCATCTTGAACAGCTCTACGAGCCTGAGACCTAGTCACAACACAATCTGGGAAAATCCCAGGAAACTCCTCCTGCAACTGCTCAGTTTCAGCAACCACCACTGGTTTATCCGAAACAACTGGAGACGCAACCACCTTGTCCCCAGCCAAGTCATTCCCCAACAAAAAGTCAATGCCTACCATGGGCAACTCAGGAACAACTCCAACAGTCACAGGACCAGAAACTAGGTCACATTTCAAATCCACTCTATACAGTGGTACTGACATATAACTGCCATCAACAGTCTGAATCAAGACTTTTGCATTCACTGCACTATCTGGTGGAAAAGTCATACCACCATCCACCATCAACGACTGAGAGGCCCCCGTATCCCGCAGGATGACCACTGGCTTACCTGCCTCACCAGAAGTACATGGGGTCACCTCACCATCAAACAAAAAGCTACGATAGCTCTCATCCACCTGCTTCAGCTTATCTTTGAATTTGGGAGATTGACTTTCAATGGCCTGTGTTTCACTGAACGGGACACTATTTTCGGGTAGGACACTTTTTGACATGACAAATCCCATGTCCTTCTTTGTTTTGTTTTGCAACTTCCAACACTGTGACTTCACGTGCCCTGTCTTGTTACAGTGAAAACATTTGATGACATTTGCACTTGTACTGGACCCTTTGTCAGATTGAGGCTTTGGTGCCGATGAAGTTTCAGAACTCGTGCCTTTTTCAGAACCAGCATTCTTTGGATTGCTCGACTGATTTTTGTCTCTCTTATTTCCAGAGAAATTCCTGAAAGGTGGTCTGTTGTCATTTCTGTGGGTCAGCTCATACTCATCAGCCATCAAGGCTGCTTTATGCAAACTTGTCACTTTGTGATCATCCAAATGTGACCTCACACTGAAAGCAACACTCTTTTTGAATTCTTCCAAGAGAACAACCTCACGTAGGTTATCAAAGTCCTGATCCACTTTCAGGGATCTGTACCACCTATCAAACATCATTTCTTTTTCACGAGCAAACTCAACATGTGTCTGGCCTGGTTTGCGGTACGAATTTCTGAACTTATGTCTGTATGCCTCTGGCACCAACTCATATGCATTCAACACTGCTTTCTTGACTGTAGCATAGTCACGTGATTGCTCTTCAGAGAGAGATGAGTACACATCAGCTGCTTTGCCGACAAACACACTTTGAAGGAGCAAGGGCCAAAATTCCTGTGGCCAGTTCAAACTGTTAGCCACCTTCTCAAATGACACAAAATATGCATCAACTCTGTTTTCTTCAAACTTTGGCACCAATCGAATGTTCCTAGCCAAATCAAATTCAGAGGGAGCCCTTTCATGATTTCCAACAGTCTGTGCATGAGTCAATTCCATCTCACGCAATTTCAGTTGTTGCTCCACTTCAATTTTCTTCATTTCAATTTCTCTTTCCACTTCTCTTTGTTTTTCCCTTTCCTTCATTTCCATTTCTAATCTCATCTTCTCTTTCTTCATTTCCATTTCCATTTTAGCAAGCTCAAGCCGCATTTGATCAGAAATTTGAGCTTGATCTGGAGTGTCAATTTCTTCTTTGAGCTCCATGTGACCAGCTACTAAGTCAAGAATTTCTGCCTTTCTTACACCTTGTGGAACATCAACATTTAAATGCTGTGCAATAGCAGTCAAATCACATTTGCGTAACCTTTGCAAATCTTTGAGGGACAAATCTGTCCTCTGAACAAATGCCTGGACATCCATTGTACTGATTGACATTGTCGCAATGTATTACACACAATGTACACTTAAACAATCAACTCACTGGTATTTTGTCTGTACCAATATTCTAGGTTCCGGAACGTTCCAAATTCTAAGTTTAGGCTTTACATTCACTTCCCGGACAAGCCCCCAATTTTGTTATGACCAAAATCACTCTGAGAATGATCGCACAAAAGAAACAATCAACTAATGTTCAGGCGGTTTATTAACAGTGATATTGTGGGTACAGACTCGTGATCGGTTCTCACATTAGTACAATAACGGTCAATAGAAACAGTTACAAATCAGTAATAGAATCACTTACACTTAATACATGCAATATCCCTGGAAATGTCCAAATACGATGCTCGACACACAAATGAATGGTCCTTGATGCACCGATGAATGATTCCTCCAACGTAAATTCAGAGGCACTGGTTGCAATAATCCACGTTATAAATCCAGGGTATAGGTCCACAGCGAAATGTGCAGAATCCAATGTTATGACGACCACGTCCAGTCGATGCGTTGAATGATGATTCACTTTATAATGTCCAGCAAGGAATCCAGCCCGTCACAGCTTTGCCGTAACAATGTCCGTTGACACTAAAATATGGAGTCTATCTCCAATGTAGGCAAATTAATTCTCTGCAGGCAAAATGTCTTCCAGGCCTTATCTCCACAAACACAATTTGTATAGCAGGTCAGCAGGTAACACAGGACTGACTATAACAAGTCGCTTCAGAGCCAGAAGTGACGTAACTCTCAGAGCAGAGGTGTTGGGTACTCTGCCTACCTCAGAATTTCTCCTGCTTATATACTATCCATTCACCCCTTTCTAGTACATTCTGTAATTTTCTCCAACCTGGGGCTACATACCTGAACATACTAGCAAGTCCAAATTCCAGGAATCCTGGATGACTCACTTCCTAATATGTGCATAACATCATTGCCAAAATTAACTACCAATCACATTGGGCTACAAGGGCAGTGCCTCACTCAGCCAGCACTTCCCAGAATTTTCTGGAATGGGTGAAATCATTCTAGATTGAGTGAGCTATAATGTATTTCCTGTCACATGCATACATGTACTGTAGCTACACTGTATACCATGTAGAAAATTCTCCACTGATCTGGTCAGCCTGTATGTACTATATCTATATCATATAGAATGTTCTCCATTATTCTGGTCTACCTGTGTACATACACATTAAACAACCATGCATACAGCCTTGATACATGTACATAACTACTTGTGTGTACATTTGTGACAAGCTTGAATTGTAGTACACGATGTAGTACTATAAAAGTTACAGCTTAACAAATTTGCATTGTAATGTTTATCTACATGATACGCTGTACTTCCTGAAGAAAAATGTTTCTCTCTGTTACAAGAAAATGAGCAGGAAGGAGTAAGAAGTAATCACTTAAAACAGAAGTCCTAGTAGTGATTCATCATGGCATATATGTAGTAGTTGAAAGAATGAAAACAGTGCATGTTTTGGTGGTGGTGGTGGTGATGGGGGGGGGGGTATTTGTATGTATGGACACAGGATGAATGTCAGACTGAATATGATGATGTCAGTCTGTTGATCCCACTGGTGAAGGCACAAGATACATGTACTAGTAGCCAATGTGTCTTTTGTCTTACACTCTGCTGAATTTGTCCCACAATATATCATCTGTGACTTTCAGGTTTAACTGCTTTGTTGTTGTTGTTTTCTGTGGTGACTAAATGAACACGCACTCTGAAAATGTGCACTATAATTCTTAACAATTCATCATGATGCTAACAAGCCATTGTACTTTACCAAGGGTCAAGGTCATCTGTCTGTTAAGAGACAGAATACCAATCCTATGGCTGCTTGGATTACTATAGTGCTGCATATGAATCTCAGCTGCTGTGCACAACAAAATATCCAATCATGGCTGATTCTGGAATTTTTATGTTCTTATTGAACTATGTTCATGTAGAGCTTGATATCAGCTTTTCCTGATACAGTTAGAGGTTTCTCCAACCTTTTGACCTCTCTTCCTTCTCTAATATAACCACCCAAGTCTGTTCATTTGTTGTTTTTAATTCTCTAAACAAAGTGGCGTTTCAGACTTTCAGTCTTTAAAAGAATTGACACATTTAACTTTTATGGAGTTACATCTGCGAGTCTGAAAGTTAACTTGAATCATGTTTCTCCCAGTCACATTTATCAAATGATATGTGGCAAACCATGGCAGTCTGGAAATGTTTCTGAATTGAGTTTTTCTTGATTCTGGGTATGAGTTTGCAGTCTGAAAGATCTGAATCCATGAACATACATTGAACAGTTGTACTATTAACAGTAGGAGACAGAACATTGAGAGCTTTGACCTTGCAGTCTATTTTCCTGGCTTCATACATGTTGTTGCACTCTCCCTCACAAGGAGATGTGAAGATTAATAAGTCCTGGAATGAGTAAACACAGCTGCTGTACTGTTCATCATTTGTTGTAAGCAGTCAGTGAGGGACTTGAACAATTGTCAACTCTGAATAAGAGTAAATGCAACAAGTTCATCCAACACCTGTGATTACAAACAAGAGATTTTTGAGATATGAAAGTCCTCAAAGGCAAATTATGTGTTTTCCATAGATTTGCTTTATAAATGGCAAAATGCTACCAACACCACATGTGCCCCCAATTCTCTCAAACTACCTTTCTGCTTGCCTGATCACAAATCAATGTAGGCCACCATCATCATACGCGTACCAAGCCAAAGGACACACTATCATGAAAGTGTGACACTCGTTTCCTGCATTAACAATTGTAATACTATGCCAATCCTTTCCAGACCATTACTAAGCTTCAGGTGAAGCCAGGTACAGAAAAAAAAAAAACAACATAAAAATTAGGGTCTACATAAGGTGGTCTATCCTATGTTCATTCTCTGTGTTTCTTCAAATTTTTTTACAAAGTCTCTAGTGCACCAGTTAGCTCTCATCAAATCACCAGTAAAACATTTTTATGAATATCATTATCTATTGTAGACACCTACGTTAGAGGCTATTAAAAAGCTCACATTCATAACTAATGAATCAGCGTTCCTTTAGTTTTATTTTGGTTTCTGTTATAAATTACATATTGTATTGTGATTAAGACAATCTTTTTCAGATAACATGGTATTATGATTACAAGTACAAATTTATCACATTTACATTGTAGATTCTAGCGATACGATCTAAAGGTGCCCTAGCCCCTACGCTACGTCATCTAATCTTTTTTTCTTTATCACTCTACTATTGTTTAGAATCTAACGTTAGAGCTTCTATTTACTATATATCACTATCAGGAATAAATTACCGTATGCATTTCTATCAACTTGAACATGTTTGCTGGTTTAAATAAACATTCAATTATTGTCAACAAATTTAGATCTTGGTAAACAGTAGCCTGACCAGACTGCTGTGCAAAGCACAGCAGTCTGACATGTACTAGTGTTTAAACGACCGTCGCTTTTGATGGCAAGACCACAAAAAATGTCTTTTATTTTGTTTGATTTTAACAGTAGTACCACCCACCTATATTGTATTTTGCTGATGGTTGAGTTGAATTTGGTGTTTTGTTGGTATCCAAACCTTATTGTTGAATTTTTCCGAGTAGATTGTGCGATGATTCACAAAATCAACGAACTACCACGAACGCTCAACCCGAGGTAGGGCCTACCGTGGTAGCACTTTACGTACGCCCGTGCGTTTCGTAAAGCTTGTCGTCTTCTACTACTACATAAATGTATTTCCGCGCGTGCTGCTCTCATGATTTGACGTCACTTCCGCTCTGACTAGCTACGTTGTAGTATAGGAGAGTGATTGCCATTCAATAACATGCAGAAGATGAGGAGTGAAGCAATACGGACGCTTACAGACCTGATTTTAAGGACAGATTTCGGTGGGTTTTTGACGTAATTAAAAAAATACACATACCGATTATTGAATGATTATCATAGATTACGGGGTTTCCTTATAATTTAGTTTTCCACGATTAATAAAGATATTCATGAAGGAAACGTACACCCACCGCTGCAAAATAACAACGTCTGCGAAGGAGTAACGTTAGACGTGCAGCCGGCTGCGTGTGTCTAGTTAGGTAAACAGTAACTGCGACCAGCCCCAACGTGCAGCGTTGGGGCTGCGCCGTTTTCGCATTCAGATCTTAATGTTGTACAAAACGGGTGCCGTTGCGGCGCTATATTTCCTTAATTTTTCAACAAAAACTACTAGGAATACTTACATGAGTCGAGTAAACCTAAATGATTCAAATCGGCGACTTTTTGATGCATTTCGTTGCTTATGATGCGGAAAATATTGTCTTATAAGGCGAATTGTCTTCAGCTCGCCGATGCTCACTAACGTTGCATGCTAGCCTTTGGCAAGGCCCTCTCGCTGTAACGGACGAGCGAACGGACGAGCGAAGCGAGTCGCGCTACCTTACTCGGCTGGGCTCTCTACACCACGCAGCGAGAGGGCCTTGACAAAAGGCTACGTATTACTCGCTACATGCGCAGATGCTTACTAATGGATATACACGTTCAAAATGGTAGCACGGCTCTCCCACTAGGGCAGGCCGCTTACTCCTAAAAAATGTGGAAAATTTTGCAGTTTCCAGATAAATTCGTGAAAAGAACCAAGGCAATGGGGTAATGTGTATTTCATTTTTTATTGTCACTGTGTTTATGATAGAAAATTACTCATGATTTACTCGTGAAGTCGCCGTATGTGGCAATAGGGAGTTGTTCGTGGTTCTCACTTTAGCGAAACTGCGAGGTAGCCGCCAGGACCCCGCCGCATAGCGGCGCGGTCTCCGGGGCTAGGTAAACAGTAAATCTAAACTAGCTTGATAATCCTGATTTCAATGTGATATGGAAAATTAAGATTAGATTCTAAAGGTTAGCGTAGCTCGTAGACCATATTACACACAGCTTAGTGTATTACCTTGCCAAATTGGCCCCATCCCTTGCCCGGCTTATTGGGTTTGCATTTTGATTTTGCGGCCGCGGCGCACCGGCGCTGCGCGGAGCTGCGCGCTGTGTAGCTTCGCTTTGAATCCCTTTACTTTCGCGAATATAAGTACATGGGACTATGCAATAACTCAAAAGTTGACCGTTATTTTGACGAGAAAAGTCGCGGTTTTTTCGTCTAAACACAACGAACTGAATTCACTTACCACGTAATTGTATAAATCAAACGGCATGTTTCGATAAAAACCGCAAGATCCACCGAACTCCATTGACTAGTCTTGCGGACCATGAAACAAATTCAATTTCGACTCCTTTCCGCCGGTCGGGATTTTCGTAATTCATTCGCATTTCCTTAGTGATGGCGTCCCTCATTAGCATAAGATCGAGCGCGATGGGATGCGAGCTAGATTGACGAGTGTACAGCTGAGTTGAGGACACGCCCTCGATTGATTTCAGGCAGCTTTGCCTTTACTCGTGTGATGAGTAATACTAGAATCATCATTATCTTGTCATTCAGACACAAATCGTGGGCCTGTACATTTGATGTGTTTCTTTCTCCCTCGGATTCCTCCCTTTCTCTCTTTCTTTTTTTCTTTTATTCTTCTTCTCACCCTCTCTCTCTGTAAATCTATGATGTAGGCCCTATGTGTACATATTACATCATATAAATATGATGTATACCCCTCCCTCTCTCTCCCTCTCTCCGTGTCGATTTTTTCGTTATGGAACTGGTTTAAAGGATAACTGGTTATGGCCTATAAATTTACAAGATCTAAGAAATCTTTAACATTTCACTTAGATTGTCCTATGCCTAAAGTGATATCGAAGGGCCTAGTATACTTATACATAATTTTTGAGGGCCCTATATTATTCTCAATTATATACTTAGCTCGATCTATTTCATTCATTCATTCATTCATTCATTCATTCATTCATTCATTCATTCATTCATTCATTCATTCATTCATTCATTCATTCATTCATTCATTCATTCATTCACATTCATTCATTCATTCACATTCATTCATTCACATTCATTCATTCACATTCATTCATTCACATTCATTCATTCACATTCATTCATTCATTCAACTTTCTTGCTAGTACTTGACAGGACTGTCATTAGGAGTGTCCGAAAGAGGGCGCTCTTCCAGAACAGTTCTTGAACAGCCTGCTCATTTTGATTTTTTGTTTGTTTGTTTTATCGATTAGAAAAGGGTCATTGCAATGGGGATCATTGATTAAAAAAAAGAAGAATTAGAAAAAAACAAAGAATACTACAGTATGCAGCAAATAACACGTAGTGTAAAGTGTGATATAGCAACCTTCAATGTCAAATTACAAACTTCGGACCATGCACTCTATATAATACAGTTTGTTTCCTTGGTGATGTTTTATTTTATAGACCTTTGAAATCTAGAATCTTAGAGATCTACATATAATTCTTTGATACGAGCAAAATGTGAGTAACGAATGCTTTTGGTTGAGACTTAACTTCAGGTTTCCAACATTATTGGGTGAGATGATGAGAAACTTCTCATGAAATACGAAAAGAGCATCACAGGTATTGAACGTTTATTTCATGAAAATTGGTTTTGAAATGGCTGAGATGTGCATAACAGTGCAATCCTAATAAAAGGTGGGACACACCTTTTATTACAATTGCTTTCTTTTATTTTGTTTTTGGATGTTTTTAAGCCATTCCAAAACCGACATTCATCAAATAAACTTTGAATTCCTCTTAGTATTGTATGCTCTGTGCTAACTTTTCTTGGTATCTCGCAAAAAGTGAAAAGTCAAATCCTCAGCTCCACCAGTTACTATCCCTTTAATCTACTTAAGTTCCATATACATGTGCAATCCATAATCAACGTTGCCACGCTTGCCAATAAGTTTTTCTGAATTTGGTATAAGGTTGTAAAGACAATGTTTACAAGCTTTATTTCTGAGCGCGCAGCATGAAATACACTTTTGGATCACTTTGTGTATCATACTGTATCATTTTCCGTACTCCTCTGGACTGATTCTCATTATCCTTTTCTGTGAGAATCTGTCGTCTGATAGCGCTCTAAAATTTTTCCCGATATTCCGTTGCAAGCGATCTCTTCTCTTCTGCTTTCTCGTTTGAGAAATTACTCAGCGATGGGGATGTAAACCTTTTAAATAAATGGGATGCGTTTCTCCCAGTCTGTGCGCATCCATCTTCTTCTTCTTCGTCTTCTTCTTTATCATCATCATCATCATCTTCTTCTTCTTCTCCTCCTTCTTCTTCTTCGTCTTCTTCTTTATCATCATCATCTCCTTCTTCTTCTTCTTCTTCTTCTTCTTCTTCTTCTTCTTCTTCATCATCATCATATTCTTCTTCTTCTTCTCCTCCTCCTCCTCCTCCTTCTTCTTCTTCTTCTTCTTTATCATCATCTTCTTCTCCTCTTCCTTTGTATTCTTTTTTTTTTCTCCTCCTTCTCTCCCTTTTCTACGTCTTAGATTGTCTCCCCTCCTTCTTCAGGGGCAGATCCAGGAATTCCGTAAAAAAAAGGGGGGCGGGGCTTTACAAAATGAAAGGGGGCGCACTCTCCCCATTCGTTTTTCTTAAAAAAAAAAAAAAATAAAAAAATAAAAGGGGAAGGGGCACCCGGTGCGTCCACACCTGGATCCGCCACTGTTCTTTTTCCTACAGTCCCGTCCCCTTCTTTTACGTACCCACTGAACTTGCGACAAACCGTTTTACCACTTTATTTAGTATGCAGGCTAAAATACTAATCCTTTAAGTGCAAATTTATCTGGGTTTTAATAGATTACATCAATCTACTGGGCAAGATCAGACAAACAGACTGGTTGAAGTCTCATCAATATTGGACAGAAGTCAAGCAAGTTATGGATATTGTTTCAACCGTTCGGGCAATCATTGGTTATACCAACACACCGACTATATAGTTTTGTCAAGACATAGTTTGCGGGACCAAAAATGATTATACGGACTGGATTGGGGTCTGCAGTTTATTTCAGCAGTTACAACCATTTCCCTTTGAATATCATCATTGCTGTGAGTTATTGCGATACAACCAAAATGGCTTTTTTTTTTGCGACGAATATATATAATTTTTCATTTTCAAACAATAAAAGAAAAGAAATCTCATCCGCCCAGAACCCCCCCCCCAAAAAAACAACAACAACAAAAAAAAAAAAAACACTACCATTAGAAATCCCTCTCCACATAAATGTCAAGTCTGAAACATAAGTGGGACAGAAAGTTTCTCGAGTATTGAAAATTCTCACTGCAGTTTTCATGTTACAACAAAAAATGCTTTAACCGGAACCACCATGACATGCAAGTTGAATGAGGCCATGCAGTATCTCCTCAATACCTTTTGACTTCCACAAAAACAAATAACGGTTGTTAAATTTCGTTGTTGATAAAATGACATGATGATTTTGAGGGTACAAATTGTGAAATTCGTATCTATAAGCCAAAGGTGTATATATGCATGCATATAATAACTTGACAATGATGAATAACAGCATGATCAGGGGCGGATCCAGGAATTATGTAAAGGGGGGGGGGGGGCGCAACTTTCCGGGTTTCATATATTTCTTTTATTTCTTTTGTTTTTAATGAAAAATAAAGGGGGGGGGTGGACCGGTTGCGCCCCCTCTGGATCCGCCACTGACTATCAAGACGGACGAAGTATTAAATATCAAAACTTAAAAAGTATCGATTAAAAACAATATTTCTGTCTATATTCCAGGTTTTCCATCCCGCACCCCATCCTGCCATTTTTTTTTCTCTGTTGAAATGTTTGAATATGTATATGCATGTAAATATATGATATTTTTTCATTTTTGAAGCGCCATGAGCACTGAAAAGTGGACCTGTGCGCTATACAAGTAGCCACTATTATTATTATTATTGTTATTATTATTATTATTATTATTATTATTATTATTATTATTATTATTATTATTATTATTATTATTATTATCCTATTCTGGTGGTACAGTGACATAATATATACTTATTGCAACTGCCTTGTGAAAAACGATGATGGCGAAATCCATTAACTGTCCAATTGCAGCGAAATTGCTCCATTTTTGTAAAAGTCACCTTTCAAAAGAGATCGAAAAACAAATTAATTGAAGATCATGTACACATCAGGCTCTGACTATTCCCATACAGGTTAGAAAAGCCTACCATCTTTGCTTTGCTCCCTCCACCTGCGCTGCACCGTTGCCAACTGATAATATCTCGTTCTTTTCTCTTTCCTTTCATATATTGTTCACATTAACTTCACTATGCAATCGCGCCGGAACACTTTTTTTTTTTTTTTTTTTGGGGGGGGGGGGAGGTAAAATCCCGACACGGGCATATTTATGTGACGATGTGAGATCCTCGGCGAGGGTGTGGAAGGGGGGATACCCCCCCCCCCCCCCCCCCCCCCCGGACCTTTTGTAAAACAGAGTACAAAAGTCGCGTTTAAAGACCATTTAAAAGCAAATTTCTTAGGAAGTAAACATAGTTAAAAAAAAAATCAGTGCGTATAGGACGATGATTATTACAATCATACCGGAGTACATTAATGTGACGGTGGATGTGAGATCCTCGGCGAGGGAGCGAAGCGACCGAGCGGGGGGAGGGTCCCTCCCACGGTAGGAACTTTTTATAAAAACAGAGTACAAAAGTCTCGTTTATAGAGCATTAAAAGCAAATTTCTTAGGAATTAAACATAGTGAAAAAAAATCAGTGCGAAGGACGATGATTATTACATATGGGGGTATATAATGTGACAGTATGAGATCCTGAGGGAGGCGAGGGAGCGAAGCGACCGAGTGGGGGAGGGTGTGAGAGGGGGATACCCCCCCCCCCCTCCCACGGTATGTCTTTTTTGTAAAACACAGTTGCGTTTATAAGGCATTTTAGATTAAATTTCTAGGGAATTAAACATAATTAAAGAAATCACTGCGAAGGACTATGATCATAACTTATGAAAACTTTTCATTTTACTATAAGTACGAGCAGAACGAGCGAGCCACTTTCACTTTGCCATTCATCTGAAATGTATTCATTAAAAACTTAAACGTGATTGCATCGTTCGAGCAATAAAAATATTCCTTTTTATACTGCTAAAAAGCACAGAAGAAAAGGAAAAATGTAAGGTTTACTAAAGGTATGATTCAGCGGGCACACTCGAGGACGCGAGGCTACCATCTATACACTGAATTTACTCATAAGTTAATATTAGTGTATAGATAGTTATAATAATGTATATTGTTAGTGGATTATAATTTTCAGTTATGAAATTGACAACTTTTAGACAAGAAGAATGCCTTTATTATTCACTTTCGTCTTTAAATAATTGATCAATGATTTGTTACATGGGGCACTGGGGGGGGGGGGGGCGCAAAAATTCGTTTGCCCCCCCCCCCCCCCAACATTTTATTGAGGGGGGGGGGGGGCAAGTGCCCCCCCCCCCCCTTCCGGCGCCCTCTTTTATTATGGTGATATAAAAGTCGACCAATGGACTAGCAGTACGTATTCAACGGGATTTGCCGGCCAAGTGTAACCGCCCATGATACATGATTACATTGGTAATTCATGTCGCGTCCTTTCAGGTATACGTTTGACCGCAATCAATCACAAAATCTTTCACCGGATCAGTCCGATGCCGGCTAATATCTTTGTTTTGGGGTTTCCTTTGAAGAATCGATTGATCTTGTGGTTGGATGACTGCATGTGCAGGGGGTAAATTCTCGTTTTCCAATGGTGCAGAACACCTTGATTGTGATTATAATTCAAACAACATTATGAATATAATTATATTCATCTGAGCCCTTCCAAAATCTTTATAGTTGACAGATCAACTTCATTTCCCTGTTACTTCAAGGCGCCCCAAGCGCATAATGAAATCCATGTGGGTATAGAACCACGTTAAATAGGAAATAATGAGGATGGAAGGTCACCGTGTCTAACGCGTCAAAGTACAAAACCGCCTCAGCCCGTCCCTTTGGACCGCGAATTCCAGTCGGTGTTGTATTGACAAAGCAGACGATCGAAACAAGAGGTCACGGGTTGGTGCCGATAACAACAGGCTTGGTATCGCGGATACAAGGCAGGCGACCGTGCTGAACTGAGGGGCGCGTCGGCAGTGCGTGGCATTCGGCAATAAATCGGGGAAATATTCTACAGAATAGTTTCTTCAGTGTTTCAGGTAGGTATAAGTACTTACTACTTTGTACTGAGTATTTTTGTGGTGGTACGTTGAGTGACATAGATTAAAATGCCCGATAAATGGACAAGTCTTCGCCGTCAAGACTCTAGTAGCTAATGCGCCGTGTACGAGCAAGCGTACGGCGTGTCACTTCGGCCCGCACTGTGTGAGCTGAGAAGCAGGCGGTTTCTGCAGCAGAGAGTGGTCCTAGCAACGGCCATACTTTTCGTGATATTACCAAAATCCCCTATAGTAATGTCATTCAACCCAATTGAGTACTTCTGGTATGTATATACTTTCTTTTTGGTCGTAAGATATGTTTATCTCCGTTGAGAAAATTAAAGTTTAAGCACTTTTTAATTGTACGTTCACGCCCCGTTCACGGCGGACTCCGTGGTCCTTAGCAACCAAGCGTTGTTTTTGACACCTGTTCGTGCAGTGCTTCACCATGTGCTATATGATCGCTCGAGCCCGTAATTGTTGGTCGCTGCTTATATTAACGACCGAGAGGCAATTTATTACTGTCCCAGCCGGAACAGCTTGTATTCTCGCGACAAACGAAATTATTTGCAATGGTATCTCATTAAATATGAAGATGTTGTCCTTTGTGTAGTTCAGCTGCATTTGAGGTCTGTAGATCTATATGATGATAAAAACTGATTAGATCTGCCTTATATACCCTGCCAATATTGTCCTTATGATTTCATACACCTAATCATAATGAAACATTAAGTATTCTTGTCCATAATCTTCACACCCTGACTTATATTCTGGTACACACTGGTGATTTTTGCTCAGGTGCACAAGCTTACAGTATAGTGTAATGAATGTAGTTTATTTTAGTACCTTATCATGTTCTGATATCTAACTATCATCTGTCACCAAAAGCTAGCATGACCATAGGAAATATATATACACGTATCACCAACAATGTGGGTCTCCAATTAGTGCAGTTGACATTTTGCTAATTTCTGAATATGAAGAGTTTGTTCGCAAAAACCGATAAGTCCATATTTGCCAAATGCAGATATTTGCGATTAAAGGTCAAGAAAAATAAAGAGAATAATAAGAAAATTTTTGCTTCTTTTGACCATAACTTCAAAAATGTACCTTTATATGTAGTGACAAATATATCATTTAAAAGGTATTATTTTGTACTTTATGACAGAGACCGTATTGTAAAATCTTCAAAAATCGGTTTTTGCAAACAAACTCTTCATATGCTTTTGTGTTCGTTTACACCTCATTAAGGTAAACTGTGAATGCATGACTCACAGTCTACACAGGAAAACTTGTAATGTTCACTTAACATCTGTGCTTTACTTATAGGATTGAAGCCAAATCATTTGTTATATTGCCCATTGTGGAACAAAGGCTCTTGATACAGCATTTTATATAACTGGCAGTGTGTTTTCATTGGCGTACCAAAGTTCATCACCATTTACAATCTTAAGTGACATTGTGTTATATCTACTATAAAAGTGGACATTTTTGCGTTGTTGAAATTTTTGCACATTTTGCGCAACCAGAAAGTAGCGTGAAAATAAAAGCACACAAATATTTTTGCCTGCCATATTATGTTCCAGTAGTTGAGGTCTTGATTCTGCAGAATTAAAAACATGTGAAACTCTTCTTACCCCACTAAGATGAGTGCGAAAAATTAGTCGCACAAAAATATCAACTTTTACAGTAATCAAACTGATCTAAGTTAGTTTTCATGATTTGTCTGCAATCTTTGCATGTGTGCAAAAGTGTATGATGGAAGTTTGTAAACACTGTAGAAACCATTATGGAGGAATTGAGGTGTTGTTTGAAACTAAACTGGAAGCAAGGTTTCCTTTCCTCATTTTTTTGTTCTTTTGACTTTTCTGTAAAATATGATCTCAAGCTATGCAAAAATGTGGAAATATGTGTTTATTCAAATTCATGAATTACGTCATGTAGGGCAATTTGTCAATCAGTTGCAATGAACAGTATGTGTTTGTTTCCTATTTTCACCACTTATCAATATCTTTAGGAGTGTCATGTACACGTATGGTATAGACCATTTCTACTGAAATGTTGGATTATGAACAAAACATACATTTGTCATAAGTATCTATAGGCCTATGTATGACTTATGGGTGGATCAACTGAGTATGAGATAAGACATATTACCAAGAGAAACTACATATGAAGAGTTTGTGTGCAAAAACCGATAAGTCCATATTTGCCAAATGGAGATATTTGCGATTAAAGGTCAAGAAAAATAAAGAGAATAATAAGAAAAATTTTGATTAGAACTTTTGACCATAACTTTAAAAATATACCTTTATATGTAGTGCTCAATATATCATTTAAAAGGTATTATTTTGTACTTTATGACAGAGATCGTACTTCAAAATCTTTAAAAATGGACTCATCAGTTTTTGCAAACAAACCCTTCATATACTGTGAAAGTAGATATTTTTGCACTTGGCCAGGTATAATGAATTTCACAGACAAGATTCAAAATATTAGATAGTGCTACCGCAAGCAAAAATATTTGCATATACGCATTCATTTCGAGGCTAGTTTCTGGTTGCATAATTTGGTGAAAATATCCAGTCTGCCAGAAATTGCATTTTTACAGCATCATGGATCATTTTAAATACAGTTAAAAAACAAAACAAACTAAAACGACACTCTAGATGCTGCCTAATGTACCACATACCTCTTGTACCCCAATCTACTCTGTAATATATCTCTCACGATATCTCTTCCTCTCTCTCCCTCTCTTTCTCTCAATCTCCCAGTATCTATACAACTGTATTTCTCTCTCTTTTTTTTTTCTCGCTCTCTATCTTTCAAAGCCCTCCTCCTCACTGTCTGAAAACTTAGATCTTCTCCAGAAGGAACTAAAATAGAGCAGGTGTATGCTCAATGAGCAGTGTTGTTTAGGGCTCTCTGTGAAGCTTATGAATGCATGGTTGCTATGGAATTGATTGATTTCAAGATACAGGCATTGCACAAGCCATCAATTCACGCATGTGATTCAGACCTAATTTCTCAAGAGGAGGAGTGTTTGGAGAAGTGTCTACTGTTTACCAATAATTGGTTGTCATGGTTCCAGCATGGATAAATGCTGTAGGGAAAAAACAGAAGCAGTATAAAGTATGAAGAAAGTTGTCATAAAACTGAGAGACGCCACAAGGTTTTTGAGAATAACACATCTGTATGCTGCCTGTATACTACTCACCAGAGAGGAATTATTATCTTTTTTTTTTTTTTTTTGCCTTGATGGTAGGTGGTATGTAATTGGCAATCATCTGGTAATTTTCACCAGATGATGTTTGGCTAGTATGCTTATTACAGATTGGGATAGGGATGTTGAGATACTAATTCAATATTGATGTGCAATTTTTATTTAATTTGTGAAAGGGGGGGGGGGGGTGTCAGGGGCTCCAGTCCTAAGTAATTTATATTGTATGTGACAGGTAGTAACATATTTCATGCAACTGTTCTGCACCTTGTCTAGTGTGTCTTTTTTTTATCCATTTCCATCTTTTTCTTCTAGGTATGTAAATGTTATCAATTTCAAATGTTTTGCAAACCCACTAGATCTAGAAAGCATATATTGGCAGATGCTGATGCCATGACTAAGTAAATGCAATAGAGCGTGATTTAGAATGTGTACATGCAACATTTCATCACGTCCAAGTTTTCAGAAGGAAAATACATGAAGTTATTTGTATTACATCTAGAATCTGCTTACATGCATGTAACTGATGCTTGAGGTAGCTTTTATAGTTTGAAAACATTTTATCTTTTAAGTCCTTGAATAGCTGTCTGAAGATAAGCAGTATCTGTGCCATGCATGTGTGTGTGTGTTGAACTTCACCTCAAAATCATGCACATGTTTTATGTTGTAGAAATGATTAAGTATATTTTGAAGCTAAAATCATTTTGTGTTCTGCTTCTGTCATGTTTTAATTCTTAGGTGAAAAGATTATGATGTCAAAATATACACGTATGGTAGTTTACGGTATGTTGTGTTCACATTTGATGGTACAACATGCCTGGTCCTGATTAGAGATTTAGAGGAAAAAAAAAGAATGAAAAATAATTTGGTGAACGAGGGCTACTACTTCCAGACAAATTATCATTCTCTTCAAATATTTTTATGTTACTTTGTTTTTATTCATCTTTAAGAACGCCATGGATGCAATACGCCGAGATGTCTCCCGTCTGAGGGAACGATACAAGGTACTCCAACAACAGCAGTTCACGTTCATCAATGCATTGGACAACACACGGTCGGATGCATATGAGAAGACAAAGCCGCTCAGATCAATTAATCAGGTTTGGAATCTTTGGACATATCTGACTTATTGATTTCTTTCTTTAATATATCCAGCATATTTTGTTATTAAATATTCACATATACATGTACATTGTACAATATATATGTTCCTGTCCTACAATTATCATTCTAAATCATGAGAAAATGTTGAGTAGTGTTTTATAATCAAAGTGGATACAAGCTAGATACTCTGTAGACTTACATCAAGACAACATTTTTGTTAACTGTCAACACTTTTGACTGAAAGACTTTTTCAAATATTTTCGATTATATGACATGCCATTACAACAAGACTAACTTGAACTTGAATTTACCAATGACAAATATGGACTTTTCAGCTGGTATTCTTGTTGACTCCAGATTGCAATAATGCAGTCAGAAATGTGTTTCTCCTATTCGCACCTGTCGGTAGTTTGATAACATAAGTAAAGATCTGCATTGCATAGAATTATAGCAAAATGTGACAGTCACTGTTATGGGAGGTATGGAGAAACTTGCATGATAAATTGAAAATAACAAAACTTCAACGATTTAGGAAAGAAAAAAAAAAACGAACAAGCATAGATAACGATCATTTGTCATTAAGTGTTCCGTATATTCACTGCGCAAATCGCTCATCTATCTTTTGGGTACAAGTATTGTCATATCTTTACTTAAACTACACATGTACCAGTGGCAAAAAAACAAAAATCCATCTTGAGTTATAAATAGTCTTAAGCCATGCTGTTAACACTTCAAGTTTTTAGAACAATGCAACTTTTTTTTTTCTCATTGCCCCCTCCCCCCCCCCAAAAAAAAAATGTTGTGATTTTATTATCACTTTTGATAATCCGGATTCTGCTATACTCTTGTCCTGTGGGATAATGCAGTGACAAAAATTATCACATAATATGTGAGCATTTTTTCCTTCTAAACCATTCAAGACAATTACTGTACATTTATTTTTTGGGTTGCTTTTCATTGTTCTTTTGTGTTTGTTTTTGTCCTTGTATGTAGGTGAAAGAACTCTTTGAACGTAGCCGGAATGCAACTGACCGTCGTGCCATGAAGCAGTGGTTAGATCTTGTTGGCGAGCTGACCAATGTCGTGATGCGAATATCAAATATCAATCCAGACATTCTCAAGGAAGGTCCAGCTAGCCAGTCCCTTGACCGGTGTCGTACCCTGCTCAACCCCAGCAATGAATTTTCTGCACTGAGGGCAGGCTATCCTCACCAAGAGGTTAGAAGTTCATGTTCAAAGTCTAGTCAGCCAACAAAAAAACAGGGATGCAAAAACTTGGCATTGTATTAACTTTGTAGTGAAAAATTAAAGGAATGTTATTTGGTCCATATTTTGTCTATTCATCCGTTCATCTATTTATTCATTCATTTAGTGAGTTGTGTATTCATGAATTATAATCTCCTTGTCTTTTCATTACAAGTTAATTCAACCTAGGCGATTAATTTTCTGCCTGAGGCTTAAGCTTTGTTCATGGTCATATCAGTGGCAAATGAAGAAAATCTAGTTGAGGCAAGTGACACAAAAAGTTAAATGGTTTTCACTGCAAATTAATAGATTAAAAACACCAAACTCAAAAGAAATTATATCACCTGGGCATCACAAATGGAATTTCTGGGTACAATATACGTCAAGGTTACTAAAATATAAAGTCTTTTGCTTTTGTAGCATTTGCTATCAAATGATCATAACTTTTTGGTCATTGATGAAGGTGAGAAAGCTTAAAATACACATGACTAAAAAAAAATTATTCCCAAATACTCTGTTTAATAACTACCAACAGGTCAATCATCTAAGTTGCTCTGAGGCCCGTGTTCTATACGGAGGGTGCGTCAGTATAGTTCCGCTGGTGTTTGATAACCTCCTGAAGATCTATGCTATCTACAGAGAAAGTCAGAGCGAGCTGAATGAGACATGGCCGACACAGTCACAAAGACCCCGCAGCGTCCAGAGTGCTAGACATCAGCGATCAAATACTGAGAGTAAGTAGCAAGTCTTGTAGTAGACTCAGGGCTCGACACTAACGGTGGCCCGGTGGCCCGGGCCACCAGAAATGAAAGTCGGACCACCAAATTTCAAAAAAGGGCATATTTAGTGGCCCGCCTTGTGCCACCAAAATTTTTTGAAAAGTATGTCAATAAATTTGTAACTTTTTGTGCCGGAAATTAGCGGTTAAAATTGTTTAAAGGATGGATGAAAAGGACTGAATGAGTGCCTGAGAGTGAGTGAGTTTGTTGAGGTTTATTTATGAGTAGACATGTCCAACTTCCAATTCTTATGATAAAACTTAAATAATTATTTGACTCATTAAAAAAAAGGACTTTTAAGTTTTTTATTGTTTTTCTCGGGCCACCAAATTTTTCTCTCGGGCCACCAAAACTTTGAAATTGAGGATTTTGGTGGCCCCATTGGGCCACCAAACAAAAAAAGTTAGTGTGGAGCCCTGAGACTGCTCTGAAACATGAGCACAATAGCTTCAGAATGACAGTTGTGATTGCTCTTGACAGGGTTTAAAAAATGTTTGAAAGAGTCACCCTTTTTGGAACGTGAAATGTCAGCAATTGAACAAGTGTGTCAGATTCTCTATCGAAGTAAAATATCAATAAAATTGATTTCGATGGTGTATCCATCAATTTAATTATTGTATTGCATGAAATAATCTTTGCAAAGCCTCTGAAATGAAAAGTATATGAAATTGAACTGCACAGCTAATATGTGTGTCTTAGAATTTCAGCGTCTTGACATATCAGGAAGGTATGAGATCTCTCCTAATTAGAGTTGAAAGTACTCTGCAAATGGCTTCACATACATTTTGTTCTTCATGCATTTTAGCACAGTCACGCCCCTTCCGCTTAAATTTTCTCTCTGAAAGGGAACGGTGAATAGAAATATTCCTTGTGATCACAAATACAGTGGACTCCTGTTATAACGTAGTCCTCGGGACTGGCAGTTTTCTATCGTTATGATATCGAAATTTTGTTATAACCGAACAAATAAACAATAAAAAACATAGAGTGGATAATGCTTGGGCCTGAATTTTTACTATGTTGTAACCGGAATTTCGCTATAACGGTGTTCGTTATAACGGGAGTGCACTGTACCAGTTTTCATATGTCATGAAAATGTAATACCACGAATTTTGTAACTGTTTATGCTGCAGAGCTTGGCGCATGCAAAGTATCACCAACCATGGAGATGAAATAAAATAGTTTGCTCCTCTAACAGCATGCACTGTTGCTATAATTTTAAACTCACATGGAAAAATGTCTGTCGTTTTATGTCCATCCCAGCCCAAGTAAATCCCAGAGCAAAGACAGCCCTTGGTAATCGCAATGACCAGAAGAACAGAGACAAAGGGACAGACACTAATGACCTCTCCAAGAGGATGTTGAAGCTTTCATTCGGCAAGATGCCGAAGGGCACGGATGAACCCGTCCTCTTTTACCGACGCACTCTCAACGGCCGCGCAGACAAGCTGAACATCACCGGCGGCGAGATCACGTTAGACAAGGCACCGTGGCGAGGGGCATCGTATGATAAAATCAACCATGTTGACCATCGAAGATTTGTAAATTTAGAAGGCAAGTTCTACTGAATTTCTCTTGGAGTACTGGTACTCTAAAACTGTTATGTCTTTTATGCTGAAAAGTTTTCTGTAATGGGTACTGTATATGTCATATATTTCACATTTTTCTTTGTTCATGAATTTCACAAATTGAATAACATTTGCAAAATTAACATACGAAAATATCGCTTCTTGTCGCACAAATGTGGGAGATATTGTCTTAAAAGTGGGATATTGATAACTTTGTTTCTTTAGAAGGGACGACATGTATATTTCATTCTCAAATTGTGGTTCTCTACTGCGAATTTAACCATCCATGAAATGGTTTAATGACAAGTCCAGATTAACAAATATATATGGCATATATAGTACCTATCAACTTTAGTAACTACAATGTAAATTGTGAGAGGGTATGTAAATCTAGAAGATGCAAAATGAGTATAGCTGCTGTAATCAAGGACATGGATATCTATGCTCATATTAATCTGCTGCATTTACAATTTGGTGATGATGAACTTGTTCCATTCTTTCAGAAGATGGGGTTTAACTTTTCTAATGAGGTCAATATGTGATTAGCTCAACAAACTTCAATAATTAGTCCAACTAACAGTCATATGTATAGAATACCTCCTTTATATAAATTTGTTTTGTGACCAGCTTAAACATGTCCCCCCACAATAAGAAAAAAACAACAACATGCAGCTGGGCATAGACAGTTCATATTTTGTTTAAATGACCACGATATCAGACCTAGAATGTGGTTGCCAATGTGTTGATGATTGAACAAATGGTATTGTACACCCTAGTTTAAAAGTTAATCCTCAATAATGTCCTTATCTGTGAAGCTATATGTAGTTGTAGACAGACATGTATACTCTGTAGAAGCTGAAACTTCAGTTACTGAGATCCCATGACTTTGTTTATTAGTGTGTTGGGTAGTGTTGTACAATCTTAGGGACATTGTAATTTGTCACAGACTGATTAAGTGTTGAATTGTTGATATTTATCAAATTTTGCAGTATCAAGTACCGTTCTTCATGGGTGTGTGAATAGAGCAATGCTGAACACTAAAATAAACAAATTACCTGAACAAGAACAGCACATGAACTGTAATTTTATACATTACTGGTAAAACACACATGGTATCCATGGTACTACACCTATTATACATACGTACATGCTGTCTTGTAGAATAAATTCAAATTGTGAAGTAATATCTAATCGAGCAAATACAAGTGAACAATGACTAATGCACCTAATTTTGAAAATATTTTGCAATATAAAACCTGTAAAATATGTTGATAAATTTCCATTTTTAGTGCACTAATAAGAGATATTCCAATTCATGTTCAAGGTTGTAATACACTGAACTGCCATGCTCCATTCCCTTCCAACTCCTGGCATTTGGGGAACACCCCAATTGCAAATTGCTGCATTTGTCATGGCAAGAGTCAACATGATAATACTTTACCTGTCATCAATCACATTTTACTTTGACCAGACAATCGAAGGCCGAATCTGTAATTTAGTACATCAAATAATCAAAATTAGAAATTTGAATTTGTGTCCATGATTTATCAACCTGCTAGCTTATGAATACCTTATTACTGTGCACTGTAATGCCAATCTATTGGCAAATCAAAGTTTTATGTTCATTAGGCAAGATTTCCCTGGTTATCTGGATGGATTCATGAATGACTTGAGATTATATGACAAAAGCAGCAGGCTGAAATAGGCCAAATGGAGTGAATTTTGAGATAAACTGGTAAGGGCCAAATCTGAATGTTCGACCAATGCTATTGTTTAGGTGTGTGGCCCACAGAGTGACAGACCGCAAAGAAGTGTCCAATCACACTTTGAGGACTCAAAAGAAATCCTTCACAATCTTTTTATTGTATGTATCCATGAGAAAATGAAATTGAAAATGAGACTGTGAAGATATGCAGACATAGTACAATACCACATTATGAAGTTTGTACATCACGTGATAAACACATTTTGTACAATTCTTGAAAAAACAGGTAAACCATTTCCTTTCTGCAAGACTGTAAGTGTACACGGAGGTTTGATTAGAAATTACTTTTTATTGCACTGGTCCATTGAAAAAGATATAATTATGTCTGTCAGGACAGCAAGTGACTGATTTTTGTGCATTTGATACAACAATCAAAGAAATTCTGTCAACTTGAAAGGCCATCTGACCCTGCTTTTAGGACATGCATACACTCAGTTGTGAATCCATCAAGCCATGAAACAAATGTAGTTTTCACTAAGAAAAAAAAATGCCTTCAATATTAATGCTACAAACTTAAGTCAGTGAGATAAGAGCATTCTGCATGAAAACTTTGCTGAAATGTATTGATTTGGTGGTATTAAGTATACACAAATGGAGAAAAAAATGGATATGTTATCCATAATGTATCAAATTAATTGCATGAAATGTAATAATTCATGTGTTTTTATTGCTTGCTCATGTGAGGTTAGTTTGTTAAGAAAGGGCTTTTACAAAACTAGGATTGTAGTCTGACTTTGATGAATTTGCCAAATTAATTAAAGAATCTGTTCAAAGATAAAAATGTATGTGTTGTTGATTGCATGTAGCAACTTCAGCAGACAATCCACCCTGTTACTAAGTCACCTGATTGAATATCACAGTTATCACAATTCTTATTACCCTCAACATGAAAACAATTCACTAATTTTACGTCAGTAATTCTAAATACTAAATTTTGTTGACTTACATCACCTTGAATATTCACAATGCTTGCAAATACTTTTGTCAATGTACTTTTGTGGATGTATATATTTCAATTTTGTAAATTGAAGCATTATGTATACAGCTGTACATAGGGCAGTGGATGTGCATGTGACAGATAGTGATAGACAAGTGTTCGAATGGTTTCTTCCCTTAACCCTTTTAGTGCCAAGAACTTAAGACAGTGTGTACAGCGCTAAGGGCTTTCCTTAAAAGCATACAAAGGGTTAAGACAGATTGAACTACAAATTATATGTACAATGTAGCATTAAGACTGTTATTTAGTACATGTCTTCATTTTTACATGCATAGTCAGAATAATTGTTTTTCTGTTGACAACTGGTCTAACATTATGTCATTTTATGCTACATATTTTCTTTTTAAATCAAAGCAGTGAAATGCTGTGCAGTGATTTTTTTTTTTTTTTTTTGTAAACAGCACATTAAATGCATATATAGTTTGTAATGTTACTTACTCTGGTTTTTTTTTTAAAACTCTTCACTTTCAGACATTTCCAGAACTTGGAGTGTTACTTTTTCAGTGTTTACTCTAGAAGCTATTTGATTGTGCTATTTTGCAACCATGGTTTTGCGCGCAATCCACTTTTTTTTTCCCCCCTGCAACACACTGTGTCAAACTTCCCCCCTGCAACACACTGTGTCAATGTTGTCATATACTTGTCTTTCTGCAAAATTTATATTGAGCCAAAAATAACAGCATTTCTTAGGAAAGCAATTTGTTTATGAAGTCAAATATTTTTAGAATATGAGAGCAGTTGATCTTGAAGCATTATAAACTACAAAGGCACTTTAAAGAAAGACTATAAAATATCCATTTCTTGAAGGAATATGAGATGCTCATGGATAATGAAGTCCTGTGTAATGTACTGAGAAGTCAAAGAAATGCACTGATTATGATCCATTAAAGCTTCCTATTCAACCCTTTTAGATGATTGAATATGAACTATCGTCTAAGTGATATATTTGAAATGTATGCATATTAGAACTCCGCAAAACCACACTAACGTTAAAGTGTAAACCATAGTCTATAATACACACAGTGTTCACATTTTTTTTCTTTGCACTAAAGTGTTTTATTATGTATAAAAACAGCAGCAGATATGTACAATTATGTACAAAGGAGAGCAAATATATGTCCTACATGGACACTTTTGACCACAATGTGTTTCCACTGGTCATCTTTTTTAAGTGTTATTTATTCATTTTTGTAGACAGCATCAGACAAGTGCACAGCTCTTGTATTTTTGTTAAAAAAGAATAACATCACCCACATCTAGATCATCAATATCTTCAAAACTTGACTTTTTCCCCAGCCATTTAAATGCATAAATTTTTTATGCATAGTTCCACATGGATATTGGAAAAAGACCTTTCAAATATATCATGGTAAATTTGTGTTAACTCGTCAAACTATGCAAGTCCATTGTCAACATTCTTTTTACTGAAATATAAGGTGTGCGAAACACACATAGTAACACACAAAATCTATGATTTTTTTTTTCATTTTTTTGCAATATTATAGGAAACAGCAAAATTTCCTTTTCATGTTTGATCAAAACTTACAGTAATATTGATAATCTGATAGGGTGAAGACAGAGGTAATTAATTTCATGTGTATGAATGAACACCACATGGTTTGAATAATGGTGGTCACAGCATCAGCACTTTGTCTACCAGCAATCCAAACCTGGACGTAAAAGGATGCGACTTTAATTTAAATTGCGTATTACTAATAGATCACTTGACACAACAAACGAAGTGTGGAATCATGGCACTAATACAGTAGACATTGATTTCCACTGACGGGCACATTATCATAATATAATCTGATGGAAAGACAACTCTGTCTAGGAGTATCGCAAAGCTATGAAGTTACAACCTTCTGTTATTGAAGGGGAAAAAATAAACACAAAAAAATATTTGTCCAATTCCATAATCTGTGAATATCTTTGGATATGAATGAACCTTTGTTCATTGTTCAGTATTTCAAACTTATTCCATGAACTAAGTATTGATCCCAGCATGATATTGATCTTCCACAAATCAATGGCAGTATCAAGTGATCATGATGATTCAGAAATGATATCAAATACAAGGTGGCTCTCAATCTTTTAACAATGGCTCACTGGTCATACAAATCAGAGAAACTGATGCTTAACTGATTGCAACCTCCAGTGTTGCAGGAGAGATGCTTGAAAAGAATCTCTATCTCTCAAATCTGGCCTGCTGTATTTGGCTCTCCACATAATGCTGATCGTTCATTCTGGCGCCCACAGCTTGAACTTTCTATCAAACGATGCTGTGGCAATGTACTGTTCGTTAGGTGAAAGGTCAACACACATGACCTTGCCATCATGGCCTGCCAGAGTCTTGAGGGGTGACCATCCAGGATGAGCCCAGACCTGTGGGTGGGTGGATTAAAGCGAAAACAGATGAACAAAAGTCTTCCTTACCCCGAGTCATACCCTTTAATTCATGAAAATCCAAAAGCCAGTTGCACACCATAAGACTTTCGGTCACACAACTAAGCAACTTTGGATCTGAAATAAACAAACCTGTTTATTCTAAGACTTGTGATTTATTTCAGATCCGAAGTCTGTCAGTCGTATAGTGTGCTGCGGCTTTTTGCTTCTTTACAATTTTGAAATTTCAAAATTATATCGTTTCCTCCTTTGATTTTGCTAGAAGCAATTGGAACGTTATATATGGTATCCGGTGACACAAAATCTTACATTTCAACACAAATTAGATTCCCTTTGGGTGGTGAAATTGCTCTTCAAAGGTAATTTCATTGCCCAACTCTCATTTACAAAGAGCTTGTTTGGACTGGAAAAAGTTTCTTACCTTTGCAGTGCAGTCATAGGAGCAGGTGATGAGGTAGTCACCACGGGAACCTGGAGAGGGGAAACAACAGAAATACATCTGAGTCTTGCAGATTGTAATGTAAAATGCATTTAGTATTTTGTCATGTAATTGGGCACAAGCTACATATATGGCAGTGGCTAAAACGGCATGTGTATACACAAATGGATCATGATCCTATCAAGCACTTTGTGGTGCTGTAAAGAGGAGGCCCTGAGAGTTATTGCTTTATGCCTGGCATTCAACTTGCAAACACTAGAATGTGCTGCATGGCGATATTTTGGAACACCTCAGGCTTGCATCCTGGTTATAATGAACAATGCTTGAGAAAGAATAATGCATATATCTGTCTAGTGTAGATCCCCTCATCCAGCACAAAAATACACACACATCCACATGATGATGATGATGATGATGATGATGATGATGATGATGATGATGATGATGATGATGATGATGATGATGATGATGATGATGATGATGATGATGATGATGATGATGATGATGATGATGATGATGATGATGATGATGATGATGATGATGATGATGATGATGATGATGATGATGATGATGATGATGATGATGATGATGATGATGATGATGATGATGATGATGATACATGAACACTTGTAATGCCCCGGTATCCATCATGAATACATGGTCATGGCACAGAGAAAGGCAGAGAGATATCAATATACCGGTATACACATGAACACACACTCAAACATTATCTAGCAAAGCAGCCCTCTGTCCTCACCTTGAAACTTGACACCTGAGATGAGATTTTGATGGGCTGGGATGGTGTGCAGAAGTTTGTGCTGCCTCATGTCCCACAGCTTGACAGTGTTGTCTTCACTGCCGGTAGCCAGTTGGTACCTGGGTACAGATGAATGCAATATATGTATGACATTAACAGGTGGAGCAGAAATGCAGTAACACTTGAAACTTATGTCTCTATCTCTACTATAACTATTTGATAAGTTTTGCATCTGGCAACAACTAGGTTGTGACCAATTTAGAACAAAAATCTGCAACACAGATGATTACAACATGAAGCAAGCTTACAACACTTTTCCTCTGCTTAGTTGATAGATAAAAACTATTCATCAAGTGTTAAAGGTGCATGGTCCCGGTGTTTTAGTCAAATGCATACGCGGGCGCACGGCGCAAGTTTCCTATAGAGACCTACGCTATTGACTCCCCTTTAGTGCTTACGCTTTGGCCCACTTTCCCAAGTCCGAAGAAGTCCGATTCACTATAGTCAGTGGTCGGATCACAGTTCGGCTCATGATTCGGCTGAGGGGGATGACAGCTTTAGCAAACTTCTTTTGTGATGTCATACATGTAATAAGAAGCACATATGCACGCACCTTGGCATTACTACAGACTGCGTGATGTGCAGAGAAGACAACGAAGGCAACGTTACTTAGCAACACCTATGCGCTTTACTCTTGATGACAGCTCAACTTCGGCAATCTTCGTATCAATGCTAACAGTGATCGGCAGTATCATCAACAACGCCCTCTACACTAACGGGACTATGCACCTTAAACAATTACATGCAACAGGGGGCACTTCTAGATAGAAAACAGATTTTGCACTCTAAAATGCAGGCATCATGACACAAACATGATGCACTTCTGCAAATGATTTGGTAAACTCAGCATATGACCTTACTGAAATAGAATGGCACAGGTATACACTTCTGCCTGCAAAAGAAAAAAAAAAGGAAATGAATGAAGATATTGCAAGAAGCCATGTCGTCAAGTGTAATACCTTCAAATGATCAAGACAGATGAAGGTTGAATGACACACACATAAGTTACATTCTGATCACATTACAATCTGTAAACGTGAAAATTCTGATTGTGATTTGTCGCTGGTAGACTTGACAGAAGAGCAGGAATGAAATTTCTCCCCACTACAGGGGAACTTTGTTATAATGAGGACCTAGATACCATGACAATTACATGTAAATCAGATTTCTCTCTCTACCGGGGTACGAAAACCAAGACAAAGTAGTTAATGGCCTGCAAAATCACCTTTTTATGATAGGGTTTTGTTACACATCACCTCTTTATGACAATGTCTGACTGAATTATCATGAATGGGGATAGAAAGACTCACCCATTTGGGGAGAAGTCGATTGCCAACACAGACTTGAGATGCCCTTCGAGGAACATGATGCATCGACCCGTTCTCAGATCCCACACCCGTCCAAAGGCGTCCATCCCTCTGATGAAAGGAGCAAAAAGGGTAAAATTTGGCTTTATAAGACATCCAAAGTTACAAAACAGGGGAACAACACATGATACTGACTGACAGTCAAAAGAAGAATGATGAATTTTAATCACGCTGGTGTGATTTCTTATTCTTGATAATTTTTTTCCTTGGTTAATTATAGTATCCTTGGTTAAGGCAAAGTGCGAGATTCAGAGTGTTATGCTTTATCTGCAGGTCTGAGTATAGTTCAAAACTACCATCTGCTTGTGTCACTGTCGGCATTAATACTACTGGGTCCCTCAGATGTAGTAGCTTGCATGGGGTAACTAACCACATAACCACCCATAGCAAGGGCCATTTTAATGATGGCACAATGATGCATCAATGTACCGTATCAGGACAATTACCCCCCCCCCCCCTTCTCCCCTGGCTAAATACTAGTTAGTGATAAGGTTAGAGTAAAGATTAGGGTTAGGGTTAGGTTTAGGATCAGAGTTAGGATAAGGATTAGGATTAGGGTTTGGGTCAGGGGAAGGGTCTGGGGTAATTGTCCTGGGTAGAACCTAATACAAAACACCAAAGACTCCTTCTAGAGCGCAATAGGGAAGTTGAACATCAGTGACATTGGCATTGAAGTGTGATGTATTGTATCTAATTTCCTCTCTTAAAAAGAATTATGATTCAGAGCAGTGTTTGGGGTGTGTATTTGTTGCAATGCAGAACATACTGGGAACAGGCTAAGTATCATTCAGTATAACAGCTTTCAAACGAAGTACAGCCTGGAGCATGTCTCACCCTGTGGCACAGAGGGCACCATCTCTTTGGAAGTCGATGGCATAGACGGCCTTGCTGTGGCCTTCTTGGTGAAGAATCTCTTCCTGTGCTTCCAGGTCCCAAAGACGCCACGAGGAGTCAAAACTGATGTAAAATAAGAGCGAAGGGGGGGGGGGGGCAATAGTAAAAAGAACAAGAGACCCGCGGGTCTAGCGCTCACCTGAGTATCGCAAGTTCACCTTTCACGCAGTCACTAATCTAAATTATTCACAGCTCTACCAAAATTTGACCAGGCATTCTCCAGTAGAAGATGAAACTGTACAATAAGGGCCCAAATTTTTTAAGATTCCTTAATTTTGGGGAATTGGGGCCCCCTGGGGCCCTCTGGGTGGGGCATGGTGCCCATTTTTATAAATTGAGATCCTGACCCCCTAGGGATGCTACCTGCCAAGTTTGACGAAAATACATCATGAGGTTTTCAGGAAGAAGATGAAAATGTACAATTCAGGTCCCCATTTGGACCTTCCCAACCAACCCCCCCCCCCCCCGCCCCCAAGAGGGACACCCCTTGATCTCCTATGAACAAACTTGAAAATACAGTCATTAATGTACTCACTCATAGTATTATCTTACCTCTATAACTTCTGATTCTAGAGAAGATTTTTAAAGATTCCTTCATTTTTGGGGTTTGGGCCCCCCTGGGGGCCCTCTGGGTGGGGCATGGATGGTGCCCATTTTAACAAATTGAGTTCCTAACCCCCTAGGGATGCTACCTGCGAAGTTTGATGAAAATCGGTGTTGGGGTTTTCAAGAAGAAGATGAAAATGTAAAAAGTTTACGCACGACGCACGACGGACAACGGACGCCGGACGAAGGGCGATCGCAATAGCTCACTTGAGCCTTTGGCTCAGGTGAGCTAAAAATACATGAAATTTACATTTGACTGAACATGACCTGCACAGAGGAAGCTTGCAAAAGATGTGCCTATAAATTCTAATCTACACAATAAAGTGCACTATTTCATTACAATGAAGTACAAATTCAGCACCCCCCCCCCCCTTTAAAATTTTCATCCACATATCTTTGTCATATTTTATTCCTTTAGCTACAACAAAATTTTGGCTATGACAAAAGAAAAACTGTTGCTTCTGAGAACTTGAGAACACAAGAATTAGACAACAAAATATCAACATACTTTAATAAGGTGGGCAGCTTTGGGGGAAAAAAATTAATAAGACTAGAGCACAAGATTTTACAAGGCGGTACCACATAGTGGCCAATTACACACAAGCCAAACATCCCAAAGGACAATTGGCTATATTTCATTATTTACGCAGTTATCAGAAGATGAATATATGCCGGCAAACATTCTAGAGTTTTGCAGGACCTGCCCAGGAGACTGGTGGAGTACTTTAAAAGGCTGATTAAACCATAATTGATTGGCAGAATATCTTACCATGTGGTACCCAGGAACCTGCCAGATGGGTGATACTCCACTCTCGCTACTCGAGACTCGTGACCCTCGATGTTTGCCACTGGCTCCTCACTGAAATCAACACAAAAACAAAACAGCATTTTCTTCACATTTATCAGTCATCACAACTGCGAAAAGCAAACAGCTTCATTTAAAGGAGACCTCTGGATGATTTTCAGACTTTACATTTGAACAGCTATAAATAAGTTATGAGTACAGAGTTTCAGAATTTACAGTGATTGGGGTTGAGGACATCAGAATGTTTTCAAAATTTAAAACATATTGCAATGAACAAGGATGATGACATGGCAGCCTCACCATAAGAATGCACGAGTTGGGGCTCAAGGAAGCAGAACAAAAGAAGAATTCAAGCATGAATTTCACACAGGTGAACATGTTAAGCAAGCAGTATTGTAATGGAATTACACGGCTAGATTTCTGAAATATGAGAGGCTCCTATGTTATCAACACTGTTCAGTGTAATTTGTTTAAGATTTTTGGTAAGTATTGGTTTCTCTGCTCAAGGACCACAATAAATTCAACAAATCCACACATGGAGCTGTCACTTTTTGTATTACATGATGTGAAATTATAAAAATCATCTGGAATGCCCCTGTAAGACACTAGAATAAACTCATATAGAGGCGTAGTTTCTGCACCCTATAACCCTGAATGATAGCACTACTTGTATCTGGGTTAAAGGCTCACCTTTCTAGTGACCAGAGTTTGACAGCGCCGTCTGCTGAGCATGACGCCATGCAGCAGGCAGAGGGTGCCAGAGACAGGGTGGCCTGGGGGTGGAACACCACACAGCCAACATTGTTGTTATGGCCGCGCAGAGTCTTGATGTGGTTGAACTCCGGTGTTGTCCACAGCTTTATGAGACCACTCCTATTTCAGAAAAAAAAACAGCAATAAGAACTGATATAGTTCATGAGAAAAGAATGTAACCCTCACAATGCATGTAATGAAATTGTTGCCTCTAGACAATATTTGTGGCCAGAAATAATGACCACTTCAGTAAATATATCATATTTGATTTCCTGTTCATTTTGTATTAAACTATAATGCACATGACAGCACTGTGAGCTTTGAGCACTGCCAGAGGCTGACAGGTCGATGCACTTTCACTCCTTAATGCTGGAAGCAGTTTGTCTGCAAAAAAAAATGCCAAATTTTCCCTGTATAAAACATTACAAAATACATTGTTTGAACTCTTAATCCTGAAATCAGTTTGAATGCACATATCAATACATGGCATCTATTGAACTATGTTTTCTTGAAATTGCATAATAAAGAAACAAATAATGCAAACATCTTTCTTATTCTGGTTAAACTTCATTGGTTTATCAAACGCCCTGTCATCCCTTTAGGTGAGAATACATTTTCCACTTTTTGCTTCACAGCATTGCTAGGAACAAGTTGAAATAATCACACATATGGGACTCACCAAGACGCTGTTGCTAACATTTTGGAATCAGGACTAAATCGGCAAAATGAGATTGGTCTCTGGTCTCCAACTTCACTTCCAATTGCTGTCAGGTTCTGTTCACATTCAGCAACAAAAGAAACATGAGAGAAAGAGAAACAGATAAAAGGTACAAACCAGATAAATTACTCAATAAAAGTCATGTCACATGATGATGTAAGATTGAGAAAAATTGGGGGGAAATCTATAATTACAAGCATATGTAATTATGATCTGTCATCTAATTTCAATTTATAGAATTTTAAAAAAATTCAGACAAATTGTATGTTGTAGTTTTAATTCAGTTTCTTGTTGTTCATGAAAATTCCCAACATGATGCAATTCTTCATCAGTCATATTTTTGTTATATTATTGAAGAGAAAGCACAATCACTTTCACTACCAGTATGTCTCTCAAACCAAATGGAAACATTCTTCAAGGCTCTCTCTACATTTGATATAATTCTCTATTGCCACTTTTGCAACAATCAAAAAAGAATCCATGAGGTTAGTGTAAATTGTATTATCAAAGTTGATTCTAATATATCTACATAACAGTCTAACTCTTCAGTTGCAATCAGTATTCCTTTCATCAAACTATCAAACTCAAGAAAAAAATTATATTTGGTTTCATGGCTTTATGTTCATATCTACTAGATGTACAGAAGTATTTTGTACTCACCCTAGCTTTTCTATGTAGCTCCTGTCTCCGTGCATTAGTTTGTGACTCTGGGATGTTCTGAGCCTTCCGTGCCTCTTCTAATCTCTTGGCCGCCCTGAATCCCAAAATCAGAATACATTTTAGCATAATATCATTGGTGATCAATCAATGAAGAACGTGTCAATTGTAAAAAAAAACAAAAAACAAACAAAAAAAAAACTGCTATGTGTATGGTCTTTATATACAGGTTGAATTGATGGCAATGTTGACTTTTTTTTTTAATGTGTATATGTGAATATCTTGACATTTCCTGAGACATATGCTGTGGCCAAGTATCATCACTGGATTCCTCTCCCACTGCCCCTCTCTCATCTGTTTTTGTAATTCTTTCAATATTCATCAAAAACACATTCTGTTTTAATATGACATGTGTCAGAAAGGAGTATCTTTGGAAAAATAAAGGTAAGTACAAATTAAATTCATGTGGCCACTTGGGAAGCAAATGTCAACATGCAAGCAAGCCTGGAACCAACAGCTGTTTTAAAGTCCCCTTTGATGAGCTAGATTAAGAAACTATGGTGCCTTGTCTACAGAGAGGGAACTACAACCAATGCTAATGTACTTGAACTGAGGACCTTATGCACTGAAGATCCCATGGTCTTAACCACTGAGCTACAACATGTCTGAGTCATCTGAATAATGTAGGAAAAGATGCATGTGTACCTACACATATATTTTACACCATGGAGCTACAACTGGACATATTTGATATGCACATGAATTCCTCTCATTATCATTCAAAAACAAGACTTCCAAGAACTTGACTGATATTAAATAAGTTTGTTGTGGTGATATATCTTACCTGGGTAATGAGTATTCTGCAATCCAGAACCTGGCACTCTTGAGGCTCTCTGGGCCTTCATGGTACCAAGTGGTCTCTTTCTCCTGCTTACAAAGAAACAGGAGATTGTCAGACAAAACATAAAAACACAGACAGACACAAAGCCAGACAGGAAAACAATAAACTACACAACATTCTTTTAAACTCCAGTCATATTCTGGAGCAGCCCATTAAACCAATATGGGGGAAAGAACAAGCTGCATTCCAAGGACAGAGGAATTTATAAATTGCTTCATCAGCAAACATTATGTCTACTTTATAAATCAAATTGAAAAAAAAAAGAAAAGAAAAAAAGATGACTAGGTTTATTTGGGCTAAAAGGAAATGCCTCTTGCCAGATTACTATATGTTAAGAGGCTTCTAACTAATATGATAATTTTAATGCTCTTTGCTTCTTTAATGCTATCATTAAAATACTTGGTGCTCTGGAGTAAGAGATAGATGTATAATGCCACAAACCACAGCCTGAAAAAAAAATGTTATGAAGGTTTATTGAATGCTGGTAAATTTGGTTTACATTGCTCTGTTAAGAAGAACAGCAGCTGTGAAGCAGCCAATCTGCAGTGCATACTGAGGTGACAGTCATGGTCGCTGCAATTACTACAAGTTACAAATCTTTTCAGGAGCAAAGCCTGGGGCAACATTTATATTTTCAATCTTTAATATTTGCTTATATTTTTTTTTTCCTAAACTCACCGCTTGCTCTTCCTTGGCCTTCTCCCTGCTGGCCTTCTTGGCCTGCTTGTCTTGGTCAGCCATCTCACCAAGGGCTGCAAGGAGGTGACGCAGACGCTCTCGCCTCTCCGCCGGACCTTCCCCAAACAAACCTGGGCGAAGGAAGACACTAGAGGTTCATTACCAGCTCGCCGTCATATTCCACATACAAGGTATCACACATGCCATGTCACATTCAAAGAAAGTTGGTCTTCAGCATTACCATAGTATTTTCTCTTGTTTTCTTGAATATATTTCCATGACAATATATCAGTAATGCATAGAGTTTCTCTTTTCTCACATGATTCTAGACAATCTAAACTTACAGTCCAAAATTATTTCATTCCAAATGTGTGAGTTTACCTGATACAAAATCACAGAGCCTACTACATTGAATCAAACATAATGAAACATCACATGAAACAACATGTTTGCTTCTTTTTTTTTAATCCAAAATATATAAAAAAAAATCTTACATATTGGCTCTCCATACTTCCTCAGCTGGGCCTTCACTTCAGAGTCATCTGTTGACACTGTAATTTGCCTTGCCTGAAAAAAAGAAAGAAAAGATGACATTTGCAAAAAGGAAATAAACCAAAGAATTTTCTCCATAGATTACATCTTTATCTCCATTTAATTCGCTCTGAAAGATGCCACTTACATCATTGACTCACCACAGAAATATGAGCTAAATAGATTTCAGCAAAGAATTCTATATATATATTGATATAATCTATATTGGCTTCCAGGTTAGTGCTTATTATGAAAGCAAAGCACCATTAAACAATGAGAAACAGCTAAAAAACACGGTCAAATATGGTCAAATCTTTTCGTCACATTCATTTCCAAGAATTGCATCAAATAAAATTTTGTAATACACTCTTTCTTAGCATAATTACACCATTGTACAATTGTCTTGATGCATAGGTGTGTTCTGTCCTATAACAATATTTTGTTCACTTTTAATTCATGATAACAGCAATAATAAGAAGATGAATTATTCTAATCAAACCAATAAAGTCATTCAAATATTACAATCTGACCAATAAACAAACAACAAACAAACATGCTGTCATAAAAAATTAATAGTTATTACATTTATGTAATAAGCAAATTATGCATGTAAAAAGGGGTCGCCCAAGCATCACAGATATGCAAGCTTACCTTCCTTCGCCTTTCAAATTCTGCTAAAAGCTCTTTTCTCCTTTCACTTATATGCTCCTCCAAGTCAAATGTTTCTCCTGGAAAACAAAGGGGTGGGGGGGGGAACAGAGGAAAAGGAAGAAAGACAGAAGAAGACAGAAGGGGGGGGGGAGGGAGAGTAACTTAGTAGATGAGATATGTAGTTCTGCTTTATTAACTCATTGTTCTTGTTCTCATACACTGAAAAGTATTCATCCCTTGATTCTGATATGGTGTACACTATACTGTAGCTACTGAGAAGCTAATGATATACTGTAGAGGATGTATATTTGCTATAAAGATTTCTCCTGCTACAAAAGAGCCACTAATCATTTGTTCCCTCATCAAACACACACACACACACACTGAATAGAAGAAAGAAATAAAACAAGGAATTGAAGCAAATGCACAAGATAATAATCAGGTATGGAGCCTATATGCTTTTAAAATATTACATTCATATTTTCTCACCCATCTATATAAATAGAGTTGAAAAAAAAAAAACAACAACTTTATTCAAGCTGGTTCATGAGCTGCTGCTACTGAAACAGTTCCCTACATACACACCAGCAGACATGTTAATGTTGCCCCCTTCTGCACCAGAGTTACTGGGATCTGCAGTCATCTGCTTCTTGAGTTGCTTTTCCAGAGACCCATAATGCACACGCTGCTTCTTCAGGGCTGGCGCCCCTTCGTCGTCAGACATGATCTTGGTCCTTTTGCAGTCCGATGACCCTTCCCAGCAAGGAATTTATGATAGTGAAAAAAAAAAAAATAAATAAATGATAATGAATGAAAACAACAACAAAATGATAACAAAGAAGAAGAAGAAAAAAAAAAAACCCAACAGCACGTACCCACGTATGGAGGTGTAGAACAGACCCAGTAGCAGGTGCAATTTCACTTTTATGCTTAGATTTTAATTGGGGAATACATTCTGGCCCTGGTCCACTCAATTTTGACCACTGTTTGTCATTGGTCATATTTTTTCTGATACAATAGCGTGTAGACCTATAAAAGAAATTCTGAATATGTTATATGAAATGGCTGAAAACAATTTGCCCTATTTGTTTACAGAAAAAATGCCGCAAATAATGGGGTAAAATTTATTTTACTCCATCAATATTTTGTGACACCCTATCAAATCTTGCAGCGTAAACTTTACACATTCAAAAGCGCAAAGCGTACACAGTGCAGTGTGACACTACTGCAAGTACGTATGCGGAAGCGCCGTCAGCTGCCTGTCGCTGTTCTCAATCCTCTCACATCTCATGCATCATGCACGCCCCGCTCCCGGTGCAGTGAAGTCAACTCGTACTTCACCGTGGACTCATCATGGGCAGTCATGGCCATGCATTAACATATGGGCAAGTCCAAGATAAGGTCCCCTCAGAAGGCAAAAGTTCATCTTTGCTCAATATTGACATGTTTGGTATCATTTTGAAGCTTATGAGTTGAAGTTTTGATTTCCATGGAGGAAAAAATGATATTATGTAAATTTATGCAAATTTCAAGGGCTTCATTTGCATAATGTGAAGTACAGCGTTACGTATGGGACATTTATAAAAATTCTTATTTATTCAAAGGAAAGCAAATGATATTTGATTAGTATGTGGACGTAAGAAGTTCATCAAATAGTTTAACTTGGTATGAAAATTTAGGGATTATGCAAATGATTATGCAAATTAGCTCGTGTCTTATCATGAGATGTCCCATACGTAACAAATTGAGGTCATTTTTTTAGGTTTTCTCTGAAATTTCTAAGGTTATTTGAATGCCCTTTTGGAAAGTTCTAATTTATTGTTTGAGAAATTAAATACCTTAGAAAAAAGAAAAAACAGTGAAAGAAATATTTTTTATTAGGCAATTAAATACGTATGTGTTACGTATGGGACAAATGCGTTACGTATGGGACATCTTCATACATATTGCATGTGAATGCATGTAGCCTGCTGGGAGGGTCTCTCAGTACACAAATGGTCAATCATCCTGAAGAAAGCATCCCAACTTTGCAGCTACTTTTGAGTTATAGACACTTGAAACAATACATGTACTTGACTAAATAATTTTCAGAAAGGGGGAGGGGGAGATGGCAAAATACACAATGAAAATCAGCATTAAAGGGATGGTGTAGTTTTTGTAGAAATGGGGAGTCAGTTTTCAACATTTTACGAGATGATTGGAAACCAATCATATGAATTATTAAAGAGCATTACAATTCTAAGACTAGAGGAATTCAAAGTTTATTTGATGGAGATCCAAATTCCAAACAACAAAAAACAAATAAAAAGTAAAATGAAGTGGTCCTAATAAAAAATGTGACCCACCTTTTGTTAGGATACCACGTTTCTGGATATCTCGAGGTGTGACTCGTATCAATGACCGGATTGCTAGACAGACATCATATAATCACTCGATTACTGGGGTTCCACGCAGCAGGTATTGCATATTTATTAAATTTAATATTTCTTGTGTCCAGTTGTTTTTTATTGAAACTGAATGGCAAACTGTCCTTCATCAATGGAAGTAAACACTTAACTATTCAATTTTTTAGTAGTAACTATCCTGATAAAAATATGGGGCATACAAACTCAGGTTGGTCATAAAAATATAGAATATGATTAAAGATTATGATGGTAAATATTTGGGGCATATTGTTCCCTTGACTACCTGGATCAGTATTTGAGTAATTTCAACTGATTCTACCTCAATAACAACACAAAAATTTGTTTATGGGTATTTTACAAAATTATTTTGCAAAATACCCATAAACATGGTTCTCCACACACTAAACGAATGGGGGACAAGGGGCATGCACACTCAGGTTGGTCATAAAAATATAAAAATATGATTAAATATGATTATGATGGTAAATATTTGGGGAATATTGTTTCCTTGACAATCTGGATCAGTATTGAGTAGTTTCAACTGATTTTACTTCAATAATTATGCAAAATACCCATAAACATGGTTCTCCACACACTAAACGAATGGGGGACAAAGTGTCCCATACGTAACTGTCCCATACGTAACACGTCATGTCTGTCTTTAATTCGAACCTGTAATTACAGCTTTTTGCTTCATGACATGAAACTTACCCCTGATAATCTTGAGTGTTGTGACTTTCATCACAGTGAGTTACAAGTTGTAGAATGAAATACTTTCAGAAAGTTTTGAGGTTGAAAAAAATGTTCAAAAAACCAAAAATTTTCTGGTCCCATACGTAACGGCACATATTTTCTCTTCTAGACTATAATTGTGACGGTCATTTTTCTCCACCTTTTACATGATTATACTTCTCCTAGATATCAATCACCATGATAAAGTTCAATATGATCAAAGGCCATTAACACTATTTTTCAGGTCATAAAAGTCTCTGAATGTCCCATACGTAACGTGCGCGTTATCTTGGACTTGCCCATATGCTATGTGGCTAGCCACAAACGTGACACTGACATGAGTATGTGGGACCGATGTAAGTAATTGGGCTCCTTTTTAAAATTCCATTTTCGTAACTTCTGAAGAATTATTATTGCAATGGAAAATACCCATCGACAAAAATTGCAATGGATTTCTAACGGCTCTGATAATTTACATAAGATACTCACAATAAACTCAGCAAAGTAAGACAAATAGGTTCGGATGATTCACGATTTCGTTCGGATTCCGCAGACTTGAACGTTCAATACTTTGCATTTTGATATCCATTAAAAGATCACACAAAAACAAAATTTGTTATTTCTCATCTAATCTTAAATAAATTGACATATTTAGGATTTTTATACTTGTAAATTGAAGCTAATTTTTGCATTTTATGTAATTCATAATTTGATTGTACGCACATATCTTATCTCTTCTCTTTTTAATTCCACGTAGACTCTGCTACCGTAGCAAAAGTGGGGCAATGAAGACAAATGTAGACGTTTCAAAGAGTTATTTCTCGCAAGTATATTCCTCCATTTACTCTGTAGTGTTTTAGCTGCTATTTTATGACTATTTCTTCAAAAAAACCGTGTTCAGATTCTCCAGTAATTGGCAACGCTACAGTCTGGTCGAACTACGTAGTCCTACCCGTTCTAATCGGTGTTTGTTTATCGTTGAGGTAACCGCGAATCGAGGCTAGGGCCGAGGCCGGCGAGGGGACACACAGCAGAGGCGGAGGAGGAAATCAGTATCGAGACGATCCACTCAGTAAATCATCTGGTATTGATATTGCAGTACTGCAGAAATGGTGTTGATGACAATGATTGCTCGTGTAGCTGATGGACTGCCGTTAGCAGCATCCATGCAGGAAGATGAACAGGTATAAATTTGCGTTTATTCCGTGTAAATTTACGCCGTAGAAATTTAGAACATGCCATAGAATTAAAGTTTACATTAAAATACTAACACGTTACACTCTGCATAATTAACGTTCAGGCAATTCAGTAAAAACTTTCTAGAAAATTTACCATTTAGTAGCACCTCTAGGCTCCTATCTATTCATTATTCATGGGTTGTTATCAGTTATTAATGCATGTGAGGCTGATTACTAAAGCTCCCCGAGTTATTTATTTGATTTTAACCAGACTTGCAAATAATGGTAAATTTAATGCACTTAAATTTACCCACCAATTAGCCATAAAGAAAATAGATCATCGGCACAAATGCACAACAATCAATCATATACAAAGATAAAAAAATGTTTAAGTGGTTAGTTATTTAAAAAATGAATTGCAATTACGGTATTAGTTATGACAGTTGACTGTCATTTCGGATGTAAAGTAAGCCGTGCAAAATTCGACCATAATGCCATCCACAATTTGACTGAGCACTAGCTTATCCCTTTTGCATGCAGTCCAATTTTGGCAGGGGAGGTCAAATTTAGTGTAGTGATCTCTTATACATTGTCATCAAGGTTGGGCTGTGGGCTAGCAGTAGGCCAAACTACCAAGGTCTACTTGTGAATTACTTTACGAGACCCCATTGATATCTATCTCCTTACTTCATTGCTAGTGAAGCTGTGTAACTGGTCTGTGTACGCAAACTTTGTTTCATGCCTGTTTCCAGAATATTGGTTCAATTTTCAAACTTGACCAGAAGAGCACAGTGCACTTCAGTTATTCACTATAACAATGTTTTTGTTTTTTTGTTTGTTTGTTTGTAACAAGATATTTAATTATGGTTTGTTCATCATTCTTCTGCTTACTTCCCATATGCAGGCTGGGCGAAATCTGCAAGATTACCAGAATCAAGCCAAGATGCTGTTTCGGAAGCTGAATGACCAGTCGCCATCAAAGTGCAGTATTGAATCTGGACCAATGATCTTTCAGTGAGTTGGGAGAAGTGGATTACCTTGAAGGACATGGTATCAGTGATTTGAAGAGTCAGTTCTTCTGAGGATCTTTTGAGAATGTGTAGAACCTCAAAGCTTTATCTTTTGTCCACTTTTCAATCATAAGTGGTCTATTAATTATCATATTGTTTTGAAAGGTAGTCACCTGTTTGAAGTTCATGTGCATTCCTAATGATTATCACACATTATTGAGCATGTTTGCACAAAACTTTCAAGTGAAGTTTGCAATTTTGTCTTCTGTCTTTTCTTTTAAGAAGTGTAAATGTAGACTGAGCAAATCTTATCTATTATCTGAGGAATTCTCTGTCATTCTCATGTAATATGTACACCAGTAATAAAATGCTATATCCCATTACCCTAATACACACAGTTACCATAAACTAATGGATATTTCTGTTTTTCTGTGTGCATTATCAATATAAGTTATTTGATCCAGACTGGCATCTGTTACCTGTCTCTGTGTGAGAAATCTTTTTCGAAGAGATTGGCCTTCAATTACTTGGAAGAGCTGCACCAGGAATTCTACTCGCAGTATGGCAAGCGGGTGGCAACAGTCTCGAGGCCATATTCTTTCATTGAATTCGGTAAGAAAGCCCCATCCTATGTGGCTTCAATGTACTGCACGCTGATAGCATGTAATGGCAAACTTTCTAGATTGTTTATATTGGCACAGATTGATGTTTCCATCCTTGTAGGATATGGATGAGCATGTTATTCTATTTGCTTACAATGATGATGAAACACTTTCTGATAAAAGAAGTGACAACAGTGAGGGGCTGAACAGATTTTCACCAAAACATTTCAGGTTTTTTCACCCCAAAGGTTAGACACAGAAGCACCATACCAAACAATTGATGCTCAAGTGAAGATGTGGGGATCATTCCACTTTGTCAGGAACATTGTAATTTTGTATGCATTGAACTTGAAAGAGTTGTTCTTTTTGTAAATATCTGTTCCAATAGATGCTTTCCTATGTGTTCATATATGTATTGACAAACAGAACCGAATTTCATGAATGTGAGAATGATGTTATTCCCTGCAAGAAGTGACAAATGGAAGCTGTGTATTCTTTGTACAGGTATACCAAGGAATATGCTTTATGGAATTGTATCTAGATTGAAACATATGTGTATGAAACAGTTTACATCTTCTTATAAACTTTTGTTTTTGCTGTTTTCTTCATTCATCTTGAAACAGACACATACCTCCAAAAGATTAAGAAGTCATATACGGACACAAGAGCACGGAGAAATCTGTCAACTATCAACTCGGAGCTGCAAGATGTGCAGAAAATCATGGTACAAAACATAGATGACGTCATGCAGAGGGGTGTGGCATTATCAGGTGAGACAATTCGTGAGCTTCTACTGCTCGCTTCAGTAGTTTTCTTGTGCTGGTTCCCAAATCATTTGTCAATAATCCAGGTGCCATGAACTCTGAGTCCACAGCAGTTGCTTCTCGCGTTGTAAGTTATTGAAACTTTAAAACTGTTGTCTAACAAAGTGAAATTCATTTGGCGATTTTGAGAAATCCATGAGAGAATCACAGATGCCTAAGCATAGCATTGAGCCAAATATGTATCATGATGCTCACAAATAACTTGGTCAACTTCACTCAAATGATCATCACATGTGCTGGCACTAGGCTGAAGGTTTAAAACTTATTCAAGTTGGTTTTCACTTGTTTTCCATCCAAATGGACTCAGTATTCCACTGAAGGGGTATTCCATTAGGAGTTACTCACTTTTGTCTCAAAATTGTTTTTGTTCACAGAATTGGACAACCAGGCTTCCAGACTGTCAACAATGTCACAGCAATACAGAAAAGATGCCAAGTCCTTAAATCTCCGATCAAGAAATGCTAAAATTGCTGCTGTGTTAGTCATCGTATTCCTTGTGTCCCTTGCAGTGTACTTCTGGTGGTGATTGAAATCTTGATTTCCAGCATTATGACCCGCATTTTTCCTCTTGCTCTGCAAAGTATTTGTAACTAACAAGTTGTGCACGCATCCAAAATCAAAGGTGTAAGGTTAAGACATTCCTGTAAATAGCTGAAGTTTATAACAAATGTTTCTAACCTTGGTAATGCATTCATCAGTAATAGAATGAGATGATGATAAGAGAAGTTCATTTTGGATCTATCGGTAAGTGCTTACAAGTGCATAATATTTCGTAAATATTTCATAAATCAGAATACAGCAAATGAGTAATCACTTTGTTACATATTTATTAGATGAATTGAAAGTATACATATTAGATCATTGTGAAGGCTTCGTTGGAATCACATCATTATTTTTAATCCAAATCCTTCCCCTGCACTCTCTGTCAGCTATCTTTAGTTTCCACTCTTCACTATATACTAACAATACATGTACTTTTGTTTACTTTGAATGCTTTGTTATGCTTGAGCTTCTCAGCCTCAGTCTTAAAAGTATGCTACGATTGAGAGGCCACTGTAAGCAGGTACCAAAAGGATAAGTTTAGCTTGATGTCTTAACAGCTATTGTCTTATTGTTGTTATTGCTTTTTTTTTTGGGGGGGGGGGGAGGAGGGCCCTGTTGTACAAATGTATATTGTCCTTGTATACCTTCATCAGAATGTTTTTTTTTTTTTCTTCTTTTTAGGCAGCTGTTATTAAAGCAGTACATGTGAAACAAAACAATATAGCTAGTAAACTTGGAATTTAATAATGTTCTCCCTTTGGTGTGCATCCAAATGTGTTTTAAAGTGTTGTTGGTGACTCTGTAGACTAAACTGCCAATACCCTCAGTAAGACACAGACTTGAACCTAGGACAGGGCTTCAAAATGTTTGACATTTGTCCACGTCAAACACAGGTAATGTACTAATTCAGAGCACAATTGGGCTTCTGATGGTTTCTAATCAGGGCGATTTTTATTCTTCACTACTAATTCTGTGACCGATTATCAGCATCCAGCATCAACTGCATCAGGCAGATTGATCTTTTATGTCATGTGCATATTGACAGCCTCCAGAAAAGATTTCAGCACAAGTGTTCACTTCAGTCAAACTCAAAGCATATCTTTGGTTTGCCCATTAGTACATGTATTTTTGGTCAAAGGTTTGATATTTGCATTTACAGTACATGTATTTACAAATGCTTACAGACTGGGTAAAATATAAAAGCTCTTTGCATATCATTCATTTTCATAAAGGTAAATGGTTATAATAATAACAACAATAATAACAACGATAATAATAATGATAATAATAATAATGATAATAATAATAATAATAATAATGATGATAATAATAATAATGATGATAATAATAATGATAATGATAATAATAATAATAATAATAATAATAATAATAATAATGATAATAATAATAATAATAATAATGATGATAATAATAATAATGATGATAATAATAATAATGATGATAATAATAATAATAATAATAATAATAATAATAATAATGATAATAATAATGATAATAATAATGATAATAATAATAATAATGATGATAATAATAATAATAATGATAATAATAATAATAATAATAATAATAATAATAATGATGATAATAATAATGATAATAATAATGATAATAATAATAATAATAATAATAAATAATAACAACAAGAAAAGTACTCAAAGAGTGCAGACCGCTGCCAAGCAGCTCATTTCCACCCATACACACATGCTGAAAATTGCCCAGTTATAAAAAAAAAAAAAAAAATCCTTCTAAATTCATTCAAAAAATTTCTGGATTTTCCTGTAAATTTCATTCAAATCTGTTCACAACTTCTTGAGTTATTTTGCACACAGACAAACCAATGCCGACAGAGATAACTTGGCGGAGGTAATACAATAATACCAATTGTCATCATTATCATTCTTATAATCATGAGTATTTCAGTTGCATACCTGTGATGCAAAGCATTATTTATGATGATGATGATTCAGGGCATTTGTATAGTGTCATATACATGTATCTGTTTGAACACAATTTATGTAATTCATAAGTCATCATAAAATTCATAAGTATTCTTATGATCATATATTTAGCTCCCACATGCTTCTCTGAAAATGCAGTGTATATTGTCATTGGCAAACTTGTAGAAAAAAAAAAACTTTGGTATTGGTGAGAGCTACACAATGTATGTTCAAAAATGATAGATAACAATTCATAACCAGCTACTACTTGTAGGGCCTGCATTGTATACGATGTGATTGATAAAGTGACAAGATGCAGTGTGCAAAAAAATTAAATTGTGTGCTGCATTGTGTTTGAACAACAAATTGTACTACAAACTTGTGACAAGACTTGAAGGCTTGCCTCACAGCAGGGATGATAATTTATGACCTTTCTAAACATATGGAAGACAGACACCAGCATTTCTGCCATTTGAGAAGGTCAATTTTGTTTTTACTTAGCTATCATATGATTTGCTTCTACAGCCTCTGTGTCATCTGCATCTATGTGACTTGCGTGTTAAGAAAAGAGTGGCAGATTGATTTGTCTTTGAAATACAGTATTGTAAAGCATTGGTTTTCATCACCAAATACGACTTTATTTGCTGGAGCTTGTAAATGCAGGGTTTCTTTTGTTCGTGTTTTAGGTGAGTGATCTTTTTCTCAGTATTTTAACAATATACATGTCCAAATTGTGTCAGTGAAAGCAATTAATGCAAAAGAAGGCAAATGACTTCCAGCTCTTTGAATACACATACATGTATTATAAAGACTGACATTTTCCCAGTGAAAGACCAGTCAAATGTACATGTTCATAGCAAATTTTATTAGTGTATGTCAAGAAAAGTACTTTCTGTAGAATTCACAATTAAATATCAACTCGTTGTGACCCTAATATTTTGTATCATTTCTTTAATTTGAAAGGACAGCAGACATTGTGTATATTACCAGTAAAAGTAAATTGTAAGTGATATAGGATGTGAAAGGTCCACAGTGCTTGTCTATGCCAGAGAAAGGTTGATGACAAGCAAGGTTTTTAGGTACTGCCTGACTGCATAATATATTGTGCACATCAGCTAATTACAGTGTACCAGTACCCTCGTAAATGTTTTTTTTTTTTTTTTTTAAATGCCTGATAAAGTCTCCCATTACAAATCTGGAGGAAATGTGTTGTGTCCAGTTTATTACCCAGAGTGCCCGTGGAGCACTAAAATGTGAAATAAAATGTGGCTTTACAGGTAGTTCTCAATCATTGCAATGCAAGATGCTGTGATAAAGCGGATGCTAATAAAATTTTTATGATGTGAATATGAATTATGTGGTGTGAGCTCATTTCTTTAACCCAGGTTTTGACAATGTTCAAGTCACAGTGGATGACTCGAGATCTTGATGTGCTAATTTTATGCATAGACAGTTCTTTTATTTGTATCTGTATAAATGTCAACACGCATACATTTACACAAATTAACTTTATCAAAGGTCCCATCGTCTTTTTGAGCTTACAACTTTGAAAAACATTTTTTTTTTCTATTTTCCTCACAACTTTGAAAAACATTGTTCATAACAGTCATTGCCAAGTGTGGGGTCAATAATGAATCACCTTGCCATCACTCTCATTCTCACTCTTAATGATAAAATGCAAGTTCGATATCTAAAAGTGCATTGTTATTGACATTTATTCACTGTCTTGTGCTTCATGATGCAGTAGACATGAACTGCAATAAATAGCATCACAGATGCAATACGACTGTAATGACAGCCAGCTTTGATTTCACCAAAAATGTTGTCTTATGAGGTTAAATTCATTTAAAGGGAACGCAAACCCTAAGAGCAATGTGGATTGAGTGAAAGCAGCAACATTAGTAGAACACATCAGTGAAAGTTTGAAGAAAATCGGACATTCGATGCAAAAGTTATGAATTTTTAAAGTTTTGGTGTTGGAACCGCTGGATGAAGAGACGACTAGAGCTTATGACGTATGAGTGGACAACAATATAAAGAAAATATAAAGAGAATTCCACAAAAATACATTTTTCATGAAAATTTCAAACTCCATCAACTTGATACTGACATATGTTAAGGGTAGCAATTATTCCCCCTGCTTTCTGAAAGCGGCTAGTCAAGTGCTCTTTCATAATGCTAGAAAAGTGAATTTTTGTTGAATTTTCTTTATAGTTTCTTTGTATTGTTGTCCACTCGTACGTCATAACCTCTAGTAGTCTCCTCATCCAGCGGTTCCAACACCAAAACTTTAAAAATTCATAACTTTTGCATCGATTGTCCGATTTTCTTCAAACTTTCACTGATGTGTTCTACTAATGTTGCTGCTTTCACTCAATCCACATTACTCTTTGGGTTTGCGTTCCCTTTAAGACCTAAAATACAAGTGCAAGTACATCATGGGCATGAAGTAATGGAATACATGCAGCTTGGTGCTGTATCCTCGCAGTCCGTCTCTACAAGATGTCCTTCCCTTGGAATACAGACACACTTTCTGTACTAGCCACACCTTTCTCATATGCACCCAGAGTGCCAGCAAAATACTGTAAAACATGATATGTTCGTGGCATGAATTTTTCGCGAATTGGAGCCGACAGCCTTTTTTTGCTGCATGAAATTTTTGCAAACTGCCACTGGCATTCAATGCATATAATGTAGACAAGAACTTTTGCACTTCTGCATGCATTTTAATTTTGTGAATCTCTGCGCATGCGAAATTCGCGAAATTAAAATGCATGCGAACATTCCTCGTTTTACAGTAGATGCCTTGAAGCAACAGTGGCTAACAATTTCCTGGTAAACATAGAAAGAGTGCGTATCCAAGTTACTCAGAGACTGGTGTTCAGTTTCTCTTTTTGGACCAATGAGGATGGGCTAATTCTGTGGACAATGTGATGTTCCATTTGGAAGCAGAAAACAGCTATGCAGAAGAGCATGGCTGCCAACGTTCGTATGCAGACAAGGTACCCTAATGATAAATTCTGAGCAAATATAATGGAAGAAAATGATACTGGGCACTCCTGCATCTCTGCTAGTTTCCTTGAAAGGGGTCTACTGGTATATTCAACAGATCAAAGTGTGACTAGATGCTATGAATGTCTGATGACACACACTTATATTCCTTGAATGTGACTAGTTGCTTGGGGAAAAAAAATGCTCACACACACCATTTATTTCCCTCATACTGTAAAAGTGGAAATTTTCGCGGTGTTGAAATTTTCACACATTTCGCACAACCAGAAGCTAGAGCGAAAATAAAAGCACGTGAATATTTTTGCATGCCATATGTTCCAGTACTTGATGTCTTGATTCCGCAGAATTAAAAACACGCAAAACTCTTCTTACATGGCCAAGCGCGAAAAATAGTTTAGTCGCATGAAAATATCCACTTTTACAGAATAAGTCAGAAGTGAACTATCCACTGGCTATAAAGGCGTTGAAGTGTTGGCTTATTGATTTGCACGCTCAAACTTGAGTTGAAATTGCCAACTTCATTCCAAGCCTTGTGTTCTGGATGTAAGCATGTCAACACTCCTGCGCCAGTTACACACATTTTCCCACTTGCACATTGGAGGCAAGAATCTCTATTTCAAGGTACAAATCCACCACTGCTGTATTTCCAAACTTTGGGCAGTTCCTGATGATTTCGTGATGGATAAAGTCCGCTGAATTCACTGGAATCAGAATATTGTCAGCTTTTTATGTCCATCCCTATGGTCTTTCTGCCTTTCCAGTTTCTTCTCTGAAGACCTGACAGTGATGAGGTACTGCTCCGCCTTGGCTATCTTGGCTTGAATTGTCGCACAGGCTGCCTTGTCTCTGTCAAAAAACAGAAAATTAAAAAGCAAGGAAACCAGAGAAATAAAGTTAGTCATTCATCTTGCTTTCACATATTAACTCTCAAGGGTTGTAAATCTCTGTTACAAGCAGTCTACTTATCCCTAGCAGCAATTTTTTTATGTATGATGACAGGATGTCTCAAGGGAAGATAAATCTGGTCCATTATAGCAGCATGAATGTAAAATTTGCATATTAACATTATTGAAATCTAACTTAACCCTATTCTAACTGGGGGGGGGGGGTCAAATTGAACCCCCCCTCGACGTTTCGCGCCACGACTCCGCAACGCACAAAGATTTTGCCACGTCGTTTCATGACTTTTTTCATTCTAGTCTCCCGCATATTTTGAGACCAAATTTGCGACGTCCGGGTACACCGTTCTGAAGTTATGCAATGTTTTGCATATGCATGTCAACCCGAAAACCGCTCAAATTCATGATTTCATGTGCAAATCCAATGCAAACTGTGGTTTTTGTTTAATTGATATAAATTAGATTATTTCAACTTTTAACCATTGAAATAAATCAATTCTAATGTAGATAAGCTTGAAAAAGTGCCTCCAACAAATTTTGGCAAAAAAACAACAGAAAACAAAAGATCGAAAAAACAATAAAATACATAAGAAATTAACAAAACAATAAAAAACAAAAGAAAATGATTTTGATTACGCTATTTTTTTACAAGAAAATTGTTTGATGTGTCTTGAGGAACTCTGACACAAAAATTTAATAATGATTCAATCTTTTTCATGGAGTTATAGGTGAAAATATGATTTCATGCGTTAATTTGCATAATTAATTTATTAAAAAATATGAAATCAAAATTTTTTTATTGCATGATCATGTAATCTTGTAGTTGACATCCGGCTCTATGTTCAGGCAAAATTTTGCGGCGATCGCGCGATCAGCGGCCGAGATCTGAAGGGGGGGGGTCAAATTGACCCCCCCCCCCCCCAGTAAAAACTTGGTCTCAAATAGCCCAGTTAGAATAGGGTTAAAGCCATTTTCACATCCCCCTGAAAACCCTTCACCTGCTGCTGCCCAATAAAAGAAATTGTTTAAAATCAAGTGTGAATGGAAGAAATTACAGACAGTAAACATGTCTTAACATGTCAAAATCACAAAAATCCTATGTTGACTGCTTTGAAGTAAAAAAATAATCAAATTTTGTGACATCCAGCTCTTTGTCTCTGCAGGTCGTAGACCAAGAAAACCGGAGGATGACAAATGTGAAGTAATTTATGTAGTAGTTAATACCATGGACTCCTGCTATAACGAAGTCCTCGGGACCGGTACTTTTCCTTTCATTATATCAAAATTTTGTTATAACCGAACAAATAAACAATTAAAAGCATAGAGCAGATAATGTTAAGGCCTGAATTTTTACTTTGTTTTAAAAGGAAGTTTGTTATGAGCGTGTTTGTTATAACGGAAGTGCACTATATTACCTGTGCAAATGTCTGCTCACTTAAGTGATAAACCAGTAAATTTACTCTTTACAAAACTACAGAATATTATTTTCTTAGCTTCTAAACCACATCCACATAAAACAAAAATAAATGCACAGCATACTCCATCACCTGATGTGTTGTGGAAAGTGTCTTAACTAACTTAGAAGAATAAATAGCTGCTGCTGTTTTGATGCTAATAAAGGTATCTATTTTCCTCTTACAATTCCAGCTGAAATCACGGTACAGAGCTGTCAATGAAATGGCAGAAGAAAATGGCACTTACCCCCTGTTCCTTGCAAGTGATTGTTGTAGATGTGACAATCTCTTCTCTGTAGCCCTCACCTCTTCTTGTGTCTTCATAAGCTATTCAATAAAAGTGAGAAGTACAGAAGAAATAGCATAAGAATAACAAAAGGAAATACGTCTGACATAATTGTGTACTGTAATGTCACCACAACTAATCACGAAAATTTGTTGAAATGGCAAATAAGGGCTCAATATGTAATGCCTTTCCCATGTGCATGACACTGTTGAGGACGAGTCCTGAGTATACTCGGGCAGATGTCTATGGGAAATGCATGTTGTAGCAAAATGAGCCCATCCTCAACGGGTTAAGAGTTGTGAACATGACAAAATACTTTTGTGTTCAGTTTTCACATATAACAAGTTAGTAAGCACAAAAGCACTGGGGGAACAAGTTAAATATGTCCAAGCAGAAACTTCCCTCACTTCATTCCTGGTTGAACTCATTTTCATGAGTACTAAGGTAAACATGCTTAACCCGTTGAGGACGAGTCCCGAATATACTCGGGCACAGGTCTATGGGAAATGCATGTTGTAGCAAAATCAGTCCGTCCTCAACGGGTTAAGTAACTGTCACATGTGCAATCTAAATCCTATACCAATATGTGTCTTGATGTGTCTTGAGGCCATAAGAAAAGCCTGCCTTTATATCCCAGTGTCCTTCACTCAGTTTTACATTGAACCTGTGGTTGAACATCTCTCATAGGAACCATAATACTGTTAACGCTGTTATTTTTGTGGACAGATATTTTCGGGAATGATGATGGCACGGGTATTTTTGCAAGATGTTGTTTTCACAAAGTGACACAGCGCCCATTATAAGTGCTCTATTACCTTAGCGCATGATGACATTTTCACATGTTGTTAAATTCACGGTCCAACTGTGACTCACGAAATTCATGAAAATTGAACCCTTACGAAAATAACAGCTTATACAGTACAGTAGTAGCTTTCGTTGACAGAGGTTGTTACAAACAAACATCAAAATATATCGACACCAACTCTAGAGAGATCCAGTTTAATGGTCTTTCTGCACAGGTGGCCATTAAAGAAGGTTTGACTGTCCCTACTCACCTGTACATTGATTTGCCGACTCTTTGCTATTCTCTCCCCTTTGCTCTCCTCTCGTGGTCTCTTCTGTGACTTGACCAAAGTCGCATTGTCCGCCAAGAGCTCATTAATTTTCACTAAAACAGAGAGGAATAGTGTTGCGGAAAGAAAGAAGGTGGCTTCACTGTTCAATACCAAATGATGGAAAAAACGAATACATATACAGTCTTCAAATATTTGCAGTGGTTATATAAACATATGAGGGCAACTATTTCCTTTTTTTTCAAGGCTGAATGTGCTTTGCTCATGTTTATGCCCTCCCTCTAAAAAAAAAAGAGAGAGAATGGCAAATGACGATGACATTGAAAATACTTTGAAATTTCAAGTATGAGAGGAGTGAGAGCTCAAGGATATCCCAGAAAGGTTGCTAATACCAAGGACTTCAAGAAAAAGAATAACAAGAATTTGTTTTTATCATGTGATATCATTTTGTAGAAGTGCACAGTTACAAGCTTACAACATGGCTCACAATGCACTATCTGGGAGAAGGCAATTTTAGCATACTATGGCAATAACAACAGTCTATACAACAGAAAAGGAAAAGAAATGAGAATACAGCATAACAGGAGATGCAGTTAAACTATGGTGTACACTTTCTCACAAGGCATTATCAGTTGCATTATGAGATCATATTACACAGTCATATTATGACATTATATTACACAAACATACACATACATCTTTAGTGTATTGACACAAATCTCATCTGGGCCCCGTTTTATCAAAAGATAAAATCGATTTTAAATTTCCTTATCACACAGACTGCCATAGACTTACAGTTGAAATCAACTATATAATCAACTTTAAATCTTCATAAAACAGGGCCCTGGAAGGATTGCATGAGAGGAAAAAAATCACAGTATTATGATATTAATTGTTCAAATCAATCATTTGCAATGAAGATATTTGTTTGCAGACAAAAGTGTGAAAAGATCCATTGTGTCTCATCGACCCACCTTTCTTTGCTCCAAGATGTGTGTTGATGAACTCAAAGACATCCCTGGGTTTCTTTACAGTTGTTCCAGCACCTCCCACACGTTTTTTCTTCTTTTTCTTTCCCTTGCCTTTCTTTTTGGCTTTCTTCTTCCCAACGATTCCAAGCTTTTTCATTTCTCTCAGCTTCATGCATGTGTCCAGTGATTTTCCTGTGGGGGAAAACAAAAGTCAGATAATGGTGTGAGTAATGAGATGCAAAAGGCAACCTTAACCTGTTGAAGACGAGTCCTAAGAATAGAAAGGCAGGTGTCTATGGGAAGTGCGTGTTATAACAAAATCAGTCCATCCCCAATGGGTTAACCTCCTGCTCACATGTGTGCCAGAAATCAACAATATGAGGAATCCCAATATATTGAGGCACTGGGTTGACTGATGTTTTCATTTCCTTTATTTCTTTTAAATGATCTCTCTGACAAACATCATGGTAATAGTTTTTTTTTTTTTTAATAATTGAGAGAAAAACAAAAAACATGACATATAAAAGTCCAAGTGGGCTTCAGCTCAACTGAAGTTTGAGACTGCATGAAATTAAATGGACTTTTGATGCAACCTCTCTGTGGTGCAACTTCAGGATATGCCATTAAACTAAATTGCAACTATCTCTTAACAGACACTGGAAATGATTACCATGTACTGCTTTTTACCTATACTGGTATCTAAACACAATTCAATTCAGCTATACTACTGGATAGAGAGATGATGACTGAAGTTTTGAGTGTTTCAGCCCTGCACCAAGGCCCCCATGGGAACTGCATGTACTGTTTATATATCCATGCATTCCCTACTCCTTAAAATGATTCCTGCCAAAATCTGAGCAGAATGCACAGACAATATCTCTCAGCTAATACCCAAGCATCATGACCAAAGTTATTTGCACTTACCTGCAGGAACTATGACTGCTTCTACAGGCTCAGTCCGACCCTCGCCATTCTTTCCAAGACCTTTCCTATACAACAAATCAATTTAAGAGATGATTAAATGATGATTATAAATGACAATTAAAGATGAAATTGACATACAGCCTCATAGCATGTAGGTCTACATGATTTGTATAATTTTTCTGGAATTAAGGCTGAAAACTACAGTTATCATTCAGGACATACATTTTACTGGAACTGCATACCACACATGGTGAACTTGATAAAATTAAAAATAAAAGTGTCAATTGTGCTGCACTAAAGAAATTGAATCCAAGATTCTTAATATCTTAGAGCGAGGTTGAAGATCAGGACTGGACAGTGTAACCTCCACTACACACCCACCAACCTATGCTAGTTTTCCACATGGCCATTACTCACCCAATCTCGTAGCCCATCTTGGCCATGAGCCTGGAGGCGATGCCCCTCGTGTGTGCCTCCCACTCCCCCAGACGACAGGTGGGGCCGGTGGGCACCCATAGCACATCTGCCATCTCCTCCTCCTCATCCTCTTCTCCTTCTCGCTGGGCACCGAGACGAGAGAGTGATGACAGCGAGAACGATGTCGAAGGCCGGTCATGGTCACTGCAATCGCTGTCCATATCATCAGCATCTTCGTCATCTCCACCTTCATCACCATCACTTTGGCTGTCTTGTGAGCCTATGATTTTTTTTTTTTGTCAGAGAATATTTACACCAACACTAAAAATCAATATTGATGGAAACTGCAATGAAAAGCATGTACTAGTATATGTCAACTCTTTTTAGCTATCTGTCATGTTTGTGTAATCATTGATTTCTTGTTTTCACCCAATATCGAGGTATTACAATTTCTGTACTTTGTTTTCTTGGTGGAATTGAATTGAATTGAATTGAATTGAATTGAATTGAATTGAAAAATGTGGTGACAAGGTAATGTAAAACGGATATGATGAGGGAATCTAGGATTTTTTCCCCCAAATAGAAAAGGACAACAGTTCTCTTTATAGTACCCAGTTACATCTTTGTAATACATGAACCAACTTTGTTTTTGTTCTTTTCAGAAATTGGGATGCTCATACTTATAGTTTAAACTTTAGAACACTTCCCCATTAGTTCCTTATTATGCATAACATTTAGAATCCCTGTGAAAAATGCAGCAAATGAGAGCGATGCAAATTACCAAGGGGTAGCACATCCTCCACACCCAGAGTCAAGCTGTCGCCGTAGGACTCAAAGCACACTGTGATCCGTTCAGCCTCAGCGTCTATGTCAATCACCTCTGCTGGGTACCAGATGTCGTCAGTATACTTGGCCAGGCACCTCGCTTCGATTGACAAGCAGCTGTCGTTGTTTAGCAAACAACGCACAGAAAGAAAAGGAGATGGGAAGATAACAACACAGAAAGAGAAGAGAGAAAGAGTGAAAGTGAAGGAAAGGAGTAGATGAATCCTAATTTTTGAAAACAAATACTCCCAGATGACAGAAATCCCCTAGCTATCAAGCCATCTCTGCATTTTCCTCATGTCTCAAAAAGAAAAAAAGAAACAAGTGGAAATGAACACTGCTAAAAGCCAACATATTAATGTGAAAAACCAGCAGGAAAACTGATGCAATATCAGAAAGACATCATATGGAACATACACTAGTATTGACCCACGCAGACTTCTTTGAACCTTCCTATGGAAAAAAAAACCCAATATAACACCTCAGGTAATTTATGAAATAGATTCCAGCTTTGATCAATTGTAAAAGAACTCTCCACAGATGCACTGAAAAATTCAGCAGTCAGCCAGCTTACCTCAGATCCACTTCCTGGAATGGCTTTAGTTCTGTCACCTTCACACTGAAACCATGGGAAAACCTGCACGGAAGTTAAAATGTGCAAACTTACATGTTTGTATTACTACTAAAATATCATTCCCAACTCAAGTCCTCTACCCATTGTTGCTGACACACAACCTGGAAAGTAATGCACATATAGAAGAAAACGCTAACACAGACTCACAATCTGAGAGAAGACGACACATACAAACTAACTCTGAAAACAATGCACTTGATAAATTGAAGAATACTGTAAAACGAGGAATGTTCACGTGCATTTTAATTTCGCGAGCGCCAAGATTTGCGAAATCAAAATGCACGCGAAAGTTCTTGTCTACACTATATTCATTGAATGCCAGTGGCAGTTCGCGAAAATTTCATGCCGCAAAAAAGGCCGTTGGCTCTAATTTGCGAAAAATTCATGCCGCGAATATATCATGTTTTACAGTATGGACACAATTGACCCAGTTTGTCTACTCATGAGGTGTGCAAAGATGAAATTCTTTAATAAATATTCTGTATGAATGTCTATTGCCTTTGTACCTCAGAATATCCAAGAAAAGTCTTCACCATCCAATGGTCACAAACTTAATGACTGTTCCTTTTGCCACAGTAGCTGCGATCATTGTTTTCATTGTAACTTCTACACACATTCTATGACATACAGGTGATGGGAAATTCCTTTATTCATTATCATGAATAGTGATGTCAGAAACAATGATATTATAAGACATATTTTGATCGGTGTAATCTTCTTCTTTCTGGCGTGGGGGGGGGGGGGATGTGATGTCGCTGTAAATAGTTACCTGCAGTCCTCCTCTGTGAATCGACATTCCCCTTTGAAGAAGAATGGACATGGTTTCATGGCAGCATTGGTGGGATTGCAGAACAACACACGCACTCGAACCTAAAACAAAACAGAAAGATCAATGAGTATCGATTTAAAAACTCTCGGGCCTAATCTGAAATGGTAATTTACACCAAATCCAGGATTTAAATTTAGCCCATGGATTACTTTTAGTGCAAAATACCCATATCTTGTACATGCACATGTGTTCATTATTTGATGTATGTGGGCATATATTGAATGTGCTGTGCCCCTTATGCTATCAATATTTGCATAATCAATGGCCTTCATTCTTCCTTGTGTATTATGGCAGGTAAGTCCGACTACATCTGAGCATGGATGGTACTGGAACATATTTTCAACTCATCTTTTTGAACATGGATAGACCAAAAACAGAAAACATACTGATTCATACAAAACACCTACCCCAAAACACACCTTGAAGGCAAAAACAATACCAGGTATCTATTCCTAATTAACCCCTCCCCCCAAAAAAAAAACAAAAAAAAAAACACAAACAAACAAACAAACCAACAACAACAACAAATAAAACAAACAAACAAACTGGAAATTTTACATCTTGTGTCTGTGAACTCAAAATCCTTGAAACAAAAACAAAAAATAATAATTCACAGTACAATGTGTTTTATGGATAAAGAAAGATAAACAAACTCAATAACATTATACAAAATAAGTAGTTTCCGGCACTGTATATTAAGAACATGTCAAGACCCAGATCAGTCAGATTGATTTAGGGATCAATGGAAAGTCCCTATGATCTGATTATATCCTTATTTAAAAAATAAAACAAACAACAAAAGTAGCACAAGGATGAAGATTTTCAGCCACTCATTGAACAAAATCAGTATTTACTGGCCCCGACAACATTACCTCATCATCTTTAGCATGGGAAGGCTCCACAGATAACACGACAGCATTGTGCCTCTGCTGGGCTCCCCACTCATGCCGATAAACAATGCTACACTTGGTGCCTGCAATGTCACTCAGGCATCTGTCATCCTCTTCTTCATCCTCCTCCTCCTTATCATCATCATCATCAGCAGCATCATCATCGCCGTCATTGTCCGGTGTCTCCTCATCCTCTTGCTTGTAGTCGTTCTTCTCCCTGTGGTGCACAGCATTTGGATTGCACTCTGCGTGAACTGAAGATGCAGGCGATGAGCTACCTTCGTCTGCTATTGCAGCCTGTGAAAAATGTATCAATAGTCCCACGTCATGTTAGCTCCATAGCATGATGATTAATTTTACAACAGTTATGGGATTGATAAATTTGACCTTTCTCTCACAAGAATGTATGAAAAAAAGGAATGAAACAGACTGTATGCAAAAAAGAAATCCTCCTGGTATCACATTTTCATTCTTCATTTTTCATTTTAGGAAAGATAAATCAGCAAGTACATGAAATAATATTATTCTGGTTTCACCTCAACAGTCTTGGTTTTATGGACAGCTGAACACATTGTTATTACTTTTTTTTTTATCTAGGCAATCTCCATTAAAGTAAAAGTGTTTTCTTGGTAAAATATCTTACTTTAGTTGAAATTTAAAAACTTAACAAGAAAGAAATTACAAAGGGGCATGCACAGTGTAGAGTAAATGTGTGAGTCACAACATGCACATAAGTAAAAAATTTGTACATAATGAACAATATCTGTCCATCTGAATTAACAATTCATTGAGTAACACCTTTCACAGAAAATGTGTATTAGTATCATCTCACTGTCATGTACATTGACCAAACTTTCTAATACAGGAAAATTGAAAATGTGCAAAGTCTGACTCACCTGAAATGCTGCAAATTCTTCATCCATACTATTACTGAGTGGTGGGTCTTCATTCTCTCTGCCTTTACAGGTATGGCTGTTTGTTGTCGTAGCAGGTTTGGTAGTGATGTCATCAACATAGCTCAGCAGTTTGCTCTTCTTCAGAGACAGCAAACTCCCTATGGAAAAACGATACATACAGCAGTACAGAGTGTGTCAATCATTTGATCTTGCACATGTACACTCTTCCACTTGTAAAAGCAATGATAAAAATATACTCACATGTTCATTGCAATCTAAATCAACCGAGTTTTCCACAGAAATGTCAACATTGTGGTATTTTGTTAATAATCATTTGTAACACATATATTAATAAAATTTCACACAGATATAATTTCCATGACTTTACAAGCAAGAAGATCAAATGTGACCTGCTACAACAAAAGGATCCGAAAGTCGGGGAAGGACAATTTTCTGAAAATTGCATGACATTATTCCCGTACTCTTCTACTTTAATTTCATATATAGCACAACTCATTACAGAACTCAGTTGCGGAGATATTGATGATTTTATTACGGTAGCGCATGTAAAGTGGTTGAGGAAAGCAGAGTTTCGAGAAAAACGCCTTTAAAGTTATCCTTCTGACGCTATCATGATCTAGGGGAGGCGAGACAGTTTTCACCCCTTGACAATAGAAGGTATGTTTCTAGCAACCTCCGCGATGTTCATTCAAGCTTAGCACCAGCGGTCTACAAGTACGTACAACCAATCAGTGATCAGGTTGCCAAGTACTGACCAATAAGATCACTCCGTCGTTGCTAGGGGTGGAGTCTAGCTGCGGCACATATAAATCCAAATCTTTGGACACGTTTCCGTTACGTTGAAAGTGGAAAAATCATGGCCCAGAAAAACGCTGATTTCTTGCCTTTCCTTTGATCATTTAGCTTCCAAATTTCGTCAGATGATAGACAAAACATTAGAGTACAGAATTATGCCAAAAACAGAAATCTGATTGTTTTGACCAATTTTGATGATGTGACTTCAAACTCAATTTTCTCGGCTCAGCCGTCAGCGACTTTAGGATCCTTTTGTTGCAGTGGGTCACAAATCATCCCAGGTGATGATGAATGATATATTGGTATATTCTTGGAGAATGGTGATTTTACAGCTGTTACAAGACATCACAATCTTGTTTCATAATTAGGGAGCTTTGTACTCTGATTATGAATAAATAATCATATATAATAATATATATATATATATATATATATTTTTTTTTTTTTTTTTTTTTTCAGGTGATGGAAATTGTGATCAATTTTGTTTTTGGTCTGCAAGTATTTTGATGCTTTTGTGGAGCTCTTGTTATGACCCAAGTCTGAACCAAGTAGAATTCATTTTGTTGTTGTTGGGTAACTAAGGGCTGACAATCTCTTGTTCTCAAGTGAATATGTTGTCAAGATGTGCATAACACTTGAATACACTTTGAAACAACCTTTAATACTGAATACCAGGGTACTGAGAGCAATATATTATCTTAATGACATTTATAAACAAATTCCCTCAATCTGAAATTTGCATACCCCTGCCCTGAGTACCTTGAGTGAGCTCAATGACTTCTCTCAGGTCCTTTTGAAGCTGTGTGAGGTTAGCTGCCTCCTCGCCACTGGCATTCTGGCAGATTGCTTCCACCTGCTGGAGCTGTTTTTATGGCATAAAAAGAGGTATTTGAGATGTTTATTTTGAGGGCAGTGGGGGTACATGTATACAGGTGATTAAGAGCCATTGAGAAGAAGAATGAGACAGATGAAAAACAACGACAAAAATGAGGATAATACTGTATACAGAAAAAGGAGTATTAGGATAGAAAGAAAAAGGAGTGTTAGGATAGAAAAAAAAAAAACGTGGAGGAAGATGAAATGCCACAAGATTAACATAAGGGGACATAAGGTATTAGTGAGAGACGAATACAAGATTAAAACACGCAAGGAAGAAAACACAGAAAAATTAGGAACAAGAAAACAGAAAAAAATGCTAACATAGTAAACAATATTTTGGACAAGATTAGAATATCTTCTTTCTTCTTCTTTCTTTTTTTTTCTTCTTCTTTTTCTCCTTTTCCTTTTTCTTCTTCTTCTTCTTTGGTTTGACTGTGCACAAAAGCCCGATCCGATATAGACAGGTTAATTTCTACATACATTATGTAGCATACCAGGACTACGGGCAGGAGGTCAAATTTTTGATGGTGTTCACTGTTGTGGTAAGATAGTGGTCGCATTATGGGCGGCTTGCGTTACTGACAGTAATTGTTCTGTCTGCCCTTCACGCTGTTCAATCGAAACTGAACTAGCCCGACCAGACGCTGTGCGAAGCACACATTGCTATTTACAGTAGGCCTAGGCCCGGCCCTATAGTACAAGGCAGTAACACTGCGACTGGTTCTGGACTGTGTATAGTTAAAACTGAACGTGCAAAAGTAAACAACGTATGGGACTGAGACACCCAACACTGGACAAGAGTCTATCTAACTACTCTGATGATATACTTGACACTCGGAAGTACCGGTACTAATTTCGCTGAAGTATGACGATATTTGCCAACATTCACTCAATACAAAATTGTCAAGAAGGATAGGGTTACGAAAGAACCAACCTGTTGCTTATAAGCGGCAATTGTTGCCTCTAAAGTTGCCTCATCCATCTTCTCTTCAGTGAGCTTGGAGCTCCTGCGAGGTAACGGCGCTAGCTACGTACGCGGCCGCGGTGACGGCCCAGCCGGCTGCGGGCCCGGGAGGGAGTGGCGCGGCGGCCGCGGTGATTCAGCTTCAGCTCCAGCGAGCACGGCTAGCTTCACAACATTACTGCACGTTCGCGGCGGATCTTCCAGCGGTGCTAGCTCTGTACTGTAGCAATGCAGTCGTGACCCTTGCATAGCCCAGTGCAGTGATAGTGTGTGTAGTGTCTCCATAGACATCTCCAGTCCATTTTCCGAGGTACGTCGTCGTCGGGGCTGCTGGAGATGAAAGAAACAGCAAGAACAAGCTACAGTATGATGGCAACAAGTGGAACTAACCGCCAGTAGACATCGATCTCGTATATTTATCTAAACTCCTGTGTGGGCCAACCCGTGACCTGTGTGAGCAGGTGAGTACAGAATTTTAAGCTATCCGAACTTTTAGTACTATTACCCGTAACGGACCGTAGGCCCTACACGTAAATTTAATCTCAACCTCATTCGTCTCATCACATCTCGATCGATCTCGAATGAAATGGCCGACCCACCATGCCATAGCCATGCATGCATGCATAGCCTAGGCCCGCTTGGCTATGGCTGGTGTGGTGTATTTCTGCAGTATGGCCCAGTATTTTAATTCTATTCGATATGGAATGAAAATCATGAAAACATTGGAAATTGTGTATATGTATGCCTAACCATAAACCGGGGAGGATCCAGGAATTCCGTAAAGGGGAGGTGCCTTTGCCAATACACTGAATTAAGCCAAGGCGCATTATTGCCATTAAGCCATTTAAGGGGGTGCACGCGCACGCACACGTGCACACAACCCCCATTTTTCTTCTTCTTTCTTTTGTTTTAACCAAAAATAAAGAGGGGGCTCGCGCCCACTGTGCGCCCCCCTCTGTCTCTGGAATTGACACTGCATAAAGCCTATTAAAATCAAAGGTACATTTGTAATTTATGGCGGGCGCCTTATTGTGATTGTAAACTTTGATTAAAAAGGGCTGTCGAAGGGAATGGCTGATATTGATTTTAGCTATAAACTGATAAACCTGTCATACACTGCACAGTACGGTATACGTTTGTGTGCGGTCAAATTTTAGCTCGGGAGGTTGATCCTTGGTGCAGGTTAATTACAATGTGATTTTTCTTCCTCTGTTTCAATGAAAACGGACAAACACTCCAGCTTCATGAAAAGGCAGTGCTTGTGATCAAGAAAGCCAATTCATACGTGGAGGATGTAAGTGAGGTGCATCTGTCACCGAGGAGACCCCTGAGGCCCATACATGCCAGTGGACAGGGACAGGTACGCTATCCTTTACAGCTGTGTCGGTTTGGGGAACCAGCAGGAAACGTGGCGCATCGATTTCTTGGTAGGCGAGCCGTTGATACGGAGTCGCGGCAGTTCATTCGGGAGCGCTACCAAGACACCTCTGTGGTGATCTTCAAAGATCAGCAGAGGAGGTTCAAGGAGGAATACTCGCGCAGGACGGCGCCTCCATCTCGTGGCAAGGATGAAACCGACAAACCGGGCACGTCTTGCGTCAAATACAGTCGCTATGGCAACGATGCAGTCTTGGTCAACGAGGCAGTCTTGGTCAGTGAGGTTGGGAAAGAGGTCGTCAAGAAGGATGACCATGTTGTGCAATCGGCCGTCTGCGCTGTCATGTGAATCCGTGTAGTAGTTGTGTTCAATGTTGTGCCACTAGGAACCTCTTGTCAATAGCAATAACAAGATCTGGTTTTTGTAGATGTACATGTCATACCTCACAGGAAATATTCCTCCCTTCAAATCTTTCTGTATATATTTATACAGCTGAAACCTGGCAAATTTTCTCTCAATAGTCATAAGACACCTGTCCTGAGTGATATGCTGCAATTTTCTGGCACTAATACTGATACCTTCCTTTCATGATATTTTAATGTATTCCAAAACATATCTTGCAACAACTTTAATGATTGTCGTGCAGTATCCTACATTTAAATTTTAATTGATCCAAGTTATTGAAAATTGAATTTGGTCTGCATCGTTTAATACAGAATAAATCTGCCAATGTTTAAATCTGGCACCGAAGAAGCAAACCATACTTGTGATGCATGATCTTTTCATTTTGACATCTCCACAAGCACGTCCAATTCTGTAGTTATACTCTGGACTGTCATGTTTATAAGTTCCAAATTCTATTTACATTAAAGCAATTCTTTATCTATCAGCCATTGTTTTTGAAAAGTATTTGCATGCAGTATTCTCTCACTAGTGCAGTTTAATGTCATTTCTTGCCAAAGCACTTGTTTGAAATACACTGTCCTTGTAATCCTTGGTACAAATGTAAATAAAGTACTTTTAGATTATAGGTAGGTTGACCAATTTATACATTCATACCGCTAAAGGTAATGGTTCTTACAAGTTTATATCATGACTATTATCACTATAACATATACAGACCTGCTGTATTTCTCTGACTATTTAAAGACTTGTACATGTATAACTCCTCATTCTCTCGAGAAGTTTCTGAAATACATGAACTGTATAGTGTATCTGTGATGTTTAATGGAACTTTAGAAATAAGCCTATTTCTTAACACTCTAAAAGCAAAACTGGACATGATAATGGATAATGTTTGGAAGTCAAAGTATATTGGGGGATAATAGAATTGGTATGTTCAGAAAGCCTTTCTGTGTTGCCCACATCTACAGATATTGTAGATGTAGGCTGTAAAGTGTATACCTCCAGTTACAGTAATATGGACCAATGTTACAAGAATTGTTACTGTGTATTTATTCTAAAACTTCTTACCAACGCCAATAACAAACAACTATGTTTTCCATATTAAATCTCTCTGTAAAAGTACTTTGACAGTTTGCATTATGCAGTTCAGTACAATGAGTACTGACTGTAATCTAACTTTATGATAGGGGCTTTGCTGATACATTATGACATGAATGACACAGATTCAGCCACCCAATAGCTACATTGTAGCTAGCATGCACATGGTGATAGGATACAGAAGTAAATCTCTGTATATTTGTTCTGATAACTGCAGTGGTCAAGTTCTGTGGCATACAGCTGGAAATATGGCACTACCACTGATTTCACAATATATTTTTTGATGATTTACATTTTCCCCCAAGGAAACAGATGTCCAGAAATGAAGTGTTTCTGACACATTTTGTAAATCATATCTTGTTCGTGTTCTGAATATTGAAGACATAAATTTGTGCATGCATTCTAGCAATTTTGCATGTAATTTTTTTTTTTGTATTATAAGTACTCTGCAATACAAGTAGATTTCTGCATAGAGAACTGTCATTAATATCACATCACTTGTGACAAGAGAGCAATTTACCGATCGAGAATCTTTGATTTAGTTAGTAATTTAATAACCAAATGCATACTGTACTGATTGCTTTTACAGAGGACAAGTAGTTTCCCATGAATCAATACCAAAAGCAGCCTTGCAAAGTGGATTGTTAAGTTTAGCTGCACAATTTGGGTACAAGTTGGTGTCAAGAAACATCAAGGTTTTGCAACAAACACTGAAAATGGGCTTCACAATCATAAACATGCACACACACACATCCAATGAAATCTATTTGAATGTTTTTTGTTTCAGAAAATATGGACATATGTTCTTGTCACTGTGCAATGGAGGAGGGAATGAATGGTGTGCAAAAGCGCAGCTTTGTCAGTGTTGTGGTTAATTTACATCAATTGTATGATACAAATATTGCAAAGTGAACAAATCAGGGAATATGTCAAGTATAGTACAGGGTGTACACACATGCCAGCTTTGAATGACTTTGAGACATTCTGCCAACTTTTGCACCTTGGTACAGCTGTACACTGAAGTGGTTATTTAAGAGCTGAACATGGAGATCAATCTTAATAATGTTAGATGACCGCGTCAATAATTGTGAAGACATGTGAATGTGTCTGCAATTTGCTTAGTAGTTCCCCTTTTGTGATTTTGTTTTGCTATTGAAGGAGGCCCTATTGATATTCCTATAATCAATATTTGGATGGACATACTTTGAAATATATGTGGTAGTGTAGTACAACTGTTGATGAGGTATATTTTTCTTTCATTCCTTTGTTCATGGGCATTCTTTCACATTTTTGAAAGACAAATTTAAATGGTATGGAAAGGAAAGTTGTCTCGCAAGAAGCTATTGTCACAAAAGCATCAGATGAAACAAAAAAAAAGAAGACATGTGTACAGGTATGTTGTACCATCAGTGTGGTACAGGTAGTTTGTTCTGGCGTATAGGAAAAAGATCAGTTGATGACAAACCAAGTGTTTAAATTTTAGGAAAATGTAACTTGTGAAACCAAAAAAACAAAAAACAAAAAACACCAAACCTTTACATGAGAGTGATTTCTCAGATTTTCCCATTTACTGATTTTTTGCATACTTGGTTTTAAAGTTTTCCTTTGAGGTACTGTACAATGATTTAGTGTTCTGCGCATTACTTCCCTTTTAATATAAGATACCTTTCCCTGTTGGTAATGCTCTGCATTGATTTTGCAGTCATACAGTACATGTACATTGTAGCACTGATACAGATACAGATACCTGTGATTTCTAATTGTACATTAAATTCTTCTGCTCCAGAAGTTAGATTCAAGTTTAGAAGTTTCAGTTATCTATTATTATTTTTTTTTTTTAGGTTATTGTGAGAACATTCTTTCCCCAGAGTTGTCAAATTGTAGCTTTTAGATTCACTCATTCAGTACAGAACTGTACTACAAAGTTGGCATATTGCAACTTTTGGCTTGTTTATTTGCTTTCAAAACTATTGTGAAATGTCAAATTGTGTAAGATTAGCAAATTATGGTAGGATACAAAGGAATTATGATATATGTGTACATTGATGTATAGTCTTGGGTAGGAAAGGGGAAAATAGGTGTATTCTAGAACTTAAGTGTAATCTAGGATTGATTTGATAGCCAGATCATAGTTTTATTGTTGCATAAGGGCAGTGACACTCTAGAAGATCATACAGGAGAAGCTCAAATACATTTTGTTACAACTTTGTACCTTACCTTGCCAAATAATCCATTAGGATAATGTTATTTTAGGTGGACAAATACAATTTGAAAAATAATGCTGTCATTTTTTTTTTTCATATCTGTGAGCATAATATATTTTGATAATGCACAAATGCAGAGCTTATCTTTCATATTTGGGTTTAATCAAAGAGCAAGGAGAGTAAGCAGATTTGGAAAGAGGACCAAAATCAGAAACACAGACAAAAGAATTGTCAAGTCATTAAATGAAAGTAACATGTGATATATGTGTGAAAGGCCTGCATTTCAAAAATATTCCATCACAGAGGAATTATGATTACATTATTTATTATAGCAGCAATGTTTGGTATTTAAAGGAAACATTCCAGTATTTACTTCAGGAAATTTGTGTTCCTCTCATTTTTATTTTCACTTTCATTCATTTATTCATTCATTTTTCATTTTCACTCTTCTGATCAAGTCAATTCATTAATTGTGGGCTTTCAAAGAAACTGCACTCAATGCTTGCTGTGAAGATTTTTTAGTTGATTGCCATTTTAAGGGGAAAAATTCCATGACCCATTTGCATGTAACACCTTAAAAAGATCTCTGTAGATTCTTTTAAAAATCCACTTGGTTCATATAGCCTATAGCAGATGTGTATGATTTGAAAATGTGAAAACAAAGGATGACATCATAAAGCCTGTCCGTAACACTGCATGTTCAATATGTATTGCTTTCATGCTTGTATTCTGTATGTTACACGTGTACACTGGATGAGTTAACAATTCCATAAAAGAGACACACCTAACTATATATGCAGACTTGTATGTGATAGAGTCCACACTGCCGACTTTAATATATAAAATCCTCTAACAATTGTGCCATTTATTGCCAAATTAGAAGTTTCTGCCAAAATTGTAGATTTGTTCACCATACAGAAACAATGTCCATAAAAAATGCTTCTTTTCTCATGTGCTCTGATGTTGTTACCTGAATTGAAATGGCTTGTGGTTTATACAATTGTGTGATCGCTACAAACCAAACAGGTAAAGTTTATCATATGGGGCAAAACGAAAATGCTCTTGCATTGTGCGACGTTGCACAGTCAATATGTTGGTTATTTGTGTTTCTACCCATTGTGCTGTTCTAGTCATTTGTACTGACTTTTCTATGTTACATGTAGATATTGAGTGACCAGCAGGGCAAGTTCATTCTGTACTAGCCTATAGGCATGTCTTGGTTGTCTTTGGCAAGCAGGTAAATACAATCATAGCTCATTGCTTGTGAGACACAAAGTAGTGAAGTCCCTACCACACAATCAGTATGCTGACAGTAAATGATTGAGGGACGGTAATTCTTTTGCAGGAGATGGTAGGAATCAGTGGATGTATTAATATTTTTATTCAAAGTATAAAAAGCAGAAAATAATAACTGCTTCTTGATCACATGAAGTGGAAGATGGAATCATTGACTTACATGTAGATGCAGACCATCAAGTATTAATTTATTGCAGGAAATTTGTTTTCAGTGTTTACCTTTAAAATCCACCTGTCTGCATGCCATCAAAGACAAAGGCATTATAAGTTTGTTTGAAATATATACAAGAGCTGAGGAAGTAGTTATTAATTTATCATTTAATTTACAATATTGCATATTGTTATTCTCTGTAGTCTTGTACTGTATTTCACCCAAACAAATCACTTTTAGTGATTGCTGTGTCTAGCTCTGTGTAAATAAACACATTGCAGATTTGTTTAATCAGTTTGAATATCAATGCAATAGTGACTATAAAAGTTAGCGATATTCTAAAAGGTTGTATGCCAGATATCTAAATGTTCAGTCCATACATTGTAAATTGCTCCTGTTTGTGAAGTTTTGGGTGGTTGTGATTGTGTTTTAGTATTAAGTATTCTGGTGCAATATGCATAACTTTAGTTTGCAAAGATATTTTACATTATAAGCTGACAATAAGTATGATAATGAGTGAAATCCTCACAAACTTTCAAAATGGCAACTACACAGAAAATAAAAGTATTTCTCCTGTATTGGTTTGATGTCTATGTGAAAGAGAAAATTGTACGTATAGATGTTTCATGTGATTACAGCTGTTGATGGTTAATTCTAGAAGGATGGTTTCATCAAATAAAAAAGGCACATGGTGATATTGTGGTACAGAGAAAATCTTGTGACTGATTTTAATGTTCCCAATCCCATCAGACTTTACTGTGCAGTATGTCTAGGACTTCTAGTGCTCTCTGAGTTTTGTCTTCCATGTTTTGCTTTCTATGTCACAACCACAAAGTATTAAATGTACTTTTTGTCATATTATCTATATGCTGAGGGTTTCACCTTCATGGCAATGGTTTTGTTTGCAGTGTCTTGTATGGCTTTATTGTCAGTCCTCAGAAATGTCAGAAATGGTGTAATGCCCGTATAAAGGAGATCATATGAAAAAGTCATTATGGACTTGCTTACATCTTCTTCTTCTTTTTTTCTTCTTATTTGCAGCATGCCATATGTTTTATATGAGGAAAGAAAAAACATGGATGGGTGTTTGTATGTTCTCTATGAGTGTCTTTATGTATTTCTTTCTGATACATTATGATGTAAAAGCTGTGGATATTTTGTGGGTTATGTTGGAGAGATGATAGAATTGGCAGACAGCTCACATTATACTTGTGCCCCCAGCATACTGCGCAAATTGACAGATATTGTAACCCTGGCTTTCAACAATGATGATTTTTAGAATCAAAGAAGTCTAGTCTCGTATAATGTCATACTGTGTATGCCTATCAGCTTGTGTGCATCATACATGTACTTTGCAGATCAGGACTTTTTAAACACTTGTGTTTGTCAGTGGGCTTGGTTAAATTTGCAATCGATAACTACAGCAACAATGTGAAAATATTATTATCCCTTTCCAAGACCACTAACATTAGAGGTGATATGCATTGCATTTGCATTAAGGGACTGTATTTTGGTGCATTGTAAAGTTTGCAAATATATCAGTCAACTCATGAAATGGGAAAAACTGCAAACACAGCAAGATATAAACAGTGGCACATAATAATAGTACCATGTTACCGTCATCCACTCTCCCTCCTTATCCATCTACTACCCCCCCCCCCCCCACCCCCATGCACCTCCAAGCTTGAGTTGTTGTTTTTACTGAGTCCTCACAGTCAGGTTTGCTCTTTAAGATGTCCTTAACCCTGAATTGTCGTTTGATGAGAGATGACACGATTACAATGTGAGTTGCCATGCAGGATGAGGCTATCTGTTTCAAATATTCAAAACGCATTTGAGTTTAATGCCATCAACAAATGACTAAATAATTTATAGAGGCACTTCCTTCATTGACTACTTTGTAAAAAAAAATATGATATGGTGCATCAACAAGAGAATACTGTATTATGCAAACCTTCCTTGTGTTGCAGCTGCCCATTATTAGACTCAAGGAATGCATTATAAGGTGTTTCATATTTAAGCTTAGAGTGAGTATATGAGAATGATGACAAAAATGACTCCATATGCAGGGCCTGATGCAATTATTCATGGTACAGTGTTATTTGTACATTTGAACATTTTTGATAGAATACAGTCATTCATGTGAAGCGTACTTACACACTCAATGGAGAGCAACTCTCTTAAGCTGCCATTTATGAGTTGTCTTCAACTAACTAGTATGTGTCTACAAAGTATGAATAATGGTATATATTAGGATTCTGGTAATGACCATAAAGCAAAGGAGCAATGAGAAGGCAGATAAGTATTATGTCTTCCTGAATAGCAAATTTAGCAGATATCCACAAACATTAAACCTATGACGATGAGATGTGTCTAAGAAAGACATTAATACAAACATTGTATCTTATCATCAGGGACTGTATTGAGACATTGATTGTACTTCTCACATTAATGTTCACTGGCTGTGAGAACAAAAGAAAAACAGATTAAAAATGTGTGTGTGAGACAGAGAAGCAGTATTTTGTTTTGCCATTCTGATGGGAACATAAAATGCACTGACATTTTTTTAGCTTTGATGTGGACGTATGATGGTCGTTGTGTCATACACCACCTAATGTGTTGATTTAAATGTTCTGAGGTTTCAATTTGACCAAATGAGGCAGGCTCAAAGATGCTAATTGGTTCAAGGTCCATGTTATTAAGTGAGGTTGACAGTGTAACTTTGTCTGCATTTGATATCAGATTAACCATTTTTTGGTTGGAGAGAGGTGAGTCATAAAAACCCATTTTGGAGAATAAGTTGCTCAATGGGGGGGGGGGGGGGGCAAGAGATTGATGAGAGTTGTATACTGTAAGTACACAGTAATACAGTGTGTCCTGAAAGCTTTGGTATGCAAGCTGTTGTGTGAATATAATGTATGTAGACTCCCCTTGAAGTATTTATTAATTGTTTGATAGTGTACAGAGACAGATTGAAAACATTAAAGGAATGAAAAAAAAAAGAATTCAACTGGGTTTGTCTTGATTTTTATTTGAGAAGTGGAGTCCTGGCCTGCATGAGCAGTTTAAGAATATTTTGTGCGTGACGTGCTGATCTGAGACTGAAATAGAATTATTTGATTGCATTATATATTCAAATGAAAGACCAAGCACTGTGCATATCACAATAGGATTATAATGTCAACTCCTACAGGCAGTTTTCTTAAAGAGGGTAAAAAAGGCAGTCGACATTTAGTGATGATTTAACAGATGTTATGAAAAATAAAAAAGAAATTGGAGGAGGCCCTACAATGGACTTTTGTTACACATCAAATTCCTGTGGACATGCATGTGAAATAGCCATTGTGATATGGATATGCTGTGATAGAAGGTTCTGAAAACAATAACTTACAGAAATACTTTTTTTTTTGGGGGGGGGGGCAGTTGGGCAAAAAAAAAGTCACTTTTAACAAGAGTCGGTTACAAGTTCTGTTCTGATTTGAACTAGAGCCATATGTAAAATGAATGTTAACTTCTTACAACAGGAATTGTAAGGCAGACTCGCTTTATTATTTCCTCGATTATAAAATATGAAGCATAACATGTATAACCCTAATATGGACTGTTGACAGTTTATATTCCAATTATATATCTTGTTATATATTTATGCCTCCGCCACGAAGTGGTGCCGGAGGCATTATGTTTTCGGGTTGTCCGTCCGTCCGTCCGTCCGTCCGTCCGTCCTTCCGTCCGTCCGTCCGTCCGTCCTTCCGTCCGTCCGTAATGAATTTTGTGGACAAGGTAACTATCGAAACCTGTTGAGGTATCCTAATGAAACTTGGCATGTATGTGTATTAGGGGGTGAAGTTGTGCCTATCAACTTTTGGGTGCACATGCTCAAGGTCAAAGGTCAAAAGGTCAAGGTCAAATACATAAAATGTCACTATTTCCAACATATCTATTGAATGCCTGAAGATATTTTCTTGAAACTTAGTGTATACATGTATTACCCAATTCAGATTCTCTGGTGAAAGTTTGGGTTATGAGGTCAAAGGTCAAAGGTCAAAAGGTCAGGGTCAAAGACATAAAATTTCACTATTTCCACCATATCTATTGACTGCCTGAAGAGATTTTCTTGAAACTTAGTGTATACATGTATTACCCAATTAAGATTCTCTGGTGAAAGTTTGGATCATGAGGTCAAAGGTCAAAGGTCAAAAGGTCAGGGTCAAATACATAAAATTTCACTATTTCCACCATATCTATTGAATGCCTGAAGATATTTTCTTGAAACTTAGTGTATACATGTATTACCCAATTAAGATTCTCTGGTGAAAGTTTGGGTCATGAGGTCAAAGTTCAAAGGTCAAAAGGTCAAGTAAAAATATTAAAACTTCTTTTTTTTCTCCGTACCTTGGAAAATTGTTCAAGGTATCTTCATGGAACATAGTATATACATGTACTGACTGGAAGTGATTATCTAGAGAATGTAGGGTTCATGGGGTCAAAGGTCAAGGGTCAAAGGTCAAGTGCGAGACTTCAAAATTTTACTATTACCCTCATATTTATGCAATGCCAGCAGGGTTATTTTTTTACACTTGGTGTATGCATGTGTAACCTAATAGAAATTCTCTGGAAAGTTTTTTTTTTTCTCTTTTTGCCTCAAAGGTCAAAAGGTCAAAGATCAAGTGAAAGTGCTGAACTATCTTTTTCCTCCATATCTCGGAAGTGGCTCAAGTTACCTTGAAACTTAGTACATATTATGCATGTTCTACCTGAAAGTAATTATCTTATGAATTTTAGGGTCAAGGGCCAGATGAAAATGGTAACAATTTACTATTCAATTCAGAAATTGCACTTTTTCTCCACACCTGTACCTTGAAAATTACTCAATGCCTAAATGTATGAATGGGTCAAAGTCAAGTTAAAGTCCTTAAATCCCTAGATACATGCTCTCTTATTCATCCAATTAAACCTACGTCAAGGAAGGTGAACATTCAACACATTTGTGACAAACTTGTCATTCCAATATTTTGCCAATTTTGTGGAAATGTAATCACACAGTGTCCACATGTACTATCTAGACCTATTGGGAAAATCATGCATTATGGCGGAGGCATACCAGTCGCCAAAGCGACATTTCTAGTTTTGTTATGCTTTTGTTTAGTAAAGTAATTTGAAGTCACTGAGATTATTACTTAATCAGTACATACAGTTACATATCTATACAGTATAATGTGTGTGTGGGGATGTGTGAATGTGTGTGTGTATGTGTGTATGTGTGTGTGTGTGTGTGTGTGTGTGTGTGTGTGTGTGTGTGTGTGTGTGTGTGTGTGTGTGTGTGTGTGTGTGTGTAAAATATGGTTCATGCAATATCCATCTATGGTTCATAAATGGTTCATAGATGGATCATTATAGTTCATGCAATATCCATCCATCTTCAGTATGATGCAGTACAACTGGGTGGGTGAGGATTATAGACTTATAGGTTGATATCTAAGCTGCAGATCCAGTTCAGGGCAGCATCACTTGCGAGAACAAGTTCTTCAAGCCTGCCTGGAACTTCTGTGGGTGGCAGTTTTCCATATCACTGAAAGAATTTGAGAATTCATGATTTAAGAAACCTACCTTCATGCACATTCACTCATACAAATTACGATCCCAATCCTGTATCAAGGAGAGGATAAAAAAGGCTTTTACTTTGTACTTTGAAAAAAAAAAAAAAGGAAATCTAGATAATATCTGGATTGGTAGTGAAGTAAAAATAATTAATGTACATTCAAAAGGTTATGTAGAGAATTGGTGTACAAAATACAGCATATGAAGAGTTTGTTTGCAAAAACCGATAAGTCCATTTTTGAAGATTTTGAAGTACGGTCTCTGTTGTAAAGTACAAAATAATACCTTTTAAGTGATATATTAGTCACTACATATAAAGGTACATATTTGAAGTTATGGTCAAAAGAAGCAAATATTTTCTTATTATTCTCTTTATTTTTCTCGACCTTTAATCACAAATATCTCCATTTGGCAAATATGGACTTATCGGTTTTTGCAAACAAACTCTTCATATATATATATATATATATATATATATATATATATACATATATATGTATATATATATATATATAATAGAGCACAGAAAGGAAAGGGAGGAAGGGGGCAAAAAGTAAGAAGAAAGTTAACCCGTTGAGGACGGTTTGATTTTGCTACAACACGCATTTCCCACAGACGCTTGCCGGAGTATACTCGGGACTCGTCCTCAGCAGGTTAATTCTTTGATGGATATTAGGCCTCCCAGTGTCAATTCATGCATCTTGTTCTTAAAATTTTGCACTAATTTTCATTTTTTTTTTCTTTCTCTTTTTCTTCCTTCCTTTCTTGCTTTTTTATGTCTCTAATGTTTCATTTGTTTGTTTATTTATATATTTATTCCTTTATTATTCTCATCATTTTTAAATACAAACCACTTTATTTTTGGGCCACTTACTCTATTGTAATTGTATACAATTGTAACACTATTGTAATTGCACGCAAACCATGTTTCTTTTTGGCCACATATTGACATAATTTTCTGCATTATTAGTCTCATACAGTATATAGGGTACTGTTCTTAAAGCAAGAACCAGCACAGGTACACAGAGGTATAATTATAGTACCATTTTTTTTTTTTTTTTAAATACTGTGCATGTAACTTGGGTATCATCCTCATTATTAGCTGCCCATGTATGATCTCATCTAGTACTCAGTGGGCCTATGGTTTTCTCTTCAATCACTCTTGCGGCTATACGATATCATTCTCTCTTTCCGATCTCTTTCTCGTTGACACTATATATGCTACATCTTCTTCTTTCGTTTCTTTCAAACGAAAGAAGAAGAAATGCAACATAGTATGTTCGGGAATAGATTGCAAAATTAGCTGGAAATTAACTATTGAGAACTCTCTCTTTCGGTAGTTGTTTTTGTATATACCCGCATTCGTTTTGTGAGAGGGCGGAGTTTCAGACTGTTTCACACCAAGGAGTTTGAAACCATAACACCTTATTGTTCACACCCTGTTCACACCACCTGTGTGGTTCACACCTTTACTCGATCCCTGCTACCTACTCCGGCAGGGCCTTGGGGGAGCCAGTCCGTCACTAGCTGGCGCGATTTCTCTTTCTTTACCGATACACGTGTTGTGAAACTTGATGGGATATGATGGATGGATGGATAGCTTGCCACCACCACCAGCTGCATGCATGCCTAGCCTTGCCTATGTACAGTGCCCATTTATGCGCTGCGCTGAGCTAGCTATCCTAGCTAGCTGCATGCGATGCGTCGAACACTTCAAAACAATGGTGGACTATCGTTTGCAGAGTGCATGTGCTTCCTTCCGTCTCGACGCCGATGTTGTGAGCAAATCTGCGTAGAATGCAGCTGTGATTCACATTGACAGTAAGTGCAAGTGGAGGTGGTCGAATCCTACAAAATGTCAGACAAGGCAAAAATAAAGAAGGAAGTGAAAATCGTCTTGAGAGCGCTCCTACTCTCCGCCCCGCTGGGTTTGACAGCAGTCGAGATCGAGCGCGACTTCACCGAGGCCCAGGGTTACGGCGTACCGTACCGCGAGCTTGGGTACAACAGCACGTCTGATTTGGTCGAAGATCTTGATGTAGCTTCGCTGAAATGGGAACGTGGACAGGCGGTGTTTCGAGGAGTTGCAGACAAAACGACAAAGCACATTCAGAGTCTAGTCTCAAGACAGAACGTTGATGTGCGTAAATGCCTAAAGAGAAGGAGTGCTCTGCAAAGGCAAGTCGCGAGATCAGGCGACGGCAGGACACAGAGATCTTACAGTACGCCATCCGGCGGTCGAACATTTTCCAAACCGTCAGGGGCAAGTGGTGGTTTTCGACGACCAAATTCATATTCTAACTCAAGTAGCAACAACACAAACAACAGACAATATTCTAAACCTGTGATTACTGCAAGCACTAGCCCGGCATACCTGCGATCGCAGCTGAAATCATTGTTGAACAGTCATCCAAATGGGATCCACAATTCGCAGTTTGACACCCTATTCTATCGAAAGTTTGGGTTTTCGCTGGATTATGGCAAACTGGGCTTCGCTAATTTGGCTGAAGTTGTCAAGTCTTTGCCATCAATCATCAGCATTGAGCACTTGGGGGAGGAGAAATTTAGAGTGTACAGCATCGAGAACTTCCCCAAGGGAGCGAAATTGATCCCCATACCTGATGGTAAGGAAGGGTTGGGCATTCCACGCGATTTTCATAATTTCACACCATGGAATACATAAAGCAACAGCTCCATGCATGTGTAGATTTGTAGAATTTTTTGTGGTCCTCAAGCGGAAAAATTGATTAGTGTATTTTAGGAACCTAAAACAAATTTACTGAACAGAGATGATGACATATACAATATAGCATATGATCCTTGATATTTCAGAAATGAAGCGATGTACTATATTATATTCCACATACTATTACTAAGAATCTTGACATAGGATTGGTCAAGAGCTGATCACGTGATTAAGCGTAGTTTTGCCCATCACATCAACTGAGAAGAAAAGTTTGTTACACTCTATGTTGATAGTCCCTTTTGTTTCGCTGATCTCTACAGTCCGTACAGTCCTAACGCGAGATGAGTACGTGCAAAATAAAAGTATGTTGCACTGTGGACTATCACTTAACTAGGTCAACTGATACTCCACAGTGCAACGCACTTTTGATTCGGTGCCGCGCGATGCGCGGAGCAAATTCTTTGTTTTGTCATCACTCTAAGCGCATACGTCTAAAGTACTGCAGTAAACTACGTAGCCTAAGCCCTAAGGATACTCGGTATCTAAAGACAGCTAAAACAATTTCAGATGAGGAATAAAATGGGAATATCTAGGACCTTAGATGTGGAATATAAAGCAAATAATCAACTTTTAGTTTCAGGCAATAAAACAAACTATCACTTCCTTGGCGATCTGAAGGTGTATGCTATCTTAGCTCAGCTGCGCTTCGGAAAGATAGCTACATCCAGATCGCCTCGGAAGTGATAGTTTGTCCCATCACCTTCACCAACGTTGACTATTTGCTTACCATCACAATACCATGGGCTTAACAAGTTAACCTGTGTTGAATTTATGCATGCTTTCTTCTTGTGTTCTGCTTCCTTGAGCCCCTTTATACTCATGAATGCATTCTTGTGGTGAGGCTGCCATGTCATCATCCTTGTTCACTGTGATTTGTTATATCTATTAAAGTTTGAAAACATTGTCATTTATCCAAATCACTATAAATTCTAAAAAATTAAAATTCTAAAATTATTCTGGTTTGGCATTCAGCAAGGAAATCAGTGCCATTCAGGTCGACAGGTAAGGACAGCACCACCACCACAGTTGGCCGGGGCAGGGCCAAGAGGGCAGCTTCAAGTAGATCCAGTGCATCGAGCTCGCAGAGTGCTTCGACAGAGTCTACCACAAGCCCAAAGGATGTTGTGTTGCCTGGCAATGATCTTATCGATGGAGAGCTCTGTGAGGAAATTCAGAAGGTGAGGATGGATATGAGCCACAAAATCAATGACTGAATACTCTGAAAGTAGCATACATAGCAATAAAGGGAGTCTAGGTGAAAAATTTGTGCTTGCATACATGTGTGACAAGAAGTGGATGAGACATGTTTTTTTTTTTTTTTTTTTTTTTTTTTGGGGGGGGGGGGCATCAAACCTTCTCGTCACAGCACCCATGTTCACCAAATTTTGTGATTATCAGATGGTCTTAATGCCCTGAACTAGAAAAGAATGTAAGACAAAATGTAGCACATTCTGCTATCATGAATACTCACTTTGAATGAAGGAATTCACATGCAGGTGGCTACAAATTGTAGCTGCCTAGTTAAATTGAACAAGGAAACAAGTCCTGCTGTGTGCTAACTGAGATGATTCAATGATTTTGGATGTTTTTTTTTTCTTCTCTGCTTTTCTTTATGATTTTTCATGTGACATTACTTACCTACTGACAGGTCCTGTCCAAGCATCCACAGGGAATCTTTGCTGCCAGCCTGCCCGCAGAGTACAAGGTGAGTTTTTCTTTACTGAGAATGGAATAGCCTCATGGTGGAATTACATAAAAACAAAATGTTCCTGTGCTGATTTTGTTTTTTGCATGGATTTCTTACATGTCATGAAAGTTTGGCATATTGAAAGTTGTGCAGGTGCAATGGGAATTGAGCATTTAACTTAAATTGTCAGTTTGTGTGATTGCAAGTAAAAAAAAAAGAAAAAAAAATAGAAGTATGTTATAGCATTGTAGAAGTCACAGCAATCTCATTCTTAACTGTAGGCCGAATCTTGCCCATGGAATGAGATGACGGGCTTCGTTCTCCATCATGTGATCTCATTAGAAAACTACAAATCACTTTTTAGTTGTGCATGTCCTTTAAATCTGATTAAATTACAATATTCTAGAATCTTGTCTGACTTCCTGGTTTTGTAGCAAGTTGCTTAGAGCTAACCTTTTTGTATCTCGTTACATAGAAATTGACAGGGAAGGAGCTGCCGCTTATCTCGATTGGGTTCTACAGTGTGGTAGAGCTCGTCTGTGCCATTCCAGAGATTGTGGCCATCGAAAGGCAGCAGAAAAACAGTGACTGGAAACTTTTCGATGCCAGGACTTTTGTACCCACAAAACCTCCTGGTGAGAAGGTTACTCCTTGATAACACTCAAACATGCTCATATGACTTTTGTACCATTGATGATGATGATGATGATGATGATGATCATAATGATTAGATATTGTATGTATTATGATTATCATTATCATCAGTATCATCATCATCATCATCATCACCATCACAACACTCTAACATATCTAAGAGTGGAGTAGAGAAGGACACATGTATTTAATGTTTAAATACCAGTATGCCAGTGATGACCCTATTTTCAAGAATGGACTTTGCCAAGTGGAATCCAGACATTTGAGAGCAAAATTTAGTGACTCATTAAATAGTAATGACCATACAGATCCTTAAGACACTGTAGTAGAAGGACTTGCAGAGTTTATTGCCTTTAATGCTTCAGATGTTTCTGTTTTATACTGCTTGAATTTGTCAAATGAATTCAAGCAAAACTTCAGTGATCCCATATTTGGTTAAACCCATTTGCCAATAAGAGTTAAAAATGCCTACAGTTTTTTAAAAGCATGATTTTGTTTCGCAAATGGCCTGTGCTGGCTGGACTTTATTAGAAATTTGTAAATGACTACAGTAAAAGTGGAAATTTTCGCGCATTTCACGCAACCAGAAGCTAGCGCGAAAATAAAAGAAGTGAACGTTTTTGCCTGCCATATGTTCCAATAGTTGATATCTTGACTCTGCGGAATTAAAAACATGTGAAACTCTTCCTGCCCGGTCAAGCGTGAAAAATCAGTCGTGCGAAAATATCCACTTTTACAGTATCATGAGCATATGTGGTGTGCTTTGGTCCATTTTCTAGAGCCAGAACGAAAGAAGAAGCAGCCCGCATCCAGTCAGGCAACAGAGAAGCATCTGGAGGAGGCTAAGTCTAAGATCCGTGATGTCCTCCTGGCACATCCCATGGGGATCCTTCTCCAAGAATTTGAGGCCGCCTACAAGGTACATTATGCTTCTTTGAGTATACTCTGAATTTTGATCAGGTATGGATCACCATCTTTGTATAAGCTGTAATGAAAAGTTTATGAGGATTTGCTTTGTTTGCCTGCAAACATGCCCTGCTTCCGTGTCGGTTTTCTCCAGTCATTCTGAATCTCCTGAAAGGGATTTTCTGTAACTCTGGATTACAGTGTCCTCTGGATCTGTTTGGTATTACATTGACTTCTGTGTAGGACGGTTGCTTTTGTACACCTTTAGAAGTAAGTTCTGCATTTCCGCTTCATCAATGGTGATAAGTTCAGGGGTCAGGATGGGCGAGAGAGTACAAGTACATGAAATGGCAGGTACTGCAGCTTGACAAGTTACAGCTGAATGCATAGGGACAACATACAGCTCAAGGGACCTGATGAGATTGCGGAACACAATTACAGATTGATGGATTAGAGGGGTTTAAAAAAAAATGGAAAAAGATCAAAAACCTGTCATGCTTGGTAGCATTGCCTGTGTCAAGATGGGGATTTGAACCTGTATCCATTAGATTGAGAGTCTGATGCCTGTACCAGCAGAGCACCATGCATTCAGTAATAGGTATATGGAGAAGCTGAGGAAATGTCATTGAAGGATGAGAAATTCTTACATCACAAATGCTCAAACTGTTATACCTACTGAATTTGATTTTCTCCTTTGCAGAGCTTTCACAAGGCTGATCTGCCGTGCCAAGACTTTGGGGAGAAAGATGTCAACTCGCTCGTCCTTGCCGTCCCTGACACTATCAAAGTGGTCTATAAAGGACAGAGTAAGAATCTCACCCACATACTATACTAGATAAATTATGCCATTTTTTTTTTTAGTCAGGTTTTTGTGCAGGACACACTCAATGACCGCAATGCCAGTCTCTTTCTCACAAGTAAAGATTATTTATTTTCAGAGCGTAGTGAATGAGATGTGTTAATTTTTGTCTCGTAAAATGACACACAAACTGCAGCTAGTATTGAAAGGTATCTTTAGCAAAACCACCCTGCTATTGTTTACTTGTGCATGAAGAAAATTTTATCGATTTGCTTTTCTTAAGTATCTCAGTCCATTGTTATTGTATCATTTCTTTATCTCTTAGTTCAATAAAATGCTGCTCCATAAGGTGACTGGGAATGAATTAAGAACATTATATAATTATGGTATTCGTGTTAATTTGTCCACAAAACTCTGCGCTGAATTCATGCATCAAATATTTGTATTTGTATATCTGCCAGTGGTGTTGGTTTGAATTTAATTCTATATTTCTCTATCGCAAATAGATCAAGTCTACCTCCACGCTCAGAGTCAACGATTGCCTCTGGCTGGACCACTGTACAGTGTAAGTTTGAAATCTAACACAATCCCATTGTGCAGCTGTCAGTGAGATTACCTTACACAGGACAAGTCCACCTTCATATAAATGTGGATTGAGTGAATTCAGCAATATTTGTAGAACACATCAGTGAAAGTTTGGGGAAAATCAGACAATCCGTTCAAAAGTTATGAATTTTTAAAGTATCTGCACAGTCACTGCTGGATTAAAAGACTACTAGAGTGTATGATGTCACATGCGTACAACGTTATAGGGCTCACACGGGTAAATAATTCCCCATAGAGACGTGTGTTAAACTTCAAATTTCAAAAAAATTCTGAAAAATAGCTGGGAGAAATGAGGTGTTTCATCTTCACTAACCTGGATAAGTGAAATATTACCTTTCATCAATCAAATTTCCAGGGTGGGTTCTTCTGCTCAAATTCTGTCCAAGGGTCCGCAAAGCCAGACTACAAGTTCTTGTCACTCAAAAAATCACCCATTTTCCGTACACATACCCAATGAAATATAGTCCCCTCAAATTCCATCAGAAAAGCTTTCATCTTCCAACCAAAATGCAGTTTGTAGAGGAATTCATACTCAATATCTACAGCTATTCAGTTTTTTGCCAAACTACATCATTGATTTTTAACTAATTTTTTTCTTCATTTATTTTGGTATCTTTGGTACGAATTTGTGAAGGGGTCTGGGACAGTCCATTTTATTTACAGGTGTGAGCCCTATAAGGAAAATAAGAAGAGAATTTCACAAAATGTTACTTTTTGAAAAAAAAGTGCACATTTCCTCGACTCGTCACTTATGTATGTTAAGGGTAATATTATTCCCCTTGCATTCTGAAAGAGAGAAGTCAAGTGTTTGTTTATTATGCGAGAAAAGTGAAAATATCTTGTATTTTCCTTATACTTTCTTTATATAGTTGTACACATGTGACATCACAAGCTGTAGTAGTCTTCTCATCCAGCAGTGACTAAGCAGAAACTTTGAAAATTCATAACTTTTAAACGGTGTGTCCAATTTTCCTCAAACTCTTGCTGATGTGTTCTATTAATATTGCTGCATTCACTCAATCCACATGTCTATGAAGGTGAACTTGTCCTTTAAAATTATTCCAACCCCCTCCCCAATAGTGAGTAACAAAAGTTGGAGTATTATAGTCCCTTCAGTTGTAACTGCAAATTTTGTCATGATTACCACGAAACTTGCCCCTAAGATTATGACACATGAAAGAGCTGTGCATGCCAATAACTGACTTGAAAACCCCTGAAGTTACTCTTCAGCTTAAATCTAATAGAAACCCAACTACATTTTTGGACAAAAGCAAGAAACATTTTAGAGTTTATTTATTATCTTGTATGATTATGTGAAAGTACATAATATGTGTTATGTGTGTTCAAATATTGTTAAAGGGACTGTACAGTACTGGTTGAGGTGGGGATTCATTTTTTGAACATTCCTAAGTGAGATAATGAAAAGCCTCTTATGAAATATGAAAGAGCATGTAATTTTAAGAAGGATTCAACGTTTATTTGATTAAAATTGGTTTTCAAATGGCTGAGATATCCAAAAAAGTGTTAATAATAAAAGGCGACATGCCACAACTTTATTAGGATCTCTTTGTTTCACCTTGTTTTTTGATATCTCAGCCATTTCAAAACCAATTTTCATAAAATAAACTTTGGATACCCCTTAGAACTGCACGCTCTCTGACATCTCATAGAGTGGTTTCTGAATATCTCTCAAAACGTTAAAAGCTAAATCCTCACCTCGACCAGAACTGTACACACCCTTTAAGACCAAATTTAATTAGTATAGAAAATTGTCTGTAGAGGTTGTAATTAAACTTCTTCTATATCAAAGGACCGCTTAGTCTCACATTTCTTGTTACATCTCTGTATTGGTGTGCTAAAATGGTAATTGTGATCATCATTGTTTATGCATGCTATTTCTCTGATGTATAAATGTATCAAATCCATTTACTTCTGCATTGTACTTTGGAATTCAATCAATTTTTTTTTGTGTGTGTGAAATCATTACCATCATCATTATCATTACTGTCATTAAAATGGCTCATCTTTGTTACTAATGTTGCCATTATCCTTGTCATTGTCAATTTTATTTTCATATTTTTCCTTCTGTACTGACATGCCTGCTCTCCTTCTCTTTATCAAAGTCTATTGCCAAATCCATTCCACAAGATGCGATCGGTTACGGCTTTTCGTACCCCGCCGCCAGGAGGCCCAAGCTTAATGAGTATTTTCCAATCTTTGTGTCCACCGTCTACACACCTCACCGCATCAGCATCCAGTACAAGGACTTGGAGAACAACATGGCTCTCGAGAGGCTCATGGATGAACTTGAGTGAGTCTCCAGAAATTTGGTGGGGAATGGGACAAAACTGAAATTTACTGAGGCCTTTGAATGCAGTTTTAAAAACATTACTTAAAATTTTGGTACTGGAAATGACTCTCAGGTAATGTCTGTAAAGTGTTGTAAAAAGCTGATCACGTAAACTGCTAGAAGCTCTGTGCATCATATTGGTATTCAAAAGAAAAGCATAATGAGATTGTAATCATTTGCTGAAGATTATGTTCGCTGCGAACTATGGACACAGATATGGTATGTGGGCTAGAAATTTTGCCATAAGTATGGCACTTGAAATTGGAGTCATGTTGTAACATGCATAAGGTTTTGGTAGTGGAAAGTGGCAGAGTGTATGAAATTTGTAGACATAATTATGTTCATGTCAAGATATTATGGACTTCATGGGTTAAAGATAAAATAAAATTTTGGTACCCTGAATTTCCTTGTCTTAGTTTGAGTTTCAGGTTGAAGTACCTTTCATATAACTATTACTGTGAGACTTACTCGCCCCAAAGTGCTCTCATGTCTTAGTAATCATGCAATAATGGTTTCGTACCAGAGCCGCCGCTGTACGGCGGCGAGGTAGTACACGTATTGTGCGAAACCATTATTGCATGATAACTGCGACCAGCAGCGTGCAGCCCCATACGCATAGCTAACAGCGACCAGCAGCCCCATACGCATAGCGTAATGGGGCTTCGCATTGTAGCATTCAGGATCATGACAGATATAGTATCGCGGGTTATTATCAACTTAAAATCCAAAAATTTCTTCAATTTGAAGATTTACCAGTTAAGTTGAAGTATTGAAAACAGGCTTCGGGCAATGTTTGGTTTTGCCAATAGTCCCTTTCTGTTCGAATTGATGACTGAATGTGACTCGGTCGAGAGGACCTTGGGAGAGCTACACTGAATTGACGGCCAGCGCATGCGCACACAGACATCTTATCCGTTCATGGATTTGAAATTTGTGCGCATGTGATGTGTGCATATACGCTGGCTGTAGTATTCAGTGTATGTAGCTCTCCCAAGGTCCTCTCGACCGAGTCACATTCAGTCATCAATTCGAACAGAGAGGGACTACTGGCAGAACCAAACGTTGTCTGAAGTCTGTTTTCAATACTTCAACTTAATTGGTGAGTCCTCAAATTGAAAAAATTTTTGGATTTTAAGTTGATATTTACCCGCGATACTAAATCTGTCATGATCCTGAATGCTACAATGCGAAGTCCCATTACGCTATGCGTATGGGGCTGCTGGTCGCAGTTAACTGCATGATTACTAAGACATGAGAGCACTTTGGGGCGAGTAAGTCTCACAGTGTTAGTTATATGAAAGGTACTTAAACCTGAAACACAAACTAAGACAAGGAAATTCAGGGAAACTTTTGAGGTACCAAAATTTTATATTATCTTTAATTTTATGTTTGCCTTGCCATGACAGGGCTGTCTACTCATACCCGGAGGGCGAGAAGTACCTGATGCCGGATTCCATGATCGCTGTCAATCAGATATGCTGTGCTTTGTACCACGAGGACAATAACTGGCACAGAGGGCTCATCACGGGAGTTCCCAACATTGATCTGGTGGAGGTAACTTCCCGCACCCGTCCTGTGAATGCTCCCCGAAGAGATGAATGCCGAAACATAGTTTTCACGTTCTTGCAGAATTGATGATTTTTTGCTCCTATGTACACTTCTGTGTGAGAAGTGTGTGATAGATTGCCATAGCGTGATTGCCATTGGGTAATGATAAAAATGCAAAATATTAATCAAAAAGGTTCACCGGAAGTACACAGTTTGAGCTAATACTCAATTGTGGTTGCTTCAGAATGTTTACATTCGATAACATTGATTACAATATATCAGGCCATCATCAGTGTATCCAGCGCTCCAGAGAGTGAATTATATGCAGTTTGTTCTGCGTATGATTCAATACTACTGCTTTGGACATGGTTCAATCATCACAATGTAGCAGATTTAAACTTGTGGATTTGACATTGTTCAGTTCCAGTAAATGTGCCATATATATATTGCGTGACCATTTAAAGGTTTTAGATCCAATGTAAGCTATCATTTCGATCAAACTTGATGAAAAGCGGGAGATCCCACAGAAAAAGGTATTGTTCATAAGAAATCATTTATAGCACAAACATCAATACCTTTCCAGATTCAAAGTTTATGTCTGTAGTGTGACAAATACATGCAAATGCATTCTATTTGCACTCTCTGTGTTGATGTAGGTGCTCTATGTTGACTACGGGACATCTCTGCAAATACCCAAGAGCTCAATCCGTCTCCTGAAGTAAGTTTGCATTTTGTTGTCCATTTCTATCCATTAAAGACAGTAGTCCTGAGTATACTCCGTCATTTGTCAATGTGAAACGTGTTAAAACAAAATCAGCTCCTCCTCGATGGATTAAAAGGAGGAGAATCTGATATCCGTGATGGTATTTGACATTTTTTTTTTGTATTCAGAAACACAGTACAGTTTTTTCAAGTCTATACACCTCTTCTGTCATAGAAATTGTAGAATAGATCTCACTTTCAAAGAAGATTGAGATGTATGCTCTCCTTGTCATTGGAGTGCTTATTGACTGAATTTCATGAATCTTGATATTTGTTTGTAAGAATATTTACAAAGAGTACTCTCTAAAGTTATGTGTCTGAATATATCCACATTTCATGTAGTCAGATATGTCTGTTTTGTATTGTTTTATTGCTCTTTTAGTGCTGTTTTCTATCTCTGACTTGCTGCCTCATGATACACCTGTTAAAATCTGTTTCTCATTGATATATATTTTTGTCTTTCCGCTCCCCATTGTAACCACCTCTTTGTTTGATTGCAGGGCATGCTTTATGAAGCTACCCATCCAAGCACTGGATGCCAGACTTGCAGGCATTGAGCCAGTGGGGGTAAGTTTGATGAAAAGATATTTTGGCAGATTGATTTTGTTCTGTTCTTTTGTTTATTTCACTGACATCCCTCATGCCACAGAGTTTTATTCTTCCGGTAGTATGGTAAGTGCAAATGACATTGAATCAGACATTTATACAGTAAATTCAGTTTGTATCTCCCCAGTGATCAGGGCATCAAGCATGGTGGAAAAGAAAAACTTTCAAACAAAAAAGATTGGCATTAAAAGCAGTATCTCAGAATTTATACTCCCACATTGCAAATTGGTTTCCATGAGACAGGATTTATATTTGAATGTGATTAATGATAAACTTCTAACCATAATTGCTTTCCTCACAGAAATCTGTGAAAGGATGGTCAGTTGTGATGACCCTGTTATTATAAGCCACTCCCTCAACTGTGAGCCTCAGCAACAGTGAATCTAGAATTGATTGAAGAAAGATTGATATTTCTTTGAGCTGATTCACTGTTTGTCTGTAGACAGAAAGTTGACATTTTCTAGGTGACTGTAACAAACATATAATTGACTTTACGTCAGAAATGTGAAGGTGAAATTTACTTCTTCTTTTTTTTTTTTTTGTGCTCACAAATTGAGACATATGTCATTTAAGACTTCTCTTCCTTTTTCCAGAATATAAGTAGTCTGTATCGAAGTGACAACAACAACAACGTAAACAAATAAATAGCCAACTGTGACAAGGACACTTTTGCCAAAAATTTGTTGGTAAAATATTCAGTCTAACTCAAGACTGATTTTAATCAAGTAGTTTATCAATGTTTCTTCATATTTTGCACCAACTCTGCTGTACAGTATGGCTCCCTTTAAGATGTTATGTTCATCATTTGTGGGTTTCCTGTTTGTTTTCCAGGATAAATGGACTAACGAAAGCCGGGACAGACTGCTGAAGTTAACTCACGACAAACCCCTGCTTGCACATGCTGTGGCAGACAAGGTATCCCCATGTAGGGAAAAGAAAGTGGAAGAAGTGACTTACTCCCTCAATCCACAGAAACCACATTTTCTGTTTTTATGTTAGATTTTGATATTCATCGTCAGTTTATCATAAGGTAGAGAATGAAACTTTTTTGAAAGAGCCCTTCATTCCTGTATTATTCATTTTGATCTGCAAACTTTTTAAAAGTGTATCAATTGCTCATTTTGTTACAGATTCTAAGATTTACAACACATGTTTCAGGATCGTGGTTTAATCTTAAAAAATTGCCGAATTTCTAACATTTTCTTTCTGATTTTGTGCACTTTTTATTAATTCAATAGTTCCATTGAATCTCATTTCAATTATTAGATATTGAAATCAGAGGTAAAATTAAGAAGTGTCCATTCATTTTTTTTTTTATGACAGAATAAAAATTTCTGCAGCTATAGTCTCCCAAGACTTCATGGGTTAAAACAGTCTGAAGATGGTCAAGGTGTACTTGGTGTATGAGTGAATTCTATTTGAATGTCCTGGAGTCAGTCAGTGAGATGGACAATAGGCTAAAGTATTTTTATGCCTCTGCCACGAAGTGTCGCAGGAGGCATTATGGTTTTTGTTGTCCGTCCGTCCATCCTTCCATCCGTCTTTCCATCTGTCAAGGCCAGGTTAAAATGCTATTATTTTACCATTCAATACTGAAATTTAATTTTTTTCTCCATACCTTGAAAATTACTTAATGCATAAACTTATAAAAGGGTCAAAAGTCAATTAAAACTCCTCAAATCCCCAAATACCTGCACTCTTAGACGATATAGCCATTCATCCAATTAAATCTTGTTCAAGGAAAGTGAACATTCAACACATTTGTGACAAACCTGTCATTTTGATATTTTACCAGTTAAACTGTCATCACACATTGTCAAGACGTACTAAAAACCTACTAGTATTAATAGGAGAACCATGCATCATGGCGGAGGCATACCAGTCTCCATAGCGACATTTCTAGTCTCTCTTGGCTTTGGTTCTTGACTTCATGAGTTTCTATAGGTATTGCGGTGTGCAATAAATCAGAGCTTTGTGGAGATTTAGCAAGTGTCACTTCATGCCCACATCATACTTGCCAGTTCATACTTGATGGAAGCGTTCTTATTTTCACAGGAGAGAAGAAGCTTTTTTCAACCTCATATTCATATATTTTGTGAATGGCTGCTAGAAGTGAAATAAAGGAAACTTAGGAGTACATGGATTTTTTAGATCGAAACTTGTCGCCATGAAATAATGCATTTAGATTTATCACATGACAACTCTGTTTTCCAGAACACTTTTTGGATGCATGGCATGAATCCATTGCTCGAGGTTTGTGTTTGATTGATCTGATTGTACACATCCACCATCCCTCCACACAAGTCATTGGTCTTATTTGTAATGCACTTTCAGACAAAATGTGTGCCAACCTTGTTCACTGATTGCCTAACATGTACTTCAATGACACTGATACTCTTGTCACAAGAAACATCCCATTGACGGTATTATAGGACGGGTAGCAAAAATCCTGCGATCTCATTGGTCGAGAGTTGTGACTTTATTTTTACTGGCCGCACACTACTGGCTCATAGAGGACAGCCACTTAGAAACATGCTAATGCGCACCTGAAGCAAGAGGTTGCGCACTTGTAGCAAATGTTCACTTGCTGAGGAAGTGTTCGCGTACTCAATAAGAGATGCGTATTGACCAGAATATCATGCATCCAGTAAATTTACAATGCATCCAGTAATTGCTAGATGCACTGGATGCATGGTTTTCATCTATGGCAAGCAAAAAGAAAATGTATCCAGTAAATTTGATCTCAGGTTATAATATCAAATAATGGATTTCTAGCAAGAAAATTGTGCCCAGTTCTATAAGACAGATGATGCACTTTTTTGTGTGTATCAGTAGGAATGGTCTGCATGTGTTCCGTAGTTACCTTATAAATGCATACGATTCTGACTGGCGCACTCAGACCTGTGTGTTAATTGTATACTGTCATACATTTAGCGGCACCATAGGATTGGATTTTCTCACCTTACAGTTATTGTGAGAAAGTTTAAAAGTCATGATGTGTGTGTGGTCCATTACATCCAGGACACCATTTCATGAAAGTTGTCAGCCCTGACAAGTTTTCAGTCTGTGACAATTTCAGTGAAATCCTTGGTTTTGATTGGATGAGAAACTTTGGTCACTGACTGTTACTATGGTAATTGGCAGAGAATGAGAAGGGTTGGCAACTTTCATGAAATGGTGCCCTGACGATTTAACACTGATTGTTGTGAGGGGAAAATGTGGCTTTTGGTGAACTTATCTGTGTTTGTATGTTAGAGTTGTTTTTGTGAAGTTAAAGGTTTACAGGTCAATGTTTGGTAGGAAACACAATCAATGCCAACTGGATTTTTTTTAATTGACATTTTGTCCCATTAATAACTCATATGATTAGCAGAAACATGTCACATGGTGAGAGGATGCATGATGCAGTTGCAAACACTATAATATCAACATAAATTCCTGAAATATCAGATTGATTTGATTAACACCTGTCAGTACCATCAAGTTTACATGCTGTATTCTTGTATGGTAAGTGACTCTCTGTCCTTGCAATTTTTTGTTGTAATTTTTCTTTTCTTTTTATTACAGCTGTCCTGTAGTTTGAAATTCCTTCATTCTTGAAACATTCTCTGAATGATTTGTTAGATTAACCAGTCTCACACTAATCTTTCATGTAAAATGATGTGAAAAGATGAGGAAATATGAATGTCATGTAATCACAAAGAGTGTGTCTCCAAGTATACTCCAAAGTACAAGTGTACAAGTAGGCCACATTGCTGATTTGACTTTGAAAACATGCAGCGTGACAAATGACACAAATATTATGATTTGGCTTCACCTATGGTCATGCTTTCAGAAATCTGTGGTTTCGCTGCTCCTGTGCGACACCACAACGTCGGAGGACATCCACATCAATGACCTCCTTGTCAGCGAAGGACTTGCCAAGTTCACTAAACAGATCTCTCCGGAGGTTGCCCCAGCTGTTGAAGCACCTGTGAGATTTTGTATCTTTCTATCTACCAATCCTTTTATCATTTCCCCAAAATATTGGTGCATTGTACTGTAAAAGTGGACATTTTTGTGGTGTGGAACCACGCAACCAGAACTTAGCACAAAAAAAAAACAAAACACGCAAATATTTTTGCATGCCATAAAATTATGTTCCAGTGGGTAAGGTCCTGATTCTGAGGAATTATGAACACGCAAGATTCATCTTACCCAGCCGAGCGTGAAAAATTACTTGAGCAAAAATATCCACTTTTACAGTATTACACAAGCTTGCATTTCTGTCTTGAATACTGCCCAAAATAATGCTATGTTGTGGGTAGTAAGAAAAAGCAGAGTGGCCAAGTCTCCCCGATTGTGTAGGAGAGTCCCTGAAAATCAACTGCAGTATTTCTTCACATTCTGTCAGAAGAAAATGGAAGCCTCTCTGATCAGGGAATGATTTCTGTCCATTGAGATCTCTGTATCACTCAAAGGCAAGACTGAATGCACGACATGTTGTTTTCTCAATGTTCCTTCAAATGTAGACTCACATTTCCAATGCAATTAACACATGGGCAACAGGATTGAATTAAATGTTAACAGCCTGTGCGATACATATTAGTGAAAGGTTAATAAACACTCATATAGGACAATTTTGACATTAGATTTGTTTTCCTTTTTTTATGTGAAGTATTGTAAAAGTGTGTTCCAATGTAATGTTGGTAATGATACTGGTGATATAAAGAAAAAGGAAGAAGGATATTTCAGAAACAGAAAGCTACATAAAAAAGTGCTTCACTCAGTAATTATGCATCGTCCAGTCTTCAACACAGGCTTCAAGTATCTTGCCCTGTATGGAATTTCTTTTTCCTATTGTGGCATATTCCAGACTGCAGAGCTGAGCCTTCAGATGCTGACGGGGATCGGACTGCCCACTCCAGAGGATGTTTCCTTTGAGTGGCCAGACGAATCGTCCGAGGTCCAGGAGATACTGGAGTCCGGTCCGAAGGGGGACGATGGCACCACAAGCACTATGGGTGTCAGTCAAACTGTTGGCAAGGCCCTTGCCACACCCATGTCTGCTGGGGGTGATGATGCTGGAAATGAGGGCAAGATGGCAGAAAGCAGGAATGGTGAGGATGAAGTCTGCTGACTGAAAGATACTCAAAGATCATTTGACTAGAGAGGATATGTTCTTTGATATGCATATTTTAGATTGTTATCCTTTTGATAATTGTCATGCTAATAAAATCTTGGATTGATATATTGGCGATTATCCCATGGAACCAAGATGTTTATCTCCACCAGTCCAACCTCTGACGCATCTCCTTTTAGCATAGTGCCCAGTTGTGGACCAATTTTAGTTTCCATAAAATGGTTGTTTTTTTTTTCCCAAAAAAGTGGATGGTGACTGGCATAAAGATCTCTTTACCATTCAATTGTTAATTTTGTTTCGTACATTTTTGGTTGCTTTGCATGTTTTGCTCAGCAGTGCACATCAATTGATAAATAAAGGGTTGATGATATAGTGTCGTAATACAGCTGACAGCAAACAGAATTTTGTCTCTGCCCTTTATTTTGATCCCATGGAAAGCAGAGTATGTGTTACCCAATTGATTGCAACCATGTGCTGCTGCATTTGTCTACATCAATTTTGGCAATGAAAGCTAATGTCTATGCAGAGCTGCCAACCGTTCCGAAAAATTCGTATTTGTTACGAAAAATCGAAGGGAATACGAAAATACGAAAACGTCCTTAGAAAGTACGAATTCACAGTGGGAAAAAATAATGGGTAAAAAAAATGGCAAACGCACGTCGCATGTGCCATGTTATCTGTACTCAGCTGGGATATCGATGCAACGCGTACGCACCGCATGTGGAAAGCGCTGAATAGAAAAGTGTTCGCAAACGCATATCGCTGCTTGCGTATTGTGTACACCGAACAGAACTTCGCGCGCGTGAATCCCTGCCGCCTACGTACCCTGGATCCAGTGGATGTTTACATGGATCGCCGTGGTATCCCCATGTGTGGCCGGCTGGGGAGCGTGAGTATACTGCAGTAGCTACACACTGTAGCAAGCTGCCACTACAGTACCCTATTTCGTTATGAGGCGGGGTAGAAAGCGTTCTGTTGTGCAATGTCTGCTTCTTTTTCTCTTCTTCATCCGCTTGTTCCTTGCCTCCCAAGTACGAAATGATTTTTAGAGTGTTGTGTGTTTTTTTGATAACGTTATTGCATCATTTTCTGCAAGGAAGAGGTGAGTTTCTGTTCGTGTATTGATGTGCACTGCAGTATGTGCAGGTGAAAAGCGTTCGAACTTTCTTTCCCGAGTATTGTGGAAACTCGATGTATTTCTAGGCCTATTAAAGGAGATCTCATATAACAGAATACTTATAACAAACTGTTTTCCGGTCAAAATGAATCAATTTCCTTTGTTTTGTATCGTTTATTGACTTGATCCCAAAGGATCTCGTCGCAATACCAAGTTTCCACTGTGTATATATATTTTCGCGTAGCTTTCGGTGCTGCAAACTTTTGCTAGGGCCTATTGGAAAGCTTACTACTGAACTTCGTTTTATTTCTGTTGTTTCTCACACCTCGTTTGGTACGATTTCTTCCATTTTATATTCCTTTATCCGTTCCCTTTATACTTTGAAGTATTTAAACGTAATTCTCTTCAGTGTCTCGCACTGTTATTTTCGTAACGGCGATTTCTCCGCTTCGCTGCAATACTTTTTCGAATCGAAGCGACGGAGTTTGATCTCGGCCGCTTCGATGTGCTGTTTGTTTATTTTCCAAATGTTTGTGTTGTTGGGAGGTGTTGATACTTTGTATTTGTTATCTATTTTCCTAGGTATTTATCTCGAGGGATTATGCGTGTTTCTTAATGTTGATAGGAAAAGGCTAAAATGATCTTGAGTGATGTCTGATGGTGATGATGATAACTATGCTGGTGACTGTTGTAAAAAGACGGCTTCATGTGAATGCTGAGCGTACGTGACGTTTGTTTTATTTCCCTTTCCCTCTTACTCTTCTTTCCCCCTTACTCTTCTTTCCCCTCTCAAGAATGATAAAAAAGAAGAAATCACATACACCTCACAACAAAAAGAAACACGTGCTATAGCAACCTTCGTAAAGTTAAATCTAAATGTTCAATATCAGCAAAGAATAAGGGGAAAACACGAATGACAAATAAAAGCGAAGAGATTGTGTATGCAGTCTCCTCGGCTCGAAGAAACTTGACACCCCACCCCTCTCCCTTGTGGAAATTTCCACAAAAGCAGGTGCCACACCCAGGTGCGTGCCAGACGAAAGAATGCGCGCACTGGAATAAACAGCGTGTAAATATCCTGGAAATATCGATCGAAGAACCAGCTCATTAGTTGAATTAAAGGAATCATTGCAAAGATATCATGATTCTATTTCTATAGCCTTTCTTTTGGCGCAGAGTAGGAAACATCGAACAGTCGATAATAGTGTACTTGGTCGAATATCTAATGTTCCCTGAACAATCATAAAAGGATTGATTATTCAGTCAATTAAAAATGCAATCACGAAATACATGAAAGGTCTCGTATGCCCAGACAAATTCACTACGAGTAGGTCCAATGAGATGCAGTCATCACCTGGTTAGACAGCAAAATACAACGTGTAATGACAATTAATTTCAGTTCACGCTCATCAAAACTGCTTATTACTTTTCAAAGTTTTGGCTATCAACATTTGTTCGTGGGTGTATTTTGTTTGTTTGTTTTGTGTGTTTTTCCCTCGTGAAAGACGTAATGATTTCTTCGTATCGAACGTAAACTGCATGTTTACCGTAAACAAGCCATTCAGCTCAGCTCAGCTATGGCGCATTCGATCTATCGAACTTGCAGTAACCTCTTATAGGCAGGAGCACATGGTGCATTCCTTTAAACTTGAAAGTGAAGCCACGTGTTTGCACATCGGCGCTTCCACACACAGCGCGGCATTTTGCGATCATCGTTATAGCAGACTTTCCGATTCCAGTCAGGGGAATAGGAATTGGAATACTTCGGAAAATACTGATGTTTAAAATCCAATAAAAAGAAAAAAGCCTGAAAACAACGCATGATTATGTTTTAATAGTAAACAATAATTGGAAACACAGAACAGAATTTTGCATCCGCTCACACAGAAGCTCTCTTGAGAAGATGAAAGCATTCCCCGTCCCCTGCTAGATAGTGGAAGCTTCCATAATCAGCCCAGCAAGTATTTGGAGTTACTACAGGTGTACTTGCACTTGTACACATTCATTGGGAGAAAGCAATCAATCAACGCTGAACATTGCGTAGTTTGGCATCTTTATCGTGCTGGTGACCAGCTCGATGCTTCGGCATGTGTCATAACGTTATGTTTAGAGCCTGTAGGCCTCATAAGTCGACGAGTTTAATTCAAAATAGCAAAAAGAGGGAGATTGAAAAAATACGAATTCTGGTGGAAAAATACGAATTTTGGAGCTGCTGAGTACTAATTTGTGCTTCCAAAGGTTGGCAGCTCTGTCTATGGTATCTGTAGACTTACAATTGAACAGTATCATACATGGAGGAGGCCCAGTGCTGTTCTGTTGATCCACGTCATGCTCATTTATTCCCTTTTACACACAAGAGTCAGTGTTTAAATGCAATTTTCATTCTTCCAATGTAGCTGGCAGCAGTCATCCACTCTTGGATGAGGAGAAGGGTGATGCGGTTGCCGAGGGCAACACTGAGCTGACTGACATTGCTGAGGAAACAGAGGGAACTCAGCAGCCTTCCTGGACTGTCACACGGTAAGTGTTCTGCCCTTTTTTGTGGGAGGAGGTTACATCTCAAATGATGATTCAAGTACAGTCAAACCTGTCTAAAATTGCCACCCAGGTGAGCCAAAAAAGTAGCAAATATAGACAGGGAACTACAACACGCATTTCCCATAGACCTCCACCCGAGTATACTTGGGACTTGTCCTCAACGGCTTAAAGTATTTCTCTTGTATTCTGCAGCGTGGACTTGGTAGGAGGGCGTAGCCTCCATCTCATCTCTTTTGGTGGATACGGCCAGTACGTCACCAGCACTGACATCGCTCAGCTGATCTGGCCCAAGAAGACGGCAGATGAAAGCAGCCTCTTTAAGCTGGTGGGTGTCATGTTGCTCAAGTTTCTGGATGTTTCTCTTTCGATACAAGTAGTAGATATAGGTTCAAGTATCCAAGCAGAATAGTGGGGTGTTGTTATTTCAGTCGGTCATTTGTTATAAATAAAATAATGGAGGATAAAGAAATGTGCTGTATTCACCCTGATGAGTAAATCATTTGTAGTCTCAATTTTCACCTGTGATTTATATGCTGGGCTGTGTATGCCATGTTTACTTTGATGAAGTTTCAGTTGTTGTAAATGTATTTTTAAATCAAAAGTTACATCAAACTCTCTAGCCTTACCACTGGACTTTCATTCAGCTCATGACAACACTTTTGTCCTTGTGTCCCGATAGATTGAGAAGAAAGCTGCCCAACTCGGGGAAGTCATCGTCGAGGAACTCGAAAATGAGGACTTGGCAGAGAATCTCCGCAAGTATGTATTGTATCGATTATGAATAAGATATAGCCAAGTAATGACTTACATGTACTTATCAAAAGATTTATACCCTAGCCAATATATATTTTCCATTATCTTAATTTAGTCTTAGTTCCAATACATTTTAGTGTCTAAAACCAAAAATAGAGCTTTGTAGGACTTCTGTAGGGTTTAAAGGTGACTGTGTTCCTATACACAAACATCTCATTTTGTTTGTTTGTTTGTTTGTTTGTTTGTGTTTCACAGCAAATACAACATCTTGCAAAATAGAACCATTTTGGATTTGCACACACCTTTATTGAATATTATTATCTGTTGGTAACAGTAAAAATACCCACCTTAACCAATAAACCAATTTATTATTCAGACTTATTATATCTTATTATTGATAAGCGGTGTTGGGAAGCCATATAGTTGATATAAAGAATGCAGAGGAGACTAAATTGATGGTATTTGCATGTTCTTCATTCTTCACATTCATAATGAATGTTTGTTTGTTTGATTGTTTTTAATTACCAGTCAAGGGGTTCCACTCTCGTCTCTGAAACCATCGAGGCTTCAGCTCTTTCTCATCACCAGGTAAGTGCTCATCTTCATGTCAAGTGAGACTGACGAGGATTCTTTTATGAATGACCCTCTGTGTCTCCACCCTATACATACCTTTTTTATCATGTCTGATAGTATGCCACTAGATTTCAACTTTTTCTGTGAGATTATGTGTGGATCATTCTTCAGAGTAGCAGAAATATAAATAAAGAACCATCAACAAGACCCACAGAAACCATAATTCAGCATTTGTTCAATTTGATCAAAGCATTGTTCACTATAGAAAGTGTCTCTTTCTCTCATGTTTTTCTTTGCCAGTGTGCCATCTCTACTGCTGGTGTCCGGTCACTGTGACTCAGAATTGTTCCAGCAGCTTCAAGCGTTGGCAGAAGAGATGCCTCCACTTGAGGTAAGGCAAAGTCTGCAGTTTGCCTATTAGTTAAATTTTGACAACTTTTGAATATACCCTGTCGACTAGACCACAGTTTAACAGAAGAATGCAGGTTCTGTTTCAGCTGGTAACTTCTACAGAGACACAATGTGAAAGGCTCTGGTAGCATATTGTATCTATTTTGTTTTTACTTTGTGTTACTGAGAGCATTTTTTTTTTTTTAATTTCTTTTGGGATTAAAATATGAAATTGCAATCTTACCAACTTGTGTGAGCCTTGTGTCGAATTTACTTTGTTTCCCAGTCATTTATCCTTTGTTTTTCTGTTGTTTGTCCGTGTTTGGTTCTGCCGTTCTTCAACCAGGATGATGAAACCAGCCGTGAGAGCATTAGTTCTGAGACCTCCAGCAGTAACGACGCCGAGACGGATCCCCAAGAACTCCGCACCATCCATGATGTGCTGAGAAACAAGAGGTAACCTTTGACCTCTTCATGTATTGCTGAAGTATTTTGATTTGCCTTTATATGCATAGCTGGGCCCTGTTTCATAAAGCTGTTCGTAAAGTTACAAACAACTTACGAGCAACTGGTGATCAGTTCTGATGTGCTATACTTGTCAGAATTTCCATAATTCAGTATAAGAACTGATCGCCAGTCGCTCGTAAGTCGTTCGTAACTTTACAAACAGCTTTATGAAACACCCCCCAGTTTGCTAAAACCAAATTTGCCATCATTACGGATCAAGATAAACATTTTGTCTTTGATGAATGCACTCTGAGCTTGTAGGTGATACTCAAGTGTGCTATCAAGTTGCGATGTGTTGTAAAGGGCCATGTTCAGTCCAACCTCAGGTAATGCGATCATATCAGGACTGGCGCCCATCCAGATAAGTGAGATAAGTGATTGTTGCATGTTTGATAACTCGAATGATGTGGATATGAAATTGAATATGAATAGAAATCCATATTTATATCCACACTTACTTGTTGCCAATTATATGCAAAATATATTATTTTGTATTATATGAGACAATTATGTGCGATTTCTTGTTCGGATGATAAATGATCCAAAACATTGATGGCAGAACTGAGGTCTAACTGTTTTGAGCTTTGTGTAGTTCATTTGTGACTAAATATCTGACACTTTTATTTGGTTCTGTTTTTGAATCAGACTATTGTCTTATAGTATGTTTAGCGAATCTTATTTTTTGGTAATCGATACCTCCGTACAATTTGACGAGTGGTTAGATTTGCGATCACAGAGTATAGCAGTGGACATAGAAATATGCTCTTGCACATTAAATTCATGTTGGGATCAGAGTTGATATTTTTGTGTTTTAAAAGTTGCGAATAGCACCCAATTTGCGAGATGCGCAAAAATGAAATCCTCCTAATCTGTACATGTATAAGCGTATACAGTAATTTGGACAAAAACGTAACTCCCGAGTTATTCCAGTGGATTGTACCATTAGTCCCTGTGTCCGTGATGGAGCTAAAATGGGAAAGACCTGCCAGTGGCATCTTTGTCTGTCTGTGTGTATACATTCATATATTTTAATCTACAGTCAAACCTGTCTTTAGCGGCCACCTGCCGTATGCTGCTTTTCTGAACACAATTCCTCCAAAGAGAAAAGCCATGTTACTGACTCCTGTCTTTAGGGGCCACCTGTCTACAATGGCCACTTTTTTTCGTCTCCCTTTGGGTGGCGGCTGTAGACGGATTTGGCTGTAATACAATTGAATTATTGTTATTTTTATCCTTTGTCTGAACAGGGATTGGATACTCAAGGAGTTGATGAGTAACTCTGGAGTCAGCAGTGTGGATGAGTTGATGCACATTGAGAGACTGATGAAGGAAATAGTGACGAAACTTGAGAGATGTAAGACTGGGGTCTCCAGGGAGTGCGTAGAACGAGCAATGCCAGGATCCGTAGGTCAGTAGCCTTTAGAGGGCTTTGTTACCCATTCGGTGGGATTCCAAATGGTACAGTGCACTCCCATTATAACGAACATGGTGATAATGAAACCCTGATTACAATGAAATAATAATTCAGGCCGCAACATTATCCTCAGTATGTTCTTTTATTGTTTATTTGTTCAGTGAAAACAAAATTTCGATATAACAAAAGAAAATTGCCACTCACAAGGACTTCATTATAATGGCAGTCCACTGTAATGGGAAAGGCGCAAATGTTATTTGATTGCTAGCTGATCAGAAATCTGTTCAATTTCTTTGTGAAACATAAATTTTCCAAATACATTTTTTTTTTTCTTTTTTTGAGCTAGATATTTAGGTGGAAGTGTTTATCAAGCCTTGTGCATGTCAAGGTTGTGTTATTGCAGTTACTGTATACTGTTGTTTAATTTTGGTATAGAACCATCGAATGCTTAGTGTAATTTGAGATGTTATGGATGACATATGTGTGTAGATCGTATTGATAGTTGTGTGCTTGTCAAAATATTAAGATAATTTTTTTTTCTGCTGTACTAAAAAGTAGTAGATCTTAGATTTTGTGTTGTTTTTGTAATTCAGAAGTGTAACAGAAAAGGGCAGTTTTGATTATACCCATCAAGAATATGAATATGGGCAGGTAATTTTCTGTGATGTGCAGTTGCTGTAAATGCCCTATTTGTCAGGTACAGTAATACAGTACTTAATTTTGCCTGCATTTCAGATGACATCTCCATGCAGCTTGGACAGACAAGCCTAAGTCCAGTGACGCCCATCACTCCAGACGATGTCTTCAGCCCCCCACCCGTGCCTTTCCAAGTGGGGTCATTACCCCCTGATCTACCCACCAAAGACAGGCAGTCACAGACTGGGGCGTACATGCATGCCCCCGATAGAGCTGGCCTGACCCAGAAGCAGACGGCTACAATACCACCCTTACAGAGACAGCTGCCAGCTGGCCAGAGAGGGATCGGGCGGGGAGCCCAACGGGCCCAGACCATCCCTTCTGTGGGACGCGGACAGTTCCGCTTTCCAAAGGATGTCGATGTACCAATGCTGAATCCCAACTCGCCGGAGTTTGTACCGAGCCCAAAACGGGACAGCAAAGCGTACCAACCGCTTCTGGCTCATCAAGTGGATCCGTTCCCGAACATGCCCCCTATGCCACCGACTGTGCCAATGCCTTCCTTTGGAAGGACCGGGGGCAACACGATGCCCCCGTTCCCCGATATGTCTGGAGCCTTTAAGGGCAGTGTCCCACTCCTACCACCAGCGCCCCGTAGAAACGTAGCACCCCCCATTGGGATGCCACCCCGTCCTCCACCGTCCTTTCCCAACATGATGGCTCCCAGTGCCTCGACGCTCGTCCCACCCCTCCACCTTGCTCCACCATTTACCCCCCAGGGACACCCCAATCCTCCTCCAAGTCTTCCCCTTCCTGCTGGTTTTGACTTGATGCCTCCAGGACCGGTCTTTGACCCCTCATTTCCTCCCCATCCCCCTTTCGGTATAGGCAGAGGACACCAGCCATGGTCTATCAATGACTGAGTTCAAGTAAACTTTGGACCCAGCCTTCCACCTTCCCTCCCTTCCTCTCATATTTTGACTATCGAAATAGTGAGAACCCTTCACTTCAGTCTTTTTCTTTTTCTTTTTTCCTTTTGTTTCTTTCTTTGAGCTTCCATGTAAAGGCCGTCTTTGTTCCTAGTAAAAGAAAAGGAAAGCTTCAATGAAGAATTGAATGCGATCGCTGTTCCTCCATTCAAAAGAAAGTTTATCTGTAAGAGTTGTGTTGTCCTTTTCATGTGTTACAATATCTATGTTCATGACTCTGGTTTTTTAAATTTACGTGGTGACTTTGGCGAAAAAGTGTGTAGAATATTCTCATGGTGTAATGACATCTGTCTCTTTGACTGGGTGCCCAGTCATGATGGATAAAGGTCGTGATGGGAAATTTGAAAAAGTGCTGCGGGTTGATACCCAGCTGTCCTGCAGCGCTTCTGTTGTCGATGAGATCGAAGAATTGACTACTGTGCCACCAGTGTTGCGCGGAATGTACCAAGCACCGTTAGCAGACCATGTGCACATGAAATCTGAAGCCATATGCCATGTGATCCAAATTTAGTTGTCATTACAGACAAGGCCAACCTTTCACCTTGCAGCTCATTGGACCATGAAGTGCCAAAATCAACGAGTTACCGGTACCTGGATAACTCTAACTCTGCACACGTTCACTGCTTGCCAGTATCTCTTAGTGTCAAATACAATTGTTTGAAGGAGTACATGTACTAGTCCAGTTGGGATTTCCCCTTTTTTTTTGTATTTTCTTCAAAGCTGATATAATACAGATGTTAAAGGTCATAACTTGGAAAATAGAATCAGTTTGCAACTTCAAGTGCAATGTGATACTGTCTGCAGCAGTGTGTCATACAAATTTTGATAAACATAGATAGTAATGTGGATTGAAGTATACATGTACATGGTATACAAGACTGTCAACAGAGCTGTATAGCTCTTTTAATCATCATGTAGTGATGTTTTACTGTGTGATAAAGTTGTCCCATACTTCACATTTGCAACTCGTGTATTCATTACTCAGATGTTTGAATTTGCTATGAGGAGATTGTCCTCCCTATGTTTTAGTGTGATGGTCACTTTGGTCAAATTACATTATGTCATAACTTACACAGGGTTGTCATCTCTTTGTGAATACGTGTCTCTTGTTTTCCTTTTTTTTGTGTGTATCTTGTATTTTTTTTGTATCACTATTAATTCAGATGGGTGTTTCACTTCTTTTGTTGTTCTTTAAAGATTATATAAGAATAAGAATAAGAAAAGGAATGGACAAACATGTCTTGATATTTGCTGAAACATATGACATAGCTCTGATTATGTACGTCGTAGATCTGAGTTGGTTGTAAAAAGGATTATTTTTGGAGATGTTTTCTTTTTGACTGTATTTGCGACATCGATAGCATTCGGACCACTTAATCATATTCATCTTAAGTGTATTGTGTATTGTCAGATAAATGTCATTTATGTGAACCGAAGGGCATAAAGGAGTTAATTCCTCGGACTGAATCAGTGCCCTTCTGATTCCAAACTAATGACATGAGATTTGTAAGCAATTTGTTTTCACTGTCATCATGCTTATTATTGCATCAAGCTTGTGATTTTTTTCTTTGATATCGTAACACTCAGTTGAGTCGGGATTAGCAAAAGAATGAAAGTGTCTAGGTTTAAGATGGTATTATTTTGTATTGTCAAATGTTTCTGAAGTTGATAGTTTTGTCTTATTTTGAAACAAAGGAGAGATATTTGAAATGTTCCCATGTATTGACCATCGAGAGATATGCTGTGTGTGATGCTTCTGTTGATTTTCTATGTGTGAACATTAAAAAGGTGCCTAGTTTATTTTAAAAATTGTGTTTTGTGTTGACTCTATGTGTCTTGTTGTATTGGGACTTGCAGGGAGGTAGAGATATAATCTGTCCAGGATATATTTTGAATGATCGTGTACAAATAAAATGTACAATGTAGATACACACATACTTGAGCAGACTTGCCCAACATTAGAAAGGAACTTGATGTATACTTGCACAACTTGTACTGATATGATACTTTGCTAGAAATGATGTGAGTTATGTTTTACTTAAAATCTTAGACAAGACAAAACACACAAAAATGCATTCTACATGTACATTTTACATGTATTCCTCTACACAAAACGATCACACCCCTCCCTTAGTTTACTTACATAAACATCTAAGTAAATATACCTCTCATTCTAGTTAGATTATTATGGAAGTTTGATTAAATCTTGTCAGTAGAAGTTCATTTTTTTTCTTTTAATTTGAGAGTAAGAAAATAAAGCACTGTATCCGGGAGTCACACTCCAGTGGATCCAGTCCAGTATGGGTATAGGCCTATTTTGGTTGAAAAAAACAAAACAGGGGGATAAAAAACATTTCTTGCCCCTCGAGTCAATGATTCAATGCAATTAAAGCATATATGCAGTTTATACCGGTATAATGATTTTTGTTGACATAATTTCATTAAAACAATTTATAGATAAGAAAACGCGCACAAAAAAAACCAACCAAATAATTATAACAATAATAACAACAACAGCAGCAGCAGCAGCTGGCAACAACAACAACAACAACAACAACAGAAAGTAAAAGGAAAATATGGGATATATTTTATATAGGCATATTTTTACTCAAGAATATTCCTTGCCTTGGTATGTGAAAAATGAGCTGTCACTAGAAATGTACAATTAATTTGCTTTATCTAATGATGGGCTTATTTTACTTTTATATAGATATATAAGTGTAGGAAATGGCGCTTAATAACCCGTTTTGCTATCAGAACTCATGACCGATGGCGATGACCGCGACTATCGGCTACTCGGCATCCCACATGACAGCACATGGCAAGCATGTGCCGTACGACCATACCAGTGAGTACGGTTACACATGGGATGGAATTCACTCAATCACCACCGTATACACTAGGGCCTACTACTAGTAGTTAGTATCATACCTACCGCGTTGAGAAACTGTACTTCCGAGAGAAGAAAGCCCTTCCGAGTTTGGTCACCATGACTTCTCTTGTTCGCTGTGTACTTGGCCCTAGGTTGTACCGAGTACACGCTCATGAAACAATCAGGGTAGGTGAACTTGGTTTTCTCCCCTCAAATATAGGGTACATGTTTGATTTTTGACATTTCCGATGGCCCTGCGACTTGATTGTGATGGACGTCCGTGCGTTGGGATGAATGGGGATTAGTGCGTTGTCCCAGATACTGGATTGCATGTTGGGAAACGCTTAAAAGCAGTTTTAAATTGAAAGACCTCCACTTACTACAAGGCTCAAGAGATATTGATTTCTTAAAATGATTACTAGTTGGTATGTATCTGTTCAATACCATGGAGGGCATGCTTTTCTTAACCTCACGTCAGTAAAATACAAGTGACGATTGTTCTTTGCTAGATCTGGATCTGTGCAGTTAACACTGGTTAAGGCATTCGTGCGTGTTCAAGGTAAAAAAAAAAAAAAAAGGTCGGGCCTCGATGGAAACAATGTTACTCGTTAGATCACTTTATAGACGTTCTATGTTTTGTGTCAAACTTGATTGCATGATCAATACTGAGATCTCTTTCCTTCACAGGGTCATGACTATCAGCCAAATGCACTTGAAAAACACAGTGATAACATTATCAAACTGGTGAGTATTTAACTGATACATGCTATTTGCTAACGCTAGCCCTTATGCATTCCACCATTGGCATTGGGGATTGCAATTGATTGTTTCACCATCTCACATGAAGTTCTAATATCCCAATATAAAGTAACATGCCAAATACACATCATCTACTATCTAGAATTAACCATGTCTTCTTTACCATTTTTCCATGACATAACAAATTTTCATTTATTTACACTGAAGTAAAAAGCCACTCGTTGAAATATTCTTTTTTTACCTTCATTTAAAAAGAGTAAAATTAAATTTACAAAAGAAATGAAATCAGATGTAGAATGAGCAGGTACAAAATTGTATATTATTAATAGCAACCACATGCAATTGGATGAGGTTACCTCACGGCTCTCCTTGAGGTTTGTACATAACAATGCAACAGTCTTAGAGTCTACATAGTATTGGTCTCCAATTTAGTGCCTACTTTTGTATGACCCCTCCCCCTTGAATGTCATAATTGTAAAGCCATCACCGCTCTATAATCACATCGAAGGTATAATGGAATATAAATGGCTTTTTAAACTTATCTATAGTGCAAATTTGTAAATCACAAAAATAAGTTTGTAACAAGATTGCCTGTTCATTTGTACACATGCAATTATGAATGATGAATATCACTGTATTGTAGGGGGGGGGGGAATGATACTTGTGAAATATTCTTTCTAAAGTGAAATTTATACATCCTTGCATTTTTTTTCTGTTTCTGTGATTATTATTTTTTTCTCAAGTCAACATGGGATGAGGTTTCCATTTCAAATGTTGACATTTCTCAGTGATATATTGGAACCGATGTCTTTCTTTTGGATGAAGGAATCACTAACTATACTAATACTTATACAAATAGATGTTAGATACTTTATCACACTGATTGTGCCCGATATTATGTGTCTTAAATTATTACATTGTTACAGTTTAACACTGTTTGTATCAACCAGTCAATATTATGTCTTTTCTTCAGATCTCATTTTGCTGGTCATTCGGCTATTACACATCTCCTCTCATATTAACGTTCCTGTACAGAAGAGGTGAGTGTGACAAGCTTACAAATAACAGTAATCAAGGTATTTAACTTTGCATCTGCAGCTTATTCTAACTGTCTAATATATTCCTCTATGGGTTGCTGTACAAGCCTTCTGATTGCAATATCTTTGGGCTGATACCCAGTATTATCTGTATGTGTCTATGCCAGTGAGCTAGGTAGAGAAAGATGTTTGGTATGAGCTCTTTTCGGCATCTTCCATTCTGTTTCAATCCAGTTGCATTGCTTAAAGGGAAGGTAAACCCAAAGAGCAATGTGGATTGAGTGAAAGCAGCAACATTAGTAGAACACATCAGTGAAAGTTTGAGAAAAATCGAACAATCGGACAAAAATTCACTTTTCTAGAATTATGAAAGAGCAGTGGACCAACCGCTTTCAGAAACCAGGGGGAATAATTGCTACCCTTAAAGGGTGTGTACAGTTCTGGTCGAGGTGAGGATTTAGCTTTTAACGTTTTGCGAGATATTCAGAAACCACTCTATAAGATGTCAAAGAGCAAGCAGTTATAAGGGGTATCAAAAGTTTATTCAATGAAAATCGGTTTTGAAATGGCTGAGATATCCAAAAACAAGGTGAAACAAAGAGATCCTAATAAAGTTGTGGCATGTCGCCTTTTATTATTAGCACTTTTGGGGATATCTCAGCCATTTGAAAACCAATTTTCATCAAATAAACGTTGAATCCTTCTTAAAATTCCATGCTTTTTCATATTTCATAAGAGGCTTTTCATTATCTCACTTAGGAATGTTCAAAACATGAATCCCCACCTCAACCAGTACTGTACAGTCCCTTTAACTTATGTCAATATCAAGTTGATGGAATTTGTAATTTTCATGAAAAATGGATTTTTGTAGTATTTTCTTGATATTTTCTTGATATTGTAGTCAACTCATACGTCATAACCTCTAGTAGTCTCCTCATCCAGCGGTTCCAACACCAAAACTTTAAAAATTCATAACTTTTGCATCGATTGTCTGATTTTCTTCAAACTTTCACTGATGTGTTCTACTAATGTTGCTGCTTTCACTCAATCCACATTGTTCTTGGGGTTTATCTTCCCTTTAATGAAGAAAAGAATATATATCAATGTTTTTTATGGCAAAACTTATTGATGTTGACTGTGATTATGTCATTTCATTCTTACACATATTTCATTTCATAAGTTCTGATACTTTTCATTTGTTAAGTACATAATGAAATTGGTCTTACACTACCCAAGGGTATTGCAACTCATACTAGAAGGAAAGTCATTTGTCATCAAGTACAAAATGTCACCATTAGAAAAAAAAAAAGAAAGAGTTGAAAGGGTTCAGAGATGATTGATTGATTGATTTATGTCTGTCTGTATTTACATGTATGTATTTATTTATTTATTTATTGGATTATTTATTTATTTATTTATAAATTTATTTATTTACTTACTTATTTACATTGTATTCAGTGAACATCTTTGCCCAGGGTAGCCCCATCAGTGGTTTATATGTGTACATTTTTATGCCTCCGCCACGAAGTGGTGCCGGAGGCATTATGTTTTCGGGTTGTCCGTCCGTCCGTCCGTCCGTCCGTCCGTCCTTCCGTCCGTCCGTCCGTCCTTCCGTCCGTCCGTCCGTCCTTCCGTCCGTCCGTCCGTCCTTCCGTCCGTCCGTCCGTCCTTCCGTCCGTCCGTAATGAATTTTGTGGACAAGGTAACTATCGAAACCTGTTGAGGTATCCTAATGAAACTTGGCATGTATGTGTATTAGGGGGTGAAGTTGTGCCTATCAACTTTTGGGTGCACATGCTCAAGGTCAAAGGTCAAAAGGTCAAGGTCAAATACATAAAATGTCACTATTTCCAACATATCTATTGAATGCCTGAAGATATTTTCTTGAAACTTAGTGTATACATGTATTACCCAATTAAGATTCTCTGGTGAAAGTTTGGGTCATGAGGTCAAAGTTCAAAGGTCAAAAGGTCAGGGTCAAATACATAAAATTTCACTATTTCCACCATATCTATTGAATGCCTGAAGAGATTTTCTTGAAACTTAGTGTATACATGTATTACCCAATTAAGATTCTCTGGTGAAAGTTTGGATCATGAGATCAAAGGTCAAAGGTCAAAAGGTCAGGGTCAAATACATAAAATTTCACTATTTCCACCATATCTATTGAATGCCTGAAGATATTTTCTTGAAACTTAGTGTATACATGTATTACCCAATTAAGATTCTCTTGTGAAAGTTTGGGTCATGAGGTCAAAGTTCAAAGGTCAAAAGGTCAAGTAAAAATATTAAAACTTCTTTTTTTTCTCCGTACCTTGGAAAATTGTTCAAGGTATCTTCATGGAACTCACATGTACTGACTGGAAGTGATTATCTAGAGAATGTAGGGTTTATGGGGTCAAAGGTCAGGGGTCAAAGGTCAAGTGGAAGACTTCAAAATTTTACTATTACCCTCATATTTATGCAATGCCAGCAGGGTTATTTTTTTACACTTGGTGTATGCATGTGTAACCTAATAGAAATTCTCTGGAAAGTTTTTTTTTTCTCTTTTTGCCTCAAAGGTCAAAAGGTCAAAGATCAAGTGAAAGTGCTGAACTATCTTTTTCCTCCATATCTCGGAAGTGGCTCAAGTTACCTTGAAACTTAGTACATATTATGCATGTTCTACCTGAAAGTAATTATTTTATGAATTTTAGGGTCAAGGGCCAGATGAAAATGGTAACAATTTCCTGTTCAATTCAGAAATTGCACTTTTTCTCCACACCTGTACCTTGAAAATTACTCAATGCCTAAATGTATGAATGGGTCAAAGTCAAGTTAAAGTCCTTAAATCCCTAGATACATGCTCTCTTATTCATCCAATTAAACCTACGTCAAGGAAGGTGAACATTCAACACATTTGTGACAAACTTGTCATTCCAATATTTTGCCAATTTTGTGGAAATGTAATCACACAGTGTCCACATGTACTATCTAGACCTATTGGGAAAATCATGCATTATGGCGGAGGCATACCAGTCGCCAAAGCGACATTTCTAGTTATAGATAAAGTTAAAGTTCTGTATGTTGTCTACCAGTTATGTAGTAGTTCGGCCACAGTTATAACTTGTGTGTTTTTACGCCTCCACAATGAAGTGGTGCCGGAGGCATTATGTTTTCGGGTTGTCCGTCCCTCCGTCCGTCTGTCCATCCGTAATCAATTTTGAGGACAGCGTAACTAAAAAACTTTTTGAGGTATCCTAATGAAACTTGGCATGTACGGTATGTGTATGAGGGGGTGAAGTTATGCCTATCAACTTTTTGGTGCATATGCTCAAGGTCAAAGGTCAAAAGGTCACGGTCAAATGCTCAAAATTTCACTATTTCCCCCCATATCTATGCAATGCCTTAGTGTGTACATGTACTACCCAATTAAGATTCTCTGGTGAAAGTTTTGGGTCATGAGGTCAAAGGTCAAGTGAAAATGTTAAAATTTAACTTTTTTCTCCATATATTGGAAATGGTTCAAGGTATCTTCATGGAACATAGTATATATGCATGTACTGACTGGCAGTGATTATCTAGGAAATTTTAGGGTCATGGGGTCAAAGGTCAAGGTCAACTCTTCAAAATTTTACTTTTTTCCCTCATATTTATACAATGCCTGTAGGATTTTTTTTTAACTTGGAGTGTACATGTAACTACCCAATAGAGATTCTCTGGGAAGTTTTTTTTTTTTTTTAATGCCTCAAAGGTCAAAAGGTCAAAGATCAAGTAAAAGTGCTGAACTTTACTTCTTTCTCCATATCTCGGAAGTGGCTCAAGTTGTCTTGAAACTTAGTGCATATTTATGCATGTTCTCCCTGACAGTGATTCTCTTATAAATTTTAGGGTCATAGGGTCAAAGGTCAAGGGTGAAAGGCCAGGTGAAAATGGTAACAATTTACTATTTAATACAGAAATTGCACTTTTCTCAATACCTTGATAATTACTTAATGCATAAACTTATAAAAGTGTCAAAGTCAAGTAAAAGTCTAGAAAAGCTCCAACATGCTCTCCCATTCATCCAATTAAACCTACGTCAAGGAAGGTGAACATTCAACACACTTGTGACAAACATGTCATTTTAATATTTTGCCAATTATGTGAAACTGTCATCACACATTGTCCACATGTATTATAGACCTACAACTATTGTATTTTACTTCTGGAGTCTCCGAAAGAGACTACATTGAGAGACCCGCTTTGCGCACGCGCAGTCATATCGCTTTTCTACGCACGAGTATTCGAACGCAGTTCCCTTATCGCAGTCGAAAATTCTGATCTTTTTTCGCATTTCGCGGTACTAACGGTTCTAGAAACCAGCAGTTAGTGGAATTTAGATTCCGCTATCTTCCTATATCGTACAACGATTATTCGGTGCTTAGCAAGGCGGCAAGCACAGCCTTTTCTAGCGGCCTCATTCCACGAAAGTCACGCGGTGGCTACGGTGATGGAGGTGCAACAGCCCCAAGAACAGCTGCATCATCCGGCTAAGCCCGGCGCAGTGGGAAACACCAACGTTGTTTGCGAAGAACGTTCCCCTCCGACAGGCAAACAAGTCAAGCCGAAAAAGAAACTAGTGAAGTCGGTCACGGGTTCCGGTACTAACATGGCGGGTAAAGTGCCGCAAGCGAAGCAGGGCCCAAAGACGGCCGAAAAATCCTCGGATGTCGAGGACAGACTATCGAGACTGGAAAGTCTTCTGAGTAAAGTGGTCGATGCGCTGCCCAGTGTAAACTCCACGCCGCCGAAACCGGCATCGCGCCATTTTGTGGCGTACGATGAGGCGCACAGCGCCGGACAGTGTGAAATTCCTATGGAAACTGATTTTCAACAGTGCGGGGAGCCGCACGTGCGTGACACGGGCGAAGCCAACAGAGAAGAAGGCGAATTTGCGTCAGACGCAGCAGACGTGCTAGAAATTCCCGTTCTCGCAGCAAAATTTGCCAAGCCGGGTGATACAGGGCTACCGGTAGACGAAGACTTAGCCAGCTCTACTACTTACCTCATAAGCCACCCTCTAGAAGAAAAAGTGTTGGAAGAGACGGCATCTAAGTATCCAGCCCCGAGCAACTGTGTTTACCTCGCTACACCGAAGGTGAACGGCCCGATCTGGGATAACCTACCGCAACACACACGCAGTAGAGATGCCAAGTTACAGCGTGTGCAGAAGTCGCTGACGAAGGGCCTAATACAGTCCTTCCCATCACCTCGGCTGACCGACACACAGCAGGACGCATTGGCGTTGCTGTGCAATGCCAATTTTGAACTCAATTCGTTGAGGAAAGAACTTATCAAGCCGGACATGGCAGCCACTTACTCTCATCTTTGCAAACCTTCCACTCCCGTCACTAAATTCCTATTCGGGGATGAATTGGGAAAGAGAATGAAAGATCTCAAAGAGGAGCAGAAAGCTGCATCAGGGGTGATGAGAAACCCAATTTCGCGGCCACAGTCTAGTACGTACCACCCGTACAGGGGAGCAGCTTTCTCCAAGCGACAATACAGAAGTGCTGGCTGGACTGCAAGTTCAGCTGCCTCAACACACAGACCAACAGCCGGCGGTAGTAGCAGGCCTTTTTTAGGCCAGCGCCCACAGTGGGGTCACAGCAAGCAGCCACCACCCCGCACAGCGAGCCGCCCCCCACAACAGGCTCCACAGCACAGGCCTCCAATGCAACGCAAGAAATAACTACCAGCATACCCAAAGAGGTAGGTAGTTTCGATTCACATCATGATCATACCTGCATTCCCCAATGTATTTGTACGTGTGTGCAATGTATTCCAAAGAAAGCTCCAGTGGCAGTCGGAGGTCGAGTGAGGCTTTTTTACAGGCGATGGTGCCAAATCACAGCTGATCCATTTATTTAAGCAGCAATCAGGGGTTACAAAATTGAATTTGAAGAAGCATGTATGCCCCCTAGGAGGGATAAGCCCTTCATTCAATACAAACCAAACCAGCACAATTCAGCTTGTATTGACAGAGAGATCGCAAGCTTACTGACTAAGAATGTTATCGAAGAATGTGGTCATGAAGAAGGAGAATTTCTCTCAAACATTTTCACACGACCCAAGAAAAATGGGGGTGTTCGACTAATACTTGATTTGACAGATTTGAACAAGTGTGTGAGCGTACAACACTTCAAAATGGATAACATTCATACAGCTGCCTTTTAATCTCCCCAGGAGATTTCCTAGCCTCAGTCGACCTCCGAGATGCTTACTACTCCATTCCAATTGACACTGAACACAGAAAATTCTTGAAATTTCCATGGCAAGGGAAATTTTACAGGTTCAAAGTCCTACCAAATGGGCTCAGCACAGCGCCCAGACTTTTCACCAAGCTCATGAAACCTGTTTTCGCTACACTGAGAGAAATGGGGCACATAGTATTAGGCTACCTTGATGATACTCTCATTATCGGAGAGTCAATAGAACAAACAAAGGAGGCTGTACGTGCAACCACAAATCTCCTGTCTGAGCTAGGTTTCGTAGTCCATGAGGAGAAATCTATGCTAGAACCCCAACAAGAGCTCACATTCCTAGGGTTTAAGCTGCACACTGGTGATATGACTATCTCCTTGCCAGAAGAGAAAATGCAGGACATTATCACAGTCTGTTCAGACTTGCTTGACAATACTAGACCCACAATCAGGCAGGTGTCACATGTTATCGGGAAGATAATAGCTACTTTCCCTGGAGTCCAACATGGCCCTCTTTTCTACAGATGCCTAGAACGTGACAAAATTGCCGCCCTTAAAGCTAACAAAGGCCATTTTGACAGACCTATGAAGCTGTCATTAGAAGGGAAAGAAGAGCTCAAATGGTGGATTAATCATGTCTTTGAGGAGTGTGCACCAATTAAGCGTAACAGACCTACACTTGAGCTGCGTACAGACGCTAGTGGGCTTGGTTGGGGAGCCACAAATCTGTCCATTGAAACAGGAGGCAGATGGAACGATCTTGAAATGGAAAGAGCTAGAAAGAATGATATCAATTACCTGGAGACATTGGCAGCCGGGTTTGGACTGAAGTCCTTTTGCTCTTCTTTACATGATGTTCATGTCCTCCTTAGGTCAGACAACACAACAGCAGTTGCTTATTTGGATAACATGGGGGGTATTAAGTCCAAGGACTGTGACAGTGCAGCTAGAGACATCTGGAGGTGGTGCATGGAACGTAATATTTGGGTTACTGCAGCACACCTTCCAGGGAGTGAGAACACTGAGGCAGACAGCAGGTCTAGAAAGTTCAGTGACCGAAATGAATGGATGCTTAACAAGCAAGCCTTTAACAAACTAGTCTCAGTTTTTGGGCTTCCAGACATTGATCTCTTTGCGTCCAGACTAAACAACCAACTTGAGAGATATGTCACTTGGTTGCCAGATCCAAATGCAGAAGCCGTAGATGCATTTACGTTGGATTGGGGAGAATTCAAATTCTATGCCTTTCCCCCATTCTGTCTCATCCCAAGATGTCTTCAAAAAATTAGGACAGATAGAGCTGAAGGCATAATGGTAGTGCCAAATTGGCCCACACAGGCATGGTTTCCTAAGCTGAAAAGGATGTTAAAGGGTGAAGCAGTGCTAATTACAAGGAGTAGGAACCTATTAACGCAACCTGTTACGCATGAACCACATCCCTTGTATGATCGAATTGATCTTCTCTGTTGCAGGTTATGCGGCAGCCCTTCGAAAGGACAGGACTAAAGAAGGAAATTGTGGACATTTTGGCCGCTTCTTGGAGAGCCTCTACCCAGAAGCAATATTGTGTGTACATAAAGAAGTGGAAAGACTTTTGCAAGAGTAAGAAGAAAAGCCATCTTCACTCTAATGTTCAGTTTGTTTTAGAATTTCTTAGTGAGCTTTTTCATGTAGGAGGTCTTGGATACAATGCACTCAACACAGCAAGAAGTGCGCTCGCATCATTCCTAGTTCTTGAGGATGGTGCCTCTACAGTTGGGAACAACATTTTGATATCAAGATTTATGAAGGGAGTTTTCCATCTCCGAACCCCAAGACCTCGCTATGTAGATACTTGGGATGTAAATATTGTGTTTTGCTATCTCAGAAAGCTGTCACCGGCAAATGCACTGAGCCTACAAGATCTCACCAAAAAGCTATGCATGCTCATGGCTCTCATCTCAACACAGAGAGCACAGTCGTTGCAGCTCCTGAATTTGGACAACATGATACTCAAGGGATCATCAGTTACATTTCATTTCAGCGAGCTACTGAAACAAAATAGGCCGGGAAACGCTGGCTACACACTGAGCATGAGAGCCTACCCTCCAGATCGTCGATTGTGCGTTGTCAACTACATCAAAGCCTACATACGGAGGACTGAGGAAATTCGAGGCCAAGAGCGTCGGCTCTTTATTAGTTTTCGCAGACCCCATGCGAAAGTTACGTCACAAACCATCTCCAGGTGGATCAAAGATGTTATGACAGCGGCAGGAATCGACACTTCAAAATATAAGGCTCACTCAACAAGAGCAGCTGCGACGTCAGCTGCACACAGAGCAGACTTGCCAGTTTCGTTTATCCTTGAGAAGGCAGGCTGGACGAATGAAAAGACTTTCAGAAAGTACTACAGAAAACCTTTGCTGGATGGGAGCAAGTGTCTTTCAACTGCTCTACTAAAATGACCAGGCAAGGTAAACAATTTACCGTTTTGGTAAATGACAATTCATAGTCATTTCTGTTATATTTCTTACAAATATGGCTACTGGGCTTCAAAATCTCAATGTAGTCTCTTTCGGAGACTCCAGAAGTAAAATAGAAAGATTAAATGAGAACTTACCTGTTTGAAATTTGATCTTTATTTTACGAGGGAGTTGTAGGAAGAGAATACATTCCCTCCTCTCCCTCCCAAAGTTTTCAAACGTGAGGCTAAGTTCTCCATAATCTTTCAAATATCCAGCAGCCACATTTGATGCTTCGAAAAATGACTGCGCGTGCGCAAAGCGGGTCTCTCAATGTATTCTCTTCCTACAACTCCCTCGTAAAATAAAGATCAAATTTCAAACAGGTAAGTTCTCATTTAATCTTTCTATTACTATGTATTAGGAGAATCATGCATTATGGCGGAGGCATACCAGTCGCCGTAGCGACATTTCTATTTTTTTTTGAGATGACTGACACCACCTCCAAAAATGAAACAAGCAAAAAAACAAAGACAACAATGTCATGTATACAATATTTCCTGTATTTCAAGTGTAGTAAGGATTGAGTTCTGCATCTCATTTTTCCTCGTCATCTTAACAGGATACTTCACACAAGAGGGTGCCCTAGGCCTCGGGAAGCTTGGTGGCATGGTGCTGCTCACTCTATTTGGGGCGTACTACATCAGGGGACTAGGCAGAATGAACAACCCAGAGTATGTTGCCTTTATCAATCTTCTTGATGAGGTCACACAAAACAGCGGATCAGAGAAGAGGGTAAGTTATTGTCTCTTAAAGCATGATTCAAAGCTTTCTTAGCCTTAAAAGTGTTTGTTGAATGTGACACAACTCATGTGCACCTCTGCATGTTCACACTATTACTATAACATTTTGTTGTACAGGTAACCTTATCCAACATCGATGACAAATTGATTTATCCAAAATTTTAGGAATACTCAACTTTTAAACAGATTGCCTGACTGTCTGTTTCACCGATGTGTCCTAATATTTCTGCACTCGTTAAATCTATTATATATTCAAGATTGATTCCTTTATAAGAGTAGAAAGAATGTGGATATTCAGGGTATGGATCTTTTTTTTTTAAATTCACCAAGACTTATTACCTCCGCCAAGGGAGGAGGTTATGTTTTCGTTACCATTGGTTTGTGTGTTCGTTCGTTCGTTAGTTAGTTAGTTTGTCCGTGTGCAAAATAACTCAAAAAGTAGTGAACGGATTGGGATGAAACTTGCAGGAAAGGTTGAGAATGACACAAGTAACAAACGATTAACTTTTGGTAATGATCCGAGAATTTTTTGGGAATTTATGAAGGATTTTTGATGTTTTGGCAGGTAGGGTCAATGAACTTGGGAGTTCAGGCTGCGCGTATTTGAGGTTTGCCTGCACGCACTAAAGTGCGTACTCTAGTTTCTGCTGGGGCGAGGCGCGCCGTGCAGCTGAAGGCTTATGACGTAACAAAGGCTTCTATATTTGGAAGTCTGGCGACTTTAGCACCAATGTTGTGTGTACGTATGATATCTCTATGGAAGAACAAGATCAGTGTAGTGGTGGAAATAAGCTTCATGCTTGGCGGAGGTCTGCGCTCTCAGAGTGCTTTTCTAGTTCTTTTTGTGCGCCTCTTTTTTGGGGGTAGGGGTGGGGTGGTACGGGCAACTTCATTGATATCCCAATAACTCAGTTGAATAGTGCCCTCTATTTTCCTGTCCGTTTCCCCCAATAAAATTTGTTGCACTGGAAATTAATTTGATGGCCGTTTGGTAGCAAAAATTTATAGTTTCATCGGTCTCATACAGGCCAATTATCTCCCAAGCATGGTTGTTTGTTTGACTTTAGAATGTTTCTCATCTCTTTGTTCCATTCAATGGACAATGTTTGTTTGTTTTTTTTTCATTTGCACAGAAAATGCTTCAGCTATATGACTTCGACTTCAGTGCATGGCCAGTAGATTACGAGTGGAGTACAAGGTAAGCCAATAGCAATTCCTTTTATTCTTTCTTTGTTTTTAACTTACCAGAGCCGAGTGGCTCAAACATAATAGAAAAGTGTGCGTGTCCAATTACACACAGTCAGTAGGTGCACCAAGACTTAAAAGCTGTATTACATGTACCTTGTTCTTGTACTGTGTGCTGCAGACCAATATATGTACGCATGCATGTCACATTCATGTCGGGATCAGAGTTTATGTATTAATATTTATGAATAGCATCTGACTGATGAAAACCATCATGGAAATGAAAAAAACTGCGCTGCATACAATTGAATCAACAGGGAAGGAGTAATAAAGATACTGGTTAGCATATTCGTTTTCCTATTGTGATGTAAATCACCTGTCCATCCCACCAAGATCGGTTATAGCTCAATGATGAACATCTAGACTGTGTGCATGATAATCCTTGAAGAAGGTTCTGTGCTAAGGAACTCCAGTACAAATTGTAAATCTTCAATTGAAATCATAATGCATTTATTGTTGTTCTTGTTTTCCAACCTCACCAGTTCCAGCCAACCCCTGTGGAAGAATCAACCCTCGGCGGTCTCCCAAAGAGGAAGAGGGGTCACCAGCTGGCTTGTTGGGTTGCCATGCCAACTCCTCAGGTACCTTGCCATCCACACCTTTGGTTCCCGCATGGTGTACCCTGGGAGAACATCACTCCTCAACGCCGCAATATGTGAGTGTTTGGGTTTCCACACTTGAGGGTTGTTGTGTTTAGAATAGAATAGTTATTTATTATTCTTATTATTATTTATAGATAGGCAGTTTAAATGACTATGAAGGGACAGTCGGAGCAGTGTGCTGGATAATGTGAATCCATGTACGAGTATGAAAAGCTTACTGAGGAATCCTGAACACAGTGGACTCCTTGTTTCCTGCTAGGGGCCCAACTCCTTCTTGGGAGGACCAAACTGATTGAGAAGGACCACGGCATCAGGGCCAAGCTGCGGACCAGGGACGGTAACAGCATCGACACCATGTTCGTGGACCGCCGGCTCAGGTCCGACTACCCCAACGGGCAGAAACTGGTAAGTTTCCTCTTTGGAAAAGTGCTGCATTCATGTATATTTGACGTTGGCATGCCATTGATCTCTGGCAATTGTTTTTGTACAGTGTATGCATATGGCCGATTCTATTGTTTAAGGTAACCCTGAGATGTCCCGGTTCCACTTGTCTCAGTTTGGAGAATTTTTCTGCTGGAGTCTACTATTAAACTGTCAGTTATCCCAGGGGAGTGTTTCATAAAGCTGTTCTTAAAATTATTATGATCAGTTCTGATGTGCTCTACTTATCAAAATTTCAATAATTCAGCGCGAGAACTGATCACCAGTCGTTCGTAAGTCATTCATCACTTTAAGAACAGCTTTATGAAACACCCCCAGGTCTCCTAGCATCGCTAGTGATGGAAGATTATCAAATTGAATGTGGCCTGGGTAAAAACCCAATTAGCACAGGAAGTATAAGTGTGAATAAGGGCTTGCGTGGAAACCTTTATGCTTTATGTGCCAAGGCACTTGGCTTAATAGTTTGCTAAAGCCCTATCATCAGCATTGAGTAATCCATCCAAACTTGAATTAGTCAGTGGGCCCACCTAGGTGTAACAATGTGCCTCAGGCTAACAGGAAGCATGATAGGGATTAGGGTGATTAGGTAATCTCTATTCACTGATAGTGACAGTAGTTTCCAGACATCCATGCTAGTCCATATCAGGACAATTACCCCCCAAGGATGATTACCCCCCTCCCCCCCCCCCCCCCCCCTCTTACCCAGCAAAATACCAGTCTAGTGAAAAGGTTAAAGTAAAGTTTAGGGTTAGGTTTAGGGTTAGAGTTTGGGTTAGGGTTAGAAATAGGTTTAGGATTAGGGTTTGGGGAAGGGGAAGGTCTGGGGTAATTGTCCTAGAGCCATGCCAGTCAACAAACAAAAAGCACAGGGAGGGTTATACCCTGGATGAGGCCTTGGAAAGGGACATTGCAAAACGTTTGTCAGTTCGGTAGCTTTCTTGTGTGTTTGTGTAGCTGCTGCTGTTTTTTTTTTTTTTTTTTTTTTTTTTTTCACAGCTTCCATCTTATTGTTACTTTTGCCTTGTTAGGTAATCACAAGTGAGGGCAATGCTGGTTTCTATGAGATTGGATGCATGGAAACACCACTCAAAGGTGAGATATGATGAGCCCTTCTTGAGCGTGTTCATATATATGCATTTGCAATATTTTGTAGAAATTCTCAGACACACCCACATTGACAGGGTCATGCATGTCTCAAGGAGCGGTTTTGTTTGATGCATCTCTTCGTAGTGTTTTATTTGAAATTTTAGTACAGTTTGCAGTGAAGGATCATAAAATTAAGGGACATGGATATGACAGGTTTGTTTCACGCAATGCTAACTGAATTCAAATGTAGTCTTAGAGGGAAGCATAGATTGATAACCAAAATTTTAAACAATTTAGAATCAATAAAAAATAAATGAAATCCTCTCAGTGAAGTCTATTGTATGTTTTGCATTCCAAATTTTACAATCAATTCTCCCTACTCCTTTTATTTTATTTGTATTTTATTTTTGTGTGTTATATGCATCAATGGACTTTGTAGACTGCTATGTTGAAATAAGTACTTTCTGCCAGCAGATACTGTATTTAAATGTGGTTATGTTCATGACAAAATACCGCACACCCATTCATTGATGGCAATAGGCATAAAATGTGGTTATGTTCATGACAAAATACCACACACCCATTCATTGATGGCAATAGGCATAAAATGTGGTTATGTGTTGCTGATGCAGTTGAGAAACATCATTTTTCTTCCCCCATATGTAATGTCGAAACACTTTTTGTCCCCGCCGAACGAGTTCGAGCAGGGGACTATGAAACGGGCTCCGTACGTGTGTGTGTCTGTGTGTCTGTGTGTCCGTGTGTCCGTCTGTCCGTCCGTGCGTCCGTGTGTGATCAAAATGTTCAAAATGCTACTCCTTCGCCATTTCTAACCCGATTTTGATTCTGTTTGCTTTATATGATAGCACTACATGGGAGCTTTGAAACTTCTATACAGAATTTCAGTTGTGACCTTTGACCTTGACCTTTGACCTATATTGTACATTTTGCTTCAAAATGCTACTCCTTCGCCATTTTTAACCCGATTTTGATTCCGTTTGCTTTATATGATGGCACTAGGTGAGGGCTTCAAAACTTCTACACAGAATTTTGACCTTTGACTTCTTTGACCTTTGACCTTGATTTTTGACCTATATTGTACATTGCCTACAAAATGCTACTCCTTCGTAACCCGATTTCGATTCCGTTTGCTTTATGTGATGGCACTAGGTGAGGGCTCCAAAACTTCTACACAGAATTTTGACCTTTGACTTCTTTGACCTTTGACCTTGATTTTTGACCTGTATTGTACATTTTGCTACCAAATGTTAGTACTCCTTCGCCATTTCTAACCCGATTTCGATTCCGTTTGCTTTATGTGATGGCACTAGGTGAGGACTTCAAAACTTCTACACAGAATTTTGACCTTTGACTTCTTTGACCTTTGACCTTGATTTTTGACCTATATTGTACATTTTGTTACAAAATGCTACTCCTTCGCCATTTCTAACCCGATTTCGATTCCGTTTGCTTTATGTGATGGCACTAGGTGAGGGCTTCAAAACTTCTACACAGAATTTTGACCTTTGACTTCTTTGACCTTTGACCTTGATTTTTTTACCTATTATTGTACATTGGCTACAAAATGCTACTCCTTCGCCATTTCTAACCCGATTTCGATTCCGTTTGCTTTATGTGATGGCACTAGGTGAGGGCTTCAAAACTTCTACATAGAATTTTGACCCTTGACTTCTTTCACCTTTGACCTTGATCTTTTTACCTATATTGTAATTTTGCTACTAAATGCTACTTCCGGCGGGGACATATTTTATGCACCGCGTAATTTCTACTTTTCCTTGTTTTTTAATGCCTCCGCAAGGAAGTGGCCGGAGGCATTATGTTTTCCGGTCGTCTGTCCGTCCGTCCGTACGTCCGTCCGTCCCGTTTTGTTTTTGTCGATATCTCAAGAACCGTGTGGTGGTTTTACATCAAACTTGGTATGAGGGTATATCCTTGGGGGATAATACTTTGTGTGGATTTTAGGGTCACAGGGTCAAAGGTCAAAGGTCACAGGTTATTTTGTGAAAAAAAAATTGAAATTTCATGTTTTTCTCCATATCTCGCAAATGGTTCAAGGTATCTTCATGGAACTTAGTATATATCCTTGTAGCGATGGGCAGTGATTATCTAGGGAAGTTGGGGGTCATGGGTCAAAGGGTCAGGGGGTCAAAGGTCAAGGTCAACTCCTCAAAATATCACTACTTTCCTTAAAGTGCAATATGCCTGAAGGTTTTTTTTTTTTTTTAACTTGATGTATGGCATGTATTACCCAATATATATTTTGGGGGAAGTTTCTTGCCAAAAGGTCAAAGGTCAAAAGGTAAAAGGTCAAGTGAAAGTGCTAAATTGCACTTTTTCCTCCATATCTCGAAAGTAACTCAAGGTATCATCATGAAACTTACATATTTATGCATGTTCTACCGAACAGTGATTCTCTGTGGAACTGTGAGGTCAAAGGTCAAAGACCAGGTTTAGATAATGCTATTTTCCCATTTGATACTGAAATTATACTTTTTCTCAATACCTTGAAAATTACTCAATGCATAAACTTATAAAAGGGTCAAAAGTCAAGTAAAAATCATCAGTTCCCCAAATACCTGCACTCTGACATTTGAATAATTCATCCAATTGAACCTAGTTCTAGGAAAGTGAACATTCAGCACATTTGTGGCAAACCTGTCATTTTAATATTTTGCCAGTTGTGTGAAACTGTCATCACACATTGTCAAGACATTGTACTATAGACCTATTAGGAGAACCATGCATTATGGTGGAGGCATATCAGTCGCCGTAGCGATACATCTAGTTTTTAAAAAAGAAATAAGTACTTCATTATTGTGTGAAGAAAGATGTTCAGGACTATTTGAACAATAATGGGTTATCCGTTTTGCATTAGATTTTACTGATGTGATGTCGTAATTTCAAACTTGTTTTCCACCCTAGCTGGCTACTCGGTCCTTGGATGGAACCATCCTGGCTTTGGGGGAAGCACAGTAAGTTTTCCGGCTTATTTGATTTGAATTGATTTAATCTTACATGAAGCAAATTGTTTCCGGCGAAAATAAGCACATCATGCAAGAATGGACAATTTGACAGAGGTACTTGTAATTGCCACAAAAAGAAAGAGGGATTTTGTTAGTCTCTGATAATGAAATTGCATTTTTATTTTTTTTAATTTGATTTCTCTGAATGGTAAGGTTTCATGCAGTGAACCAGAGACAAAAAGAAAGAAAGAAAGAAAGAAAGGAAGGGAAAAAAAAGACAGAGAGAAGGATTAATTTCATGAAGTTAGTCAATGTTTCACCCAAATCAAATATTATGTATATATACTATGTTAAAGGTACTATTTACCAGTTGCAGATGATAAGGAAGCCAGCTTTAGTGCTTCAAAATAGCTCTAAAATGTGAGTTGGAGATAGAAACAACCAACATTATGTATTGTTTAATATAAATAATGGGAACAGTAGTTTTATCAAAATCGTTTCTGGAATAAATCATCTACAGTTATGGTTTATTGAAAAAATCGGTGATACATGTATCTTCTTTGCGGCTTTATTGCCAAATTTTTATATGATAGGATGTTCTGTGATACAACTGAACTATACATATGCATCAAATGTGATGATTTGAAACATTTTTGAAATCAATGCTCCCAGTGGTAAACAGTGGCTTTATAAAAGTAGCTTGTGAATGTCTTTGCCAGTAATTGCACTTGAAAACTTCTCATGACTCTTTTAATTAGAGTGAGTATTAGGATTCATGATGAACAATAACACAGACAGTTTTCCTTTTATTTTTGAAGGGAGCCCCCTATCCACACAGTGAGGGCAATGCCATTGCCGTGGTGATGCAGTACGCAGTGGAGGAGCTGGGATTCTCTTACGATGACATCAGCCTCTTTGCCTGGTCCATAGGGGGCTTTGCCGCATCGTGGGCAGCAATGAACTACCCAGACTTGTCGTCTGTGGTGAGCACATTCAGATCATCGGAAAGAGGATAGATCTTAGCCAGTGATATGCAAATTTTGATAGAAGGCATCATCAGAAGTCCAACTATTCCTCGTTAGATTTCTCTTTCGTAGAGATCTGAAACACGAAGAAACATTGTCTTATCTCATTTGATGAATGCCTTTTTCCTTGCTTGTATCAGGAAAAATATGTAAAATAACTTCAGCATCGGTGTTGGTAAGGTGTGCAGAGATCGACACTAAAATCTTAGGATTCGAAATTTTTGTGGCCCGAAAAAGAAATCTGTTGTCGGAAGTAAAAGAAAGCATAAGGATTCTATTTGAATTTTAGTTGCCCAATCAGGCCACTAACAGATAATATTTTGGAAATTTGGTGGCCCCACATCAGATTTAGTGGCCCCTGGCTACCAGGCCACTGCTTAGGTATGTCAAGCCTTGTGTGAGTATGCTGAATATGTTGCAACAGATGCTGTTTTCTCTCTTTTCCCTTCCCTATTTCCCCTTACCCCCCCCCCCCCCAAAAAAAAAAAAAAAAAAATATGTACACTCCAAATCAGAAGATTCTTATGTAATCTATGAGGTCATAGAAAGAAGTGAAAGTGCAGTTCAAACATGACTGCAAGTTGAGACAGGCTGGTTTTGCTCTGTGAATTTAAAATTAGCAATGTTTTTACTTCGTGAATATGAACAGTAATATTGTCATCTCCTCTTGAGGTACAAAGGTGTTAGTAGTACCAAAGCTCTCCCCGTACCAACAAATCAATCATGGATAGGTGATGTCATGAGCCAGATGATGCCAAGTAGAGCTGTTGATGAGGTCCTCTTTCATTACAAGTCTGGTTAACCCGTTGAGGACAGTTTGATTTTGCTACAATACGCATTGTCCATAGACGCTTGCCCGAGTATACTCGGGACTCGTCCTCGGCGGGTTAAATTCGGTTGTCTCTCACCTCTTTTTCCAATGAACAGAACAAGCACTGTGGTTGGGCAGAAGTATTCACTGTAGCTCCTTATCAACCATTGCATAGTATTGTGTATGTGCAGACATACTACATATAACTTGTGGTGTATTACCATAGCAGTCTTTTAGCTTTTCTTATCAGACTTTATTTGGCCTGTCATGATTTTATATCTCTTTGATTCATGGAATTATTGTTTCTATAGTGCTAACTGTATTGATAAAATTTTTGTCTTGTTTCTGTTGTGCAGACTGTAGATGCTACCTTTGATGACCTTGTGCCACTAGCCATAGCCAAGATGCCAGACAGCATGGGTAAGTAAGATTGAAACAAAAAGAATCATTTCAAAACAAGCTAAAACAAAACTTGCTTCTTTTACTATCTTATATGAAATTTCACAGAGCTGCAAACTAATATGATTTTGTGGTATGAAGTTTTCTTTTTCTTAATAAAAAATAGAAAATGAGGTTTTTTTGAATGAAAATGTATTTTCTTTTTTATATTTGAATATGTGTACATATTTTAAAGATTTTCTTCTTTAAAAAAAAAGTAACAATTTATGAGATTTGCCTTTTATAATGTACATCAAAATGTTTTGTAGATCCACAGTGGTTGGCAGCCTTGCTGTCATGCATATTGTATCACATGGTAGCCAAAGGGATGGCAGATTCGTTATAACTTGAAAATCAAATGCCATGTTTTGCAAGCTAAGCCAGTTACATTTGATCACCAAACTTTTTTGAAGGACATTTAATATCATAGAATACAACAGGAATACAGTTACATTATTTATATTTTTGATCAAACTGCTTAACCCATAATGCCATCAATAGTCAGAATATCCCTTTAACTTCCCTTTGCTTCCAATGAACTCGTTTCATGTTTCCTCCAAGACAAAGAAGACCAATTTGTCATGGGAATGTGACAGTGAAATTGAATGCTGCGTTGTATCTTTGATGGGTGTTGTCATCTGTTGGAATGGATTGCTGTGTAGATTACAATTAATAAAGCCATATCGGTTCAGTGTGATTTTTGAATGTGCTATTGTGAAATTGTTTTTGTCATATTTTGCAGCAAATTTTGTCAGCTCAACATTGAGGACATACATGAACATGAAGATAGCTGAAAATTTATGCAAGTAAGTTGACTCCGCATGACTCTTATGTTTTAGATTCATATGCTAGCTACTTTGAAAGTATATGAATCAGTCTGAGTGTAGATGTAAGGCGTGCATATTGAACATATCAAATCAAAGCAGGCGGTTCGGAAATTTTAGAGGCATGCCCAGAGTGTATACTATGACTTATGGAAAGAGAGAGAAGAGAGTGAGAAAAAAAAGAGGGATAGAGTAATACTTTTGTATTTGTAACAATCTACAAGACATGTTAAGGCCTTTACCTTGACATAGTCACACCACCAATGTACTGGAGTCTTAAGATTTATTTCATATTTTGCCTTCTTTTGGATGTTACACCCTCCACCTCTTACAAAAGAAATACTCCAGTTTATGTACTAGACTACTGGCGTTAAAGCCTTTTTACCTCTTTTTTTTCTTTCTTTTAAAAAAATTTTTCTTCTCTTTGTTTCTGTGTTAGATCATTGTTTTTACATAAGCTGTACCCAGTTACAAAAACAACATCGCCCAAATGGGGTTGGGAAGTGTACTACGTACTTCAGCTTAGAATATCTTCACAGGTAGACTTGGGTTTGTTGTTTGCTTCAGTTACACAGGTCCACTCAGGATTATACGGCGAACCAAGGATGAGATCATCACAACATCGTAAGTCACCCCAGTGATCTGCTTTAGGTTTTTGCTTCTACCGTTCATTGTCTGTTGCAAGGCTTTTCATATAGTTCTTCCTCAATTCTGCATAGGGCTTTCCTTTTGATTTCATTATTGAAGGTAAAAAACAAACAAACAAACATAACTGATTAAGGGGAAAGATGACCTGTAGAACACTTATAGGTTCTGTTTGCCTTATCGTTGATTTGTAGTATTGAACAGCAGCACAAATATGTGAATGTTGTGAAGTGTACAGAAGGATGCAATATAGCGTATTCTTATCAAGCTCTGCTCTTTTTGAGGCTTTCTCACACCCTTTGATTATCTCAATATCTCTTTGTGTGTAGCAACATTCTCCAAAGTGTGTTTGCTTTTTGTTGTCATTCACATTAGTATGATACTATAACCATGTGTTTTTCTTTTATGCACATGGCTGTGTTACATGCCATTGTGGATCACGTTAGATAAATGAATGAAAACAATAGATGAAAGAAAGCAAGTGAGAGAAAGGTAGATATATGGATGGATAGATGAATGGACAAGTGGATATGTAGAAAGATATAGGTAGATAATTTGGCTGCTGATATGGGCTACTATACTATCATTTGTGCCTGTTTTTGTGTGTACAATGTGTGAGCTGAATACCAAGACTAGCTGACAGAAGTTGATGAACCTTTGTAGTCTTAGAAACTGTCAGTACATGAGATAATGCATTCAGCCGAGCTCTACAACCATGTGATCCCTCTTTGTGACTTCTCAATGCTGTCTACCTACAGGGAAATCCCCGAAGTTGCTTGTAACAGAGGCAATGACCTTCTCATCAAAATCCTTCAGTCAAGGTTAGTCTCTATTTTGTGCCCTGATTTTGCCACCACCACCACCATCACCACCACTACCACCACCACCACCACCACCACCACCACCACCACCACCACCACCACTACTTCTACTACTACTCTACAGTAACTACACTGCTACTACTACTACTACTACTACTACTACTACTACTACTGCTACTACTACTACTACTACTACTACTACTACTACTACTACTACTACTACTACTACATCTACAACTACTGCTACTACAACCATTTATACTACACTGCTGCTACTACCACTAGAACTATAATTCTACTACTACTACTACTTCCACTAAACATGATGATAGTAATAATAATGGTAGTAATACTCATGATAATAGTAAAGATACAATTCTTCTTCTCTCAATGCCTCCCTATATTATTGTAAGTAATTTACAACATAATACTTTTATGAAAGCAAGAGAATATTAATCAGAAGGGTGAAGGTTATACCTGCCCTCTCTTGTGCTTTTCATGATTCACCAATCTTCTGCACTGTTTCTACTTGCTTTGCCCAACATTCCTGCAGGTATCCCAAGCTCTTGACAGAAGAGGTGACTCAGATCCTTAGACAATTTCTTGGAATCTCTGACCACCTCAACATGTGTGAGTACATTCATTTGTGAGCTTAGAAACGTATAAATGATGAAGTGTCGATATATTTCGTCTCATTTGTTAAATGCGAGTATACACAATTCATTGACAGAGCAGAGCTGAGAAATATTAGTGTAGGATATAATGTATAGTCTATGATGTATGACTTGGTACAATTGTACTTATTAACCCTATTCTAACTGGGGGGGGGGGTCAAATTGACCCCCCTCGACGTTTCGTGCCACGATTTCGCAACGCGCAAAGATTTTGCCACGTCATTTCACGACTTTTTTCATTGAAGTTTCCCGCATATTTTGAGACCAAATTTGCGACGTCCGGGTACACCGTTTTGAAGTTACATAATTTTTTGCATATGCATGTCAACCAAAAAACAGCTCAAATTCATGATATCGTGTGCAAATCCAATGCAAATTGTGTTTTTTGGTGAAATTGATATAAATTAGATTATTTCAACTGTTAACCATTGAAATTAATCAATTCTAGTGTAGATAAGCCTGAAAAAGTGCCTGCAACAAATTTTTGCAAAAAAAATTAGAAAACAAATGGTCGAAAAAACAATAAAATACATAAGAAATTAACAAAACAATAAAAAACAAAAGAAATTGATTTCGATTGTGCTAATTTTTTTCAAGAAAATTGTTTGATGTGTCTTGAGGAATTCTGACACAAAAATTTAGCAATCCTCCAGTCTTTTTAATGGAGTTATAGGTGAAAATATGATTTCATGCACAAATTTGCATAATTAATTTATTAAAAATAGAAAGGCAATATTCTTCTATTGTATGACCATTTTATCTTGTAGTTTACATCCAGCTCTATCTTCAGGCAAAATTTCGCGGCGATCGCACGATCGGCGGCCGAGATCTGAAGGGGGGGTCAAATTGACCCCCCCCTCAGTAAAAACTTGGTCTCAAATAGCCCAGTTAGAATAGGGTTAAAGGACAAGTTCACCTTCATAGACATCTGGGTTGAGTTATTGCAGCTACAGGTTGTATATTAGTAGAACACATCAGTGAGAGTTTGAGGAAAATCAGAGAATCCGTTCAAAAGTTATGAATTTTTGAAGTTTCTGCTCAGTCACGGCTGGATGAGAAGACTACTATAGCTTGTGATATCATATGTGTACAACGATATAAAGAAAGAATAAAGAAAATTCAACATATTTTCACTTTTCTCACATACCAAAAGAACACTCGACTTCTCTCTTTCAGAAGGCAGGGGGAATAATATTACCCATAACATACATCAGTGACAAGTCAAAGAAGTGCGCACTTTGTTCAAAAAGTAAAGTTTATTGAAATTCTCTTTTTATTTCCCTTATATCGTTGTACGCATGTGACATCATATACTGTGGTAGTCTTCTCATCCAGCAGTGACTGCGCAGATACATGTACTTTAAAAATTCACAACTTTTGAACGGATTGTCCGATTTTCCCCAAATTTTCACTGATGTGCTCTACTAATATTGTTGCCTTCACTCAATCCACATGTATATGAAGATGGACTTGTCCTTTAATCTATTTCTTGCTGTGATGTATTTTCCACTCATGTGTAGCACATAGAGACCGGTAGTGTGGCCAATGTATGGCTATCCCTTGGCTTTTGAATGTACTGCTCTCATTTAACATGATGAATCCCATGCGCAAACAAGATCTTTATTAATCTGCATTTCATGCCAATTTTTGTTATTGTGATTTCTGATTGTTATGCCATGTAGTTTAGCTTGAATGTGAGAATTAGAGATGATGAATTTGAACCCGACAAACATCTAAAAGTTGCAGGGCCGACTTACCTATTTGACAAGTTGCAGAAATTTTGCACCTTATATAATGGTATCTTTGTGTGGATCGTCTCCAAAGCTATTAACTGCATATTATTTTGGAATATTTGTTTTGTTTAGTGTCCATGTACTCTGCATTTGAGGTTGAGGATTCCGCCTGGCTACGAACGCTGAAGGAGTATGCCGACAAGCACTCCACTAAATTCCCCATGCTTATTGGTGAGTGAATGGTCTTCACTGTTGCTATCGTTTTGATCAGTGCTTCGTAAGCAGTGGGCTGTGGCCCCCCAGTTGGCTGTGAAGCTCTTGTAGTTGGGCTGCGATGTAAGCCAAAAATGCAGTAAAACAGATGGGCCAAGTTAGCGTAATGTTAACAAAGATTGAGAAGCGTAGATTTAACCATTGCAGGGATAATGTGTTCCTTATGTTCTGAGAAGTGGACTTCTCATAGTGTAGATAATGCATATAGTATGGATCCGTTTTATTTTGTTATTCAGAAAATTTATGTTTTTCTCAGTTTTCTTGGAAATGTTTGCAACAGATTGAGTCACTATTTTCAGAGAACAATATTCAAGGACTTCTTTTTTTTTTATAATATTAGGAGTTCCTTTTTATCGTAGCAAGGAAGAATATTATGGTGATGGGTTACATTTTTATTTAAGTCTGCTAGATAGTCTAAAGAGTATTGTTGTCCTCAAAACAATTTTTAGGTCAGTTTTGCATACTGGTAAGCCAGGCAGTTTATATACAGGGAAATACATGTACAATGTAGGATCCAAGTTTGGTTTGGTTTGGGTTGGTTTCATTTTCCATCTGAGAAGATAGCTGGATAGCCTACATGTATATTCAATTACACTAGCTGGTACTCCATAGGGTCCAGTTGCATGTACAATGTTCAATGAGAAATATTGATATCACAGGTAGTAAATCAAACAGCTCCATAATTTTCTGGTTGTGTATGTGATAATTTCTCCGAGGGAGATTGATTACTTCTCTCTTTGTGATGATGTTTTAACCACCAAGAGATCAGTGAGCAAATGTCACCATCCCAGTTAACTGTTTCCTGAATGGTTGATACTAGAACTGCTGTCTGCAGGAAAAATCAAATGGTGGGACTCCGAAGCTGAGATGTTTTAAATTGAAAATATTATTCAAACAATGCCTTGAAGGTGTGACTGCAGTGGAATCCATCTCAAGAGTCATTGCAAGCTTGAGAGACAAACTAATGTATTTTTCTTTCTTTTTTTCTTTTGCCTTCCTTCAACAGGTGAAGACCTACCTCATGCCAAGAAAGTGCAGTTGACACTCTACTTGGTGAGTCTTGTCCCTCATCTTACAGTATTCCTGTGAAGTGAGGCCATCCAATGTGATGATTATGATTATCAAGTACTTACCCTTCTGCTAGGATTTCGTCCACTGCATTGTTAGGCTTTTGAAAACATTCTGTGTGTGATGTTTACAGGTGTGTCAATGTGCGCTGTATTGTATGTCATGTGTATTGGCTGGCATCACTCAAGTCATGTAGCGAGTCTGCACATTTTAACACTCTATGGGATTACTCTATGGGATTACTGATGCTAGGGCAAAGAGCTCTTAACCCATTGAGGACGGGCTGATTCTGCTATAACACGCATTTCCCATAGACACTTGCCTGAATAGATTCAGGACTCATCCTCAACAGACTGAAAGTGTTCATGTCGTGAAAAGAAAAGAGGGAGATTTACAGTATATTATGTACAGTACATGTATATGTGTATTATATGCTTGCGTATGCATGTGATGTATGTCTTATATGAATTGGTTATCAAAGTTTTTTGTTTTGTTTTTTTCTGGAGCAAATTACCCACTAGGCAGAGCTCTATCAAAACTAGAACAACAACAACAACAACAAAGAGGGAGAGGTCAAGAGAGAGAGAGAGAAAGAGTGGGAAAGCAGAAGTGATATAAGGAGAGGGAGTTTTAGTAACAAACGGGGAACAGAATGATATGTTGGTTGATGAGATTGTCGTTTTTCCCCTGACTAATTTTATGGTTTCCGTCTAAATGTGTTTTTTTCTGTCACCAGACGACAAAGTACATGACTGACTTTGACTCCACCCACTGCACACCGCTTCCTCCGTCGTACTTCCTACCTCCCTGGTCTCTGGATGATGAGATGAAATGAGCCGATGATGGCTTCAATGCTGTTGATGTCTCTTATTCATTCCAACACTTGCCCCCATGGTATCAGCATGAATGCACCATGAAAGTCTGGTTTAAAGGGGCATTCCGGACGATTTTCATAATTTCACATCATGTAGTACATAAATCAACAGCTCCATGTATAGATCCATGGAATTTATTGCGGTCCTTGAGCAGAGAAACCAATAAATTAAAAATCTTAAATAAATTACACTGAACAGTGATGATGACATCAGAGCCTCATATATTTCAGAAATGTAGCAGTGTAATTCCATTACAATACAGCTTGCTCAACAAGGTCATCTGTGAAAAATCCATGCGTACCTTCTTCTTTTGTTCTGTTTCCTTGAGCCCCAAGCCATGCATTCTTATGGTGAGGCTATCATGTCATCATCCTTGTTCATTGCAATTCATTATAAATTTTGAAAACATTCTCATTACTTATCCCAATCACTATAAATTCTGAAACTCTGTACTCAGTTTGACTAATTTATAGTTGTTCAAATGTAAAAGTCTGAAAATCATCTGGAGGTCCCCTTTAAGTAGACTAGTCTGAGACGGTTCCATGACATTTTGCTCCTACGACAAGTGCTCCCGTGGCATATTTGCAAGATAAGCCAAAAACACAAATTCTAGCCTCAAACATAACCCTAACCCTAATCATATTCCTCACATCAAACTGAACCTAGAACCTTATCGTAACCCTTACCCTAACCCTAAGTCCTTGGAGAAAATGAGACTGGAGCATTTGTCACAGGAGCAAATGTTGTGTCGCCGTTTGAGACACACTGGAAGCAAGGGGAAAAAAATGAAAATAAGAAGAGAGTGTATGCCTGATAAAAAAAAAGAATAATTCAAATTCATGTTACTTCTTTAATGCATGTTACGTACTGTGTGAGCAATTTGACATTTTTTTTATTTTTTTTAAATTTCTGTTTCTGTAAAATAAAGCAATTCTGTGACCAATGTGGTGTCTGTGGACAGATTTCCATCACACAGCTATGGGAATGCTATTCTGTGAGCAACAGAAACAACATTTGGCATCGTGACAGTACAGAAGTCATGTCACAGCTAGCTCAGTTTGGGGAATGGGTGTATTCACAATGCATGTTTATTCATTGCCAAAAAAGAAAAGAAAAAAAAGCCTTGCACACAAATGAAACAAGTCTCATCCTATTCAGCATAGAAGATACAGTGAAACCCCGTTATAACGAGTTCGGTTATAACGAGGAACCGCTTATAACGAGGTGATCGCGTCGGTCCCGTTTTCCTTTGTGTGTAAACCTATGGCAAAACGAATTGGTTATAACGAGTTCGGCTATAACGAGATTCCGGTTATAACGAGGACATTTTCGGCGCATCATGATAAAGAAAAACATAGAAATTTGATCGGATATAACGAGGTACCATTTTTTGACTTGCCGCTTTTCAAACACGCGACAAACGAAACATTGAAAATCGAATTCACGCTGTCCATGTCTTTTTCCCGTTTTGCAGAGAACAGTTCCTTCCATGTTTTCTTCTAAACCACGCAATAAGACACATTTATGCCATCAGATGTTCCTACTAAATTATTAAACATAATCATTCGATTTTCTTTTTCGCGAGATCACACGCGTGCGTAATGTTATTTAGGTCAGACCATAAAACAGCGCAACAAGGGAAAAATGATAACGCGCTCAAAAACTTTTTTTTCATGTAGCGACACTCGTGGCCAATATGGAATTTGGAATGCGTGTGCAACCCAACATTTTTTATCCTTTCCATTTGTAGTCCCGACTTTCAGTTCTTTCGCTTGTGCTGGTTAGCAAATATGAGTGTATGATTATAGCTGAAATAATTAATGACTTAACGATCTCGCCAGGTGACAGTAGCGTAAAAATAAAGCGCGAAGGGAATTTCGGAAGAAGATAAAGAACGCATCTTTAATCCCTTCGGGCGCAACGATAATACATTGTATGAGATAACAGCCGAAATGATTCATGAAATCATCGCTTTCCCGCTGGGCACCAACAGCATAAAACGACGCGCGTATGTTACTCTGAAATCATCGTGATCTCGCCGGATATGACAGTTGCGTAAAAACAGTTGAATAACACATGTTAAGCTACTTTAATCGGCGTTCAGAAGAAGAAACAAACGCATTTAAAAATTTGAATAGATCTGGGTTTGTTCATCATCACAATTTTAACAACGCATTTCACAATGAAGATTTTTCCTTTTTTAAGAATGGTCTACGAGGAACAGATTTTGCGTAAAAAGGATCACAACTTGACCTTCTAACTTCAATCCTGTCGCATATTTTTCAAGAACGGACGTACAAAACGCGAAGAAGAAAATGAACAACGCATCTTCAATCCCTACGGGGGCAACGAACATACATTGTATAAGATTACAGCCGAAATGATTCATGAAATCATCGCATTCCCGCTGGGCACGAACAGCGTAATTATACCCCGAGAATTCTGAAATCATCGCGATCTCGCCGGTTGACAGTAGCGTAACAATAGTTAAATAACGCATGTTAAGCTACTTAATCGGTGTTCAAAAAAAAAAAGAAAAAACAAACGCATTTAACAATTTGAATAAATCTGGGTTTGTTCATTATCACAATTTTAACAACGCATTTCACAATGAAGATTTTCTTTCTTTCAGAATGGTCTATGAGGTACAGATCTGCGTAAAAAGGATCACAACCTTCTAACTTCAATCCTGTCGCATATTTTTCAAGAACGGATGTACAAAACGCGAAGAGATTTTCGGAAGAAAAAAAAAACCAACGCATTTTAATCCTTTCGGGCGCAACGATCATGCATTGTATAAGATTACAGCCGAAATGATTCAGGAAATTATCGCATTCCCGCTTGACACCAACAGCGTAAAAATATCTCGCAAGTTATACGGTACACAACGCATTTATGTTACTTTATTTGCGCTGGCGTTTAGAAAAATTTAATAAACGCATTGTATACAATCTGATTTCAATATAATATAATATAGAAATAAAAATAATATAGATATAACATAATTTCCCTTTATTCTCTCGATAATAATGAGCCATAACTGTGTAATAAAACGCAAAGGATGTTCTTAACTTTCGTTAATGGGTGCTATTATTATAACGTCGTCCTTATGTTTTTCTTTGTTTTTGATGCGTACGGTTATAACGAGGTACCGGTTATAACGAGGTAATATCGCCGGTCCCACGGACCTCGTTATAACGGGGTTTCACTGTAGTAACATCTTGAACATATGCGGAAATTCTGCAGCGGATGACACAAACTACAAAAAGAAATTGCCATTTTCCATTTCACCTGAAGAAAAATTAGTGACACTAGTAGAACATACTAGGTAATCAGATTTTAGATATGGGCTGACTCAATGGTAATGATCTTCCTTAAATGTATGAGGGGCTATGTAATTTTTTTACAGTGTCTGTATTATAGGTGATAGGCATAGAGTGCCAATTGTCAAAATATTGAGTGTCATGTTTTGTCTGAAATGTCCCATAACTGGGTGCAATGTCAAAGGGGGCCAGTATGGAAGTGAAATTTCAACCTTGAAATCTCAAACATTATGTGGGCTTAGATGTCTGCCAAGGCAGAGTGGAAATGTGTGCCAAGTGGTCATATTTATTGTGTGCATTTTGTGGAGGTGTATAACGTAAGTTATAGATGTATAGGTGAGTGCTCTTTGATGTCCATACGGACGTGTCTCGAGATTACACAAGTGGTTGACGACTGCTTGTTGATCTCGAAGGGTCGTTCCCGATACTGTAAAAGCTGGGGTTTTTTTGTGTGTACAGATATTTTTGTGAATGAGGTCTTGTACATTTTCGCAAGATGTCGTTTTTACAATTGAAACAGAAACTATCGTAAGTGCAGTAATGCCTATGTCAATTCACACTGCCACTTTATGCGACCAAGATCGGGTGGCGATATTTTCGTGTGTTATTAAATTCGCGGCCCAACAGCGATTTGCGGAATTGGCAGAAATTAAACCGTCACAAAAATAACAGCTTTTATTGTGACTTTAATCTTGAAGCACCTGGAAGGTTTCTAGCAATGTCAGCCTTTATACATTGAAGGAATCAATAACTTCACTCTAATTGCATAAGTTTATGAGACAATTGATCATGCATTTATAAAAATTGAATTTGTGAGTTGGCTGATTTACAGACATGAATAATGTGAATCAGGCAGATAAATACATATATGGTATTTACCACTTACCCCCCCCCCATGCACACATTGTGCACAGACACACACACACACACACACACACTGATGCAAGCACATGCACATACGATGCACACAAGGACAGCACCAGGCCATTTGATGATGTTGAGAGGGGCATGGTCAGGTGATACCATTTCAGGGATTGATGATTGTAGCAGAGGTTTATGGCTGTGTATGAAACTTCCCTGTTATGAATTCATGTCCTTTGTGCATAACATGTCCGTAAAATGAGAATAAGCCTTAAAACTTAAATTTACTTTTATAAACAATTTATGCTCAATCCGTTGAGGATGGTTTGATTTTGCTACAACACACACTTCCCAAAGACACCTGCGTGAGTGTACTTTGGACTCGTCCTCAACGGGTTAAAAACACTTAATCAAGGCAAAAAAAATCAAACAAATATGACTTTACAAAGTTCCACTTTAAGTCAGTTTATCGTAGTTATAGTAGATGGATATCATCAATTTGCTGATGAAAGTGGCTGGAATTGAATGATGAAGTGATGTTGTGTTCAGATGGTCCATATTGTTCTGTAACACGAATGAACACTTGTGTGATTGCCATGACAGCCAGTGGAATTATCGGTCTGTATTTACTGGTGATGCCTGCTGGTGAGCTCTGCTTGAGATGGTGCAATCTAATTTGGAAATTTAATGCTGTAAGATAAATTGTAAATATGGATTAGTCTATTTAATTTGTGGATTCGTGTTACTGTAGGGGCTTGCAACATTTATTCCATTCGTGGAGTCTGTAAATGTGCTTGTGAAATGTACGAGATTGGTGAAAGTTCTTTGCTCTTGTGCCTACGAGCTAAAGTTATTAACTACTGTATAAGTCATATATTTAGCGAGCCTAATTTCTCACAGATCGGAACAATTTTGTGAGTGTTTAGGTCCGCGATCGCGGAGTACTGCAATGGACGGAGAAATGTGCAAGTGCACATTGCATTCATGTCGAGATCAGAATTAGTATTTCATCTGTTTTAAAATTCGCAAATAGCATTTGACTCGCGAAAGTAGAAACCCTGCTAAATACATGACGTATACGGTGTTTGTCCTTGTATGATTTTTGATGAAACTGAATTCACACGACTCATTGGTAGACTTATCTCAAAGTGCAAAGTTAACAGCATTAATCTTGCAATATTTCCTAGAATGCAATCTGTATTGTCCAAGTCACATGCTATGTCCAAACTAAAGTGGTGCTTGAAGGGACTGTCTTTTTGCAGAGCTCAAGTTAGATCTTAGTCAGAAGTTAACATTAAGTATGCACTCTATTTACTAGGAACCAGGGAACAATACCTGAAATATAAAAACACTGAGAATCAAACGAATGGTTTTGATGTGAATTGTGAGGTTGTCATATTTGTTGTAGTGAGACCTGGATAATTTTTTTTTGCAGAAGAGTGGATGGTAAGAAGGTTGAAGTATTTGTGAGAAAGTGGTCAGATAAAGAACAGCCTAGTTGACCAGTCCTGGGTATACTAAAAATCCTGTTCTCGATATGACCCCACCCCCCCCCCCATAATGCAATGATAACCTGCAGTATATTGAAATACATATTGAATCATACTGTTAAATGTCATGTGAATGTATTGTTTCCTAGAAAGCAAACGTGGATGGGATAGCATTCTTTTTACGGCAGTTCTTTTGTTCCATTATCAAGGAATTCTGGTACAATGTACGTGCAAAGTACATATCCAAGAGATTGGTGTGTTACTTACTGGATGACATACATTTTGTCTTCTTAAATTCATACCACCTCTCTTTCAGAGAGGTGGGAAATTTTGTTGTTCATGTATAATTTAATACCTTATGTGAAATATTAAATGTGTGTTGATACGCAAAAATAGTGTTGTGTGGTTCATGTGTTTTGCTATTTTTCCCCGCTCTTTTTTTTTATGCCTCCGCCACGAAGTGGTGCCGGAGGCATTATGTTTTCGGGTTGTCCGTCCGTCCGTCCGTCCGTCCGTCCTTCCGTCCGTCCGTCCGTCCTTCCGTCCGTCCGTAATGAATTTTGTGGACAAGGTAACTATCGAAACCTGTTGAGGTATCCTAATGAAACTTGGCATGTATGTGTATTAGGGGGTGAAGTTGTGCCTATCAACTTTTGGGTGCACATGCTCAAGGTCAAAGGTCGAAAGGTCAAGGTCAAATACATAAAATTTCACTATTTCCACCATATCTATTGAATGCCCGAAGATATTTTCTTGAAACTTAGTGTATACATGTTTTACCTAATTAAGATTCTCTGGTGAAAGTTTGGGTCATGAGGTCAAAGGTCAAAGGTCAAAAGGTCAGGGTCAAATACATAAAATTTCACTATTTCCACCATATCTATTGAATGCCTGAAGAGATTTTCTTGAAACTTAGTGTATACATGTATTACCCAATTAAGATTCTCTGGTGACAGTTTGGGTCATGAGGTCAAAGGTCAAAGGTCAAAAGGTCAAGTAAAAATATTAAAACTTCTTTTTTTTTCTCCGTACCTTGGAAAATTGTTCAAGGTATCTTCATGGAACATAGTATATACATGTACTGACTGGAAGTGATTATCTAGAGAATGTAGGGTTCATGGGGTCAAAGGTCAGGGGTCAAAGGTCAAGTGCAACACTTCAAAATGTTACTATTACCCTCATATTTATGCAATGCCAGCAGGGTTATTTTTTTACACTTGGTGTATGCGTGTGTAACCTAATAGAAATTCTCTGGAAAGTTTTTTTTTTTTTTCTCTTTTTGCCTCAAAGGTCAAAAGGTCAAAGATAAGTGAAAGTGCTGAACTAACTTTTTCCTCCATATCTCGGAAGTGGCTCAAGTTACCTTGAAACTTAGTACATATTATGCATGTTCTACCTGAAAGTAATTATCTTATGAATTTTAGGGTCAAGGGCCAGATGAAAATGGTAACAATTTACTATTCAATTCAGAAATTGAACTTTTTCTCCACACCTGTACCTTGAAAATTACTCAATGCCTAAATGTATGAATGGGTCAAAGTCAAGTTAAAGTCCTTAAATCCCTAGATACATGCTCTCCTATTCATTCAATTAAACCTACGTCGAGGAAGGTGAACATTCAACACATTTGTGACAAACTTGTCATTCCAATATTTTGCCAATTTGTGAAAATGTAATCACACAGTGTCCACATGTACTATCTAGACCTATTGGGAAAATCATGCATTATGGCGGAGGCATACCAGTCGCCAAAGCGACATTTCTAGTCTTTTTTCTTTTTCCCGGGGAGGCAATTCAGATTGAATAGTTGATCTGACTGGGAGTTTTTATCATTTTAGCATTTATGACTCTACTTGTTTTATTTGACATGGTCTTGAAACCAGGAACATGTAACTTGTAGCTTTTCATCAAATTCCAACATCCATGTAAATGGCATGGTAAAATTATGTACACATATATGGGTCTCTTTATTCTCTCAATGAATGGATAACTAAACCTTGAATTACACACTACAGATGTACATGTATGCATCAAAATTCATGACACGAATACATATGCACTTGACTGCTTAAATAAAACAAGAGAGCAACATGTAATTCAAATATACTATTCCTCATGAGCTTTATTTATTTCCAAGCAGTAGACAAGTGACCGTCGAATCACCAGTATTAAGAATTATCTCATTAACCTACCAAAGTGAGATAGAGATAGAAATATAATTATAGAGAAATATGGACTGGACTTCAAAAATTATAATGTTTAAATGAGCCATGTATGCGTGCAAATATCGTTAGTGAAGATATGCACTGATGCGTACTGTCAATATGTGATTGTGTGAATTAAACATTCCAGTAGAGCATTCTACACACAGATTTTGTGAGAGAACATGGTCCTTACACTTCTTAAAATGTGTTTAAAAGAATAGAAGGGTTACAGAACAAAGCCAACAAAAGATGCATACGCAGAATCTCCAGATATACAACATAAAAGCAACAGAGCAAATTATACATAAAATGGATATGCACCATAAACAGGTTCTACTATTGCAGCGTCTCTCATAGATATGCCTCAAGTTCTGGTCATCAAAATGTTCGCAATCTGTCATACTGCAAACTCGAAAATACACTCGGTTCTCCAAACTCTCTGTGCAAGTCGTACTATTGCATTTTGAAGTTACTTATCAAAACATTTCTTCAGTGAATGGCATAGTGAGGCAGTTTAGGGTAGAGTTATAATCTTTGGTCGAGGTGACAATACTGCTTTTCAGCCAACTGCAAATCTTTCTGACATTGCGATGGATGTTCAAAATTGTCGCAGTTGTATTTACCACTGATAATGGTCTCGGTACATCTTATCAGACTTGCATGCCAGTCAAGTACTAGCCGCATTCAAATGTACAAAATAACGGGATGATGATTGTGCTAAATAATCTCCGATTTATAAATCTAATTGTTTTTGTGCCCTACAGTGGTGTGGTGAGCACGCCATTGTGATATGTGCTTGGAATGATGATGGGTTATCTCATTAACGAGAGGGCATAAAAGCTTTTTGCTACCGAACTGGCAACAAGCTAATTCATATGGAGTATGTGCTTCTAGACTGCCTAACATTCAAACTACATATTTAAACGTACAGAAACCAGATACTACATAACACACACTGTGATAAGTTCCCAGATTTTTTTTTTTTTAATTTGTTTATCTTCTTGTTTGTTGTTGTTGTTTTTTCTGTATGCTAGATCCTACAAGAGAACAAACAGGGATGTTATATTCCTTTAAACTTGTAATGTATAACAACTATTCCATTAACAAGATGATACAACTACTGTATAAGTGCCGAAAACTAAGAACAACAATCTTTTTAAATCCATGATAAGGACTCCAAAAAATACTACTACACAAATATGAAACTGATCAAGGTATTACAGTCACTTCTTCATAGGCTCAGCTTCATTGGCTCAGTGCTTCCTTGAACAATATAACTGTCCACGAAGGATATACCTGGTGTATGTCCAAAATTGATTATCACTATTCATTACATGAAATGTATGTGTACACAAAGAATCGAATTAAGCAGACATGTGCAAACTGGCACAAATAATTGTGTAATCGATAGTGACTTTGATTTACAATCTATTGGAATGTTCTCATTATTTATGTGCAATGCATCTCACAGACAACCAAGAATTTACGTCCACACAAACACTCATCTTGAGCTCTTCTTACAAATATATAGATCAGATTTAGAGTATTAGATTCTTTTCTCAAAATATAATTATATGTTCTCTCGGGACTCCACATTGCCAGGGAGGAAAGGATTGATGTCATAAGGCCACTCATGCTGGAGGGAAAGACATCTTAATCCTCACTGGACTTCATGATGGCTTCAAAAGAGAAGGGGGTGAAGGCGTACCCCTCGCCGTGGAAGAACTTGCTCTGGAACTCCACCCTGAGTTTTTGAGAGAAGGAACAAGAGAAACAGAGATACATTCAGACACACAAAAACATAACAGGAGAGATGGAAAATCACATTAAACAGATTGATAAAGAGGCCTTCAGAGGAGAGCTCACTGGTTAAATCAAGTTCAGTCAATCTCTTGAAAAATTAAACAGTCTTAATGATGTGTTTGGGGTGTTAATGAGGGTGCACATCACAAGTTCGACACCCGAGAATCATGCAGCCCATGAGTCATGCAGCCCACAAGTCAAGCATTTGACCATTCTGTGCATTTAACTCCAACCCTTGAAGTCAACTTTGATATGGAGTCACTCTATGCCTTGACAATGGAAGAGTTTGTGCACAAATGGGCAAAGCACCAGTTTCAAAATTATAAAGTACATCCATCATCAGATGGAGGAGAATGAAACCTTTCTAGTGACTCCTCTCTTGTAATATAACAAGGCATAGTCTTGAAGTTATGACAAAAAAAAAAAATCCCATGTTTTATTACTTTCTTTTTTATTCAAAGAAGCTTTAACTGTAAATAACTCAACAAACAAGAACAGAATTTACTCGTTCAGCGAGTAAGATCTTCAGTTACAGAGAGTTTAAGTTGTGTGAGTGGACCAAATAGCAAACGTTGGCAAGATGGCCAAGCGTTGGGGGTAACTGAAAAGCACTCTCACCAGTGCAGTCGAAGGGTGTGGAGGAAGGCTGAGAGGCCCTCCATAAAGAGCAGGATGCTGACGGTCAGTATGGCCCAGACCGCAAAGATGGCCCAGGTGGCGAACGCCCCCAAGTAGCCACTCATTCTCAGTCCAATGGCAAGCATCATGTTCCACAGCACTTCTGACAGCTCTGTGTAGCAGTACACAACCAAGAAGTCCCAACATTAGAGCTTTAGCAGTTTATCATTTAATCAGCCACATTCTCAGAATACACTAAAAAAAAAAAAAAAAAAAAAAAAAAAAAAAGTCATTTGGACCTTGCCGAGACAGAAAATACCAGATATTTATGTTTAGCCTTTTCCAAGTCTTATTATAAGTTCAAACCTCAGTGTTTACCTGTAATGAACAAAATTAAGGAGACAAAGTCATAGGTTCTGCTGCATCCACAAAAGCACTAATACTCTCTCCAATATATCAGTATATGATTTAAAAATCTTACCAGCATGAGCCAAGCTGAGAGCCCAGAGTCGTAGGTAGGAAGCAGTGTGGGAGATGCATCCCAGACAGTATTCTATGGTGTGAATGGCCTGGTAGACAAAGATTTCTCCAAACTCAAACTGGATAAAGAGATAAGGAGAGAATGATTAACAGACAGATGGAGGGACATGGACGAAATAGAGAAGGAAGGGGAGAAAAGAAATGGCCCATTAGGATAGACAGATAGATGGAAAGATAAAAGATAGATAAATGGAAAGACATACAGATAGATAGAGATATAGAAAGATAAAAGATAGATAAATGGAAAGACATACAGATAGATAGAGATATAGAAAGATAAAAGATAGATAAATGGAAAGACATACAGATAGATAGAGATATAGAAAAAGATAGATAGATAGATAGATAGATAGATACATGTAGATAGATAGAGATAGATAGACAGACAGATAGATAGATAGATATTATAGATAGACAGATAGACACATAGATAAAGAAATGTAATCGGGTTATCAAAGAATAAGGATAATGTTTTGGTTTCTAAGTAAAACATTTTCTCAAATAAAATCAGATGAACTCCTCCACTACCGACTGTGTTGGGATGGTATACACACTGTCGCTTTACATTTACAACTTATGTAATAGTGATTCTCATCAATTTACAATTTAGGCTTTCATGAAGTTACTGTCCAAAAAAGGGGGCTGGATTTCTAAAGGTTAACAGGGAAAAGTCATAGAAAAGTCATGGAATTCAATTTAATCACTACTTGCATCTGTACTCCACTTTCACCCTTGTCATGTTGCAATATGGCTAAGGATTAACATTAACTTCTAGGTAAGAAAAGAAAACATATCTTTCGCATTCGAAGTCTGAGTGACGTGAGAGAGTGAGAAATGTAAACCACTTCTCCCTGGGATAAATCAGCTCTCTGTGTGAAGAGAGATTGCAATGCATACCTCTTCTTCCTCCTGTGCAGGCTTCAGTCCGCTGGTCTCGGACTCCAGCTCGTCGTGGTGGAGCACTTCGGCCGTTTCTTCCGTCTGACCTGACAGCACGCGGACATCACGATACATGACAGCCTACCAGGTGGGCGTGGCAAAGAGGAAGAAGAGAACGAACAATTACATTACCAGATATAGTCAGGACTGGTAATGTAAATACTTGTGATACGTGAGCATTGCCACTGTTATTTTGCTTCTTCTCTTAACCTCGTCATGCAAACATTCCAATGAAAATGCACGAGCCATCTAACTCAATAATCAAGCACTACAATTCTAAGCAAGAGTCTGTGGAATATGGTGATAAATCAAAATCCAAACTGCAGTGACATCATACCCCAAAAGGCAAACCCGTTTCACAATTGCCTTCGATCAGAACAAAAACACACACTGACAGTTGCAACATATAAATGTATTTATAAGTTTCATTTGAATGCTGACAACTTCTTCTGATCAAAATCGTCACCACTGACATTCATACATAATATGTGCATTTTCATGATCATATTTTGCATTTGCACCCTGTACAATTGCCCCATGAGTGTATGGAGCCTGGTGCTAGGCTTGCCCCTCATGGGGGTCAGTGCCCCTTGCTAGCTAGCATACACTATCACCCACGGAGCAGCCAAGGAGTACAGACTTGCAGTATACCCTGAACCATTGCTCTGTGAGCACACACAGCACACATATGTTGGGCAAAGTCCACCATCACTAATACCCCCATTCCATAGAGATTTTCTCTCATTGGTCACTCATCAGAAGCTAATTGTAATGCTTGCAGGCACCCATCGAAGTGTATCAAATTGCAGTCTGATAGATCTGACCCGCGTTGGTCGACTTTCAGGTCGGTGTCAGACATGTCTAAGAATGATCCGATGAGGCAAGATTGTCTGATGAGGATCACATGCGACATGTCTGACACTCACCTGATAATCGACCAATCAAGACGGATTCATCAGACTGTTATCCGACATACTTTGGTGGGTGGCCAGAACCAAAAAACTTTGCTTCTGATGACTGACTGATGAGAACAAATCTCTGTGGACTGGGGGTATAAGAAGGGCACTTCTGTGTCTTCTTGTGATCGCAGATATTTTCACATAGTCCGCCTTCTGTAGGTGGTAAGTATATAACCTCTTTGAAGAGTCCTCACTCACCTTCTGCACCTTCTTATTGTGTTGAGCCCGGAGAATGAAAGGTTTGATCATCAGCATCCAAGGTATACAGGCAAAGGCTAGCAGGATCAGGAACTGTTGGAGTGGGACCTGAAGTGAGACAAGCACGACAGAGGTGAAGAACTTGTTCAAGCTTCATCAATGAGTCTTTTCAGATTGACAAAAGAACCTGTTACCTCCGCCAAGGAGATTGTTCTTGCTGCCGATTGTTTGTTTGTCTTTTGCAAAAGTTGCCAATGGATTTGGATGAAACTTACCAGAAACATTGATAATGACATAAGGAACAGGTAATTAAATTTTGGTAGTGATCTGCATAAATGTCTGGATTCAGAACACTTAACTATTACTTAATATTCATTTAATTTTGGTTTCTTTTTGATTGCTCTCATGCAAACTAAAATTCTCTCTCCAGAGTGACTTTACAAGGGCTGCTAACTTGTAAATCAATTTCCTGAACAGATTTTCTGACTTGAAGAAGAAAAACACAAACAAACTGCAGCAAACATTATTAGAACATGCTAATAGCAGGAAGCTCTGCTTTACTCTCACAGAGTGGAAGAAAAGGAAAGACGTGAGGACATAACTCTCCTCACCTGGCCTTTGAACATGACAGGGTCTGGCTTCCCCAGCAGGCCCATGTTGATGAGGGTGAGGATGAGACTGGGAGCGTTGTGCATGTTCCACACGTCAAACATGAGCCACTTGGCAAAGATGAGAACCACCAGGTAACCAAAGATGCTCAACATAAAGATCATCTGGGGCAGAAATTCACACCAGATGTTGACACTCTTCTTGAAGTACCTTGAAGGACAGCGGATTACAAAGAAAAAAAAAAAAACATTACTTCCAGGAGAACTGAAATATGTGACCACCCAGTTCAGGACCAACAAAAAGAGAGACTAACATAAATTTCCACTTTTCACATAATCTAAAAGAGTAAGCTGCAAGCATTGAAATGATACAAATTTTGTTAAAATTGGAGTTGGTCAACCCACATGACAAAAATGGTCCATTACAAAGAATCTTAATCTGTGATTTTGTGGGTTTTTGAGCTGGGTGGTCACATACACAAATTTTAAGTCCATTATAAGTTGTCTCTTTTTTGGGGTTGTTGTTGTAGTTGAAAGAGTGACTGTGTGTGTGTGTGTGTGTGTGTGTGTGTGTGTGTGTGTGTGTGTGTGCGCATGGGGGGGGGGGGAGATGGAGGAAGGGAGGAATGACCATAGGGGAAGGGACAAGAGCCCTTTGAATGTGGATGTCAAAAGCAGGCTGCATGGGATAGCTGGGATAGCAGGGTCACACTACTTGATAGAGTAGCATCGAGATGATTCTTCTTGTTTTGTAATTGGTATTGTTGCTTTGTGGATACAGAGGAACTTTGTAGGACTTTGCCACAATAAATCCACAATAAGTTTCGAACAAGCATGACAAACCAAACTGATGTTTCCATTCCATCCATTCACATCATTTTGGTGTTAGTGATGAGCTCACCTGTGATTGAAGAGGCTGAGGGTGACACCAAATGTCATCTGGCTGATGCCCAGGATGACCGACAGCTTCATCTTGAAGGAGTTGAGGAAGTTGATCTTGTTGGATGCAAGCTGCCAGATCTGGGAGGTTGTGGGTAGAAAAGAGAATGGCATACACTTATAAGAAAATATGAGTTCAGGCATATTGAGGTACAAAAATCCTTTATTCAAACTCGGGAGTGAACATGGGGCTTTGTCAAAATTAAACATGATAAAACAACTAGAAATGTCGCTTTGGCGACTGGTATGCCTCCGCCATAATACATGATTTTCCCAATAGGTCTAGATAGTACATGTGGACAATGTGTGACTACATTTTCACAAAATTGGCAAAATATTGAAATAACAAATTTCTCACAAATGTGTTGAATGTTCACCTTCCTTGACCTAGATTTAATTGGATGAATAGGAGAGCATGTATCTAGGGATTTAAGGACTTTAACTTGACTTTGACCCATTCATACATTTAGGCATTGAGTAATTTTCAAGGTACAGGTGTGGAGAATTGGTGTGAATTTCTGAATTGAATAGTAAATTGTTACCATTTTCATCTGGCCCTTGACCCTAAAATTCATAAGATAATCACTTTCAGGTAAAACATGCATAATATGTACTAAGTTTCAAGATAACTTGAGCCACTTCCGAGATATGGAGGAAAAAGTTAGTTCAGCACTTTCACTTGATCTTTGACCTTTTGACCTTTGAGGCAAAAAAAAAGAAGAAAAAAAAAAAAAACTTTCCATTGAGTTTCTATTAGGTTACACATGCATACACCAAGTGCAAAAAAAAAAATATAACCCTGCTGGCATTGCATAAATATGAGGGAAATAGTAAAATTTTGAAGTGTTGCACTTGACCTTTGACCCCTGACCTTTGACCCCATGAACCCTACATTCTCTAGATACAATCAATTCCAGTCAGTACATGTATATACTATGTTCCATGAAGATACCTTGAACAATTTTCCAAGGTACGGAGAAAAAAAAGAAGTTTTAATATTTTTACTTGACCTTTTGACCTTTGACCTTTGACCTCATGACCTAAACTTTCACCAGAGAATCTTCATTGGGTAATACATGTATACACTAAGTTTCAAGAAAATATCTTGAGGCATTCAATAGATATGGGGGAAATAATGATATTTTATGTATTTGACCCTGACCTTTTGACCTTTGACCTTTGACCTCATGACCCAAACCTTCACCAGAGAATCTTCATTGGGTAATACATGTATACACTAAGTTTCAAGAAAATATCTTCAGGCATTCCATAGATATGGTGGAAATAGTGAAATTTTATGTATTTGACCCTGACATTTTGACCTTTGACCTTTGACCTCATGACCCAAACTTTCACCAGAGAATCTTAATTGGGTAATACATGTATACACTAGGTTTTAAGAAAATATCTTCAGGCATTCAATAGATATGGTGGAAATAGTGAAATTTTATGTATTTGACCTTGACCTTTTGACCTTTGACCTTGAGCATGTGCACCCAAAAGTTGATAGGCACAACTTCACCCCCTAATACACATACATGCCAAGTTTCATTAGGATACCTCAACAGGTTTTGATAGTTACCTTGTCCACAAAATTCATTACGGACGGACGGAAGGACGGACGGACGGACGGAAGGACGGACGGACGGACGGACGGACAACCCGAAAACATAATGCCTCCGGCACCACTTCGTGGCGGAGGCATAAAAAAAGCGGATTATACGTATACATTTTGGCCTGATGCAGCTCACACTACCAATGTTTGAAGTTGTAAATCCACCAAACTAGTAACCTGCTTTGATGAAAGTATTACACTACCAAGATCACGCACCTTAATTATACTCTGTAGTATCAATACATCAAGGACATTCCATGATTCAGAAGTTATTCCATGCTCAAAGCACATATGAATGAGAGAGTATTTGTAAACCTGCTGCCATATTTGAAGGCAAATATTTGGCTCTCACTATGAAGGATCTGCTTGTAAACATTATATTCAATGTGTGACTGAAATTTGACTGCATATACAACTAGAAATGTCGCTACAGCGACTGGTTATACCCCCGCCAAACAACATTTCATAAGCTTTGGTCAAAACAACATTTCATAAGCTTTGGTCAAAAAACTGAGGAAGTAGTTAATCCGCAAGATCTTTCCTTGATCTTCTGCCATTAATATGCCGTTACCATGGCAACGTACTTTCGGGTACTGTCGAAAAATGCGTCTTGCACATCTACAACCAAAGGCACACATCTGTACCAAGTTTCATGGAAATTGGGCAAAAACTGAGGAAGTAGTTTGCAACACAAAATTTTCCATCATTTTGGCTCATGATATGTGAGCTGTTACCATGGCAACATACTTTTTGTCACTGTCAAGAAATGTGTCATGCTGACCTATATCCTAAGACAAACATTCAATATGAATTCCATGAGCATTGGAAGAACACTGATGAAGCAGTTTTGCCATGAAGCATTCTGCCCTATATTTTACCAATAACATGCCGTTACCATGGCAACGCACTTTTTGCCACTGCGGAAATATGTGTCTTGCACATTAACATATTCAGATGAACATCTGTACCTAATTTCATAAAAATTGATCAAAAACTGTGGGAGGAGTTCGCGACGCAAGATTTGTACCCATTTTTGCCCATAATATGCCGTTACCATGGCAACGTACTTTTGGGTACTGTCAAAAAATATGTCTTGCACATCTACAACCCAAGGTACACACCTGTGCCAAGTTTTATGGGAATTGGTTGAAAACTGAGGAAGTAGTTCGCGACGCAAGATTTGCAACGGACCGCCCGCCCGACCGCCCGACCGCCCGACCGCCCGCCCGACCGCCCGCCCGACCGCCCGACCGCCCGACCGCCCGACCGTCCGCTGATTCCTATATACCCCCTTCAAACTTCGTTTGGCGGGGGTATAATGAAACACTTACTGGATCAACTCCAAAGGGGTATGGGTCTGTGTCATTACCCCAAGCATACTTTGGATCCAAAACCAGGGAGGTCTCTTGGTCCAACAAGCTATCCCTGGAGGAAAGACATGAGAAATATACAAATACACATGTAGAGAGTTACAAAAGCAGTGGTAGAAAGATGAAATTTTTGTCTACAGCGAAAAACTGCTGGATCCAAAAGAGTTATGAAACATCAGTCATCAAAGTACATCAAAAATCTTACACGTTCAATTCTCTCGCAACTTCCCAGAGACTCGGCTACATGTACATTCCAGAGATGTCACACAGATGTCTCCATGATTAGGGAGACTAAAATTGCCTCCATGTTGCCAATATGTTGCCATCTAGCCCAATGAGGTGCCCACTTTAGACACAAACATGAGTCCTGGGCCCCGTTGCAAGAAAGTTGCAATCAATTGCAAATAATTGCTAATTTTGAAACAACCATTCTGATTGGCTCAGGGTCTGCCCTATTAAGAAGACATGCATGCAACAATGATTTTGATTGGCCAGTGACAATCATTTGCAAGTTGCGTTTAAACGCAAAGTTTCTAGCAACGGGGCCCTGGTATCACAATATTCCTCCACCTACCTCGCCCATCTTCTTTTTTATCCATCCAATTACTATGGAAAGTACTACGCAGTTACCACAAGGGGGAATAAAAACTCATATTGGCTCTGCATGGGAGTGACAAGACTTACGGGTACTTCATTCCAGAGACATTCCAGGAGGAGCCAAAGATGTTGAAAGACTTGGAGAAGCAGTCGTTGTAGATGACACCCGTGTAGAGGGAGAACAGCCCCATCAGCATGATCAGGTAGCGACCGCTGTACACCATTCCAAACATCTGAGGGAAGGGGTGGATTCGTAATGTTAGGAGTCGCAACAGAAATCATTAAGACCGCCTCTCTGATGTGGCGATGGTACAAACTGAATGCATAGATGCATCTAAGAGTTTAATGAGGTAACATGTTGTAGGTTAAGAACAAAAATGACATAAAACTGTATGTCCAAATAGTTAATGGCCCTTAGTTTGGTTCTAAAATGGCAATATTTCTTCACAAAGATACTCTCAATTCCTCATCTTTATTCACCATAGTTTTCTTGCAAGACACTGAAAATTACACTATCGTCCAGACGCTCTCCTAAAAATATTCTTGCAGGGTTTCAAGAGAAAAAAAAAGGTGTGAATCTCTGCTCACTCTGTTGTCTACAGAGCAAAATATCTCCTGCAATTTCTCGTGAATAATCCAACACCCAGTCACTTTTGAGGAAGTGATCCTAAAAAGGGGTGGGACCCACCCATTATTTGGATTGCTACTGTATGTTTTACATAGTTTTTGGATATCTCAGTCCTTTGAAAACTTATTTTTATTATATAAAATTTGAATTCCTCACAGAATTGTATGCTTTTTAATATTTCATAAAACGGCTTCTAAGTAGGCCTACAGCGTATCTCACACATAAAAAATAATTAAAAGCTGAATCCTCATCTCAACCAACACTATACCACCCCTTTAACAATGGATGAATGACCATGTCCTAGGTTCAAGTAAGATCTAGATCTAGTCTTATTCACAGACCTCGTGGTTGGCCAGAGTGGCGTGCAGTTGCTTCTCCCGCACCACCAGCCAGAATCCGAAGAGGAACATGATGAAACCGTGGCCGAAGTCACCAAACATGATCGAGAACAGGAATGGGTAGGTGATGATGGTGAAGGGGGCTGTGTGAGTAAGGTATATAAAAATATTTAGTCTGACTGAGATTAAATGCGACACACTTTTTGTCAATTTTCACCCTCCAAAGTTGGAATCTTATACATTTGAATAGTGCTTTCCATTGTAAAAACACACACACACACATACATATATCCCCCCCCCCCCCACAGCACAATGAAACAAGCACCATGATTGGAACTGCATTAATGTATTTCTATACTCAAACCATACGGCAATCAGGATGCCTGGATGCAAACACATTATGTTGACAGACTGAGAGACACGTTTAACACACTTTTCAATAAGTTTGCTGCTAGTACTGTACTACACACACACACTACCAGCATCAGCAAGCCAATACATGCATAAGACCTCTACGTTCAATGAAAATAATATCATTTTTGACAAACGTATGTTGAATTGTGACTGTAACTCGAGAAATAAACACAAAGACAGTAAGAGAAATAATATAAAAACAGTATCAATTCGTTTTTTGTACATACTGGCTCTATCACTTTGGAGAAATGGAATTATATATCTTCTTCAAGCTGAGAAAAGAATACAAGAAATTCTTTGTCGGCCCTAGGGATCAATATGCACAACCTTTTTGATGCCATAATCCAAAAAAACGTTTTCTTTCTAAAACTTTTCTTCATCACTAAATTTCTAGAAGTCATTGCTCAAGCATTAGTAAAATAAATGACAGAGAAAAACTCTGGAAATTTAATCTGGTCCTGCTTGATAAGAGAAAAGAAAAGGAAAAACACAAAACTTCATTCAATATTCTCCACTACAACATCTGTTGATGCAGTACTCTTTCTACCAAAGCCATTTTTCTGGGCGGCATAACACAAACACACATGAATTTAGGCCATGAATACTGGCACTCTTGTCTACACTTTGGGAACCTGGTATACCAGGTTCCCGTAAGAACGGGTTAAGAAGAGCGAATTGAGGCACACAAGTGCTTACATGGGTTGACCTCCCTGTACTGGGTGACACCATAGGCATCCACCAGATTCTGGTAGCCGACGGTAAATTTGTTGGTCTTGTGGTAGGTGGGCGGTGTCTCTTGGGTGTCCATACGATTCAGGATGGATGGGACAGTGGACCCACTACGCTCCTGGATAAAAATGGAAAAAGAAGGATAAAAATTACACTTCAACACAATGACGAAGTTTATATTGTGTCGCCTGGAACTGGTACACAGCAGAAGAGAGGATACACAGTAGGTTTTTTTTTCTCCCTGTATCCTCCACTCATTTATCATTTAATACAAAATTACTTGTAAGATGTATTTTGCTAGGAGCCTAAAAGTTACTACTGATGTGGAGTATTTTTAAGTTCTCTGAACTCAAACAGCTTTCATCTGTAGTGTTGTATACATGACTTGTACTCTTTCCTTTTCCAAGGTAATACCCAGTAGTCTTGAACTGCAAAATGTTTAAAGATAATATAAAGTTTTGGTATTACCTCAAAAGTTTCCCTGAATTTCCTTGTCTTAGTTTGTGTTTCAGGTTAAAGTACCTCTCATATAACTAACACTGTGAGACTTACTCGCCCCAAAGTGCTCTCATGTCTTAGTAATCATGAAATAATGGTTTCGTACCAGAGCCGCCGCCGTACGGCGGCGGCGAGGTAGTACACGTATTGTGCGAATATCACTGCGACCAGCAGCGTGCAGCCCCATACGCATACTGTGCAGCTAACTGCGACCAGCAGCCCCATACGCATAGCTAAATGGGGCTTCGCATTGTAGCTTACAGGATCATGACAGATTTAGTATCGCGGGTAAATATCAACTTAAAATCCAAAAATTTCTTCAATTTAAAGACTTACCAGTTAAGCTGAAGTATTGAAAACAGGCTTTGGGCAACGTTTGGTTTTGCCAATAGTCCCTTTCTGTTCGAATTGATGACTGAATGTGACTCGGTCGAGAGGACCTTGGGAGAGCTACGTACACTGAATTGACGGCCAGCGCATGCGCACACAAACATCTTATCCGTTCATGGATTTGAAATTTGTTCGCATGTGATGTGTGCGTATGCGCTGGCCGTAGTAATCAGTGTATGTAGCTCTCCCACGGTCCTCTCATGATCCTGGATGCTACAATGCGAAGCCCCATTACGCTATGCGTATGGGGCTGCTGGTCGCTATGCGTATGGGGCTGCTGGTCGCAGTTAATTGCATGATTACTAAGAAATGAGAGCACTTTGGGGCGAGTAAGTCTCACAGTGTTAGTTATATGATAGATACTTTAACCTGAAACACGGAAATTCAGGGAAACTTTTGACGTACCAAAACTTTTTATTATCTTTAAGGATGAATGCAAAGATAATTTCACTTATGCTGAACTTACTTCAATTGACTGTTTTTTGCAAAGATGTTTCACAAGGTAGTGATGGTATACTATCAATGTTTTTTTTTTTTTTACAGGCATAATTGGGTAAACTGAACTCTGAAATGCATAGCTGTGTCAGGGATACTGGGAAATGCATTCCGTATTTCAGTTCTTTTGTGAAATATATCTCACTGGTAAATTGCAAAGAGGAACAGTCTGCATGGTATATTTTTCAGTGTTTTTGTGTTTGTGAAGCCATGCGAGTCGACTGATATTTGCAAAATTGGCAACTTGCAGATATATTGTCTCCCATAAAATGGATGCACTGTATCTAGAAATTCAAGGTGGAAAATCACTCCTCTTTTTCGTGAATTAGGATAAGACTTATTTCTGATTTTATCATTGTGTTTCTTGACTGTGAATTAAATCACATGTGTAGTTGTCTTCTAAGTCCCGATTTGTGAAATACTATAATTGTAAAATATATGACAAATACAGTAGTTACACTAAACATTATAAGATGCTATTTTGACATGGCATATAGGTGAAAATGAAATGGGCATTTGGTGAGCCTTAGAAAATGGGGGCAAAACCCCCCAAAATGGGAGACACTTACGGTGCCTCTGCGCAGCGCCATCTGGATCTTGTCAAGGTCGGAGGTTGGGCACCAGCACTCGGCGATGAGACACCTCTGGGTGACGTCCAGGTTGAAGAGGTTCAGGGTGTGGTAGATGGCCTTCAGCTTGCGCACCTTGATGAACCACACCCTTACATTCCTGGCTGCTGACACCAGCACTCGCTGGCGGTGCTCCTCCGTTTGGCCCAGTACCTAGCAATGCCACCAGATGGATAAAAAACGTTTGAGAGAGAGAGTGGGACTTTACATTCTCTGATTAGCTTTTTGGAGTTGGCTTCCTGGAATATCAGATAGGTTTACACTAGAGATGGATATTTTCAGCAAAATGTCAGGCTAATCAAATCTGCTCTTCCAATGAATGACATAAGTCTTTGATATAACATATTCACAAACTGTCAGACAAATGAACATGAAAGTAGATTCCTTCTAGTTTGGGGAGCTGGTCTTAATCTAACTAAATTAAAGTTTACACATTTCCTCGCCAAATATCATCTTTCAGAGATGTGCTCAAACATGACAACAGGTCCACATGTAAACTGAACCCTGAAAAGAATTACGATTTCAAAAACACATTAACTTCCATCATGCATAAGCACACTAAAACCATCTTATTATCCAGTTATGCCTCTACATGAATGTATGTCCTAACATTAATCATGGGGACACAAGTGATGAGGTTACCATAGCAACCACAGAGGACTTATTGCTGGGCTCACCACTTGTAGGTCCTCAATCCTGGTCATGACCCCGATGGCTGTCTCCCGCCTTTCAGCCTGAGTCTCGTGGCATGGGTAGAGGGTGGCTCGGAACCTGTCCAAATGAACACACAAACAGGTGGTATTATAGTGCATTAGAACACAGCCAAGGACAGAAGAGCGAAGATCATAACAGTATCTCCAAACTGGTCCTATGGCCGTGCATTAAGAAGTTATTTTCATTGCCTGAATTGCTGTGGAATCTTAAATCTTGTGTACCGGAGTTGCCATCGTGACATTAGCATCATTACTGTATTACCGGCATGAATTAATCAGTATTCTCTGTAATGAAGACTTTTCATTACACTTTCAATAGATGATTAAGAATATCTTATGGTACATATCACTCTCTGAAAGAGATCTAAGCTCACCCTTCACAGATCTTTTTGACTCGGTTTTTCAACTGGTCTCCCTGGAAGAAGATGATGAAGACCGACTTCTGCATCTCGTCACCCTGGAAACAAGGGGGAAGATCAAGAAAGGAGGATATTTAGCACAGTTTTAAAGCAGAACCATATCACACTAACAACCCTACTTATGCACTCACAAAATCAGCCAATAATAACTTACATTTTCAAGTGAGTGCATGGTGCTATAATAGTTGTGGAACAGGTTTGGTGTCACTGTTTGGGCAAGAAGGTAATAAGATACCTCAGGATGCCCAAACTAGCATTGAATAGCATGTAATTATAAAGAAACAGTAGGTAGGTTACCTGAAATAGAGCAGATATACTTGAATATCACTGCCATTCTGGTTGGCTATACATAATTTTTTCCCAGCACATTGCAAAATAAACATTGACATTTTTCATAAAACAAAATGGAGGTAGTGGTAGGGGTTTAATGGCAACATTGCTCCTCTCCCTCTGCAACAAAACACAGACTATGCTTTGCAAAGAGACAACAATTAACTTATCGTCGCTGGGGCGATAAGACCTCGTATCTACAAAATGTCAAATGGTCAGGAGAGCCAAAAAACATGGCGGCCAAAGCACTGTGGCGAATGGGATAGCCTTTCCTTTGACATGCCGTGGTGGCTTCATTTTTGGAGTAAGACAGTTGGGATTTGGACAGGACATCACTTAACCCATTATTTGACCATTAATAAAAAAAAACTCATTTTCACCAAAATTGCAGATACAAGGTCACAACAGCGACATTATGCTTCTATGAAGTGCAAGAGTTAAGTCAAATGTATGTCGTGCATTCTTTGATGTCAAACAAAAGTGCAGAGACCCTGCTACCTAAGCTTTGAACCTACCGTGCTGGGGTCCTCCAGTGGAGTGTCAATCTCCGCCTGACGCAGGAACACGTTGCCACGGCACACCCGCCACAGCATCTGCTCAAAGGCAGCGATGCGCTCCCGCTGGATCACACCTGCCACGAATCTGACGGGAGCGACAGACAACAAAACTGGTACTTACAGGTGTACACGTATGCCAACATAGCTGTTCCAAGACATCTGCTCCTGCGACAATTGCTCCCAAGAAATATCTGCACGCTTAGCCAAACAAAAATTCTACCCACAAACATAACCCTAACCCTATTCCTCACATCAAACTAAACCCAGGACCTTATCACAACCCTAACCATATGGCCTTGGAGAAAATAAGACCGGGGCTCTTGTCTCAGGAGCAACTACATCCCCCTTTTCTCCAGGATGTGGAATCTCCAATCTAAACTGTAATTAAGAGTATCAAATCTACACATCATATATTTGGGGAAGTATGATAAAGAGTTACAAAATTAAAATAGCCTGACTGGAGTTGACGGGATTAACAAAAGGGAAGTCCTCATCTTTTGACAAGCTTTTGAACAGGGTATCCAAACTCACCCAAGGCGCATTGGCATCCCAATCCGAGGGCCTTCATCTCCAAGCAGCTTGTGGACCTCCTCCGAGCCATCTGCATCGTGCATCTGCTGGTGATGGAATTCAGCCTGTTTACAAGTGTCCCCAAATTTACAGCAGAGGGATCCCCACCGATGAGGGGCAATGGCATGGGGAAGAGGGACGGGAGACGGAGACGGGGACGGGGACGGGGACGGGGACGGGGGATGGGGTATGGGGTTGGGGGAAGGGGTTGGGGGACGGGGGATGGGGGATGGGGGGAAGGGGGATGGGGGCGTGAGTGTGAATAGGGAGAACAGGCGATAGCTTTCCACATGGAAGAGAGGTTTGCAAGTGCAGGGGAAAGCCAATGGCAGGAAGAAATTGCCCATATATTCACAGCAAACCACAGGTGGACAAAATGAGGGCATCACGTTTTTACAAGGGATTTACACGAAGCACAATTTTCACACACACAGGACAGACAAACCGAGGATAAGTGCAGAAGCAGAGGAGAGAAATTAGGACAGAAAAACACCATAGCAGACAGGTGGTAGAAGAGCCCTTGTCAACAACACAGGGCAGTGGGGCACGATAGACAGTTGTGTACACACACATAGAGAGCATCCATAGCAAGGAGCCAATGTGCAAGCAGAGGTGGTGCATTTGAAGCCAAAGAAGAATTCATTTGAAAGATGCATTAAAGTGCGCAGAGTATTGCAATTTATTTGTTTTGTTTTTGACAAGGGAATATTCCAGGACAAAATGAGTTGACACTCAGCAGCACAAACATTAGGTCACAATGCAAATCAACAACCACGAAATTTGATCATGTGAAATAGACATAACAGGAAATGCAACAGTACAAAGCAGAAATGAGACAAAAGTCCATGAATTTCATGAGCCAAAAAAAAAAAAAAAACAAAACAAAACACAAACCCAAAACCCAACCAACCAACAAGAAGATTGATAGAAATCACATCATCAACGCACAAATACAGGAAGGACAACCAGCATCCACAATACCAGACACATTTTTGCATGTGATATTTTTTTCATTTTCATTTGAAGGTATCACAAGTTTAAACACGAATTGCCACATTTACACATAACCCAACATAATTGCAATGTACATGGTACAATGTCCAAAGAGTCAAAATATAAGAAGGAAATAAAAAGATATAATTTAAAGGATGAATTCCATTTGAATAATGAACACAATGTTCCAATTATTATCATTTTTTTACAAAGATTAAATATGTAATGAAAAGAATTTATACAGACATTTCAAGGTTTTAATTAGATTATTAAACCAGAGATAATCATGATCATGAATGTAATTTTACATGGTAAAGTCAAGCAATCAAAACATTAGTGGCAATTTGCAGTTAAAGGAGTATCATTCGTGATTGGATGTTGTCAGCACCATGGAGTGGTTTAGGTTTGGCAAACATTGCAGTTGGTGCAGTGTAAGTAAAGTTGTTAGCAATTTGTAAGCCATTTCCCATGCATCATTTTCATTCCAATAAAGAATGTTGATGCATGTAGGGAACAAAAAATAAGGATGCATTGGAGATGGAAAATGCACAATGCAAGCATAGCATGCAACAGTCATGTTATCAGACAGAAATAGAGTTTTGGTTTGACATGCAATTTTATGCAAAAACAAAGAAATGAACATAAATTTAACAAGCAAGAAAATAAAAGCATGGGAGACGCAGCCATTCATGGAGGAATTTTGGAGGAATTTAAAGATGGGAATGGTATGAGGAGTGGGGCATGAGGAAATAAAAAAGAACACAAGACATGGAGTAAGTTATGTGTACTCTAGAATGTAAAAAGGTTGATTGCACAAGAACCCTGACTTTTCAAGACTTCTTGACCTGATTGACAACTGTACAGGCTGGACTTTGTGTACAAACATGTCTATGGCTATGGATAAATCCAGCAGTTTGTGAAGCCCCTTGATTGTGAAAACTAGACAAAAGAGTGCATACAGTGTAGCACGGAGATTCCACATACTGGTACTGATGGGAAAGTCTGCATATCAATCAACGCGCAAATTGAATCGTACAGCATATGTCCTGTAAGGATGCATAAACTTTGAAATTGCAACTCAGCTATCAAATGCTGAGGGTTATTTTTGTCATATTTTTTGACTTACCTTTAGAAGTTTATCACAGAGCAACAGACAACAGATTTGTTGTGACTGTTCTACAGTTTTCAGCCCCCCCCCCAAAAAAAAAGAAAAAGAAAAAAAGAAACAAAAAAAGAAAACCAAATCAAAAAAGTTATTTGATGCATTGGTCTGGAACATAATTCACTTTATAAGATAGTGTCATAAAATTTTTCTAATTCTTGAAAATTGTTTTTCTGATTTTAAAATAAAAAAGCTCTCCATATGAACTTTTCCCCAGATCTGTGAAGTGTCATGATTTCTACTCTGCAGGAAACTACCATAAAACGAACAAACAAACATGCACTTGGTTGTAGACCTCATGAAGAAAAAAGAAGAAGCTGTGTGACAAGCAGCACAAGGACCAAGAAAAGTTTGCAACCATTAGGAATCATAGGAACTACAGTTCACACATTGAAGAGCTGCTGAAATACTTTCACAATCAATTGAATAACACACAATGTGACTCAGACAGGTTAAACAAGTACATATTGTAAAAGAAATCCCATAGACATTGAATTTCCAGACAGTCCAAAAGTACCGAGAACAGAGTGCATAGGAAATACATGTACAATGTAAGTGCGAAGAGCAGCACAAGATTCATGAGACCATCACCCAAGTTTTATCACTGAAGGAAGTAGAAGGGTGGGAAAGAAGGTGGAGTGATGGGAGAGCATTCCTGACACTGTCAGTTACAAAATATTCCAATGATATCAATGCAGAAGAATTCCTATTGTGTAGAGAGAGAGAGCTGAGAAATAGGTGACCTGTACTGCCATCATGTCATGATGATAAATTCAAAACTTGTAGTTGAGAACCTGCATATTTGGGAGATTTGTTTCCTATCGAGAATTTGATATCCGCTAACAAATGAATTGTTTGATATCTTACCTACCTGTACATGTACCTCCTGTCAATATTTCAAAGTTATTAGGTATGTTTCGTAACAACATTTAAAGGGACTGTACAGTACTGGTTGAGGTAGGGATTCATGTTTTAAACATTCCTAAGTGAGATAGTGAAGAGCCTCTTATGAAATATGTAAGAGCATGTAATTTTAAGAAGGATTCAACGTTTATTTGATGAAAATTGGTTTTCAACTGGCTGAGATATCCAAAAAAGTGCTAATATTAAAAGGCGACATGCCACAACTTTATTAGGATATCTTTGTTTCACATTGTTTTTTGGATATCTCAGCCATTTCAAAACCGATTTTCATCAAATAAACTTTTGATACCCCTTAGAACTGCTTGCTCTTTGACATCTAATAGAGTAGTTTCTGAGTATCTCGCAAAACGTTAAAAGCTAAATCTTCACCTCGACCAGAACTGTACACACCCTTTAATCTTTGGTATCCCTGAATAATAAGCCTATTGACTTTAAATCCCTTATCCTGAGCAGGCTTGACAGCACCTTGACTTGAAAGCAGAGTTAGTATTTCTAGCTGCTACCATTCTTGTAATTTTCATGGCACATTGTTTTGAATAAAATGGGGCAAACTATATTTCCTTTGAAGCTTAGCATCTGTAGTATTGAATATTGTCAAAGTCAGCAAATCAATGTTTGGTGATTTATCAAGCTTGAATGATGATACATCACATATGATCCCAACATTACAATATTTCTCATACTCAATGAGTCATAACTACACCTTGGGGGAAAAATGATCCCATCCTAGCAGATGAATCACGCTACTGCCAAGGCAATACATCTCCATTAGGAACACAACCAAAATTACCAGAAGCCAGTCAAATGAACCTAGGCTTTTCACACGCTGTCCACTGCTTCAATGATCTGCATTGATTCCAGTGAGTTACCAGTGACCACTAGCACACCCTAACATGCAAGACTGATGTTGCTAGATATATATATATATATGAAGAAAGATGATCTTGCTGATGGTCCAGCTGTCCCAAGACAGCAGCTTGTCCCCTAATGCAATCTCTAAAATGAATCTTGTGGATGTGGCTAGCTAATCTAATAATGCCTGGACCAATATAATGGTGGGTCTATAAGATCCTTCTGTGGCAATAGAGTGTGCATTGTATTGCCTACAACCGTGTATGTCACAGAGATTAAAGTCATATTATAAAGATGATCTATCAGGCTCTTCTGATTGACAAATCAATGCCAGGAGATCAGACATGTTAAATGGGAACCGTCAAATCCCCTCTGATGTCCATGCCCTACACGCCATCTGCTCTTCTGACCTAGAGCCGGGGCACTGGTATCAATTCTTCTGAAGTGTCAGACATGCACGGTGAGTCTCGCAGCTCAAAAGTCGTTTAGCTCATGCAATGAGGCACAGAATTACACCAACAACTCAAGCAAAATGGCTACTAGATGTAAAAGAGCCATGAAGCATCCCAATACATCTAATGCACTTCTGCCAAAATTCACAGGTCTCCAAATCAGGGAGGATCCAGGAAGTTTTAACTAGAAATGTCGCTACAGCGACTGGTTATACCCCCGCCAAACAACATTTCATAAGCTTTGGTCAAAACAACATTTCATAGGCTTTGGTCAAAAAACTGAGGAAGTAGTTAAATCCGCAAGATCTTTCCTTGATCTTCTGCCATTAATATGCCGTTACCATGGCAACGTACTTTCGGGTACTGTCGAAAAATGCGTCTTGCACATCTACTACCAAAGGCACACATCTGTACCAAGTTTCATGGAAATTGGGCAAAAACTGAGGAAGTAGTTTGCAACACAAAATTTTCCATCATTTTGGCTCATAATATGTGAGCTGTTACCATGGCAACATACTTTTTGTCACTGTCAAGAAATGTGTCATGCTGACCTATACCCCAAGACAAACATTCAATATGAATTCCATGAGAATTGGAAGAACACTGATGAAGCAGTTTTGCCATGAAGCATTTTGCCCTATATTTTACCAATAACATGCCGTTACCATGGCAACGCACTTTTTGCCACTGCGGAAATATGTGTCTTGCACATTAACATATTCAGATGAACATCTGTACCTAATTTCATAAAAATTGATCAAAAACTGTGGGAGGAGTTCGCGACGCAAGATTTGTACCCATTTTTGCCCATGCCGTTACCATGGCAACGTACTTTTGGGTACTGTCAAAAAATATGTCTTGCACATCTGCAACCCAAGGCACACATCTGTGCCAAGTTTTATGGGAATCGGTTGAAAACTGAGGAAGTAGTTCGCGACGCAAGATTTGCAATGGACCGCCCGCCTGACCGCCCGACCGTCCGCTGATTCCTATATACCCCCTTCAAACTTCGTTTGGCGGGGGTATAATAAATTTATTGTAAAAACATGATGAGATAATATTTCAGTTTTTCATGGGGCCTCCGGCAAAATTAGAAAGACTTCGCAGCTCTATCAAAGGTACCTTGAACTGATTATTACTAGCAAAACAAGGCACCCTGACGCCGCTGCTGAACAATGTCAACAAAAATGGCATAAACCTCTCCCCGACAAAATGTAATCTGATCTAGATGAGCATCAACACACCCTGTGCCATGAATGCTGAAATTTGATTAAGAAAAACAGGGATTACAGAAGCTAGCAATCAAAACCACCGAACATGTATACGTGACACGTACTTTATTCCAGCAAGCATCATATGTCACCATTCTGTCAATATGGGTATGCTATGGTAATGGTACTGAAAGTCTATGAAAATGACACTGTTCAAGGGAAAGGGAATTCAGGTATAAACATTTTGTTTTTGGCGTTCTTCAAGCACCATTCCAAGGTACAGCATGACATCTCTGTATTTAAGGAAAGTGCATAAAAAAGCATTTTGACTCCACTGTGGAAGTCATTTTCATAGACTTTGTAGAAACCCACATGGCCAATTACAAAGAGAGAATCAACATTGGAATAGGCATACCAACGTAGCACTGACGGATATCTGTGCAAGTGAAAAACAGGAGGAACAGTCCCTGATCACTTCATGTAATCTCACAGAAACTGTCACATGAAACATAATGTATGTGGCTTAGCAAATCTCTTACCCTTTTTCATTTCAGATAGAAAGTGTCTATACACGCACATCTGAGCATATAGAATATCGGATGCAATTATCATCTTTTAGTTAAATGGATGCATGCTCACATTGCTTCCAAAAATAAAAGTAATTTCTCTGCACAGTGAAATGATGACATAACAATCATATCTGTAAAGGAAGCCTCTCCCACCCCACTCACATTTCAAATCAAATTGGTGAAGTTTTGAAATAGAGATACAAGGATACAAACAACAGCCAACCACATGATTTTAATTAGATATTTGATTCCATCATAGTGCCTATTACAAACATTCATGATACATTCTTTGTTCCTGTGGCTCAAAGTGTATTTCCCATCTCTATATAAAGGCCTATGTTATAAACTGAAATTCATGAACAAGCGAGTAAAATGTTAAATTGCAATATGGATCACAAGCAAATCATTCTCCAGCCACGTTTATGTCAAACGTTTTGAAGGGGGCCAAAGGGGCAAAGGGGCAAGGGGGGGGGGGGGGGGGGGGGGTGTCACCTGGTGGCCAGTTAAAACAAAAGCCCTACCTCATCAAAGAAGTGCTGGGTTTTGCGCAGGATGTGTTTGAGCTCCGTCAGCTCAAGGAAGTTTCTCTTCAGGGCCTCCTGGTTGGTGTTCACCTCCTTCAGCTCGTTCTCCAGCTTCTCGAAACATGCCTGGAGCATGACACAAGAATTTAATGTGTAAGGTACCTTGAGAATACAGGTGGTAGAACATTTACCTAATGATCTCACGCTATGCATGCATAACACTGTAAAGCAAATTCAGTACAGAATGATCAGAATATAAAAGCTGTAAAACTTCCTACATTATGTTTATCTTCTCTCCACTTCCTATCATTTTAAGGAAATGTGGTTTTCATTCCACATTCATGTCACATTACAGCTACTGCAGGGCTCGACACTAACTTTATTTTTCGGTGGCCCGATGGGGCCACCAAAATCATCAATTTCAAATTTTTGGTGGCCCGAGAGAAAAATTTGGTGGCCCGAAAAAAAAAAAAAAAAAACATTGAAAAAAGTCCATTTTTATTTTTAATAAGTCGCACACTCACTGCATGCATTTATGCATTTCCGGCGCAAAAACTTACGAATTTATTGACACACTTTTCAAAAAGTTTTGGTGGCCCGAGGTGGGCCACCAAATTTGCCCTTTTCTGAAATTTGGTGGCCCGACTTTCATTTTTGGTGGCCCCGGGCCACTGGGCCACCGTTAGTGTCGAGCCCTGGCTACTGGTCTACATGTCCAAGTATGCTGGTTATGTCCATGACTCAAATGAAAACTTTTACTGCTTACATGAAAGTTCCCACCTCATTTTTTCCCCTTAAACTGAAGATTTCACAAATCACTGCAGGGGATCTGGGTTTATTCATCTGCAAAACTTCCAAACATTAATTATAAAACAAACATTCAAAGACAGACAGAGAGAAATTTCCATGGGCACATATGTTTTCATTTTGCTTGCTCTTTTAATGACTATTTATAATGAGGTATGAATATCAAAGCTGTCACTACAAATGTTGTTGGAATGCCTCCCCCTCAACAACAGTAGCCACTCTGAATAGACAACAAGCCAGTCGTAACTCACTTTTCTTTATTACCTCCGCCAAGGGAGGAGGTTATGTTTTCGTTACCGTTGGTTTGTGCGTTCGTTTGTTTGTTTGCTACTTGTAGTTTGTCCGTGTGCAAAATAACTCAGAAAGTAGTCAACAGATTTGGATGAAACTTGCAGGAAAGGTTTAGAATGATTATACACGTAACAGATGATTAAATTTTGGTAGTGATCCGAGAATTTTGGGGGAATTTATGAAGGACTTTTGACATTTTGGCAGGTAAGGTCAATGAACTTGGGAGTTTGGGCTGCGCAGAGAGGTTTGCATGCGCGCACTAAAGTGCGTGCTCTAGTTTCTGCTAGGGCAAGGCGCGCCATGCAGCTGAGGGTTTATGACGTAACAAAGGCTTCCATATTGGGAAATCGGGCGACTTTCAGCACACAATGCTATAAGTACGTATGGGTGGAAATCACCGATATCTCTATGGAAGAACAAGATCAGTGGTGGAAATGAGCTGCATGCTTGGTGGAGGTCTGCGCTCTCAGAGTGCTTCTCTAGTTGATATTTTACCGGGTTACCCATGGGCGAAAACCATTCATACAATTTTATCAAGTAGCCATGGTAACATGAAGTAATCAGGCACAGACAAACAAACAAAAAATCTGCAAAATCAGAGTATAGCCAGCATTACAATGTGGGAGAGGTATGACAAAGGAACTCCCATCTTGTGCCATGACTTTACTTACCTCTAGATCGATCATTTCTTTAGGAGCCGGGGCATCGGGATTCTCGCCAGTATCCAGGATCGGAATGCCTCCCCTCACAATTTCTTTCTCAAGATAACCTGAAGGAAAAATGACAAAATGATCAAGGTAAAAAATGTGTACAACTGTGCATGCTTTCCCTAAACAAATAAGTTATTTACTACACTATAAAACAACCATGTTCTCGAGTAAACTGCATATTCAAAAAATTGAATGAGAAAATTAAGTTCTTGATTTTTGGCAAATCCTATCTACTGTCAAGACATCATCTGCCTGTGCATTTAAAATTAAGCTCTAAATGTTTGGTTGTTAAAGTGTCCATCTGTATTTCTGTAAATTACCCATGTTGTCACTACAGTGGCTTTTAAATTAAAAGAGACACACAATGCACTTGGTACAATGCAGCAAGAAAACAAGAACACAAAACACTCACGTAGCTTGCGTTCCATCTCATCACAGCGTCTCACTTCGTTGACAAATTTTCGTTGGAATGCATTGACATCAGGGTTCAGCTGAAAAGCATGAAAACAAGATGATTTGAATCTACAAATCCATGAGGAACATGCATTGTATAGCAACGCGATGCCATTCGAATGTCACAAGTTACACAAGATTGTACGGACATGGGAACAAAGTAGGCCCAATGTCCATGCTTTGCCTCTGTAAACATGAAGCTCGACACTACGGGTACCCAGCGCAAACAAATCAATTCCTTGTTTTGTACCAAATTATCACAGTTTGTGCCCATCAAATCATGCAATATTCAAGAGTTCAAATAGTTTTGTATATGACTGAGAGATATTCATTTGAATTTCACATGCTGTACATTGTATATTCTGGATATTGTCTTGTGTTTGATAATAGAGAAGGGTAGAATGGCCTGTTGCGGGCAGTATTTCAACTTACATCTCTGAACTGGACCAGTCCCAGCTCTCCCAGCTCCGCCACGCATGCATAGGCCGCCTCAGACTGCAAGAACAGCTGGGCCAGGCACATCTCCTCGCTGCGATACAACGACCCCATGGTGGTGGCTTCTGCTGACAGGGCCTCAGCACAGATCTCTTCACTCGTTTGGCTTCAATCACTGGAGAAACTCTTCCCAATTATACTAATGGAGAGATGTATGCAAAAACAAAATAGAGTGGTGGATATTACAGGCACAGAAAGAAAGAGAGAGATGGCATACCTCAAGGATAGAAATACATAGGCAAATGAATAGATACATGTAGGCACAGAGATAGACAGATAGATAAACAGATGGACAGACAGTATGAGAGAAGGAGAGGAAGAAAAAAGAGAGAGGGAAAGGGGAAAGAGAGGGAGAGAGAAGGAGGGGGGGGGGGGAGAGAACTACAGACATTAGAATAACAGTTGCATGTCATGAGCATCAATACTGCAGCATTTCTTGAATTGGTCTGGCCAAATTGCCAGCCAAAAGCCACATACACTACTGGGCCAATTACAAATTGTCTGAGACTGGCTGCAAACAAAGAACAAGGATTAAAAACATGTGTGATAACCATAGCCTACAGCTCTTCTTCCCACAAATAGCTGGGTCAAGCTTGCACTATTTCCTTTTTGCTTTTGGTGTCTGTACAGTACCGGTACAAAATGTATTCTCCTCCAGATGATTAAAATACATTACAGCCACCTGTGGGAGCATTTAAGTTTTTGATTCCTCCAGAACAATCAGGTGTGCTACCATGAATCAAAGCTTGCAGAGGAAATTCCCCCTGCCTATAGATGCACATCATCTGATCACTAAAACATGTTCACGCTGTGTATGTACCAAGCTGTATACGATTGCACATGTATGAAATACTTTTACTTCAGTATACAGTACAAACGCATAAGTGTGTTACGTTTGTGTGTGTGTGTGTGGATTTCACAAAACAAAAATATGCTGAGAGTTTAGGCAGATACTACATGTTTCTTGCACAGTTCCTTGTGCCTCTCTCTCTAGATGGGAACTGTACTATTACAACGTGTGCTGTCATGATAGCAGATAGAGCAGCATATAGAAAATATTAGAAAAATGTCTCTTTCTTTATCATTTTACAGAGCCCAAGTTCCCATGACCATATTACTGAGATGTGTTCAGGCAAATATTAGTTTCCTTGCTTGCTTTTAATGGAACTTTGTCAAGTGTATCTAAAACAAAGTTCTAGAGCTTCAAAAAGACAATTTAAAGTTATAGTTTTTGTTTTCTTTTATAGTCAAGACTCCAAACACTGCAAACTTAATCATTATTTAAGCTTTTCAGTCTGAAGGCAATTCAACAGTGCACAATAAAACTTAGCTTGATTCATAATGATACTGGCATATTTTATGGATTCCTTTTATAAACAATGCAAATAATAAGTTGAACAATGTCGGTCCATGAAATTTCATCCTCTCTATATGCACCTGACCTACAATGTACATGTGAACGTCCTGGCTCGAAATGTGTTTTGACATGACTGTGCAAAAACATGATGAGTCACTAAAGCCAGACAAAAAAAAAATGAAAGTTAAACATAAACCTAGAAATATTACATATTGTATGCACATCATGACTGCAGGTATGAAGGTAGTTTAAACTTGGCATACACCAAAAGGTAAGACATGCACCACATATTGTCCAAATGTAGCTACCTACACAACATTAAATAATTAGCTACAAGCAAGAACAGAGAATATTAAATACCAGGTACTCTCACAAGTTATTGCAACATACAAAATGTATGGTATGCTGTACAGTACACCTATTTCAACTGTGCCTTAATGCCACTGAAATCTATTATATTGTCCTGCATCTTTACACAAACTTTTAATGGATTATGGGAAGACTTGCACAAGGCAGGTTCAACTCTGAGGCAAATCTAAATAATAAATGTTAGCACAGTTTACACAAGCCAAGAGCGAAAAAATATATTGACCTAGTCTGTGATCGTAAAGAATACTTAAAATACTGATACCCTTATCAGCCATTACTATGCAAACACCCTCACGACATATTACGTGACTTTCGGGCAAGGTGCAGTAAACGTGGATGAACGAATTTTCTTTAATTTGTTGATAACTCTTGAAACTCACGCCATATGCCATACTACTTGCTCGTTCCAGATAAAGATCTTTATTTTTTTATTTTTCAAGTACATGTATGCTGTATCAACGATGGAAGATATGCCACTGTGTGTGTGCATTAGTGCAAAGAACAACGAGGGCAAGGAGGACTACATAGTCTCTCTAGAAGACAGCCATGCAACAAGTGAACTCTGCTACAATACAGGGTGAACCTTTCAGATAATACAAGAGTCTATATACTAACTATATCCAAGTGACTGATCATAATCTCTGAGAGGCATGATATTTTACTGCCATGAAGTATGTACTGTAGTACTGCATCTACATAGCATAATGCTCTGACAGTGTTTCAACTTTCAGTATGCAGTGTTGCAAATTTCAAGGTGACTGATTATAGTGTATTTGGAAAAGTAGAATCCTTTAAGAAAAGAAGAAAGATATTGGCACCTGTAATGCAAGATTACTGATAAATCACATTTTTTTTTTCCTTCAAAAGCCCTGGGTATATTTTTAACACTGTCACTGTAGTTCTTGATATTAAAAAATCTGAACACTTGCAAAATCATCATGTGGTATACAAGTACTGGTAATCATAGTGCAGGAAGACCAGCAAGCAGACATTCACTGTACTTTATCCTAGTTTATTACAAAGGTAGGTTTAAATATTTGATAGGTATGCTTTTTAAAGTTAGATGTGGTTTCTGCTCCTTACATTCCACACTTTCGAACTGGTTATTTGACAACAAAGGAACTAACAATTCATCCTTTTATAGATTTTCCCCGCATCAGCCCACAGAGCACACATCTGGTATGATTTTAATGCTCCTGATTTAAAAATAATATTGCTGTCATACACTCTAGGTACTGGTAATCAATTTGAAATTCTTTTTTTTTTCAGGATTTCAAGAAATGTGGCATTTTAGTAGTGTCCCCATGCAGCTTTACATTATTGTATTGTAGCCTTCCTGTTCAGCTAAATTGAAAGATTGTGGGATCAAAAAGAAACTACTCAACACATGATCTCACACACTTGTAAACTGAAACAAACAGAAATTTCAAACATGTACAGTATGTGACAGTCTATGAGAAGCTCTCAAAGCAACTTCATCCCCTAATTCCAATATGTGACAGTAAGATGATACTGGACATTGTTAAGATAATCATGTGATAATGATAAGTCTTGTATGGCACCTTTCACAGCATAGTGCCTGTGGTAAATATTAGTCCAGCACAAGTACTGGTATCTGATATACATGTATGCATTTAAATGTCTGTCGAAGAATACAACCCACTTCTCTGGACATGAAAGCTCTCATCCCAGTGTTTGAATTCATGATCTTCAGCACTCATCACAAAGTTTACATCAGTTGTGCTTAAGAGCTCAAAGGTTGAACCCATAGTGCTTCAAGAGTAAACATATTTTATCAAAGATGATCATCTGAAACAACGCACAGAAAAGTCTACTAGCTCAGTATGGGAGGCAAATATCTGCAAACTGTCAACAGTTTAAAAGAACAAATGTCTAACAAGTGCAGCGTGGTGGTAGCAAAAGTTGCTTGTAATGGTTTGTAAAATACATTGGCTTTGCTATTGTGGTCGCCCATTTTACATCTTTTGTATACTACCACCGTCACAAATAGAACTAAACAAGGCAACAACATGGTTAACACAGAAGATCAGAGTATGCTTACAATAAATTGAGAGAAAAGAATTCATGTGGACAATTTTACTGTAATCTGAATTTCTTGAAGCCCACTCCTAAGTGTTGACTGTGTGTACTGTGGTAAAGATACAGTACCAATTTAGCACAAATTGTACTGTTGAGCTACTGTATCACTACATCAGAGACTGCTGATGATCCAATTGATTTCCCTCAAATGACACATGTATCACATAGAGATACCGGTACTATCTTCATTGTTGTATTGTATATTAAAGTACCATTTGAGACACTTTTCTCTCAACAAAGCAATCTTTTATACATAGGTACTTATATCACACACTTTGAACAATATAAGTTGTGGAAATCCTTTCTTTGATTTGCACAATTTCCTTAGACTATGAGTATAAAGTAAAACTAGAAGTAAAAAGAAGCTCACAAGTGTGAAGCAGTGCCAGTATTACAGTAGGCCCTAATGCTGATGACACTTTTGCGCACAATAGTACACCTACACTGTATCCAAGAAATATATACTTTAATTACTGATGGGCATAAACACATATGATGCAGGATAAATCTACTCACCTCTGGTCGCAGTCGGCAGATAAATTGTTATGAGCCTGTATACACAGACGATGCCAAAGGTGTACTTCACATTCACAGGAAGTGAAACCAATTAATCATTTATGTCTTTTCCCAGGATGGCACTCATATGTGTATCCGTAAAAACCTGTGAAATTTGTGGGTGGCTTCTAAACGTGACTCATAACTAAATACCTGCAATCTGCCATAGCCTTCCTGGTGGGGGATGTTGATGGTTTAGATATTGGTCACTGCTTGTGGCTCTGTACCACATACAGTTGTGCAGAAGCTGGCTAGCCATGTGCTGTTGTATAATTGAACTACAGGTGAATGCCATTTTTTTTTTTCTAATAAGATAACATCACATAGATCTATCAATCCATTTTGTTGTTTTTGTTCTTCCTTTTTTAGAGTTTCATGCAATACACTTTCCTGTGGCAGCACATCAAAGAGTTAAGCAACACCGGTACCTGCTTTATTTTGTAAAAATACAATTGTTGTAATTGTCTAATACAATTTTTTCATTCTGAACATAATTAATGGTCTTTGTCACAGACCAATGATATTTGTGATCGTGCATCACAAAACCAACAAAAAGTCGCATAGCCATACTCTATTTCGCATGAGGACTTACAACTGTAAAGTGGGTCAACCTACCGGTAGTCAATCTTGATTTTCTGAAAGAGCAATTCTTCTTCTACATTATTCTAAAGTTTGGGATCATAAAACAAATGGGAAAATTTTGCTTTTAGCAGATTTTCTAGAAGACTATTTTTTTTTTGGTAGAATAGCGTGGTTAGGTACATTTCAGAGGCCCCTTTTCACTTCTTAGAAATCCTTTCAATACACATTCTTCACTTTCAAACCTAATAAAACTAAAAGGATAATGCCACTGCTTTGAAATTTAGTATTTATAGTCGTGCATAGAATGTTTTGACAGAGCATGCTCAATTTCAGCTTCATCTGATAATCCTGGGCTTTATTGTTACCATGAAGTTTTAGTCTTTACGTCCTATTTTCTGCCCCATTCATTGCACGGAGCCAACTTGGTATTAAGTGCTTGAAATACACCCCATAGTTCAGAGCCTCTTTTCCCGAGTGTGTGCTATCTTTCTACTTAGATCGGTTAGGAAAGTCCACTTGAATTGAGTTATAATGCATCACTTTAAAGCTTAAAGTCTGCTCTTTCATAATCCATCCTTCACTAAAATTCATGTCTGGTGACTTTTTGTTGGTTTTGTGATGCAGGGTCACATATTTGTTCAGAGAGACCACCATCACCACAAAAAAACAAACAAACAAGCAAGCAAACAAACAAACAAACAAAAGAAGCAAACAAAAAATTCCAAGAGCAGCAGTATTACACGTTGTAGGAAAGTACAAATTCACTTTTTTCACCATTAGCTGTAGATACATGTACAAGTGTAGCTTAGAACTATTCTTTCTTTTTACAGTATATCAACACAGACAGGTTTTTCGGTCGTATCTACACTGTATCAGGACAGAAAAATCTGCCTCTCTGTAGTATTAAGTTTTATAACATTTTTTACTTCAATGGTCCTCCTCTGCGGATTTCATGAAGCCAGACATACACGTGTAGTTTCTGCGGAACATATCCCTGACAACAAGATACTACAGACTGATCTTTCGGTCAAGGTTGTATCACGATTTGTTGGCAGGAAATGGCACGAAACAGATGGACAGGTGTTTCTGTTTTAGATATTAATTTGTGATACTCTTTGGTGAGACTTGCTTGTCCTTACACACGTATATATTCATAGGTACATGTACAATACCGTATGCATAATGTATGATGACTAAAATTTGAAGTAGTCTAACTTAAGACTAGATGGTTAATGTTGTAAAATGAAACTCAGCAATTTTGAGGAGTCCTAAGGAGCAGAGAAAAGAGTGAGATTATTTTGAGCGACTCAACAGTCAACACTATAGACTCTAGTGATATTGATGCTTCTCAATGACCAATTCGATTCAAATTTGTGTGAGCATGGTGAGTAGGCATTTGGTAGGTCTACTGAAGAGTGAAGTATTTGATTGTCTCGCTCTAACGTTAATTGGAAATTAAGCTAGAGTCTATTTCAGTCTATCCAATGATTTGATGCAAATTTGTTTACAGCGGGATTCGAGGTTACGGGCCACACACAATTTTGAACTTAAAATGACTCTACAAGGTAGCGTCTATAGATTCTATTTCATTGCCGTCTTCATCTTAATATCTACAAAGCAATGTAGATCTAATGTTAGGTCTATTCAAAAGTGTAGGCCTAAAGATTGTACCGATATGTACCGTTAGAATTTGGCATGTTTTGGCCCATGGCACAAAAGCATTGGTAAACTAAAAATACATGTACATGGTCACTGGAATGGATTCAGCTCACAGTTACTTGTTACTTGTTGCAGTAATCCCATTCGCAGCTCCAAGGAAGCTATACCGGGATGCAAATCGTGTCATGTGCCAATGGAGGTGCCAAAGTGACAAGGTTGTGTATGTCTCTCTTATGTACAATAAAAGTGAGAGTGTCTGTGCAAGTAAAAACATTGGTCCCTTTTTACAGCATGTGGGACCCAGCAGGAGGTTGCATCTTGTTGATGAAGGGCAGCGCAACCTCTCTGAACGTGGCTGGGTTTGGAGTGAGTACCACAGATCCTGGTAAATTATTCCACAGTCGAATTGACCTTGGGAAAGTTGCAAATTTGAATGCGTCTATTGTAGCTTTGGGTATGACATATTTGGCTGGGTGGTCATGTCTTCCGAAGTAGGTTGCTGGTATGATTCCGTGAGGAAAAGGCATGCAAACGAGTTGATGATGTAATCGATGGAAGAGAGAGCACTGAGAGAGGAGCCGGCGAGAATGGAGGCTGTCCCATCCTAGGCCTGAAACCAAGGTTGAGGAGGATGTTGTTCTCCTGTAGTCACAGTAAACGAACCGAGCCGCTGATCTTTGTACCTGCTCGAGTAAGTTAACGGCTGTGACAGTGTGAGGGTTCCATGCCTCTGAAGCGTACTCCAGTTGAGGACGGACTAACGCTGTGTAGGCTCTGGATTTAACCTCTTTAGAGCATGGTGACAGAGTTCTGCGAACGAGGCCAAGTGTGCGACTTGCCTTATTCCTGATGTTCTGGCAATGCTGATTCCATCGCAGGTCTGTAGTCACTGTCACTCCTAGGTATTTGTATTCTTTGGCCCTAGGTATTACATCTTTGCCAAGACGGTACGTGTAGGTGTGAGGAGTGCGTTTACGTGTGATGGAGAGGACAGCACATTTTTCAACATTAAACTTCATTTGCCATGTAGTAGACCAGGATGACAGCTGCAGGAGATCTTTTTGCAGAATGTGATGGTCATCATCAGACAAGATTTCTTTGTAGATGACACAGTCATCTGCAAACAGCCGAAGTGAAGACTTGATGTTTTCTTGGATGTCATTTATGAAAATGAGGAAGAGAGTCGGACCAATGACAGTGCTCACAGCTAAGGCAGTTGGCTAACTATACACAGCCCAGTCGCCGCTGTACATACGTAGCGCGACAGGGCTGTGCCAACGAAGCTCCAAACACGAAGAGGGTCCAACGACCGCATGCGGTCGGATTGAATTTTGATACTTTAGATCATTTTTTTGTCACTTGAAACTCATCTGACGAACAAAATGATAATGAGACTTCATATCTATGCTATGAATATTGAAATTTAGATTAAATAACTTACCTGAAATGATGGTTATATGCAGCATGTGTGAACGGTTCACGAACGGTACATCGTCTTTCACGCCAGGCCATGTCCAATATCCGGAGGTCACATGATCTGAATGCCCTTTCAAAAGGTCGCGCTGTCGACCGTGCTGCTACACTCAAGCAGCGCACGTACGCAAAAGATATCTCCGCAGCAGACGACGTTGGGCAGTACATGTGTACTCAATACGATATAGGTTCTGGAATACGTTCTCAAGCGTACAAGTGCACCTCTCTTCTTCCTCGTCCTTTTCCAATACATTGTAAATACTTATCAAGAGCATTTTTTCCAATAGATATGGATATTGATACGTGCATTTGCAAAATAGCGACAGAGATTTTTGGCCCAAGTTTTGGAGCACTTCCGGTCGCGCATGCGCATAATTTGCAGAGGTCAAGGCGCCATCTTTAATTCTGCAACGATGAACCCCGTCGGTCAGGGAATCCGCCAGAAAGTGTCATTTTTTTTTTGTCCCACGGACTCATCGTGATGGCTCTCAATGGATTTACGAACATTCTGTAATACAAGCATTCACTTAAGGTGAGTAATGTAGGGTAACGTGTGCATTGTTTACAAGAAACGTAAAAATTTTCACAAGTTTTGGAGTTGTGTTGTGGTTCCCCACTGTGAAGGTGCCTGCTCGTAGGTCAGACGCTGTTTCGCGTAGCGTATTAACAGCGTCTGGTCGGGCTAGCAGTTGGCATACTCTGCCAGGCAGTTTGTAAAAATAAAAATATCTGTCAGGAATCAAGTGGAGACACCCAAACAACACTGAAACATCGCTGCACTGCACTGCCCGAGTGTGTGACAATCTCTTCTTATAATACAAGAAGAGATTTGGCATCAATGGTGATATAAAGCAACATGCACGACTTATATTAGGAAAAAACTCCACTCACAGGGTAGTATCTCACTGGAATATGCTACCAAAGTCAGCTGTGACCTGTGGAAGCAACTAATTTTACAGTTAGACCCCTAACTAACACTAACCGCTAGATCTAACTAGACATAACACTAGGCCTACATTAACAAAACAGATTCAACATGTTCAAAATTTAAAAGTCAGTTAGGGCCTAGGTGATGGCTGATATGTCAACAGATCATGCAGATTACTTACTTTGCAGAGTTAATAAATACTTTAGTAGCAGTCAATACTGCTGACTGGTACCGTATTGCAATAAAAAGGAGTCAAGGTATTCAAGTTTGACATACAGTGCAGTGGACGCTTGCTGAAAGTGGGAAGACTTTTCAGCGGCCCGACATATAAACGCCAAGACATGTGTAAAATTTATATGGGTGAATCTTCGTAGACTCTACTGCGGGAATTGACGTGTTGCGTTGCGCCGGTTGTATTACCGGTATCTAGCTACGTAGCAGTTCACTGTGTGCCGGAGAACGTATGTGTTGAAGGCCGAAGGCTGCTGAGCTGAGGCAACCTGACTGCACGTTCAACACACATAGAGGGTCCATTTATCAACATCATTTTACTTATTAAACCAGTAAAAACTACCAAAACGGGGTGAAATACTTACGACAGACCCTCTGCACGCAACGAAATTTCACGACATACAATACGCTTTGACTTCGACTGGTCTGGTCACGAGAAAAAGATTGCTCACCGTACCGTGTGGTTCATACATGGTGGTGACGACCACGTATTATTGGCTGTGAGCTGGCTCGCGAGTTATGTGTGCGTGTGTGTGGACGTGTGTGCCGCGCCGACGTATACGTGGTGTCTGCGTCTCTCGTTCGTTCTTTGATGCACGCATAGCATGTGTGGCGTGTGTGATAGGATAGGAGGCTCGACAGCGAAATCGATAGAGAAATAGGCCTAAAATATTAAAAATATATTTGATCGATATATCAGTATTATCACGCAACTTTCTATACTATACACGACTCTACTAGTAAACTCAGTAAATGATATTGTACAATGTAGTAAACTGCGATTTGAACCACTTTTCACCCATCATCCAGATGTAACTTTTATGCATTGAATGGAAATGAAAAAAAAAAAAATCAAATGCAGCTACAAACAGGGAGATTTCACTATTACACTACTGTCACAAGGGACATGCTCATTTGACATCACAATTCTTTAACTGTAAAAAAGTGGCACTTTCACTGCGCTTGATAAAGGCATTGATAGACAATATCTACTGGACCTCACCAATTTGGGAAATTCAATTCAATTCAATTCAGTCATAGTTTATTTCCAATCAACGAAAATCAAAACATAGTACAAAGTATACATGTCATGAAATATTGTTCAAACATTTGCAAAATTCATGTAGTATCCGAGATAAATTATATGACAACATTACAATAATTAGGAGGAACAATCCGGGTAGGCCCTACTTCGTGGGCGTGCGGAAAATAGATTCGATTATGGAAAATAGTGATCCACTAAAAAGCAAAGCTTGTGGGACGTGGATCGCTAGATAAATAATGAGTAAATAATATATTATTCAAGGTTTTTTTTTTAAAACTATTATATTTGATTTAGATTATTTAGTCATTTGTAAAGATATACAAGTAGAGAGTAGGTGTTTTCTGAATTTGTATTTAAACGTGACGAATTTGGGGGAATCTTTTAAACTATTATCTAGATTATTCCAAAGTTTGGGTCCGGTATAAAGAAATGTACTTTGGGCATGTGCGGTTCTCATTAATGGAAGATGAAATTCATCGGATCGTCGCGTGGGATAGTTATGTACATGCATGACTAGTAATTGTTTTGAATAATATGATATTGAAATCATCACGTCCAGCACTTGTATTTTTGTTTTGTTTTGTCACTAATTGATAATGTCGCTCCATTGCCAGTGAGAATTGTCTGTTACAAACAAAATATCTATACAGGGCTTACATTTTTCTTTTCAAACTCAATATGAAAATTAATGAAGATGGTCTGCGGATATACATATTGGACGAGTAGCCCATCAGTGTTTGAAACATAATAATAAACATTGAATATTTAATACAAGTGTAGGCCTACTGATGTTTTTGGGTCTTCAAGTTGGTTTTCCTTTGATGTATAATTTTCTCTATCTAATTGCTTTAAAGTCATTTATCAAAAATAATTATAATTGACTAGGGCCTGTATACGCATTATTATGTTTGTTTCATTTTGTTTGATATAATCGCATGTTATTGTTGTTGTTGTTTTGTGTATACCGTTTTTACTATACTTTTAGCTCTAGTTGATTTTACGTTATAGTCCAGGAATCGATGATGGTCTTTGATCGTATTGGGTTTCATATGATTATAATCACACTATTGAAAATGGGGGTTCTCAAAAATGCTATTCAGAAACGCCTCAATAAATTAAAGAAGAAGAAGAAGAATGTATATCGATAGGTACTTACACTTAAATTGTTTTTATCCATATATATCCATATTATATATTTATCTATATACGATGTAAAATGGAGGGGTTATACATTCTATGTGTTCATTCAAAGTGATTTCCCTGGAAATATTTATGAGAAAAGAGTCGAGACGCTTTTTTAGAGATTTTTTTTTTTTTTTTTTGGGGGGGGGATGGGTGAAATCGAACATTTGATTTTATCAACAATATTTTCTTCTAACGTATTTCAAAAGTACTGCATGGTGACACAATCTAGAATATAACGTTATCAAGGAGATGAAAGTTCTGACTGATGAGACATTATACAACTAGTAATCAATTAGTTGAGTGCATCTGTCGTGTTTAAATTAGTAATGAACTTATTACTTTGTGAATTGGTGGTTGGCGTAATGGGGAAGGGGCTACATACAACGCTATAACGGTAATCACTATTATTGCATCTGTCCTAATGGAACTATGAATAGTGGATTGGCATGTGAATAAATAAATCCAGTAATGAATAGTGGATTGGCATGTACTTGATGTAAAGGGGGAGGGAGAGTATGAGATCAATCGCGCGTAAACGCAGACCAATGACTTCATTATAAACACGTATCATTATAGAGACATGCGATAGAAGGAATACGTTCTACCAGCGAGAGAGAAAGAACTCCTGTAACCAGGGATGGGGAAGATCTCTTCCACCCGGGCCCTGCACATGCAGGTACCCTGCTATGCGGCGGACGGAAAATTATTACCATTGTGTGGTGTGAGACAAAAGAGGGCAGCCTCTTGCACCTGCCTTTCATTGCGTCCCATGAAGGGTTGTATAGATATGGCTATCATGTAACTAAAGTTTACGTGAGTAAAACAGGCCATAATTATTCAATTCAATTCAATTCAATTCAATTCAATTCAATTCAATTCAATTCAATTCAGTTCAATTCAATTCAATTCAATTCAATACAATTCAATTCAATTCAATTCAATTCAATTCAATTCAATTCAATTCAATGTATTAGTCAATTATTCATATCAGATCAATCAGAAAGATACATTTACATGGAAGACACAGTGATCTGATGATTACATGACCCTATAGAAGTCACAGAGACAGGTAACTTGTGTTGGGATGCCGTGATACAATAATCACAACAGTGTGAATGAAATTGATACCAAAATGACGTATATATAGGCCTACAAACACACATAAAATACCAATACAGAGAAGGAAGAATTGAAAAGGAGAAGAAAAAGAAATAAGCAAGATACAAGTTAACAGACTCCAACCTCCTCCCTCTAACCCCCCCCCCACACACACAAAAAAAACAACAACAACAACCCACAGCAATGTACACGTATGCTTGTTTTATATCTACCCTAGATCAACAGTTCTGGCAATTACTTTTTACAGTGAACAATAAATACAGGTATTTTTATACATCTGTATTTTAATACATTCATAGATTAGACATTCGTTACATGCAGAGTGAGTTTCAAAGTTTTTATCCTGTGAAACGAATATCATACTGGTATAGGGCAATCAACACATATGACTTGCAAGATGTAGACAAGTCAATGATCGCGTGCTGAAATTATGAAAGATCTTGTTGAGGGAAAAGGGTCTCTAAAACAGGACGGTATGGCTTTATTCATAGTTTTGTACACAAAACACCTTGTTTAAAAAAAACAGTATATCATGAATAATATTGTTATCAGTCTCATATTCTGATAGCGATATTGTTCAGGATTGCTTCTATAAGCAAAGCACCAACTATTATTCTAACAGCTTTATTTTCAAGACAGATTGCTTGTTTGTTTGTTTGCTTGCTTTTTTAAAGGTGCAAGCGGCATAATGTTTGCCCATACCAAATTGCACTAAGAGAAATAGGAGAGGGTGAGTAACAATCGCAATATATTTTTGATACAAAATGTGCCGGAGTCTGCGAACAATACCAATGATTTCAGATACCTTTCTCACAACTTATCTTATGCCGACAAAGTTCTCTCTTTCGATGGTTTAGGAGAGGGAAAATGGCAGACAAGGGGGGGGGGGGAGAGGAGGTAATAATGTTATTCACACTTATACAAGGAACAATTAAAAATCATTATTCACACTTATACAAGGAACAATTAAAAATCAGAATTGTGTTCATAATGTCAGCATGATAATCCCTCGGATAGGACATAAAATGGAGGTCCCGTGTATGAGAGAGTCACAACTCATGCAGATCCCGCTTCATTCATCCATCGCAAAGAGCAGGGTGTTTAACCCGGTGAAGTGGTCCTACCTCACATCCAACTGGACCCCATGGAAGACCAGCTTAACGTAACTGAATATGGGCTATCCAGTCATCTTCTTAGATGGAAATGAACAAACAAAACAAACAAACAAAGAAGAGTACCTCATTCAGAGCGATTTTTTTTCTTTAGAGTAATCTCACGCAATTGTGCAGTTATAAGACACTGTCTTACAGGGCAGATGAGAGTGGAAAAAACAAATCAACAACGCAATGTGGAAATCTCATAACGTAATTACTGTGTTTTAAGACATCACACTATCTCAGAAAATCGAACAAATCTGACTGCAGACTCCTTTTACAAAACCGAAGCGAAACAATAGCAAACTTGCAAAGAATACATTGCAAGCAAGCAAACATACATAAAAATAACAAGGCAGGGGATCCGGTTGTAACATTTTTGTTTGTTTATTTATTTATTTATTTATTTATTTGTTTGTTTGTTTGTTTGTTTGTTTGTTTGTTTGTTTGTTTTGGTTTGATGCCCTTATCAGAGGCACATCAAGACATTGGGAGGGTGGTGAGGCAGCAATACCATGGGATGGCGGTCAAACATATAACTCAAGAAACAAGCCAACCATTAAGCAAACAATCTTAATGAATAAAACAAAAACACAAATAGAAACCAACCAAACAACGAAATGTTTGTGTACCAAAATAACAACTACTTAAAAATCAAGTTTTAATATTAATTTTGATTATTACAAGACACATTATGCTGTATATAGTATGCAGCGCAGATGATTGTAGTGGATGTCTTTCACAAAATTAATATTGATTTATTGTAATTCATAGTGTGAGACTGCCACCTGGATAATTAGTTATTAATAATGTTTCTGTTCCTGTTGCACACATAAGTGCACACACACACGCGCACACACAGACAGACAGACACACACACACACACACACACACACTATAAACAAACACAATACACTCGTGCAAGCATAGGCAAACGCTCATGAATATGAACATAATGAATGGGAGGCTGAATAATACATGGTGTATAAAAGAAAGACATAGAGAGAGAGATACAAAGTAATTATATACAGATTATCAGGTATTATGTATGGACATGGACCTACAACGAACGTTGTAGGTCTATGGTATGGAGTGCAGAATTTGTTGAAGTGACGAAAAATAATATGATACGTAATATACTTTATCAATATATAGAGAGATGGAGAGAGAGAGAGAGAGAGAGAGAGAGAGAGAGAGAGATAAACCTGCATGGGAAAGGGAGGGAGAACATGGGGGTGGGGGAGTGGGGGAGGGGAAAGGGGAAAGGGAGAAGAGGGAGGGGTACATCGGAATTTATGTCAGGTTGAGTGAGCGCATTCCAAGTAGGGCCTACCGACTACAGTATAATTTATGATCATTACGACATCATCCTTCATTGTGCAAGCCATGCTCGCAGTTACATCGATTCCACTAGTCAAGAAATAACACAAACGTCCATCCCATGCATCTTGTCTCCCCGAGGTCAAGATTGATCTCACAGAGATGTAGGCCTACATAAGAGATGATAAATTATACATAATAAAGACGAAGACGGGGGGGGGGGGAGTCGAGGGACAATTCAAAGAAAATAAAAAACAAACCAGAATGATCACTCTATACGATCACGGAGTCTACACTGCATTCAGGTAATTGGCGCGCGCTGCGCCTGATTTTCCGCCGCGCGTCGCCATCTTTTGCACCACTCCAATGGCGCCATCACTAGCAGACGGTATACCGCGGAGCAGTGTATGGTGTTGAGTGCCGGCAGCAGGTTCTCATCTCTCAGTAAAGTTGGTGTTTCATCAGCTGAAAGGAAGTCTCCTCTGTTCCGGGCAAATCCGCATCTCGTACGACACTCGGACAGGACGGCATCATCTCTAATGTGACCCAGTTTTCGATCTTAGATAAGGTTGGTGATCTCTGATCTGTGTATTTTTTCGGTAGTTACATAAAGGAAACAAAAAGTTGTTTGTGTACTTTGTTGATTGTTTTGTTTGACTTGGTTCGTTATAATGTTTGTGTCTTTACCCTAAATTCTCTCAGTTTGGTTAACTGTTATTTTATATGTAATCTTTAACACTTTAAAGGTAATTTGACAATGTAATTTTTGAAATCCCTTGTGTAATTTGCTTTTATTTGAGGCTCGTAATATCTCTGTGCATCACGTGTTAAGCCTGAGGAATTTTACAAGATTTAAGACATCAAACGATAAGCAAATTAATATAATCAGTGGCAAATGCCCAATTCTACGTGCTTTTGAGAAACATTTCACCTGTTTCTGTTGTTTATACGACCCAAAGGTTTGTAACCAATCAATCCTATGATACATTAATTGTATAAGATCTGTTGATTCGTTCATAAAAAGTAAGATTTTAAAAGGAGACATGCAAGGCAGCTAGGTGGGCATATCGGTCATCTTGGAAACTAATGAATGTGTTTGCTATTGTATTATGGGATGCAAGATTTCAACAGATCTCAATGATTACCGTTTACACGATACTGTGTGATACCGTCCAAGAATTGAGAAGCGACGGTATTATATCGAAGTGATTCTAACTTCACATTTTTTTTTATTACGCAATTATTCAAATTATTACCATAGAACACTCTCCATGTTTTTATAGAGTTCTTTCCTTTTAGAAAAAAAAAAAAAAACCTGTCAGTACTTTGATTTGAAGGTTTGATTCCAATGAACGTGTGAGTATAGCTATAAATTGCACCAGGTCAAATGAGCCCAGTTTACTATACCAAGCTTAGTTTTACGCTACAGAAAATCGTTAATAACAACAAATACTTTTCTTGACAACTTGACATCGACGGCTTGCCTCAGTGCATCAGGTATGCAGTTATATGGGTATATACAGTTACTGGATGTGAATTACTAAAGTAGTTATTATACCTGATTAGACATACTGTAGGTCCCTGTTAGAGAGCGGATTTCAAAAACACAGTCATGGTTATCTGGTCTATTATCAAAGGATTCACACAAACCATTTCTCTTTCTCTCTCTCTCTCTCTCTCTCTTTCATCGATCCTTCAATATTGCGGACAATACTTCGCATTAATGAACCTTCATGGACCTGTATGCGAATAGCATGATATCAAAATTAATGTATGCGTACATCCCTGCATAACAAAGGTTGCTCCTGTATACAACCAGAAAACTTGACAGCGGTTTGTCCGACATTGTGGCAACCAACTTAACGCTGACTAAATAAACTCCGAGCTGTATATACATTGGTGGATAGAATATAACTAATAACTCTGTCTTCAGGGTAAAATATCCATAAATCTGGATAAGTGAGCAGGCGTTATCCCACGAGACGTATCAGATCATTCTTGTGACGGTGTGATCTTGGTCACTGCTGTAATAATTGCATAGCAGTTATAATGCCTATCATTATCAGGTGATGTTATATTGTCGATGACAACGTTTAAGACAAAATTTACTTTAAAGGGTGGAACTTACTGGGTGTAGAAGTGGAAGGAAAATGAAATGACCAGAAACTCCGAGATGATAATACTTTGCTCAACCAGTTCCTGAATCTGTGATATGTAGACCTAATTACATACTGTATCGAGAAGTCAGCAATGATGTGGATGTAAGGGGAAGGTCACAATTATTGAAGAAAATGACATTAATTTAAAAAGACAAAAACAATCCCCTTTCTGTCGTGCCCGTGACAGCCACAATTACTGTGCAATGAGCATTACACGGTGATGGCGACCTGGCAGCCTGTACCGATAGAAGAAGGGGAGTACAGGTAAATAGTCTACAGTGTGACAGAGCTAAACGCTTCTGTATGCAGTCCAAACAGTATCTTGACGTCACCAATCCTCAATTTTCAGCGGTTTGCCGTGCTCACGATTTGTGAAGAAAACAAAGTGTATCGCAATTTCGATTAACTTCGATCGCCAAAATGATCGTATGGGGGGGGGGGGGGGGGAGGCCATAATTTTCTCTTATTGTCTACATGCATGCCCTGAATGTAAATTGTAATCATTCTATCATATTGTCTCCCGTGATTGTCTGTCTAGTCTGTTAGTAGTCTGGTGAACCTTTTTTTTTTCTGCTTTGAGTATAACGATTAGCACAGAAAATAGTGTAAGCACTGTCAAATGTTCCTGGCACATGTCAAGGGTTACGTTCCCGTGATTCAGCAGGTGCAGGACCTATACACGTGAAATAAAACATATTTCGCGAAGTGTACGACGGCGTTTTCCCCCCAAGATTAAGATAGAAAATCCTCAATCCCTCGAAATGTAATAAAGTGTGAAAATTTTACAAACACTGATTAGTATATATAGCCCTTATTCATAATAACGGTTCGTTTAATAACCAATGCACGTAAGTAAATGCTTGTTATCTTTTTTTTTCTGCACAAGCGTTGATGTCAATGTATTTCGTAAACTTCATACGAACCTTCGCAATGTCCGACGTGTAAAAGTTCTTTTAATGTCGACGATTGACTGAACTTCCAAGAAAAACATATTGTATAGTCATGTATATCTACGGAGCTCCAAAATGACAACTATATTAAAGATGCATCCTTTCTTCGCTACAGCAGTAAAAACTGATTTCTGGTCGTCAAACTGCATGATCACTCATGGCCACTCATACCCCCCTTCCCGAAAGGTTTTTGACAGTCACTGGTTTCAAGGTATATGCAGGGAGTGACAATCTAAACTGACTGATTCGCTTTCGTGAGCATGAACGTTCTTGCTTGAAAACACTTTTTTTTTTTTTGGTTTTTGACAGTAGAATCCCATGACATGAATGTTTTCATACGTTTCTCCATTGGTATAATGACAAGTGATATATACTAGCTTTCTCTATATACTCGTCAAAATGCAGTCATTAAATTTTGCCCAAGACGGACATTACGTACTTAAGGTTACCATTATTATGCCGTCTTAAGTTAAGATGTACATGGGTGTGTGTGTGTGTGCGTGTTGTGTGTGTGTGTGTGTGTTCGCCCCTGCCTGGATCCGCCACTGTGATGTATACTTATATACGTGTCATGTGTATATACGCGCATATTTTGATAAAGTTAAGATAACGACAATATATCATTTCAGTTAGGCCAAACACTGACTGAGACTGGCCATTTCTAATTTTGAATTGGCATGTTCATAAATTACAGATAATTAATCCATATCATTTCTACTCTCGGTAATTCAGTTTTCTACATGCCGATGGACAAAACTATCCAGGTAATAGAATATTTGAAACGGAACGAGTAATTTGTAAGAAAAACGTTTGATGGCATAAAAATATTGCAGTGTTCAATCATAATTATCATGTATATCATTACCCTTTACAGTGCGTTTGTGTGAACATAATTCTGCGAGAGAGGAAACTAAAACGCAACGCGGTGATTATGAACTGAATAACTGATGAATGTGAAGGGAAATTGTATCTTCTTTCCAGAGTAGCGATATGGTGGCTTCAAAACATAGGTTAGAATATAGCTTCAAGCTTTATCAAGTCTTGTAGGTCGTCCTGTAAGTGATATCCGTATAATAGAAAAAAGTTGAAGTTAGCGAAGAAAAAATGTAAAAGATGTACCATTAGAAGCAGAAGAAGAAAAAAAAACCCGAAAATAAAATAAGATGATGGTGTTGACGATGATGATGGTGGCATGGTTCGGATGATGATGGGGAGGAGGAGGAGGGGGAGAATGAGGAGGAGGAGGAGGAGGAGGAGAAGGAGGAGAGAAAGAGGAACAAGATAATGACTATGGTGGAAAATTTGCGGAGAGTCGCTATCGGTACTGATGCATCATATTTTTTCATCACTCATACGCCGTCTTTCAGTCCTTATCCTTTATAAAATTATGGTATACATCACGCTGTGAAAGAGACAAAAGACGAATTAACAAACGAACAACTGGACACATTCCTCACGCTCACCCAAGACGCAAGAGATTCCTAGCAATCTAAAATCCGGTGAGAAACCGTGCGGGAAAAGTATAAAGGAACGACACACTTCAAGATATGGGGCAGGTTTGATACTGTGAGACTACACTTGTAGAGGGGTAAGAGTTTTAAACAGAGTGAATAGCCACTGTGTTGTACAATTAATTCGTTCTTATTAGATTAGTGTATTCGGCTTTGGCCTTGGACTAAGCACGACTATATTGGATCATAAGCATCTTACGCGGTACGTTGCCATGGCTATGATATGATATAATAAGATTAATCGGATATGGATGCGCAAGAAGTCTAAGATGTCTTCTGCTATTGATTAAATGGGGGTGTATTATGATTAAACAGATTTAATAAGCAGTGGACCGCACAATCTCATAATGTATTCACAAACTAAAGCAGTTATCTGGGTCAATTACGTAACTGTGTCGAAGCCTATACAAAAGCTTCTCTCAGTAGGCAGCAGAATCGTAAAATAGGGAGAAAAAAGGATTTGTAGTTTTCGCGTGTTCTTATAACCTTCACTTTCTCCTGACGTGTTTGTAGTAATATGGGTGCCTCCAGAAAGTGGCTTGCAGAGATAACCGTGATTGAATGCTGGCATAAAAGAATAATACTAAATAATAACAATAAAAACAGGAATGGAAGTGGAGAAAAGTAGTTGAGCCACGCTCCTCCAATATGCTAGAATACACTAAGATGGAAATCCACCTTATTTCTTTCTTCTTCTTTTTTTTTTAGGTTGGTGTTCAAAAATAAAGCGCAATTAAATAAAAGAAAACAAAAATAGTGAAGTTTTTTAAACCCAGAATAGAGATATCATATAGAGTAATATATAGTATGCAAATAAATTGATATGCCCTGTCAACATAAGTCTTCCTTAAATTTTTCATGTTATTGGGTTACATACATTTCTGAAGAAGAAAACAAATCATGCACAATGTATGGCTTTTATTGATTTGTAAAGGGATATAGGCTCATATATAACGTACGAAATATTTACAAAAGGATCAAAAGTATACGATATCATGATATCGTAGGAGAATGAAGCAATGAAAATCACTATTCGAATTTGATTTTATTCTATGTGATGGAGTGTACCCTTTATGGTATTTTATATGTATATATGAAGAGCTTGTTTGCAAAAACCGATAAGTCCATATTTGTCAAATGGAGATATTTGCAATTAAAGGTCAATAAAAATAAAGAGAATAATAAGAAAATTTTTGCTTCTTTTGACCATAACTTCAAAAATATACCTTTATATGTAGTGACCAATATATCATTTAAGATGTATCATTTTGTACTTTGTGACAGAGACCGTACTTCAAAATCTTCAAAAATGGACTTATCGGTTTTTGCAAACAAACTCTTCATATATATATATATATATATATATATATATATATGTGTGTCTGTGTGTTTGTGTGTGACGGAGGAATGACTCTGGCTTCATTCACTGACGGAAAGATAATAATTATCAACGCAATTTGGATAACTGCCATATATTGACCAAAATTTTGATGAATTTGAGTTTCGAATTATGATGCTAATGTATGTAACACATCATGTTTTCTATTATACGGAGTTCAATGTACTAATTACCAATGACTACACATGTAGTAGATACAGCATTTGTTTAAGCACCATTGTCTATGCTGGATCGTTGCAGTTTATTCAAGGTGACAGGCTTTTTGAATTTAATTGATGAAACACAATATGGGTGCTCGTTGAAAGAATGAGAAGGAGAAGAATTAAAAGAGGAGATAAGAATGTAAGAAAGGGGTAATAACAAAATTAATATTTTTAACATTCTGTTACAGATTTAGTAACTATTTTGCTATCTTCTAGGTGGTAAAACGTAGGTATCTAAATATTTCAAATATATTCCATTTTATATGCATTAGCAATAGGCATCTGCCTACTAATTATACAGTGTTACTTAATTATCGTTCCTAGGTCGTTGCATGGCTTTGTGATGTTAACACAATTCTCATTATAAAAAAAAAAAAAAAATGCACCGCTGCAATTCAAGTTGATTTAGTTACCTTTACATTTGCCGATTGGCGAGCGACTGTAGATTTTTATTCCATCGCATGCAGTAAATGCATTCAGCGTCGCCATCTGAGCTAATTTCATTGATTGCTTCCGTGATAAACTAACACTGACTTGCTTTTTTCCAATATCCTTTATTAATGTCAAGTCCGCCACCTCTCTCGCACGTGAAATTGATTTTCAACGCCCCGCTTCTTAGAGAGTATCGCGTAAAGCTTCTCCACTGATGTTGTGTAGACAACGGTCAGAAATTTAATACCATTCGTTGCCATGGATTTGCTGTTCCTATTTGATCTGCTCTTTGCATTAATTGAGCGGAGTGAATGGAAAAATTTCATCGAAGAGAAAAAGAACTCTACGGCGCAATAAATAATATACTAATAATACCTCTGCAATATTAAAGTCATTTCTTATTATATCTTTATATGAAAGTAAGCTTTCGAGGAATATGTGTCTATAACTCTTAATATGACCTGCGAATTGACTTTCTCGAATTGATTTGCAAATTGACTTTGCCTTTTAAGCGTTGTTAAAATTTTATTTGCTCACATTACACAAAAACGCTTTTATCACATTTCAAGAGTCTATCACTTGATCTTGATTTTGTGTTACTGGTCAGCGTGGTTGGCAAAGAAAATTAGTGCTGCATTGGTTTACACCAGACATCACAAATGCATTATGTTTGTTGGTGTTTTTTTTTCCCTGGGGCCCGTTTCATAAACTTGTCATCAGTGACAAGTTGTCATAGATGTGACAAGCTACTGAAATCCTTGCATCTGATTGGCTGAGAGCAAATTTGTCATAGAAATGTGGCAGTTGTCACTAATAACAAGTTTTGGAATAACATCTCCGTACTGAAACAATTCTTCTAAAGTATGAATCACTCAAACTGCTCATTCAAAGCGTTTTGATCATTTCATGTTATAAGAGAGATGTAGTTGATTTTTTAACCTTTCCCTAAAATACAATTCGGTTTACTACTGCAAAATGTTGATGTTTGAAAATAATATTATATTTCAAACGTCGTTACAATTGATAAATAAGGACCTGTCAACCTATTTCTGAGTAGCATTCTGTGTAGTTACGACTATTGTTTAAACCATTTGTTTTTATCTTCATAGTCTGTATCTGATTCGTGTACCTAGAATTTGATTCATTTGCAGCATTTCTGTACATGGAGGAAAACAGTATAACACAGAATAACACAGAAACACAAGAAACTAGAAATAAAAGCCTCGAGTGAGAAAGATGGAGCTTTTATTCCGCTCACATTAGTCAAATCAATTCATTAATAACTATTTTCATTCCACGTCCTACATCTTGGATGGAATGTCACAAACACTCAAACTATCGAGACCATTTAGATAAATGAAGTGAATATCAATGAATATTGCATACAGATCATCACCACAATATTACGATAAAACATAATTTTGTTACACATACAGCAGTATAATTTGCGCACAAATTATGACTTCTTCAATTTGATGGATTATAGCCATTAGTTGATAGAATTATTATGTTTATGTTTTCGTGGCTCACTTTCTATCAGGAACATGTCGCGGCATCGAACCATTTGCTTCACTATCGTCCTTCAAGTCATCATTCAACTCTTGTCGTCGTCGACTACGGCTTCGACAACCCTGGAGCGATGGAGAAACTGCACACTGACTAAGGACATCTGGCCGAACGAGGCACGCTGGTCCAGCGATGTTGACCGCCAAGAAGCCGTTAATCGTCATCGAAACTCGACTCCGCTCTACATCGCCGGATTCCTCCCTTTCAGCGACGAGTTCAACGACCAGCTCGTGTGCACGGTTCTTATGGCCGTCGATCACGTGAACGCTCAACCGAATCTTCTGGATGACTATGAGCTGCGAATTCTCTGGAATTGGACGCAGGCAAGTAGTGATTATCAGAACTTTATTCACAATGACAACACTACTATGACTGCATGGACATAATCATTTCATTGTTGCATTATGTTGCTTAAGTGAAATTCACATTGACATAGTATAATTTTATTTGTTTAGAGATTAAGATTGTTATAGAATAAATAAATAGTGCATGCGCAAAACTTCATTCCCCTAAAACAAAACTCGGATTGAGCTTGAATATAAAAATGGTCTTAAGTTGCTTAGAATTATAATTCGAACGCGATGATTCTAGTGACGTAACATTGTGAGCTCGATGTAATGGCCCATGGAACGTTTTTCATGGGAATGACTCTCTTCACTCTACCCCGAACCCGACCCCGGGACCCCGGGACCCCGACCCATTTACGATGGGACTTTTATGTTTCCATCTACGTCCAAGGCTAGCGTTCTTAGTTGATTAAATTATGATCTTGAAGGTTTCAGTTTCCCATTTGCTTTCATTATTCATGTTACCTGCCTTACAAGTGAGGATTTCGATATCCCATTCTCATTTGTACATCAGGCTCATCCAGCACCGGCGCTTCAATACCTGTATGACGTCATCTACAAATCGCCTCAAGTTGTCATGGCGTGGGGGCCTACCTATTCAAGGGTAGGGGAAGTCATCAATCGAGTGGCAGCGGAATATCACCTCGTGCAGGTCCGTGACGATGACGTGAAAATAAAGACATGATTCACAGAACAATAACAAATGAAAAATATGTAAAACTATTTATTTTGAAATAACTTCATAAAAAATGACAATGAAAATACTGGAATTTATCATTCAAGTTATCTCCACTGATTTATTAACATAGTCCTACACACACATGAACACACATGCACACATTATTTTACAGTATATATATATATATATATATATATGCGAAATGGAAGGAGTAGCTTTGACATCATTATTCCTCTCACTGTTCCTCCTTTTCGGAGGAATCATATATATATATATATATATATATATATATATATATAAATATATATATATATATATATATATATATATATATATTTCGCAAAACATTATCCCAATTCACCAGTATGTGAATCTTATTAGAAGATCCAGCTGAGGCACCCGGCTGGTTGTTATTCATAATTCTCTGCCCCAAAAAGGAACATGCGCATAAAGAGTTGAAAGGTTGGTCCGTCGGGTATTCGAGCTTGAATCTGCCTGAATCGCCATGACGTCTCCGTGGCCGAGCGGTTTAAGGCGTTGTTGTTCCATGCCAAAGACGCGGGTTCGATTCCCGGCGGAGACCACTTTTTCAACTCTAGCGCTTTTCCGGAAAGGAGGAACAGTAAGAGGAATAATGATGTCAAAGCTACGCACCGATTTCTCCTTCTTTTCTCATATTTATATTTCAGTTTCAGTTTCAATAGTTTATTTCCATCATCACAAAGAAAAGAAAAGAAAAAGTTGACATAATCCAAAGTGATACATTTTTTTTTCATTTCTCTTACACTCGTCCGATAAAGGATTTTTTCAATGCAATATAAAGTATATTGTATTATATATGTATTATATGTATGTATTATATAAAACGTATATCATCAATTTATCTTTGTGTCCTGTGTCCATACAAAACAAACAGGTTGGAATAGCGCAATTTCAGGCCAATGACCAGCTGGTGGAGAACTATCCATACACGGTTCAGATCTACCCAGCGAACTCGGTCTTCAACCCAGCAAGAATCGCTCTTCTGAAAGCCATGGGCTGGAGACGAGCGGCGATCGTTTACCAGAACGTCAACCTATTTCGAGATGTAAGCCATCTTTCCTACACGAAAGTCGAAATATCTCTGAAAAAAAAATAAGAAGAAATAGATCAATAAAATCTGGGTCCCATTTCTTAAAAGATGTTTGGATAGCAACTCTTGCTGGAATAGCAATGTCTCGTAGCAACAGCCAACTAGGAAGCAGGACTTTTGTCATTACCATGACAATTGACAATACCGTGAGAGTTGTTATCATAGCAACTTTTTGTTTTTTTAATGAAATGGGGCCCGGAAGGCGAGGGTATAGGTCCATCGTCTGCAGACGAAAGTAATAAGAAATCGAGTCACATACAATGATAACACTGTAATAAGTAGCAGAATAGCCTACTCTGTCACCTTTGGCAGTTGCAGTTTGCCTTATCACACACAGAACCTCTTGTTTACGCATGCATTACACAAGAGTATAGTTGTTATTATTTTACGTCTCCTAAATTTCCTCTCCGAACCAATACTATCTAATTCTAAGTGTAAATTGACATCTTAAATAGCTACTCCAAGTCACATTTTTTTTTTATTTTTTACTTGTATAAGCTATTTCAAGGTGATTCTATCATGTCTATTCTCCATTTCATTTTGATGTAGAACCCATAAGTGTCTGTCAGCACCTCAGCAATATCCGTAATACCGTCTCAGTATTACTATGTGCATAATTATGTGCATATATTTTATATCCAATTTTGTTTTACGAAAATCATTATATTTTTTCAGATTAGATGGCGGAACAATATGTTTACAATAATTATCTCTGACTTGAAGGTATTCCTTTTTTTCCATCGGATGCTATTTACCTGCATCCCAATTTCTCTTATAGCCCACATGACTCCAATATCAATAGATAAAGTCATCTTTTAACTGTTAAATGATAAGTTGATATCATATTATATAGGCCTACTTTATGTTTGGTTCATCATCATTTGTTTTTCTCTCTCCATCATAGGAAATGGAGGAATTGGCTATGATGATGCAAGCCGAGGGAATGAACACCATTGCGATAGAAACCATCAACGATGATCCGCGTACAAACATCGAGAGCTTGAAGGTAATGAGGAGAATTAATTCATTGAGAAATACGCATAAGAGCATAAAAAAGACAGATACAAACACTGTCAAATATCATAATCTGTCACGTACGTAAACCTTCAGGTAAAAAACAAAAACAAAACAAATGCAGACAGTCAGTTTTGCACGTATCTATGTATGATGACAATGGGATATGACAACGACAAAAGCAATACATTGTGATTGGCTGTGGGAAATGTATTTGCATGTTGTAATGGTATGTGCCCATAAATTAATGAGCACATTACATGTAAAATCGTTCATTCAATATAACATTATCAAATTGGTACCACTGGTATCCATCAGAATACATCTAATACGTATAAATTGCCCCAGGAAAGTTATCATTTTATATAGTCTTACCAGGTTAATTTTTGTCAAGCTTTAACACAATAAAAGATTGTTATGCATTATACATTTTGTACAAAGTGGGTGTGGCCTGTTCGGCCGACGTCGGAGAAGAAAGATTGATCGAGAGTGGGACGATGGTGATTGAGGCGAGAAAAGAATACTGTGACGTTTTCTTGCTATTTTATGTCTGATATCATGGTGGTGGTGATTTGTTTTTGTTGTCAGAATGTGTGACATGTTGTTGTGCCACCAAGTATTTCCCTCCCTTACGTAATAAGTTATAGGCTGCTATTTCATTTTTCATTGAGAAAACTGCCGAACGTATCTAACATCGGTCAAGATAGTCACTTGATATCTGTATTTTCTGTGATATTTTATGCCTCTGTCGACATTGTTTCTGTATTTGCCTGCATTTGTGTGTGCATTTCTTCTATAATTCAGGAAACATTTAGGTTGTTGTTGTTGTTGTTGTTGTTGTTGTTTTGTTTTGTTTTTTTGTTGGGGGATTACATTGTTTAGTGATCGGGTGATGAGATAAAAAAAGTGAAAGATAGGAATATAGATAATGATGCCCCTACTATATTACTTGCGTAAATGAAACTCTTTGACACTAGGCTCATTTATGTTTGCCGCTTGGAATAAAAGAAACCTTAAAGAAATGGCATATATGTCATTCATTATAATCATGATTTCTCTCGGGGTAATCTTATACACTGAATGAAAATAAAAGTAGCAAAACAGTTTCCTATGTGACTAGCACGTTTAGGATACCTGTCTCCTCCCCTAGCATTTCTCCGAAAAGTGCAACAGTGATGATCAGGACATCATAAGGCTTACATCATGTCTACGGAAAGGAGTATGCTTGTGCACTGTGCCCACTGATGTAATATTTCTTGTGAATATAACATGATATCATAATTTTCGAATATGAACGTTTCTTGTGTCTAATATTATACTTTTTCACGAATATTTCCTTGATTTTAGATTAGAAGCAATCAGAAGTTATGCATTCATTTATTTATATTTCTTTTACTCACAATGTTGATTATAAATGAGACTCTGTGTCCTTCAAATTAAGTATAGTTTCCTTGTTTTTAATGGAGGAACAAAAATGCAGTTGTAACGTTTAGGCCTTCACCGTTTCATATCTAATATGTTTGGCGGAGGCGAATAGCTGATCAACACTAGTATTCATGGTATTGAGTCAATTTATGATCGAAACCCTATCATGCCTATTCGAGCATTCTGCATAACGTCAGATTTTTTTCTGTACGAAAATGCATTTGTATTTGAGAATCCCTTGAAGTATATCAACTCGAAATCGAATTAAATCACACTAAGTCATAGCAAAGAAAAAAAAAAGAGAATAGAACACATACAATTTTGTTCATGTGACGGAAATAAGAACCAGACGAAAAAAGGAAAAAAAAAAAAACATGCAGGAAGAAAACCGGTAATTCTGTCAGTGTGTCTTCAGTGGTACGATAGCGTGAATCCTGAATAGGATTATCTTGATTACATGGATCTCCGACAGATGAATTGAAAACTGTCAAAAGGTCTCCTCTGTGCGGTGGAAAGGTTTCTCGTAGATGGGATGAGTTTCTCGTCAATGGCTGAATGGATCAGAATAGTGCCGTACGGTTGTGTTTTGTTTGGCTTTCAGGATATATCGGGCCTTTGTAGTTCTCACTTTCTCGCTCACGTACTCTTAGACAAAACAAGACGCCGCATTCATCACGAATGTTCGGAATAAAGGTGGATTTTGTAATGCGTAAAGAGAACAAAAGTGGAGGGATGGCTGTTCTGTATTTGAGATTTCTGCTACTTGCTTGCGCAGTCATTCTCATTTTCTGGTCTTATCTTTTTGTCTATTTCTTTTTTTTTTTTCTATAGACGACCCGTCGTGAATCAGTGTTGGTGCCTTTGAGTTTGGGAGAAACGGGAGTAATGAAATACCGCCGAATTCTTTTTTATTTCCGGAGCGGCCTTCCTATACGATGGCTCTGCAAATTAGTTTTTCAGGATAAAAAAAAGAGAAACATATTGTAGCCACCTACAATATGGCACAAGCCCGCTCATAGCAGATCAGAGGACTAATGAAAATAGTGAATATGTTCGGCAGTGTAGATTTTTTTGCTGCTTTTTTGTGTATAAAATATAATGTTGAATTTTGTTTAGATCGGGCAAGAATGCATTATTCAGTGCATTATTTTATGAGATATACATGTCTTGTGTGCAAAGGATTTCAATGGATTTTTTTGAAAGGGGAACAAGAGGATAACCCATGGTTCATTAAAAAAAAAAGAAAAAAAATCCGGATCCCTATGTATCACCCAGAAAAAATAACATGTACGACCTTTCCTAAACATAACAATACAATATAATACAAAATTAATGTTACATCATCAATCAAAATAAAAGATTATGCAATGTATTATATATATATGTGTATAAATGTATGTATATATATATATATATATATATATATATATATAATACATACATTTATACACATATATATATGTATATACACTATATATATATATATATATATATATATAGTATATACATACACACACACACATATATATATATATATATTATATATATTATATATATCAAAGAGAAAGAGAGAGAGAAAGGGAGGGGTAGAAAGATAACCAGGACTTGCAGGTAAGCTTATATTTAGTAGTATATATTCACAGAAACTGAAACTGATTGCCACAATGAATGCCTATCTGGACCATTTTGGAGTTTAATTTATATATTTGTCCTTATTCTGTTCGAATGTATTATTGCTTTTTGTCTTTCTTCCCTTCTGTCCAAACCGTTGAATCATGAGCATTGAATAAAAGTCAGTTAATATGTCTTGCATGTTCTAACAAAGTCAATATCTGAAAATACTTACAGTTCTTGATGAAGTGCAGACAGGTGGCACAATTTCCGGTTTGCTTGCAGATGAATGAAGGAATGAACGTATTTTCATTCTGAAATCTCTCATAGATGTATACATTTTCCCGTATTGATAGATTATTGACTACTTTAAGATCCTATAGTTACGTAAAAAGGTTTTGAAGTCTCTCATAGATGTATACATTTTCTCGTATTGATAGATTATTGATTACTTTAAGATCCTAAAGTAACGTAAAAAGGTATTGAAGTATCTCATAGATGTATACATTTTCTCGTAATTATAGATTATCGAATACTTTAAGATCCTATAGTAACGTGAAAAGGTTTTGAAGTATCTCATAGATGTATACATTTTCTCGCATTGATAGATTGTTGACTATACTTAAAGATCCTATAGTAACGTAAAAAGGTTTTGAAGTCTCTCATTTATAGATGTATACATTTTCTCGTATTGATATATTATTGACTACTTTAAGATGGTATAGTGGCATAAAAAGATTTTCCTGCGAGCTGCATGTTTGATTATTCATACTTAAACTGCCAAAGAAAATTATTTTTTTGGTGTGTGTGTATGTGAACAGGGAGGCAGTTGCCCATGTGCTCTCAATACGATAAGAACATGTTTCTATCTACGCTGTCTCCTTCGTTATCGCAGATCTTGTCAATATTTCGATGATATTGTAGCGAGCAGCTATAATGCACGTCACATACATATTACACTCTACCTTCATTCGTTGGTTGCGGTATTGCTGTACACTATACACACCTCCAGCTCTCCTGAATAAGATATACAAAATCTAATAAATAAATAAATTAAATTGCAGCGAGTGTCAAATCCAAACGAACATGGAGTGATGGTTTTGTGATTGCCTTTTAATCTCTCTCCCTCTTAATTAGTTAATTAATTAATTAATTAATTAATTAATTAATTAATTCATTCATTCATTCATTCACTTTGCCATTCCGCAATATAGGCGAAAGGTAATTCACTTAGTCCAGCGCATTTGGTTATTAAAGTAAAAATTATTCATCGGGGGGGGGGGGTGGCATTATACGCGTCAATGTCTGATGCGGACATTCGGCGATGAATTAACCTGAATGATTAAAGAAAAAACTCCTCAATACAAAAAAAAAAAAAAAAAAAAAAAAAAAAAACCACCACCACCACCACCAACAACAACAACAACAAAAACCTACTGGAGGTTTACTGGAAAACTACTGGTATCTAGGTTTACGGACTTGTAACAGCATAACAAAAAAGCGCGGTTGGTAAGGTCATTGCGGTATCTGAACAAATGAGTAATTGGTTTCATGGTAAAAAATAATCTCTGCAATTGTTTCGCCTGTGTGATGTCACAACAATTAGCTCATTATCACTCGTCATACATTGCTAATTATTTTCTTTCAAATTTGAGAACCAGCATTTGTCACTGTAAACAGAAATCAGTATGCAATAGTGTAAATTTGATTTCAAATCCGCTGCTTTCTATGTACATGATACACTGTGATATATTGAGCGTTTTTGAGGAATGAACAGGCCAGCTACTGTGGAAGCTGTAAGATTCTTTATCCCTAATAACATAGCTTTATTGTAAGTGATAATGACGTAGGGATTTCCTTGTCTGATTTCTGTTCCCTGTTTTTAACTTCTTTTCAGCGCCATGATGCCAGAGTAATTTTCCTCAGCGTATACCAGGACACGGCGACCAGGGTATTTTGTGAGGTACAGCAAACTTTAAGGAATCTCCATAGAATTCGGCAACTAAACCTTATATAGCGAAAGAAATAAGTCAACAAAATTATGTAAGACCATCTTTATTTGTTACGACTGATTTTTGTTTTATCATTTACAACCCTCTGTACAAATATACAAATTTGTGCAGAGTATTGATTTTGTACTTGTCGCTGGCATGCAGGAACACCTCAAGCAGGTTATTTCTCGTGGCAATGACACAGTGAACTTATTGGAAGAAAATATCCAGACTCTGAAATTCCAACAGAGGATGCTGACATTGATAAAAATTATGAAGTTATTATTGAAGCTATGAAAGTGAGCATCATTCTGCAATGCACAATGCCAAACTCTTTGCAAAAGTCATATGATGATACCAAAGCTGGGTGTAATGGGAAACCAATAAGAAGAAGAAGAGAAAGAAGAAGAAACTTGAAGAAGGAGGAGGAGAAGAATAAGAAGAAGAAGAAGAAGAAAATAGGCTTTATGCTTGATGGCAACACAAACTCTTATAGGTTTCACATGTGGGTGCCATCGATAGGCCTATACGTGCCAAATTTGTTTACACGTCATGTGCCACGCCTGCTCTTCCCTTGCATCGTAGCAAGAGGAAGCATGTGTTTGAAAGTGTTACTGTATAAGTATTCCTTATATAGAAGATATAAGCATACGTGTATATATCTATCATGTATTGGTACATTGACATCAGTGCAATATGGTAATAATATGCGACTTACCATGGTAATTAGAAATCTCTCAGTAGTGCGGGTTTCTCAATGTTGGCTCAAGTAGAACAAGCAAACTCCATTCGCAAAGTTTGACACATAATCTGTACGCTTTCTCTCTTCTCTGACCATGGAAGAGCAAGTATACTCTTCATATTTTATCACGTGACGTATTTTGTGACTTATCCAAATTACCCTCGAGTATAGGCGTATCGGCAGGGTCTCTATGGCCCAAAATATGTCTGGATCTTGATGGGGTGGTACCACGCCAACTGGTGGGGCGTCGAGACCGAACAGTTCCTGGAGAACGGGGAGAACTTCTGCACCGTGGCGCAGGTGGACGAAGCGGTGGAGGGGTACCTGAGTATGAGAGGCTTCGAGATCCAGCAAGACTTGTCCAAGATCAACTTTAACGGAATCGTGAGTCCGACACACCAGTATCTATAAAGGAAGAGCGTTGAGAAATTTGTTTGGCAGAACTTAAAAAAACTGGGAGTCTATGATTCCAATAAACGTTCTCAATAAGTTTTCATTACAGACGGTCTGGCATGAAATTATTTAGTAACAACTATATATGACTACTCTACTTTTTGTCGACCTTACACTACTATTGGGGGGGGGGGAGGTGAAAATTATTAGACTGTATTTAAACATCTCGTTTAATCTCATAAATCATCCGCAATTTCATCGGAAATAGCTTTTCATAAATACCAGCGACAACATCACTATAAGATTGTGTAGTGACACTTGCGCTGAGTTTTCCATATTTTGTTTCACTGTCAACCTGAAATGGTCTCATATTCTGATTCAGAGCAAGGGGCTAGCCTTGAAGTGACGTTTGAAGTGACATTATTACGCGATCCATCTACCTTATCGACAGCGCAGTTTTCCACGATCGTGACAGCGATAAAAGCTGCACTGGTCACGGGTTTCCTCATTATGTCAAAACTGGATAGCCTTCTTCTTGCTCACTCTTCAACTGCCTGATATGAGATGACACATGGCGGAGGAATGGAACACTAAGAACAAGCAGCCAACTCATGTCATATATTCTCACAAGAATAGATCGGATGACTTGAATACATGTCGTATGGTGTTGCATTGATCAGGTTAACTGTGCAAGGCAACAAAAAGTTCACAGAAATTGAATGCTGCTGACTATTTATAGAGACTTAATGTTGTCACAAAAGTGCGCTCATGCACATTATTTCGTGTTTTTTTTTTCCTTTCTGTGGCGACTCGTGACTTCCGTAAATCATTCGCTCACGTTTCTCTTGTAGTACCCCGATTCTGATCGTCTGGAGTTTTTCAGCCATCTTCAGCGTGAGCTCCTCATCACCGGTGCGTGTGATTCATATGGATACGACCAGGTCAGCATAACCAATGTATTAGCTGAACATAATTAGCTGAACGTGTATTAACTGAACATTACCCCATTTTACATGAACGCATTGTGCAGCACTGCTTTGTAACTAACAATTTTGTTACAATAATGGGGCGACAGGATTTAAAACCATAAGAGTCTCCATTCATCTTGGGGTTCTTGTGTGTATTAACAGGTTTCCATTTTCAGACATTATTCCATCAAGAACTATTCTAAATTTCCATTACTCAGTGTTTGACTTTAACTCACACCTAACTTGTTCAGTCCTAGGTCTGTGAAAGATGAAGAAGTTTAATTCTCAAACCTACACCGAGACAGATAATTGGCAGGACTGTTTAATTGTGCCATTAAAAGAAACAGAGTTCATCGTCACCTGGAGAATCGTTATGGACCTTCTGCACTAATAATAGCACCACTGAACAGATCAATTAGGTTATAAATCTATGAGTATAGAACATCATGGCCGGTGACAGAATTGAGATTGTCTCGTTCAATCCCCATATTTTCTCCTGAGCCGTTTGCAACTGTGGTGTCTTCTTTTCGAGTATTTGCGATGTATAATCATCATAATTGAGACGATCACATGATGACTTGCAACGACAAAACTTCCTTCCATGAACCCGCTTTCTATACATGAAAACAACAATCATTTCACGAGCTTCAAAAAGAGTAGAATGGTCTATAATATTATGCATTGCCACAAAAGTTCTCTATAGGTCTAGAGTAATGCCATATACGAATAACAGCTTTAACGATCACGTCACGAAACTGCCAAAATAACGTCCTTCTAACCCAAGCATCATCATCCTACTCTCACAAAGCTGCATAATGTCATCTTCTCATTCGTTCCTGATCGTGATCCAGATCATGACTATAAGTCTGGCGTTGAATGCGTCGGCCAGCGTGATCGAGGCTCGATACCCCGGCCTCTCTCTCGGCAGCTTCACGTACGACAGCCCCCAGCTAGCCGACATATTCCTGGAGGAGGCCAAGAAGATACAGTTTGTAGGTTTGACGGTGAGTGCGATTCCATATCGTTAGCAGAAAGGATCAACATTGCAGTGGAGCTGACATACTTGCAATACTCCCTTGCACTGAGCCGGTGTTCCCTGTTTTTTCGGTGAATCAACAAGTCAGTGTCAACTTCAATCATGTATACTTTAACTTACATATACCACGACAAGTAAACAATCAACAGTAACTGTTTACCTCCAGACGGTTCATACTAGTTACATATTTTCCCGTGTACATTTGTGTGTGTGTTTACGTGTGTGTGTGTGTGTGTGTGTCTGTGTGTGTATGTGGTTTAGAAGTCAGAAAGAAACATATAGGCCTACGTATCTTGGCGTCACCTAGACATTTTGACTATACTTTGATAGTTGTTGATCTTTTCACTTTTTAAGGGACCTGTTGCGTTTGACAGCATTGGAAGTCGGGAGAGCAACGCCGTGATTCAACAATTACAAGGTAAAGAATTCAAAGTGAAATACGAAGAGTAATCACATCTCCTGAAAAAAAAAGATAATAGAGCTGCAATTACATAATTGTGCAAACGTCTTAAACACACTCAATGCGATGCTAGGTTTATGATTATTTCGGTTTTGATAGAACAGAGTAGATTATTATTTTCTCTGGAAAACTGTTGTATTATAGGTTCTGGGATGCTGAAACTTGAAAGAAATGAAAGAAATTTGACAAACTACCAACAGAACATGATGTAAAAGGCAAAGAGTGAAATGGTATTATGATAATTTACGTATTTTATTATTTTTTTTGTATTCCTACAGGAGGTAACGTGGAACAGATAATGGTGTTCGACAGGACTACAGACACATTTCGAATGAAACTGGAATTCCAGTGGGGAGGTACGGAAAATAGCATAATTATAGTGTTCATCCCTTCACGACCTTTTCTGTTATGCTTTTCATTGCATGTCCAGAGATTTAATGTACTCTCGGTGTATCGATATTTTCAATAAATTGTGGCTTATCTTTTAATTTCCGTACTTAATGTCTGAAATATGTTGAGCTTTAAACTTGAGCATCAGTATTTCTCCGAATCTTTAGATAAGAATTCAGGGATTTCAGTAGTATAGGCACTTTTGGTTGTGGGTTCGTGTTTTCAGTTCCAGACTTTTAGGCATATCGTGTTTGACTCAACTCGTTTCTTCTTAAATTGATGCAAGTGTCTTGAACTGAGTATATCTTGCATGTTTCCACTTTAATATGATTAATAAAAGACTGGAAACATGCCATTTACGCTCGGTCTAGGGAAAGGTGCATTTTAATGTTTTTTCATCTTTCCAATTTTGTACAGTAGAATGGTTGATAGACGATGAAACTGGGAGAATCTTGGTTTGGAAGTTGTTTTTTTTTTTCTTGCGCGTATCCACGTAGTCTGAAGAAAATACTAGAAATGTATATTATAAAATATATGGCACATATCTAAATATTCTTCTGGCCACGTAAGAGATGATCAGGGAATTATGAAGTCATACACATTAACATTAGCAGTCCTTTTAAGCTCCATAAAAAAAGAATACGTTCTTGTTATCACCAGTGTAATTATAAATTGTGTCAAATTTTCTGCTTCCTTCTCAGTAAGACGACGTTAATATTTTACGCGTAAGTTCTGGGTGTTTTGTGAATAGGTTAAGCAAAAACATGAAATCCAAATGAAAGGTATTTAAAAAATAAATCTTACCAAATAGGTACAATCACACCTGTGGACGGCCCTACGGAGAGGATGGTAGGCATTGTGATTGATGACGTCAATCGAGTCATCATTTTCACCGCTGCCTCGCTTGGTATCGTCCTTGCCTGCATATTCCTAGCCATTAACATCGTCAACAGAAAAAGAAGGTAAATATCGTTTACATTGTCACGAGGTTGATATATTACTAGAATGACATTGCCTTCTGATATCGTTTAGTTGTTGAAGATCTCTAATCCGATGTAAAGCATAGGGTGTAAGCTATAAGAGCAAATGAATGTACAGAAACTTGATGTTAAACAGTTCATTTACCACTGAAGCTATTATTATGTGTACGACTAGAAGAAGAAGAAGAAGAAGAAGAAGAAGAAGAAGAAGAAGAAGAATATATTGCCAAGAAAAAAAAAAAGACGAAAGACTTGATAAGAAAAATTCCGGATTGTAGAATAAAGTGTTAATTTTTGGCGTTCTCACAACTTTATAGAAATATTTTCGCCTATTTTGGTGTATACAAGTATATGATATGAACACATGATTATTAAGTTATTAATACTATGACTGTACGCAAATTACAAACAATATTTTTGATTATCACTGATCAATCAATGAAAGAACAAATTTGTCAATTTGGATCAGTTCAAATATTGAAAGATGTAAATGGAATGAGTTTTCCATCTCGGCGGATGAACCCTTGAGTGCGTAAACAAAATTGATTTTTTGAACGTTTAATATCTTGGAGAAAGAAAACCATCCTTAACTTTACTTTATTTTTTCTCTCATCACCTCTACAGAGCTTTGAAGATATCGAGTCCTATGCTGAACAACGTGATTGCTGTCGGAGGCATTCTACTTTATTGCTCCACCTTCCTCCTGAGTATCCTATTTGAGATTCAGGATGACGGAAACTCAATTCTCACTAACTTAAAATGTCAGGTACTGAAAACCAATGGAAGAAACTTGATTCGGAGTTGCGCCCTTGATTAGCGGCCAGAAACTACTTTCTTGCGAATCAGTAAACATGGTGAAAAGGCGACATACTTCATCATTGTATGAACAGAGTATGAAATGAAATAAGAATGCCTATAGAGCTATCAATAAAGTAACAAATCCCAAGTATTTTCATTGGTGTGAAAGTCATCTGTGGGACATAACATATCCGTAGGCCTATTTATATAAAGAAAATATCTATAACTAATATGATTGGTCATTTATGTTGTGTTAGAATGTCTAATATAATTGAATGGTATATTGCGTTTATTTATTGCAATGTATTTAAGACGTACACAAAATTTATATATACACAATATGAAAGAGGAATATAAAACCAATCATTTTTTATCGAAAATCATTTTAGTTTCTCGTCAATCTTTCCCCTGATATCATACTAATATTTTCATTTTTGAGCAACACAAAATAAAGCCAAATGAGGTAATGGTATCAATACCATTCTGAGGTTATAGCTAAATATCATCTACGTTATTTGGTATTTCCTAAATCAGAGCGCACTCGTGGTCGCCTGCGTTGGACTTTCCATGTCTTTTGGCGCCCTTTTTATGAAGACATACCGCATTCACCAGATCTACACAAGCGCCATGAAAGTCAGGAAAGTGCTGGTAAGACTTGGTGAAAGTGTTTTTCTCTCATATCAGAGCAATGTTAAGTCTCTGCGAAATTGTTTTTGTCTTTGTCGTATTAACATGCATAATTATATCTGATCATTATCGTATTCCAAAATCAAAATCAAAATCAAATCAAATCAAATAAAAAATCAAATCAAATAAAAAATTCGAATCAAATCAAAAGCAAATCAAATCAAATAATATGACGTTCATTGTACTTGTATCTAGGTAAGTTATCATGGTTATAGTAAACTATTTTACGGTTGTATGTCTCTTCATTTAAGGCATGCAAATGGGATTCCCTACGTCAGTGGTAAAAGGCAGGATTAGATTAAGGTTAGGGTTTGATTAGGGTTGGATTAAATGCTATTAGTCAGCTTCTTGAAAGAAAAGTGAAGTTCTTTGCATCTTCTAGTCCACAGCAACTTCAAATGAATTTACGCGAAGGTTAATTCGAGATTTGCTGCGAATATTGTAAATTCATTGTTCATGTTACATTCTTAGTCTTGGCGGAATAATGATTAGTCACCTTTTCCTACAACAGTCAATGGATAATGGACTCACTTGTATGTCTTGTGAAATTTCCTTTTTTCAGAAAGGACTGACCGATAGCCGTCTCCTCTTTGCCATCTCATGCTTCGTGGTCATTGACCTCGCTTTCTTCGCATTCTGGATGAGTTACGATCCAATGAAGATACAGACAACCACGTATACACCCAAAGTAAGAATAGACTGATACTTGTCAGGCGTCAGGGGCGGATCCAGGAATTCCGTAAAAAAACAAAAAAGTAGGGTGGGGGTGGTGGTGATGGTGGTGGTGGTGGTGGTGTGGGGGGGGGGGGGGTGACACCTCTACTAAGTTAAAGGGGGAGGGCACGCCCCATTTTTTCGTTTTATTTATTTTGTTGTAACAAATTTAAGTTAAAGGGATCATAGAGTTTTGGTTGAGACCTTATTTCAGATTTCTAACATTTTTGGGTTCAAGATAATGAGAAACCTATTTTAACTATGAAAGAGCATGTAATTCCATGAGGAATTCAACGTTTATTTGATGAAAATTGATTTTGAAATGGCTGAGATATCCAAAACAGAGCGATTCTACTAGTGCGGGACCCACATTAATTTTATTACGATCGCTTTGTTTTACTTTGTTTTTGGATGTTTCAGTCATTCCAAACCCGATTTTCATCAAACAAACTTTGAAATCGTCTTAAAATGGTATGCTCTGTACTATTTATGTGTTTTCTTGGTATCTCGCAAAAACTTAAAAGCCCAATTCTCATCTCCACCAGTACTGTACCATCTGGGGAGGGGGGGGGGGGGGAGGGGGAGGCGCCCCCTTTCTGGATCCTCCACTGCATGCACAAATTGTATTAAATTCATTTAGCTCTCATTGATGACGCTTCTGTTTAAACTGCTTGATCACCAAACGTGTTACAAAATACATCAAAACCGACATAGATAGCGGCCTACCTCTTCAAATAAACATTTTCCTCTATTGTGCAACAGTCCCTTAGTGAATTTTACGTACATTACGTCCCCATTCGACTAATAATTTCCTTCTCTTTTTATTTTCAACCAACTTGCGCCAAGTTTGACGAAACCCAGCCAGAAAAAGAAATCTCCCTGGTGCCCACCCTCAACACCTGTACATCGGTCTATATGCTTCCTTTCTTGGGCTCTCTCTGCGTCTACAAAGGCGGGCTGCTGCTTTTTGGTGTCTTTCTGGCGTGGTCGACCAGAAAAGTTCGCATCATGGAACTCAATGACAGTAAGTACACATTTTGATCCCTCGACGGTATAAAAGTAGGAGGCCTACTTTTTTCTTCCTCCTGTATGATTTCCCTTTGGTTATTATGGTTATGTTTCGCTTCTCCAAGAGGTGTCGTGCAGCACAAGAGGTATACAAATTCAAATTTTCGTTTTGCACCGTATCTGATTACGACTGAAAAGTCAAAACCAAACATGAACTTCGTAATTTCCTCGTAGAGTAATGCTAGCGGTTTGTCATCTTTCACTGCAATAACAACTTTATTGCAGTTTACTCGCTTATTGTAACTCTTTTATAAACTAATGTAAAACTGACATTTCACGTTTTATTTTCATAAAAAAATAATGCTCAAAACCCGCAACGTCAAAAAAAGTCGAGACGCCATATATCGAACTTTTCTCAAAGGAAAAAGTAGGAGACAGAAAAATGTCAGTGGCAGGCCTTATAACGAACGAATTTGTGTATAGCAGCTTCAAACTGCTCAGGAATGTGTGACAGCAACAGCAACAGCGACTTAAACAAAAAAGGATCACGCCGTCCAATCATCATTGATAGGCCAATGCAAGTTAAGAGGCAAATGTCTCCTCAAGTTTTGTTTTGTTTTGATTTTATTCTTGTTTCTGTTTTATTTTGTTCCTGAACTAAAATTAACGACAATGTCACATTTCTCAACATTTCTCAGGCAAATACATCGCGCTGTCTGTGTACACCGTTTGTTTGACGTGCGTGATTGCTGTCCCGTTCGCATCCATCTACTACAGCCAGGGAGATATCAACTTCGCCTTCCTGTTCACAGGGGGCGCTGTTGTGGTTGCAGCGACCATCGTCCTGTGTCTGGTATTCGTGCCCAAGGTGAGTGGTGTAATCACTCTTACATTTCAGGACCGCTGATGTCAGTTATGATATTATTACGAATTATCCTCTTGGAGCCAATCATCTTACAAGTTTTCCATGTGGACATCATGCTAAAATCAACGGTGGCTACCCATTGAACAAACTTTTGAATCAACTTTAAATAAGTCAGAGCTGTTTTTGATAAGACTTAAAGCTCTCTACGTGATTGTACTTATGGCCCCTTCCTTTTCTTTTGAACGCATCATTACACTTTTGTTGATATTCAATTTTCCTCACTATTTTTTTCTTTTCCTGTCCCTTTTCATCTGGTTAAAACATTATTTTGGAGATTTGTTGTTTAAGCATTTATCTTCATTACGTCCATCCATTATAACAGAAAACAAGAGTTGAAATGAAATAACGATTATTACAAAATCTGATTTGTATAGGCCTACTCTTTATACTATATCGTTGAACCTTATATTTTCATTTCATTTCAAATGGAATTGAATCAAATGAAATTGAATCGGATAGAGCTAAACTGAATTTAACTTATTCAATTTGAATTAATTTGATTGGATTGAAAGGGGCTGAGTTGAAGTGAAGGGTATATCCCACATTATTTCAAACAAGCAAAGTCTTGCTCTATACTTTCGTATAACATGCATATGGTAGTTTATTTCAATTTAGCACGGTACGCACTTTAGTCGATGGTAGCTCGTCCATTTTCTTGTGCTTGGCTGGAAATAATATGGTAACTCAAAGATGTTCAAGTACAGCCAGTCATATTCACAGGTTGATGAAGTTATCCACCCCTCCCCTCATCAACATGTAAATGAACGCAATGATCATTGCAGTCCATGAGTAGGGACCAGATTGTGACAAGAGTGGGTGTGACGTTGCGTGGAAATCTTTTAATGTAGTGATTATTAACGTCATGAATTTAAGCCAGCCATTTTATGTCATTAAAACCATCGTTATCTTATTCTTTTCGCTGCTCTGCACAGCTCCTTGCTCTCAACGAACCTGTAGGAGACAGCAAACAGCGTCCCCTCACTACGTCAACATCAACAGACATGGTTTTCGATGATAAGGATGCGGTATTGCAGCGCCTTCAAAGAACATTACAGCAGGTATCCCGAATCAATAACAATTCTATTCTATTTGTATAGTATCCAAGTTTTATGTCTATCTTACACCCAAAAGAATTGGCCGTTGCTAGTGATAAACAATTCTTATATTTCACATTTTTGTGAAATTTTGAAAGTCTTGTTGAAATTCTCTTTGTGTTTAAAAGCTTTTCGTGTAGGCGAGAAAGGACAGAATGAGGCATATAGCCAGGTATAAAATGTGCCAACGGTGAATTACAATAATGAACACTAACAGAAATACAAAACAATATTGAACAATATCATGTCGTAGTGAAAAAAAAAAATTATAGGCCCCAAACGAAGTATAAAAGAACCGTTGTTAGTGAAATACGAATGAAACGAAATTAGGTTTCAAATACAGCTTTTTTAAGTCAATTTGTTTATACTTCTTTTTTGTTACTAAATAGTAACAAAGTGTTTACTGTTCCGAAAATTTAATGGTACATGTGTACCTGTCTTCTTTTCTCATCCACCGCAGAAACTTCAAACACGCAAAGATTTGCTGGAAGAGTTAGCACTGCTGGATCGACTTTACGCGCAGGTTGACTGAAGCAAATCGGATGTCATCACGAGTCAATTTTGCGCTACAATGATTGATCAATAGCAATTCAGTTGTTTTGGCTCTGCAGTGACGTGTATATATAATGAGGACAAGCAGACTATTAACGTCATTTTGATTCTGAGATTCATAAATTCTTGTCTACGCATTAGACGTTTCTGTGCTCGTCAGTGGCTTCAGAGTTTACATCATGCAAAGGAATTAAAAAAAAAAGCTGTAGATTTCACAACACTGAACACTCTTAAGATTTACGACTTCCGATGTGTCTTTTAGAAAGGACCAATTCATTCATCAGATTGTGTCAGTATTTCATGTAATAACATTGACTGCAGACGAGAAGAATTATGTAGAGTGTGATTTATAAATGCAGTTATATGGCTGCCTGTAGTAAAAATGCAGAAAAGGTCAAATGCTCACAAGATAGTGTTTGATTGACGTCACACCAATTCCGTCACTCTTTTGTTCACTTAACAGCAGCGCACCGTTATGTTATACTGATTAAACAAGAAACATTTGACACACATGGATGAAATTTAAAAACTCGTCAATAAAAGTGAAAGAGAAGGAAACTTAGTGATTATTTATACATCTATAACAGATCTGATTATGATAACATCACATAAAAGTTGCAATAATTGCAGTAATTTTGACATCGTACAAAATATCTAATAGCTTATATACTGAGCAGCGTTCGCATGCATGAAGGAAAACTCTGGGAGAATTTAATCCACTCATACTGCGATGATTATGGTCCGTGAGTATGTATAGGCCCTTCCCTGATGCGAATTATACTGATACTTCTAGTCGACCTTTCGAAAAACAGCAATTTGTTCACCCGTCTTCATCAGTTGCTCCTTTTTAAAATCTTGTCCTTTGCCGCTTTTATGTTTTTCTCAAAAGAATAAAGAAAAGAATAAATAGTATCTCAGGGAATATACGTGTATAGTCTATACCTAAATATATTTCAGAGAGGAATAATTCCTACAGTTTGGCATTTCCGCAGATATTGAGGAATGTTGTATTTGTATAGACCAGAACCCAATGTAATGTTTCCCCGTCTTATCAGTGTTCCACAGACACAAAGAAATGACTATAGAGATACATGCTCAGTACACATCTGTCTAGAATATAGCTACGTAACATCAGTCTTTTAAAACAAATACCCGAAGACTGCTTCAGTCGCAGATTTCGACGTAGAAGCACAGCCAACCTGAAAGACAAAAATGTCTATACAATATGCAAGTCCGCATTTTGAGAGAGCAATTCGATGATAGAGGGGCATAAAAACCTGTGCTCGTCTCAAAGGTGATTCAATCATCACGGCCAGCTGGCTAATATTGTGTGATTCATGATCAAAACCGCAATTATAGACCGGCAAAAATTGGGATTTGAGCGAAAGTCCTGCAACAACTGCATTTGACTTTTGGTAACTTTGTTTAGTTGTTTGTTTGTTTTCTTTTATCGAATATTTTGATATTTGTCTATATTTTGTAATCTATTTATGTACTTAATTTAACTTTGTGATGATAATAAATGTGTTGTAAATAAAACTGTAGCAAAACAACAACGTATTGATTGGTTCATAATTTGTATTGATATTTAAATTGATGAAGTATAAATCACGTAAAGTGTCGTGGTGGATACTATGTAGGTAAAAGTAATGAAAAAAAAAACCGATTAGCATACGAAATTTTCATGATGGAAGTTAACGGTAGAACTGCTAGAAGAACTATATAAAGTGTTAACAGAATGATGTCAATTCAGCTTCATTCTCGACGTGAGTTCATTATTTGCCATTAACACATGTATTTTTTTGATAACTGAGTTTTGTATAAGATATTTGGGAATGTGTTGCATAATTATATTTTGTTCTGTAAGTTATGAAGCTCTCAGGTACCAGAGAACAGAACTTCCGCCTCCCAACTCATCTTTGAGAGATGGACGTCATCGTGTATAGGCCTATTACTTACGAGGAAATACGCAACTTGAATACATTCTTAGGACTAAATTGGACTATGTAATACTTTATTTACAACGATGTTTCTATTATTATTGATTGTTTGCTTATAAGTTAAGCGATATTTGGACAAGGATGACTTTACTCATGAAAGCAAATCGATATATATAACAATTGTGCTTGGAGTTCCTGCCTGATGATGGGTATAATTAGTAATCGATAAATGTTATCATTTTCTTATTTTCCTTGTTTTGATTAATGAACAACTTGTTATTCGATGTAAGTTTCTGTATCAATATTATTTGGATGTACTTTAATAAAGACAATGTCTCTTATTCTGCCTACGTATTCCTGAATGAATATACACACGTGAATCACTCGACTGCATGAAATACGGGATAGACGAAAAAAAAAAATCCACATACAATTCAGGGGTAGCGACACATTTGCTATGTGGTGTTGGGTTTTTCGATTACAATGTATTTCCCTTTGCTATTGTATGGTTGTTTCTTCTTTTTTGGGGGGTCAAATATTATGTGTATGGGTGTGTGTGAGTGTATGTGTGTGTGCGCGCGCGTGGGGGGGGGGGGGGTGGGGCAGTTCCGCAGTCCCTGCAAAGTTCATGACGTATTGTCATGCACTTGTTTTTTGGCAAACTGAAATGGCAGGAACTTTTAAATTCAACTCAGTTCTTCTTCTTTTTTTTTTAATATATAGGCCTACTTCATTCACTGGTCGCACTCATGTTGGACCAGTCAAATTCCCATCACTTTTTCGTACCAGGTTAAGATATCGAAAATGCTGAATTGCTAAAATGAAAGCCATATATACAAAGGACCTCTTCTATTTAAAAATATAACATGAACTTGGGAACGTCATCATATATACTTTCAAAATAGACCCCCTGTAATGTACCCTTTATGCTAAATGATTTCCATGATAATTATGATTTGATAAATTATTTCACAATCCATAGCTGTGTTTAAACCTTAAGAGTTTTTTCTTTTGTTTCTACAAACGTTATGAAGAACAATACGTTCTCTCTACCTCGTTCTATTATAACATAGTGAAAAGTGAGCACCGAGAAAATGGAAACCCATTTTCTTTGCTCAAGGTTTTCGCTATACTTAACATTCGTTTCTGCTCCATTTTCCCTTTGTTTTCATTGTATTATATATATATAATATACATATTATTATGATTATTATTAATATTATTATCATTAAGTTTTGCTTTCTAATGAATGCTGACTAAATATTCCTTTTTTTAAGCAATTCAATTTCAATTTCAATTTATTTCACAAACCATTCACATGTGTCACAAACCGCTTGTGGGGACAAGTACATTGCTTTATAATTACAACAAATTGAACAAGGTTGATGTTCACATGAAATGTTGCGTGGGGACCTTGAGAAAGCACAGCTTGTTAAACAAGGTCCCCTCAAAAAGAGAAATATTACATGTAGATGAGTGGAAGTGATATACAGTGTATTGCAAAATAGATGAAGGGCTGAGGTGGAGATTAAACAAAAAACAAAAGGGAGGGGAGGGGAAGGAAGAGAAGAAAAGAAAAATGGAGAGTAGTGACATGTACAGTTAAAGTATAGTGTATATAGGTGTAAATACACACATTGGTCATTGATTAAAGGTCATATTATCATCAATCAACATAAGATGCAAGAAGGTTTTTTTTTTTTTTTTTTTTTTTTTTTTTTTTTTTTTTTTTTTTTTTTTAATCTTTGCTTGAATACAGCCTAAACCGGGGGCAGATCTATAGGTAATTTTTTTCCCAAAGCTTAGGACCAGAATAAATAACAATGTTTTGTGCAAAGGTGCATAGTGCGTGTATAGTCGAGGTATATGGAATAAGTTTTACTGACGAGTAGAGTAGTAACAAAACAGAAAGGGTAGTAGGACATTCATTCACATAAAGGTTTGATACATCAAACATCAAAGATGGAAAAGATAGAAATCATATAGGCCTATTTTCAGTGATTTTTTTTTCTCAAAAATATATTTGAAGTGTAACGCATAATTTCAAAATGTCAATGTCTATTGAATTAAGTGTAATCGCAAAGAAAGAAAAGGAAACAGAAAAAAAAAAATGCCACTCTCTCCCTCAGAAACACATTTTCTATACACCTGTATTGAATTCCACTCCCTCCAACTTCACCTCGCCTCCGCTTTCCCCAGCACCCTTCCTCACCCCTTCTAGGCCTATTACACTGTATTATACTGCTAATACAAATAGATCTTCTCAAGTTTTTCACAAGAAAACACCATAAATTTTTATAATTTTCATGACGAGCGAGGCGGAAGTTTTTTTTTCCCTAATGTATATTAGAACTTTAGAAAAGAAATGATAATTTCGATAATAATAATAATGACAGGAGAGAAAAAATTAACAATCGATTCCAATGTATTTGATCGATATAAAGCAATTAATCGTTTTCAAAACGATGGAAAAGAAAATGTCCGCTTCGGTGAAAGATTTTCCGCATACTTGTGTAAAGTGACAATTCAGCTTTAAAATCACCTTTCAGAATCATTTTATTTTATGAGAGATCGTGAGAAGGTAAGTATTGTCATATACAGGAACACTCAGAACGTGATTTTTAGTAGTAGCACCGACAGAAAATTGTGGTCACCATGTTTGTGTTGGCGCGTTCTAATTCTGCACGTATGGTATGGATCTGTTACATGGATGTGGAATGAAGTAACGTGCAATTTGTCCGCTGCTGCCAGTGTACTTAGACGTGTAATTATGCAATCCGCGGATGATCCGCCATTGCGTGCTATACTGTAGGCCCTACTTGGTGCTCCCCGTGGGCTGAACAGTAACAGTCAGGCCAATATTTAAATGAGTGTTAACGGTAGACTTTCTACTCCGAATCCTGTTCCTTCACCGTGACATTTTGGCAAATATGGGTAGGGCCTAGCCCGTAAAATGGCGTAGGGACCTAACTTGACCGAAAGATCGGTCTGTATCTGTCCGTCGGGGAATGTTCCGCGGAGACTTCGTCTGGCTTCACGGATCCCGATCCCCTCCGCAGACAGCGTTAATGGCAAAATATAAAAAGAGTCCTCCGGACAGACGGTCATACTGGATCTTTCTGTCTAGGACCTAACCTGTTAAGGTTAATGTTTGCGAACAATTAAACTCTATCGCCTGAGCTCTGTAACTACTGTTGGGAGTCTTTTTTTTTTCTTCTTTCAGAATATCTCTAACCAAGTTAAAATTGATATAACGTAGCGTAAATAGGCCTAAGCTAAAATAATAATAACAAAAGCAGTAGGGCCTAACTCAACTGTTTGGGTCTAAGTTAGTTGGACAACTGACTGAGTGAGCTGAGCTGAGTGAGGGATACCGGGAGTGAGAGACATCCAACTGTTTTTGTTTTGTTTTGTTTTGTTTTGTCTTGTTTTGTTTCGTTTTGTTTTTTTCGGGGGGGGGGGGGGGGAGGGTGCAAGAAAGTGAAATATTGTTGAAAGTACTGGTACACCAGTGAACATTTCAGAAGAATACCAGGAACTGGCATTCAGAGTGGGTAAAGAAGTTTTATATCCATGCAACTAGACTATTTTTTGTTCTCAAACAGTTGATTATGAATATGTGCAAAGGAGAGAGCTGATAGTGGTAACATCACCTCACAATAGGCATTTTCACATCAGCCCGATGTTTCGAAATAGCGCGCTATTTTCTGACTTGGGAAATTTTCCCGATAGCGAAATACAGGGGTGTATCCAGGATTTTTTCTGGGGGGGTCGTAATCAAAATTTTTGGACCTTTACCTTTGCAAGGGAGCGGACCGACCGAGCGGGGGGAGGGTGTGGGAGGGGGGTGTCCCCCCCCCCCTCCCACGGTAGGGAGTTTTTGAATTTTATGTCTTAAAATGGGGCCATTTGGTGCATACAAAAGTGACTTTTTCGGCATGGCAGTGCGGCTTAGAAATAAGGTAAATTATGGCATATTAAAACTAAGTTACGAAATTTACACCACCTGGTCACTTTTTTTTTTCCCTGTTGTAGGCCTATGTAGAGTAAAATGCCCTAAAAAAACAAAAATGTCTTTTACAAAAAGTGGACCTTTGAAAATTGGGGGGGGGGGGGGTCGTACGACCCTCTCGACCCCCCCTTGCATACACCCATGAAATAGCGCGCTATTTGATAATGTGAACACAATTTAGGGGGCTAATTGTATTGCTCTTAGTCTGATTGAGAAAATTTCTCGACTCCAACTCGGGAAATTTCTGAAATAGCGGGATAGTAGAGCGCTATTTGTTAATGTGAAAACGACTCGAGAAATTAGCGCGATGAATCCCATCATGTGTAGCGTGTGTGACCCGATCGATCGAGACACACTGCACACAAATCATGAGGAATTTCTGAGAGGGCACATACATTACTGATGCTGTTTGCACATACTCGGCTGTCGAATTAGCTATTTTAAAATTTCTAACTATTCGGGCTACCCCCTCTTCGGGCTGATGTGAATAAGAAATGAAATAGCGCTCTAATTCGCAATCGCGGAAAATATTTTGAGCTTGAATTTTTATCGGGCTGATGTGAAAACGCCTATTGAAGTCACAATTTTCCATTGATTGTCTACCCCCCCCCCCCCCTCCAAACCAAAAGTAACAAAATTAAATTTGACTTGGTAGGTCTGAAGGTAGATCTAGAGGGATGGTGTGGGATCCTAGTATTGGCTGAGATATGATTCAGTTTTTACATTTTTGCAAGATACATGTAGGCCTACTTAGAAACCAAACCACTTTATGAAAATGTTAAAGAGCATACATTTCTAAGAAGAATACAAGGTTTATTTGATGAAATTGGTTTTGAAATGGCCGAGATACGGTACCCAAAAACAAAGTAAAACAAAGTGATCATAATGAATGGTGGGCCCCACCTCTATCACTTTGTTTTGGATACCTCGAGCATTTCAAAACCAATTTTCATCAAATACCGTAATGAATTCCTCTTAGAATTAGAATATGCTCTTTTGTATTTCATAAGAAATTTCTCATTTTCTCAAGAAATCATCATCAAAAAGCGTTGGAAACCTGAAACCCCATATCTCAACCGAAACTATACCAGCGCCTTTAAACTCTCAGGAAGCTCTGTAACCATGGTAACAACATTCTCCTGATTCTCTATCACCAAACCATTTAAGAGACAAGAGGTTCAACATGGACGACTTGGGAGATCAGACCAGGGAGGAAGACCATCTGGAGCTGCAGCAGGAGATCCAGCAAATCCACAGGGTGCTGGGTGAGAGCATCGACGGGGAGGAGGATGAGGACGCTTCCTCTGATGATGAGGATGAAGATGACGATTCAGATGATGATGAGGACGTTCTTGTAATGGGTGAGCTTTATCACAGAGCTGTAATCTTCAATGGGATTATGTGTAGTATTTTTATTTCTGGAGAAAACATAAAGACCTCATAGATGCCCATCCCCACCCCCCACCCCCCCCCCCCCCCCCCCCCAGACACACCCGCATACACTGAAACACATGGGCATGCTGAAATCTGATACTGTTTTTTTTTTTTTTTATGCCTCCGCCACGAAGTGGTGCCGGAGGCATTATGTTTTCAGGTTGTCCGTCCGTCCGTACGTATGTCCGTACGTCTGTACGTACGTCCGTACGTCCGTCCGCTTTCGTTTACGCGATAACTTGAGTAATATTTACTGGAATTTTACCAAACTTTGTCCAAGTATGAAGTATGATGGGGCAATTATTTGATTGGATTTTTAGTGAAATCGGCTAAAGGTCAAAGGTCAAAGGTCAAGGTCAAATCATGAAATTTTATCCATTTACGCGATAACTCAAGACTGGATGGAGCAAATTTCACCAAACTTTGTTGGAGGATGATGTATGATGGGACAATTACTTGATTAGTTTTTCAGTGAAATCGGACAGAGGTCAAAGGTCAAAGATCAAGGTCAAATCCTAAAATTTATCTGTTTACGTGATAACTCAAAACTGGATGAAGCAGCTTTCACCAAACTTGGTCCAAGGATGATGTATGATGGGACAATTTGTTGAGTAGATTTTAGTGACATTGGCAAGAGGTCAAAGGTCAAAAGGTCAAGGTCAAATGCTACAAATGTTGCAATTTCCCCCATATCTATGCAATGCCCAAAGGTATTTTCTTGAAACTTGGTGTGGACATGTACTACTGCGTAAAGATTCTCCAGAGAGAGTTTCATGTCATAAGGTCAAAGGTCAAAAGGTCAAAGGTTAGGTGAAAATGTTGCAATATCACTTTTCTTGCAAATGGTTCAATGTATCTTCGTGGAATTTGGTACATATGCATGTACTGTCTGGCAGGGATTATCTAGGGAATTTAGGGGTCATGGGTCGATAGTCAGGGGTCAAAGGTCAAGGTCAACTCCTCAAAATTTTACTATTTCCCTCATATACTAGTATATGCAATGCTTGTATTATTAGTTTCAAAACTTAATACATGCATTACCTAATGGAGATTCTCCGGGAAATTTTGATTGATTGATAATGGTTTATTGGAACAAACATGCAAAGTAGTAGCCCGAAGGCTAAATTATAATGCATCACATGAAAAACGTATGAATTACATCAAACAACAGACATTATATAAACATTTTAACAATAGGAAATACACCACATTTCCTTATGATTGATTCAATGCAATATAAAAATTCAATAAATATATTTTAGATATCATCTGTTTAAAAAAAAAAGAAGAAAAAAAACAACCTCATTAACCATTAACACTTTGATACTCAAATAACTGTGTTTGCATTCATTTTTAACTGAACTTAACGTCAATTCCCCAAATCCAATTACTCATATCAATTATTACAGAAAACACAAAACAAAGAATACTTTACAATACGAATACACAAACTAATAAATTATTTCTTATTGCACAAACACCGTATGATATAAATTCATGAGGGTGAGTATCCTACTCATAAGATACCTGTACATTAAATAACCATATTTCACCTATTTCCCCCATATAAACACCTATTTCATAATCCCTACTATCTCCTCCACAATACAACTCCATGTACAATCCAATCCCATAACTGCGAAACACATTATATCTCAACATAATACCACTATCTAATTCACATAAAAACATCAAACAGTAAAGACATAAATTCATAAAATGAGCATTAACGTGAACATATACTGGCAATAAGATATACTGGCAATAAGATATAACATAAATTTCCAGCCAGAAGGTCAAAGGCCAGGTTTCAATGCCCCCCCCCCCAAAAAAAAAAAAAAAAAAAAAAAAAAACCACACACACACACACACAAATCTATTTTGTACCATCATCACACTCTTTCTTCATACCTTGGAAATTACTCAATGCATAAACTTCCCCAAAATTCCCCAAATATGTGTACCTGCACTCTTAGAAAATTATAGCAAACCCAGTTCAAGACATTTCTGACAAACATGTCATTTCAATATTTTGCCAGTTATGTGAAACTGTCATGGATCACACATTGTGAAGACATTGTACTATACGCCTATTGGGAGAATCATGCATTATGGCGGAGGCATCAGTCGCCATAGCGACATTTCTAGTTTTTTTGGGGGAAATTCGGAAATACTCGTGGTGCATTTACAAATGCGCACAAAAATACTTTTATACATGTAGAGTGTCTTGTACATTGATATTCTGTTAGTTGACAAGTGTATGTGTGTATTGGAATGGTAGCTAATCTGCCATAGAAATGGGCTCAGTTAAAGAGGAGACAGTGTTGAGAATGCGCATTTTGATTCTATTTTGTTCTTCATCGTAATTATGAAGTATTACCGTGCTGCAGCATGGTTAAGTCCTAACACTGTTTATATTTATCACCATTCATTTCCAGACCTGGATAAAAATGAACGCATATTAAGAAGTGTAGCCCAACTCCAGAAGAAGGTCAGTATATTATGATGAAGAAAGGTTGTAAATTTGTTGGAGGTTACAATGAAAAATCTCATGGAAAAAACAAAAACAAAAACAGAACACATAGGTTTGGTATTACCTTCTCATGGCAAAGCTTAAAAAGATGTACAGTGAATAACATGTAATCATCGTTTTGTTCTGTTTTGTTCTACTTCTAATGAACACCAGGATTTTTTTTCACTAATTTTTTTTTTCAGAATTATATTATTGTTTTTCTTTTCCATCACTGAATATCAAGAAGTAATTATTCAAATAAAGAGAGTGTAACCTAAAGTTTTATCAGACTCTTTTTTTTTTCAGTTTTCATAGTTAGATAACAAACAACTAAAAAAAAATAACACATAAGGGACACTCCAATGTCAACTGGAGGTGATAGAATTTTATCTTATGGGTAAAAAACAAAAAATTGAAAGGATTATACAGTGGACTCCCATTATAACATATAGTCCTCATGGACTGGCAGTTTTCTTTCACTTCTATCAAAATTTAGTTAAAAGACATTAAGTGGATAATAGTGCGGCCTATAGATTCTTCTTTTGTCATAACAGGAATTTTATTATAACCGTTTTTGTTACAACAGAAGTGCACTGTTAGTAAATGAAAACACTGAAAATACAATTTTCCAATTTTAGGCAATTATTCTTTGGCTGTACCATCTTATTTATCTGTTTATTCGGCATTATTGTCTGCTGTTTTATAAGCGGGTTGCATGACATATCAAGTTTTGTTGTTTATTGAGCATAGATCATCATAGAGGTCTCTCCTGCTACCAGCCGTCCCCTTGAGGTGCCTGCCGAGCCCCCCAGAGACCTGGAGCCAACGGCTGAGAATCTTCTGCAACTGAACCTAAGCTACCAGGACCAGCTGTGCAGTGTGCTTGATCTCATCAAGGAGGTCAGACAAAAGAACCACATCACTCAGGTAATGGCCCCCCCCCCCCCCACCTCATCACCTCCCCTCCTCCTCCCCCTGCATCACAATTACACAAGACTTCATAGATTTGTCACCTACAGCTTTAATCATTAAAAATGTGATTTTTTTTTTTTTAACCTCATGTTCGCTCTCTTTTTAATAAGCTAAAATATAGTGACACTACATTGCACGAACTATACTATTATTTTGATGTTTGTAATATATTCACACATTTTGTTTGGAAATTAAAATAAAAGAGGAATGAATGAATAGTTCTCAGAAGGGCTCAAAATTCATCTTCCACCTTGTGGAATTTGCTTGCAATGTATCAAAAAGCTGTAAAAAGATACTTGTCTGGCTGACACTACTTGCCAGGATAATGAGTTGTTTTCGAGTGTGTTGAGATCAAAAGTATGTAGTAATAAGAGTCTTTACATGCAACTTTTATTCCTGAAGCACCCATTCTGTCCAGAAGTGGGTAGATATAACACTATAAGTGTGTGATGATGGAAATATGCCCTATATATCAGTGAATATGGTCTACATTCAGTTTTAATCAATGGTACATTGTATGTTCTTTTAATTTGCAGGTTGTCAAGTCTGATGTGTATTTCCCATTAAAATTCTTTTGTTTTATTGGCACTAGTGTGACCATGGATGTAGGTGTGACACAGCTCCTACTACTTAATTATGCCAATTAAATACAAGTAAACTGTAGCTTTATTCACTACAACTGCAGCCTTTGTACCTAGGACTATAAACAGAAAAAAAATTGTTTGTGACAATTTGTGTAACTTTACGTATTGGTGATAATTTAAGCTTTAAAGTGATCTCTACATGTCCAGTTGCTTCAATGGTACCCTTGGCATGAGAGTAATGAGATGTGAGAGATTAAAAAACAAACATACACACACTCACACTCACACACACAAACACACACACACAGACACAGACACACACCATTTATTGACAGGCTATCTTCTCTCTTTGACTTTGATTGCAGAAAAAAGTGTCTGAAAAGACCAGCTCCTTAATCAAAGGAACAAGGCCCATGTTGCACTTTCAAAAACACTACTTTTCTGGAGAGAGAATGCAGGTAAGTTTTAAGTGTAACATGATTTCTCAGTCACTCTGCTCAGCACTTTGCCTGGTGCATATAGATGCTAACCAAAGGTTGTATAATATAATGTCACTGAGGACAGTGTCAATTACTTCCATGTAGAACTTAAATCTACGAGTTGTCCTGTCTTGTTGATGTAATGAATAGTGACCATTCCTATTTGTGTGAGCATCGGTACTAAAGCGTGTTTATAGAAATACTTTTTAGATCTCCAAGCAACATATTATTTGGTTTACAGCATTGCCATCAATTCCGCTTTTCTTTAATAAACATGTCATACATAATAATAATGATAATAATAATAATAATAATAATAATAATAATAATAATAATAATAATAATAATAATAATAATAATAATAATAATAATAATAATAATAATAATAATAATAATAATAATAATAATAATAATAATAATAATAATAATAATAAAAATAATAATGACAATTATCATTATTATTATTGTTATTATTATTATTATCGTTATTATTATTATCATTACAGATCAGCAGTTGTAGGAGATTGAAATGAAGTGATTATAAGGAGAAGTTAAAGTGCACTGATGCCAGGGTATACTTCAGGGATCTTGTCCCTGTGATATGATGAAACAGATAGTGCCATTGTCATGTGTAGTTTTTTTCACACAGCTGGATTGTTTCTTTACAGAGATACAATTTTACTAACTGCACATATCAATCAGCATAATCTTTAAAATGTTTATTGATTGCATGCCCCATTATTGTTATTTTTTTTATTGTGAATAATCACTTAATGATTGTATATAGTGTGTGCTGAGAGTATGTAGATCTATGCTTCAGTCTATGTGTGCGGATGTGAACATGCAGAATTTTTTGTTGTTTTAAATTATTCTAGAAGTAGTCATGTGGATGATAATATGTCTGACACTTCAACTTATGTTCCTAGTTCCAATGTATTTTATGTCATTGCAATGTATTGTGGCCTTTGGGCTGTGATTTTGCAAATTCTACCAATTAAATCATTCCAATAATAATGATAATGATGTGTTTGATCTTGCATGTGTTGTCTCTTCTATTGAAGACTGCTCCACTAAGTGATGAGGCGAAGCAGATCAAAGCGCATGAAATTCAGAATCCGTTTGTTGGGCAACTAAGAACATGTAAGTGACTGAGCACATTTTCTATCGATACTATTTTTGCCGTCATCATAATCAATGATGGTCATCATCATACCCATACTCTACATGTAATCCTCCTCAATAATCTTTCACATGATCAAACAATATTTCCCTAAATTGAGGATGTTATTATCACCTTCATCATGACCTTTCACCCCAACCTGTCTTCATTGTCATCATAATAATTCACCTTCATCTTCATACCATCCACATCACTAACACGCTCACACTCTCTCCCTCTCTCTTTTTTCTCTCTTTCCCGCTCTCTCTTTCCTTAAAGGACAAGTCCACCTTAAGTTCATAGACATGTGGATTTAGTGAAGGCAACAATATTTGTAGAACACATCAGTGAAATTTTGGGGAAAATTAGACCGTCCGTTCAATAGTTATGAATTTTTAAAGAATCTGCGCAGTCACTGCTGGATGAGAAGACTACCAGAGTGTATGATGTCACATGCGTACAATGATATAAGGAAAATAAAGAGAATTTCACAAACTTTACTTTTTGAATAAAGTGCACATTTCTTCAACTAGTTACTGACGTATGTTAAGGGTAATATTATTCCCCTTGCCTTCTGAAAGAGAGAAGTCAAGTGTTCTTTTGTTATGCGAGAAAAGTAAAAATATGTTGAATTTTCTTTAATCTTCCTTTATATCGTTGTACTCATGTTACATCACAAGCCATAGTGGTCTTCTCATCCAGCCTTTATTAAGCAGAAACTTTAAAATCTCATAACTTTTGAATGGATTGTCCGATTTTCCTCAAACTCTCACTGATGTGTTCTACTAAAATTGCTGCATTCACTCACATGTCTATGAAGGTGAACTTGTCCTTTAACTTTTTATTCCATGAGCATCACATACCTGCCAACTGTTCAGTTTTAATCTGAATATTCAGATTTTTCACTGAAAGAAAACACATTAATTTCAGTGTGTTCTGATTTTTTGGAAATATCTGTTAATAGTAAATCATATGAAATTTATGGAAGTTCAGATTCTTAAATAATTTTTCTTTGTTTGTTCAGATTTATTAAGTCTCAGGGTTGGCAGGTGTGGAATCATGTTGGATACCCTTGTTTTCTTTTATTGTATCAATGTCTTTCATAATTGATTGCCCAACAGTCAAGCTTCGTGCTTGTTGATAGCAATCATTCTGTATGGAAATTAAATTATGTAATGCATATGATTACGTTACAGATGTATTAATATTAATGAAAATTGTTGAAAATAGTCATAGTACTAAATAATGCCATATTACAATGTTAATGAAGCTGCTGAGAATTGATGTACTGGTAAATAAGTGCCATACAGACTGTAAATCAAATCAAATCAAATCAAATCATGTCAAATCTTAATCAGAACAAATCATTATTGTTTGCATGACTATCACCACCTTACTACCTGACTACCCTAGTCAGTGGATTCTCACTGACTGCTGCATGGAATCTCCTTGATTGTGATGGGTGAATGTTTGCAGCCCTAGTACTGCAATCATCAAGTGTCTTGATGTGAATACATAGGAAGCACCCTTGTTCCTTATGCAATTTTGGAGCATGACTTGGAGTCCATGCATATTGAATCGTTTCCAACAGGGGCCTTACTCGTGATCCTGTTTGTGTAGATTGTGCTCACTTTCTGTCAACGTCAATTGCCGTTCCGCAGGGACGGAGGAAGAAGACACCGCCCTCTATGAGGGGGTGCGTAATGATGGGCTCCAGCGGTGCATGCAGCCGCTGATGGCCAGGCAGGAGCTGCTGTTTGAGAAGCGACAAGCCGCTGAGGAGGAGGAGAAGAGGACCCTCACCAAGGAGATCAACAGCATCATTGAAAAACTGGAGGAAATGAAGTAAGGGGGAGAATTTTGATTGAACTTTGACCTTTTATATGCCATTTTATTTGATAGCCAGTAGGAAAGAAGTTAACCCATTGAGGATGGGCTGATTTTGCTATAGCACGCATTTCCCATAGACATCACTCGAGACTCGTTCTCAACGGGTGAAGTAAATGCTTACAGATCAAACAGCCACAAGGCCAACAGTTCTGTGCCATTGGATCTATATGTACGCAATGAGGACCATACGTAATATGGGTACATGTACTACCATGGCTGACTAGGGACTTTCACTGATGACCTTGCAATTTAGAGCTCATTCAGAACTTAATCTAAGCAGGGTTATTAGGAAATAATAACCCTGTATTAGGTTCACAGTCAAAAATTCTAAAAGTCCTCCATATAATATTTTGAAGAGGTACCTGAGCTGCTTAACATAATTCCCTCATAGATGGTGTAAATATCAGTGTTGTTCTACAGGGCATGTCACTGACAGAGACCTTAGTTAATGACATCATGGCATGGTTGGGTGCATCAGCTGACTTTAAAGAATGGGTCAAGAGAATCCTGCAATCTCATTGGTTGAGAGCAATTTGTCAATTTTTACTGGCAGCACGCTTGATCACTGGTGATAGATGCAGTAAACATTTTGTCACGTGTACTTGTAACAGAGAATCATGCACTTAGCAAAAGTGTTCATGCATTTAGCAAGAGATGGCTTGCTGTTCATACAGTAGGAACAAGTAGGTTGTGTTTGCACACTTAGAAAGCGTTTGCGCACTTGGCAAGAGATGGCTAGCCTGCATCAGTACCATGCATCATTTAAAATTGTCATGCATTATTGATTACTGATGCGTGGTTTCATCTTTGGCAAGCCAAAAAGAAAGACTTGCAAATTGTCAGAAATATGATTAAAACAATAGATTTTGGGCAAAATTTGTCACCATTCTATAGAACAAATGACCTAGATGTCTTTTGTCTGAGTCAGAAGGAATACTGTGCATGTGGTAACTATGAAATTTAGCCTTAACCCACATGGCTTTGCCTCATGGGTTAAGAATTCCATAGTTGCCTTATGCACACAATTCCTGCTGTTGCATTCAGACCTGTGCATCATTTGTATGTTGTGACGTCTTTTGTGAAATTATACATAGTTATTGAATGTATTCTCCTCAACCTGGAGTCTCAAGTTGCAGTCTTGATTTAAACTTATATGAAAGTAATTTCCAAATACTTTCATGAGAGGTAATATTAGTTTTTAGTCTTTTTATGCCTCCGCCAACGAAGTGGCCGGAGGCATGTTTTTGGGTCGTCCGTCCGTCCGTCCATACGTACGTCCGTCCCGTTTTGTTTTTGTCGATATCTCAAGAACCGTGTGGTGGTTTTACGTCAAACTTGGTATGAGGGTATATCCTGGGGGGATAATACTTTGTTTGGATTTAAGGGTCATGGGGTCAAAGGTCAAGGGTCAAAGGTCAAGTGAAAATGTTAAAATTTAACTTTTTTCTCCATATCTCACAGATATTTCAAGATATATCTTCATGGAACTTAATATATATGCATGTACTGACTGACAGTGATCATTTAGGGTATTTATAGGTCATGGGTCAAAGGTCAGGGGGTCAACTCATCAAATCGTCATTATTTCCCTCTCATCTATGCAATGCCTGTAGAATTTTTCCTTGAAACTTATTGTATGCATGTATTACCCAATACAGATTCTCTTGGAAGTTTCTTGTCAAAAGGTCAAAGGTCAAGAGAAAGTGCTAAATTTCACTTCTTCTTTAAACTTATAAAAGGGTCAAAAGTTGGGTACAAATCCCTAAATACCTGCACTCTTATTAGACAGTATAGCCATTCATCCAAATAAACCTAGTTCAAGGAAAGTGAACTTTCAATGCATTTGTGACAAACCTGTCATTTTTAATATTTTGCCAGTTATGTGAAACTGTCATCACACATTGTCAAGACATTGTACTATAGGCCTGTTTGGAGAACCATGCATTATGGCGGAGGCATACCAGTCGCCATAGCGACATTTCTAGTCTTACATATATTTGCAAACAATAATTTCATCATTCAACACCTTTTCATTAGTCTTCATTCTTCTGCCCTAAAATTCAAAGGCTGTGTAGAGTAATATGATTAAGATATTAACAAGGCATGTACCTAACTGCAGGTAAGACAGAAGCTTACTGCTTATTAAAAGATTTTATATGAAATCTCTCAACAAATGCTGGTGATATTTATCACTTTTCTGTGCAGTACCACTGCCAAGGAAGAAGAGCTACTTGGTGACAGACTGCGTGATGTTGATTGGCTGAAGATTTCATCACTTCATGTAAGTCTTAAGGCATACAAGTGGTCGACTGTGTCTAAGCTTTTTGTCCTGTTCGTATCACAAATGATAAGCTGTCCTTGTAAAAAATAATGCATTGATGGCTTCCATATCAAGCAAGTAATTAAGAATATCATCATTTCTTTCTTTCGTAAATTTTAATAAAATGAAAGTTTTATCGTTGAAAGTAAATGAAGAATGATTTGTCATCAGTTGTGAATCTATGGGAGTGTAAGGGGTTTAAAAATGCTTTGGGTTCTTTGTTTTGTTTTTGTTTTTTCTGTTGGGGAGAGAAGTGACAAAAAAAAGAAGAAGTGAATTTTGTTAATTTTTTTTTTTTTTTTGCTTTACTTGTCAGCTGATTTTAATAATATTAATAGTAAAAATAGTGGCCTCTTATAATGCACTGAAGTCCATCAGGAATGATGGTCATGGCAAGAGAAGTGGCAGCAGAAAATCTGGAGACCTTTTTTTTTTCTCTGTCTTTGCTTGTCAGCTGATTTTGGGAGAGATGTGACAGCAAAAAATGTGAAGACTTTTTTTTCTTTATATTGCTTGTCACCATCCATTGTCATTGGATCGACCCCTGCCAAAGCTGACAGGTGGAGTTTAGGGAACAAGCTTTTCTATTCTCTTCTCCTCTTTAACAGCTGAATGGGCTAAGGACCAGCGTCGAGTGTCAGCTGCGCTGGCAGAACCACCTTCACCCGTCCGTCACGAACGGTCCCTGGTCTGCGGAGGAAGAGAGGAGGCTGGATGAGATTGTGGAGGAGCATCAGGGGCGGGACTGGAAAACCATCGCTGAAAAATTGGGAGTAAGCCAGTCTTCCAAATCAAAACCTATCTTAAAAGGGGAAGTTTTCCCAGACATGCATGTGGTTTGAGTAAATGCAGCAATATTAGTAGAAGGCGTCATTGACAGTTTGAGGAAAATGTGCCAATCTGTTGAAAAGTTATGAATTTTGGAAGTTTTGGTGGCAACAATGCTGGATGAGAAGATTACTGCAGTCTGTGAAGTCAAAGCTTTTAACAATGATATGAAGGAAGTATAACAAGAATTAAAGAAAATGTAATTTTTCTGGCATAATGAAGAGCAATTAGCATACTTTTATTCAGAATGCATGGGAAATTATATTACCCTAAACATATGTCAGGAACAAGGCAAAAACAATGTGCACTTTTTATAAAAATTAAATTTTGTGGAATTTTTGTTATATTTTCTTTACTTGGTTTTTCTGCAGTGACATCAAGAAGTGAAGTAGTCTTCTTGTCCAGTGTTGGTGCCTTCAAAACTTAAAAGATTCATTACTTTTTCAACAGATTTGTCAGAATTTCCTCAAACTTCATTTATGTGTTCTACTGATATTGCTGTATTCACTCAGTCCACATGTATGCATGGAGAAACTTCCCCTTTAAATCGATTTTATGAGCTGTCAGCAAGGAACCAGGTGTAGTCCAAGACAAAATCTTGCCCTCTCCCTTCCCAATTCCATCTTATCAAGGCATTGGTGCAAGGCTACAAATCAAGAGCAAAAGTATCATCAGCAACAGAGGGTTTGTTTTATCTGAAGAAATAGCAGCATGTCAGAATATTTGCAATAGCTTTAAAAGGTTAGATAATGCATTGAGTTACTGAATCGCGGGATGCACTGTACTGCTGTTTTCTTGTCAGCATTTCATAATGCAGCAGTGTAGATATTAGTGTGTTTGAAATTCAAATATCAATTTGATTAGTTGTATACTTTTCCTTTTGATTTTACAAGATACAGATGCACATCTGTAAGGTTATACTGAATCTCAAAGTTTGTATAGATATAGGATATACACTGTAGGCCATGAAAGAGGTTGAGAAGTTGCAGTAGAAATTATCACGGTTTGTTGGGGACTACTTAAATGTTTAGATGTGTTGACAAACTGCATAATTTCATCTGTTCACATTCTTTCATGCATTCAGTGACTAGTTCTGTGCCGTTTCCTACCATACGCAGCTGTTGAAATACATATTTCCTTGATAATGTCTATTTTTGTGTCAAATATGCATGAGATTGCTCCAAGGAGTATCTGTTTCAAGTCATATTTGTGTTACTCACTTTCTTTGCCCACTAGAATGTTATATGTTATAGCAAGAAAAACAGTTAGAGAATCTGTAATATTTTTTATCTTAGTATTGGGTCCATGATCATTATCTTTTTCCCCCATTTTCATCTTTAGACTAATAGAGCTGCCTTTCAGTGCTTCACAAAGTACCAGGAACGCGAAATATTGGCGTACACAAGACGGTAATTATCGTTGATGCCACTTCTATCCATTAAGACACAGATAATCTGTCGTCACCTTTTGCCTTTAAATGCTCCGGACTATTTAATAGAATCTTTCAAATGTTCTTTGTACATTTTGATGAAATGAATTCAGCTTGGCCACTTACCATGGACGTGTGATGGCAATTTTTGTACTTGTGCCTGAAGAAGTACAAAAATTGTCATTACACGTCCATGGTAATGGGCAAGCAAAATGTAATCCTCTGAGGGCATGTGTCAGTAGCTGCAGTCACATTGGCAAAAGATTCGTGAAGGTTAAGATCATGCAGTCTTTGCGATCTGTGGTCCTCCATCCACACTGGCAGCCAAACTTCTCCATCTTGAAGTTCTAGTACATGTGTGCAAGAAAGAAGAAAGAGTACACTAGCTAATAATTGTGACTTAGCAATGCACACAAGTGCATCCCATTGAGGCACCACCCAAAAACCACTGATCAATGCCACAAACAGATGGTGGACTGGTCATGTGACAAACTTTGCAAAATTTCAGTAGTGTTCAATTATCCCCAGTTTGCCAGTGTGATGGTGGCTATTGTAACCATGTGTCAGATGTGATGTAGATGTGAAAAATATAATTTTCAGTTCTCCCTTTAAATAGTTTCTTTGACTTCATAGGATGTCTTCTAGTTGCTTTAGGATATGTCTATGTTTATAACCTCATTGCCTTAGGAAACCTCTGGGATCTTGTGCAAAATTTATAGAATTTTTAGAAAGTCACAATAGCAGGCTAATTCCATGTTAAAAGTATGCCCATTAGACAAATATTGATAAATCTGTACTGCAATAGAAAGTTATATGGAAATATACCGGTGTGTTTTCTCCCAAATCTCTAGCCATAAGGTCATGATTTCATGTTCAATATCCTTGTCCTACCTTTCATATTAGTCCTTTACCCAAAAATTTGTTTATTTTTTATTTGTTTGCATACAGTTTTAAAGGGGAAGGCTAGTAACTGATCAGTGGGAATCAGTGGAAATGCTGGGAGATGATTGTTCCAATCCAATTCCAATGTGCAGATTAATGCTCCGTCACTGACCAGGGATGCTAACCTGGAAGCATTAAACTGCACATTACTTGAATATGAGACCATTCTGAAGCAAATCATTTTCACACAACAATAGATATACAATGAACTCTTGAATGAATCCCATAAGGATTGGAACAATCATCTCCCAGCATTTCCACTGATTCCCACTGATCAGTTACTAGCCTTCCCCTTTAATGTATTTCTTTTTCTTACATACTGCTCATATTCTGGCGTATTAAGACAGTCAAAGTAAAAGATATTTATGCGTGTTGATTTTCTTCTGTTTGAGTGTGGAGTTATAGAGTGCAGGAAAGTACATTGTCTTGAAACTGAATAAATTTTTTTATCATCCAACTCTTTACTTCCTGCTATGCTGTCCAGACCTTTCACTAGGGAAGAGGATGCCCTTCTCACGGAGCTGGTCAGACGATTCCGGATTGGATCTCAGATTCACTTCAACAAAGGTATAGTAGGGAGCAGTTTTGTAACTACAAAACTTATGCTGTGTTTACACCATGGTCCCGGCGACCACGGCGGCCCTGTTTGCTCGAAACGTAATGCGCCATGGGTAGATGGGATATTCTCCTGTTTTTTCCCTCAGTATTCTAGTCTTGGTTGTTCCAGTCCTCGCTCAGGTGAACATGTAGCTTTCAGATGTCAGACAGTGTCTGGTCAGGGTAGACTACATAATATTTCCATTGTCTCCCGCTATGAACTGCCTCCAAGTTTTGTTACGACCTGTTATATACTGTCACGCTTTGTTGCCTTCACTCCGTTTTATTACAGCCTACAAGGTTTCTCATAAGCAATGGGACTGCTGTGGCAACTTTTTTGACAGTCGAAAAATCTGACATTTTACATTTTCATCTTCTTCTTGAGAACCCCATGACCGATTTTCACCAAACTTGGCAGGTAGCATCCCTAGGAAGATACACTTATCTCAATATGTTCAAATGGGCACCATGCCCCACCTGGGGGCCCCCAGGGAGCCCAAACCCCCAAAATTTAAGGAATCTTTAAAAATCTTCTCTAGAACCAGAAGTGATAGAGCTCAATTAATACTATGAGTTATTACATGACTGTAGTTTCAAGTTTGTTCATGGTGGAATTAAGGGTGCCCCTCTTGGGAACGAGGGGAGGGGGTGGTGAAGATTCTGTACATAATGGCCTATGGTTCCCTGAAAGGTACAGCAATATTGCTCTCATTTCAATAAACAACTTTCTAAATAATGTAAGTTTGCCCACTGCATGTTAATTTTTTTTGTCTATTATAAGTTATGTTTATTTAATAGCCTATTCACCTGTTGAAGACAAGTCCCGAGTATACTCGGTCAGGTGTCTTTTGGAAACGTATGTTGTCGCAAAATCAACAGGTTAAGACTTTACAAAGAGAATGGTGTATCACAGAAGTAGTTCTGGCATGCTTCTGTTGACCTTTGACCTCTTTCAAATTACATTATCCTATATGGATACAAGAAAATATTGAACTATGAAAATAAAATGGACAGGCGGTTTTAGGCATTTTATGGAGTAATAAGACGGGTGGTTTCCAGCATTTCGGTGACTATAGGGTGAAGTCGGGGACTAATGTATGCAATGCTGATGTGTATCAAGAACTTGCCATCTATTTGAATGTTCTTTTGACCACAGTGGCCTATTTCATGGATCAGAGAGACAGAAGAAAGATTCATGAACGGTGGATCAAGAAGTTGGACCCGAGGTGCAGGTCAGGATTCTGGACGAGAGGAGAGGACGAGGTAAAGTCTGACCGTTGACTTGCAGCAAATAGTAAAGGCCATGGTAGAACCCTCTGTTTTGAGTCAGTCAGTGTCATAATAAATGATAAAGTACTGTTTTACTAGTGGTTTCACCAATCATGCCCTGAAGCGAGACTGGCTAGGGGGAATCATGGAAGATACTCCAGTCTCATGAATGGACTTGATTGAAGCATTGGAGACCTTCCCTTATATGTTAGGTATTGTTGGTCCTTCTTTACTTTGAGAAGAAATGCAAAGCAGCAGTCATGTACATTTGTGCCTCCATATATTATCATGTACTGGATGAGAAATTCATGTTAGGGTATACTGGGTGTTTTGCTCTGGCAGTGTCTGCGGAAAGGCTTGGAGCAGCATGGACTCAAGTGGTACAAGGTGGCACAAGAAGTGGAAGGCAGATCGTCAGCACAGTGCCGTGACAGGTGGGAGACCACAGCCGCATTACAGGGGCATTCCACATGATTTTCATAATTTCACATCATGTAGTACGTAAATCAGGGAGGTGTTACACAGATGGAGTGGCAACTCTTCATAATTCATGCAAACACGTGTTTTTTTTTTTGGGGTGGGGAGGGGGGTTGAATCAACTCCCCCTCAACATTTTTCGTGACTATTCCGCCGCGCAAAATTTTTTGACCGCGCCGTTTGCTGACTTTTTACTTTTAAGTCTCGCGCATATTTTGACATCGTGCATACCGTTACGACGCTGCATGACCTTTTATATATGCCTGTCAGACTGAAAATGGCTCAAAAACGTGATTTTGTGTGTAAAGTCTATGCAAATGGAGGTTTCTCACCTTATTCATAAAGGCTGAAATCAATTAATTTTAGCATGATTATGCTTGGAAAAGGTTCTGTCATAAATTTTGCAGAAAAAAAAATGATAAAAGAAAAGTTGGAAAAACAAAGAACTACATAAGAAATTCATAAAATAATAAAATACATAAGAATTAAGTTCGATACCAGTTTTTTTTTCAAGTACATTGTTAGGAATACTACAAAGAATGTTATCACCAAAAATTAGGATTCTAGGAGCTTTACTTTCTGATGTAGTGCAAAATGTATGATTTTATGCATATATTAGCATAATTGATTAGTATAATGAAAATTTTCATTTCTTTTTGTATAATGTGGTAGATTACGCCACAGGTAATGCATATGCCAATTTTCATGGCGATTGCGCGATCGACGGCCATGATCTCGATGGGGGGGGGGGGGGGGGGTTGAATCAACCCCCCAAAGATTTGTCTATCTAAAAATGAAATAAGGTTTGTAATTCTGAGGGTTCATTAGTATGCACTTTCTGTGCATTTTCAAATGATCAAAATGAACTTTATTTGATTTTGAATTAACAACCCTTATTTCACTTTTGGATTAACAAACCTTTGGAATAGTTAATCTTCAGAATAAGAAATTTTTGGAATAACGCCACAAATGTTCAGATTTATGAACCCTATTTCATTTTTTGAATAATTAACTTGTAGGTATAGGGAGTTTCTATGTTTTGGGGTAATGAACTTTTGAAATAATGATCATCACACATTTTATCAACTCAGGTCTACATCCTGCTTCTGTGTTTTGTCATTTCTGTGTGTTCATCTAGTTAAGCTAATGATTGAAATGGGTGTTGTGTACAAAGAAAATTCGGTGTTGATTTAAAAAAAAAATCTTTCTTGATGCTCTTGTCCAGGTGGCTGTACACCCTGAACCCAGGGAACAGAAAGGGACGGTACACCCTTAAAGAAGATCTCATCCTTCTCGAGTCGGTGAAGCAGTATGGTGTTGGTAAGTGAAAGCCTTCAATTTGCTTTCCCCATTTCATCTTAATTTTTTTTTTTAAAGGAAGTTTTTACCTCATAGACACAATTTAACCATCCTTTGATTATATACAACCTCATTTTAGACAATTAGCTGCCATAAGCTGTTCATCCACTTTGCTGATTTCCTCTTGAATATCAGTACATCCTTGCTTTACTATCTAACTTTCGACTTGGCTTTGGAATCCATGCTGTACCTCTTCCCTCATATAAAGAATTGACTTGTGTTAAAGCTTAACCCTAAAAAGACTGGGGGGGGGGGGGGGCCTAAAAGGCCCCCCCTCGACATTTCGCGCGATTACTCAGCAACACGCAATGCTCTCGCCGCGATGCTCTATGACTTTTTTCTTTCGAGTTTCCCGCACCAAATTTGTGACGCCCGGGGGTACGGTTCTGAAGTTACATAACTTTTTGTACATGCACGTGAGACCGAAAATGGCTCAAAAATGTGAATTTGTGTACAAAGTCAATACAAATTGAGTTTTATCACATGGTTCATATAAATATGCTTATTTTTACTCTCAATGGCTAAAATCAATTTGTTTTAGTAGTATTATGCTTCAAAAAGGGTCTGCCACCAATTTTGCTTAAAAAAACAACAAAAACAAAAGGTTGAAAAAACAAAGAAATACATAAGAAATTCATAAAACAATAAAATAAATAAGAAATTAATTTTGATACCGAATTTTTTTTAAAGTACATTTGCTAAGAATGCTACAAAGAATATCTAGACCAAAAATGAGCACTTTTGGAGCTTTATTTACTGATTTAGATAAAAAAGGTCTGATTTCTCGCATAAATTAGCATAATTAATCAAAATAAAATAAAAGAACACTATTTTGGAAAATTTAAATATATGATCTTGTAGATTACATCGCACACTACCATTGTGTAAATTTCTGCGGTGATCGCGCGATCCACGGCCGAGATCTTAAGGGGGGCCACTGTTAACAAGTTATCATGCAAGAGCTTGCATACTTACGCGAGCATTCACAAATTCAGTTAAAAGAGATGCCTAGTGGCTAGCTAACCGTGCATCTAGTAAATTTATGTTGCATCCAGTAATTACTTGATGTATGTCTGGAAGTTAAGGATACACGGCATGCACCCATGGCTAACCAAAAGGAAGTGCATCCAGTAAATTTGCTATTGGGCTACATGATAAAGAAATGGATTTCTGGTGAAAAATCTGTCCCCTGTTCTGTAAAACAGATGATGCACATGTCTTTACATATGACAGTAGGAATAGTGTGCATATGGTTACTATGGACTCTAGCCTAAACTCACTCAGCTTTGCCTCATAGTTACCTTACACACACAATTCTTACTGACACGCTCAGACCTGAGCATTATTTCTATATTATGGTATGGCCCCCTGAAGTAACTGCACTTTATAAGTAAAGAAGCTCCCCTAGTTTGGTCACTCATCTGGATATGTTTTCATTGTAAGTTTTATCAAAATTCTTTGAATGTTTTTGCAGTGTGAACATTTTGATGCCTACAAGGCAATCAAAGAGATGGTGACATAGCTTGATCTTGTAATTAATCTAGCCACTGTACATGCATGGACATGATATGCCTAATCCTGCATGTAAATGGTTATTCATTTGTGCTTGACATAAAATTGAGTTTATATCACAACTATTCAATAGAATGTTGTTTGCACTGAATGGTCAGTGCCTGGATGTTTGGCCTTACAGAACACTTTGGAGACGTGATCACCGAGGAGTTCTTTTGTCAGTTTGAATCTCCATCAGCAACATGTCATTGTTGCTTTTTCACCTGTCTCAATTAGGTTGCTGGGTGCAGGCAGCTAGAGCACTCAGCCAGTTCTGCACAAGGACACCAAATTCAGTTCTACATCGATTCAACAACATGGTAAGCCTGAACATTAGAATAAAAAGAGGATAATGAAAAGGAGGATAATGAAATAGATGGTGAATAGGATATTTCAATTTATTCATTCTCCTCCTGTCTGATGTGTCACATGGATCATTTTAGTGCTACATAATCATTATGTTGTGAAGCTAATGCCCTAGAAGATAATTTATATAAAGGCTGTGGTGCACATTGATTTATGGAGTTCATGATGTATGCTGGAGCTGAAGTCCAAACTTTAGATGCCCTTTGTGTAAGTGTGAGTGCCAAGTTTCTGTGTGTTAACTTACTTAGGAATCATGTGTTGCATTTACAAAGACACAAGTAAACATGATTCTTTATTGAGCCCTTGGTGCATCATGATGGATAAATGTAATGGTAATTGTATAAAAGGCTGTTGGTGATTTATGCACACACTTTTTGTTCTGAGAAAAGGCTGATGTTGCCAAAGCAGAATTGTTTATATTTCAGACGTGTCTGTGTTTTTCCATACATTGTATGCAAGTTGAAGATGTAACGACTGATTGCTTTTCCCATTCAATGCCCAAAACAAAGTATCAACAACAACAACAACACGGACTGAATTTATTGTGTTTTTTTTCCCCCTTCCAAATAAGTGATTGTGTCTGTAATTTCTCTTTTTGTTCCCAGTTCCAAAACTTCTTCAAGAATGTGAAAGGCATCAGTCTGAGGGAGGGGACATCCTTTGACCTGCTGCGGGAGATGCCGTTGGAGAAAATCTTGGATGAGATGCTGGAATATCGGAAGAGCCAAGGAGAAAGGAAGGTAAAATCTCATTTGGTATCATATCTCTGTAAAAGAGGTTATAGGCAATGTTATGTGTCTTCTTTTGGTACATTTGTTATGTTATTCTATTTCTTCTTCAAAATTTGGTTTAATGTTGTTGTAGAGAATACCAGAAAGAAAAATGAGGATTTTATATCATTTTCATGATGTACATCCTTGTTTTGGAAGCAGTATGAAATTTGTCTTTGTAGCAATTAATATATTTCTCCAGAATGGTGTAAAGACTACAGTGTAGGTGCATCATTCCAGTACATTGTTAAGTGTGACATGTTTTGATAGAGAACAGTTGGTAGGTCCCTGTCACATACACATTATGTATGTTAAAGCTTGAGAAAAGTAACAAACAAACAAACAAACAAACAAACAATGAGCCCTGAACATGTGAGCTTACTTTTCACCGTGTTAGTTTTGGCGCTCAAAGGGAAACGTACCCTCACCCTTCCAACTTGTCTTGTACTTGTCTCTCCTTGGCCTCGTCAGAACTCAGAAAAGGTGGATAAGAAATACCAAGAGCTGTACAAGAGCCGGCGTGCCCGTGCCCTGCCCAGCCCCATGGGGAGAAAGAATGATGGTAGGAGGTGTGTGCAGAATGTGGATGAGAAGCTGCTTGCTGCCCTCAAGCCAATCGGATGGGCCAATCCAACTCCTGGTGCCTGCAAAAAATATGCTGGTAATTTAAAGAGGAAGAAGTCGTTGTTGGTTCAAGGGGACAGGGGAGTTCGAGTGCTCTAAAGTGGACCAAAGTGAACTGAATCACAGCGTACTATACGTAATTGTACCAGAGTTAGAGCGTTCGATCGCTCTGTGGAGAAAGCGTACCTCATGAGTTATTTTTAGGGGAGGCATGCATTTTGTAGCAACATGTTCATTCATCTGGAACACTTGAACTAATTACAGATGTCCCAAACAAAGAGAATGAACTCTTTGTATTATGACGTATGTGCATGTTGTGCGCATTCTCACATACAAACTTTTGGTACACTTTTGGTACCCTTTTGGAGCACATAGGGAAGTGGTCCACTTCTGGCTCAGTTTCGCTCAGTACGATACACTTTAGGAGCGTTCACTTCAAGCGCTCATCTGGCGCAATTACCGTATGTTACAGTTTGCTTTAGGAGAGCGCTCGAATGCACCTTTTGTTAATATTATGTAACTTCTTACTCTAAGGAGTTTGGGAGTTTGAGCTTGGTCCCATTACTATCAAATTCTGCTATACCTGGATGTGGAATGTTTTGTTAACAAGTTCTGATACATGATGTCATATGTTATAAGCATTTATCAGCGAGTGAATATGCAGAGGTAACGATGTAGAAAACAGTGATCATCACATGGTGAAATTCTACAAGAAACATTGTGACCTTAAATTTACTTTGTTGACCAGCCATTGCAAGATAAATGGGTTCATGGTCAGTAAGGCAGCAGAAATGTCACCAATGCCATAGGGATATTTCATTAAGAATTGTGTCAGTGATTTTCACTGGCAAATTTGCTCTCAGCCAATCAGATGTAAGGATTTCAGTAGCTTAAAACAGTCATCTGTTAGCTGACAAGTTCCCTCAAGCGCTGCCCAGATTGTTAACGGTACAATAATCGAGCAATGCATTCCTGTCAGTTTGAAGTGTGAGTGTGGCCATTGAGGCCACTTATTCAGCAAAATAAGACTTAAAATCATATTACATTGGCATTTACTACAACAGCCAGACAGCTCTTAATTTCAAAAAGTGAAATTTAGTAAAGATTCATGTACATGAATTTGAGATTTTCTCAACACCTCATCTTATTAGCATTTGTTGCTGTATGATAATGTCTTTTGAAAGTGTACAAATGGTAAAAATCCACATACTCCCTATTCATGTTATGTTCTAATGAACCTGCTACCAGTCTCTTTTTTACTCTATTTATGACTGAAACATGACGTTTCAACGGCTAGAGTCTGGTGCATGCTATTAGTATGTTCTGAACACAAACTGTTTGAACTCTGACCTGAGACTTGTCTCCTTTTCATGATTCTTTCATCCATCTTTGTTCTGCAGCAAGCAAAAAGAAGCAGCGACAGGAACTTCGGGAGCGAATCCTGGAGATCATCATGAAGGTGAGACATCCAACTCTTTCAGGAAAACTCATCAAAAAATAACATTAAAGAACAAAACCATGTTCGAATCTTTAAGGGGTCATTGGAAATATTCTGCCACCCTTACCTTACCATACAGTGCACTCCCATTTTAACGAACGTGGTAACAACGAAATTTCAGACATAGTGAAGTAAAATTCAGGGCCATATATATTTGTCTAGATATTTTTATACACTCTATTTGTTCAGGTATAACAAAATTTTGTTATAACAAAAGAAAACTGCCAGTCTTGAGGACTTTGTTACAGCTGTAGTGTGGCCAAATGCTACTAGGGATGTATTACTTTGAAGTTTAGAATCAAATGTAGCTAGATTTGTTCGTGATCAGATGCTTTTATTTGGCCAATCAGGTGGTCATCATGAAATTTATATCATATCATTTCTCAGGATCGCAACTGATTGACAAAAATAATTTGCCTTTCATCGACATATGTAAATAAGCACCTGTTAGCCAGTGTTTTAGTAGTAGTCATTAAAAAAAAGAAAAATAATAATTATGGGCATACACTCTCGGGTCGGACTACATGACAATGGTATAACCAACAATCTCCTAATAACTGCACAGGCGAAATATCCACTAGACTACAGAGCTTTTGCTCAACAGATATTGCTGGTTCTGATCCTTAATAGCAGCAGGTATTGTTTATTTATTCAAATTAATGAATTCTTGCATGGAGTTACGAATTGCTGCTTTGAGGTGTTTTCATTGCAACTGATTGACAAATTGCCCTTCATCGACGTAAATGAGCACCTTTGTTGAATAGATAAGCAGTACCAACTGCTATGGATGACCAGAACCAGCACTAGCTGTCAGGCGGAAGCTCAGTAGTCTATTTGATATGATGCATTTCTCATCAGGACAACCTGTGTATGTGTACCATTTTTTATTTTTTTTTTAAATCGTGGCTACTTCTAAAATATTGAATAATTAGTGCCTATTCATGTAGACGAAAAGGAGTTTGTTAATCAATTGACGTAAAAATGCAAGAATTAATCAATTTCAGCATTTGTCAGGATTTCCAAGGATCTCATCCTATTGTGCCATCCTCCAATTAAGCATCAAAATGTTCAGACAAATTATGCATATACAAAAGAGATGTTAGCCAATTTGGAATTGTGATGTTGATTGCTGTCAAAATTAATTTTGGTGGTTTTCCCTGCCAGGCTTTGGCTATCAACATGGAGGGCAGAGGTGATGTCCTTGCATCCATGGCCAATCGTGAAGGGGTCTCACTGAAGTCAAAGAGTAAAGCAAAATCAGCTTCCTCATCTAAGGGCAAGTCGTCATCCGGAACTAAATCAGCTGCTGTGCACTGTAAAGAAGAAGAGGAAGATGACGATGAGGGCGATGATGAGTGCACAATCTTGGATCAGCTGATGAACAATGATAATCTGTTTTCTGATGTATGGAAGAACCAGAGTGATGAATCCAAAAAGCAAACCGAGAAGGGTCCTTTAGAATCAGGTCCGGCAGAATCCGGTCCACCTACCAGGTCTGCCCCAAAGCTTGAGAAAGTGGATTGCATGCCTAAAGTGTCTGCGGTGATAAACAGGCCAAAGACAGTCAGAATGAAACTGGAGCACAGACGCACAGAGAGAGCATTCGGTAAAGGCGCCATATCAGTTCCAGGACAGGGATACCTTGTACCCTTAAAGAATTACCTCAATCAATTCGGTGTTCCAAGATCTCCCTTCTTATCAACCATGCATCCGCCCACTTCAACTTCAGTGCAAGCGCCTCTTGTTCAAGGACTTACCCAAACTGAAGGTCTCACTGGGAAGACAGTGCTGCAGAACATTGCACCTTCTCAGATTCATTCAGGACTTGCAGGACTGGGTGCCCAGGTAGGCCCCCAGATGTCAGCAAGGAATGTTCTCAATCAGCCAGGAGTCATTCACTTACCAGGGAAGGGATACCTGATTCCAATCTCCAAAGTTTCCCAGCTTGCAGGAAGTGTGACGGGAGATGCAGTGCCACCAAGTGTCATGCTGGGACAGGCCTTTCAGGGAGTAGCTCCGGCTACAAATGTGTCAAACCCCATCTCTGTGACTTCACAAGCTTCAATCCATGCAAGCTTAGAGCAGACCAACCTCAGCCTGGCAAGCAATGTCCCTGGTAACGATCCAGTTGTTACTCAAACAGCAGTAAGTGAGGCTGTTTCTGATATTTCCTCTTCACCAGCAAAAGGAGTTGTGCATGTCACTGTTTTGAGGGACAAGGACACCATGAAATTTTGTGTTGAAGAACAAGGAAGAACAGGTGAGCACTCAATCACCAAAGCAGCTACTTCTTCTACTACCACTGCCACAGAGAGCTCAGGCAACTCTTCAAAGTTAGCCCCCTTTTCTGAAAGTTCCAGTGATGCACCATTATCAATGGATCAGCAGTCACTCTGTGCAGAGCAAGAGGTAGAGACTCAGTCTGGACAGAATGTTCCTCTATGTAAACCTGGCAGCGCGCCATTGGCCACTGGAAGGACTCTGTTGTCAGAATCTGAAACCACGAGTAATTCTCGGCAGAGAGAATGTGACTCAAATTCCGAAAGCAAGATTCAATTACTTCCACCAAATGCTGCTACCACTGCCGCGTTCATGACCATGCTTCTGGAGAGAAAGCGGCTGGAATCAAATGCAAAGAGGACCCAAAGCTTCCAGTCTGTTTGCAGAAAACCTTTCCAGGCAGGTGACAAGGGAGTATTGAGAGGGCCAGGTGGCCTTCTGCAAGAGTTGTCTTCCATGCAGACAGAACAGCAATCTAATCATGCCACTCTAAATGGCAGTGGCATGATACAGAACTCTTCTGAAGTAACCGAGTCCAGCCAGTCTGTTGAGGGTTCAAATTTACCTGCAGTGCCAGGTAATAACAGCTTGGAGCCAGATGCATCATTACGCTCAGAAGAGTTAGAAGTAGACGGAACAGAGCAAGGATCTCAGAATTGTCAGGAGCAAAATAAAGCCAAAGCTGCCAGAAAGAAAGGTGGTCGTAAGCACTCAGGGCGCAACACAGAGAAATGTGTCTTAAAGTTTGAGAGAACATCTGCAGAGCATTCACAAGCTTTGGAAGTGATTCATCAGAGCGAATGGTTCCAAGTTTTCAGAGAGCGCTTCGTTTCTCTGTTCTTGTGGCCAGCTATGCTTTCCATCGTAGGACCACACAGGAAGCGGGCTTTCATACCCAAGGCCAAGCCAGCAGAATCTAGGGGAGAGTCTGGTGAGCCATCTTCTGCACCTACTGCCGGTGACATTGAATGTGATGTTGGTAACCAGTCAGAGTCTTCTCCTGCAGTGAAACGTGGACGACGAAAGAAAAGAAAAGGAAATAACCCTAATAGGCCAAGTCCTGTCAAGAGTGAGGGAAAAAGTGTGAAGAGGAAATTTAAGAGCATTCATCCAGTGCTTGAAGCATGTGTAGCGAGGAGAACACGCAGTAGTGCAAGAGATGATGGAGCAACTGGAAACAGAGATGTCGGTGCAGCATCATCCTCTGAGGTCGACCCAAAAGGATGCAATCCAAGTCCTGTACTGGAGATGTGTGAAGGTGGGGACAGTGCTGGATATGTTGACCTGGAAGGTATTGCTTGTGGGGATAGTGTCAGCCAGACAGGAGTGCATGGAGATCAAGAGGAGGGAGGTACTGGTGACCAATCATGCTCTTTGCCTGGGTCTCTTGAGTCAAGTACCGAAACGGCAGAAGATGAAGTATGCAGTGTGAAGCGCCCTCTGGATGGGGCTGACACCATCGAATCAACACCAAAGAGATTGAGGTTAAATCCAAATGAATAAAATCTCCATGGTTGCATATTTATGCTCCCTAACCTTTCAGAGTGCATTGCATTTTGAAGAGACTGTTGTTTTAGTGTGCTGTAGAGATGCTGCAAGGGATATCTTTAGTCTGTTTTCTCCCACACCAGCAATAATTCATTGTTTCATTGACTCACTTGTGGCACTACCTAATACATACAGTGTATGTGAAGATGTGCACCCACACTTGGTGCTTTGTGAGTGCTTTTACATTGTACTGCCTAGATGTTGAAGTACAGTATGTTTTTCATGAAATCATACCCCAGGTACAACATGTAACAAATTCACTTGCTGGCTAGCCCAAGTCATCTTAAACTCAAACATTGGGCAACTAATATGAAAAGGCACTTGCTTATCTAAAGTATAGGACATGTGTTTAAATGCCCATTCAGGTAAATGGACAACTTACATGTATCTTCTTTGATACAATGTTTTGAAACAAATGACTGTATTAAGGCTTGCTTCATCATCTTGTTATGCAGTTGTGTGTAGAACGTGTGTGAAATCTTGATAGATTTAATTCTCACAGATAATGTCACTATCTCTTACAGTTCTCAGTAAGAGTCCACAGTACACTTGTACGTACGTGTAAAGAGATCTGATATAACAAAATACCTGATAAATTTATTTCCTTTTTTTGGTCTTGTTCATTGACAACTGATATAACAAAATATCTGACATAAAGAACAAATTGTCATGGTCCCAAAGATTTTGTATACTGAGTTTCCGCTGTATGTGCACCTTTCACACAGTGCTGCAATCTCTAAACTCATAGATTCATGATGTATCTTTGGGTCAGAGCTGAAGGTCAAGGTTTGATTTGTTTGAAGTTTTTCCCCATTATGACATGGAATCATGGATAAAGACCCGCTAAAACCAATATTAAAATATAAAAGACCAACAAATTGTGGCAAATGTTGTAGATTATGCAATGATGCAACTGAGTGATGACATTACGATCCAAAACTGATAATCAAATAAAAGTGACAATCATTATTGGTCCCCGAGATTCATCAAGCTTTACGCTATTTCAAAGAATCAGACAGTAGTTGTTATAAACTTCACTTGATGATTAATCAGATGCCACCAAATACCACTGATTTTTTTTTTTTTTTTTGAATTTGTGCATCTTCACATGTAAAATTACAGAATCTTTCCCTTTCCTTTCAACATTGCCACACCTCATTTGAAACGTAACCAGTCAACTGTTCTGGCAGTTAAAAGATGTACTAAGAGTGATTACATCGAACATGTATTCTTGAATCACATGAACTGCTGACAACAGAATGGCAGAAATATCCTTTGTCTTTTGCAGGATCTTTATGATGTTATGTTCTTGTTCTTGTAAGTGAAAATTTGATTTCCCTGGAATAAAACCCAGAAAGTTTTATGGATTTCTGAAACTGGTCTTGATACAGTTTATTGTTCTATTTCATTTTTTATTTATTCTCTTTTTTAAAATTGTTCTTTGCTACCACATGAGAATGTTTGCTGCTTCCATCTGCATGAACATAGAGCAATTTTGATTTGTGTTTACACTGCATTATATGGTGTGCAAATCTTCAACCTCATTTCAAAGAACATTGCACTGATTAAAATCACAAGTTCCACATTCCACAACCGGGGTAGAACCTGCAGAACATTTTTCAGGATGTGTCTGTGTGTGTGTGTGTGTGTGTGGGGGGGGGGGGGGATGGGGATGGGGGGGGGGGAGGTGGACTGCGGTTGGAGTCAAGATCAAGGGCGGGTATAATGGTTACCCCCAACACGCACACACACACACACACACACACACACACACACACAATGAATGCCCCTCCTCATGATCGTTTAGTACGTAGGGATCCTTGTATATGTATAAGATTACAAAGATCAGATTGTCAAGAAGAAAAAACCCCAAGAAAAACAAGAAAAACAAATGAACAAGAAAATAATAAGAATAAACAAGAACAGAGGATAGTCACAAGTGCAATATACAATTCTGCACTTGTACTGACAATGCATTCCGTTATACACTGTAACAAATTTCTTTCGAAACATTGAAATCTCGTTACAGCTGTATAGACAGACAGTAAAGAAGGCCCTACATAAAGATACATGTACAGTATGCCGATTTTGGACCTGAGTATCTATTTCATTGTAAAGAGAATTTCATTATAACCGTGTGTTTGTTGCAACTGAAATACATTGTACATGTATGTTGCTATGAATTTCCAGAACAGTTGCATACAGTTGCATTACCATTCCTTTCAGTGATCTCCCATACCGTCGTTTGTGTTGGTTCTGTCGAACGTGCAGGTCATATCAACACTGTAGTAACATTATCGAAGTACACAAAAAAACAAACAAAAATAACAACACTCAAACGTAACTGTGGTATATCAAACATTATTTCAAAACACTCTGAGACTGTTACAATTGGACAAGTTAGATCAGATTACAATGTATTACATAACATGACATTTGGCGATTTTCAGTTGAACTTCATGTTCCAAATTATTGATTACCTAATTTTGCATAATTATTGCTTACATGTGTATTCTCCGCTCGGTTGGGGTTTTATGTGTATTCAGTGCAACATGATGAACATACATGTACACTCATCCTCGGGGTAACTCAACCTTAAAGGGATCGTATAGTGTTGGTTGAGACCTAATTTCAGGTTTCTAATATTTTTCGGTGAGATAATGAGAAACCTCTTATGAAATATGAAAGAGCATGTAATTCTATGAGGAATTCAACGTTTATTTGATGAAAATCGGTTTTGAAATGGCTGAGATATCCAAAGAAGAGCGATTCTAATAAAGTGTGGGACCCACACTTTATTACGATTGCTTTGTTTTACTTTGTTTTTGGATATTTCAGTCATGCCAAACCCGATTTTCGTCAAATAAACTTTGAATTCCTTTTAAAATGGTATGTTCTGTACTATATCATAAGTGTTATCTTGGTATCTCGCAAAAAGTAAAAAAGCCCAATTCTCATCTCCACCAATTATACTGTACCATCCCTTTAATTCCACCAATTGATAAAGGGACTACAAAGTGTACATGTATGCATGTATCAAGTCGGAAGAAAACTCCTACCCCGGTGTGGATTTGTATGCTTTAATTTGATAATAATATGTTGTGTTAGTTGAAATTCGAAGGATTTCATCATAAAAGTATATATTCCTTCTGATATTACTTAGGTGAGATTCACTGTACAGTGTTTGATCTCATCTGAGACGGACATATAGTAGAATATATCACTGCAGTTTTCCACATACATGTACATGTACATTTATTTGAACAGTAACACAAGTAATGGCCAAACGGTAGAAGCATAAAAGAGATTCCCTGGGAAGAATTCCTGCCATTTGTATACATTACAGACGAACAAACAAAACATACAACTACCAATCCTAGCTGTAGAGATAGTGTTACTGTACAGTGTGTTTAAAATTGTATTTGAAAATGATGATGAATAAGACCCCGTTTACAGTGCGAGGCCTGGCTCGGCCGCGGCTCGGCCGCGGCCGAAACCGGCCTCAATTGCGCGGCCGAGCCTCGCAATTTTGTCCGTTTACACTGCTGGGCTCGGCCGCGCTTTCGATTCAAACCTTTCATTATTTGGTCGTAGTGGCGCTCTGCTTGTAAACTAACGCAATTTGGTATTGTCTGGTTTTCAGACCCTTTGTCAACTGAATTCCGTGGCGACGAAGTCGCCGTTCGGGCAAAGGCCTTTGCCGAAGGAAAAAAATCCTTTGCAGGACAAAACCACCTTAAACTATACTAGTTTTCGACGTTGAGGGGGTTAATATCCTGAACAGCGAAAGATACAGGCAGAGGGTTTGGAAGCCAGACTAAAACTGGCCGCGCAATTGGCCGCGCATTTGGCCCAGTTTGCGTTTACACCAAGAAAAGGCCGAGACCACCTCCAGAGGGAGGCCAAATGCGAGGCCAGTTTTGGCCTCGCATTTGGCCTTTTGCGCGTTTACACTGAAGCGGGGCTGGACTCGGTCGCGGCTCGGCCGCGGCCGAGCCTCGCACTGTAAACGGGGTCTAAGGGCTGGCGTATTTGGAATACAAACCGAAGAATGTCCCGTGCTTTTAATATTCATAACATGTGTGTGCGTGTGTGTGTGTGTGTGTGTGTGTGTGTGTGTGTTTGTGTATGTAGGCCTATGTATATGCGCATGGCCGGCGGAACCGTGGGGGCCGTGGGGCTTGGGCCCCCCACACTTTCTGTGCACCATACAAAGGAATTATAAGGTGTCTTCACCTTGGGCCCCACACTTTTTTTTTTTTTTTTTAAACCCGGAAGTACGAAAGTGGCACTAAATAGAAATAGATAGAGAACTTGAAGAGTGAGCGTGGTAAGGTCATGTTTTTCCGGTGAAGACGTTTCTTTTTCTTTTTTTTTTTTTTTTTTTGCTTGTCAGGTGAAGAAACACGGAAGTGGAAGGGGAGAGATGAACTGAGGACCTTTTTTTTTTTCGCTTGTTAGCTCATGAAACCCGGAAGTGGGCCCCCACGGTACACTTTTGGAAACATTCCGCCGGCCCTGATGCGTGCACAATGTATGTACAGTATTTACAACAGAAGGGGGGGGGGGGATGGGGGGGGGATACGCTCAAAATGTTCGAAATTTTGGCAATCAACGTGTACAACTTATACAGAATTTGAAACATGAAAAAAGTAACAGGGATAACGCTTCAGTGATGATACCTGCATTTGTCACGGTTCCTTGCAGTTCGTGATGATCCTCCTCTAAAGGGCTCACACGGGTAAATTTTTCCCCATAGAGACGTGTGTTGAAATTCAAAATTCAAAAAAATTATGTAAAATAGTTGGGAGAAATGAGGTATTTCATCTTCGCTGACGTGAAAAAGTGCCATATACCCTTTCATCCATCAAATTTCCAAGGGGGGGGGGGGGGGGGGTTCTTCAGCTCAAACTCTGTCCAAGTTTTCGCAAAGCCAGACTACAAGTTCTTTTTACTCAAAACATCACATATTATTTTCTGTACATGTACCCAATCAAATATAGTCCCTTCAAATTCCATTACGGAAGCTTTTTCCAACCAAAATGCAGCTTGTAGAGAAATTCATAGTCAGTATCTGTAGCTATTCAGTTTTTTTTTTTTTTTTTGTGCGAAACTGCATCTTTGTTTGTTACTTACGTTCCATTATATTCATAGGTGTGAGCCCTAAACGGGAGGCTCTTCACAGTCCTCCACTGATGGCGGTTGATACTTTCTGAAAAGGACGTCGCTTGGAAGTACAACTGTAGTCACCAGTTTACTTGATCACAGTGTGCACGCACAATGATCAAGTTTGCGGATGTTTGTCTTTCTGATGAACACATGATATTGATCTATCATCAGTTTGATTAGAGCGGGACATTGCATGGGGTTTGTTTTAGTGAGGAGAATATATGAGGATATGCTTGAATGACTTCGTCCTTCTTATTCGCCTTCAAAGTGAAGTATTGGAGAGAGAGAGGAATTATAGGCTGAATTTCTACAAGGAGACGGAAGATGAGAAGGTGGAGCTCACATCGTTTTGCTGTGTCGGTATATCTATTGCTTGCTCTGCTTCATGGCGACTGGATGCCTGTAGACGGCAGATGTGAGTTCCATTCCGAGTTAAGTCTACGAGTGATAATTATGTTTATCATAGAATGTTACTATAGATTTTGTCCAGATAATACGTGATGTCAGGTTTGGATATTTCTATCATGCCCTGAGACCCATGGTCATGTGTTCCAGCCACACAGTGCAATTCTCTCTCTCTCTCTCTCTCTTCATTTATTTATTCTTTTTTTTTTGGGGGGGGTTTAATTTGTTATTGTCTTAAAAAATGTTGTTTCGATTTAAACTTCTTGGTGATAAGATAGGCTTAGGAGTGAAGGTCAAGGATACTTTACTTTCTCTATCCAGTATGAAATACACTTACGCACACACACACAGACACACAGACACACAGACACACACACACACAGACACACACACACACACACACACACACACACACAAATAAACACACACAACCACTCACACATAAACACACACACACATATAAATATATAAATATACGAAGAGTTTGTTGCTAAATTCACTTTTAATGGTAAAGGAGAAAAACGTGGATTTTTGTCCAACAAGCTTCTGTAATAAATGGGCCTAATGCAATTTATCATTTTTTCATGTCCAGTAGGAATACCCCGTGACGGGATAAAGACAAGTTTAATGTGTTTTGCGAAAAATGACGTGTCCACACTTATTTTTTAAGCGCTGTCCCTTTTTTAGGGGGGGGGGGGGGTGGTGAGGGTTGGATTTTGTGGATTTAGCACCTTTTGAACTACAACTTTCAGCATAGTGATATATGTTTTATTTAGTTTTAGTTGTGTTTTTACTGGTTTCTGTGAATTTGTGTATTTTTGCAATGATTTGTTATCTCCGCACATTCTCCTGTTTCTCCACCGCTACGAAGAATATATATGCATAGAAATGAAAAATTAATTTAGACTTAATGAGGCAGCTGTGTGGATTATGGAATGCTGTATAGCATGGTATCCATCCTAGCATTACTCTGGTTACAATCAAGTCAACACACTGGTTTCTGAATGGATCCATATATATATAAATAGATATATATATATATATATATATATATATATATATATATATATATATATTATGTTGATAAGGTAGTCCACGTGTTGGCAAGATAAAAATATAAGTAACAAAACTGCAAACTGGGGGCACTGTGGCATAGTGGATAAGACTCCCGACTCCCGATCGGAGGACCCGAGTTCGAATCCCGCCCAGTGCTTACGTCCTTGGACAAGATGTTTTTACCCACTGTGTCCCTCTCGACCCAGGTGTATAAATGGGTACCTGGCAATGCTAGGGTAATAATAATAGCAGGGCCCTCTGGTAGAGCAGTGGCAACACTGAAGAGGCTATCCTGGGTAAATAAGACCTTATTATTATTATTATTATTATAACAAAGTTCACGCTGTATTCACCAACGGTTTAATTTTTCACCCAAATTTTCGAGCGTCTCGCCGTCCTTTCTCAAGTGTGGAGTATCAACACTTGAGAAAGGGCGGCGAGACGCTCGAAAATTTGTGTGAAGAAGTAAACCGTTGGTGAATACAGCATGAACTTTGTTGCAGTTTTGTTACTTATATATATATATATATATATATATATATATATATATATACATATATATATATATATATATAAAACTGTATAACATATATATTAATATGTATGTGTGTGTGTGTGTGTGAGTGGGTGTGGGTCTATACTGTATATATTTGCAATTCCACAGTGAATAAGACATCACAGGGTAAATGTCAAGGTCACAGGTGTGTCATAATCACATGGTTTACACCACAAGAAAGAGGAGATTTTACACCTTTAAAGTATTTCGTTGTTGCCATATACTTTAGCGGTGAAGTTGTAGTAATTTACCCCTGACAAATAACCAGTTTTGGGAAAAAAATTCATCCCAAATTGAAACTATGCTCAGAAAGATAAACATTGGGACTTGATTCTACCATAACAATTGTATTATAGTGATATCATTTATGTTATAAAATGCTATAAACCCCATATTCATTTATGTTATAAAATGCTACAAAATGCTATAAACCCCATATTCTTGAAGTATAATTTGTTATAGAAATTTTCCCAAAATTTGCGTATTTTGTGTAATAGTCCACATTATTCTGATATGTCACGCTGTCATACGTCTCAACTTTTGACAGCATTTTTCCCTGTAAGATTAAATTTCTTCTGTGTTTTTGTGTAAAGTAGGTTTGAGTTCATTTTCATCCTCATCATCATCATCTTCATTGCCGAGCAATTTGGAGTAAATTCATCTCAGTGGTAGCTTTATTCTTGAAAGATTTTGTTACGACGTTACGCGTTACGGCGTGACATTGTCATCCATTGCAATTCAACAGGAAATTCTGCATTGGCATGACAGGCAACCTATTTCACTGCACCATATCATACTTTATGATATACCGTATAAACCTTTAGTGAAAGCAGACAAACCTCTCCTTTCAACTATGCTATCTCTTTGGAAGTCATCCATCCTCCTTTTCTCCTTCCGATGTATAGGCCTATTATAATATTATGTTATGCTACGGGGGCTGCACGCAAATCAAGCCACGCTTATGCTGTAGCCCCTCTGTATTATTCATTGTTGTATGTTTTGTTGTACTTTTGCTGTACATTGTACAAAGGCAATGAAGAAGAAAATACTTTGTGAACAACATATATATATTTATGTGTGTACATGAATGTGTATGTACAATGATGATACAGAAACCAATAAATCAAATCAAATCAAAATCAAATCAAAATAATCAATTACATTAGAGTGTAATTCCAAACTCACTAAAAATCCGCTGGTAGAAAACATTAAGTATTATGCTAATAACCCTCAACTTTATCCACTTATTAGGGTAAGAAGTAATAATCTTTGCCTATTCAAATGTCAGCCATATTGTTTACAATATTCATGTGCATGTGGTGTCATATTTTCAAAGTTTACTATGCTTGGGTTCATTTTTTTTCAGTTAAAATTGAAAAAGAAAGTGATACTGACTTTTCTTTTTTTCGATGTGAATACATGTTGAATCATATTACATAGATTTAACTAGTTAACTAGTGCATAGAAATTCTGTTGATACCAGAAGTTAAAATGTTTCCGTAAATCTGTTTGAACTCGTTGCATGACATCATATAGATTTCATTTAAACAGTATTTTGTTAGTCATTTTCTTGCTATTGCTGTAAAACAGACATGCTTTACAAGATTGAACGTTATAATGAAAATTTAGAGACACACTTGCTGACAGGTAGTTGCCACGCAAATAAACAAAAAATTGATATAACAGCTTGTTTTGACAAAACAAATGTCACGCCGTTACAACATGGAGTTACATATACTGTGTGTATACCTATATTACTTTTTTTTTTGTGGGACGTTTTAGATCGATGTCAGAATGGATGGAGGCAGTACAGAGATCGCTGCTATCTCCTGGTGCTGAAGACTACGTCACAGGCAAAAGCGAAGGAGATTTGCTTACTAGAGGATGCGGCTTTACCGGAGATCTTGTCGGAATTAGAGGCCAAGTTTGTCGCATCACTCCTGGAACCCGTCACCGTCACATCCTGGAGAAGAGCCTGGCTTGATTGCTACAGGGCAGCTAGTGGTAGCAATGACTGGGTATGTGGCGATGATCGACATCCAGCTCAATATCTCCGTAAGTGAGAAAAAAAAGCGAAACTAAACAACGTTGTACTAACTCTTATTTTCCTGCCGTTCCTGTCCCTTTCTCTATCTCTCTCTCTCTATCTCTATCTCTCTCTCTCTCTCTTATATATAAACGCGAAAATATGTATTTGGACATGATTATGTCCCTGGAACAGAAAAGGGTTAATAATGACGACATGCGCATACATTAATGAAGTGCTGTGCACTTAGTAACTATAGCTACAAACTCCAGCCTAAACACCTGTCAGTCTCTTTTAAGGCATTTGGATAGATTGTGCATCTTTTATGAGCATAGAAAGGTTTTCCCTTTAATCAGAAACTGCCTTGAAAGTTAGTGATTGAAGCGCACTTGTATGACTCTGTCTATGACTCTATTATTTGTCTCGCTGAGCAATGTAATTACCTGAACTTCAGCAAGGCTGATCCTGCTAAGTGCATTCAGTTGGACCCCCCCCCCCCATCATAGTTTGTTCGGCTATGAACTCATAAATAAATCATATAGGTTCATTATTGTCACGATATTCAATCAGAGTCTATCGGAAGCCAGGCTTTGACATCATAGTCACTTACTTACGTGCAAGCCAAGGTAGTTAATTAGATTAATCTTCCGTGGATCAATTATTCAATGCCAGGCGATGGTGGCCTCATTATGTTTATATAACAATAGTATAAAGCTCTGGAGAAAAGATAAGTAGGTTACCATAGGGTGCTGCATCTGACGGTCACTTAAGAAAACCCCGAAGAAATTAGAAATTAATGAATAGGGATCATTACATCCTTGCCACTGCTTGCGCCGTTTCGAACTGTCCATTTTCTGCCGTTGTAGTTGTTTGATGCATCAAGAATTACCAGTTTTCTGTGTTTAAACACTTTCGGCGATTGCCATTCATCGAATATAAATATAAAACAGATATTTAACATGAAAGAGATGATATTCAGGGGCGCCTTTCAGGCGCTTCAATCGCTTTCCCTCCCTCCGTCATCCATTTTCGCTTGTCGCCCGTATACTGTTTATTCTTTTATCAATTTTTAACCCTTTCTGTGCTTTGAGTGTCGATTATTGGCACAAAACTTCCATACCATTATACACGTCGTCCAAAGTCCCTGGCACTGAAAAGGGTGAAATGATGTGGTCAGATTATCAGCCAAGCTTAAAAGTAATAAAAAAAGTAAAGGATTCCTAGATGATACTGCTCGATGAATGACTCTGTGGTTGGACCTGCAAGGTATAAACTGGTTGATGAAAAGGCTCACTACAAGCGGCGAATATTTACGAATAGTAAATATTGCGAAAGCAAGGAATTATGGGCATCGTCAGGGATCGTTTACTGTCGCATTCAAGTTCGTAAATACGTTCTATTTCTAATATGTTATCTATACACATTGATAGAAGGGTGAGCCTTCGTTTGGTTAGTAGAAAGTTTTGCCTACATAATGTCTAAGCATATTACATGTTAACATGAATGTTCTTTAAAGGTTTGGATGGTTTGAATGGCTCTAACTTATAGTTCCGTTAGTTCGCGGTGTCTTGGCTGAATAGGTTCTTTTTCAGAAGTACACTAGGCCCTACATTTATTACAAAAAGAAGTAGACTCGTTAATTAGCGCCACAAACTACTGGAGCTGCAGCATTTGTTGTTCTTAACAGAGTACCGTGCTGTAACGCAGCAAAATATAATGCATGCTAACTTCAAACAATGACATGTAGTTAGCCTATACATAAATGTAAGCTGATTTGTTATCAAGGACGTCGAGAAAATGAAATGTCCCCGTGGTCTAGCGGCTTGCAGCTGTCTACGAAATGATGAAAATTCTCTCTTTCCTTTTTCTACCGTATAGGTTGGAGCAGCAATCAACCAAGTAACGATGGTGGAAACGAGGACTGCTCAGAGATAGCACATTTCGGAAAATTCAACGATTTAAGCTGCAATCACCAGAGAATTCCACTCTGCGTTAAACCCGGTAGGGAAAACACACGCACGCAAGCACAACATTCATGCTTGCTCAGTTTATAATTCACAGTCGTTCATAGGTACTTCCTACTCCTCCCACTCTGTATTACATTGCACAGGAATAAAATCGATGTTAAACTGATGGAAGTTTGGGTGTTTTTTTTTTTTTTTCGGTGGTGTTTTTTGTTTTTGCCAGTTGCAAGTTGCACATAATTTCAAACACGCCTGTTCCGGTCTATTTCAGTCTGAGTGCCCATTGGTGAGTTTCAGAACATACGCATTATTCAGGCCAGGCCGCACAAACTTGCACATCTCATCGTCAATCAGTAAAGCAACAGCATGAGGCTTATAGATCTTCAGAAAAACAAAAATCAAGGTTATCGTACTGCTGGTAATATTTTCGTCCCGGCTATCAATGATAATAATCAGTTCTATCAAATCTGCCAATAAAATAGGCCTAATTATCTCACATTACAATGCTCTTACTCTCCCCATATACCGCTCTCTTTCTCTCTCATCGTAACTATATTATAGGCCTTTGTCAGTAGATTGATGGCGGCAAACGACTTTCTTGCACTACAAGCCTAAACCAGTTCACAGATCCAATCTGAGCATGTGCAGATAAAGGTCATTTGGGACCTTCTTTTGAAATGGATTTGTAACTGAGGTATTCAAAACCTAGATAGGGCTGGTACTGTGTTATTAACGAATAAGGTGCAGATTGGCATTTGCAGGTGAATGTGCATTCTTTTCAATAACATTTAACAGAAACCCTTCATGCAAGCACTGTCATGTAAATAACCACTTTCTGCGTGACTGTTTTCAACTGCTATTCTTGAAGACTATTCCATGTTTTACAAATCTATGGTGGGAGAGGTCATTTGAGAAAAGTGCTAACTGTGAACTGGCTTATCAAAGAGATGAGATTTCAAAGTGCTTGAAAAGACCCCCTTTAATATCTCTGTTTCGGCAGCTCGCATCCGAGAATTCCTTGTTCGGCGGATCCCGTCACCTTACCCAGGTGGTTGTCTACCTGACCACGTGATCGAAAGCATCCAATCATCTTCGCGGATTAGATGCGTGGCTTCATGTCTCGCTACTCCAGAGTGTGTGTCCATGAACATACTGCCAATGAATGGAACGTGTCAGCTGAACAGCGCCACCAGAACTCCAACACTTTCAGCTGAACCGTCTGGAAACTGTGAATATTTAGAGCTTTGACGAACTTGTGATTTACGACTTATCAGCAACAAGCGATGATCCTCTACAGTGTTGCTGACGTGTGAAACTGGTAAACTGGTGAAAGCCTATAGGCACGATAGGCATGAAGATGTAAACACGCCTTGAGAAGATAACGCTTCTTGCAATTCATAAGCCAAAAAAGAGACTAAACTAATAAACTCATAAACGTATGATAATCCTTATTGGGATGAGGAAGCAACTTACCGTTACTGCGCCTTGTTCTAAACACGGCACATTGGCGAGGTTCAGCAGTTTGCCTTCTTTCCGTAGAAGTAGTTATGTAATCTTTCATATTTCGTAACAATCCAAGACAGAGAGTTTTAGCAGCTTCTGCGGTGATGCCATTTCCTTGTAATATGCAGCTTCCGCATGTTTATAGCTATTCCAGGACACAATATTTATGCAACCACTACATTGAATATAGAATTCATTAAATTCATGTCATTGGCATCCCTCATTCCCCCAACGAAAACCATATTAATTTTTGTGAATTTGAGACAGATGTATACGGCCTATTCATGCACTTAAAGGGGCATTCCAGACGATTTTTAAAATTTCACATCATGTAGTATATAAATCAATAGCTCCATGTATAGATTCGCGGAATTTATTGTGGTCCTCGAGCAGAGAAATCAATAAATTCAAAATCTTAAACAAATTACACTGAACAGTGTTGATGACATCATAGCCTCACATATTTTAGAAATGTAGTAGTGTTATTCCATTACAATACCGCTTGCTCAACAAGTTCACCTGTGTAGAATCTATGACCCCGTTTACAGTGCGAGTCCAGCCCCGCTTCAGTGTAAACGCGCAAAAGGCCAAATGCGAGGCCAAAATTGGCCTCGCATTTGGCCTCGCTCTGGAGGTGGTCTCGGCCGCGGCCGAGCCGCGGCCGAGCCCCTCCTTTTCTTGGTGTAAACGCAAACTGGGCCAAATGCGCGGCCAATTGCGCGGCCAGTTTTAGTCTGGCTTCCAAACCCTCTGCCTGTATCTTTCGCTGTTCAGGATATTAACCCCCTCAACGTCGAAAACTAGTATAGTTAAGGTGGTTTTGTCCTGCAAAGGATTTTTTCCTTCGCCAAAGGCCTTTGCCCGAACGGCGACTTCGTCGCCACGGAATTCAGTTGGCAAAGGGTCTGAAAACCAGACAATACCAAATTGCGTTAGTTTACAAGCAGAGCGCCACTACGACCAAATAATGAAAGGTTTGAATCGAAAGCGCGGCCGAGCCCAGCAGTGTAAACGGACAAAATTGCGAGGCTCGGCCGCGCAATTGAGGCCGGGCTCGGCCGCGGCCGAGCCGCGGCCGAGCCCGGCCCCGCACTGTAAACGGGGTCTATGACCCCGTTTACAGTGCGAGGCTCGGCCGCGGCCGAGTCCAGCCCCGCTTCAGTGTAAACGCGCAAAAGGCCAAAATGCGAGGCCAAAATTGGCCTCGCATTTGGCCTCGCTCTGGAGGTGGTCTCGGCCGCGGCCGAGCCGCGGCCGAGCCCGGCCTTTTCTTGGTATAAACGCAAACTGGGCCAAATGCGCGGCCAATTGCGCGGCCAGTTTTAGTCTGGCTTCCAAACCCTCTGCCTGTATCTTTCGCTGTTCAGGATATTAACCCCCTCAACGTCAAAAACTAGTATAGTTTAAGGTGGTTTTGTCCTGCAAAGGATTTTTTCCTTCGGCAAAGGCCTTTGCCCGAACGGCGACTTCGTCGCCACGGAATTCAGTTGGCAAAGGGTCTGAAAACCAGATAATACCAAATTGCGTTAGTTTACAAGCAGAGCGCCACTACGACCAATTAATGAAAGGTTTGAATCGAAAGCGCGGCCGAGCCCAGCAGTGTAAACGGACAAAATTGCGAGGCTCGGCCGCGCAATTGAGGCCGGGCTCGGCCGCGGCCGAGCCGCGGCCGATCCCGGCCCCGCACTGTAAACGGGGTCTATGCATACCTTCTTCTTTTGTTCTGCTTCCTGGAGCTCCGACTCATGCATTCCAATGGTGAGGCTGCCATGCCATCATCCTTGTTCATTGCAATTGGACCCCGTTTACAGTGCGAGGCCCGGCCGCGGCCGAGCCGCGGCCGAGCCCAGCCCCGCTTCAGTGTAAACGCGCAAAAGGCCAAATGCGAGGCCAAAATTGACCTCGCATTTGGCCTCGCTCTGGAGGTGGTCTCGGCCGCGGCCGAGCCGCGGCCGAGCCCTGCCTCTTCTTGGTGTAAACGCAAACTGGGCCAAATGCGCGGCCAATTGCGCGGCCAATTTTAGTCTGGCTTCCAAACCCTCTGCCTGTATCTTTCGCTATTCAGGATATTAACCCCCTCAACGTCGAAAACTAGTATAGTTTGAGGTGGTTTTGTCCTGCAAAGGATTTTTTCCTTCGGCAAAGGCCTTTGCCCGAACGGCGACTTCGTCGCCACGGAATTCGTGGCAAAGGGTCTGAAAACCAGACAATACCAAATTGCGTTTGTTTACAAGCAGAGCGCCACTACGACAAAATATTGAAAGGTTTGAATCAAAAGCCCAGCAGTGTAAACGGACAAAATTGCGAGGCTCGGCCGCGCAATTATAGTTATAAATTTTGAAAACATTCCCATTCCTCATCCCAAACACTATAAATTCTGCAACTCTGTACTCAGTTCAACTAATTTATAGTTGTTCAAATGTAAAAGTCTGAAAATCATGTGGAGGTCCCCTTTAAATCTTCTAAAAATTAAAACACTAACACGTATGTTGTTAGTGTAAGTATCAGACCCCGTTTACAGTGCGGGGCCGGGCTCGGCCGCGGCCGAGCCCCGCAATTTTGTCCGTTTACACTGCTGGGCTCGGCCGCGCTTTTGATTCAAACCTTTCAATGTTTTGTCGTAGTGGCGCTCTGTTTGTAAACAAATGTAATTTGGTATTGTCTAGTTTTCAGACCCTTTGCCAAATGAATTTCGTGGCGACGAAGTCGCCGTTCGGGCAAAGGCCTTTGCCGAAGGAAAGAATCCTTTGCAGGACAAAACCACCCTAAACTATATTAGTTTTCGACGTTTAGGGGGTTAATATCCTGAATAGCGAAAGATACAGGCAGAGGGTTTGGAAGCCAGACTAAAATTGGCCGCGCAATTGGCCGCGCATTTGGCCCAGTTTGCGTTCACACCAAGAAAAGGCCGGGCTCGGCCGCGGCTCGGCCGCGGCCGAGACCACCTCCAGAGCGAGGCCAAATGCGAGGCCAATTTTGGCCTCGCATTTGGCCTTTTGCGCGTTTACACCGAAGCGGGGCTTGGCACGGCCGCGGCCGAGCCTCGCACTGTAAACGGGGTCTCAGATGCACATTCAGCAAAGTAAAAGGTTTGAATAAGACCCCGTTTACAGCCCGGCCTCAATTGCGCGGCCGAGCCTCGCAATTTTGTCCGTTTACACTGCTGGGCTCGGCCGCGCTTTCGATTCAAACCTTTCATTATTTGGTCGTAGTGGCGCTCTGCTTGTAAACTAACGCAATTTGGTATTGTCTGGTTTTCAGACCCTTTGCCAACTGAATTCCGTGGCGACGAAGTCGCCGTTCGGGCAAAGGCCTTTGCCGAAGGAAAAATCCTTTGCAGGACAAAACCACCTTAAACTATACTAGTTTTTGACGTTGAGGGGGTTAATATCCTGAACAGCGAAAGATACAGGCAGAGGGTTTGAAAGCCAGACTAAAACTGGCCGCGCAATTGGCCGCGCATTTGGCCCAGTTTGCGTTTATACCAAGAAAAGGCCGGGCTCGGCCGCGGCTCGGCCGCGGCCGAGACCACCTCCAGAGCGAGGCCAAATGCGAGGCCAATTTTGGCCTCGCATTTGGCCTTTTGCGCGTTTACACTGAAGCGGGGCTGGACTCGGCCGCGGCCGAGCCTCGCACTGTAAACGGTGTCTTATTCGTTAAAAATAAGTCGCAATGATGCTGTTTTTCTCTCCCTAATTAAAGGGATCGTATAGTTTTGGTTGAGACCTAATTTCAGGTTTCTAACATTTTGGGTGAGATAGGCCTAATGAGAAACCTCTCATGAAACATGAAAGAGCATGTAATTCTATGAGAAATTCAACGTTTATTTGATGAATATTGGTTTTGAAATTCAATTCAATTCAATTCATTTATTTTTTCATTTCTCGTACATGAATGTCACATCAGAAATAATACAGGTTCTTTTACCTTATAAACAATGTGCAAAAAACGAACAATATACAGTACATGGTAATATCACATCAATTGAAATGATAACTGGTCGAAATCGAATGGGGTTGAACAAAAAGAAGTATGATGGGACATACATGAAAGCAAGCTTATTTTGCTGTAGGCCCCGAGTAGTCAGTGTTTGTGAAAAAGAAACGGAGAACGGACAGGCACCATTCCAGGCGAGTGAATGGTGCCAAATAAGAAAAGCGGGGTATGCCTATGTGATTGAATAGAAGAAGAAGAAGAAGAAGAGAGAGAAAAAAAGAGAAAACTATCCTAAAATGTGAACCATGATTGTGGCCGAGCTATCATTTGTTTACGGGGTAAAGCATGATTTGCTTATGGAACCTCCTTTGGTATACATTATAAAACTGTTGGTGCATTAAAACTATCACAAGGTTATATACAGTTAGACACAAAAGTAACATGTACAGCTATTAAGCCATTTGGTGCCTGCCGTCAAGCTGTAGGTAAGAAGCTCTAGGTAAGAAATGGATGAGATATCCAAAAAAGAGCGATTCTAATAAAGTGTGGGACCCACACTTTATTACAATCGTTTTGTTTTACTTTGTTTTTGGATGTTTCAGTATGATTCCAAACCCGATTTTCATCTAATAAACTTTGAATTCCTCTTAAAATGGTATGCTCTGTACTATATCACAAGTGTTTTCTTGTCATCTCGCAAAAAGTTGTAAGCCCAATTCTTATCTCCACCAATACTGTACCATCCATTTAAACACACACACACACACACACAACGAACAATGTTACTTCAGACAACTAAAAGTGACACACCAGCGTACCACAGAAATGACGCTTCTTCGACTCGCTGAGTTGATAAAGACTATACAACATTGTCATGAGCAAAACAAAGAAAGAAATAAGGAACCACCTTATTGTGTAGGCCATACATTGTAAAAGTGAAGCGTAATCATCGTAACCCAACATAAGATAACGAAAATAGGCCAACTCATGGTTAGGAAAACGACTTTCCATTCAAATCAAAATGATTCATGATTATATGAATCATCGTCCTAAGTGGACATTGTTTACCCTTTTCTGTATTTTGATGCTAAATGATGTTTAGTGACAGTCAGATGGTTGTTGTAGAATTTTAAATGAGAAATTACGAGTCGGTAAAAAAATAGACATACTTACCCAAGAACATGTCGTTTTGAGAGAATAAGAGTGCAATTTGGACCGAGAATCATGGCCCGTGCGTTTTTCGTCGTTTTATGAATTTGCACTGCAAATGATGTTGGCACGCAGACGAGTAAACAGTAAGACCGAGCTCGGCGTGAGACCATAATGGTCGGTCTTGGGGGGAAACGAAGACCTCGGGGGTCGTCTCGCTCTCACAGCACCTCTAAGTATCTCTCCACTGATGGTGGTTCACACTATTCGAAAACAGCGTCTCCTGTGTACTGTAGTCGCTAGTTTATTTAATTAAAATTTACGTCACAATGACCAAATTGATTTGCAGTCCGAGTGGCGGGTGTTTACTTTCATGATGAACGTGTAATTGACATTGATCAATCATCAGCCCGATTTCATCAGGGGACTGCACGATTTGTTTGACATGGAGACATGGCAGACTTGAATGTCTTCGTTCGTCTCTCATTCACCTTCAAAGTGAAGAATGGGAGAGGAAGTGTTACCTTTGAAACCTTACCACAATTGAGACCGGATTTCTACAGACAGGAGGAAGATGAGGACGCGGAAATTGTATGATTTCGTCGTTTCGATGTATTTATTTCTTGCTCTTCTTAATGGCAAGGTGCGGGTAGAAAGCGTAGGTGAGTTCCATTCCGATTAGGCCTACATAGCTACTAGGCCTACAAGTTTGGTGCAATGTATGTTTATATGTATTCCAGGATTTGGGGGAAATTTTGTCATTTTGCCTGGCCGGTCAATTAATTCCAAAGGACTATTTCGAAGTTATGTAATTCCGAAAATATAGTTTGTTATTTCAAAGAAAGGTTGATCTGCAAGAAAATGAAATAAGGTTACTTCTTTCGAAGGTCCGTTAATTAGAAAATGAGACAGGCTTCTTAATTCCGACATTCCTAGGGTTCGTTGGTCCGAAAATGAAATAAGGTTTATAATTACAAAAGTGAATTACTGTTCTTCAAGTGTTGTAATTAAAACAAAAATGTTATGAACTGCACAATAAAAGACGAATAAAAACATGTGCACACATGACTGTACGTCTCAGTCAAGCTTTTCATAGCTTATTACGATCCACACAAATGTAGGATCTATATGGCATATTCTATGTACAAACTATGTGCATATTTTTGTATAAGGTATGTATATATGCATTTTGTAAATAAACTTAACACCAAAACACACGGTATATACGATAATTGGTGAACTGGAATACAGTCAATTGTAATCGCATTATTGATGATAAAAGAAGTAGGGCCTAGAGATACTTTCTGCTCCGTAGTAGTATACACACCCTTCATCCTCTGCATTATCATTACTATGAGCCATGCATGATGTAGAAATAAATATTGTTAGAGCCCTCTCAAAATCAGGAAAAAACTACTCATACATTTGTGTACTCATCTGCTTTGGAAGAATCCTGCCTACGTCGCTGGTAATAATGGATCAGCCCTTACCACACTCTTTACTACTCGACACGAACGGAGATCCCCGTCGCCCCCCCCCCCCCCGATTCCTCACAGATTCCCTTTTCGGATTAAATAAAATTGTTTCATTTTCGAACTATTGAACCTTATTTCATTTTCGGACTAACGAAACATATTTCATTATGCAATTGTTTACGGGTTAACCAACCTTCGAAACATTAAAACAAACCTTATTTGTGATATTCGAAGTAAGAAACGAATTTTTAAAATAAAGAACCCTATGTCACTCCTGAATTAACAAACCCTTGGAATAGCGAACCTTATTTCATTTTCAGACTATGGAATCTGTGTGAAGTAATAAACCTTATTTCGTTTCCGGGTATACGAATCCTCTTTTTTTTTTTCATTTTCAGATTTACGAACCTGATTTCATTTTCGGTACACCGAACCCCTAAAATACCAAATCTTACTTCATTTTCGGATTAAAGACAGTTTGGAATAACGAACCCTATTTCATTTCCGGTCTAAAGTATATCAAGGTATACGGAATATATATGTTCCTGTATGACAAATCTTCGGGATAATGAACATCGTATGTGCTCCAGGCGCACTGTATTTTCTTTTTCGCAGTTGTCACTTTCGTACATCCAAAATGTGTATAAGATTTAAACTCCTTGGTAACAAGATATTACTTGGCTAAGTTACGAAGACAAAGACGTATATTCGCCCTATGGACCTTTATATTTATGTACATGTATATCTATATCTAAATATATATATAATATTATATACTCTCTCTCTCTCTCTCTCTCTCTCTCTCTCTTGGGTTGTGGTCAAGAACCATGTCAGGACGGATGGAGGCAGTTCACGGATCGCTGCTATCTCCTGGTGCAGAAGACTACGTCACAGGCTAAAGCAAAGGAGATCTGTCTGGAGGTGGATGCGGCTGTACCGGAAATCTTGTCGGAGTTAGAGAGCGAGTTCGTCGCATCACTCCTGGAACCCGTCACCTTCACGTCCGGGAGAAAAGCCTGGCTTGATTGCTATCGAGCGGAGAGTGGTAGCAAGGACTGGGTGTGTGGCGATGATCGACATCCGGCTCAGTATCTCCGTAAGTGGAAAAAAAAATGCCGACATTAAGCGCCATGAATACCTCTAAACCTCATTCCTCACACCTCTCCCCGTTCCTACCTTTTCTATTCTCTGGATCCCAGAGTGAGTATACAAGTACGTACATACATACAATTCTATGAACCTGTGGTAATATTAAACTGTTCTTACTATGTTATTATAGGCCTATATATAAGACTATGGCAAATGTCGCCAGTCACCAAATGATAACACATCAAAGTTGTATAGGGTCCAGAAGATAGAGAGAGTGAAAAAAAAAATCCGCAAAATATCCCACTAACGATTACATTTACAATAACAATAGAAGTACTATGAATGGAAATAAGACCTATAATGAAGTTCTGTTGTGTATTTATGTCATCTTTAATAATATGTAGGGACCTTTCTGTTTTGAGTGTTTTCTAAAGTCCCTCTTTAGCCTCGGCATGTAATATGCAGTACTGTAAAACCTGTCTATAGCGGCCACCTAAGGGAGATGAAACTAGTAACCGTTATAGACACGTAATGAACCATCCAAATAGCAATACTTAAAAACTCATTTTCGAAACATCGAACATTCAGAATAACGAAACTTACATGTATTTTATTTTGGAATTAAAAACCTTCTGGAAAACCACCAGAAATGCGCGCTTTAGCGAACCCATGATTAAGGAATATTGGTTCAAGGAATTGCAAGTTTCGGAATAACGAACCTTCAAAATAACGAACATCACTCTCGTAAAACGAACAACATTCTTATCCCTTTTCTTTTCGAAGCTTGGGGTGGCGGTCAACCTGATAACACTGGTGGAGTCGAGGATTGCTCAGAGATATTGCATTCTGGGAAATTCAACGATGTACGCTGCACACAGAAGAGAATTCCTCTCTGCGTTAAACCTGGTGAGAAATCTAAAGGGATGGTACAGTTTCCGCTGTGATGGGGTTCGAAGTGTTTCCAACTTTTTTTTTAAATTTTTTTTCAGATAATGAGAAACCTCCTATGAAATATGAAATAGCATATAATTCTAAGAGGAATTCAAAGTTTATTTGATGAAATTTTGAAATTACTTAGATATCCAAAACAAGCGATCCTGATAAAAAGTGGCACCCACCTTTTATTAGGCTCACTTTGTTTTACTTTGTTTTTGGATAACTCAGCCATTTCAAGACCGATTTTCATTAAAAAAAATCGAATGCCTCATAGAATTGTATGCTATGTCATATTTCATAAAGTCATTTCTAAGTATCTCGCTAAAAGTTAAAGTGTGAATCATCACCTCAATGAATTGTTCAGTGCATGATTAGCCATCTACTTGTTCTTCCAACTCTTTTCCTGAAGGTTTGTAATTCCAAAATAAAATGAGTTTCGTTATTCCGAAGGTTCGATGAACTTGCTCCTACGGCAATTGCTCCGGTCTTATTTCCTCCAAGGGCTAATAGGGTTAGGGTTAGGGTTAGGGTTGGGGTTGTGATAGGTTTAGTTTGATGTGAGGATTAGGATAAGTTGTGGGTAGGTTTTATGTTTGGCTTAGCACATCATGTAGCACGCAGATATTTCATGGGACAACTGCCTCAGATGCAAATGTCATGGAACCTTTTCCAATATTACTGCCGTGAAATACACTAGTTGCTAAATTGCGATTATTGCAAATTGCAAATTTATGGAAACAAGTTGCACTCTCATATAAAATCTTAGACATGCAAGACATGCTGTTTGTTTCCAATCCGAACAATGTGATCCAAGTTGTATGATTTTCAGAGTATTCCTGCTGGGGAAAATAAAGCTCAGATCACATCGACGAAAAGTAAGGCAATAGCATAAGGCTGAGACGTTAATAAGATTGATGACAACAGTCAATGTGATCGTACTGCTGGCGATTTATTAGCCCCAGGTATATTTACAATGACAATATCGATAAAATTCCTATAAAATTTCTATCTATGATCTCACTATGATCTGACTTTATTCTTACTTTCTCTCTCTGTCTCTGCCTCTCTTTATTAGTATAAGTGCTGCCTAAAAATGGCTCTCAAGCACTATCGAGTAAATGCGTGTGCAAGGTGCCTGAATCCATTGTCTATATTTTGACAGCTCGCATCCGAAGATTCCTCATTCGGCGGATACCGTCACCTAATCAAGGTGTATGTATAACTGACCACGTGATCGGAAGCATCCAATCATCCTCGCGGATTAGATGTGTCGCTGCATGTCTTGCTACACCACAGTGCGTATCCATTAACATACATCCAATGGATAGAACATGTCAGCTGAACAACGCCACCAGAACTTCATCCCTTTCAGCAAAACCGTCTGGAAACTGTGAATATTTAGAGCTCTTGACGAACTTGTGATTTACGACTAATCAACAACGGTGAACGATTCTCTGTCGGTTATGTATGAATCTGTACATAGGCATTCGACTCGTTTTAATCGAATAACACGAAAACGTAGGCCGTGAGGAGGCAACGCTTTACGGAGCTCACCAAGAAGCCTTGGTTTGGGACGAGTAAGAGACTTCACACGATGCTTTCTTGTCCTAAACACGGTGCCTTGGCAAGTTTCAGCTGTAAAAAATCTTTTTGCACGTTAAAGGGAAGTGTAAGGCGCGGTCAGACTGGCAAAAGATCGAGAAGTTTAAGATCGCGAAGTTTGGGCCATTGGTACGCGCGCAAGCAAGAGTGCGCCGTCTGGTGGCTAGTGATTGTGACGTAACAATGCACATGTGTACATGACAATGGCCTCGCGCTTCGTAGGCACCGCCAGCAAACAGATCGAGAAGTATCGCGGGAAGTTTCGCGGGAAGTTTGCGGTCACACTGGCAAAACTTCGAGATCTTAAAGATCGCGATCTTTTTTTTCAGACTGGCAAAAGATCGAGAAGTTTAAGATCGCGAAGTTTGGGCCATTGGTACGCGCGCAAGCAAGAGTGCGCCGTCTGGTGGCTAGTGATTGTGACGTAACAATGCACATGTGTACATGACAATGGCCTCGCGCTTCGTAGGCACCGCCAGCAAACAGATCGAGAAGTTTCGCGGGAAGTTTGCGGTCACACTGGCAAAACTTCGAGATCTTAAAGATCGCGATCTTAAACTTCGCGATCTTTTGCCAGTCTGACCGCGCCTTAAATGTACTTTTGGATTAAGTGAATGTTCCAATATTAGTAGAATATATCAGTGTAGAAATTAAGAAAATCGTACAGTCTGTTCAAAAGTTATAGATTTTTTTTTTTAAAGTTTCGGTAACGAGACGGCTGGATCAGAAAAATACTACAAATCATGACATCACATATGCACTATACAATATAACGAAAATATAAAGAAAATTCAACATTTCGTCACTTTCCAGCGTGATGAAAGAGCAATAGGCTTGTCTCTGTCAGAAAGCAGGGGAATAATAACACCCTTAACATGTCAGTAACGACTTCAGGAAATGTGTATTTTTTCTGCCTTTTTCTTCCTAGTAATGCATAAAATGACATCATGACCTGTAGCAGTCTTCTGAACCAATGGTCTCGTCACCAAAATTTCAGATATACATAACTTTTGAACGGAGTGTCCGCTTTTCCTCAAACTTTCACTGGTGTATTCTACTGTAGGTTTTCCCGGCCAATTTCGCACTTTTGTCAGTCCATTTGATAAAAGGTTCATTCAATTTAGCGAAAATCCTCGTCACTGCACATTCTGTCATTCAAAATTGCAACTTGTTCGTTCAATTTAGCATTTCGGTCAATGAAATTCGCATATGTGCCTTTCGAATTCGTAAAACGGGCATTCAAATTGGCACGTGCTCTTCAGTCATTCAAATTCGCCAGCACTGGCGGAAAATGGTATTTCAGTCATTCAGTTTCGCGTATGGGCAGTCAAATTCCAAATATGTTCATTCAAATTGGCGTAATGTTATTTCTATTTTGAAAAGGTGAGAACCGTGACTTATGCGTATTTAAATGTGAATTTTTGTTTCATCCACACACTATTAAGTATATAGTAAATGTATCTTTGACCCTAAATAACTCAAATTTGTTGTTCTGTAACGCCCCTCTTCTTCCATACATGTTATCAGAACTATACATGCCATGCTTGCACCAGTACCATAGATTCACTTCACTTTCTTATGTCCAGTCATGGCAGTACGAATTACATACAGGGGTATCTCTCAAGAAAACAGGGAAAGAATCATAGAAGCATTTGAGGGTAATAACCTTGAAAAATTGATGGCTAGAGCTGATCCAAGAACTTTTATTTATTCCTAATGATAATTAACGCAATCTAGCACCCACCAAATGAAAATAATGAAACATGCAGATGAAAGAAATAATCATGTAAATTGAAACCTCCTTCTCCCAATTATTGACAAAACAAACTTAAGATCAATGTATCTGTGAATGAAATAATGCTATCAAACATTATAAACACATACACTTATTTTGAAAGTACTGTTGCAAAGGTGATATCAGAATAAAAGCATAAACGTGTCTGCTAAATTGACTGCAGTAAATGCGAAATTGGATGCCCAAGAATGAATTCGAATGAACGAGCGCAGCGTTTACGTGATCACGTGACTATATCGAATTGAATGAACGATTTGCGAAATGGTGCTTGTCTTACGAATTTGAACCGAAAAAGTGCTGATTCGAATGATGTAAAAGGTAATTTGAATGCTCCAAAATGAATTTGAATGAAAAGATTATAAAATTGAAATACCGAACATGCCGTCTAGGCTATATTGTGCTAAACTGAATGCAGCAATTAGGAATTGGACTGAAAAAAAGTGCGAAATTGGCCGGGAAAACCTATAATATTGTCACACTCAATCTCATATATATATATATATATATATATATATATATATATATATATATACATATATATATATATGTATATATATATATATATATATACATATATATATATATATATGTATATATATATATATATATATATATATACATATATATAATATATTAATACTGTACAAGTATTTGCAAATCTGACCAAAATATAGGACAAGCTTCATGTGCTAATAATACATTTGAGTAAATCGAAATAGAAGGAATTTCTCCTGGATTCGACTTTAATAGGCGAGGTTGACTGCACTGTGTTTGATCATGTTTGAGACTGAGTACGAATGACATTCCTTATACAAGCTTATGCTTATATTTGAACAATGTTTATCAAGACTAGTTATACTGGAAGTAGTAGCATGGAGAGAGAGAGAGAGAGAGAGAGTCTCTAAAAACAGATCTCCAGCAGGTATTATTATTCCAACCCCACCCACCCAAACCAAGATTCATGACTGTTTTGTAATTAGGATGGTGTTTGATTAAGACTGATTGATGAAGGGAGTATATTTCGCTATGCACTTCAAATTATTACGTTGGGAAAAACAAATCCCCATGGAATGTGGCGTGCTGTTGGTATAAATGTGCTGTGTGTATGTGTATGTCTCTGTTTACAGCAGGGGTATTAAAACGTTCTAAATTTTGGAAATGATTGTAATCTTTGCGAGATTGGAGAATCCGAGAAACAGACATAATTTACTGTAGTCCCTTAAAGTCTTTAAATGCACGCATGCAGTATTCAAACAGACTCCCCGAGCCCTCCGCCGATGGCGGTTCATACCACACAGTGTATTCCGAAAACAGCGTCGCCTTTTAAATCGGGTTATTGTTTCGAATTTGCTAACACAATGACTAGATTGATTTGCAGTCCGACAGAGGGATGTTTACCTTCCTAATGAACACGTAATTGATATCGACCAATCATCAGTTGATTTCAGGAGGGAATTGCCTGCATTAAATTGTGTGACAAGGTAAAAAGGCAGACTTAAATGCCTTTGTTTGTCTCATTCGCCCTAAAATTGAAGTATGAGAGAGGAAGTATTACCGCTGAAACCTTAACGAGAACTAAGGCTGAAATTTCTACAGAGAGGCAGAAGATGAGGACGTGGAATTTCCATCGTTTCGGCGCGTTTTTATATTCATTAGCTCTACTCAATGGCAAGATGGGTGTAGAAGGCGTAGGTGAGTTTCATTCTAATTAGGCCTATAGACATAATCCATGTGAATTACCTACAACATACATGCCGACAGGGTATGTTTTTACATGTTCGTCATGTCAGGTTTGGAGAATTTCTATCATCGTACCTTTGGACTTCTGGCCATTATTGTGTTCAAGCGGTACAATTTTTTTTCCGTCTTTTTGCCGGGTTTCCAAGATCTCGTTAATTACTTAAATATCAAAGTTATCTGGCCCAGGTGGGACCTATATGGGTTTAATGTAATGTCGCACGTTTGCAAAATAAACATTCGATCCATTGGCTACACCCACTTATAGAACCATAATGAAACCATATGGGTCCTAAATCAGAGACATTATTTGGGCAATTTTAAGATTTTATGTCGTAGGTGATAATGACGTAGGTCTATAGGTCTATCAGATGGTAATGTAAGATAATAAGTATTACAGTACACAGCTCTTCATATAATGGAAAGTGGGAATGGAAAGAATTGTTTTGAGAACATTGCACTTTTGTGATTTTCTTTTAGTGATTCCCTTATCGAGGCTATTGTGTTCAGTGATGTTTGGATTTGCATATTAACAAAGATCTGAACAAAACATCGAAATTAAGTCTACATCATAAAGACTTCGGGGCATTTTTATAACATTCAGAGATATATCATATGAATGTTATTTCGCTATATCCACCCCCCCCCTCTCTCTCTCTCTCTACCCACTTTTTTTTTTTGGTTGTGGTTAAGATCTATGTCAGGACGGATGGAGGGAATACAAAGATCGCTGCTATCTCCTGGTGCAGGAGAAAACGACGCAGGAAGAAGCGACGGAGATCTGTCTAGAGGCGGATGCAGCTGTCCCGATAATATCGTCGGAGTTAGAGGCCAAGTTTGTCGCATCACTCCTGGACCCCGTCACCTTCACGCCCACGAGAAAAGCCTGGCTTGATTGCTACCGAGCAGAGAGTGGTAGCAAGGATTGGGTGTGTGGCGGTGATCGGCATCCGGCACCGTATATCCGTAAGTGGAAAACGGGCCGCCACTCTTAAACCAGCTTCACCTCCTTTAAACCTCCCCCTTCTCAGCTCTCTTCCTCCCCTTTAATTTCCTTGGATACCAGCGAGATAATAACCCCGCACCCCAAACACACACCCACGTGTGCATGTGTAGATATACATGTCTATTCCGATGTAATGATGCACATGATTGTGATACATGATGGTAAAGGATGTCGCAGGAGGCAATATCTTTTCTTTTTTTTTTAAGTTTGTGATTTTTTTTTTTACTTCCTCAGATTTGTCTGAACGAACTGTGACAGATGGAGTAGGCCTATGATAAAGAACAGCGGTGCGTGTGAAAGGAATACAAAACAGTAGAAGTTTTGAGCGAGATTTTGCAATGAAAATACCTGAAAACATTACAAAAAAATGTCAACCAGTTGACGTCCGGATAATAAAGAATCCGGATAATCGATTGCCGGATAATCAAGATTCTACTGTACAGTGAAACCCCGTTATGATGAGGTCCGTGGGTCCGCCGATATTGCCTCGTTATTACCGGTTCCTCGTTTATAATATAAACGTACGCACTAAAAACAAAGAAAAACATAAGCATGGAATTACATACCAAGCAATCAAACTTATGAGCAGTCCTTCCGTTGTTATTATACAAGTAAATGGATCCATATTATTGAGAAAGAATAAAAAGGAATCATTTGTGAATTGATACGAAAAGAACAGAAAAAATAGGGGTTGTAAACGCGTTCTTTGTTTTTCTTCCGAAAATCTCTTCGCGTGTGTTGTACATGCGTTCTTGAAAAGTGCACGGCAGGATTGAATTTGTCATCTTTCCTATCTCTTCCTCGTGTATTGAACCATTCTGAAAGAATGAAAATATTGTTTGTGAAATATATAGTATAAAATTTTGATAAACAAAATCACATTGTATTATATGCGACTGTTACTTTTTTTCTGACCATGGACGCAAGCAGACTAACATGCAATTTTCAACTTATTTTACGCTGTGTGCACCTAGCAGGATCGCGATGATCTCATGAATTATTTAAGCTGTATTCCATGTTGTTTGCACCAGCAGGGGTTGATAATGCGGTTTTTATTTTTCTCCCCAAAATCTCTTCGCATTTTGTACATGCGTTCTTCAAAGGCACACGACATGGTTGAATTCGTGATCCTTTGTACACCTATCTCTTCCTCATTATAACGGACCATTCTGAAAAAATTAGATCATTCATTTGTGAAATACAGTGTGAAATAGTAATGAACATCACGATGATTTCATTAACTATTTCGGCTGTAATCTCTCACGTAGTATAGACAGGGCAATGTTTTCCAAATTTACGTCGATGTGGGGCAATTTGTCAATCAGTTGCAAAGGGCAATGTTTCCTAACCAGCAAAACAACTGGAAGTCGGAACTAAAATGGAAAGGATTATGATAATTAGCTGCATATGCATTCCAAAAACATATTTTTCCATGTTCTGCCATCAGCTTGTTTCATTGGATGGAACGTTTTTGAATGAATATTTTTTTTTTTTTTCACGTTACAAACTGGTTTGAGCTAATATTAAGTAGGCCTATGCGTATCTCGAAAAAAAAAATCAAATGATTATGTTCAAAGACTGAAGAACATCGGACGGTATCCGTGTGTCTTATCGGATGGTTTATAAGAAAACATGCAAAGAACGGTACTCGGCATTTGTCACTGATAATGGAGGATAAAAGAGGGATAACGGCGGGACGACTGAGCCTAGCACGTTTGTTTCTTCTTCCCGCCTCAGATCATTCATGTAGTGAGACGGCATGGGGGTAACTGCAATAACTGTGTTTATGCACATTCAGCACAAACGCGCGCTATGTGTTCAGAATGACTCTGCAGAACGGGAAAGAGAACAGAAGGATAGCGTGAATTCGGTTTTCAATGTTTCGTTTGCCGCGTGTTTGAAAGCGGCAGGTCAAGAAATGGAACCTCGTTGTATCCGATCGAATTGCTTATGTTTTTCTTTATCACGACGCAACGAAGATGCCCTCGTTATGATCGGAATCTCGTTATAACCGTTATAACCGTAAATCGTTATAACTCGAAGAAAAATGGGACCGACGTGATCACCTCGTTAAAAGCGGTTCCTCGTTATAAGCGAACTCGTTATAACGGGGTTTCACTATATTTGAAATGGACGTGACTTCAGTATAACATTTTTGCAAGTAATTTGACGATAACGAAACGTAAAATTTTGTGATAGAGGACAAATGAGCTGACATGTTATAGATTGACATACAAACCGAAGACAATATGAACTGCAGCGGAAGAAGTAAAAACAAAGGGATAAAGTGACATAGTGGATAAGACTCGCGACTCCCGATTGGAAGACCCGAGTTCGAATCCAGCCCAGTGCTCGTCCTTGGACAAGATATTTTTACCCACTATGTCCCTCTCGACCCAGGTGTATGAATGGGTACCTGGCAATGCTAGGGTAATAATAATAGCAGGGCCCTCTGGTAGAGCAGTGGCAACACTGAAGAGGCTACCCTGGGTAAATACGACATTATTATTATTATTATCTTCAAATGTGTGTGATATGTATGGCCGACGTGTGTGTGTGTGTGTGTGTGTGTGTGTGTGTGTGTGTGTGTGTATGTGTGTGTGTGTAGGCCTACTATCATAATCTGGCTCATTAGACGAATAGTACTAATACTGAAGAGGCTACCTGGCTAAAGAAGACCTTACCATTATCTAACCTAGGCAAATAGACTGCATAAATGTTTATAAGGCTTTCTAAACAACAAGAACAACAAGAACAACAAGAACAACATCAACAACAACAACAAAAACTCCCCAACAGTAAACATAACCTCCATCTTCTTTTTTTAAAAACATATATATAGGCTGGAGTGACAATCAGCCAGATGACTGGCATGGAGTCGAGGACTGCTTGGAGATATTGTATTCTGGGAAGTTCAACGATCTACGTTGCACTGAGACAAGAATTCCTGTGTGCGTAAAACCTGGTGAGAAATTAACAACAACAACAACAACAACAACAACAACAACAACAACATCAACAACACGCACTTTTGCGCATTAGCCTTAATGTTCTTCCCAATCTGTGTCCGATATCATCGCAGTATTATAATCGCAGTAATCACTATGGCATTTCGTTTAATATTGACCATTGAATGAAAAAAAAATTTTTTTTTCGGTGCAAGCTATCAGATGTACTGGTCTACTCTGATCATAACAGCCTTTTGTGATTTTCAGAGTATTCCAGCAGGGGGTAAACAATCTCACGTTATCGATCCACGTTGATTAGGAAAACAACAACACGGTGCCGAGATATTCATAAAGAATAACATGCCAGCTACCAAGGTGATCTTCCTGATGATAGTTTGTCTCCATCTATATCACTTATATGAAACGTGCATAACGATATACACTGTATAGTGATCTTGCATGAGTATGCTCTTTCTCTCTCTTTCTCTTTCATTATTCATTTGTAAATACTGGCAAAATTGTGGGGTTTTGTTTATTTTGCATGAACAGATGAGGGTTAAAGGTAATTGAAAAGACCGTACTTATTGTCTCTGTTTCGTCAGCTCGCATGCGAAAATTCCTCTTTCGCCGAATACCGTCACCAAATCAAGACTTTTGTCTACCGGACCACGTGATCGGAAGCATCCAATCATCCTCGCTGATTAGATGCGTGGCTGCATGTCTCGCTACTCCAGAGTGCGTGTCCATGAACATACTGCCAATGAATGGAACGTGTCAGCTGAACAACGCCACCAGAACTCCAATACTTTCAGCTGAACCGTCTGGAAACTGCGAATATTTAGAGCTTTTGACGAGCTTGTGATTTACGATTTATCAGAACTATCAACGACCCTCTATTGTTCATGTGTGAATCCCTGTGGATTGGCTTTGTTTCATGCGACTTATTAAAATTTATCAACACAGGCCGTGATGAGGCTACGCTTCGGTCAGGGAGCTCGCCAAAAAGCCTTTAACTTGTCAGGGCGCCTTCCCGTCCTAAACGGGGCGCTTTGGCGAGTCCCAGTAGTAAAACCTTCGTGTCGTACGTCTACACTTGTTAGGCGAGAGTTACCTATTCAACATTTACATTCAAAACTTAATGTTCTGGAGCAATCCAAGATATGAATCTGTCAGCAGCTTCTTCAGTATCGCCATCTCCTTGTAATACACAATTGATGCTCTATAATGATTATCTTGTTATTGATATGATACGGACACATTCTATGTTTATTTTTATGCAGTCCTTCGACTGAAATACTTAAGTACTTAGGTTCATTTTACTATTACACAGAAATCCACAGTTTATGCAATTAGCTAGATTTGATAGAACGATTCATCTCATTCTTAAAAAAATAATCAACAAATATGTCAATATGAGAATGAAGATTTCACTCTAAACTTTAAAATGGAATGTCAATTTAAAGAAGAACAATAGTAGAATAACCATGACGTCACTATCAAAAAACGAGGGGTCCAAAAGGATACATCGTATAATGAAATCACATAAAGCAAAAGCTTGGGCCGTATTGAAGACACACAACAAAATTCACAACACTTTGAGACATTTAAAAGGATATTTGGACGAAATTACGAAAGTGAGTTATTCAAATGTAAACATTACTGTTCTAAAATTTGGTATTGTATTGTTTGCACAATGATAAAACTTACGAAACACATCATTGTGTCAAACGTGAAAATTTATGCAACTAGTGTCTTTGCATCTTTCACAGTAGGCAATTCATTACCAGTCAATGTAGTCAGGACATGTAGTCAATCTATAAGCATCATATTATTGTGACCAGATATTAATGTAACGGGGAGTTCATACATTTGTAAATTACACATCATAATTTTTCTCATAAAAACGTTCGACATGATTTTGTCAATCATGTCAGTGTGATTTATTTTCCTCTTGCATGGATCTGGCTAATGATATATAGATGAAAAATTTCCACCTTTCTACATCATTCACTATTCTTTTTTTTTTTTAAAGCACAAACATTGTTTCATTTGAAATGTGGAAATATTCAAGGAATTTGCTTACAGCACACGATCTTATCTTTTTTTTTTAAGGGGGGGGGGGGGATAAAAACAAATAAAGCAACCCATTCTAGACTGACAACCCGAAACATCTTAACCGATGGTTTTCAAGTTTTGCCCTCGAGTCTATGTATTCTTATGTCCACATGATTTTCAATCTAAACAATTACAGTCAATTTTCAACTCTCTTCGCAAGACTCGGGCTCCAAGATCCGTAGTAAGGAAATTAGCTGACATTAGTCTGCTGGTCGCCACCCGTGTCCACTAAGTCGCTTTTTTTTTTCATATAATACACACACACACACACACACACCCCTAAACAACATGCACACACACACGCACACAGTTATTTGTCGGAAATGTGCAGTGGCCTTTGATCTCTGAGTGTACCGTGTACATGGACAATGAGAGTAAAAAACAACAACAAACAGACAAACACACACACAATCCCAAAATATATTTACTTTGTACAACTACATGCACAAAGGATGTACACTTTGTAAGCTGTCCATGTCAACCTCATCTTGTCTATTTACAAAAGTGGTAGATTGAAAAAGTACCCGATATATCTAATGCTTTCCGTTCATCTGTCCACTGCAGCATAGTTCAACTGACAACATACATTATTATCCTCTTCTGTTTCAAATTACGGGACAGCCTCTCCGTGAAATCTTAAATCTTTCATCACCGGTCGAACAATTCGAACACAGTTTGAGGACATGATTGTTTTCTTAACCACACATATCAACTAGAAAAGCACTCCGAGAGCGCAGACCTCCGCCAAGCAGTTACTTTCCATCGATGATCTTGCTCTTCCATATGGAGATCAGTGATTTCCACCCACTGGAAAATTGCCCGAGATTCCCAATATAGAAGCCTTTATTACGTCATAAACCCTCAGATGCGCCCAGCCTGAACTCCCAAGTTCATTGACCCTACCTGCCAATATATCAAAAATCCTTCATAAATTCCCCCCAAATTCTCGTTAAAGTTAATCGTTTGGTACTTGTGTCATTCTCAACCTTTCCCACAAGTTTCATCCCAATCCGTTCAATACTTTTTGAGTTATTTTGCGCACAGACAAACGAACGAAAAAACGAACGAACGAACGAACAAACCAACGGTAACGAAAACATAACCTCCTCCCTTGGCGGAGGCAATAACCGGGGAGAAGGGGGATGGTGAAAGCAATGGCCATCCACTTTCAACACAACTTCCCTCGTTTCACCCCTTATCCCACTCCTCTCCCACACCCCCTTTGGCTATACAGTCACACACCTGTGGTCCATCCTACTTTAGAACAAACATGAAACGCTTTGTGAAAGTGCAGACAAAGCATGGCATCTGCTTGGCTCGCCCCTCCGTGGACTCCCTCCACACCATCCTGTTGTTGACCCGGACGAGGATGTCGAGAACGTGCTCCTTGTCTTTGAACTCGGCGATGACGTCGCACAGGTCCTTGACAAACCAGGAACCCTCGAAAGAATCGCGCCACGCCTTCGTTCCTGCAGGTTGGAAGAGTCAAGATTATGGTGTTGTTGTTGTTGTTTTAAAGAAAGAAAGAAGAGAGGGAGAGAAAATTATGGTGCATGCATCCAGTAGGCGTAATCTTGCAAGGAATGTTATGATTAAAGTGTTGAGTTCCGAATTCTCTCGCACATTTCATATCTGCTGAACAGCAAAGTGAATATAATCCCGTCTGATGCCTATCAAAATGGAACAACTTGCAATATGAATATTGCTGCACCTTAGCTCTATGGAATGTCTGTACATTCTGACGGTTATTCCGAAGGTTCAATAATCCGAAAATGAAATAAGGTTCGTTCTTCCGAAGGTTCGTTAATCCGAAAATGAAACAAAGCTCGCTGTTCAGAAGGTTCGTTACGGACCCTTTTTCATTGTCTGATCAACGAACCATCGGAAAAGCGAACCATATTTCATTTTCGAATAAGCGAACCTTCGGAATAACGAACCTTCGGAATAACACCACAAATGCTCGGATTAACGAACCCTTTTTCATTTTCGGATTAACGAACCTCTATATAGGTATAGGGAATTTGTGTGTTTCGGATTAACGAACCTTCGGCATAACGAACCTTCGGAATAACGAACCTTCGGAATAACGAAGAGCACCCCATTCTGACATGGCTCCGAAACTTTTTTCCCCTACTCTTAAATGTCAATGTTTCTTTTAAATAAGGACTTAAGGCTAAACTGTTATGAACATGGTCATTTACCGCTAAAATTGGTTAAAAGCGCAGAAAAGAAAGTTTGATTCATTTCAAGAGGGAATTTCCAAACATCCACAGGACTATTATAATTTATGCAAGAGATGAATACTTCTAATAATGTTATCCCCCAATTAATCCCAGTTTCAAGTAATAGTTTAAACTACTTTTGGTGAAGATGCCACTAGGTCTTCATGGCCTACAAAAAAAGGGATTTCACCATTATGACGTACAAAATATTTTGGTATACTAAACTTTATCGTGTCTTTTAATTGGAATGTCATGTCATCTATCCTTTTGACACTGTATAGAGAACAAACAACGTTCATATATTTCTTCCCATCTTGTTTGAAAAGCTTCACGCACACATGCAGCCTACTGAATCCGAAAAACCACCCCTAAACCTCTTACCTTCCGTTGTCGCATAAGCTATCAGGACGTCTGAGTTGACTGGTCTCGTCAGGAAGCCAGGAATTTCCAAACTATCCAGCACTTCTTGTGACGATGACCCCGATGTGCTATCGGAGTAGCTAACTGCTCCCACATGCTCTGTGCCACGACAAGACTGGATAATAAATATCTTTGGCATATCTGCAAAGAAAATGAATTAATGCTTTTAATGCTTAGAAACGTTGTAATAAGCGCTTTATAAATGATATTATTATTATTATTATTAATTGACGGATTGATTAGAAAAAAGAAGCAGCGCGACATTAAAAAAATCGTCAGAAAATTGGAGGAAACCCAAACCAAAAGAGAAATGCGGATTGAGTGAAAGCAGCAACATTAGTAGAACACATCAGTGACAGTTTGAGGAAAATCGGACAATCGATGCAAAAGTTATGAATTTTTAAAGTTTTTGTGTTGGAACACTGGATGAGGAGACTACTAGAGGTTATGGTGTCATTTGTGGACAACAATATAAAGAAAATATAAAGCGAATCCATTTTTTTAAAATAAAAATTACACATTCCATCAACTTCATACTGACTAGTTAAGTGTAGCAATTATTCCCCCTGCTTTCTGAAAGCGGCTAGTCAAGTGCTCTTTCATTATACTTGAAAAGCGAATTTCTGTGGAATTCCTTTTATTTTTTTTCACATTCTTGTCCACACATACGTCATAACCTCTAATAGTCTCCTCCAGCGGTTCCAAAACTAACACTTCAAAAATGCATAACTTTTGCATCGATAGTCCGATTTTCCACAAACTTTCACACATATGCTCTACTGATGGAGCTACTTTCACTCAATCCACATTTTTCTTTGGGTTTGGGTTTCCTGTAAGAAAGACAAAGTTGGAAGCCATACACAAAAAGCGCTGCAAATTTTCATACGCTGTGACGTTTAAACCGAGGTCATTGGAACAGATTATTGAGATATACATTCAGTATTAGATAAGACAAACAATTTACTTCATCAAGAACTAACTCTTAAAATCCACTGGTAATGATCAATGGATGCAAGACAAGTGTGTGTGGCATCTAATAGTACATTGTAATATGATTACAGTATACAAACGCTCGACGTTTCTTTCTGATGTACTGTATAGTATTTAGTATTAACTAGTAGTATTGTGACTCGCAACATGTTGCGAGTGGCTGATTTTGTGATGAAATGCATTAATGGAATGAGAAAGATATATTTATCTTTTTCCAGAGATATTAAGCGATTTCTTTCCACAGAGATGTATACAATGTATACATGGCATTCTCAATACATGTATTAAAGTTATTCATCAGACTCGCCTTTCATTGCTGGTATCTTGTCGCCATGGAAATACTTTATGATGTCATCAACCAACATCCACTTTTCATCAGCCATCAATACTCCATCCTATTTGTTCAGAGTGTGATGCATATAAAACGAGAAAATTGAATAGAGACAGAAATTTTGAATCGTTTCCAATTCACACTTTGCATTCCTTGCAACTGATTAACAAATTGCTCTACAGACGTAAAAGAGCAGAGAAGAAAAAGAAATAGAACAGAGAAAGTACTACCAGCCTAACACGATGGGTTGACATCAACTACTTAAGTGCTTAAGGCATGCCATTCCGAGGTATGAGGGAGTACCAGCCTTCGTTTGGCTCAGTCGGTAGCGTGCCTGCCTCCAAATCCAAATGACCATGGTTCGATTCCCGAGTCTAGCTGACACTTGGCCGAGCTAGTATGTTGGGTGTAATCGTACCGTCCCCCTCTAGCAAGGAATGAATCGTATTATTTTTTTTTTTCAGATTAACGAACCTTTGGAACAACGATTAATATCATGATTCAACTTCACGTGCCACCAGTATGTGTCTGGGTATATCCTATTTTAAGAACATCTACATAGATTCTAAAATATTGTATTATGTACAATACGATACGATATCCTGTGTTTCCATGAAATCATTTCTGTGACATGCAAAATTACAAGCTGATACTGATAAAAATATAAAAATAAAAATATAACAATTATTCCCGTTACCTTTTCTGGTCCATCCGTCTTTGTTCTCTGTGGTTGACCGTGCGTCCCAATGATGAAAATAAAACTCTTGTATTCTCCCTTTCTCAGAGTGCTTTGTGAGGTACGAAGGTAGTTTTCGAGCTCTCCCTTGGTCACATCCTTTTTATATGTCAGTTCGGAATAGTTGTCTCCAAGGTCTTTGAAGAGCCCTCGAACGTTCCCTTCATCCGTCTCAGCTCCTGTAAAGACACAGCATTAGATTATGTGGAAACAAAGGGATAAAAAGATATTAGTATGACAAGAAAGTGTAGAAAGGTAAGTGCTCTAGAAATCTGTCTTAACAGTCTGTGTGCCAAAAGCTGAACCTTGTCTTACCGTATTCATGATTTGTTTTTTTTTTTTTCCTTTTGGAGGGTGCTGAATCCGGATCTGAAAGATGCAATTTTTGTTTTTAGATATCCAAGATCAGAAGATGACCGCCAAAACGGCCGCCAAAATCTTAATTATTATTATTTCCTTATGAAACGGTGAAAAAAAAATGTTTCACCCCATTTCGAGGGTGTTGGATTCGAATCTGGATGATGCCTCTTTTGCACCCCTGAGGGTTTTGAAATATCCAAGGTGGCGCCAAAATGGCAGTCAAATATTGAAATTATAATGGAAGCATTTCCTTTCATATGGCGACAAATTAGAAATCAGCTATTTGTTTTAAATCCTTTATCCGCTATATTAACTATCCTAATTCCAAATATGGTTGATGCAACACCTGAATCCATTAGGGTTTTGCGATATGTTGAAAAAGGGCCTCAATAAACTGATATCCACATTTCCTTATAGAGGGTGGAATGTTGTATAACGTTATTAGGGGCATTGATCCCAGGATAAGAAAACAAACATTTTCTATGTACCTTGAAATTTAGCAAATAGTTATAATCAGCGGTATCTAAGATAACTGCAACTGCACATATATGGCAACAACGGTACACTGTACAGGAAAGTCACATAATGCATGTCTCATAAAATGTTTTCAAACTCACTGAAAAGGTTGATTTGACATCCACCTAAGAGATTAAGTCTGACACTTACAAACAAAAAGACTGAATGTCCATGGAACATCATGTAAGACAAATTCCAAAGGTCATGATATTCTTATTTTCTCTCACTTCTATACCTCTATCATTTTAACGACATTGATTCAAAAGATGATTTCTTTCTGTAAATTTTCTTGTTACACTTTGTAATTCTTATTGATTCATTATAATTTTCTTTTGCAACTAATTTTCCTGTTTCTGGAGCGATCGCTCTCCGTTTCCTCAAGGCCAACTTCCAAAGATCCATATCAAGTGTAACATTGAGATGAAGGAAACTTATCATTAAACAACCCGATGTTCTGGGCCCCATTTCATAAAAGATGTTAGGATAGCAACTCTTGATGGAATGTCAACTTCAAATAGCAAAAGCCAATGAGGAAGCTGGATTTTTGTCGTTACCATGACAATTGCCATTCCAGTAGGAGTTGCTATCATATCAACTTTTTATGAAATAGAGCCCTGATTGGTGGGCACTAATCTTACAGTCAGTAATGGAAAGCTGCCACGTTCACACATCAAAATAAGAAATATTCCAAATAGTTGGAGGGAGGGAGAAACATGTGTGTTATACCTGCAAGTCAATGAGCAAAAACGATAACAATTCTGATATTTTCTTAAAGCATCCTGTAGAATCAAGAAGGAAAGGGCTTGGTTTCTCCCCCTTTTAGTTACTGGTATCTCTACAGCAATACACACCTAAACGTTGGTTTGATCTGCCAGTAAACAGGTTGTTGATGAAAAGGACGAGGCACTTCCCTGGCTCGTAGAATACACGGTGATCAAACCCCTTATTCCCGGAGGCGCCATCTGAAAAGGATGTACCTCGAGGAAGACTATCCGCTAGATATCAATAAATTATAAGAAGATTATAAAGTATTGTTAGTCACATGTAATAACAACCATAATGACAAGTTAATGCCATGCAAAATCGAAGTATTTGAATGAATGATAAAAATTTTGAACAAGATCATGTATTGCTCTGAACAAGATCATGGATAAGGACATGTAAAACTTTTGAAAATAAATTAGGCTATCAATAGAGGATTCCCATGAAGTAAGCCTATATCAACGAGTTGTCAGCAACTTTCCACATTTTGTTTTTGTCTTTTTATATTTCATTTCATATCAATTCATTTTCATGTTGCTCACATAAAGCACAACAAAGTACATAAATACGAAAATTACCAAAAATAAAAACAGAAATTAAATGAAACTTCACAGGCATATACAAAATTTTGTCTTGTAATAAACACAAGGTGTGTATATATGAGAGTTGAACTATGGTTAAAATGCAAGAAATATGATGGGGCCTGAACAAACGCAGACAAAGAATGAGGAAATTTTATCTTTCCTTTGATATCAAAAATCAATGAAGAAAAATAATCAAATCAGGTAAAAAGATTTGGACAATTTTCACTTCATTTTTTCTTTTTCAAGTACATGTATACTTATGACATACTTTTGACGATTCAATAAGGTGACTTTTAATGACTATAGCATAATCATTAAAGTGAATTCATGTTTGGTATTTCTAAAAGAACTTTCGAGTCCCTCCCATAATCATGTCATGTGTGTCATATATTTTGTACTTATCGGCTTTCATCCCTTCCATAGTCTGTGAAAATGATATGACTGCATTAGTTAAATTCATTAAAATGAAGACAGTACCGTATATGAGCAAAATGATGCGAGTAATTCTAAATTTTAGTAAATGAATATATCAGTATTCATTTTATTCATATCCGAATCTCATTGTCTTTACCAATCAGATATGCCACTGATGTTAAAAATCAACAAAATCATAATGAGATTAACTCTATAATTCCTTTGAAGTGTTTAATGTTGTTTGTAATTTTTCTCAGAAGTGATAGAATAGATGAGAAACTAGTGGTTATCGGAATTGGGATAATGATGGAGAGGGAAATTAGCTGCTGCTTACACATTGAAACCTGGAAACTTTGAGGCTGGCGAAGGTCATAGGGGCTTAGCATGGATGACTGAGGATGGGCTACAACGGGCTGCAGGGCAGGGCCTCTTGGTGCGGCAAATTGCTGACTGTCGTACTGAGAGGCAACCATGTATTGCGGCTGGGGAGCGTAGTGGAGTGGAGCAGCGTGAGGCATGAACGTAGTTCCTCCTGGTGGAATGTAGCCCCCTGGATGCGCAACTGCGGGATGATAACCTTGTTGGGACACTTGCTGGGTTGAATCAGAGCTGTCATCTTCCTCCACTGGGTAGTCTACAACCAGAAGATCAAGAGGGAGTGAGAGCTAAGTAAGTAGAAAAGCAGAGAGACGGCTTGACGGATAGAGAGACAGAAGAAGCAGGTATGGATGTGAGACATGGAGATACAGAGAAAAGAAAATCGATGCCACTGACAAGGAATAGAGAGAGAGAGAGAGAAAAAAAAAAACACCCATGAGTGACCACCGGGAAAAGTGGAAGGGGGGGGGGGAAGGTGAATACCAAAAAGGAACATGTATCTTATTAAAACAGACGAAATCTTCAAGTCTTTGCATGTTACCATCCGCCACTGGATACATAATCTTTGCTGCTGCATCTCACTGATCATTACACTGCAGGGCACAGGAATACATAAGGGTATCACCACTTTGGCCCCTTTGGCCCCTTATGCTTTTTTTTTTTCTACCTGGAAGTTGCACTAGAAAGAAAGAGACCTTGAAGTATGAGGCCTTTGTTTTTGCGCTGAAGACCTTGCTGATGAAACCCAGAAGTGGCACCAAAAGCATAGAGTGCCTCCCCCCCCCCCCCCCCTCGCCACACTTTTGGTTTGAGACGACGAGTGCACTGGACGTTCTCCTCTCCCTGCGTCGCGTTGAAAAGTGGTTTAGATTACGCTGGGACGCAACGTATTAAAAATAAAATCTCGCCCCGATCCGTGCATGAAGTAGTTCTCTACTTTGCAAACTGTGCGGACGTAAAAATAGCCCAGTACGCGTAGTGAAAGACTCAGGCGACGCAATGTAAAGATAGATCGACTTGACGCGCGCTTTTGCGCACGCTCAGAACATGTTTTTTTCCCTTTGAACGTCCGCGCGTCTAAAATCTAAAGCTCCCTAATAATACCGTAAAAATATTAACACAGGGGCGGATCTAGCTTTTTATAAAGGAGGGGGTTGGGGCGTTATGCGAGGGAGCGTAGCGACCGAGCCCGAGCGAGCGGAGCGAGCGAGGGGGGGGGGGGGGGGGGGGGGAGGGTGTGGGAGGGGGGTGTCGCCCCTCCCACAGTAGGGAGAATTTTTGAAAATCTGTGTGTGAAAATGGCGTTTTCTTGCATCTAAAACACCACTATTTTTGGTATAGAGGTCATTGCCATAAATAGAAAAAATAAAATTACAAGTTTAAAAAAAAAGATAAGATGAAAAAAAAAATGGTCCCCCGATTTTTTTTTTTTTTTTTTTTGGGGGGGGGGGGGGGTTGCAACCCCCCCACCCCCCCTCTAGATCCTGTAACTCTTCATCCGCATGTGGTTTATCCGATCTCCAAATCTTCATTGATGAAGAATTTGCTATATCGCCATCATTTTTGTCTTCCTTTTTTGTTTGCTATATTTTGGTCATTAACTTTTTGTACTCGTTCTCCCCATAGTAATTTTTACACCCGGTTTCAATATTGGGACCTACGCTCGACAAGTTTGCTTCTAAGTAGGATCCATCATATTTATTTAGCAATTATCTTCAGATTAATGATAATGATAATGATAATGAATAACATTTATATAGCGCTTAATACTGATGTTTCTAAGCGCATCGATCCGGAAAAAAAAAGAAGTATGACATCAAAATAAAATATGTAAATATTATGTAAATATTAAGCATTATGTAAATATACGTATTATGATATAACATGCATCAGCAAAACATTAAAACTTTCACAGATTGACCAACATGTTCTATCATTATGTTTGTAATATTCTACTATGCTTCTTTGCTAGATATCAATTTATGCATTCTTTCATTTTGTTACATTTGATGTGTTTTCATAGAAAAATATGAAAAATAGATTGAAATTGATCCGTCTGTCATTCCATCTTGTAACATTAGTTTTTTTTTATGGGAAAGTGGTTTAACGGTCTTTGTTTTTCAGACAGAGCAACACTCGCAGTTCTACTCCCAGTAAGTTATTATATTTTCTGACTGCCTGCTATGAATCAAACACTACATATAAAGTGTAAACGTAGATGTAGATATACATTTTGCATGCAAATTACATGACTGTGCACAATCCATTAGAACTGGATGTAACAGATCCATCAATGTTAACCCACTCTCAATAAAATGACATCATGTTCGCAGACAAGTTATGAAAAACACTTTATCTACTCTTTGTTCATTTGCCGAAAAAAGGCACGTTACTTACGCATTGCACGAAGTTTCATCTCTGCCGTTCTTATGGTTACTTGGTGTACTTCTGCGTCAATCAACCTGAATAGTTTGTGGAGCTTTTTGTAGTGTCCCAACTGCAGAATATATGGTGCAAATGTTCACTTTACATTAACTGACAGTGCATGAAAATAGTTCCTGTAAGGAGGGAGAGACCATTCACATTCACGTATAAAAAAGAGCAGAAACAAAAATGGGGGGGGGGGGGCGTTTCATCAACGAGTTCGTCGAAGGTTTTCACCGACAAATTTGCTATCAGCCAATCAGACGCAAGGATTTCAGTAGCTTTTAACAGTTGTCAGTGGAAATCACCGACAAAAAGTTTCATGAAACGGTCCCCAGGAGCCAACCTTTCTTATGACCTGGATACAGTATTGTGCTCGTATTTCTAGTATTTTGATATGTTTTAGTGTTCGACAAACTATCCCATGTGGTTTCATCCAAACGATACATTGATAATGATTCAGTTCTGCCGTCGCTGGTCATGCCAATTCACAGAATGATGTTAATCTGACATGAACTGGTACGATGTATAACAATACACAACACTACTCATAGATTCACTTCGTGCTGATGCTCGAATAACGGAAATCATGCATGGTAACAGCAAAGTGAGTTATCTGAATGCCTGTGGAAATAAACACTAAACAAAAAGTAAGTTCCCCCTGAAACAAACCTCTGTAATTTATGAATCAGGAACCTTTGAGGAAATCTGAATACAGGATCATGTAGCTGTATTTATCGGCTACCTTTCATGTGAAATTCAGTGGATATCACTTGGTCACGTTTGAGTGAGCATGACTTAAAGGACAAGTTCACCTTCAGAGACATGTGGGTTGCGTGAATGCAGCAATATTAGTGGAACACACCAGTGGAAGTTTGGGGAAAATCCAACAATCCGTTCACAAGTTATGAATTGTTAAAGTGTTTTGCGCAATCACTGCTGGATGAGAAGACTACTACAGCGTATGATGTCAGATCCGTACAACGATGTAAGGAAAATAAAAAGAGAATTTCACAAAACTTTACTTTTTGAAGAAAGTGCACATTTCTTCAACTTGTTATTGACGTATATTACGGGTAATATTATTACCCCTGCCTTCTATAAAAGAGAGAAGTCGAGTGACCTTTTGTTATGCGAGAAAAGTGAAAATATGTTGAATTTTCTTTATACTTTCTTTATATCGTTGTACACATGTGACATCACAAGCTATGGTAGTCTTCTCATCCAGCCATGACTGAATTAAAAAAATCGTAACGTTTGAACAGATTGTTCGATTTTCCTCTACCTCTCACTGATGTGTTCTACTAACATTGCTGCATTCACTCAACCCTCAGGTCTATGAAGGTGAACTTGTCCTTTAAAGTAAATATGGTCATTTTCTGAAGTTCACATGCCCAATTTTGCAACTTTGACTTGGTGATATCGGAACAAATTTTAATTTTCCAGGATAAAAAGGCATGCAGCATATAATTCATGTGCTTCTTATCGTACCATGTGACTTGTGCACAAAATTTCACGGTTGAGTGAACACGGGGTGAAAATTACCAAAATGGCTGATTTGACATGTTTCTCGTGATAATTTCTATCAATTGAGATTGAAATCGTGTGTTGAACAGTTTTTACACACAATTCACGTAATTTCACTGTCGAAAGAGCATATAAAAACAAAGAAAAATAACAATTTAAATTGTGCAGTAAGAATTGTGATAACTTTGCGCTCTGAAATCGACTGTATGATGCTTTTTTATATTGTGCTAATATCCACACGCATATCAGGGACCACCTGACATTTCAGTCACGCTTCAATAAGCACATGAGGCTGGAAACCCTTTTCTTTACCCTACATAATCAAAAATTGGCATTTTGGCCATGATCCCCATGGTAAGGTCATGTGAAGAGGAGGAATTTATGCTTTTGAGAGCTAACAATGGTTTTTGAATGCAATGTGGTTTATTTTACGGTCGAATGACCACATTATGAAACAATGATTTATCTTATTGAAATTATCCAGCAGGTGTTGCTTTGATATTCTGCATTTAAAATCAACTGAAGAACATTTCATTATTGCATTGCATTCCTTCAAAATTTTACACGTCAAAGGGTACAAGGGGCCGGAACCCCCCCCCCCCCCCCCCCTTTATAATCCATGGCTACCTTTGATTAAATATTGAAGTATTCCTGGGATATTGGTCTGCCTTTAGTTTGATGAAATCCCCTTGTTTGGGCAGAGATGAGAAATTATGCAAATTAAATCTCCGGGCCTTTATTCTCGCTACTGAATACTAATTTTGGCATTACGTTCTTGATGTCTTTGTGACGTCATAAATTCATGCATTAACTCAAGGGAAAATAAATGCAATAATCATTGACATGGTACCAAATTTCACGTTTGTTAAACATCAATATCCTCACGTGCTGCAAATATGTACTGAGAGTCTGGAGACAGACATTGATTGTGGTGAGATAGTGGCCTTTGTTGTTTATGTGGTGTTGATGATTGTGATGGTGATGATAGTTGCTTAAAATGTTAGTTGACTATTATGCGATAATTATTGCAATGTGACACAAATTGGTAGCATCTGCAGTCACTTTTTAGGCTCGGTCCGCTAATACCGCTGAACACGTCTTCATAAACAAAACAACTGTAAATCTTATGGGAATTTCAGCCACGAAAAATGGTTATGACCTGCACACTTTGCTCATCTTATGTGCTCACTGAAGCATGTCACAGTGCCATTCTTTATTGAAATGTTATTTTTTTCATGGAAATCAGAGTAATTTCCCAACATTTTAACTAAAACATAAAAAGCAATGAATATTTTTTTATTATATTGGGTAAAGAGGGTTTTCCAGCTCCACATGCCCATTGAAGCGTGACGGAAATGTCAGGTGATCACTGAATGCATAGTGGTATTAAACACAATACAAAAAGCATTAAACAGTTGATTTCAGTGTGCATTAATTGGGTATCGCAGTTCTTACTGCGCACAATTTAAATTATTTTTCTTTGTTTTTAATGTGCTCATTCAACCGTGAAATCACGTGAATTGTGTGTAAAAACTGTTCAACACACGAATTCAATCTCAAAAATCGGCCATTTTGGTAATTTTCACCCCGTGTTCACTCAACCCTGAATTTTTGTGCACAAGTCACATGGTACGATGAAAAGCACATGAATTATACGTTGCATGCCTTTTTATCCCGGAAAATTGAAATTTACTCCGATATCACCCAATCAAAGTTGCAAAATTGGGCTTGTGAACTTCAAAAAGTGACCATTTTGACTTTTGCTCACTCAAGCATGACCAAGTGGTATCCACTAAATTTCACATGAAGGGTAGCCGATAAATACAGCTACATGATCCTGTATTCAGATTTCCTCAAAGGTTCCTGATTCATAAATTACAGAGGTTTGTTTTAGGGGGAACTTTCTTTTTGTTTAGTGTTTAGCTGTATTATACTAGGGCCGGCGGAACGGGGGGTGGGGGGGGGGGGGGGGGTGGGGTCATTTTTTTTTTGCACCATACATAGGAATACATAGAGTGTCACCACTTTGGCCCCCGCCCCACATTTTTTTTTTTTTTTAACCCATGAAGTGGCACTAGAAATAGAATGAAAGCTCTGAAAGATTGCGCTATGTTTTTTTTTATGTTTCGCTTTGCTTGTCAGCTGTAGAAACCCGGAAGTGCATCACAAGTGCCGCTAAAGTCCCCCCTTCTTTTTTTGCTTGTTAGCTGATGAAACCCGGAAGTGCCCCCCCCCCCCACACTTTTGAATAAGTGGCGCTGGCCATGAGTAGCATTGGTATCACATGACTATTGTGATGATAGTAACATTGTTATCTATACAATCTGCCAAAGTTACCATTAGCAGGGCCTGCAGACCTACTACTACCATTTATCTAGGTAATGAATTGTATCATTCAGTTGTGTGAGATTCCTCCACAGACAGACTTTCATATATACATAGCTGTCTAAAATACACAACTCCTCATTTTGAGGTTCACTTCTCTCATATACAACTGATTACTGACAACGATGTACCTCAAGCACTCTGCAAAAACAATTTTTTTTTTAAAATATAACATTACTACTCGATCTCATTAAAATATGGCCAGGTTCATAAGATTCGGTTGATATTGGTCACCTTTTCCATTGATCTCCATCATGTCCATTATGATCTTTCGTCCCAATTATTTCAAACAAGTGATGTATATCATATTTGATAATCACCCCTTTTATGACATGGTCACTGAGATCTCCTCGCCGAAGTTATGACTGGAAAATTATATCTCAAATCAATGATTAGTGATTTTTGACCATTGGACTTCCATTGACCAGAATGATAATAGTAATGATGATAATGAACTTTGACCCCACTGCCCAAACCTTCCCTCCATGATCTCAAATAGGCAATACATGTACAAGTTTAACGAACATGCCTTTTGCAGAAATAACAGCGGAAAATTACATGTAAAGAATTTGACCTTGAAATTTGACCATGAGCGTATGTACCCAAAATTTTCCTTAGAGAATTTTCACATTGCAATACATTTTGAAGATAATTTCATGAAAATACCTTTTGGCATTGCAGAGACAAGGATTTTTAAGAATTTCACCTTAATCTTTGGCTTTTGACCTTGAGCGGGTCTTTCTGCTTCTCTTTCTTTTTCCCTATTCCCCTATTCTCCGTTTTTTTTTAATTGTATTAATGCCATGTTATATTGGTTATCAAAGATTCAAGATTTAAGCGTGGTTGGCGTTGTTTCCATATGAAAATTTATAACGCATGTAATTATGTCACAGATGTGTAATGAAAAGAGTTGAAATTGTACGACATAGCCATGGATAAATTTCACCGTGCATCACAAAGCCAACAAAAAGTCTCACGCGCAATGATTTTGTGTGATGATTCAAATAGGTGAAACAGGTCGACCTACTCAATCTTGGGTTTTCTTATTTTCTGAAAGCGCAGTACTTCTTTTGTATTATTGTAAAGTTTGGGATTATAAGACGAACGAGAAATTGCGTCCCTAGCAATTTTTCCAGAACGTTTTTTTTTTTTTTTTTTTGTAGAATATTGAATTCAGGTGTGACTTAGAGCCCCCTTTTAATTCCCTGAAACATTTTACACACTCTATACTTTCAACTCGAGTAACTTTTGAAAGATTGAGGCTATTGCTTTGAAATTTTTATTCGTCATAGATGGATTGTGTTGATAGAGCATGTTCATTTTCAATAATCAATTTCATTGTTGTTGGTGTGAAGTTTTACATCCTGCGGTTTGGCCCATTCATTGCACAGAGTGCGGTAAGATTAAACACTTAAAAAACCCAGTACTTCAGAGCCGCTTTTCTCAGTACACAAATTTCCAGAATATATGTATTCTTTAGAATTAATATCATGTAGATAGGCTTGGAGAGCCAATTTTAATTCAGTAATATATCATTTTAAAGCTCAAAGTCTGCTCTTTCAGAGTCTGATCTTAAATAAAAAGCCATGTTTGCCGACTTTTTGTACGTTTTGTGATGCATGGTCACAAATACTAAACAGATATCATTTAAGTGTAATCAAAACTTTTTTTTCTGTAGTTGCATAATCGCGAAAACAGTGATAACTTTACCTTGAATATTTGTTTTTGAGCAAGTTTGTCAAACAAATTATCTATTGTTTTGATGGTGCGCTGAATGTCACCGGCACCAAATCCTCCTAATTCCTTCTGCTGTATTTCCCCTGCAATGAATTATAAGAAGAAAAGAACTGGGTGAGGATAAATCGATCGCACGTGAGTATAAGGAGCAAAATATAAAAACAAATATTTTGTTTTCAAAACTGTACCAATACAAACACATTAGAAATTCTACGAAACTTGATTTTTTAGAAAAATAGGGTCTACATGTTTTTCCACGGACTTGTAGCTAAAAAAATTGTTACAGGTAATATAATTCTCCCTGCTTTCTATAAAAGAGGTAAGACAAGTGAACTTTCATTATGCTATAGAAAAGTGAAAATGTGTTTTAAATTTTTAAAATGCTACAACCGACGGGATATTGCTAAAATAACTATACAAATAAATATAGCGCGTTCGACCTCTTTGCAGTTTTCAAAATCATCAGCAATCTCGATCAAAAGAGCATGGCTTCTCTTGTCACATCAGAAATGAAATAACTTACTCTTCATTTTGTCAAATTGTTCATCTGTAATGTCATTCCTCAGTTTCCGCAACATTTCACGTTGGATTTCCTTCACCGCCTCCTCGGACATCTTTGCCTCCAACAGTCACTCGATGGCTGCGTGGAAAATCCTGGAAATATCACAACGCCTCTAATTTCCAAACCTATAAGGAATGGAAAAAATAACAGCATAATGACTTACAGTAGGTAAAGGATTGTGCGTGTCTCATCCATGTCTTCAATGTCATCAAGAGATCCACTGCCAAATTATTACGTAAAAGTTCTTTACTTAGACCAGACTGACTATCAGTATCAAGAGCAAATTCATGAAATCATTAACTCGTCAGAATTTGGTGCTTTTTAATCTTAAAATCTTAAAATTTAAACAATAATTACTTTACTATGACTAACGGGTAATGATGGTGTCAAAAGGGCATGCAAAAGTAGCTGTTCTGACAGACTTGGTGAGCAAAATGGTGAGCAAACAGCGTAGATTATTTTGCACGAAGAAACGTCATGTGCGAACAGTTTCTGATCTTGTAATCAGGACCAAGATCTCAGACAAAACTTTGAAAGCACCTTTGTGATCATTATTATGAGCATCATGAATAACATGAATATCATCTGTTGAAAACATGGACTAACTCACGGGAGATTAGTGAAATGACATGATCTATAAAAGATTATCAATATTGTCATTTGCATAACAATCTCAAGACAGTATTTTGAACAGAATGGGCCGAACTAATAACACTTTTTTTTACACTTACCAAAAAAGAAAGAAAAAGAAATACCCACCGGGATAACGATCGTAATAAATATTCTAAATTGTTTTGCAAGCGTCTACACGTACAGAAATAGCAGGATAACGATCGCGATCCAAGTCTGGAGATTTTTCGCAAGTATTCACACGCTATTTGGCGCACACAGTGAGCTTCACTGTGTGCGCTTCTCTTTGCCTTTCGTTCTTGCCAGTCACCTGCCCAGCATCGGAACCGAACGCTATTTTGGCCGAGTACCATAATCGTTTTCCCCAGGACGGAACGTTTCTCGGATATGATCATGCGCAGAAGCAAATTTTGCACGCGGCACGCTCAACTACCGGCCGCGTCGTGCTTGCGAAAGCTCGCTGGTGGTGCGGTGCGCAGCTGTTGTGATGTGCGCTTTGATTGATGGGATATATTATAGGACTCGGGATTACTTGGTCCATCAGAGGGTGCGTTTATATCAACTCTTTTTCTCGGCAGAAACAGGTTTTCCAAACAGCTTTCAAGGAATTTTTACGAGTTGATAGACGCAAAGCTGTTTTGAAAGCCCTTTCGGAAAGCCTTTTCGAAAGCCGCAAATTTGTGGCTTTCCAACGCAGGTTTCCTAAACAGGTTTTCAGAAACCTGTTTGTAAAAGCCTTTTGAAGTTGATAAATGCAAAGCTGTTTTGAAACGGCTTTGTAGTATTGTACTGCAGTATACGAATAATGCACGCCTTATATGACCTCTTCTCCTCGGGTCGAATTGCGCAATGCAGCTGTGCAGTGACAGGCCAGTTATCGTGTTCGCGAAGAGTTGATAAACGCAACTATTTTGGAAGCCGTTTCTAAAGGGCTTTGGAAACGGCTTTTGAAGCCGTTTAAACAGGGGAAAGTTGATAAACGCAGCCACAGTTCGCACGGTTACCGCTGGACGAATTATCAGGACAATTAAGAAATAAGCGCAAGATTAATTTAGATTTGCCTCATGATACCATGATCGCAATAATTGGTGGGATTTTTGTGAGCACATCACGGGCAAGAATCTCGAGATTTCGAACGCTAATTTGCGTAAGTGTGAATCCCACTAATATATAAGCAGGAATATCTTTCTACTTCTTGAACAGCTCTATAAGGTCCTGGAGAGCAAAAACTCAGTTAAATTTCCATGTAAAGAATAGTCGCATTAGCAGTCATTCAACGATATTTTCGTGAGAGTGTAAGAAAGTTATTATCTATAATCGGCATCTGTCGTCAGTGTTAAATATTTGACATAAAACAAAATTTTGATTTTTTTTTTTATGTCACACAGTTTATATAGCCAAAATACGTCGAACTCGGCAACTTCGAATAATATATGGTAAAACCGTCATTTATTTTCTATTTCAATTTTCCACCATTCAGAAAGAAAATCTAAACAAGTAATGTTTTGATGATCATTCTAGCAGCTATCTTGGACAATATCCTTAGAAACCGCAGCGATACAAGAAGTGGATCATCGAGATTCGAATTTAGTACCCTTCAATTAGGTTTGAAGCATTTTTTCTTTTGATTTTTCACCATGCATAAGAATTTCGGTCTCAGGCGGTCATTTTAGTGTCCATGTTGAATATCTCAAAACCATGAAGTATGCAAAAGTTTCATCATTCATATCATTATTCAGCACCCATGAAATACCTCCCCTCCCCCCCCCCCCATTTCGACCGTGTATTATTAGGAACTATTTAGGGATTTCAGATTTTGGAAATCATTTTGATTGACTGCCGTTTTGAATATATCAAATTTAAAAACAACCTAGGATGCAAGGGTTGCTCCGCCGATATTCGTATTCATATTTCGTTCAAAATTGGCTAAACTGATAAGATAACACTGAGCGTCAGTCCAACCTCTGGAACACAGACTACACAGTTTAGCAGGTAAATCTTACCCCCTCCCTTCCCTTATCCAACATAATTATGAAATCAATGGTGCAGTAAATTACACACAAATTATATAACGTGCATAATAGAGGACTTTGAGAATTTTGTTCGACGAACAAAATGATAACGGTGAATATAAAAAGCGATCCATAACTTGCGCAGTGTGATATGGTTTGACATAGCCGTTATTATGTATCTACTAATACGATGTGTCTTGTCAGAGAGTTGAGAACACCTCCCTGCATTGTCTTGCGTATTACGAATGCGAACGGACGAATGCGAAGATATAATCCTTTCAACTTTGCCTGAGACAATAAATTAATCATGTCAGATATCAAATTTTCTATATATAGCAAAGGAATGTGCACGTATAATGTAAGCAGTACCTTGAGAAGGTTATTTCGCTGGCAAGAACTGAAGTAAACCTGCGTTGTCTGGATGGCTGAGTTAAATTCGCGTCCGGGGCTTCTTCCAGGGTGGTGGCTTGATTAACTGCATCACACACTGCTCACGGCACGGAAGCTAACGTCTAAAGGATCACGAAAATCATACAATCTCATTGGTTGAGAGCCCAGCATAAACTTTCATTATGTAGGGCGGGTCGAGAAAGATACTGCTGTCTCACTGGTCGAGAGCTTATCGTGTTAATTTTTAAAGGCAGCACGTTGCATCCCTGACGATAGCCATGACTGTCAACACGCTATCGCGCACCAACTATAGTATTATAGCGAGAGTTCAGGAACTCAGCAAGCTTTCACGCACCCACTAAAGATGCCTACAGCTGGCCAGCAAGTGAAATTACTGGATATAACATACGGTATGGCCAGCCTTGTACTTATTTCCAAACTAAAAAGAAATCCATAACTGAGTTGATTTGACATAAGGTTGCATAAGCAACAAATGGATTTCCGAAAAAAAATGTCCCACTTTGTTATTGAATTCCCGCCCTATCGGTATGTCAGTGCGTGAGTCGAGCGAAGATAGATATGCAAAGATCAGCTTGAGTTGAATTTCTGCCTGAAACTTTTCCGTAAGTGTTGCTGTTTCATGAGGTATAGGACATTAAAAGAAAAACAAAACGTTTTTAATACTTCGACTATTTCTTACTATATCATGTATGATTTATTTATTTTACTTATTTATTGCAAATCTTATACAGAGTGTTCGGATCAGCATGAAATATTCATATTCAAACAGCATAAGATGGACAAACAAGTTTCAAAACGACATAAGGTAGACACACATCAAGCATTCAGGATAAAATAAAATTATACAATCATGAAGATTTAAAATAGACTAACTGTCAGTCTTCCTTCGGGCTCTGTTATTTGTTAAGATCCAGTGAGCATGAATAATGGTAACAACAAATCAATTTGTTGAAAGAATATTATTCTCGTGACAAATTAAAAACGAGCAATAGAGTTAAACATAAAAATGAAATGAACGTACATGTAGGCCTACATATATCAAGAAATATAATAAATCAAATTAAATGAAGGTAAAAACATCTGTAAGAAAAAAAAGGAAATGATTCAAAATCACGCTATGGCGACTGCCGCTCATCACGCTGTCCATCGCGAGTAAAAGAAAAGAAAATGAGGGTGTTTTATGAGCAGGGAGATCTCCTTAATTATCATTGTAATGTTTTGCCCATAACATATAAGCCACATTGCACGACCTCAACTGTCTTGACCCATTCATATTTAAAGACTTTGTTACAACCTGCTTCATAGTAATTCACTATTCTGGAGATCAACAAAGATTATGAAAAAAATACTCACGAGTAGCAAACAAAACCGTAACTCAAAGTTCGTCTTTGATACACGAATCATTCGGTGGAGCTAACATGACACTTATCTATTATGGTGTGCAAGACCGCCTTGAGGATATTAAAGACACTATACAGACAACTCCCTAGTCTGATGGCTTGCCGGGCTGGACTTTGGCCTACAACTTTAACTGTGCATTGTGCATATGCCATACGATGACAATATCAATATGAAGAAGACTATAATCTATTACATACTAATTTTGAAGTTCCTCGTATTCTTATTATGAACATATAAATATGAAAAAAAAAAACCTTCTCATGACCTACGGGAATTTAAAGGGAGCATTGCGAAAAATGTCACTCAAGAAACATAATTGATAATCTTAAAGTCGGGACATGAGGTTCGTTCATCATAATCCCTATTTGAATTCTGTGTTCTGCTAGACATAGCATTCTGCAGCAGGGACATAGGGAATTTGTATCCATTCATTTCCGCAAACTACGGCACAGAACAGTGTTTGGATTGTTAAGTGCATGTAATTCATTCAACATGGATACAATAGAAAGAATGGAAAGCGAGTTGACAAAATGAAATGTTCTCAAATGGCAAGACAACTGAGAGCTTGGCACACTTATACTATGACAAGGAGTTACTTCCTATAAGATCTCATGCCATTATCCTTGAGCCTAGACGTTGTCAGATATAACTTGTGAAGAATTTGTAAGGAGTTAAGCCGTGATAAACAGTACCTCATGTACATTTGAAATGGCGCAACGCAGAGCTATATCGGTCAGGTACCTCCTTGTGCGTGCCAGAGTCACGTTTGAGGAAGTAAAAAAGACAGAGCACCAACACGGACTTGACAGAAGGGACAATAATATCAACCTTCATAAATGGTGAGAAATGAATCAAAGAACGAAGAATCAAAATATTCACGGAGAATTCTGCCTGCTTTAAGAAGTTGTGAACTTTTTTCTCTTGGGCACAATTTGCTGTAATATACAATATGAACGGCAATAGTTTATTTTTGCTCTTCGATAAGAAGTCACTGCCACTGACTATAGTGAATCTTCTAGACCAATTCACTCAGATTCTTATTCTAATTCTTATGGTGAGCTACAATTTCTTTGATGCATTTGCTCGTGTTTGAGGAAGTAAAAAAGACAGAGCACCAACACGGACTTGACAGAAGGGACAATAATATCAACCTTCATAAATGGTGAGAAATGAATCAAAGAACGAAGAATCAAAATATTCACGGAGAATTCTGCCTGCTTTAAGAAGTTGTGAACTTTTTTCTCTTGGGCACAATTTGCTGTAATATACAATATGAACGGCAATAGTTTATTTTTGCTCTTCGATAAGAAGTCACTGCCACTGACTATAGTGAATCTTCTAGACCAATTCACTCAGATTCTTATTCTAATTCTTATGGTGAGCTACAATTTCTTTGATGCATTTGCTCGTGTTTATAGGTAGGCCTATATGGATTTCAGTGAATTAATTCACATCTTACAGTACCGATTGTATAGCACAAATAGAAAAAAACACGTACGTAAATGATGTAAAAACAAGTGCTGCTCTCACTGCACTATGACTGATACTTGTCATGGATCTGCATTAGATTTATTGCAGTAGGGCATTTTTTTTTGTTCTTAGTATTCAAGGATTAATGATCTTTTTTCTTTTTACAGCATGAAAGGAGTTGTTAGTAAAGTGTACACATGACTGTGGTAAACATGTAAGAAGTGAAATAAAAAAAGTGAAAATGTGTCCGGGTCTGGTACTTTGTAGTATAGCAAATTTGGTTTGCCTCCAAAAAGGAAGATGCTTACCTTATAAACAGTACCCGAGAGTAACATTACTGCATATATTTAAGCAGGGCTTGTACTTTGTAAGCAATGACATGATAAACCTCATAGAAGGGGGTATTTAACCAATGTGACACCTTTTTTTTTTTGGTAGAATTACCCGTATTTATTTAATTCTTTCTTTCAATCGGAACCAAGATAGTTTCTAATTGTGTGCGGCTGGAGTGGCACATTCATAGTACAGTAGACATTGGTAGATCTTTGTGTTTGTCTTGGCTTGTTCGGTGATTAACGAGATATTTGGCGCGATCGACATACAGTGCAAAATAGTTATCACGCAACAGGTCATTAACTTAAAAGAATAGGTATATAGCGACTGTCTAGGTAGTTTTAAAGGGGATGGCTAGCTAGTAACTGATCAGTGTTGATCAGGGGGAATGCTGGGAGATGATTGTTCCAATCCTTGTGGGATTCATTGAAGAGTACATTACATATCTATTGTTGTGTGAAAATTATTTGCTTCAGAATGGTCTCATATTCAAGTAATGTGCAGTTTAATGCCCCGTTATAACTGTACAGGCATGCTAATCTGCAAACATTAAACTGTACATTGTGAAAACATCGGTGTTAGATTTAACAATATGGGTGTTAAATCTAACACCGATCAAGCTTCAATAAAGGACCACACCCACCGGTGTAGAAAATGTATTGTGACGGTGTTAAAAAGTGTTCACCTGGCACTTCGTGGTGTTAATTTGACACTGTGCCTGGTGATATTTTTGACACTGCGCTAGAGTTAATTCATTAATAACACCGCATGGTGTTGATTTGATATTGGTGGTGTTAATTTCAATGGTATAACACCCGTCCAGCTTCAATAGGAGACCACAACAAATATGCTGCATGAGACTGTGCAGAATCAAATCAGAGCCTAATACATAAGGAAGTGATTATACAAAACACAAGAAGAAGAAGAAAAAAAAAACACACTGAGATGAAAACAAGAATGCTATTGTGATAGTTTGAGCATGTTATTCTTCACTATTTTCCAAAGTCGAAAGCAGTAATTGTTCTTTTTGCGTGTTTTCATTTTATTGTAGGTCAATATTTCTCTGCCGGGTACACAAGCTCTCGTACGCTGCTGATATGTGTCTTCTACTTCTTTGTTTTTACAGAGTATACGGGACGAGAAACACTTTCTCGTGTCGTGTTATCATAGTAAGGAGAAGACAATAATATATTCTCATAGGCTTCCTACTCAGAGAATGGATAAACAATCTTCAGTTTGTTTTATTAGTTTAATTTTTTTTTCTCTCAAATGTGATCGTACCTTATACACTTTCTGCGTAAAATCAAGCATTATGGGGGACAGTAATTGCCCAGTCGAAGAGGGAGTTTTTTTTTTCTTTATTTTTGTTTGATAAACTCATGATTAATCTAACAGGCACTCAAACAGTAATGCACTCAAATAAACATTGTGAAGCTACTGGAAGTTACAAGAACCTTTGTTTTTGTGAGAAAATGTTTTCACATCTTAAATTAAAAGTCACTCAGAGATAATGAGAAACATTTATATGGTAGGTGTGTTTAGTCACAAGTAGAAATGAGGTAAGATCAAATTTTCAAGAAAATTGATGTGTGAAACAATCTCAGAACAAAACATCTGATGAGGCTCTTTTCGATATTTTTTTCTTCTTAAGTCCGGTCAATGTAAAATATAGTGTAGAAAGGTCTACAAAGTATACTTATCAATAATTATTGGTCAGCATACCACCGATGACTAACTCCTAGCTCAAATTTCCTTCTTTCACATTTATAATTATACCTCTGCAATCGGGGATACTCTGATGATATGTTTGAGCATTTACGTGCTCACGAACTTATTAGTCTGGGGAAGTCACATGCCATGCATCTAACACAGTAGCCTTACTCATCAAGGACAATCGATACCAGTAATTGCTATTAATATTGTTTACAGCTTCTAACTTATACGCAAGATTTACAACGATACTGCCAAGATACTCTCTTTAACTCTGTCAAAGGTCGCTCTTTTAAAGGAGACCTCCGGATGATTTTCATATTTTTACATTTAAACAACTATAAATCAGTTATACTGAAGACAGAGTTTCAGAATTTATGATAATCCAGATGAAAAATAAGAATAATTTCAAATTTTAGAACAAATTGCGATGAACAAGGATGATGACATGGCAGAGTCACCATAAGAATGCATGAGTATGGGCTCAAGGAAGCAGAACAAAAGAAGAAGGCATGCAGAGATTATACACAAGTGAACTCGCAAGCAAGCGGTATTGTAATGGGAATTACACTGCTACATTTCTGAAATATGTGAGCCTCCTATGTCATTATCCTTGTTCAGTGTAATTTGTTTAAGGTTTTTCAAAGTATTGTTTCTCTGCTCAAGAACCACAATACTATGTACACATGTATACTACATGATGTGAAATTATGAAAATCGTCTGGAATGCCCCTTTAATGCAAGCATCGTGCGACCGCCTATTGCTGATCTTTAAATCGGTCCGACGAATCGCGAAGTGATAAACGGCGATTTTCTTTTTTCTTTACTTACAGGTGTAGTTTTCCGGTGTGCGTAGTTACACGGATTCTCACATATTAAAAGATTATTAGGGCCTTCATCATGTTCATACTGAATCAATACTTATGTGCATTTCAATGGTAGATCATCACTCTGATATCAGTAACGATGGCGGTATAGATAATCAACAGGAATACGATATATGTATAATCACTCCAAAAGAGTTTATGAACTAAATTGGATGCTGGCACGAAAGGAACCTCAAAATTTCCTTGTCAGAAGTTCAAGATACACAATAACGAACTTTTCGTCTTTTATTTCGCAAATTGTTGTACTATCGCACGCTGACCATTCGAGAGATGCATTCTATTAATATGTAACATGGTAACATGGAAAGTGACTCAACTGAAACTATTATTATCAGAGCTGACAACCCCCACTACAAACAAGAATGAAACAAGCTGAGAGCACGATGGTGAGTAAAGAGAGAGAGAGAGAGAGACAGAGAGACTGGCGGGGGTAGAGGGAGAGAGAAAACGTATTTCAAAACACTGAACATTGTTCACTTATGTCTTTATACAGGGCCTCGAGTAAGCGCCATGTCATTTCAAGACATGCTGACACGTACCGACTGAGCCACCTAATCGTTATTTGTTATCTATATATGCGATTATAAAAGAAGGACGGCATTTTTTTTTTTCAGAGCTTAAGCAATCATTTGGGATAAAAGAAACGTTAGAGATGTCTGACACCATTTTCAGCTCGACTGCATCCACACTTGTGGAAGCTATGTCGGGTGAGCATTCGTCCAGTCTCGTCCCTGTGAGAGGCTTGGCCGAAGCCTGCTGCTGTAGGCCGGGACATATCGTCGTGAAGCGGCACAAGCGGTGGTTTTGGCAACGGGAGCAGACTTTTCCAACCGATTTCAAGCTCTCCGACATACTGAGCGATGAAGACGCCGCCATGAATTTGGAGTCTTTCCGCCTTGCTCCGAAAGACAGCGCAACTATCAACAGAACACTGAAGTTAAAGTCCAAAGGTGGGTAATTAATGCCCCTCTGGCAACTCAATATATGTTCGTGAGTATACTCAAAATCATTCTTGATAATATGATACACCGCAAGAGTTTGATCCTCTCTGATATCACAGATAGAAAAATTCATGAATAAAAAATAAACATTAAGAGGTCTGTAACATCATGCAATCAAATGGATAAGATGAAGAGAATCTGGAGTGAGTTTCTCTTGCATTCTCCGTTTTAAACACAAAACGCCTGACCTAGCTACTCAATAGGAAAAATATGTAAAATGGATGAAATTGAAACTATCAAGAGTTGGGGTAGTTTTGTAGTGAAATCATTAGCTTGACTTCATGTACAGTAAGTCAATCACACCTATACAAATCTCCAAATTTTCTACAGTGAAAAACACAATATTCCTACAATCCTACGCCTACACGATCTACCTCATGTTGTCCATCATTGTAATACGTGGTCACATATACGCAGATGATATACTGTTTATACGTAGCAACTAAAGATCCCTATGAGCTCGAAAGAATGGTAAACGATGTGTTAGCCTTAGTAGTGAACTGGCTGAGCCATAAGTTACTTTTGAATGTAAAAAAAAACAACAACAAAAAACGTAAAGCTGTGCTGATGGGATCGTAAAGGAGATTATCCCTCTTTCGTAAGGTATCTTTCTTTATTGAAATTTGAGAGCTGGAGTTTGTCTTGGAATGTGAATACCTTGGCGTCATTCTCGATAGTCATTTGTCCTGGGTTCCACAAACAAGCCACGTATGAAAAGTCAAAAGCATTATAAGTAGTTTACACGGCCATTCACTGAACTAGATAACACGATTACATTGAATAAAAGCATGATACAACCCCATTTTGATTTTTTTTTTAATACTGTAATACAATTTGGATCTTGTGTATTTTTATTGTAATACAAGTTTACCATTTTGTGCCAAGTATCAAAGTTATCAGTTGGAATCATTTCCGACAGGCATTAAGTTTTTCTCTTTTGTCTTGAACTTTAAATGTACTGTTTACAATCGGGAACGGTGCCTTCAAATGTTTTCAAGTTATTACATTTGATGCATAATATATGAAGGACAGTTGTATCACAAAACATCTAACCTTATAAAACTTTTGCAATAAAGCCTAAAATATACCGAGCTATCCCTATTTTCTCACTAAACCGTAACTATACTGTAATTTTTTTCTCGCTCACATTTTAGAAATATTCTAAGACCAAAAACTGTGCTTTTGTTTCGTCTACAAATGGTAAATTCTGCCTTTAATCGTGCAAAACTTGTGATGGTCTATTCATTTAATGTTGGTGCTCCTCCCAGGAAGGCCTAGATCCACACAGTGGGTCTTGCAGAATACTTATTTCTTGCTGCTTCTAATTCTTCTATAGCCCATTTTTTTTTTATTTGCGTTGCCATGAATAGAATGGTACTTTCCTGCGTTCTGTGTATTATAACGGTTCTAAAACTATCACAAATCATGTTCAGGAGAATTTAACACTTGAATTAATATCTAGACAAATGACTTTATTCGATACAGTACACTCCCATTATAATGAACATGGTTGTAACCAAATTCAGGTTCACAACGAAGTAAAATTTCAGGCTGCAACATTATCGGCTCGTTGTTGTTGTTGTTGTTGTTTGTTTGTTTTTACTGTTTATTTGTTCAGTCAGAAGAAAATTTTTGTATAATAAAAGAAAACTGCCGATCCCAAGGGCTTCGTTATAAAGGGAGTCCACGTTATAGTGACATTACGTATTCCTTATATCTCTTACATTATAGGGCCTATTTTTGAAGACATATTGGGCCCAAGCGAGGCCCGCTTTTTGGTCTACATGACGCATGATGATTTATTGCGTGCAACAATACTGGTAGAAAAACAAAAGGACGATCCGTTCAAAATTAAAAATCATAATTAGTTTATAGTGCCACCATAGCTAGATAAAACACCACCTCAGTTCGTGACGTCACATTCTGAAAATGATATTCCAAAAATATAAACTGATTGACAATTTGACCTTCATAGGCATAAACAACATCCAATTATTCGTTTTCAGTGGTCTTAGCCATGATAAAAGGAAAGGAAAAAAAAAAAACTACGATTGGCATACATCCTGTGGTGGTAAGTTATAATCATTATAACAATTTTGAAATGGCATGCATCTGTAGGTGACATACTGCATGGTATCCTTTCCGGAGAAGTCATGATAGCTATCAAACATTAACCATAAAGAACCCAACCTATTCTTGAAGCTTTGTTTCCTATTTTGTTTTTCCATAACGCTTAACCAATTGCTCTGAAATTTGGCAAAGCTGCAAAATATGTCATCATGTTTAACAAAATGCCGGTATTAAAATTTTACTAGAATCCCACATGTGGGCACGATGTTCAACCACAACAAAAAGAGAGAAAATCTTATGAAATGATGTTTAGTTCATTAGTTTTAATCTACGGAATATCTTACGTTATTTCTTTTCCAAAGTAGGTGCCGACGCACCACTTTATTTTTCTTTTCGGATAAACGAACCTTTGGAAAAACAAAGCTCATACAAATTGTACATAATCGAACCTTCGAATTAAGGAACTATTTATTTTCTGATTGGCAAACCTTGGGAAAAGTAAAATATATTATTTTTATTTTCAGACTAATTAATTATTTGGAATAACGAGCTTTACGTACTTGTAGGATAAACGAACTTTCGAGGTAAAAAAAAAAAAAACTTTAATTTTTTTTATTCACGAATCTTCAGGATAATGAGCCCCTCTTTACTTTCAATGTGTGTTCATGAAGCAATACCTATTGCATTCTTCGAAGAATAGGATCTACTTCTGTTCAGTGAAACCTTGGCCTACACATTGTATTTTGTCGAATAAAATAAACTGGAGGGTATTGAGCCTTGCCTGAACCTATTGAAAGATATTGTGCTTGTGTGTGTGTGTGTGTGTGTGTGTGTGTGTGTGTGCGTGTGCGTGCATGAGTACAGTTTCATTTCGTGCACATTGTTCTCATCAGGGTGTGTGTGCCTGTAATGCAGGAGCAGACCTGTTACATCTATTATATTCTATTCCTAAATCCTAGACAGAGGAAGATCGAAAAGGTTGCCTTCCAATATGTGACATTGATGTATGGATTTAATGTATTGTTTGATCATTCATGATGTTATGATGTTATGAGCATGACCTGGGGTATCATGCTTGTGATGGTTTTAACATACGCATATCTTAGGATGCTGCACCCATGTCAGCAACAACAAGCTTGCAAACAAATAACGATGCCCTTTAATAGGTCGTTATTGATCTACGATTAGGAAAGTGCTCAGAATGGCACTTCTGAGAAGTCCCCAACACCCAATGCAAAGCAAAAGTGTAATTCTTTTAGACAATGTTTGTAGTGGTTGATGCTTGGTTGAAGGATGGTTAAAGGTATCTTTTTGTTTCGAATTACATGAATAAACAACAAGTATGAAGCGTTGGTGTAGGCCTATAGAGGATATGAAAATTACGCTTTGCTGAGATCATTTTTGCACTATGGCTTCATTCTAATTATGATTAATTTCTAAACCTTTTCAAAACTCCACTTTCGTAGACTCCCAGTTGCACATGAACCTGATTTCAGGACAACCAATGTATAATCGCAGCCCATAGCTGCGAAGATTAAGTGCATTTGTTACGACCAAAATCAGACTGAGAATGATCGCACCATGGACCCTAGGGTCCATGATTGCACATAAAGTCCTGAACCAATATTCATTAATTAATTCATTCATTCATTCATTCATTCATTCATCCATTCTTTTTATTTCATTCTTCGGATAAAAAAGATTGGAATATAACAATCATGCATGTATACACAGTATGTACTGGTATAAAATGTTAAAAAAGTATTTCAGCGAACAAATGCAATAGAACAAACAGAGTGCACTATGATAAAGAAAAATGAAAAAGGATGTATCAGTAAAAGCCTATGAGACTTCACAGGTGGATACACCCATAACGTATGACATGAAAATAACTGCAGCACAGAATTACTCAATGTGCGTTTTTGTGTGAGCGTGTGTGTGAATGTGAGTGTATGTAGGAGATTGCGTTAAACATAAAAAGACAACAGATGAAACTTACACTTAGTTTTAAATGAGTTTAGAAATCAAATATTGCGTGGAGATGGAGGCAGAAAATTCCATATATTTGGCCCAGCATACCGAATCGATTTATACAGGGAATGGGAAGTTACGCTAGATTTGTAAAAGACTCATGATTTGTCTATTTTTAGTATCATTATGTACATCCAGATTCAAAGAAAACATTTCCATCAGATAATACTCAGGTAATGTATTGGAAAGATAACCACGCAATATCATATAAATACTTATCTATAAAAAATCATACACATTTAAAGTGTTAAAACTATAGAATAAAGGCAAAGATGGAGCATAAAATGCGACATTAGAACAGATACGCAGAGCCCGTTTTTGAAGACGATGCAGTTTGCAGAGTTTGGACGGGTATGAAGCAGTGGCCCACACGGTGTTGCATATAGAAGAATGAAGGCATTGTACATCGTGAAAAATACAAAGGGGGACAAAATGCTTTACATATTGAAGTATACCAATGATCCTGGATACTTTCGAACTGCATTGATTAATATGAGAATCCAAGGCAAAATGTTAATCTAATGTCACTCCCAAGTATGTCACTACCGAGCAGTGTTCAATTTCAGTGTCATTTATATACAATGCTATGTTGTCATAATTTTCATTCAAATTCTGCGAATAACGAAATACAACGTATTATGCTTGGAGAACACTCTATGATAACTTATTACAGAGAAGCCAAGTATGAACTAAATTCAAATTTTCATTGATGGAATCAATCAAAACCGAAAAATCAGAATGGGATGCTGCTAAAGTAGTGTCATCTGCAAATAATAGGAACTGAAAAAACGATGCACATTTTCAATATTATTTAAATAAATCAAAAACAAAAGTGGTCCTAATAATGGACCCCTGGGGTTTTTTCTTTTAACAGTGAAATTCCGAATAAAAGGGCACAGGTTACAGTAATCCAAGGTTTAAATCAACATCGATACGTGTAGAATCCAGACGTTGTGACGACCGGTTCCAGTAAATAAGTGAATTATAGTCCCGAAAATCATATCCAGTTATATAGGAATTCAGCCAGTCACCGCTTCGATGTAGCAATGTCTAGAGACACGAGAATGGATTTGGTCACCAATGTAGGCGAATCTTATATGAATTGTCTCCCGGGCTTATATTTTCACAAAACCGGTCAACAGGTAACACAGGACTGACTTTAACAAGTCGCTTCAGAGCCAGATGTGATGTAACGTTCAGTCTAGAGGTGTGTTAGGTACTCTCTGATGTGGTTTGTTGCATTTCCATGCATTTACTGCAGTTGTTCTGCCATTCCTCGTGTATGGTGTCACGAATTTCACTTTTAGAAATTCGGATTGAGAAACTGTGTAGGAATAACGGACGGTAATTCCGAAACGTAATTCCGAAAGTACCCGTAATACGTAACAGGCCCTAACCATCCTTTTCTTTTGATTTTGTGTCATTGTGTTTTATTTATTTTCATCATTCAAGCAAGACAAAAAGAAGCATAATTAACACATAAACAAAGCAAAACAACAATAACACGCTAGGCTACAGATTAGTACAAATTACACAATAATATCAGCTAACAACCGCTGAAAAAAAATGGAATGTACATAAGGAGGCTTTTATACGGCTTGCAAAAGCTTACGTACCCAATGGAGTCCGAAAGAAACTATGGGAAACAACAGAAATTATGAAACAGTCATAATAGAATACAGGTAATCCTTTATCACTTAAGGGTTAAAAAACGGGGTCATCCCACGAGACTGACACTCGGGAGTCACACAGCCCACGAGTTCGACGTTGAAAAAAAAAGTCCATCAAACATGTCAAATCATCAAAAATGGATATCAAATCTAAATTTTGATGTCCAGAACATGCTTAGGCGCAGTTGCCAAATCTAACTGCCTTAGTTGAATCCCAGCAAACACAGAACGTTTTCAGAACGTTTCCTAAACGGTTTTTTTTTTGGGGGGGGGGGGGGGGTTCCGTACGTCATCGTATAAAATGGACGTTTTCATAACGTACATAACACGTCAAATTGGGGACTTAGCATTTACCGCAAAGCTCAGGTTTTTTTTTGGAAAACGTTTTAGAAACGTGAATGAACGTTACAAAACGTTTTTATTACGTCTGCAATGTCTTCGTCCTTTTAAACGTCCACAAAACGTTTTTATTAGGTCTGCTAAGTCGACTTTGTCTTTAATGAACGTTTAAAAAACGTTTTTATTTCGTCCTCTGTACGTCACTTTATCATGAATATTCATGCATAATTATTAATATTCCAATTAATGTGCGTGTGTGATCTAATTTTAGTAACCATGTCTTCATGCATCACAACATTTTGGTGATATATACAGTTAAGGATGTGATACAGATTCATCATTTGGGAATAGGGTGCATATAGGAAGTAGGACATTAGGAATAGGTTAGGATATGATTATATAGGTTAATGATTAGGATACATTAATCTTAGATTGCGTCTATAATCTCATAACTATATATTTTTTAAATACCCTATAAAATTAAACAGACATTTTTAAAAGGTTTTCTGGACGTTTTAGACGGATATGGAAGGTTCTCTGAACGGTCTGGAAAGGGTCATAAGGCTTTTTAGACGTTCTTAAAACGTTTTTTGAACGATCTAGACGGTTTTCAAAGGTTTTCTGGACGTCTGCAAAACGTCCAGAGAATATTTTGAATATTCTTAAAAGGTTTTACTGACGTCCACAACGTTCAAAAGTTTTCTGCAGTTCCTTAAAAATTCCGAAAGATTTTTTGTTGGTTTTCTACACGTTTAAAAATCGTTTTTATAACGTCCATTTGAAACGTTTTAAATACGTCGGAAACCTTCCACAAAAAGACGTTCTGAAAACGCTTTCACAAAACGCCAGATAACGAACTTGGAATGTTTCAAGAACGTTCAGAAAACGTCCTTGTGTTAGCTGGGATATATGCCCCTATTCAAATTTTGAATCTAAGTTTATTTCTTGTATAACAGAATTCTGTATGAATTCTGATATCTTACCATGCATTTTATTGTTATTTTGTTCTCTGTATGTGAACCCCTAGGGAAACGGTTACGGTTCGTTTTTTTTCCGTAGGTTCGTTATTCCGAAGATTGTTAATCCGAAAATGTGATCAGATTTGTTATTCCGAAGGTTCATTGATCCGAAAATGAAATAAGGTTCGTTATTCCGAAAATTAAACAAAGTTCTTTATTCCGAAGGTTCGTTACGAACCCTATTTCATTGTGGGATCCATGAACCTTTGGAATAACGAACCCTATTTCATTTTCGGATTAACGAACCTTTGGAATAACGAACCCTATTTCAATTTCGGATAAACGAGCCTTCGGAATAGCGAAATCCTTTTCATTTTCCGATAAACGAACCTTCGAAATAACGAACCTTCGAAATAACGCCACAAATGTTCGGATTTACGAACCCCTTTTCATTTTCGGATTAGCGAACCTCTATAGGTATAGGGAATTTGCGTGTTTCGGATCAACGAACCTTCGGAATAACAAACCTTTGGAATAACGCACAACATCCAGGGAAACAAGCTCTGCTGATCAGGGCGTTCCACTCCATGATGTAGATGTAGTAAGTCTTAACAAGGCAAGGTCCGAAAGAAACAATGATGTTCGTAATAGCAGGGATCTGAAAATCTGAAAATCTGAAAATAGAAGCTTAGTCAAAAATGAAACAAGTCCTGGCCTACGGACAACCGACAATCCCTTATGTCGGTACAGGGAAATGTTGGCCTATACATGTTGTTCTGTTAAATACAATAAGAAGGAGGGTTTTGAACCTTGACTGAGCCTACTTTCCAGGCCTATTTAAAGACGTTGCATATTTGTGTTTGTGTGTGCGCATGTGTGTGTGTGTGTGTGTGTGTGCGCGCGCGTGCATGTGTGTGAGTACAATTTCATTTCATGCACTTTATTCTCATCAGTATGTGTGTGCCTATTGTACTGAGCACACCCTGCAATACACTTATCCTATTCCAAAATTCCTAGCAAGAGAAGGTTGAGGAGGTTATCTTCTTATAATGACATTGATGAATGGATGTAACGTATTGCTTGTTTGATCATTCATGATCTTATGAGCATGGTCTTGGGTTAGGGGTATCCAAGCAGTATCATGAGTATGATGACATTCACAGAGGATGCAGTACTCACCCCTGCCAGTATCAACAAGCTGCCTGTTTGCAAAAAAATTGTGTCGTATTTTATAGTAGTTGTTACAAGGCACTTTAAAAAGTCCCACCCAATGCCAAGAAAGCAAGCGCAACATTTTCAAAAAATTCCATATGGATGGCAAGATTTCCCTTTTTTTTCCTATGAAATAACAATATCTAAACCCTTATTTTACCATTATGCTTTGGGGACACAGTCAATTTTGTAAAGGCTACGGATTTTTTTCGCTTATTTGCTGTTATCATTTTTTTCTAAACTTTTCAAAAAATCCGCTTTCATAGACAAGCTCAGGGGTAAACTCTCCGAGATGAAAAAAAAAGGAAGACTTTCCAAAACCTTAATAGGTTGATAATCATAGGTTTGGCCGGAGAGTAATCGTCTTGGTTCTCAAGTCGAAATTAGTTTTTAGTCAGAATTAGTTTTTAGTTAGTTAATTTTTAGAAATAAGTTTTAGGAAACCAGGAGCCCGTTGCATAAAAGTTACTATTATGGTAACTACCATGGCAACAATACTCAACAGCCAATCAAAATTAAGAATTCCATGGAAGTTACTATACTGAATGGCAGTTACCATGATAGTAACTTTTATGCAACGGACCCAAGGACAGTGTTTTGTTTGTTTTTTACTCTTTGGTAATCTTACACAAACATACATTTTAGCCTAAAAAGAATTTGTCAATTTCTAAAATTCATTAATTTCATTCACTACCGTTTCACACACACACACACACACACACACACACACACATCCCGTTACCACCATACCTGTGTTTGCACTGTCATTAGTCAGTTCCTTCACTTTATTTTTTAATGAAAATAAAGGCAGAAGCTTAACTGCTCAATCTAAGAATATGAAATCTAGCAATTATTACACTCATCTTCTCAAGTATCATGACAAATTGCATACGGATTGATGAAATGACATAAAATTGACTTCTGATGGTACCGTTGCAATTAGTGTGATTTCTGTGTGATATTTCCTGTATCTTATTTTGTGCTCTTGCCTTCCAGGAAAACTCAAAGCATCTTTTCCTGGTTCGTTGCTTGATTGGTTCGGATGCGTAGGGGTGGGAGGCAATAAAACCTTGGAGATCAACCTCGGTGACATAGTCCAAGACTCTCTTAACGTCCCCAGTCTCGAGCGCGCCATTCGCAACAGGTACATTAATGAGAGATTATGAGAAATATTGAGGAAACAACATATATTATTATTGTGAAAAGAGGTATTAAATGCTTGCTATTTTAACAGTAGTTTATCTGCTTTATAACATGCTTGTGAGGAAATTGGCTGATATTGTACAGAGTCACCCTCTATGCAGGACATAACAGTAACGAGCACTAACTCTTTAAATACTGTGAAAGAGTTTCTTTTTTCCCCATTTCAATTCAATTTTGAATGAGTTTATCATGATAAATTCCTAACTGGGTCTAGGGCAATGACATCACCCCGGGCCCTTCCCCTTCTCCTAACCTACATTCTAATCCTGAACCTTAACTTTAATCCTAAAACCTAATACAAATCTTTACTCTAACCTTACTAACCGGTATTTAGCTGAGGGGGGGGGGGGGGGGAGTTGCCCTGATACGCTCCGTATCAGCAGGCAAATGGTTGTCAGTAGACGGCAACCATTCGACGATAAATTTTGAAAGGCAGGAAAATGTTGATTCTTCATAGATTTTTTTTTCCCCAAATTCGTCTTCAAAAGATTTGTTTTGTCGCAACCTGTCGCCCACTAGTCGCGAACCTGTTTAGGGCTCTCCTTTATTACTTATTTTTTTTTTCCCATGGGTAGCTTAATTCGCTCGAAAGCTATTGCCGACCAATTAAACACTGGTAGTTGACCGGTCGTCAAATGCTTTGCAAACGGCCGGCAGCCGCTCGGCAACCGGTTCTAGCAACCGGCCAACCTGTCGCCTATCAACACCTTTATAGTGTGGTTGCCGATAATTTGTCGATAGTCGCCAGAAACGTTTGGCCGTTTGGAGGGTCTTGACGTATGTGTGAACAGAATCCTTGATAAATTCAGAAATTCTACTCTATGCAGGTTTGCAAGTTTTAGTTGCTTCTTTTTTTTTGTATTCATAGCTTATTTTACAATTATCCATGGTATCTTGTTCAAGTGCGATTTTCCAAAATGAGAATTTCCTTGTTTTTGTATCATACCCTACCGCTTCTGTTGCATTTGCTTGTAGTTACATTATTGCATATCAGATTGCTTTTTGTCTATGTTTTGCACTCACAAATTCCACATGACCCCCTTTTTTTGGTTGGCGGAATGCGTATTCATTTCACAGAAGAGTAGACGCTTCGCATTGCGTCGTTCGAAAGGCATTGTCGGATTCTCGGAATTCCCTTTACTTGGTGACGACGTCATTCAACAATAAAGTGGGAGTTGAGGTAAAAGCTGTGAAGAAAGCAGATAGTGGAGCCAAGGTTGACTTGGATACAGCTGGCGCTTCAAGGACGGTATGGGATATCATATTGATAATTAATATTTCAGTTATTTAGAAGTAATCAAAGCCATTGTATAGTGGCTACTCAATTCAAATTAAAGCAAGGCATTTAAAGATGGGCGACCATTACAGGCAGGCTGACTTGTTTTCAAGTCAATGTGACATCTGGAATAGGGCCTACATTTCTCACTCAGTTTTTCTACATTTATATAACTGCATAAGATACAGAACCATAAGACGAAAGAGTGTTAATAAAAATCATTGTTTTTGGTTTCTTGCATTAGATCTGGTCACCCATCACATGATGTAAAGCAAAATTTCCTTATATTGGTTGAAAAAACAAAATTTTCTTTAGTAGGAAGTTGGTAAATTTGGTTTGTTCCCAGGTATGTCCTAACATGAAACGAATAATAAATAAACAAGAGGTAGTAAAAATGATAATGCCAAAACACACTGCTCAACCTAGGAGTCTATTTTTTTTTTTATTTCATTAGACAAATTTGTATAGCGCAGCTACTATTAGTCCATGGGCCAGGCCAGATATTGGTACCACCAGAGGTGGCAAAACCTTTTTGGTGTCATTTTGTTTGTCGGGCATAGATATGCTTATCAAGCTATGATAGCATTTCCAAATGAGTAGATTAGTCATAATAAATGAATTTTTAACCAATTTGGTCTCGGTGTTATATCCCTATACTTCTAAATCGAAACTAACCGCTTTACAAATAAGAGCACTGTCTTCTGTATGTTCACAGGTGTTCTGTTGTAAACGCGGTGCGCTTAGTCTTTATTCAAGGCAGCGAAGGGAATATCCAAAGGTTATGATGTCCACAGCACTTAGTCTTTACTCAAGACGGCGAAGGGAATATCCAAAGTTTATGATACAGTGTATATCCCTTTATCTAAAAACAACCTAAAAAGAGCAATTCATTGTGAATTTTACCATATTTTTCAATTATTTGTCATTTTCCGGTGAAAACGCCATACGGTGAAAACACTAATACCACGCCAATGTCGCTTTATTTCCATCCAACAATGAGAGATTATGCAAAAACAATGTACCGGTACACTACAATACATTATGATAAATAACATTGTAAATGAACAGAGTGATTTTTGTTTAAAACTGATGTATTTGTTGAGAGGGTAGTATAAAACAGTATAGATAACCCCTTTTATTAGAACCTTTAGATATGATAACGGTACATTGGTCTAGATAAAGACTAAGCGCACCGCGTGACAGCTATGGACATCATAACCCTTTGGATATTCCCTTCGCTGCCTTGAATAAAGACCAAGAGCACCGCGTTTACAACAGAACACCTGTGGACATACAGAAGACAGTGATCTTCTTTGTATAGCGGTTAGTTTCGATTCAGAAGTATAGGGATATAAAAACAGGCCAAATTGGTTAAAAATCAATTTATTATGACTAATCTACTCATTTGGAAATACTATCATAGCTTGATAAGCATATCTATGCCCGACAAACAAAATGACACCAAAATGGTTTTGCCACCTCAGATGGTACCAATAACCCATTTTTCGGGTCTTGGCCCATAGACTATAATGTAAATATACTCTACTGCGCTGTGATGTAACAGAGCTCCTGATATTGTTACTAATTAGACACACGAAAAATAGATAACAAATTAATCAAAGGCTTCTTAAAAAAAGGTAGATCTTCAATAAGCATTTGAAGACAGCAAGTCTATCCACTGTGTATATATAATTCTGAATCCTAAATTCTAAATTTTTCCAGATCAAGAACCTTGGTGACTGTAGTTACAAAATTGTCCATGGTAGGTCCGAGAATGCTTGCCCCTCTTCCCCCACTCCGTTTGGGGGAGGGGATGAAGTAACGGTGCTTCCTTTGCTAGCCTATTTTCGCTGTCGTTCACAACTAGAGAACATAACAAATGTTTTATGCTCACATGGTCAAATTTATCCAATACCTCACTGGTAGTTAATTCCTTGTTTTATATCAGGTTGAAGTTGACGGGAACGTGGTAAAGAAGAGCAAAGATTCTCTCAAGATTCCAGCTGATACGGCCATCGCATTCTGTATGCTCAATTTACGCATCAAGCCTGACCGAGCCATACAGCTAGTTCTTTTCCCGGACAGTGAGGACAATTCTGAGGAAAGTAATCTAACATCAGCGGGAAATTGGGGTAAGAAAGTATTCCCACCACTCTCAGTTTCAAAACACTTGCGTGTTTTCCTTTTTTCTTCTTATTATTGCACCCTGGGGGAAATCATGCTGAAGGAATGAAGGTCTTTCTTAACCTGTCTATTGGTATATAGAGATGTAAAGCGTAAAGTTTTCCGTCTAATCCGCTCTACCCTGTCCACGATATGCATTCACAATTTGAAAGCCATCACCTGTGTCTTACAGATGTTGTTATTTTTTGAGTAATTAATCTCTCGGATCCATCTTTCTGTTTGTTTGTGTTTAAACGTATCCATGGAATGGCTTAATTCGTGAGTGACTTGTCGGTTGATACAACTGAAGTAAATGCAAGAATGTGTTCGATGAAAATATGGGGATCGGGATGGAAGGAGAAAAACTTGTAACGAGCGTGTGAGCTGCTGACTATAAAACCCCCAATAATTTTAACCTTGAATCCCCCATGTCAAATTGATGTTAAAAGGACACATTATTTTCTATTGCTATGAGCAGTGGCGTATCTAGTGAAACGGCGCCCGGGGCAAGCGCGAAAATTGCGCCCCTAATTTCTGAAAAAGTGTTCGACCACAACCCCATCCCGGTAGGGACTTAAAAAAAAGTCCACATGATATGAATTTCAAGCGCCTAAAAGGTGTCTTTTGAGGGTGATTTAAATGAAATAAATTTTGATAAATTTTGATAAATTTTGGCAAGCCGAAAATTTGTGTATTTCAACTTACAAAAACATGGAATTCTTGTCATTTTTTGCTTATTAAATCTTACAATTCTAATCTAGATATAGTGACAGCATTATAGATAACAATTTATACCAACAAACTAACAACTTGAAAAAATACTCTAAATTAGTATGCGCGAGTGAGGCGAAATTTGTATATTTCTGCGTCATCATTACATCATCACGTTTTGTTCTCATCTCTTTTCTTTTTTAATAAATTTTAGCGCGCGAGCGCAGCGAGCGAGCCGAAAATTTTTGCATTTCAGTTTACAAAACATGGAATTCTTGTCATTTTTTGCTTATTAAATCTGACAATTTTAATCTAGATATAGTGACGGTCTTATAGATGACGATTTATACCAACAAACTAAGGACTTGACGAAATACTCTAAATTAGTATGCGCGAGTGAGGCGAAATTTGTATATTTCCGCGTCATCATCACGTTTTGTTCCTATCTTTTTTTGAAATAAATTTTGGCGAGCGAACCGAAAAATGTGGTATTTTAGCTTACAAAACAAGGAATTCTTGTCTTTTTTGCTAATTAAATCTTACGATTTTAATCAAGATATAGTGACGGCCTTATAGATAACGATTCAAACCAACAAACTGAGGACTTGAAAAATACTCTAAATTAGTATGCGCAGTGAGCCGAAATTTGTATATTTCTGCGTCATCATCACGTTTTGTTCTTATCTCTTTTTTTTGGATAAATTTTGGCGAGCGAGCCGAAAACTTTTGTATTTCAGCTTACAAAACATGGAATTCGGAATTCTTGTGTGAACACAATAAACATTGTTATTTGTCCGCGTCATCATCATGTTTTGTTTTTATCTTATTTGATTTGGTTTTCTGCACCCCCCCCCCCCCTTCTCCCCTCCCCCGTCCGGGCGAGGTTTTTTTTTTTTTTTTCTTCTTCTTCTTCTTTTTTTTTCTTTTTCTTTTTCTCTTTCTTCTTTTTTGCTTGTTTTGTCGTGCCCACCGGAGGTGAGGGGAGACTAAGGGATCGCCTGCGGCGTCTGTCCGTCCGTCGTCCGTCCGTCCGTCGTCTGTCCGTAACGCTACAAAAACTTCAATAACTCTTTACTCTGGGCTTCAATTGGAATCAAACTTCGAGGGAAGAGGGGTCATACAAAGTTTCACATTTTACCATATATGAAAGGTCACCTCAAGGTCAAAGCTTACAGGCAGGGGTCAATGAACTTTAGGGCCCAATGTTAAGTTTTTATGGCGCGTTTCTATTATGGGTTATAACTTTTGATCCATAGGTCCGTTTGTGACTAAACTTTGATGGTAGATGTCCCTTGGGGAGTGGATGATCACCACAAGGTCAACGGTCACAAGCATGGGTCAACGAACTTTTAGAGCCAAATGTTAAGTTTTTATGGCGCGTTTCTATTATGGGTCATAACTTTTGATTCATAACTCTATTTGTGACTAAACTTGGATGGTAGATGTCCCGTGGGGAGTCGATGGTCACCACAAGGTCAATGGTCACAAGCATGGGTCAACAAACTTTTAGAGCCCAGTGATAAGTTTTTATGGCGCATTTCTATTATGGGTCATAACTTTTGATCTGGGCTTCAATTGGAATCAAACTTCGAGGGAAGAGGGGTCATACAAAGTTTCACATTTTACCATATATGAGAGGTCACCTCAAGGTCAAAGCTTACAGGCAGGGGTCAATGAACTTTAATAATCATAATAATTATTGACTTTACATAAAAAATGTCTTCTATGTTGGACACATTTTGGCACTTGCCTTATTTCGTGTTTTTTTTTTTGCGCCCCCAAGGAGTGGCACCCGGCTCATGTGCCCCCCTTGCCCCCCCCCCCCCCCCCCAGATACGCCACTGGCTATGGGCGTCCTTGTGAATAAGCCTATATATTTAAAACACATGCTGTTTATGTGCATTAGGCTTATATTCCGTAAATGCAATCCTAAAACTTTAATTTTCTTTCATAAAAGAAAACAATAACGTGGTAATAGCTTTTACCTGGTTGAAGAGTTATAAAAATTTTAGGAAATTGCGGCCATTTTTTACGCCATCTTGGGAAGGATTTATGAGAACTTTTAGTATGTTATTCTAGATATATGCCTGGAGCTATCCTTAAAAAAAATCAGCTTGTTACCAAAAATGTCCAGGTTAAAACTATGATACTCTTGGCCTATTAGTTATTTCATTTTCCCGCAACCGTCCATTTTTAGTCGTAAATTAAGAGTAACATACAGGTACGTGTAATCCACACACACACACACACACACACACACACAAATACAAACACACACACCTATGTTTGAGACACGATTAAAAATATTTTGAATCATACATTGTCCGTAGATTGCAACTTGCTGAAAAGCGTTGAAGTGCTGCCTAGTTTAGCCGCCAGTGTTGAATAAACGCCAATTCGAAATTTCTTGTCAACAGGGGCAATTCATTCTTTGTATATTATGTAAACCCCTTTGTCACTGATCACAGGACTACAGGAGCTTCTGGCTAAGATCAGAGAAGGAATGACGGCCATCTTTGATTTGCCAGAAGACGGACTGAATACCATAAGAAAGTCTCTTCTGGAACTAATGACGACGCCGCTTACTCTTAACAAGCTGAATGTCGTGGTAAGATGTGCTCTATATTTATGAACATAAATCATACATCGACTTTCCATGATATAGACTATCCTTTTACAATTCAGTGCGTATATAATAGGAAAAATATCTCAACATACTTCTACACCTTACGTCCAAAAGAGCGCTTACTTTGTAACTCTGAGACAGTATCGGAAGGAGGTATTTCATGCCGTCATTTAATTTCAAGTCATTTTATCTGAAGTTCTAGAAGTTTTAGCCTTTTGACAAGCCCGTATAGCTGTATGATGGGATATAATGGGTGAGCGAAGAGAGCCTAGCCGAGCGCGAGTGCGTGAGGAAAATTTTAATGCTAATTTGACATCATACGATTACACGACTGAAATCCTTTTCGTTTTTCGTCTTAGCTCGCCTCATGTGGCAACCGATTAAACGTATGCAATTATTTCCAGAGATTATCTTGTAAATATCAAAGTGAAATGACAACATGATGCTTTTCTGCAATTCTTATCATCTCTTTTTTTTTCTCAGCTGCAGTCGGCTGCTAAACTTCGCTTCATTGGCGAGGAAAAAACAGAAGTGTCAGAAGATGCCCTGGACGAGATGCTCGGACGAGTCAGTCTCAACGCCGCTAAAGATCTTCTGAAAATGACGGGATTTCGTTTTGCGGTGAGAATCTAATATCGTCTGAGTCATTTAATTTATTCAATTCAATTTCACTTTATTTTCATTCACTCCAGCCCCTTGCTGAAACGAGTATCGTATTGCACGGTAGATGTAAGGAAGTGTTGGTAGAAAACATTAATAAAACAGATGCAGCAAAACCAAAGCATCTTACAATTTGGGAAAATGTGAGTTCCATATTCGCAAATGCGTTGAGAATCTAATATCGTCTGAGTCATTCATTTATTCGGTTCAATTTATCTGCATTTACTCCAGCCCCTTGCTAAAACGAGTTACGTATTGCACGGTAGACGTAAGGAAGAATTGGTAGAAAGCGTTGATAAAACAAAACCTAAGCATCACACAATATGGGAAAGTGGGATTTCTATAGTGGCAAATACCGTATCAGGGTCGGTTGGCATGGAAATTCACTGGCATAATAAAAACTATAGCAGCTGATGTTCACGTGTCGGGACCTCTGCTTCAGAAGAATATGACAACTGGATTGTTGCTCGCGTACAGACTTGGTTGCTTCACTTGATTGCTTGACTCTCGTGATCTTATTATTTGTACGATCGCGGAGCTAGCTCCATGATACGATTCACGCTGAGAGCGCTTGGAAGTTGACAATAATAATAGTCAGATAGTCGCTACCATTTGATTCCAACCAATGCCTGAGTTGAGGCTCAAGAAAGCAAAACGAAAGAGTAAGGCATGCGTAGATTCTACACAGAGAACTTGTTAAGCAATTAGTGGTATTGTAATCAATTGGAAATGGAATTACACTGCTATATTGCTGAAATAAAATTATGTGAGGCCCCTATGTCATCAAAACTGTCCAGTGTAATTCTCTTTCAGAGTCTTGGTTTCTCAGCTCAAGGACCACAACAAATTCCACAAAGCTAAACACGGAGCTGTCGATTTATGTACTAAATAGTGTGAAATTTTGAAAATCGTCTGGAATGCCCCTTTAAGCTGCTTCTGGCGGAGAAATCTAAGTGATGAGGATAAAGTACCTGCTTCAAGGGCACTCTAATGATTTATAGTTAGTGTCATGTATAGTCAAGTGAGTCAACACAGCTCTTTGATAAAAATGAAAAAAGTTGAAGAAACTTAAAAATGATTTGTTTCCAATTTACAGAAATCTGAAGTGAGGTATCCAGATTCATCAGACAGGAGTCACCGCGGTGTGCTCACTTGTTTAGCTGACCTTTTGAATATCATGTCGGGTGAGACTGCACTATAAGTTCTTAAAGGAGAAATCAAGTCCAATGATATAAGTTTGTATGATAAGAAAGAGGAAAATCTTACTAGTTCAACAGTAAAATTTTGATCGAAATCGGGTAAAAATTAAGGCAGTTATATGACATTTTGAAGTTTGGTAATGATTTTTTTTTTCATGAAACAGTTCTTGAACGGTCAATATGAATATGGAAATGGCCAAGTCAGCATGTCATTTCCTCACAGCTTTCCATATAGTTTGAAAATAACATTTTGAAATTTCTAGTTTTTCATTAAAATGCAATTATGCCCGAGGCTCAAATCCTGGTATAACTAATTGATCACTATTCCAAAGTAATTAAACCAGGAATAACATCACGTTTCAGACTTCAATGACAGAAACGTTGAATTTTCATCGTTCTTTTTTTTTGGTACACGATCAATGGAAAACTTATTGTGAGGTTATGACATGGTCAGCTCACACATTTGCATATTCATATCCACTGTACAAGAACTTTTTTTTTTGCAGAAATTAGCAAAACTTCAAAATTTCATAACTTCCTTATTTTTCATTCGATTTCACCCAAATCTTTACCGTTGAACTCGAAAGATTGTACTCTTTTTTATCAGATGAACTTATTTTTGAATTTGATTTCCCCTATAACATTTAGTTATTATACCATCGGATGACAAACGACATTCTGTATCCGTATCAATACGACGAAACTGAACACGATGCGCATTGTAGGACAAGACAATTTCAGGCATGTCTACTTTATTACTAGATGTAAAAATTGTTTTGTGTTTGTGTATACAAAATCTGTCTTAGCACTTGAAAAGCATCAATGGAATAGAATGCCAGGGTATCAAAAAAAAAAATACAGATTGCGTTCGTTTAGTAGTCCCTACTACCATTGCATGATTCCATTGCAGTTTGATACAATACAAAAGTAGAAGGTCAGTTCTTTTTTACGTTATAAATACGTAGGTCTGAAGACATTTCTTGATAGTGTCCATCGCGAGTGAAATAAGAAAAATGCTATAGGATGTTGTCATCCATGATTTTGATCTTAATTTTATTCCAATTCAGTTCAATTCAATTCCTCCTTATCGTGATGGCCGGTTTTTCATTTTTGTGAGAGTTCTTTACGTGCTGTTAAAAGTTGGTGATGATGGCAATTCAATTCAATTCAATTCAACTCAATTCAATTCAATTCATTTCAATTCAATTCAATTCAATTCAATTCAATTCAATTCAATTCAATTCTACCTTATCGTAATAGCCGGTTTTTCATTTTTGTGAGAGTTCTTTACGTGCTATTAAAAGCTGGTGATGAGTGCTTTCGTATTTCTGGAATCTAGTGTTATTGACTTTATAATTTGTAATCCAAACATTATGGTAACGGTCATAATTATGCAAACTTCAGTGCTGGCATTCTTCCCAAATGACTTCGGATATTGGCACAGTACAGGATTAACTCAAGTGTCTACCCTTTCAACATTTATATGTCTCTAGAAATATTATGTTCTTCTTTCACAATCAGCAGTGGAAACTTCAAAACTCCTTGAAGACTCGTTGAAGGCTTCATCTGTCTGAATAAGCCACCAGTAGGAGGCAAAAGTACTCACTACAAAATAATTTTCGTGATGTGATAGAGTGTTCTCTGAAATCATCAATCAGATAAACCTCATTCAGATTATCGGTCTCTTTCTTGCATAATTATAATAAGCCCTCAGTGAAAACCAGTGTCATGACCTGCTGCAGTGCTCAGAGACCGAGAGGACAGCATTAATGAAGATGGTAATATTTCCTTTCCTTTATGACGTGTGTGTGTGTGTGTGTGTGTGTGTGTGAGTGAGTGTGTGAGCGCCCGTTATTTACCACTTCCACATTATTATTAGGATGCATTTTATTGTATGAGAAAAAATGGCAATTTACACGTCAATCACAGTTATTCACGTGTAAATAAAGCCTGAAACCCGACGACTGAAGGCATAAGGGCGGGTGGGGGTGCATGTTGGCGTGTGTGTATGTGTGTGTGTGTGTGTGCATGTGCGTTTGTGTTTCTCGCAAATGGCCTCGATTTCTTGTTTTTCTTTTGAGAAGAAATGAAATATGCCCCGTTTGGTTTGAGCAAACTATCATGTTCCCGTCTTGCAGGCATTTTGCGAGAATCAGTGTGTTTAGAAAACACAAAACAAAAATTGGATTTCGTTTCTTTTGTTAAGAGTTACAATTATTTCAGTTTGACATTATTTTGCACAATGTGTGTGTCACTGCATTTTGTCTTTATATAGTGTAAGATTGACATTATTTTGTACAATGTTGTGTACATTGCAGTTTGTCTTTGCATAATGTTTGGTTTTTGTTTCTGTGAAAGTGAATTTTGTGATATCAATTTGAACGAAATCTGAATAAAGAATGTCCCGATATGGTGACATACTTGGGGAAGGAAAAGAGGGCTTATAAGTGATTTTTCGCATAATAAAACTGGTATTTCGTTATCAACGTCTGCATTCCTACATGTGGATGGGAAATATAGAATGAGAAGAGCAAAATTCCTTGAGAAGGGGTAACAGAAAATATTCTTCAGTAACTTGTTTTCGATGAACTTGGAAAATCTACGCAACATATCATAGAGTTTGCACTTTTAACATTATGCAGGGATGAAAGAGTCAACTTCCCCTACCTCGGAATTACAACAGAATTGAACCAACTTTTACAAATGTCTCGTAAGGGCCAAATGAAGGCACCATCTCCAGAGAAGTTACCATGCAGTGATCACATCAAATTAATGGATTTTGTGCATGAGCTCTGTCGCATTTTCGGTTATATTATTATTATTATTTATTTATTTATTTTTTTTAACTGAAGACCACAAGTCACAAGAACAAGTATTCTTTGATTTTCCCCCCTCTCTGTCTTAAGCTTGCTGACTCTCTCTCGGTAGACAGTCTTCCCTTGAACCAAGCCCGGGTCAACAGTCTCATCGAGGAGTTCCCCCACGTAGAGACTCTGCTGGTCAGCGTTGGCTTTCAGCGTGAGAAGGAGAGTGGAGACTGGTCTCTCTGCCAAGACAACCAGGAGAGAGGCGAATTTGTATCTGTTGGTGAAATGTTGGCAGTGATATTCGCCCTCTGGGGCAAGTAATGGAATACAGTCACTCTGCAGGCTTAACCAACGAACCTTGCTAACTCCAATATCTGTGCAGCAAACATTCTTAAAAAAAAAATCATATACCATATGGTGTTTAATCATATGTTTGTTCATCATAAATTCATTCACATTCACAATCGCAATCCATATCAAATGAATTGTGTGAATGCACAACAGAAACTCACTATTGCTAACATTTTTTTTAAAGATTGTTTTCTTTCTCACTTTCTCTCTTCCAAATCATGTAACACCAAAGAATATTGCAACTATAGCTGTGCAGATGAGTGTGAACTTTATAAGCCCTTTCTGTACTGATTCAGGTGTAGCCAGGGAGGTGAGCCCCTCCCGGTGTTGAGGCTGTGTACAAGGATGCTTCAGTAAAATGCTTGCACGTACTGTTTATATTCAAGAGTTACGGTGTACTGGATGTACCAATTATGACGTGTGCACACGTCGAGGATTCGCCGTGTAAGCCTAAGTGATATTAATCTGGCCTCGCATAACATGGTAAAGTCGCACAGCCAATAAGTTCCTTGGTAGGCATTGGATAGATATTCTTGGAAAATAGCATGGATTTCTGGTAGACCAAACCATCAATTCTGCTCTATTCCGGTCTGATAACATGTAAAAGAAAAAAAAAAAACACAACCAACTTTTTAACAACACACCATGAAAGCAATAAAATATACAAGTTTGAAACATGCTATATTCAGCGATTCCTGATTGAATATAGTGCATGCAAGATGGTCTTGTGTACCACAGTCAAAAGTCGCGATTGTGAAAAAGAATAAGCTGACAATGAAATGCGAATGAAAGCTGATATCTATACTGTTTAACTTATAACGTTTACCTGTTTGTTTCTGTTCTGCTCTTGGTATACCCATGTTTTTACCCCTTGTGTTTTTTGTTTGTTAAGATTAAACATGTCTCATTCAGTAAGATAAGTGTTTTGCATAATATATCGGTCAGGAAAAAAAAATTGAGTGGCCTGCATGTATAAGTTATTTCTACGTCTTCCAAGGTCCATTTTTGTTACAATAATGAAGAGGGGTGAGAGAGCTAAACAGGAGCAAGAGGAGTAAAGTAAATTACATGTATTGTTATCCGTATTTCTACACTGTCGTCAATATCATCATCATTAAGAGTAGCGCAGTCTTTATAGAGTACATTCCTAAAAAAAAACCCCAGCTGTCTGACGTCTTGGTGTATATCAATTCTATTTCAAATTAATTTTTTGTATTCTTTATGGAAGTTATTTGTATGTACTTGATGGGAAAGTTCCATTTGTATTTGTTTTCGAAGATTGGTTTGATCATTTCCCTCCTTTTACAAGACTTCTCTGTTTTTACTATTGTTTGTATTGTGTTAAATTAGGACTTTTTAACTGTTTGACCAGTTGGTCACACAGTTGTTTTATCAAAATTGACTTTCTCTGAATGACGAGATATCATTGAAAAACACTTGGCCTTTGGAATTTGATACTTTCCCATGAACACGATTCATGCCAGGACTGACTTCCATGGGGAACGGCTTAACTTTTAGGAAATGACGGAGAATATTGCGGTAATACTGTTATGGAACTTGTAATTTATAGATGAATACTCAGAGTATTATGGATTGATGATGAATATTTGAATATAAGGCAATGTATAAGAATTCAAATTTGTGGCATGAATGGTATGGTTTCATATTGCTTCGGATAGATGAAACCCAGACTCCTAACAATAATTAGTTCATTGAAGTGAATCAATTTTGTGCAAATCAAGGGATTTCAAGTAACTCCCTCTGGCATGTTGAGGGGAAAAGACATTGGAGGAATGTTGATCTTCAGCCTGCGAAATTTGATAATTTTTCCAAGTATTATAGATATCACATCGGGGTTAACATTTAAAACCTGTAAGTCGTAATTTATACCGTCGAAGTAAAGGGGAATGGGGGAATTTGATCTTGAAATTAAAAATAGCCGTGAATACCGTATAACATGGATGACGTACTTAGACTGACGGCAGTGATAAATGCAAAGGTACATTTTGATGCACATTTTATACATGCATGTAACTTACGTTAATAAATACAAATAGGTGTATGTTATGAGCTGCACTACAAACCAAACTGTCCAATATGATTATTTATCCTGATTTTGATTCTTTTTTTTTTCATGCCTCCGCCACGAAGTGGTGCCGGAGGAATTATGTTTTCGGGTTGTCCGTCCGTCTTTCAGTCCGTCCGTCCGTCCGTACTTCCGTCCGTAATGAATTTTGTGCCAGCGTAACTAAAAAAAAAAATTACCGTTTAAGGTATCCTAATGAAACTTGGTACGTATATGTGTGAGTGGGCGAAGTTGTGCCTATCAACTTTAAGGTCCACATGCTCGAGGTCAAAGGTCAACAGTTCAAGGTCAAATGCTCAAAATTTCACTATTTCCCTCATATACATGCAATGCCCGAAGTATTTTGCTGAAACTTAGTGCATATATACTACCAAATAAAGATTCGCCAGAGAGTTTTGGGTCATGAGGTCAATGTCAAGTCAAAATGTTAAAATTGTACGTTTTTCTCCATATCTCGCAAATTGTTCAAAGTTTCTTTGTGTAACTTAGTATATATATGCACGGTACTGACTGGCAGTGATTATCTAGGGAATTTGGTGGTCATGGGTCAAAGGTCAGGGGGGGTCAAAGGTCAAGATCAACTCCTCAAAATGTCACTACTTCCCTCATATTTATGCAATGCCTGCAGGATTTTTCTTGAAACTTGATATGCACATGTACTACCCAATAGATATTCTGTGGGAAGTTTCTTGCAAAAAAGTCAAAGGTCAAAAGGTCAAAGGTCCAGTGAAAGTGCTACATTTCACTTCTTCCTCCATATCTCGAAACTAACCGAAGGTCTCATCATGAAACTTATTACATATTTATGCATGTAATTCCTAACAGCGGTTCTCTTTGAAACTTTAAAGTCAAAGGTCATGGGTCAAAGGCTAGGTTTAAATACTAACATTAATACTGAAATTACAATTTCTCTCCATACCTTGCAAATTACTCAAATTAGTGCGTAAAATCCTCAAATCCCCAAATACCTGCACTCTGACAATTTAGTCATTCATCCAATTAAACCTATGTAGTTCAAGGAAAGTGAACATTCAGCACATTTGTGACAAACCTGTCGTTTCAATATATTGCCAATTATGTGAAACTGTCATCACACATTGTCAAGACATTGTGGTATTGTATAGACCTGATGGGAGAACCATGCATTATGGCGGAGGCATACTAGTCGCCGTAGCGACATTTCTAGTTATAGTGTTTCATTTTCTGTTACAGTACATGACTGCACGTTAGCAACGTGACATCAGTGTAGATCTTGGAAAACACTATAAGAATTCATTATGAGCTGAAAGACATTAAACACTTTGGAGGCCAAATTGATGTATACATACACAGACCTTTCATTAATTTGTTTATCAATTCATTTCCTCTATGACAATGAACTTGCAAACAGTGTTTTCGACGTGAAGCGTATATATTGAGCGTTCATTCTATTTTCTAAACACGCATTTGCCAATGTTTACATTTTTATACAATGTATAGCAGAAAGACACAAATGAATATAAACTATTGCAGTCTATTATGACGAAAATAACTTTGGCTTTAATAGCAAAGCAACTTTCCTTTTAGATTGCTGTCATTTATCGTTGCTCAAGTACTGAAGTACCATCTGAAGCTGACTATATAAATATATATATTTTTTCTATTGTATTATTTTAGAACAATCAGATGATGCAGAATAATAAGATATAACACTTGAGTGAATTAGATGTCATGGATAGTACATACATATGGGTGCTGTTCGTTATTCCGTAGGTTCGTTATTCCGAAGGTTCTTTATACCGAGGGTTCGTTAATCCGAAACACATAAATTCCCTATACCTAGAGGTTCGTTAATCCGAAGGTTCGTTCATCCGAAAATGAAATAAAGTTAGCTATTCCGAAGGCTCGTTTATCCGAAAATGAAATAGGGTTCGTTATTCCGAAGGTTCGTTGATCCGAAATGAAATATGGTCCGTGACGAACCTTCGGAATAACGAGCTTTGTTTATTTTTGGATTAACGAACCTTCGGAAAAACGAACCCTATTTCATTTTCGGAATAACAAACCTTATCACATTTTCCGATAAACGAACCTTCGGAACAAGGAATCATCGGAATAACGAACCTTCGGACTGAAAACACCTTCGGAATAACGAAGCTTCGGCTTATGTAACCCATTCATATTGCGAAAATACGGTAAGACTGCACAAAGATAATGACGAAGTCGTTAAACAAAAAGTGTAGGGCTTACTGTATTTCGATGAGAGACCAGTAAACAGTAAGACTGTGTTCCGCGTGAAACCCGATCTCCCCTGAAAAAAAATGCAACCAAACCATGAGTTAAACAACTGTTAAAAGAAACGATTAACCCACTGAAGACAGCCCAGTAAAACAACTCACAAGACATCTCATGCGATGTCTCGCTCCCCCCCCCCCCATTGGTGATTATGTTACAGTGTTTTCAATATAAGTTCATTTACTTTTTGACCTGTGACCTTATCTGACTGTTCATTATTCGAACTTGACTGGCATCTTTAGGTGATATCCCAGAGGTGTGAGTTTTGTGGTTAAGCTCTAAGCTATGGAAAGTTAACAGGGTATGACAGTTCGACATTTTGACTTTTGACCTTGTTGGACTGCACCTATATTTGAAGTTGACCGGCATCTTTTGGTGATGTACCTGTGGTGTGAGTTTGATTGTCATAGCTCAAAGTTGCGGAAAGATACAGAGTATATACACTAAATTATTGATGAAGCAGACGACGACTGACGGCGGCGATGGAAAAGTGACGCCTATACAGTGTATTATGTCAAGCTTCAGTTTGGCGGGTGAGACAAAACTCATCATCGACATGCCATGAAAACACGCTGCCGCCAGTAATGACGGAGTTATAACCATGGTGGGCTCCGTACCGTTCTCAGGCCGTGTCACACTACCAGAGCGTGTCGAGCCAAGGAATGGCCAATGAATTCGAAAAATTTTAAGACACGTTAGCCTCCATTGCTAATACTGGAATAGTTCGTAGCATGCTTGGCGTTCTCTATACATTCATTAGCTATTCATAGGGACTCGCAGAGACCTGCTTATAGCCGATTTTGGATATGTCCCCCCCCCCGAAAAAAAATCAGCAAAAACAAGCAAACAAACAAAACACACACACAAACAAACGACCCCCCCCAAAAAAAAAAAAAAAAAAAAAACGAAAAAAAAAAGGCTTCAAGCAGCTTTTAAAGAGAATGTAACCGCAATACAAATTCTCCGATTTGAAGTTTTTTGATTTACGAATACACGTTTTGTATTAGTACAACACATTAGCGAAGTTTGAGGAAAATTGGACATTCCGTTCAAAAGTATTTATGAAATTATAAAGCTCTGGTGCAACCGTCGCTGGATGAGAATACCACGCCTTTTGGCGTCAGGTATGGACAACGGTGTAATGAAAATATAACTAAACTTCAACATTGTACAGTATGTCAAAAAAAAAAAATTACAACGGAGCCCTCCACAATGATATCTTTAAAAATGGTGAAGCAATCTAAATACAAATTCAGGGTATGAAACTATAACTCATTGCGCACATCTTACAGAAAACCCCATTCGATTTGCTTCAGTGGTCAAAGAGAAACAAGGAATTTTGTAGAGGATGTCGGGAATCTCTTCTGTCCAAATTCTGTCTATTATTCACACACAAGAGCATTCAATTGCTAAAATTGGAAGAATCAGACTCATGACATGCTTTACAACAATCCACATTTCTCTGTGACCGCTTAACCAAATTGAATGGGGTTTTCTGCAAAATAGAGTTAAAATGTTATATTTCAAGACCCTGAAGTAGCATTTAGACAGGTCGATCGTATTGGGTTTTATCAATTCGAAAATCAAATTGTATTTTTTGGGGCGACTTACTGCAGTATGTCCCCAAAAAATTACAATCAGATTTTCGAATTGATAACACCCAATATGATTTATTCTTTTTAATGCTACTTGAGGGTCTTAAAATATAACATTTTAGCTCTATTTTGCAGAAAACCCCATTCACTTTGGTTAAGCAGTCACACAGAAATGTGGATTGTTGTAATGATGACATCATTATGATGACATTATTATTCACACACAAGAGCATTGAATTGCTAAAATTGGAAGAATCAGACTCATGACATTGTCATGAGTCTGATTCTTCCAATTTTAGCAATTCAATGCTCTTGTGTGTGAATAATAGACAGAATTTGGACAGAAGCGATTCCCGACATCCTCTACAAATTTCCTCATTTCTCTTTGACCACTGAAGCAAAGCGAATGGGGTATTCTGTAAGATGTGGGCAATGAGTTATAGTTTCATACCCTGAATTTGTATTTAGATTGATTCACTATTTTTAAAGATATTATTGTGGAGGGCCCCAATGTATTTTTTTTTTGACATACGGTATATTTACTTCTCTAGTACATGTACAAAGAAAGAGCTTTGTGCATGCCTCTTTCAGAAAGTAGGGGGAATTGCGCTTTGTCAGTAACAAGTCGAGGGAAGTGTACGTTTCACACAAACATGAAATTCGTGGAATTTTTTATATTTTCTTTCATCATTCTATTTCAATTTCATTAATATTTCGGCATTTCACATGATCCAACTATTTAAACATGGCTGTACTTCCTTAATTACAAACGTGACGTCATGATTTGTAGTGGTGGCGATGGCTGCACCGAAACTATGAAGACATCGACGGATAGCCTGGTTTTCCTCGAACTTCGCTGTGTTATCCCGATATTATACAATCATGTAGTACGATATTTCTGTATTCACTAAATCCATATAATGTATTATATGACTAGTACATGTATTTTGATTTCATTTCCCCTTTAAGACGTATCTACCTCATTTAATGTCTTGTAAGTTGAGAGTTCCGGATGACAAGTACTCTGTAGTACAATAGAAACAAGGAAAAGTAGAAATTACGCGGTGCGTAATATATGTCCCCGCCAGAAGTAGCATTTAGTAGCAAAATGTACAATATAGGTAAAAAGATGAAGGTCAAAGGTCAAAGAAGTCAGAGGTCAAAATTCTATGTAGAAGTTTTGAAGCCTTCACCTAGTGCCATCACTTAAAGCAAACGGAATCGAAATCGGGTTAGAAATGGCGAAGGAGAAGCATTTTGTAGCCAATGTACAATATAGGTAAAAAATCAAGGTCAAAGGTCAAAGAAGTCAAAGGTCAAAATTCTGTGTAGAAGTTTTGAAGCCCTCACCTAGTGCCATCACATAAAGCAAACGGAATCGAAATCGGGTTAGAAATGGCGAAGGAGTAGCATTTGGTAGGAAAATGTACAATACAGGTCAAAAATCAAGGTCAAAGGTCAAAGAAGTCAAAGGTCAAAATTCTGTGTAGAAGTTTTGAAGCCCTCACCTAGTGCCATCACATAAAGCAAACGGAATCGAAATCGGGTTACAAATGGCGAAGGAGAAGCATTTTGTAGCCAATGTACAATATAGGTCAAAAATCAAGGTCAAAGGTCAAAGAAGTCAAAGGTCAAAATTCTGTGTAGAAGTTTTGAAGCCCTCACCTAGTGCCATCATATAAAGCAAACGGAATCAAAATCGGGTTAGAAATGGCGAAGGAGTAGCATTTTGAAGCAAAATGTACAATATAGGTCAAAGGTCAAGGTCAAAGGTCACAAATGAAATTCTGTATAGAAGTTTCAAAGCTCCCATGTAGTGCTATCATATAAAGCAAACAGAATCAAAATCGGGTTAGAAATGGCGAAGGAGTAGCATTTTGAACATTTTGATCACACACGGACGCACACACGGACACACGGACGGACACACGGACGGACGGACGGACACACGGACACACACACGTACGGAGCCCGTTTCATAGTCCCCTGCTCGAACTCGTTCGGCGGGGACAATAAAACATTACCAAGCATTATTCATTGTGGACATGTATCAGTATTATCATTATTACGTGTAGTACTGTTTTTGTTGGCTTGTTTTTGCTTTTCCGAAATTCCCAATTATAAAACCAAGTTAGAAGTATAATACGTGTAAAGATATTCATAACAGAAATGTAACAGTATGCAATAACTTTATCACAATTACATTAAAAAAAAAAGTGCCTTCGACTCGTTATGTTCATGAAGTAGCACACCACACACATATTCAGGGGCACACACACACATACCCTCAAATCCTCATTTAAACCACGCACATTTGACAGAACTCATACAGGGGTAAAGACGCTAAAATGCACGCAGATTGCTTTTACATTTGCTGATTCGAGTTTATTCACTTGAGCAATATGTAGTACTATATAAGACATCTGCAAGACTGTATGCAAGAGTTAATCGATATTACAGATCAGAAACAAACACCCAAACAGGAATAGCAAATTCTACAAAAGTAAGTTAAACTTATGTTACTACCAGTGAATATTTTGGAATACATGATAGCATCCACAGGAAGCAATACACAGTCATGAATTTATATCGAAAGAAAAAAAAAAGAAAATCAAAGAGACCAAAAAAAAAAAAAAAAAAACGTCTGGGACGCAAAGACAAAGAGTGAAATTCGCAGCATTTTCAGACATGATTCTAAGGGAAACATTCATATTACGAGAGTAAATTATTCAAGCATTTACATTACTTACTATTACAATGACTGTTTGGACAAACAGATGAAACATTAATGAAAGCAAGGCACAATCATGAAGTTACATATTAAACGTCTGGGACGAATTGCAGATTTCCAAAGAAAAAAAAAAGGAAAGAAAAGAAAAAAAACCAACAATGCATTTTCAGACATGATTTGCAGGGAAGAATTCAGTATTATTATCAACAATTTGTTTACAATGTTCAAATAGGCTTCATGATTAACGCAACCATGATTTATTGCAATATATACTCCATTCAATGATTAAACATTCAAATTTAGTGTGTCCTCTCGATCTTTTGAAGATATTCAGGCACAATTAAACATTTATGCATTATGCATACAAGCGTATTTGAGATCATACACAGAGAGTAATTCCACACGATTAAAACAAATAATGAAACAAAGAATAAGACATGATTTAGTGTACCCAATCTACAAACAAATCACTTGGTGCAAAAATTCAAATCTTAGTTTACACGTTAATAAACACAACATCATTACGTCACACACAAAGACAGAAAAGTACAACATGTTTTTGGAAATGTGTATGTGTAATTACGTCTACCACAGCTGATCTGGTATAGAGGTGTATAAGATAAAAAAAATGCATTTCTACATATTTAATTTCAATATTTACAGCGTCATTTAAAAAATGCAATAAAATTTGAACAATTTTGAACATATTTCATGAATTTGCTTCAACTTTCAAGCACATGAAGACAATACGGGGGGGGGGGGGGGGGATGACAAATACAAAAACATTTAACAACACCAACCCACTTCCAGATGCTCTCCTTCTGCTGACATGTTCTAACTAAGCACTCTGTATACACATGATGTAACAGTGGTGTCATTATCCACAGCCATCACTGGCAGTCTTGCAGAGAAAATGTATTTGCAGAATATTCACACAAACAGGGGCCATAACATGTGTATCACTCTTCTGCTAATTCAGCGACATACACATTCTTAAGCGACATACACATTCTTAAGCGTATTTCACATGTGAGGTCTGTTTGGTATAAGTTGTCAAACATTCCTCTGAAGCTGAATAATGGCTGGGGATTCCAGTTTGAAGAAATCAATAATTCAGTGAAGGTCACTGTCTCATACAAAGAGTAAAAACACAGTAGCATTTTTTTTTTTCTTCAGTAACTCATATTAAATTTACCCGTAATGATTTTTTTTTTTTCTGGCCATGTAAACTTATGATATATCATCCTACATAAGTTATGGATTGAGACCCAACCCCATTTTCATGATGACTTTGGTAAGAGTAATGTTAACCACTACACAGTGACAGTAATTTCTTATAATATTTGACCTATAATAAAATGACAGTTGTAGAAATGAAAATTTTCATACATTCTCCTGAAAACATTCATATCAGCCACAATTGAGAGATAGAAAATGAAGCTAAACCCTGCAGTAATTGTATAGGTGTCTTGTAAATATAGCTCATCTCGTGTACTGTCATCTACAAGTAAATGGACTGTACATCAATGAGGAGTCAATTCAATACTGAATAATCACTACCAGACAGTAACAAACAGCAACCATGCTACTACAAGCACAAAAGAGTGAATAATGAATAACGTGCTAGATGCTGGAATACAGTGGACTCCCGTTATAACGAAGTCCTTGAGACCGGCAATTTTCTTCCATTATATCGAAATTTCATTACAACTGAACACATAAACAATAAAGAAGAAAGAGCGGATAATTTTGCGGCCCGAATTTTTACTTCGCTGTAAGCGGAATTTTGTTATAACCGTGTTCGTTACAACGGGAATGCACTGTAGAAGCAAGATCATAACTGTGCAGGCAAGAAAGATATGAATTCAATGAAATCAATGTAGACTGACCGCATGAGTGTCCCCACATTGTGTATTATGCTGTTAGTGCAATCTAACCACAAAAAGAGGTTATACGTGTGAACATGTCAGAAAAAAAATTCTCTATAGATTATCTCCCATTTGCTAAAATTTGTAGTACTGCAGAAGTTTCAAGGAATAAATAAAACAGAATATGTAGCTGGTATACAGCTACAAATGTTAACCAATATAATTGTAATCATACAAAATGTTGGCAAAGTAGAAGTGTATTATTAATAATGTAAAAGTGCTGTATCACAAACTTGTAACACAAACATCTTTGTCAATGTCTTTAGCTTCAGGGCTGCTTGTCACAAATACCTTTGCAATACTCATCAAATATGTTTTGTGTACTGGAGAGCAAGATGATAATCAGAATGGACAGGGATTGAATGAACACTTATGACATCTACCCTGCAGACATAAGAAAACTGAAGAAAACTCTGTGTCAGTATCATACACAATTACAGCACAGCAGCCAGCTACCGAAATGAAGATATACATGTAAAGACTGACCATCCGCCACTTTGATGGTAATCAAAAAAAAAAAACAAACAAACAAAACCCCAAAACAAAAAAAGCAGCAAAAGAACAATTTCATCATAAAAACCTTAATATGTGAATTTTGTAACAGTACTGTAATGAGTATCAAGGTGCAAAATATCTCACAATTTAGAATTGCATTGTTCATAGAAATATTTGTCTAGCTGTGCCACTTGGAATGACAAATTAACTTTCTACACAAATCGATAAATAAAGGAAAATCTGCGCCTGGAAGAATCTCATTCTGGCATTTAAATTCATACCACAATGCCTTTACAAGGCATTGCTAATGACAAGCTGACTGTTTAAACGTTTAACATTTCACAAAGTGACCTTAAATGTGCAATAACAATGTTGACACCAACCAAAGTCTTGTAAATTTCAGCAGGAAGTATAAATTTGGCAAGAAAAAAAGTTTAATTAAAGCAGAGCATCTACTTCAACTAAATCTTTAGTTATGTCACGTTAACATTTTAGGAAAAATAAGACAAGATTATACCAGTCAATAAAGGGCTGAGTTGAATTGAGATTGTGGAAAAGTGACTAATGATTTTCACCCACAGTCCTCTTCTAGCCAGAAAAAAAAAAATGAAAATGTGACATCAGGAATTGACGAATCTTGTATGGGTTTTGTGTGAATTTTCAGAAATGTAGAAGCACAAGTAGCGAGCAACAAATCAATATTTGCTATTAAAAACATGTTGTTGAATACTACAACCACATGTCATTTCCGAGCAAGCACACTGCATTTGGACTTTGTACATTTTCATTCTTTTTAATAAATAGAATGCCTTTTTTTTTTTTTTGCCGTGAGACATGTGCAACTCATAATCTCTTCAGAGACATATGAATAAAATACAGTACACAATCAGATTTTAAAGGCAAATAGCCATTTAAGGATAACGAAGTCATATGTAGAACTGCATATGTCAAGGCATTGACAGCAACAATGACTAAACTGGATCTGTATACAACTTCACAAAATCAATGTGACCCTTCTTATTGTCCATGATTATCAAACATTCCCCGTAAGAGTTACACTGATTAAACAGTAGAAGAAAGTACACTAAACAATTACAAAACTGAAGCAATAGATGTGAATTGGTTTGCATCTTTATCTGTGTGAGTGTGTGTGTCACTGTGTTTAATTGCAGATACTTGGTAGCAACTGTTCAGCCTACACAGGGGGCCTTACACAGTAGCTACGTCTTACCTGCGTCTTACAGTTAATTAATTTGCACAAGTCTTTGTTGTTGTCCTGATTTCAATCAAAGAGTTTAGCATGCGGTCACCAAAGAAATATGCCAAATAAACTTTGAAGCCAATTTGCAATGACCTTTGAAGTTTGATTCAAAGACATCTTGCTCCAAAATCCAATCATCTATTAAGCATCTATAATTCATGTAGAAGGACATCACAAAGAAAAGCCGTAGAATTGCTTTTTGTTAATCATACTAACACGATAACTGGAACGGCCAATTTGACAACAAACTAAAACATTTGGGGGAAAGTCATCAAAATAAACTCAACAACCACATGCACAAAGACATCTCTGATCTATTGTAGCTTGCTCCCCTTTTGTACACGAGGAGGACACCTGAGAAACCCTACACCATACAATTTATAAATTTCATACCTGACAGTCACCACAAAGAAAACAATCTGCTCAAATTGACAAGCTCTAAGTCAATCCAGATTATGGCCTTTGCAAGTCTTAGCAGCTCAAAGGTGTCATAAAATCGTATGGACAGATCTTTTTAAAAAGTCTAGACTAAATTGAATTTTTGAAGATTGTACAGGAACCCTTGACTCCTTCCCCTCCAGTAAACTTGCAATGTTTGTTCACTTCCTTGCTTACATCTGTGTAACATACATGTATTAAAGTCCTTATATACAGTGCATGGACATTCAATTATTGTGAGCAAATACTGGTGGTGAAGAGTTCTGCAGGATAAGAACTCCCTTCAAATTCATGGTGAATATTTACAAAGATAGCAGCATTGTATCATGACTCAAAGAGTACACTGTTGGAGCATTTAAAAAAAGGAAAGTAAGAGTGCGAACTAGAAAACAAGACTTAGTGCTCCAAATAACATTTCTGTACGTGATGTTTATTAAAAAACAAACTGGGAAAATGTAATATACAACAGACCTGGGGGTCTAGTCCTCACCCTAGTATCACAAGTTTGCTTTTGATGCATTCTTGCAGACTATTACCTGAGAAGACAGCAGGCAGTGGGGCTTTGATCCAGGTGGGCATGGTGTCCATTTGCATATTCTGTCACAATGGCAAAAAGCTAAAACCCTGCCAATACAAATTCAACTGGCACTACACATAGAAGATCAAAGTGTAAAAACTTGCCCCTAATTCTGTCCCCTCCCCCACCCCCCCCACCCCCCCTCTCTCGGGCCATCTGTGGATCGTAGATAACCTTACAAGTACAATTGCTCAAACGGGTGTAGTATTTCTTATTCTTAGTACATTATAAATACATTAGTGTACATTATTCAAAGTTTGGGGTTCTGGGGTCCCCTTGGGGTCCCAGAGAGGAGGGAGCACTACCATGACATTTGCTCCCACAAAATATCTGTATACTAAGTCTACTGTAGCAAAAAATCTCCCCACAAACATAGCCCTATCTCTCTAATAACCCTTTGACTGTGTGTTTTCAAGAACATGGAAATGTAAAGATAGGCAAAAATAGGCTCTATTTGATGCACTTTCTCCATCTTCTGTTCCAAAACTTCTTCTCTCACTTCTTGTCATCTCCCCCCCTTCATGTGCCCACGCACTGAAAACACACTGAGCTGTTTTATCAGCATTCAGTAAGCCATCCACACTTGACCTAAGTGTAGCTTCAAAAGTTATAATAGCAAGCTCACTCAGGTGCGGCAATTGCGCCTCAGTCCAACATGACGGCCATGCTGACACAATAGGGATTGATGGGATTAATTAATCTCTATTCCTTGTCAATTGTGCCCCATCTTAACGGACCTCTTTGTACATTCTGCGGCGAAGAACCACCCCGTGTTTATATTCCACAGATTCCATATATGAGGGTTAAGCGCCAAGAGGCCTGTTTTGACAGGCATTGCTAGAATTTCTTCTCTGGGGAGAATACGTGCTCCTTGGCTAATCATTACAGTTACTATAGACATGCTGTCATCATTGCAATTGCAGTACGCTTAGCATATGTGATTGCGTACTAATGTGTGCACTCATACAGACATGAAGGCCCTATTATCTACAGAAATGTTTCAATCAGGCCTACTGTTTTTCCTTAAATTATGTTTACTGTGTGAACACATTTTATTCTCTTTTCTTAAGGATCTTTAAAAAAAAAGTAAAGAAAGTAGAAGTTATGAAATCAGCCACGTGTTTGACAATCAGATCAAGGCTATTACAATACCATTCAGCCACAGAACTTGAGTGTGACTGTATAGGGCCCATCCTACACACAGCCCTGCCCTGTAAGTGATGTACAGACATTCACAGGAGTTCACATGATTTGTGTGTGGCATAGCACTGGTCACCTGACTTAGTGCTGGTCACATGACGTCTCCCGGAAAGATTCACCTCATGAGCGTCTTCTCCAGTGGTTCTCCAGTGGTTCTCCGGAGGCTACCCCGTATCTGGTCGACTGCAGCATAAGATTTCTCTGGAGGGTGTCCATCATGTTGTGTCTTAAAATGCACTTATGTGTATGCGCCAGCAGGCAAACAAAGCACAGTAAGGGTTATAGAAACAACAGTTACAGCACCTGTCACTACTGCCCCATACATCTTTATCATGTATTCTCCAAAGTTCCCTTCCATTGCAGCACAAACTAATTACCAATGCAGCTTTTTCCTCTTCTGTTCCATAGTAACCATGGAACAGGCATCTTCCAAATCTTCACCATCAGTCAAACAATTCATACAGAGTTTAAAGACATTATCCATTCTGAAACCACAAATAACTGTAATTAAACAATAGCCATCCATCCTCAAATAATTATATCTACCACACTTTAAACCTCATCCCCACTCTCCCCTCCCTGCACCACCCCCTTTGCTCCTTCACACCCCTTTCTCTTCTTGAATATTCATGTACAATCTCACACCTGTGCTTGTGCCATGGCCCATCCTACTTGTACTTGAACATGAAACGTTTGGTGAAGGTGCAAACAAAGCATGGCATCTGTTTGGCCCGCCCCTCCGAGGACTCCCTCCACACCATCCTGTTGTTGACCCGGACGAGGATGTCGAGGATGTGCTCCTTGTCCTTGAACTCAGCGATGACTTCGCACAGGTCATGGACAAACCAGGAACCCTCATCTGAATTGCGCCACGCCTTCGTTCCTGCAAAGTTGGAAGAGTCAGGTTTAACCCTAACTAGGCCGGGCTATTTAGGAAGATCATAGAGCCGGGGGGGGGGCCTCCCAGGCCCACCCTCCAGATCCCGGCCGTCGACCGTGCGATTGCGATGAAAATTAGCACACACATTGCCTGTGATGTAATCTAAAGTACCACGAAGTTAAATTTTTAAAAAATTATCATTTATGCTAAATTATGCTAATTTATGCATAATGATGCATGAAATCAGACAATTTAGTATAAATCACTAAATAAAGCTCAAAATGAGCACATTTTTTGTGTAAATATTCTTTTTAGTGTCCTGAGCAAATACAAGAGAAAAAAATTGCACCATTAGAAAAAATTTCTTAAGTATTTTATTGTTTTTTGAATTTCTCATGTATTTCTTTGTTTTTTTGACTTTATGTTTTCCATTGTTTTTTCGATGAAACTTGTCCGCGACATTGTTCTGAACAAGAAAATATGCTATGAATTGATTTTAATCAATAAAACCCCAAAATAATCATGCTTTTATGAAATTTGCCTGTAAGCACAGTTTGCATTGAAATTGTACACGAATTCACGTTTTTGAGCAATTTTTGGTCTGACATGCACATACATATTTATGCGTAACTTCGTAACCGTGCACCCGGGCATCGCAAATTTGGTGTCAAAAGATGCGGGAGACTTGAGAGAAAAAAGTCATGAAACATCGGGGCGATAGCTTTTCGCGTTAGCGATACATCGCGCGGAACGTCGAGGGGGGGGGGGGCCTCGGAGGTCCCCCCCCGGCCTAGTTAAGGTTAAGGGCCGATCCAGTACTCTTGCAGGGAATGGAATGAGTCTATTATTATTTATATTCCCCTTAAGATACCTCATATTCAGACACATATTCCCCTTATGGATGCTTGTATCCTTATATATGTGACCCACTACAATAAAACGATCCGAAAGTCGGGAGGACAATTTTCTGAATTTTCTGAAAATGACATGACATTATTCCCTTACTCTTCCACTTTAATTTCATATATAACACCACTCATAAAAGTACTCCGTTGCAGAGATGTCAATGATTTTATTAGCGCATGGCAAGTGGTTGGGAAAATCAGAGTTTCGAGAAAAACGCCTTGAAAGTTTTCCTACTGACGCTAACATGATCAAGGGGAGGCAAGACAGTTTTCACCGCTTTAACGATAGAAGGTATGCTCCTAGCGACCTCCGCGATGTTCATTCAAGCTTTAGCACGAGCAGTCTACGCACCACCAATCAGTAATCAGGATGCCACGCACTGACCAATCAGTAATCAGGATGCCACGCACTGACCAATAAGGCCAAAAAAAAAAAAATTGTTGCATTGGCGTAACCCGCCCGACCCTAAAAATTCCGCCGACCCCATGTTTTTTTATTATTTTTTTTTGCTATCGATATCAAATATCTTGTTGATTGCGATCGCGATCGCACAAACCCGGAAGTGGAAACGGCTCTGGGGATATCGGATGTACGAGGGAGAGATCTAGCGCCTCGCATAAGCCTTCCTTGATCAGTACGTCATCTGTTTCCAACACGGACACGTACTCTAACAAGATTTATTCAGTGTATACGTAGCATTCAGACTGCGATGTATTGTGCACAGTTTTGCCATAGGTTTCTTGTGTGGAGAACTTACACGAATCTGTATATGTGAGACTGTAATAGAGATCGCCGTGTGCGATGAAAAGATCGTACATATGGGTCAATTTGCATCTATCTTATCTAAGTCAAAATAGTAAAATATGAAGTGAAACATTCAGGATAGGGATTTCAACATCTTTAAATTCTGTGAAGGGGTATAATTCCAGTAATATCGGCCTCATAAATGATTTGTAGAATAGAAGAACACAGCACATTCGGTGCAGCAGTTGTAACTGTTTACTGAGCTGAGCACGAGTTTTACACGTAAAATGCAGGTAGCAAAAAAAAAAAAAAAAAAAAAAAAATCCGCCCGACCGACCCTATTTAAAAATCTCATGGTACGCCAATGCAGCATTTTTTTTTTTTTTGCCTAAGATTACTCCCTCGTTGCTAGGGGCGGAGTCTAGTTGCGGCACTAAATCCAAATCCTCGGACACGTGTCTGTTACGTTGAAAGTCAGAAAATCATGGCCCAGAAAAACGCTCATTTCTTGCCTTTCGTTTGATCATTTAGCTTCGAAATTTCGGCTGATGATAGACAAAACATTAGACTACAAAATTATGCCAAAAACAAAAATCCAGTTGTTTTGACCAATTTTGACGATGTGACTTCAAACTTGATTTTCTTGGCTCAGCCGTCAGCAACTTTAGGATCCTTTTGTTGTAGCGGGTCACATATACAGGCATTATATATACAGGCATTATATTATATACATATATAGAAGGATTTAGGAGCAGAATTTCAGAAAACTATATCTAAATACGTCAGAATTCCTTTTACAATATACCAAACTCATTTTCAGCACTTTATGCCCTAAGGGCTCTTTGTGTGTGTGTGTCATGGCCAATGTCTATTATATAAATATATATATAAATATATATATATATATATATATATATATATATATATATATATATATATATATATATATATATATATAATTCTATTCTTTTTCCCACCCTCAAGTTTGTACATTTTCAAGTCTACAGAAGAAACCTCGAACAAAGCATCAAACATCTCACCTTCCGTGGTTGCATAAGCTATTAAAACATCTGAGTTGACTGGTCTGGTCAGATAGTCGGGATTTTCCACGCTATGCAGCATTCCTGGGGTAGATGATTCCGCTGGGGCATCAGAGTAGCTAACTGATCTCGCATGCTCTTTGCCACGACAAGACTGGATAATAAATATCTTTGGCATGTCTGGAAAGGAAAAATAAATGAAAGTTCTTATTTCATCAGAAAGAAAACAGTAGTATATTTAGAATTGTCAGAAAAGTGTGAAAGACAAACTTGGAAGTATACGTACTAATCAAACTCGAAGAAAACTTAACCCCAACAAGGCCGGTGGGCCTCCGAGGCCCCTCCCCCATGTTCCGTGTGATGCATAACCATCGCAAAAAGCTATTTTTTCTGATGGCAACATTTTTTTATCTCTTAAATTTGATAAGGATACTAGTTATAAAGAATATTTACACAAAAAAATGTGCCTGTTTTGAGCTTTCTGTAGTGATTTATACCAAATAATTTAATTTCATGCATCATTATGCAAAAATTACTGTTATTTAGCATGAATGATGATTCTTTAGATTACGTCACTGGCAATGTCTGTGCCAATTTTTATTGCGATCGGGCGGTTGATGGCTGACAGTTCAATGGCGGTCCTAGGCACAGAATGTGCAACTTACCAACAAAGGACACACATGATAGCTTTATCTGAACTATGACTGTGCCATCCACCAGCAATAGATGCAAAACATTTCAACAAATCAGTATGGCATTCATTGATTGTGACATAACATCATTGCTCATGACATATATTCCACGTGTAATATTTTGCAAATGTGAGACTTGTACAATTTCTGGAGTGGTTGAAGTCACTATCATCACTTACATGTACATTGATGGAATTGAGAAAAGGAAATCCCAAATATGTTTTATTTTTGGACAAGTTGTCTCACCCACAGCATTGCGAAGGACGCGAATGGAAAAAATCCAATATTCAGAAAAGTTTTTCTCCAAATGTGTTCCGACAATGAAGCTGAAAACCTTTCTTGCACAATTTGTGTAAAGTTCTCACGACGTATGTGCAAGTATCGTGTGTATCATTGCTAAAGTACAGCATGGTATGTATACGAAGAACACGTGACGGAAATGCGAAACAACACAAATTTTTCAATAATCATGGGAGAAAATGTACCCAAGGAGAGGTGGGAGCTGTCTTTTTTTCTTTCCTGTACTTGTCCTTTCTTTTTTTCTCATTTCTCTACAGTTGTGTTTGTGCCTAGAGTTTTTTTTCTTAGGACCTATCTCCACTAGTAAAGCATTTGATTATATTTTTTTTGCAGTTTTCTCTGACAAATAATCTCTAGTTTCAAATGTAATTTTGGCATACTTTAGATTCATTTTAAGTGTATTCTGCAATTTTTTGTACATCAAACATTTCTTTCTCTTTGCTAGTCTGTAATTTCGTTTTTACTATATAGTTGTTAATAACTGATGTTTAGATGTATGCTATATGATTTTGACTTGTAGAAAACGTAGGTCAAACATTCCCCAAATATGCGCTGAACGTTCATGAGAATGTCTCAAAAGGTAAGTGAACAGTTTGCGGTTACGTCGTAAAATGATCGTAAAAACTTCACAGTTTTCACGAAACTTATGTGAGACATTCTCCAAAGTTTGGGGGTCTGTTTGGGGTTTCATGAACATTTTGCAAACATAGCGCATGTCTTGTGAAGGTCTTGTGCATGTGACGAGGCTTTAAAGACACTTTCGAGAACAAATCATGAGCAAATCACAACCAAGTGTGCGGAAAAGGTTTGTACAAAATTTCAAAATTTTTTGAAATTTTTGCCGAAGTAAAAACGACATTCGCGAACAATTGACGATGCTTTCGATCCCTCACGTTCGTTTGGCCATCTTTTGCAGACTAAAATACGAATGCTGGATTTTGCCATTTGCGTCCTTCGCAAATTGTTCGCATGGTCCGTGAAATCACACCTTTTGTTCGGTACGTGAGGACAATATGTAGCATAATACATGTACATTGTATTCTCACATCACGTGGTCAGTGATCTATTACCTTTCATTGCTGGTATCTTGTCGCCATGGAAATGCTTTATGATGTCATCAACCAACATCCATCTGCAATCAGCCATTAGCACTCCATCCTAATGGTCAGTGTACGATAAGTGAATGATAAATGAACAAGAAAACCCATATGAAACAGAAGGTTTAAAATCTTCCTCATCCACAACTCCTCTCCTACAACACAATGTGGATCCAGAATTCTTAGTCTGCAATCAATTGTTGTTGTATAACCTCCTCTCTTGAAGCATTATTTTGTAAAGATTAATAGACGTGTTGGTCTCAGCTTGCAAGCTCTATATACTCCATAAGCACAGATGCAATTTTGTCTCTTTGGGGCAACAATGTTTGCATAAAATACAATCTATCAATTTATACATCTATGTTTCTACAGCATCCTCCGTTCATAGACATGGAAATACTAGATAGTGTGTCTGACATTAACTAGAACTATCAATGAAGGCGATTAACACCCCACTCCAGCAGCTCAGACTTCTATGAAAAAGAATTGGACCAGGGTTTGTTGAGTACAAATACAAAGGGCATTTTGCACATGGGTCAATCCTTGTCAAATCAACCAATGCTATTAAACCAACCCCCTTCAATTTTCTTTAAACTCATGCCAAATGTCCCCCCAAGTGTCTGATGAAAGATTCTGAAATATTTTGCCCCAAGGTCAAACGGTTGCTAAGATATGGCCTCCCTTAACAACCAATGCGCAGTCGAACAATCGAGTTTAGATAGAATTTGCTATTTTTGAAAGACTGCTGCAGCCAAGTTAGATGAGTTACATTGCTCATTTTCTGTAAATTGAAGAACTTTATGATCTTAACATGCCCAATGTAGTACAGCGCGGATCTGACATATCCGTTATTGCGCTAGAGGTCACCGAAAATGGTGTTGAGCATTAAAGTTCATGTTTTTGGGTGCATGTTTGGAAGCTGATAACTTCAAAATTCAATTAGCTTAGAACCCAATATCATGCATATTCAAAGACTCTCACTTGCTCTTAAGACCACCCCCCCCCCAAAAAAAAATATGGTGATTTGTGACCTTGAACTTGGCAACTTTTTGAAAAAAATCCAACTTTGAGGGCGCCCTACAAGAAAACGAAGCATACTTTTTGGCCAAAACAAACACAAAGAGTGACTTGCATAACTTCACCTACAGATCATTATACAATGTACATATCAAATTTAAATACATTGCTTAAATACTGTGAAAGTATTTCATTCGACAAGATTTTGGAAAATTGTGGTTGCCAAGGCAACACTTTTTCCAACAAACACACACACAAAAAAAACATGTCTTGCACATCTACACCTCAATGTCATCATGTACCCTACGTTTCATCTAAATTGTTTCAAAACCATGACTGGTGTTCATGATGCAAGATTTTGCAACGGACTGCTCGACTGACCACCCAACCTCCAAACCACCTGATTCCTACATTCCCCCTTTTACACCTTGTTTATGCGGGGGTATAAACATATATTGTCCCTGATTAGCTGTGTTTACACCAATTCTGTCAAATGCAATATTAGGTTACACCCTGGCATGGATAATATGAAATATCAAGATTACCTTTTCTGGTCCACCCGTCCTTGATGACTGCGGTTCCCCATGACTTCCAAGGATGAAAATAAAACTCTTGTACAATCCACTTCCCAGAGTGCTTTGTAAAGCACTCAGGTAGCTTTCCAGCTGCCCCTTGGTTACATCCTTTGTATACTGTAGGTAGAAATTTTCTCCAAGGTCTCTGAAGAGCCTCCGAATATTGTCTTCATCCCTCTCAGCTCCTGCAATGACACAGTTTTTGATGTGGAAACAAAAGAGCAAAAAGAAGGAAATATAAAGTATGACACCAAAACATACAAAAAAAAAAAAAATGATGGGAGACATTTGTCTTTCCGACAGGCACTCTCTCCTGTTTAGCTTTGGTTGGCAACACGTTCTCTGAACACATTCATAATGCATGCTTCTTTATAACAAAAAGATTGCAGAAATCCAAGCCTTCTATTCCAAATTGCCATTGATTCATAGTATCGTTTGGTAACTATACTATCCCTTTCAGATTTCAAACCTTGATGTTATATCTTACAGCATTTCTGTCAAGTGAGCCTGCCAATTAACCCTATTCTAACTGGGCTATTTGAGACCAAGTTTTTACTGGGGGGGGGGGGGGGGGGGGTCAAATTCAATTTGACCCCCCCTTCAGATCTCGGCCGCCGATCGCGCGATCGCCGCGAAATTTTGCCTGAAGATAGAGCTGGATGTCAACTACAAGATTACATGGTCATACAATAGAAAAATATTGCCTTTCTATTTTTAATAAATTAATTATGCAAATTTGTGCATGAAATCATATTTTCACCTATAACTCCATTAAAAAGACTGGAGGATTGCTAAATTTTTGTGTCAGAATTCCTCAAGACACATCAAACAATTTTTGTGTAAAAAAATAGCACAATCAAAATCAATTTCTTTTGTTTTCTATTGTTTTGTTAATTTCTTATGTATTTTATTGTTTTTTCGACCTTTTCTTTTCTATTGTTTTTTTGCCAAAATTTGTTGCAGGCACTTTTTCAGGCTTATCTACACTAGAATTGATTAATTTCAATGGTTAAAAGTTGAAATAATCCTATTTATATCAATTTAACCAAAAAACACAACTTGCATTGGATTTGCACACGATATCATGAATTTGAGCTGTTTTTGGGTTGACATGCATATGCAAAACATTACGTAACTTCAGAATGGTGTACCCGAACGTCGCAAATTTGGTCTCAAAATATGCGGGAGACTTCAATGAAAAAAGTCGTGAAACGACGCGGCAAAATCTTTGCGAGTCGCGAAATCGTGGCGCGAAACGTCGAAGGGGGGTCAATTTGACCCCCCCCCCCCCCCCCAGTTAGAATAGGGTTAAAGGAGTCAAACTGGATGGAATTTCATGTTGATCAGAAGCAGTGCCACATCCCCATCCCTCAAAAAAAACTATAAACTAACCAACAAAACAAAGACACTCTCATTCGCACACACTCAACTTTCTGCAGAATCTGATGTATATGAAGATGACGATAATGCTGATGATATTATCGAACCTGTTACTCTATCTCTACTTTCATATGGGCTGTGGCTGTGCTGTCCCTGGTACAAAACTCCTCATTTTTCACCACTTTCACAGTCCTCTTGGGAAAAAAACAAAAACAAGAAAACACTTCCATTGCTTCAAAAAAAGAAAAAAAAAAAGAAACAAGAGCAAAATTAGACAAATTAATAAAAACTTTCTGCCTGTGAAAGCTCAGTGACCTGTCTAAGTTGTCTTGTTTTATGGGCATACAACATGGCTGTTATGGATATATGTATTGTATGACTGATGTTGTTAGCAAAGACCTTAAAAGCTTTGTTTTGGACATAGGCCTAAAATATGACACTCTCTGAATCAATTCTTCTTCTTTTTTTTTTCTTAAACTTATATAACTATTACTCTTTTATCCCATCAAGAGAATTGTTGATGATTTCAGGATGCTTTATGTAGAATGAGGAATACACAACTGTTCAGCATTCAATCATGAAAGGAAACTTTTCTCAGAAAGTTGCCCACACATCTGCCTTGATAGCCCCACCTTTCGAGTTACCGGTATCCGTATTACAGCCATACACACCTTCACGATAGCCTGACCTGCCTGTAAACAGGTTGTTGATGAAAAGGACGTAGCACTTCCCTGGCTCGTAGAATACACGGTGGTCGAACTCCACATTCCGGAAGACATCTTCCTCCATCGATGAGCCCCGCGGAAGTTTATCCGCTAGATATCCATGCAAAAAAGAATGAAGATACAATACATTGCTTTCTTGTTTGAAGGAAGTAACAGCCCTGATGCCAAGTTTCTGTCATACAGTAAAGTTAAAAAATTTAAATGAACAATAGAAATTTGGGACAAAATCATGCACACAATAAAGATATGTATTTGAGTGTTTCAGTCAACTTAATTGATGAGGTGGCAGCAACTCTCTTCATCATATACTTGTATTTGGCTTTCCATTTTTTATCTTCACACAGCCTTGTCTTGAACAAAGGCAAAGCATGTACACAAGACGTGAAATCGGCCAATGCAAAAATGTGACACCCCCCCCATTAACATGTAAAATGAATATGTTCTTTGTTATGCTATATGTTATATATGTTATTTAAAGGACAAGTTCACCAGTCATATATATACATGAGGACTGAGGGAATGCAGCAATATTAGTAGAACACATCAGTGAAAGTTGAGGAAAATCAGACAATCTGTTCAAAAGTTATGAACTTTTGAAGTTTTAATGCTGCCATCACTACATGAGAAGACTACTACAGCTTGTGATGTCACATGTGTAGAAGGGTATACAGAAAATGTAAAGAAAATTCAACATATTTTTCACTTTTCTCGCATAATAAAAGAGCACTTGACTCGCCTCTTTCAGAAGACAGGGAGAATATTACCCTTCATGTACTGTATGTCAGTAGCGAGTGGAGGAAATGTGTACTTTCTTTAAAAAGTTAAATTTGTGGAATTCTCCTTATATTTTGCTTATAGGGCAATTCCATAACTTTGTCAACTAGAGGGTCACTTTTTCAAAATGAAATTATGAGCACATTTTACATGTATTTATAATTTTGAAGGGTATTGTTCAAACTGTTCGAAAATGTAAATCAGAAATGCACTTAACCAAGGTCAAGGTCACGAGAGTGATTTCAATGAAGCCATTTCACAATGCTCTGGAACTACTCTTATAATGCACTTTCTAGCTTATTATTATTTTTTTTTTTTTGAAAAGGAAAAGAAAACTTTTCAAGTCACTACATCATTGAATATGAAGGTAGTGTATCACTTTTTCCGTATCCATATGGAAGAGAAAGTGAAATTACAATTTATGTTGCATTCTCTACTTCTATTTTATGCATTAGTGCAATGTATGTCCGAAAAAAATTCAAAAAAAAAAAATCCTACATAAAAACTTGAATTCCAGTAAACTGTAAAATCTCAACGCAAAGTAGGTTTTGTTGCTTTTCAAACGTGTAACTTTGTAATTATCTCTAATCAATGAAAAATGTGTGCTGGGATATGCAGTTTTTACTGTACATCCAAAACAGTTCTCATGTTGACTTCTTGCCTTACTTCAGAGCCCTTTGAAAGCAATCTTATTGAGTTTACATGTTTAAAGAATACATTTCTGTATCCAATCCTTATATATACATGTAGGTTTAGGGTTACTAAATAAAATTATAATTATTTCTTAAATAAACCAACTCTGTGCATGTATATGTATGCACAAACAAGTTAGGTTGAACAAAAAGTGTGGTCTGAAGTTGATTGTGGAATGTATGAAGACCACCTACAAATATACAGAAGGGAATGGTCATGTCAACTTTCTGAGACACTCTGATGCTAGACAATGTGTCTTTACATTTCAGGATAGGTGATGATGTTACTTGCTTCTTAACACATACAGTAGGTGGCTTGTTCTAAGAAATTCCTTTTTACAATTTCATAATTGCCTAGGACTGAATATTTTAGCACCTACAGTTTGTAATCACCTTTAGATGACACTGCAATACTACAATGTATTGTATTGTTCCCTGCCATTTTTGTCAGCTTGTGTTTACAATCCTATTCCTGTGATTTATCATCATGCATTTATAAACATTCATTTGAAAGTTGATACAGGTAATAATGATAAAAAATAATAGACTGATGTTGATGCTGAAGGAGTACTAGAGTGGGTGATGCCATAAGAATGGTTATGATAGTGCTAGTGATAATTGTAAATATTTCAGATGTTGAAAGTTTTGTCTGTGCTTGTTCTGCTTTAATTTCAGTAAACAACTGTGACAAATAATTTTGAATACCTGTCTTTCTTTCCTTCAAAACCCAGATCAATTTTGGCCAAAACCAATGTAAAAACAAACAAACAAACAAACAAACAAACAAACAAACAACAACAAAGAAACAAAACAAAAGCCAAGAAGATAATATAACAGGAAGAGAAAGAAAATTGCACAAGAGGAACAGAATGCAAATACTGTATGATTGATGAAGCAAATTGATTAAGACACTTCAAGGTAGGAAAGAAATTAAAAGCACTACAATGGTACAACAAAAGGAGAGAAAGCGTGACAGGAAGAATATGAATTCATGCAACTGAAAGAGATACATAATTTGTATACAACAAAACAAAAAAGAGGAAAACTTCAGAAGAACATGATTGTTGAAAAAGGTACAAGACAAAGAAGCTTTTGGTTCAGCACAAAGTAAAGGTGTAAAGCAATTCACTGAGTGAATAAGATTTTGCCATTATATGCAACAAAATACCCTGCATAGAGCCCATGGCTTTGCAGGTGCTCAATAATATTTCACTAAATCAAATATTCTGTTAAAAACGGCCTTTGGAGATTGCATAGTAAAAGTGTCCCTGTTTTCGCGACAGTCACAGCAAAATGTTTTAAAAAATAGACGGTATTGAAGATGTTGATTCCCCAAATATTTGATGCATAATGCAGTGCTGTTGGGTGCCCCATATGTCAGTGTATACATTACCATGCATGTTTTTGTGAACTTGACCTTGCAAAAAGGAACTCAAAATGTTCTAGTTACACTGACTGAATTGTGTTTGATATATAAAATCACTGATAAATTGAATGTGACCATGCAATTTTTGCTTTGCTCACTTCATTGTAAGTTCAGAGAGTACTGAGAACAGAGTAAAAAAAAAAAGGAAAATTTTTTTTGGTAACATACTAACTGTTAAATTATCATAGAGTAATCAGCAAATGGTTTCTTTTGATTTTTTTAATTGTATTTGTAAAAGTCCTTGTTAACAACTCCACCATGCTTTAATAGACAAAGGTTTAATTCTAATATTTGCAAGGCAGGCCTGTTTTCACTCTGATTTCCCATAACTGGGCAACATAAAAAATAGCTTTGGCTTGCCCAACAACAATTTCCAGTGTGTTTGTGCTTATCTAAGTACTGTCTGTTCAAAATTGACTGTTTTGTAACCACCGTCAAGAAAAGTATCAGTATGTCACAAACAGCAATTTGGTATTAACTCTTCCCACTTCCCACAAATTTTCTTTTTCTTTTGTTTGTGAATAAACACACATATCTGCTACAGGAGTTCATTGACTAAACATCATTTTGTACCTTGATCATACTGTGAAAAAAAAATATCTGTCTATGTTTCTATTTGTAGTAATGGGTTACTTTAACAGTTTGTAACACTCATGTATTTCTGTTGTTCTGGCCATTAGTTTTAGTATAGGCTGGATGTGTTAATATCAGAATTCTGTTTCTATAATTTACAAACTTTTATATACCAAACTCATGCCTGAATTGTTAAAAAAAGGTGTGTTAACCTGTTGAAGACGAGTACCGAGTATACTCCGGCAAGTGTCTATGGGAAATGTGTGTTGTAGCAAACTCAGCCAGTCCTCAACGGGTTAATGCACAGGCCCTGTGTTCTGAAGCTGTTTTATTGATTTACACTGGTATTGCTGACATGATAGACAAGTGTTATAATCTGAGAAGGGCCAAGGATGAATAATAGTTCTGTAAAAAAAAAAATTCTTTTTGCATCTATTATAAGTGTTATTTTGGACACAAATAGTGTACATCTGAAACTGTATGTTCGAAACAAAGAACAAACATATACCGTAATTATTTCCAAGTTGACAGTTTAAATTACTAATAATTTTTACATTTCAACATCATTTGTGACTCAACTTATGAAGTAAAAAAAAATAAAATCAGACTTTTTCTGTGTATGTCCAGACAAATGCTATTTTCCAATGATTCCAAGGTTATTAAGGTGTTGATACTATTTTTCAGTTACTTGTTTTTTTTTTTTTTTGTAAATTGTCTTTTTCCCTCTGACCTAGATTCTGCTAGGGTCGTAAGCTCAGGCCTCTTTTGACTCCATTGGCTTGCCACTATTGGATCGCAAGCAGTTTTCAGCAGCTTTTTTTTGCTATACTTGTTTTCTTCTTACACTTGTCATATCGTGGCCAGATAAAAGTTTCATATTCTAATAATCTTTGTGTCTATGGCATCTTATCGTCCAAAATATACATCCAAATTTATGGAATTGCCCTGTATCGTTCTATGCATGTGACATCATGCACTGTAGTAGTCTTCTCATCCAGCAGTGACTGTGCAGAAATAAAAAAAAAAAATTGTAACTTTCGAAAAGCTCTTTTGATTTTCCTCAAACTTTCACTATTGTGTTCTATTAAATATTGTTGCAGTCCCTCACTCCACTTTTATAAGCAGGCGAATTTGCCCTTTAATTTACAGCATGAATGGAAAGTTGTCCACAGCTTGCATCCTATTTGGTTATTTTTCTTGATCATTCAATCAAAAGAAGAGCTGTAACTTCCTTATTCCTGACCTGAGTTTGCTGCTCTCCTCTGTGTAAAATGTTATGAGTGCAATAAGAAGCTGTTAATGAAGGTAATTCTCAGGCAAATATTAGTGAGGCCCAGTATCCGCCTTTAAGTGATTAGTTAGCTATGGAGGGTCCATAAAATCTACAACCATTTGTAGTGAGAGTGATAGTGATAGAGGGACCATTAATGTGAGGATTCCACAAAAACTGTGGGATCTTGAGGTATCCAACGTTATAAGGGTCTGGGGAATCTAAAATAGTGCAAGTTACAACAGCAAACCGAAGACTGAGTGTAGGACTGTGATAAGGAAGCAAATTGATATACACCAAAGTGGTTGAGGGTATTTGTGACCCTGCACCACAAAACCAACATAAAGTTAAAACATAAAGACATGGATTTCTATTTAAGGGCAGATTCTGAAAGAGCAGACTTTAAAACGATGTATAAACTCATTTCAAATGGACTCTCCAAACCTATCTAAATACTGAAAAGAAAATACAAAATCCACCTGTGTAGTCAGTAAAAAAGCGTTTACTGAGAAAAGAGGCTCTTAAAGTATAGGGCCTATTCAAGCGTTTAATCTTTGATATCAAGCCATACTAGCTGTGCAATGAAAGGAACCAAAAAGAGGATGTGAAACTTGGCAGTATCAAATGAAATGATAACTAGAAAAGCACTCTGAGAGCGCAGACCTCTGCCAAGCAGTTACTTTACACCGATGATCTTGCTCTTCCCAAAGGGATTTTTTTCTCCTCTCTACCAATGGGGAAAAGCTCTTTGGGCTCTTCCACAGAGATTAGTGATTTCCACCCATAGGTCTATACACTGAAAAATTGCCCGATTTCCCAATATAGAAGCCTTTATTTCGTCATAAACCCTCAGCTGCACAGCGAGCCTCGTCCTAGCAGAAACTAGAGTGGCACGCACCTTAGTGCGCGCATGCAAACCTCAAATACGCGCAGTCTGAACTCCCAAGTTCATTTACCCTACCTCCCAAAATATCAAAAATCCTTCATAAATTCCCCCCAAATTATTGGATCACTACCAAAGTTTCCATAATCGTTTCTTACTTGTGTCATTCTAAACCTTTCCTGCAAGTTTCATCCCAATCAGTTTACTACTTTTTGAGTTATTTTGCACACGGACAAACGAACAAACTAACGAACGAACTACCAAACAAACCAACAGTAACAAAAAACATAACCTCCCCCTTGGCGGAGGTTATTACATTAATAAGCTGACATTGATCATGCTTTATTAACATATTCTATCCATTACTAATGCAGACTTTCAAAGCAGTAACATCATTCTTTCAAAAGTTATTAGAGTTGAAAGTGAAGAGTGTGTAAAGGGTTTTCAAGGAATGAAAAGGGGACTCTAAGACATATCTAATCACACTATTCTCCTGAGAAAAAAAAAAGTGTTAGATAAAAACTGTGAAAAACACAATTTCCCATTCGTTTTATGATCCCAAACTTTATCTTGATGTAGAGGATGTTTTGCTTTCAGAAAAAATGAAAAACTTATAATTGAAAAGGTTAATCCATCTCAGCTATTTTTGAGCCCTGACACAAAATCAGTGTGTGCAACTTTTTGTTGGTTTTGTGATGCATGGTCACGTATGTAAACCCCACGTCCACTGATGGTGGGCTGATAGTGATGTTAAAACAAACACTTCATTTTGGTTGAAACAGCAGTAAATGGCATACATGATTATTTGACCCTGGTGGAACCCATGTGACAATTTGGGATGAATTTGTGGTAGTAGCTTGTCACTCTCATCAGGGATCAGTGTTGTTTTCTTGTTTTCTGGACAGCTTACCTTTATGATTGACTCCATCTTTGAAGCCAGTAGATGTAAACAGAAGGAATAAAACAGCATAAAAACAACAAAACATACCACTGGGGATCAGTTGAAACCTGGGGGAGTTTCATAAAGCTGTTTGTAAAGTTACAAACGACTTACGAACAACTGGTGATCAATTCTTGTGCTGAATTATTGAAATTCTGGTAAGTATAGCAAATCAGAACTGATCAACAGGGCCCTGGTGATTTACACGGGAGTGATATCCACTCATTGAGTCCTTATTCTAGGTCTATACTGCACAATGGGTGTCCTCACTAATTATGGTATCATATATGCCCATAACAGCAATAAACAAAAATAAAACTTAATTCCTTGTGTCATTACATACCTTTTAGACTTCATTTTTTATCATAGTAAAAAGATCAAAATAAAGTGATTGCACTGGAGAAATTCAATGAAAGGGAGGTGATGATTCAATGATGGCAGAGCCCCAAGCTGGAGCAATACAAGAACAATGATGTCATTCTGAATCTTATTCGGCTAATACATCAGTATTCATTCCTTACTGTCACTTTACGGAGTGATGAGATGTGCTTTTGGTGCCAAATGATAAAAACGATTCTCTAGTGATTCTTAGAATGTCCAAAGTACAAAGTGCTTACATGTGGTCTGTGATTTTGCTCTGAATTGATAAGAGTAGGTGAGAAAACGAACTGATTGGTTACTGGCATGTTCTTATTATTCACCTCAATTTCTACTTGAAACTTTCTGTTTAAAAAAAAAAAAGGTATATAAAATATTCTTCAAGCCCATATACAGTCCAACCTCTCTCTCATCTGGCCTCCCTTTATCTGGATCTCTTTATTATCCAGACGTGATCTTGCTGAGACTCTTTTTTTTTTTGTCTTCAGTCTAATAATTATGGGGAAAAGGGGAATTCAAACTCAAACGAAAGCAGGTAAATCATTGATTTCATTTCGTAAAAAAACGCCTATAATTTGGTGCTGACAGCAAGGAAAGTGCTTCAGTGTATGCTACCTGCAATAGGTTACATAAAGCTAACATTAGGTAGGCAGCTGCATGTAGTCTCCCATTTCCGGCCAAATCCCTAATTAGGACGAGTGCCACTCCAAACATGTTTGGATAAGGGAGGTCAGACTGTACACACATGAAATTTGTGGATCTGTGTTTAATGTAATTTAAGGCGTTTAATGATGGAGAAGGAAATTAGCTGCTTACACATTGAAACCTGGGAACTTTGAGGATGGCGAAGGTCATAATGGCTTGGCATGGATGGCTGAGGATGGGCTACAAGGGGCTGCAGGGCAGGGCCTCTTGGTGCGGCAAATTGCTGACTGTCGTACTGAGAGGCACCCATGTATTGCAGCTGGGGAGCGTAGTGGGGCGGAGCAGCATGAGGCATGTACGTAGCTCCTGGTGGAATGTAGCTCCCTGGATGCAATACTGCGGGGTGATGACCTTGTTGGGGCACTTGCTGGGATGAATCAGAACCTTCATCTTCCTCCACTGGGTAGTCTATAACCAGAAGATTAATGAGAGTGAGATTCAATGTGGAGTCAGACAGACAAATAGACAAACAGATGAACATAGACAGATGGCGAAAATGTGAATTGCAGACATGGAGATATGGAGATAACGAAATTCCAGTTACAACGAAGTAAAAATTCAGGCCGCCAACATTATCAGCTCTATGTATTTCTATTGTTCATTAATTGTTCGGTTATAATGAAATTTCGATATGATGAAAGAAAACTGCCAGTCCCGAGGACTTCATTATAGTGGGAGTCCACTGTAGTTGTAAATTTGTCTGATTTTGGATAGATTGTATGATGAATTTCAGTTGTTCTATTAAATCTCTGACCAGGACAGAAAATGCAGAAAGATTCATTTACCAATTCAATGTTAATGATTAATTCTGTGATTCTGTGATTTTTTTCTTCTTCTCAGGAATGCCATTTAATCAAAAAACTTTTTTTTTTGCACTTCTTAATCAATTCTAATGTAGATAAGCTTGGAAAAGTGCCTGCAACAAATTTGGGCAAAAAAACAATAGAAAACAAAAGGTTGAAAAAACAATGAAATACATAAGAAAAAGATTTTTGATAGATTGTATGATGAATTTCAGTTGTTCTATTAAATCTCTCACCAGGACAGAAAATGCAGAAAGATTCATTTACCAATTCAATGTTAATGATTAATTCCACAGCAAAATTACTCCACGATGTTTAGCTAAAAGGGCCTGCTAGTTTACTGCAGCAATGGTAATTAGTGAGTGAATATTTTGTCTTTTCAGCCTACAAAAGGACCATTTGGGTACTATAAGTCAAATGTGTTCCTGGTTAACCACATGACTAATATCATGCAACAGTGTCAATGACGGCCTAAATTTATTTCATTCATTGAGTTTTTATGTACAAGTACATTGTATATATCATTCTTTTTCAACACAATTAAGAACCTTACTCTTTTGCCAGTATGTACGATGAGTTTATTTTATAACCATCAAGAAAGCAATGCCATTTAATCAAGAATTAAAAAAAAAAAAATTTTTGCCCTTCTTCTTCTGTGATTTTTTTTTCTTCTTCTCAGGAATGCCATTTAATCAAAAAACTTTTTTTTGCACTTCTTAATAGAATGTAAACCCCTCCTTGATATATCTTAATTGAACTAAGAGAGAAAAGAAAAGACTTATTCATGAAACATAATGTACAAAACATTTCATTTGGACATTGTGCTAATTCACATATATATAGTAAGAAATAATATCATCTTGTAAGTTCAATAGTGCATGTCAACTGAATAACATACATTGTACAATTGTATAAATGCATATCAAACTAATCCTTGATAAAAAAATTCCATATGCATATTGTGTTTGCTATATCTGGGGGGTGTTTCATCAACGTTTGTCGGCACTGACAACTTGAATCACCATAGTAACAGTCAGTGACCAGAGCATCTCAGCCAATCAAAACCAAGGATTTTGCTGAAATTGGTCAGCGCCGACAGTTGTCGGCGCTGACAAGCGTTGATGAAACACCCCCCTGAACTTGGTATTTATTTTCTCCCTCCTCATTTCTGAAGGTTTTTGTTCTTTCCATTGAAGCCTCAACCCTTGGTGTTTTGGCTCTATTTACAAAAAGAGACGCATGGATTATTATTCTAAAAGGATGAACCTTTGTTTCCAAAGGAGAACAGCTTGCATCCACCCACATACACTTTATTTTGGCTTGTGACTTACCATGGAGTCATTCTCAAGGACAATTTACTTTTCAACTAGCAACTGTGTAATGTTAAGTTCAGGGAAGCAACATGTATAGTATTCCTGCAAGTCTTACTTCTGAGCATAAAATCTGGCTGCAAAACTCTAAAATACAAGACATACATGTATGTGCAAAAGCTAGCAGTTGCAGCATTGCAGACATGGATGTGAAGAAAGGCTTAGTCCTTGCTAGAATTCATTCTGTTAAAGAGAACACCTGCCTTTGCTTCTGTTTCTATGCTTTCTTTACCACTGTAACCTGCAACATTCTTAATAGGGAGAAGGCTCAACAGTCTTTTTCAGAGCAACACTGTGATGGTTTGTAGTTCAACCAAACATACAATGTTAGGATTACCTCCCTAGTTTGTGTCTTTTCTTTTCATTGCCTAATAAGACCCCTAAATACCAAATTTGGTCTCCTTTTGCATGGGAGTCCCAAGGCCAGCCTGACAGTGTAAAACAGGGTCTAACAAAATTAAAATACACTACAATATGAAAAAAAAAAAAACACACACACATAAGTGCTTAATTTTGCCAAGCTGTGCTCTGTGCAATGAATGGGGAAAAAACGGGATGTTAGACTCCATAGTAACAACGATGGGATCATCAGATTAAAGTGAAAACAAAGTTCTGGTAAGGGCTTGAGAACCCATCTGGCACCATTTCATATTTGCTTGCAATATATCGAAAGAGTCTACAAAGAAACTTACCTGGCTGACGCGGTTTGCCGGAATGATGAGTCGTTTTGGAGTATTTTGAGAAAAATAATAAAAGTCGGTAGACTGACTTTTATTCCAGAAGGCTCCAGACTAACTCGGTCTCAGGGAAAACTCGACCCTATTTCAGACAATTTACACACAGTTCGTGATCGCCATGTTCATCAGTACTCTATAATACTACGGGTACCAAACGAGGCCTTTTACTGAGCAGACAGGAAAGTGCGTGCTAATCCTGTACAAACGCGTGGTCCTCAAGCCTACTAGTATACGCACATCACCTCAGTTGCTGAGACGCGCGGTCTTTCAAGTTTTTGTTGTTGTTTATCAAGCATCTTTGATTGTTTTTAGAGGTGCTTGAGAGGCGCACACTAATTTTGCATGTGCGCCAAAGAGGTTTTTGATGCGCGCGTTGTAACAACTCGGACCATTACTGCGAGTAGCCAGAACACTACAATGTAATTTATACAGGCCGCTCCCATATGCATAGTACAACACTGTACAATCCAGAGGGACAACCAATACAACTCATCCCACCGTCAAGCAAAGCGAGGCCGAGTTATCCCCGAGTCCGAGTCTAGCCTGACCCCATTCGGGTAAGTTCCGAGACTGAACGTTTTTGGTTAATATTTCCCATTTTCGTTGTTACCCATCGAATATCTTCATTATTACAGCGTTATTCCGCACATTTCCTAGGCATACATTCACATTTTGGAGCAAAATTTGACAACTTTTGCAGGCGTACCAGAACTTTGTTTGGGCTTTAAGCTGGAATTTAGCATGCTCCAACACATAATTCTAGCAATAACTAATACCAACTTTCAATTTAAAGCAGCAGCATCACTCTTTCAAAAGTTATTAGAGTTGAAAGTGACGAGTATGTACAGGGTTTTTAAGAACTGAAAATGGGACTCTAAGGCACACATATTAAAACTATTTTGCAAAAAGGTGATTAAACTGCTAAATATGCAATTTCCTGTTCTTTAAAAAAAAATCCTAACCTTTAGAATGATGTAGAATTGTTCTTTCAGAAAACTGGCGAAACTCCAGATTGACCGAGTTGACCTGTTAAACATATTTTGAGTCCTCACATAAAATCATGGCGGGCAATTTTGTTGGTTTTGTGATGCAAGAGGAGAACTGGACTGTAATGGATCTACCAATCGTTGCAGCCCACCGACTCTGAACAGACTGGTCTACTAAAACATATTCAAATTTTATGTATGCCTTTCACACAGTGTTTCCTCTTGATCACATAAATGCTTGCCCAAGGTTTGCCCAAAACAGTAACGACCAATGTATATAAAAATATGCAAACTAGATTCCAAGTATTGAAAAAGTGATTTTTGAAATACAGGCTAATAGAACAGCTCGTTACTATTAGAACAGAAGAAACATCTATTGTGTAAATTTGAATACATGTTTCTTTGTAAACCGGTAAACTCAATGTCCTGACCACAGATACATTGTATGTCCAGGATGCACTTCCATCTAGTTTTGTTCAAGGCCCCTCCATCCTCCTTCACCCTCCCCCAAAATAATGATAAAGGCTACAGTACTTACTTATTGAGCGAAGCTTCATCTCTGCCTCTCTTACAGTGTCGCGGTGTTGTTCGGATTCAATCAACCTGAAGAGTTTGTGGAGCTTTTTATAATTTCCAACCTGCAGAATATATGGTGCAAAATTTCAAAATGCACTGCTACAAATTCATGATAACAATTCATGGAAAGCAAGAGAGTCCAGTCACATTCACTATTTCATGTTTGAAAAAAAAAGAAAGAAAAAAAACAACAACAACCAGCCGAGTTCTTGTGATCTGAATACAGTAAAGTTCTCACATTTCCATCATTTTGATGTACACTGCTGTACACTGTACTTTGTATCTAGGTACAAATGTATGTCTTTCAGAGTACTGCACATGAAGACCACATTAAATGTATATGATCGTAAATTATGCACATATTGTGGTTTTAAACAAATGAAGTGCATGTACATCACAAACTTATAGTTCTGCCTTTGTGAGAATTCAGCCTTTGTGAGTCATGTCAATTCAGCAATTCCATCAAACTGACAAGAACTGACATTGGACTAACAATAAACTGTAGGAAACACCAATCATTAATTTACCTTCTGCACACTATTCTAAAAAGAAATGTGAAAACAACAGAAATTGTGGTAACAGCAACAGTGAAGTACGTGAGGTAGCAGTAGAATTTAAACAGTTCAGCACTAGTACTATCATGATAAACTACACTAGTATAATGTACATGTACAAGCAGAGGCGGATCCAAGAATTCCGTAAAGGGGGGGGGGGCGCAAACAATATTTCTGGTGCTACTTCTAGGTTCCATCTCTTTTTATTTCTTTTGTTTTGACAACAAATAAAGAAGGGGCACGTGCCTAGTGCGCCCCCCTCTGGATCTGCCCCTGTACCAGTAATATTAATCATCAATATCACTATAATCTATCATAGTCATTAATTAGCAAAGCAATTTATCTGTAGCATGCAGTAGAGTGGGACGCCTCTAATTTCTCAGACAATGACTGTAACGGCACAAAATACATGGCCGTTCTTTTACACTTTTGAAGTTGAGGTGCTCTATTACTAGTGACCCATGACTGACCTTAAAACCATCTTAAAAAGGCAATTATTCAACAACTTGTGCTACATATATGTACGTCTGCGATTGACATAATCATTGGACTTAGAACACGGATGTTGTATGACCAGCATATTAGACTTTCATTAATTTTCTTGACTGCACAGCCTTTGAACTTTGACCTTTGACCCCAGTCATTTCAAACACGTAATTTGATATTCATCACCACACACCAAAGGTCGAAACTCTCACAGACACCAATTAAAATCTGAGAAGAAGCTCTCATTGGTTTCCATGAGTTTCTCTTGGTTTTGTTGGATCTCATTGGTTTCTTATTGAAACCAGTAGACACTCCATCCAGGGGATTAGTTTTACTTCAATACTGGATCTATCTTACTTCAATGTCATTATCCTATACAAAATGTAATACATAGATCTAGGTAAAAAAATGATAGCATTCAAAACTAATTTTGAAGTTAAGATGTGATCAACAGTCTTCAGTTTACCTTGAATATTTGCTTTCTTATAAGTCTATCAAACATAGCGTCTATTGTTGTGACATGGCGTTGAATTTCACCAGGACCAAAACCTCCCAAGTCCTTTTGCTGTATCTCCCCTGCAAAAAATTACAAGACAAAATGAACAGAATGAGCCATCGCATATGAATACAAAACAAATATGGGTCAATCCATGTCAAATCAACCAGTTGATGCTGTTAACCCGACCCCCTTCAATTTTCTTTAAACACACCAAATGTTTCCCCCAGTGTCTGACGGAAGATTCTGAAATATTTTGCCCCAAGGTCAAACGGTTGCTAAAATATGGCCTCCCTTTATAAACCAATGCGTGGTCGAACAACCGAGTTTAAAATAAAATTTGCTATTTTTGATTGACTGGTGCAGCCAAGTTAGATGAGTTACGTACATTGCTCATTTTCTGTAAATTCGAAGAACTTTATGATCTTAACATGCACAATATATTATGGTGCAAATCTGACTATTCGTTACTGCGCACGAGGTCACCGAAAATGGTGTTAAGCGTCAAAGTTAATGTTTTCGGGTGCACGTTTGGAAGCTGATAATTTCAAAATTCAATTAGCTTTAGAACCCAATATTATACATATTTAAAGACTCTCACTTGCTCTACTGACCTACCAAAAATAGGACAAAAAGTATGCATCGTTTTCTTATAGGGCACCCTCAAAGTTGAATTTTTTCAAAAAGTTGCCAAGTTCAAGGTCACAAATCACCACCTGTCCCACCAAGGAGCAACACCAAATTTTGTGTATTGATAGACATTTACCTATATTTTCATGGCTTACCTAAAAACTTTTGTAACCAAAATGTTTAATAGCTGGTTTACGCATTCAAAAATGGCCCCAAAATCAATGTAAAATGACACATGGGGTTTTTAGCACATATTTCAAATTGTGATAGATCAAAGATGAAGTGCCAAGACACAATGGTATCTTCTGTGATGATAGTCTGTAGTTACAGTGTAGTACCAAAAGGGTATACATCACAAATCGTTTTGTCTTATTGGCAATGACCTTGAAAATGCAGCTGAAAAATCACAAAAAACAATAAATCGGTCAATTTTCTGTACCCATAATGGTGTTAAAGGACAAGTTCACCTTCAAATACATGTGGAATGAGTGAATGCAATATCATCAGAACACATCAGTGAAAGTTTGGGGAAAATCTGACAATTTTAATCCATTCACAAGTTATGAAGTTTTGAAGTATCAACGCAGTCACTGCTGGATGAGAAGACTACTACAGTGCATGATGTCACATACGTGCAATGATAAAAGGAAAATATAAAGAGAATTTCACAATTTTTTCTTTTAAAGTGCACATTTCCTCGACTTGTAGCTGATGTAAACCAAGGGTAATATTATTCCCCTTGCCTTCCGAAAGAGGCAAGTCAAGCGTTCTTTTATTATGCGAGAAAGGTGAAAATATGTTGAATTATTATAATCATTATTAATTATTTTGTCTAAACATGACAATGACCTTAAAAATACAGCTGAAAAGCATAAAATCAGGAATCGTTCAAATTTCCAATAATTATCAGGTGTTTACACCGACTTGAAATTTTGTGTCATTTTAATATCAATTATATGAGTTACAGCTGATAATTGCAGATGCGTAGTAGTACCCACTGCATGCTATACGGATTAGAACCAACCCCTGCTGTCGGGCGGAAGCTCGGTGGTCTAGTGGAGATGACGCCTGTACGGAGATTAGGAGGTCGTAGGTTCAAATCCTGCTCGAGTATGTACGCCAATGATTTTTTATCATGGCTACTAACTACTAAAACACTGATCAATTCAGTGCTTATTTACGTAATGTATGTCGATGTAGGGCAATATGTAAACCAGTTGCAAAGAAAATATCTCGACAGAAGAATTTCATGAATTTGAATTTACGCAGTACCTGCTGCATGCTATAAGGATTAGAACCAACACTTGCTGTTGGGCGGAAGCTCCGTGGTCTAGTGGAGATGGCGCCTGTCCGGAGATCAGGAGGTCGTACGAGTAGGTTCAAATCCTGCTCGAGTATGTACGCCCATGATTTTTTATCATAGCTACTACTAAAACACTGATCAATTCAGTGCTTATTTATGTCGATGTAGGGCAATTTGTCAATCAGTTGCATTGAGAACATCTGGACAGAAGAATTTCATGTATTTGAATAACTACATTACGCAGCACCCGCCGCATGCTACTTGTATAAGGATTAGAACCAACACTTGCTGTCGGGCGGAAGCTCAGTGGTCTAGTGGAGATGACGCCTGTCCGGAGATCAGGAGGTGGTAGGTTCGAATCCTGCTTGAGTATGTACACCCATCATGATTTTTTTTATTATGGCTACTACTAAAACACTGATCAATTCAGTACTTATACGTCGATGTAGGGCAATTTGTCAATCAGTTGCAATGAAAACATCTCGACGGAAGAATTTCATGAATTTGAAAAAGTGAGTCTTTAAATATGCATAATATTGGGTTCTAAGCTCACTGAATTTTGAAGTTATCAGCTTCCAAACATGCACCCAAAAACACTAACTTTGACGCTTAACACCATTTTCGATGACCTCGTGCACAGTAACGAATAGTCAGATCTGCGCCATAATATAATGTGCATGTTAAGATCATAAAGTTCTTCGAATTTCTAGAAAATGAGCAATGTAACTCATCTATAGATTAAACTTGGCTACACCAGTCAATCAAAAATAGCAAATTTTATTTAAACTCAGTAGTTCCACCACGCATTGGTTGCTAAGGGAGGCCGTATCTTAGCAACCATTTGACCTTGGGGCAAATTATTTCAGAATTTTCTGTCAGACACTTGGGGGAACATTTGGTGCGAGTGTAAAGAAAATTGAAGGGGGTCGGGTTACAAATTGTCTGAAAATTGGTTGATTTGACGTGGATTGACCCCTACTTTATGTATGTAATTGAAAATAACACTTCAAGAAAATGACACACTGTGAGGACCACTGAAGGAATTTTTTAATGATGTTCCAGTTCACTTACAAGAATAGAATGTACAATGTAAATTAAATGGAACAGCAAAGTTGATCAAAATCAAACAACTGCGTAATGACTTGCATGTCCTGAAATGTCAAACACATTCTTTATTTTGGGTATTTCCACAGTAAAAGGGAAAGTTTTAGGGATGTCAAGTATAAATATTTTCTGTTTCCAATGTTCATAATCCCCCAATGCAATATGATCTTTACATGAGAGACTTTGCCCCAAAATTGCTTCAAACAAGCAATAATAGAATTTATGCCAAAATGAAGAAGTGTGGGCGAACACATGAAACGCTGATGATGAGATCTATGTACACTAACAAATGAAGGTCAAAATAATAAAAGCTCATTGAGAATTTGTTTTTCCATCTAATGGCTTTAAATTGATTAGAAAAGACAAAACTACATTTTAATTCTACTGTGTTTTGTACCATTTTATGCTTTAATAGCGTTGAACGTAGAAATATACAGTTGTATTCATGGACTGACAAATTTCTATCACATTTTTGTCAGAAGTTATTAACCACACATTTAAAAGCTCAATGTACTTACTTTTCATCAAGTCGAATTCTTCATCTGTAATGTTATTTCTAAGTTTCCGTAACATTTCGCGCTGGATTTCTTTCACCTGCTCAGACATCTTTACAGTCAATATCCACTTCCTGTTGGTTTGGAAAATCCTGGAAGATCACTGCACATTCAATTTCTAACCCTGTAGGAAGGGAAAAATAACCGCAGAGTCACATCATGTAAATGTGCCTCATCCATGATGTACAATGTGCATTGTATACGTCCATATCTAGTCATCAAGATATCAAAAGAAAATGTTGATTTAAAAAAAAAAAAACATATTTGTCAATCTCACTACATTTCATTGATGCCCATTCAGATACATATGTGGCCCTACATCACGAAACCCGAAAAAGTTGCCCAACATGATTAGTGAAGGGTAGATTCTAGAAAAGCAGACTCTAAGCTCTAAAATGATAAAATGGACCTTCCCAGTCTACTAGTATCTCTATAACAAGGAATAAAGAAAGTGCCCACTTTGGCAAAGTGTTTACTGAGAAAAGATGTTTTAAAGTTTAGGGTTAAATTCAAGTGCTTACTTTCACCAAGCTATACTCAGCAATGATTGGGACAAAAAACAAACAAACAAACAAACAAAACAAGATGAATAACTCCATAGCAACAACAATGAAGGGATCATCAGAATAAGCTGAAATTTTGCAAAATCTGTTGGAACATTCTATAAAGATTCATGATGAATACTAATTTTCAGAGCACTGCCATCATCATCTTTCCAAAAGTAACAGAGTTGAAAGTGAAGTTTAAAGGGTACAAGAGGGGTTTAAGACGTATGTCTTCATACTTCATGTTGTATTTTTAATACCAAACAAGGAAAAGTAGAAATTACGCGGTGCGTAATATATGTCCCCGCCGGAAGTAGCATTTAGTAGCAAAATGTACAATATAGGTAAAAAGATGAAGGTCAAAGGTCAAAGAAGTCAAAGGTCAAAATTCTATGTAGAAGTTTTGAAGCCCTCACCTAGTGCCATCACATAAAGCAAACGGAATCGAAATCGGGTTAGAAATGGCGAAGGAGTAGCATTTTGTAGCCAATGTACAATATAGGTAAAAAAATCAAGGTCAAAGGTCAAAGAAGTCAAAGGTCAAAATTCTGTGTAGAAGTTTTGAAGCCCTCACCTAGTGCCATCACTTAAAGCAAACGGAATTGAAATCGGGTTACAAATGGCAAAGGAGTAGCATTTTGTAGCAAAATGTACAATATAGGTCAAAAATCAAGGTCAAAGGTCAAAGAAGTCAAGGTCAAAATTCTGTGTAGAAGTTTTGAAGCCTTCACCTAGTGCCATCACATAAAGCAAACGGAATCAAAATCGGGTTAGAAATGGCGAAGGAGTAGCATTTTGTAGGCAATGTACAATATAGGTCAAAAATCAAGGTCAAAGGTCAAAGAAGTCAAAGGTCAAAATTCTGTGTAGAAGTTTTGAAGCCCTCACCTAGTGCCATCACTTAAAGCAAACGGAATTGAAATCTAGTTACAAATGGCGAAGGAGTAGCATTTTGTAGCAAAATGTACAATATAGGTCAAAAATCAAGGTCAAAGGTCAAAGAAGTCAAAGGTCAAAATTCTGTGTAGAAATTTTGAAGCCCTCACCTAGTGCCATCATATAAAGCAAACGGAATCAAAATCGGGTTAGAAATGGCGAAGGAGTAGCATTTTGTAGGCAATGTACAATATAGGTCAAAAATCAAGGTCAAAGGTCAAAGAAGTCAAAGGTCAAAATTCTGTGTAGAAGTTTTGAAGCCCTCACCTAGTGCCATCACTTAAAGCAAACGGAATTGAAATCGGGTTACAATTGGCGAAGGAGTAGCATTTTGAAGCAAAATGTACAATATAGGTCAAAGGTCAAGGTCAAAGGTCACAATTAAAATTCTGTATAGAAGTTTCAAAGCTCCCATGTAGTGCTATCATATAAAGCAAACAGAATCAAAATCGGGTTAGAAATGGCGAAGGAGTAGCATTTTGAACATTTTGATCACACACGGACGCACACACGGACGGACACACGGACGGACGGACGCACGGACGCACGGACACACACACGTACGGAGTCCGTTTCATAGTCCCCTGCTCGAACTCGTTCGGCGGGGACAAAAAGGTGAGAAAAAGTAGAAACCAAACCAAACAGACTTTCTCTTTCACCTTACAATCTCAAACTTCAAAATCATTTACGTCTAAGGATTGCTCTTTCAGTAAAATATGAAAAAGTAAAGATCAACTCAGTTGACCAGTTTCACCTCATTTGCTTTCCCACTAATGTTCCAGCATGTGACAATATTTCTTGTGTGTTGTTAAATTTGCAACCCTACAATGATTCCTAAAAAATAAAAGCTTTAAAGTTGGACGATCGTCACCCCTAATGGTGCGTTATTTTGTAATCTCCGGAATGACCGAAGTTTGTGCATGCAATTGCGCAATGCCAGACTCGGTGCTATATGCAAATGTGTGGGACAATGCTGCCACTGAGACATGTGTGTGTGTGTGTGTGTGTGTGTACGCATCATACTCAAACATTGTGACCGCGAGCTGTGGTGATTGGAGGAGAGAGGCCAGAAGACACGTGGCTCTTTTGGCCTCTCTTCATGCGCATGCGCACTGAGAGTGTGCGTCCATTCAGAAGCTCTCGTTGCTCAGGCAGCCATTTTGGGTCAGGAGATTTGTAGTCTTAAAGTGTTGTTCGCTGACCCATTGAGCCAGCGCTATTCTCATTCGGTGTCATTTCACTTGTGACCGTGAATCACAAAACGAACAAAAAGTCACACCCCTTGAATTTATTATAGGGAGCTTTAGATTTTAGACGTGCAGACGTTCAAAGGAAAAAAACATGTTCTGAGCGTGCGCAGTAGCGCGCGTAAAGTCAATCTATTTTTAGCTTGCGTCGCCTGAGTTTTTCACTACGCGTACTGGGCTATTTTCACGTCCGCACAGTTTGCGACGTAGAGAGCTTCTTCATGCACTGATCATATGGGGGCGCGATTGCATTTTTTATACGTTGCGTCCCAGCGTAATCTAAAGCTACTTTTCCACACGACGCGGGGAGAGGAGAACGTGCAGCGCAAGCGTCGGCTCAAACGTCCGCGCGTCAAAATCTAAAGCTCCCTAATGTACATGAGGACTGAAACAAGAGACCCGACGGTCACACGCTCACCTGAGTATCGCAATTTCATTCCATGCATTCTTGCACACTCTTACCTGAGAACACGTGAAATTTAGGTCTGCATATGGACTCCCCCCCCCCCCCCCCCCAACTCCAGGGTGGGGGGAGGGGGGGGGGGGCAGGCAGCCCTGGATCTGCAATGAACAAACTTGGAACTAGAGTCATCAATGTACAAACTCATGGTATTAACTTTGCTTTAAATATCATTTCTGGTTCTAGAGTAGATTTTAAATATTCCTTAATGTGGGGGGGGGGGGGGTCCTGGGACATGCTGCCCATTTTAAAGATTGAGATTCTATCCCCCTAGGGATGCTACCTGCTAAATTTGGTCAAAATTCATCATGAGGTTTTTAAGAAGAAGATGAACATGTACAATTCAGGCCCCATTACATCTGTAGGACTTCTCCCCATCCCCTCTCCTGGGGGGGGGGGGGGGGGGGCACCCCTGATTCCGCCAACCCCATGAACAAACTTGAAACTACAGTCATCAATGTACTAACTCATAGTATTATCTAAGCCCTATCACTTCTGGTTCTAGAGAAGAAGATTTTTAAAGATTCCTTAATTTTAGGGTGTTTGGGCCCCCCTGGGGCCCCCCAGGTGGGCCATGGTGCCCATTTGAACAAATTGAGATCCTATTCCCCTAGGGATGCTACCTACCAAGTTTGGTGAAAATCAGACATGGCAATCTCAAAAGTGAAGATGAAAATGTACAATTCACAATTGTAGGCCCCATTAGGACCCCTCCCCACCCCCCCTCCCCTAGGTCCCAAGGGGGGCACCCCTGATTCCCCCATGAACAAACTTGATACTACAGTCATCAATGTACTAACTCATAGTACAGTATTATCTAAGCCCTATCACTTCTGGTTCTAGAGAAGAAGATTTTTAAAGATTCCTTAATTTTAGGGTGTTTGGGCCCCCTGGGGCCCCCAGGTGGGCCATGGTGCCCATTTGAACAAATTGAGATCCTATCCCCCTAGGGATGCTACCTGTCAAGTTTAGTGAAAATCGGTCATGGAGTTCTCAAGAGGATGAAAATGCAAAAAGTTTACGGACGCCGGACGACGCACGCCGGACGACAGACGCCGGACGAAGAGCGATCGCAATAGCTCACTTGAGCCTTTGGCTCAGGTGAGCTAAAAAGCTGAAATGGGTCAACTGAGTAAATCTTTACTGTTTCATATCTTCTGAAAGAGCTATCCTTCTTCTACATTATTCTTTAGTTTGGGAGCATAACACGAATGGGAAAGTGTGTTTTCACCAATTTTTCTACAACCCTTTTTTGGGGGAAGAGGAGAATGATCAGGTATGTTTCAGAGGCCCCCTTTCGCTTCTTGAAATCCTTTGCACACTCTTCACTTTCAAGTCAACTAACTTTTGAAGGGATAATGCTACTGCTTTGAAAGATGGCATTAATCATGGACAGCATGTGTTAATAGAGCATGCTCAATTTCAGCTTAATCCGGGAGAATCCCTTCATTTTATTGCTCCAGTGGTTTACATCCTATTTTTTGTCCCTTTCATCACACTGCTAGCACGGCTTGGTAAAGATTAAGCGCTTGAATAGAACCTGTACTTTAAAGCCTCTTTTCTCAGTACACACTTTTCCAGAGTGTGTGCTTTCTTTCCAGTATTTTTATAGGTTAGGAGAATCCATTTGAATTGAGTTACACATGTACATCTTTTTAAAGCTTAGAGTCTGCTCTTTCAGAATCTGCCATTAACTAAATATCCATGTCTGGCGACTTTTTGTGCGTTTTGTGGTGCAGGGTCACATTTGGTTCAGAATGGGGGAGGCAGCGTGTTGCGTTCGTCTCCGTGCCGCACAAACCACTCGCCACGATTGTAAGGCTTTAAAGAACAAAATTAGACTTCTACTCACATATGTGCAAAGAAGATCTACATGGCAGCTGTGTCACTGCATCACAACTTCTCAATGTGCAAGCCTCTGACTTGTACCTAAAACTTCAATAAATTGTCTTGTTTCTCTGATGGAAAAAAAGTAGAATTTTTCTAATGCAGGCATGTGCACCTCTAGACACTGGTACAGACATCCCAGAAACACAATTTGCCTCCAGACATCCAGCATCTACTAGAGCAGAGACATAATTTTATCCTTTGAATGGCATCCCTTATTAAGAGGATTGTAATGATGTAACAAAATTAATAGTTCCATAATGTCAGCGCACGACTTTACTTTTAAGAGTAGTGAAACCACTGAATTCTTGACGAAAGATGATTCATATATTTTGTCTACATGATAAAAACACATGCTTTTAAATACATACCTATGTATAGGAGTATTTTAGAACCAGGACAATTTTAACAAGGAAAAGTAGAAATTACGCGGTGCGTAATATATGTCCCCGCCGAAAGTAGCATTTAGTACTGTAGCAAAATGTACAATATAGGTAAAAAGATCAAGGTCAAAGGTCAAAGGTCAAAGAAGTCAAAGGTCAAAATTCTATGTAGAAGTTTTGAAGCCCTCACCTAGTGCCATCACATAAAGCAAACGGAATCGAAATCGGGTTAGAAATGGCGAAGGAGTAGCATTTGGTAGCAAAATGTACAATACAGGTCAAAAATCAAGGTCAAAGGTCAAAGAAGTCAAAGGTCAAAATTCTGTGTAGAAGTTTTGAAGCCCTCACCTAGTGCCATCACATAAAGCAAACGGAATCGAAATCGGGTTAGAAATGGCGAAGGAGTAGCATTTTGTAGGCAATGTACAATATAGGTCAAAAATCAAGGTCAAAGGTCAAAGAAGTCAAAGGTCAAAATTCTGTGTAGAAGTTTTGAAGCCCTCACCTAGTGCCATCATATAAAGCAAACGGAATCAAAATCGGGTTAGAAATGGCGAAGGAGTAGCATTTTGAAGCAAAATGTACAATATAGGTCAAAGGTCAAGGTCAAAGGTCACAACTGAAATTCTGTATAGAAGTTTCAAAGCTCCCATGTAGTGCTATCATATAAAGCAAAGAGAATCAAAATCGGGTTAGAAATGGCGAAGGAGTAGCATTTTGAACATTTTGATCACACACGGACGCTCGGACAGACGGACGGAAACACACACGTACGGAGCCCGTTTCATATTCCCCTGCTAGAACTCGTTCGGCGGGGACAATAATCGACAAACATGTACGACTAGCTCTGAGTCACTGTGACTGAATAGTGTATCATCATTTCCTGAAAACAGGTGAATTCTCTTATCTCTGTTGGGATGCACTTTTACTGAATGAACTCTCATAGTGATTAAAGCAAAGAACTCTCCTCTCTGAAGCAGTGGAGTGTGTGGTACCTAATAGGCCTATGGCCCATGGGCATGCCATGCTGTGGGCAAGTTGTCTGCTGGAATGACATGTTGCATGTTGTCAGAAGATTCTAACTTTTGTTTTGAAATGTTTTTAATCAGGGTCTATAGAATCTAGATAACATAGAATATGAAGTCACACACCAAACACTCTTAAAATATCTTGACTTGAATCATCCTTGCCGCATATTTTCTTTAAACACTCGGTCATGAGCAGTACTTTTCACTACTGAACCTTGAAGACATAATCCCGATAGCAGCTTGTCCATAAAGCTAAACTGGGATGGGTGTGCGACAGTAGGTAACAGTATCAGAAGAGTAGAAGACAGTGAAAAAGTGTTATGTGCAATAAAAAAAGGTGACTGTGTAAGTAAAATCCAGGGCTGGGTTTAGAGCACAAGAGGCTGCATCCCTCTGATGACAGGTACAAGTAGGGTTGCCTCCTGGAAAGCAGCAGTTGATGGTGCTGTGACTGCAAGAAGAGGTACAATGTACAAAATGTAGGTGGTTCCAGATCCTGATTGTGCGGGGGTAGAAAGAGCATTTGTAAGCAACGATGGTTGCTGTGCAGGAACTTCGTACTTCAGAAGGTGACTGTGTCTGCTGAGATGCCGGGGTTATACACACTGGAAGTGGGATATTGACACAATGGTGGTGAATCTTGAAGAACATGGTGCATTGTGCAAAAAGTCTGCAGGTGTATATAAAAAGTTTCCCATCCCAGCTTTTTCACAAGTTCTGAGGCAGAGGTATTTCTGCAATGCAATTGTAGTTATGGTGGACAAATCTGGCTGCATCTTTCTGCACTTTCTCCAATCCTTCTACTGCTCCAGCAGAGTAGGAGTTTCAAGCCTCTGAGCTACACTTCAGTTGAGGACAAATCAGAGCTTGTTAGGCTTGACGTTTGATGTTTTTGGAGCAGGGTGACAGTATTCTGTGCAGAAGACCAAGCGTTTTGTTGGCTTTGTGTATAATTTGCTGGCAGTGGACATTCCCTTTTAAGTTAGAAGTTACGATGACGCCAAGGTATTTGTACTGCTGAACCCGTGGTATGGATTAATTGAAAAGCGGGTAATCAGCTCTGATGGGGTTGCGCTTGTTGGTGATACTAGTATGGTGAGAGCAACACATTTCTCAATGTTTATTAAAGCCCATCAACCACTTGGATGACCAATCTGCTAGTTTGTTGAGATCGTTTTGGAGCATGAATCAGATGTAGAGTTGATGTTCTGGTAAATGACACTGCCGTCGGCAAAAAGATGCATTTTTGACTGGATGTTGGTGTTGATGTCGTTGATGCACAGCAGCAATAAGAACGGGCCTATGACTGAGTCCTGGTCACTCTAAAGGTGACAGGCATCCAATATAAATGAGTCCCGTTCACAGTGACTGCTTGCTGCCTATGCTGCTAGGAGTGACGTAATCCACTGGAGAGTGTCCCCTCTGATTCCATCAACTTGGTCTGTAGGTGCGGGTGTGGTACTCTGTCAAATGCTTTATGGAAATCCAGGAAAATTACAGTTGTACATCTGTTTGACCTCTACTGTCACAAGTACTGTAGTATCGGTGAAAAAAAAAATGGATAAAAGAAATGCACTAACCTCTCTCCAGTTTTCGACAGTGCTATAGATTCTAGGGAATATACGTGTATTTGGCATAAGGGCAATTCCACGTTACTCACGTTACACTTTTTAGGCGTCTCTGCATATTGTCATATTTTTTTAATACTGGAAGGTTTGACATACTCTCTGTTGTACAATAGATGCACAAGTCCTTAGTCTACCATGCAATATTAATAGAATTTTACTAACCACATTCATACCGGAAATTAAGACAAAATACTTCCGTTACTCACGTTACATTTTTTGGGACGACATAAAAAGCCAACATGCCTTTATTCAAAAAGTGTCCTCGTACTGGGCAGTATTTCAAACAACTGTTGTATGATTTATATAACTCATGTTGGGGTACTCAAATATAGAGGGTCAAAATTTTGAGAGCATTGGAAATATTTGACAGCGATAGCAAAATCATCGTTACTCACGTTACCACACAGTTTACATATTAGCTCATAATCACTACCACATAGCTGACTACGAGAATTAGCTGGAAACTAAATGCTTTTGATGTATCTAACCTCTACAGATATTTTGTCCCTAAAATAAAACAATATTGGCACTCTTTCATACTTTTCCCACTATCATACGATCATGTATTCCACATACAGTACTTTACTTTTCAGAATCCGAGTAACCACTATAAACCGAATGCAAGAAATATAAAGTAGTAGATACTAGTTCATGTAGTGAATTAATTATTATCCTTCTATTCCCTTTCACGGGAACTTCAATGTAGTTTTAATCATGAGTGAAACACCTGATTTCATAAATTGTAAACTATTGTATACAAATTACATCCAGCTACTGTTACCAGTGTGGACTTTCCACTCTATGTCAGGGCTGCCAACTCTCACACAATTAGCATGAGACTCACACAATTCATCAAATATTAACTACAATGTATCTCTGATAACAGAATTCTCACACTTAACCCCAAAAACAGCATGTAAAAAGAAAAAAAAAGTATGTCCCTAAAATTCCTGATTATCCAAACATGCGATTATGCCCAAGCCCAAGGAGCTTCATGTTTGAAGCTCCTTGCCAAGCCCAAACTTTCGAGATTTTCCCACAGGCAAATTTTCTCTATGGCATGTGGTGAAATCTTTACTAGAGTATGCACCAAATCCACCGGTTAAAATGCAAAATTGATGAAGTTCACTCCAGTGAAAAGGGGGAGGGGAGACAACCCCCTTCCACACCATCCCCAACCCCCTCCCCACCACTGTCACTTTGATTAGTCGCTTACTTACTCACACTTCACTCCAAATTCTCACTCTTTGGCAGCCCTGCTATGTACAGTCTTAACTGATCTACCTCTTAACCCAAAAATATTCTTGTGTCTTCTGGTAGTGGTGAATTCTAACTTTGAGTAAGTTATTGTAGTTAAGCAACTGTCATTATTTGGGGTTGATAATCCCAGAGAATAATGTATTATACATGTAAAAAGCTGTAACACTGACAATTCTTGTAAATGTCTTAGACACACATGTGCATTTACCAGCTGCCAGAAAAATTATTGTTAACCCCCTCACTCAAAAAAAAAAAAAATAAAAAGGCATTGTAAAAAGAGACAATGCCAACTCTTGCTCAAAGTTACATCAGATATACAGATTTTTGTTAATCTATTATGCTTACAGTTCATTTGTAAATTGCATCAAGATACAACAATAATTCCCATTTGTCTTATGATTGCTCCACTAACCAATTCCCAAAATTGTACAAATTACAACCTTAAGCAATGAAAAAAAGATCAAGCTGGCTCTAAAAGGGATTTAAAGTTATCCATAGCTAATATCTGAAAAAATATAAAGTAAGGCTTAGAACTTAACCAAAAAAAATATATAATTTCCATGATTATTAGCCACATCTGGTTTGTCTAGTTTGCCAATCAAAATTTTCTTTGGATAGCAATTGTGTTTAGCCTATTAGATAACAACCAGTTCAAGCAAGGTCATGGTTATTTACAAGACCACACTCTCTTTATGCTCCCTCAGCTTACTCAAGTCACACACAAAATTTTTGCTGTCAGTGGTGTAGAAATATATTTGTATTTCGTGATTTTTTTTGTCGTTACTCACGTTACACCCTTGTTACTCACGTTACAACTTTGGAACCTCTCTCATTATAATACAACTGCATGTGTACACAACTCTTTCACTATTTTTCATATTAGGTAGAGGCAGTATGAAGAGAATTTCCATTGGCACTTTTTAAATCCAAGGGAATATTAAGATATGAAACTATTTGAGTATTTTTGTTACTCACGTTATTTATTTTTAGCAGTTTGGCAGTATGCATTCTACCAATTCATGGGAATACGGATCATTTTTTCCTCACTGACAACTAGTCACTGATACCCAATAATCATAAAAATCAACAAATCAATTACATACCATTCTTTTATATTCTATGGATTCACCTCAAACATTCAAGTACATTTTCAATGTAATTCTCATTGAAAATGTAATTGACTTTAAAAGTGTAATATCTGCCATTCTGGAGGTATATTAGTGTAAAAAATGGCTGTTCCACATACCCAGACATATAATGAACAAAATAAAATAGGTGGCAAGTTTCAACGTAACAATTTGTTTTTTCACCCCATGACACCAATCTCATGGAATTGCCCATAAACACATGTAATTAATTCTCCAGATGTTGTTATTTAATGATACCACTGCATGCATGGATTGTACTCACTACCAATATACAAGTACATGTAACTGCATCTCGATCCGTTCAATATATGGGCGTGTAAAACCGCTATATCCTTACACACTTTTCGATACTCTAACTCCATCTCTCACACACCCGTTTATTGATTGTTGGTCCTACACATGTACATTGTAGCGTTATAGATCTATCGTATTACTCTAACTGTATTTATTAGTCCAGACAAATTTTACCGGTAATGTCAGACTCGTACAGTGTTTATATTCCACTGACACTGTCTTCCCGTTGCATATATACACAATTGTACTTGTAGCATATAACGTTAGTACCAGTACTTTTAGTTTCACTACAAGTAAATGAGTACCGGTAGGCCTACATGTAGTTTTCTACGCCATGCAGCATAGGTTTCTGCTCTCTTTTCAAGAAACACATATCTTGAAACATACAGATATCTTGTGTACAAACAGGTACTAGCTTCAATGGCATGAATTGATCAGGCAGCATCCAGGAGTAGCGTTAGTTGTCTTGTGTTGTCTGGATGGCAGAAAGTATCTAACACGTCAGACGCTCTCTCATACTTGCCAACATTTTCATTTGAGAAAGCGGTAGAATCCAGGATGCCCATGTGAGCAGCGCTAGTATGAATGCTAATCAATGAAATCATTCAAAAGCGGTAGTCTACCGCCAAATGCGGTAGAGTTGGCAAGTACACGTATGCTCTCTTACGGAATTCTCGTACTTGATTGATCTTGGGGCCCATTTCATAAAACTTGTCATTAGTGACAAGCTACTGAAATCCTTGCATCTGATTGGCTGAGAGCAAATTTGTCATAGAAATGTGGTAACACGTTAGTTGCCACTGATAACAAGTTTTACGAAACGGGCCCCTGATGTCTGTGTGATTCCTGCAATAGGCCAAAACGTTACATACAGCATCATATGGCAGGCCACTAGCCCCTAACGTTAGATTCTACAATGTAACTTACATGCAATTTGTGAATGATAGTGAAGCTTCAATCCAATCAAAATATGAAGTTTCCCTGCCCCCACACCTCCGTAAATGCCTCAAGACTCCACTCCCAGCTTGCAACTGGCACCTACCCAGTACCGCCTGATGGCCATACACAGGCAATAATCTTCCATCCCCATCTGTAGACTCTGTGGAACGGAGGAAGAGAACACACTTTGTTGCCTGCTGTCCAACCCTTCAAACCCACAGTCTCGGGCACAGAGCTGCTTTGACCCAGCACATCCGTGCACTCAACCCTTCAGACCAGGTCACCCAGCCAGGCATTCACAGCAAATGACATCTCGAATATACTACTAGCATTATGCTATCTTTCCTCTCATTACCTACCTCTCTCTCTGCCAACATTACGACCCACTGCCTCCGATAGTGATACATCACCTTGTAGTAGGGGCCTAAAGTTGTACGCCTAACTTAATTTGACCTTACCTCACAGCTTGACGCGGATAACCGCTGATCGGCAATTGTGCACTTTACGGCGCTATATTATCGGTCTAGATCTCCGAATAACGGAGGAAGAACAACCAAAAAGAAGAAGAAGATGGTACATTCAACCTTGATAATTGATGAGATATAATCAGCTGCAGTCGACAGTCGTAGTTCGCCGCCAGGGCCTAGGGGGAACTACTGCGCTGAATGGAATCCTCACCCCCAATACATGCACGGTGCATGAATACACACGCGTGACATGACATGCATGACCACCTCACAGTTTACAGCTAGCTACAGACGTGCAAAGTGGAAAACGCGCTTATAGCACTACGACTACGTTAACTACACGCAGCCGCTGTCGCGAAGCGACGCGGCTGCACCTCTGTTCCTTCGCAGACGTTGTCATTTTTCAGTGTGGTTGTGCGACTCCTTCATGAATATCTTTATTAATCGTGGAAAACTAAAATACAAGGAATTATCGTAATCTATGATAATCATTCAATAATCGGTATGCGATTTTTTGTTTAATTACGTCAAAAACTCACCGAAATCTGTGGCTGAAATCAGGTCTGTAAACGTCCTTATTGCTTCACTCCTCATCTGCGTGTTATTTGAATGGCATTCACTCTCGTATACTACAACGTACGTAGTCGGAGCGCTAGAGGGCGCCTCTCCGACTACCTACGTTGTACGTTGTAGTATATGTATACGATCCGAGAGTGAATGCCGTTCAAATAACACGCAGATGAGGAGTGAAGCAATAAGGACGTTTGCTTACAGACCTGATTTCAGCCACAGATTTCGGTGAGTTTCTGACGTAATTAAACAAAAAATCGCATGCCGATTATTGAATGATTATCATAGATTACGATAATTCCTTGTATTTGAGTTTTCCACGATTAATAAAGATATTCATGAAGGAGTCGCACAACCACACTGAAAAATGACAACGTCTGCGAAGAAAAAGAGGTGCAGCCGCTGCCCTGGCTGTCGCTACATACAGCGGCTGCGTGTACCTACAGCGGCTGCGTGTACCTACAGCGGCTGCGTGTAGCTACGACTACAGCTGTACGTGTGAGTCCATGTATGTATTGATAAGCCAATGCTGAGTGCAGGGAGGTGTGATGATTGATTGGGGATTCCCATGCCCCCAGGGTCCGGACTGATGTCCGGACGCGGTGCATGCGCGGTTTACAGCTGATGACGTGTTTGTCATCAGGGCGGTAAGAGGAAATCACCAGCCTCCCTGAGTCCCTGTTGTCATCAACAATCAACGCTGTTCTAATTCCTATTTCAAATTTTAAAGGAAACCAAAACCCAAAGAGCAAATAAATGTGAATTCAGTGAAAGCAGCAATATTAGTATACACATCAGTGAAAGTTTGAGGGAAATCGGACAATCGATGCAAAAGTTATTTATTTTTAAAGTTTGGATGTCGTATATAATGACTGGATAATGACTCTGTTAGAGTTGATGACGTCATGTGTGGGCAACAATATAAAGAAAATATGAAGAGAATTTTACAAAAAAAAAACTAGTTTTTCATTAAAATTACACATTCCATCAACTTGATACTGACTTTAGTTATGTTAAGAGCTGTGATTATTCCCCCTGCTTTCTCAAAGCGGTATAGTCAAGTGCTCTTTTTGCTGGAAAAGTGAAAGCATGTTGAATTTTCTTTATTTAATCGTTGTCCACACATGATGTCATAAACTAAAGTTATGCTCGCCAGCGGTTCCAACACCAAACTTTAAAAATTCATAATTTTTGCATCGATTGTCCGATTTTCCTCAAACTTTCACTGATGTCTTCTACTAATGTTGCTGCTTTCACTCAATCCACATTTAATAATAATAATAATAATAATTGCATTTATATGGCGCTTCATACTGACGTTTCTAAGCGCACTTTGCTACTCGTACAAATAGATTAGAAAACACAATAACATTAACAAAATCAGCGTTAACAGTAACAAAAGAAGAAGAAAGAAAAGAAAAGAAAAGAGAAATACATGTGATACAATGGCACAATAATTGATAACTGTGTGCGCCTCCTGGAGAAAAAAATAATTACAACTGATTAAACAGATGAGTTTTAAGAAGAATTTTAAATGATTCGACAGATGAGGCATTCTGAATATACAGAGGGAGTTTATTCCAAAGAGTGGGAGCAATGGAAGAGAAGGCTCGGTCACCATAACGGGTTTTTGTACGTGGGCCATGAAGTAAATGGAGAGAGGAAGCTGAACGGAGGGGTCTGGCAGAAGAGGAGGAGCGGAGAGAGACTAGGTTTTGAAGATATATGGGTGCAAGATTACGTGTGATTTTGTACGTCAGAAGTAGGATCTTGAAAGTAATACGGGAATGGACTGGAAGCCAATGTAGTGAGCGGAGAACAGGAGATATAATGGTCATGTCTCCTACTAAGGGAGACTAATCTAGCGGCTGAATTTTGGATACGTTGGAGAGGGGATATGTGAGAAAGAGGGAGGACGGCAAGGAGGGAGTTGCAGTAGTCCAGATAGGAGGAGACGAAGGCATGGACGAGCCGCTCAGCTGATGATTGATCAAGCAGACGCCTGATCTTCCCTATTTTGAAAATACCCCATGATGCAGACTTACAAATGTTTGTGATATGGTGTTTAAGAGTTAAGTGTTTGTCCGAAGTAAAGCCAAGGTCTCTAACACAGTCAGAGACCTTAATAATCCCATCCCGAGTAGTTAGATCTGGTAGAGGAACTGTGCTCCTAAACTGTGATGAGAAATGGATGAGTTCAGACTTGTCTTCGTTCAGACGGAGTCTGTTGGCAGTGGACCAGGCTTTGATGTCGTTGAGACATAATCTCAGTGAATTAACAGCAGCAATCCTATCGCCAGGTGACATAGTTATGTAAATCTGAGTGTCGTCAGCATACATAGCGTAGTTGACTCCATGATGACAATTGATGATTCTGGTGAGTGGACCTGTATAGAGGAGAAAAAGAAGGGGGCCGGCAACGGATCCTTGCGGAACTCCGCAGCTGATAGGACTAGGACGTGAACAGCAGGTCCCATTGATTATCACCCTCTGTGTGCGATCTTGAAGATATGACATTGGATGGCAGTGCCTGCGATGGAGTAGTCATTACTAAGTCGTTGTAGCAGCAACGTGTGGTCGAGCGTGTCAAACGCAGCCGAATAGTCAAGAAGAAGAAGAGCAGCCACATTGCCCTTGTCGACAGCAAGAAGGAGATCGTTGAGCACTTTCAACAAGGCAGTTTCTGTTGAGTGGAGGTTGCGGTATGCTGCATGGTTTGTAGGAAGCAGATGATTATACTGTCAACATAAGACACAATCCTTTAAGAAGCTTACTCACAAATGGCAGATTGGCAATTGGTCGGTAATTGCTCAGGACATCGGGATCTAGGTTCGGTTTCTTCAACAGAGGGGAAACAAGAGATGTCTTGAAAGGTATTGGAACTATACCCGATGACAGTGATGTGTTAATGATGTTTTTAAGAACCTTCTTTGGGTTTTGATTAGCTTGTAGTTTAGCGTCGTGTGGCCCAGAGCCACGTACAAGACATCTTGAGGGTTTGATAACCTCTATTCACGAGCCACGGGGAATCCCCCACTATAGTTTCGCTTCGTGTGTCGTGTGGACACCAACGAGCTTATCATTTTGTGACTTAGCGTGAACCGCGCTCGCTTCTCGCTTCCGGGTCAACCTCCGGCTCCGTTATAGTCGGAACTCGAGAAGGTCACATTTTAAAAATATTTTTAAAAATCACAAATATGTGTTTTTTATGATATTTCGACCTTTATCATGATGAGAAATTTCACATTGAAAGGTTATAAAAGCTGCTTAAAGGGACATTGAAAGGCTATAAAAGCTGCTTAAAGGGACACTATAATTATTTACTTTTAAAATGATGTAAATTTGGGTTTTTCAAAAATAAATCTTGCAGTGTCAGAACATTTTGCAGAAACATATATGTCATGAGCTACACAATCATTCAAGACACTTTTAAAAAGAATACATATTAAGGAATTACATATACATCACTACCTTTCTTGAATATCATCAATACCTGAAATTGTATTTTTAAAATTTCATCAACAACAGTTATAATTTCATGAGATAAAGTTATAATAGTTAAAAGAAAATCGCATCCTTTGTGGGAGTCTTATAATAATAATGATATCAATGAGCTGTAGAAGTTTATTCCAATGCTTTTAGTTTCATACCAATAACAGAAAAGAAATCGCTAGATGAAGTGAAGATTCCTCGCCTATCAATCATATTTTTACATGAAATAGCAATTTCAAGTGATTCAATGTTCTTGTTGGGGCTGTCGAAGGCAGGTATGATACAGATGTGATAGAAACGACCTATAGGTACACGCATGTACATCAAAATGTGATAAGTCGAACAATTTTGAAATCACTGCTCCCAGTGGTAAACAGTACCTTTAACAGTTACAACATCCGAATAATGTTCAACGAGTTAGAAGAGTATTGAAATTTAGACAAATTAAACTGTGAATAATGATTTATTTTCCAGCCAAACAGCAAGTCCTAAATAATGATCCCAACAATATGTTGTAGGGTGCAATTAAGTGCACTATGTCATTTATTTTCAAAAGTATATCTGTCTGTGCCGCCATTAACATTTTCTCATTGCATGGCTATTGCAACACTATACAGTCTATTATTATGATAATCACTAAATTTGAATAGTTTAGTATAAAAGATTAAAATTGTGTGTGTAAAACAAAATTGTGCAACGTTTTACATTCAATTCTGAAAGTAGAAAAGGGGCAAAGTGTTGAGTATAATTAGTATATCATGGTACATGAAGGTTAAATAGGATAAATGAGAAAAATACATGCAAAGTTATACCAACATTCAGACCATACAGTATAGTTGTATGTGTGTGTGTGTGTGTGTGTGTGTGTGTGTGTGTCTGTCTGTCTGTCTCTGTCTGTAACTATAGCACGGTCTCGACTATACCCAGTTGGAGCTGTCAGAAGAGATTACAGCGCGGAGGTATATAGGGAAATACTATATGCACGCAGACAACATAAATCGAGTATATACGTGTTTTTTTGTTCGACCTAGTGGTTTCGTCTTGAGAAAGCAGGAAACTATACTGGTGGTGGATGGTCGGTAGCTATTGTTCTAATATTTCTACGAGACAATTTTGGTTTCTGTTATCATTGCTACAGATGGACACCAAGATAATGAGAAAGACTAAAGAGACTATACTCCATCGTATATCTAGATGCCAAAATTTACAAAAATAACACCGCAACCGGTGTTATATAATACAATAGCTGTATATCAAATCATAATTATGTTGTACATTGGACATATTCTTACAACTACATTCATGCTTATTATACTCATTATACTACATTCATATTAATCGTGTTGATGTTTTGCTGTTTGTCTTATTTCTGTCGATATTGCACACTTTCTCTTGGTCAGCCAATCATTATTCCGTGTAAAGTCATCGATATTGTCAATCATGATCAACCAACCAACCAACCAAGACATCCGTCAAGCAATTCATCCAATATACAAGTTGAACTTAAGAAATAATTGTCAAGATAGATGAAGCTGAATCATCTTTTTTTCACGAAAAGAAAGACAGCTGAAACTCTGACTTTAACGACAATCTCAAAAATTGCGAGATTAAAATCAGTCACGCAATAAATTCTGTTGCATAGGTGCTCTTTCGTAAAGTTCCACATACAGATCCTGCCATGGATACATGGTCTAGAAAAAATAGAGCATACTAAGCCTGCAATATAACTTGTTACTAAGCGAGATACGTGTATAATCCCACTTTGCAGAATCTGTATATGTACTGCATTAGGCCTCCAATATGACACACTCAAGATTGTGTTGAGGACTTTGTACATGTCTTACTGAAATAAAGAAGCAAGAAAAGAAGAATGAAGTCTACTTCAAACTAACTAATTGATGTCTCAGCACCTTATTTTCCACTAAAGACGTAATCAATGTAACCGATTGCGTTAATAAATATAAACTGAAATATGCATAAAACCTTATCACTGGTAACTAAGGAGTCGAGAGGAGTCGTTCCTTGCCCCATCCCCTCCCATTTGATTAACAAAAAAACCTGAAATAAACGCTAGCTTTTTAATTGGAGTAAAACAAAACAAAACAAAACAAAACAAAACAAAACACACATACACGCACACGCACAGACAAAAGAACATATGACATGAATTGATAAAAATGTAAGTTCAGAAGCGTAAATAAGACATTTTTAACCCGTTTATTCCTTGTGAACAACCATGCACCATTCTGTATAATTTTAATGAAATTAGGAAATTTTCATGACACGTATATGTTTGAATTAAAAAGAAAACCTGTAAGAAACAATAAGATAGTAAACTTTAGTCTTCACACAACTTTGTTTTGTGTCAAATTGATCTTGGATACATGCATAGGTAAATGACTCGATTATATATATGTGTATTTATATATATATATTTCTTTGTAATTATAACTCATCTCCGTCTTTTTTCTCTGTTTTGGTAATACATTGTACGCTCCTTGTCAACGCATGTGAAAAACAACAACTACTACTTGCAAATTATGATACTGTCATTACAGCCTAGTGGCTTATATGGACGTTGTCGTAGTTCTTGCACGAAATAATCTTGTCAATTTTTGATGGAATCATTTGAGCATTGCATTGCATTGCATAAGTTGTAAAGCAAGTCACTTTCCGTAGTCCTTTTGGCAAACTCAATGATGAAAATGTTATTTATGCCTTGGAATAAATAAAATATAGTGAATCACGAATAAACAGATATCTGCGAAGAATACGCATTTCGTTTCGAATTCTGGTGTTATTAGTTATTATTTCTTATTATAACAAAATATCTTTATAATTTTATACGTTCTTTTCATGTATAAACATGTGCCATATAATACTTTTTGATAAGGTGAATAAAGATTACATCACAAACGCAGGATATATAATCAGTAATTGTAAAATGATAAAAGATATATAAACCCTCTCTGTCTGTGCTGGTTGGTGTGGGCTTGTTTGTGCTATTATTCCAATGGATCTACTGGCATCATTTCATACATGAATTAATCGAGCTTCTATAACGCATTGGGACATTATACAGTAATAGAACGTCAGCTTAAACACTGCAAAAAGTCCGGTGTTAAATAGTGAACACCGAGCTGGTGTTAAATTTTCGGTGCTCATTTATGGTGTTAAATTAACACCTCCGGGTGTCATTTCCAAATTTTAAACTGTTTTTTGAAGAGTTTCTTAGTAACTGCACTTCTTGTTGATTTTTAATTTAAACAAGACGATCAAGAATTTTACATTAATATACTAGATTTTTGAAAAAAATTTGAAAATAAATTTACACCACGGTAACACCAGCTGGTTTGGTCTCTTATTGAAGCTGGACGGGTGTTAAACCATTGATATTAGCACCTACAAATATCAAATCAACACCATGTGGTGTCATTTTTGAATTAACACCAGTACAGTGTCAAAATAACACCAGGTACAGTGTCAAATTAACACCACGAAGTGTCAGGTGAACACTCTTCAACACCATCACAGTGCATTTTTAACACCTGTGGGTGTGGTCCTTTATTGAAGATTGATCGGTGTTAGATTTAACACCTGTGGTGTTAAATTTAACACCGATGTTTTTACAGTGAAGAAGGCCATCATGATCTCTTGGAAAATAATTCATGTAGAAGTAACGACACACTCTATCTAAAATTATTGGATCTATGCATGCCTAATACCCTGCGGACGCACGTCAGTCGGCATGAAGTTCAAGTCTTAGATTTTAAAGACTTCAGAACTGAAGCGAAACTGAAAAGAAAAAAAGTGAATTCTACGCTGACAACATTGTGACTGCTCTGTTTTCTATTTAGTTTTTAATCACAGCAAACGAGCTGGTGGACAGTCATTTTCAATAAAAAAGGATCATTGTGAGTTTGGATTAACACAAACAAGTGTCCAAAATGCTTTAATGAAGTGAGGGAAATGCAAAAATTTTAGTTTGATGAATACTGTAGCACCTGAGTACAATGATAACAATGTTACGAAGTGGCAATTAAGATTATGAGATGTGCAAAATCATTTCAAGAGGAAGAAGATTAATTTCAATATAAAGAAGATAGTAAATCTTCCTGCTTGAAATACATAGTACAGCGTTCGTCATAAACTAGATTCTACCTGCAAAACAATCAGGTTAAATGTGGCTTTTCATGCAAGTAAACGATTGTGATTTGACTGATTTTCGACGAAGAGGGTCAAATGATAAACTGTAACTCGTATAAGAGATCTAATATTTACAGCTTTTAACTTAATGATTACTAATCAAAAAGGACGATTTGATCAGGGATTCCAGGTAGATGTAGGCCTGTGTGAGAGTAATTGACGATATCTTGTGAGTATTCAGTCTTGAACCGAGCGAGAGCAAAGAGAAAAAAAAATGTTTATCATGTATACTGTCTCCTGATAAGATTGACTATAATTATCAAATACAAGCAAGGATTTCATAGCCATAACTATAAACTTTCATTTCCAAAAGAAATCAAAAGCATTCATTTAATGACGGCTTTATTCTTTAAAATCCATTTGAGCGCATAGATAACAATTACTATAATGACAATTAATTACAATTTACCACAGTGATAGAATCAGTATTAATGCATTAATGTTCATAGCAGATTATAATGATAATACAACTGTAATAATATCTCATAATACGCCCATAAGCTTTACAACTGAATAGTGCATTTCAATAGTCTCATTATTTGATGTGTACGTATTTCAGCGGTAATGCTCGATATGATAGGCTCTAGCACATATTGATGCAACTGATGCAAGTATACTAACTCTGATTGTTCAGATATTTGCCGTTCACTCAACTGTAAAAATTCGACGTGAAATATTTTCGCTAGTGCCGTTACGACAGGGGTGCAGTAACCGCATCTTAAATGTAGTAACCGTAGAGATACGGTTACTGCATCCCTGTCGTAACGGCACTCGAGAAAATATATGTATCGTGTTTGTAGTGGGTTTAGTGTTTATTAATTCTCCAGTTCTGTCGGTATACATTTTGTCTGTCATTATTAAGTCATAGTAGATCGAAGGATTTCCATTTCGTTTCTTGCCAGTCATCAAATCTATTCCAGCCATTTCGGAGTCAGGCGTCTTTGGGTCTCAGTCCATCCAATGGTGGTAATGCTTCTGGCTAGCGTGTAGCGGATTGCGTTCAACGCGGTTCTGAAATATAAAAAAACAGAACACGGTAATACCGCACTGCATCAGACTGTATGTGCATAAAACAATATTTATGATACAGAGTCAACAATAATTCCCTAAACTTTCTGATACATTTAGATTTGTCTACCCTGACGGGGTCTGCAAATGTAAGGCAACTGTATCCACCCAGTAACGACACTACTCTTGCAGCCGCTATTATTATCATCATCCTTTTGGCCATGCCTGTTTCCTTTCTTTGGTTAAAAGAAGCAGGAGGGAAAAGCCATATTGCGTATAGTTAATCAACAAATTGTATTTGTCATCCATACTTTGATGGCTTATTGTCCTACAATGTCTATTCAAGACGGATGAAAGTTTCTACTAATACCTTTGCGCCCATGTTAATCATGTTAACTGCAATCTATACGCAGGCAATAACTTTGATTCGGATGATTTTTTTAACCGCTTGTTTCATATTGCTTAAGTTAAGTATACTGCAAAGCTCTTACAAATGTTGTGCTTTATGAGTAAAATTTCAATAAATCTTGGAGAAATGATTCGTCCAACGTTTATCCTCTTCCGAGTTCACAGTTCTCAATGTCTTCCACATGGACTCAAAAAGCACCTCCCCACAGCAATAAGCCAGTTCGTAATTAGCTCATGTGCGCGTTGGTACAATGGCCTTTCTTTTTTCTCAGTTGGTTAAGCACTTCACTAGTATTCAAAGCAAAATAATGCGTACCGGTATGAAAGCGTACCCGGCGTAACAATGTATGGAATTCGTGTTTAAAAAAAAAATGATCTTGCATATAGTGAGACCAGGTGACAAGAATCAGTGAGAATGGTCCGTCAAACAACCGTCGGGGGAAGCTGCATCCATTTCTTTGTTTTGTATTGAATGCACCAAAACATGTGTTTTTCGTATTGCCAAATACCAGGTTTGCTGTCAAGTGGATGTACTGGCAAGTATCATTTACAATGATTGCATGAATAATCATTATATTATGCCAGATGATTTTCTCCGTGAATTTAAAAACCATTGTGCGTCTTGGTGCGAATAACCTTTTTCTGCTCATGCGCAAAGTAGAAATACGAATTGGCTTATTACAGCACTTCTTGTCCAGCGCCATTCCCAACTAAAAGAACGAGATCATTCTGCATCGATTTTATAGCTTATGACAATCATGACCGCAGAGATTGACGTTTGGAATTTCGTTCGACTTCGACAAGAAAAGTGTATTTGTGAAGTTTCAGGCATACCCGACTTGCTCCGCTGTAAGACGCCTCGCTTCCATCAACCACGTAGGGTACCCTGAAGTTTGTCTGCATGTAGTGTGGATCATGTCTCTGTCAAAATAGAAGGTCGAAAGGTGTAATAAACACCACGGTGTTTCTAGTTATGCAGAGTATTATGTAACATTCACACAATCCATAGATGTAAAATAAAGAAATAACCATAAACCCATTGTTTCACTCATTCTAAACGCCAGTGATACGATGGAGATGTCAACAATAAAAGTTCATTTTTTTCAGGAAGGTTTTCATTGTTCTTGACACGCGAGACTTTTCATATCACGCACTCGACGGTATATACCCATTATTTTTACCTGTTTCAGCTTCGTGTTTATGCCGTAAGCCACCGGTGGGCCTGGAATGTAAGAGCGATCTCCGTGAAGATTCATCCGCGCTATGGACCGTTGGACCGCCTCCTGTTCGCTGTCAAGCGAGGATCCGTCGTCTCTCAAATGTGTCCTAAATGGGGTGCTATTTGCAATTTTTATACAAATCAGTAAATTTAAGAACATCCGGTAAGTTACGATTACGTAGACTAATACTCGATTCATCGTATCAGACTTCCAGATTTGACAATTTGATATAATGAATTTGGCATTTGGACGGCGGTGGCATGAGTCTAACGCTGAATTAATCAAGGCTCCTAATTCTTTGACACATTTAACACAATGAAACTCATCAGCAATAGGTCATTGTTTTTCTCCAAGTTATCAGCGTATCATAATTATCAAATTAAGATCTAGTTTATCTACTCCTAATGCCAATTTTAAGCGGCTGACATATTCAAAAATATGTTGACTAGATGCAAAATGCGTTATGGTTTTAACATCAAACTGTCTTTGCATTTGGAGAAACACTAAAGCTTAAATGTCTGAATATCTTATTGCAATTCATTAAATTTGAATGATGTTTTATGAAGTAACATCTTTCCCGTAATCTATAGTAGACTATTATACCGAAATCGAAGTTCTGTAAAAGGTACGAAAACAAATCTGTAAATTTTGACAGGAAGAAATGAAACACTCATAATTACCTCCGTCAAACATTGTCAAAAAGGTTATGTTTTTGCCGGCGTTTGATTGCGGTTAGTATGTTTATCTATTTGCAAAATAACTCAAAAAGTTTTGAACGGATTTAAATGAAACTTACAAGGAAAGTTGATTAAGACATAAGAAAAAGATATTCAAATTTCAGAAGTAATCCGGGTCACCATCTGGATCAAAACGAAATATGGGTGAAAATGAGCTGCTTGGCAAGGTTTATTACGCCCTCCGAGTGCTTTCTTAGTTTTACTACTACTACAGGACTTTTTTTGTGTGTGTGTGTGTACAGTAAGTTCTTCTACTTCAACATTTTATGATGTGATCAAGAAAAATATTTATCAGGTACCTTTGGAAAACTTTCCTCATTTGCATCCTCTTGATATATGAAGCATATAAACAGCACAACGCGAAGGCAACAAGAAGCAGGAGGAATGATACACATCCAAGAGCGATGCCAATGACAGCACCCGTGGAAATAGGTGTGGTTCCCGTACCTGGATGTTTGTTTGATTTTGCATAGGTAACACAAACAAACAGAAAAGAAACGTATTTACTGTGTTATCACAAAATAACGAACGTAGACCATCAACTCATTTATGTATTGTAAATAGGTATGGATAATTTATGGCATTATAAACTTTAGTATCATATTTAGTATCATTCACATCTAGTGCGCTATAACATCTCACATATTCGGTTGCAGAAACATTCCTACACTACTGACTTCATATCTCAATTTGCAGCAGCTTGAGAATGGAGCCTATTATTTGCCTTGCCTTTGAAGAAATATCAACCCAGGCCTTACCCCAATAAATTAATCAGAAGTTGCGTTGGTATCTTATTCTACATCACAATTGAATTTAAACCATGATGTGACATGCAGGGAAGTATGCTACTGTTAAAAATGGAGATAATTTGAAGAATTACCATTAATGACGAATGAACCAATCTGGTAGGTTGAGCCACCACCGGTCAGTGTGTCTGGATTCAATGCCATCAGGCTAGCTACCCTGGAGTCAACCTCACTCGCAGTACTCCCGAAAACGGAGACAAGAAAGCTTACAACGATACTTCCCGATGCTATGTTAGTTATGGTCACGTCGACATCGTTGCTCTCCAGGTTGGCTTCGGCGATGATCTTAGGGATTTACAAAACGCAGTGGACAGGGATAGTTGTTTTTTTTTTTCTTCCGTTTTTACTTATTCTTTCGAAAAGTACTCTGACAAAATGCCTTTTGTTGTTCATATTACAAACATGAAAACATGCAACTTATGATAAGTCTAGAGAAATTTGCATTGCTATAGTTCTGTTAATCATAAAAAGTATATTAGCAATGATGGACTCTGATGCCACTGGCAGAATATTGGTTTGGAAGGGTTTTTTGTCCATTGTTTGTGAGCTTACCTTAGACGTCTGAAGAAGAAATGGCACAAAAAATGTCACATAGTGTATGGTCAACATTTAGATATTCACTTGGCCACATAAGTGTTGATGAGGATAATCATGAATCAAAACAATTTAACATGTATTTGCATTGCCCAGTTCGTTCAAGATCTGTACGGAAACCTGTAGATATTTGCACACGTTATAATAATACATTTCCATTGTATATACCCAGGTGAATATCAAGGAAATTTAGGTGGCATCTTGTTTTTTCCTCTCTTTTTTGTAATCGTGATAAGGATGGGTGTGGAAAATACAAACATGCTCTTACGGCTGACTCAAGATTCTCTTGGAGTTCTTGGAACGCGTTGCTGCTGGAGTTTTGCAAGTTATTCGTTAAAGTTGCATCGCTTCCGTCAATCTGGGTGATAGTGACGACGCCCATAAGCTGCTGAGAAACTTTTAGAGGAGAGACAAAAACAGTTAATTATGGAAAATGGAAGAAATCAATTTGTCTCATTAACGCTAATTCTAATAAGGTACCCTGCTATGGGAAAAAATATGTGATGAAATATGGATGCGCGAGGCTGATTTGAAATCTTGATATCCCGAATACAGAACTTGTGAAGATGTATATTGCTTAAGAACAGAAGTAAACAGTGAAACAGTGAAACTCTTACCACAAAGCACAAATTTTGTGCTATGTGGTAGGAGTTTCAGTCCGTTCCTTTCAGACATTTGCGATTTACTCTATTTATTACCGTGACGGAATTTATGTAACAATTATATGTAACCTAATTACAAGGCGTAAGGATTTCAACAATATACTTTATTAGCATTTACTAGTTAAAGGTGTTTGGAACGCCTATGTAATTTCTTTCAAACGATGGTCACAGGGAAAATACATAAACATGAATAGGGATTTTACCTTCTAAAAGCGTATACGGGTTCCTCATTCACCGTGCCAGTACTGAATAACATACAATGTAGTAGCCATAATACAGGCCTGCAGAAAGTACAAGTGATATTCTGAACGGGATCTTTGCACAGCACAACTGATTAATTATCGACAACGAATATCTTACTGTGAAACATGGGAAACTGGTTATCTTACATGCGCATGCGCCGTTCCTTTCCACTCTTCCACCATCGCACATCAATCCAGTCTCAGTGGATACATCAGTGGTCGTCACCTCGGCGTCTTCTGAGATATTGGGACATTTTGAACAAAAAAAAAAAAAACACATGCATCACTGAACAAATACGAGCTCATTTTGCATTCATGTATTTTTACGCTGGATGAAATTCAAAGACCATTAAGATTTCATTATATAAACATTATTCTTATCCAGTGTTTCGTTTTGATTATTTCATTTTTAAGAAAGAGTGACAATGTACAAATATAGTACTAGAAAAGAACGCAATGACATCTCAAAAAATTAGTTGTATGAAAATACACTGAGAATTATTTAGCTGACTTCAATTACCTCTTCAGTTCGCTGTCAGCTTTAGAAACACGCCTAATACTTTAGGTCTAGCCTTTGAAGAAATTGCAACTCTTGTCTAGTCATTACTTGGTACCCAACGTTGATGTTATACGTGAAAACCCCCGGGCTATAAAGTTCCTATGCCATGATGTGACATTAGTGCACATGATAAAATTATTGTGCAGTGTACAAACTGGGAGGAATCGAGGAATTACCATTAAGAACGAATGACCCAATCTGGAAGGTGGAGCCACCACCGGTCAACATGTCAGGATTCAAATCCACCAAGCTAGCTACACTCGTGTCGACGTCATTGGTAGTATTCCCAAAAACGGAGACAACGTAGCTAACAACGATGCTTCCAGATGCTATGTTAGTTATGGTCACCTCGACGTCGTCTGGGTTCAGGTTGGCTTCGGCAATGATCTTGGGGATTTACAAAACACAATCGATAGGGTACAAAACACAATCGATAAGCTATCGCCGTGCTATTTCACAACTTTCTTCTTTGGAATCTCCCACATCTTTTGACATCAAATTTGAAACACCCAGTTTTTAAATTACGCATAAATATGTACATACGTCATGTCGGACCAAATATTGCTAAAAAAACGTAAATTCATGTACAATTTCAATTGAATTTTTGCTTTCTGTCAAATTGTATAAAAGCATGATTATTTTGATTTTTATTGATTAAAATCAATCAATAACATAATAATATTCATGCTGAAAACTGTGTCGCCCGCAAATTTCATCGAAAAAACAATAAAAAAATCGAAAAACAAAGAAATACATTAGAAATTCTAGTATCATATGATTTTGAGAGAAGGTGTTTGCATGGTGTAGTACATAAGATACACTAGGTTTGCGGTTCACCATGTATAGTCCTTAGAAGAACTGTTGGAATGACAGGAGAAGGATAGAAAGAAAGAAAGAAAGGTCGGATAAGAGGTAGGAAATTGAGTAAGAATATTCTTTCTGGAGTGAGTGTAGTCCTGAAAAGGACTGTGAACCAAGGAAATTAGAATAGTTTAGAAAAGGACTCGACGTTTCGGACAGTTGACTGTCAGTCCTCAGGAGTGAAGATGGACAGTCAATTGACTACACTCACTCCAGAAAGAATACTCTTACTCAATTTCTTACCTCTTATCCGACCTTTCTTTCTTTCTATTTATCTTTATCCTGTCATTCCAACAGTCTTTCTGAGGACTATACATGGGGAACCGCAAACCTAGTGTATCTTCTAGTATCATTTAGATACTTTCGAACTTCTATTTCACTGCAAAATTTTTTCACTTACATTTTCTAAGAACACTAGATATTATGTAAACCAAACATATGCCTTTCTTTAGCTTTATTTAGAGATTTATAGTAAAAAAAAAGAAGTCTGGTTTCACGCGTACATTATGCAAAATACATAATTGTAAGCATGAATTAACATCAATGATATATTTTTTGTTGTCCTTATCAAATCAACTCCACAATTTTGCAGATTACGTCACAGACAGTGCGTGTGCTGATTTTCGTCGCAATCGCGCGGTTGACGGCCGAGATCTGGAGAGGGGCCTAGGAGCCTCCCCCCCCCCCCGGGGGGTGCTGTTCGTTATTCCGAAGGTTCGATATTCCGAAGGTTTGTTATTCCGAAGGTTCGTTAATCCGAAACACGCAAATTCCCTATACCTAGAGGTTCGTTAATCCGAAAATGAAAAAGGGTTCGTTAATCCGAACATTTGTGGCGTTATTCCGAAGGTTCGTTATTCCGAAGATTTGTTCATTCCAAAATGAAATTCGGAAAAACGAACCTTCGGAATAACGAATCTTCGGACTGAAGAGCCTTCGGAATAACGAACCTTCGGAATAACGGGCTGTAACCCCCCCCCCCACCCCTTGGCCATATATTTTATTTCATTCTCACTTTCATTTCAGTTTCATTTCATATCATATTTCTTTCTGCCAGTGCATCATCTGTCAATCATTGCTAAAGCACTAATAGATTAAAAAGGCATTGGAATATGCACATTCTACCCGACTGATCATAACTTCCATGTTTCTCCGTGTAAAGACTTTTGTTGTTCATATCACTAACATGGAAACATGCAAATTATGATAAGTCTAGAGAAAGTTGCATTGTAATTGTTTTGTTAATCATATAAAGTACATTAACAATGATTGAATTTGATGTCACTGGCACAATATTGTTTGGAAGGTTTTATTTTTGTCATGTTTGTGAGCTTACCTTAGAAGTATGAAAAAGAAATGGCATAAAAAAAAATGTTACATAGTGTATGGTTAATATTTAGATATTCACTTGGCCACATAAGTGAGGCTGAGGATATCATGAATCAAAACAATTCAACATGCATTTGCATTGCATAGTTCTTTCAAGATCTTACGGAAACCTGTAGATATTTGCAAACAATTAGTTCATCTCCTTTGTATATACCCGGACGATTATCAAGGAAATTTATGTGGCATCTATTTTTCTCTCTCTTTTTTTTTTCTTTTTTGGTAATCGTGATAAGGATGGGTGTTCTTACGGCTGACTCAAGATTCTTTTCGAGTTCTTGGAACGCGTTGCTGCTGGAGTTTTGCAAGTCATTCGTTAAAGTTGCATCGCTTCCGTCAATCTGGGTGATAGTGACGACTCCCGTAAGCTGCTGAGAGACTTTTAGAGGAGAAACAAAAACAACAGCAAATCATGGGACAAAATGGAAGAAATAATTTCGTCTCATTAACGCTAATTCTAACAATGCACCCTACTGGGGAAAATGTGATGAAATATGGATGCGCGAGGCTGATTTGAAATCTTGACATCCCGATTATAGTCGGTTCCCTTCAGACATTTAATATCTACTCTATTTATTATGCATATGGTGACGGAATTTACGTAATATAACCTAATCACAAGGCGAAAGGATTTCCACGATAGCTTATTAACCTTTACTACATAGTTAAAGGTGTTTGGAACGCCTACGCATTTTCTTTCAAACGGTGATCACAGAGAACATGAATAAACATGAATAGGGATTTTACCTTCTAGAAGCCTATAGGGTTTCCTCAGTCACCGTAGAGTGCCAGCCAGTACTGAATAACATGGCCATAATACAGGCCTACAGAAAGTACAGGTTTCTACTATACTTCGTTGGCTTTTCCTTGTTAAAGGTGCATGGAACACGTATTTCCTTGCAAATAGTGGTCACAGAGAAGAAAGGTGACCTGTCATTTCAGAGACAATATCTCTGCAAAATGACAAAGCAAACTCTTGTCAACTAAAGCGCAAAGACGGACGAAAGAAAAGCAGGAAATGATTCCCTTTCTGGAGTGCTAGAGCTAAACCATCAGGTAAAGACAAGGGATTATTTTTGTCGTTTTCATTCTAAAATGGGTATATTAATTGGGCCTATACTCATTCTCCCTAGACTAAGTGCCGGTCCTGAATGTAAACAGAAATCAGTGGCAGTCAAGTATTGGACAACAGAAAGTGCAGGTATATTTTGAGAGGATATTTTGCACAGCATAACAGATTAATTAGCAAAAACAAGGGACTTGGTCGGAGAAACCCCCAAGGGACTTGTTGGGAAATATAGGGAACTGGTTATCTTACAGGCGCACATGCCGTTCCTTTCCACTCTTCCTCCATCGCACACCAATGCAGGTTCCGTGGAACTATCAGTGACTTCCACTACGGCACGTACTGACGTAGTGGACTCTGGGGCTGGGGTTGATCCTGATGATGTGGTTTCTTCTGTTGTACTGGTGGTCTCATCATGTCCAGATGCTGATGCCGTTGACGTTTGGACAGTCGTTGAAGTAACGGTGTTTTCTTCACTTGACGAAGCTGGCGTTGACGAGTCTACTGGTCTTGTCGAAACATCTGAGAGAGTGGAAGATGCCACAGTTGAAGGTTCAGGAGATGAAGGTTGCGGTGCTGCGGTCGTGACTGTGGTGTGTGGAAGGGTTGTCCCGTCAGAAACATCTGTTTGTTGGGAAGGGGTCGAAACCTCTGGGGTCGGTGCAGGTGATGACGTATCAGAAACTGAAGTTGGTATCATTGAGACCGTTGAAACTTCTGGGACTAAAGTGGTTGGGCTCGAAGTCGTTGGATTCGTTGATCCATCTGGGCTCAAAGTCGTTGGATTCGTTGATCCGTCCGGAACTGCAGTCGTCTGGCTGGTTGATCCCTCCTGATCTGGAGGTGTTGCTGAGCTCGAAGGACCAACTGGGACTGACAGCGTCGAAGTAATTCCTAATGCTGTATCAAGAACGTAAAGCATCGGTTATATTGAAATGCGTTCAGGAATGACACATTGACGCAGTGTTAGTTAAGCTAACAATAATAATTCAGTGCACTTTTAGATGTGGGCCTTCACGCCCGAGGTCACTTCATCAAGTTTTATTTTGTCTTTGTTTTGTGTAAGTGATCTTCACAGAAAAGATAGGAAAGATAGATAGATAGATAGATAGATAGATAGATAGAGAGGGGGAGGGATGGGGGAGGCAGAGGAAAGGGGGGGGGGGGGACTCATTACCTTCGCACGTTCTGCCGTCGGCTTGGAGCTCGTAACCTTCGTCACAGGAACACACGTAACTGCCCTCTGTATTGTTGCAACTGTGGTCACAGCCGTGCTCGTCATCGCATTCATTGATATCTGGGAAAGCAACCATAGAGGTATGATCGATGTTTCAGAAGAATAATGACGTCTAAAAACATAATGATTTCAAAACTTATCCCATAATTTTGTCTTTTTTTTCTTCTTTACAACCACGTTTTCGTTGCGGTACATTTTGATCTAGAGCCTGACGTCTAAAAACATAATGATTTCAAAACTTATCCCATAATTTTGTCTTTTTTTTTTCTTTACAACCATGTTTTCTTTGCAGTACATTTTGATCTAGAGCCTACCACCGGTCCTTCTGTATTTTTTCGGGTAAGGATGTCGTTACTTTCCCAATCGTTACTGTTTGCTCTTACAAGGTTGACCTTGACAACAGAAAGTTATTATGCATTGATACATTGTACTTACCCAGAATGATCCTGCATCCTATTATTATTATTTATTTTTTTATTTTTTTTTTTTTTATTATAATTTTTTTTTTTAGATAGCGGGTATCCTGGTTTGAATCTTGACGAATGACGATGATTCTCAGGGCTTTGGTTTTGTCATTGTTACCAATGTCATGATTGTTACTTCAGCTTATTTGAACATGGCAACATTGGCCACTATCCTCCTGTACCGACGGGAATGACCATATGGATATATGGGTCATATACGACCTTTTGCAGGAGCTTGTGACATCACAATAACAAGCTTCCCCATTCATTTTTGCTGCAACCAGTGTTCACTTGCGTGTTATATTCAGTACAAAATGAAATCTTACAAAAACATTGAAAAGGTTGATATCTGTGACGTAAAGAAATGATTTATGCAAAGGTGCTGTCCAACATGAATATAATCTTTACGAACCATTGCCCAAGATGCAATTTAAAGAGAAATAACCTGATACAAATGTTGTATTTTTGTTTATTCTCACAATTGTTTTCAGTATTTGTACTTTTATTGCATACGACAGGGTAATTTGCACAACAGTCATGACAGTCATGGCTTTAGCTAGTGTGATCAACGTAGAGAGTAACGAGAACCAGAATACGAAAAAAAAGTCAAACAGTCTCTCAAATTGAACCCATATGCATGAATTTCTAAAACTTATCTAAAATCATGTTTCTGTAAGTCTAATGCCGTGATAGCAGGTTTCAGAGTACGCCTGCACCAAAATCTAACATTTCATAGTCTGCACCGGTGTTTTTTATCTCTCATTTTCAGTCTGAGGCATCAAGCTCTGTGTAGTGAAGTCAAATAAAGAACTCCAACCTTCGCACGTCTCAGCGCTCAGGGTAAATCCCGCGTGGCAGCCGCAAGTGTACCCTCCTTCATTGTTGAGGCAAATCTGAGAGCAATTATTTTCCTCAGTCAAGCATTCATTGATATCTGAAAAACAAAACAAATAATGCATGGCACATACTTAATAAATACAGACCTTTTCAGAGTCTTGGAACATAACGAAACGCAGAGCTTGCCATCAAATAAAAAAAAACCCAACAACCCACAATATCAATTTCATGTGACATGGTCATGTTGACAGAGAGAAAAAAAAGTGCCCTTACCCGTACAATCACCACCATCACCACCGAAGCCTGAGTCACAGGTGCAGTTGTAGCCCTCGAAGGTGTCGGTGCAGACACCATTTCCACACACGTCGGCGAACTCCTCACACTCGTTGACTTCTGCTTATGCAAATGATGTCATAAACACCGAAATAACAAATCAAGAAAGAAATCCTGAGTGTTTGACTTACCATTGCTTACGGGACTTTCGTTGAAAGTGAACCATTTCACGAGAAAATTTAGTCGCTGAAAATAATGATTACCTTAGTTAACTATCATGTTAACAATGCCTAGGAAGTTCAAACATTATTTACTGCAACCTTGAAAACACATTTCAATCATGATTGTTCACTATACTGTAATAACTCATCGAATACCAACTAACAATATTATAATCCTCGTAGATGAGTTTAATCCGTCTTTTGCAGTTTAATTCACATTTTTATATCTCATCACGTAAAACTTTAATGTCATAAACATGAAGAGACTATACACCTGGGACGCCACTAGATAGGCCTACTGTCTGCTTTTACCGTTTTTCACATTCTATACCTTCTGGAATGGATAGCTTTACATTGACGAATGGAAGGAAAATGCAAGATTGACACTATAGGATAGCTACTCATTCTCTACAAACAAAGCTAACACTGGAGATGTCATTTTCTATTTCGCCACAAAAGTAGTATATAAACAAGTAAAGAAAAAAACTTCACTGAAAGCGTAATAAGACACGTATTCTCCTATCAAAAATTACTTCTTTTGCGTTTGTTTCTGTTTTGCTCTTATTTCTTAATCGATATTCTAAAGCATCCGGGAAGCGTGTTACATTACATGACAGGGGCGGATGCAGGAATTCCGTAAAGAGGGGGCGCCGTTACAAAATCATTTTTTCTCTTTATTTCCTTTGTTTAAAAAAAATAAAGAGGGGAAGAGCCCGGTGCGGTTCCCTCTGGATCCGCCACTGCATGAAGTATCAATACTTCCCTACCTTCGAAAACAATGTTATCGGGTTCCAAACGATTTGAAGGTGTTTCCAAGCCGGCCAAGAAAATGGCTTCCAAGAGTTGTCCGGTCAGATTGTTGGCAGGCGCCAGGTCAACCCGAAAGGTGACTTCCATTACCTGACTTCCGATCACCGTGGAGTTAGAGACTGACACCGCCAACGTATCATTGGCCGCAGGAGATCTTAGCAGGTGCTGCAGAACCTATCTCAGTTCAAAGAATAATAAAGGTGGGAAAGGGAAAAGTTATTGCAGTTATGATGTAACAATCGATCAAAATAGGAATAGCTCTGTCTCTATTAGACATGATGTGAAGTCAATAAATCACAGAGGAATTATCTCAATAATATAACTTGGCACAATGTATAATTGTCATTTTAATTTGGCGAATTAATCTCAATGTAAACAGTGATAAAGTGGTATAGTAGGTCATGGTATAATCTTAGCTACAGGCGAAAATCTAACATTTAGATGCTATCAAAAGTCCAAATAACTCCAACGTGGCTCACTAAAACGTTGGAAGCAAATTGCAACTGTACATAGGCCCGAGTAAAAGCATTGGTATAGGTTGCTAGGATTTGCAGGCTCTGCAACGTCTCCACGGGATGCATTTTTTATTGCGTCATCAATGACTGCTGTAAGGTACTATTTAATTGTACAGATCAATATTTTTCTATCAATGATCGAGTATCACATGATTAATAGAAATTTGGAGACATGGGATTCTGCACTATCCGTCTTTACTTTTTTTTAAACATTTCGTGATGATTGTTTGTAACTATAAGATATCGAGAGTAAAAGGATTACGAAAAGAGGTAGTCGTAAAAAAGAAACTGATATTGTTGACGTAAATTGTTTTCTCTCAAGGTGTTTCAATGTTACTGAATTCATGCTGAACTTTTGAATTTAGTTCCATTTGACCGGAGTTTTGGTATCAGAACACGGAAGTATACCGCCGAATAACATTTCATTTTGACGTATCGATATGAATACTTACATCCTCGCTCAGCTTGTCGAGCGTCTCTGGATTCTGTAGGATATCCGCGTACGAACTCACGCTCAGTCCGGCAATTGTCACGAATTTAACAACCAACGGTATGGTGTTTGCAGCTGTAAACAAGATACATCGTTTCCACAATTAGAATGTATTGATAATTGATAGTGTTGTAACTGTTTAACATTGACATAGCAGATTCTGGGCGCATGCACTGGTAGGGGAGGAAGGCCTCGGGCCTCGCTGATTAAGTTTGTCTTTTCCTCCCCTGTCAACCAGCGGCATGCACCTAAAATTAGAGTAACCACAATCTTTATATCATGTATTATGATTTTCTGATTGTATTCTTTGTCCGCTTGAATTTTATGTTGAATTGACAAATAAGTAAGAAGTAATAATAGTGATGATAATAATGATAATGAAAATAATAATATTAATAACATTGATAATAATAATGCATAACCATGCATATACATGTAGTGAAAGGTTGGCAGATTCATCGTTTATCCGATGTTTAAGCTCGTGGTATTTTGTATAAAAGAGAGTGAAAAGCTATGATTCTACACAATAAAACTAATATCATTGGTAAAAGAAGCCGAAGGTCGTTGAAATCAATTTTCCCTATCTTATCATGCTGTGGACTAATCTTGTTGTTTTGATGACAGTCTATCATTTTCTGTATGAGCGCTCATGACCTTACAGAACTAACGGAGTAATCCAGTGCATATGAAAATCATTTTATTCATTTTCATTTATTGGTTACTTTAACTTTTTTAGGAACAAGATTTTAAAAAGAGATATACATATACAAAATGAGGTTACATTTTGAATGCACGATCCACACGAATATAATAGCATTCAACATGTTCTAATTTGTAATCCGATATTTTCACTTGCGAAGTTAGGCCTGTATTTCTTATACAAGTGCGGTACTTCAATACGGCCTTACTAGTTATAGCTAAGCATGTGGAAATAATTGTTTGGCCATGAAACTTTTCTTTCTACGTGTTACTGAACTGTAAATTATTCAGTAGAAGGTAGTACAGAGGTGTTTTAAGGTTACAAATAATGAAAGTTCAGGATTAACAAAAAAGGACAAACACTTGCTAAGAAATTGATAGTTTGTTCTACACGATATAGGAACTTAAATATCGATACTAAGTAGCCACAGGGATAAGTGCCAATTCTAAATCTTGAAATGATGTAGTGCGATTTTATGAAAAATATTAACAAAAAGAATTGAGATCACCTTTTGACTTTCTTTACTCTTACAGTTTATTAACCTCAAATTCGTCGTTTAGATTTCTAATTATCCGGCTCATCAGCAATTGACAGACTTATCCGAATTATTGTTTTTTTTTGTGTGTGTGTGGCAATGTTCATTAGTGGTCTCAAACAAAGGCTGTATAGTCTTTTTTCTTGTGTGTGGTAGTGTGTGTGTGTGTGTGTGTGTGTGTGTGTGTGTGCGTACCCGTCCTACCGGTTTTGTATGCATGTATTCACTTACCTATGCACACGCCATTTTCTTCTGTGGTCATTTCTGGACAATCACATCGGTAGGCTCCAACCGTGTTGAAGCACACCTGATCGACGGAACAGTTGTGGTCACCTGCGGAACACTCGTTCACATCTGCAGAAGATCACGTAACAATAAGAAAGCTGATGTATATACGCACTTTTCGTTTATAAAAGGCTGTACTAACATACTAACATCACTCACAAAACACAAACACACACTATTAATAATAATAATAATACTAATAATAATAATAATAATAATAATAATAATAATAATAATAATAAATAATGATAATGATAATAATACCATTGATAATAATTATGATGATACTGACAATATTTACAATAATAATTCCCCGTTAATTATAAAGTGTATAATGATTTTCATAAATTCTCTATGAGCTTGACATAACATATTTTACGATCATGAATGCCTTTTTGAAAGAATTCAAGGAGGATATGCCCCTAATTGGAAGAGTCTATCATGAATTCCAAAGAGTGGGAGCTGATGATGTGAAGGATCGGCTACATACGTTTGAGCGTTTACAGGATTAACTGACACAAACGTTGAAATGACGATCGAAGAGTTCGTGTTGGAATGTGATGATGATTAAGTTTTGTAATAGTATGGAAAAACGAAGCTTACCTTCACAGGTCTTCGGAGACGAGTTCCTATAGCCGATCGTGCAGTTACACTCGTAGTCTCCCGGTGTGTTCATACAGGTGGAGATGTCATTTGGACAAGAATCGACACCGGCGGTACACTCATCAAAATCTAAATGAAAGGATCAAATAATTATTTTTTTTTTTCAGAACATCACATTCCTGTACAACCTGTTTAATGTAATTACATTCCATACTAATGGCATTATCGATTATGATATGACTATTGCAAGCTAGTTTATTAAACGAACTGCTTAGCATGCTTACCATGCTTACACTCAGTTTGCTTTTCTGTCTAAGACTCATTAAATTCATCTCTAACGCCGAAGGCATGCGCATTCAGACAGAAAATTAACAAAGTAACCTAATGAACCAAACTCTACTTTGAATATTGTTTATAATACTTGAAGCAAACTAGAATTGTTTCATCATCATGTTAGTAATTATAGTAATAATCATCTGTGTTATGGACAATCCCTTAGAAACATGCATAGAAGGGCAGAACACAACAGGTTCAGGACTCGGCGATAGGCTCATCGACGATATCTTACCTGCGCAGGTTCTACTGTCTGATAGTTCATAGCCGTCGAAACAGGTGCAGAAAGCTGAGCCAATGGTATTGGAGCAGTTTGCGAATGCATTACAAAACCCGTTGCTGCATTCATCTATGTCTGTAGGGAAGGAGGTGTGAAGTGAAATGGTGATAATGTGATATACACATAGCTTCCTGCAATAGATATAAATAACGTATTCCCAAGGCCTCTGAATGATTTTATGTTTTTTGTTCTTTCGTTTGCTATTGCGCTGATACGGGCATTCCATGTGCTAGTAGTAGGTACGAATAACAATGGCCAATGATCATCATTGCACTTTCAAAGAGGTATGTCTTGGGCCTTCACCGGACATTCCCGGAAGGCAATGTTCCATGATCACAAGAGAGAATCTTAACACCATAATACTGATGCACTGTATGGTGACGTCATCCTCGATTTTGAAGCACTTGTCGTGCAATGTGTATTCCTTATTAGTGCTTATGTGCGTGTCTCGCTGTTTTATAAGTGGCATATGTGCAATAACTCACAGGGGTGCTCCTAGACAATGTGCTACCACAAACAGCCTCCTAACGCCTTCGAAATGACCCCTAAATGGTGTATTACGGCACAGCAAATGTGGACCCTGAGATGATGGCGTCACCAGGGACGTAACATAATGCCTTAAAAAGGCGTTTGTCGTATACGGTTTTGAGTGCAGTGCCCTTTGTCGTACTTCTTTATTGTACTAAGTACAGTACTCCCAGTGGCAGTTTGAACATTAATGCTTCTTATAGCAGTTGGAAAATAACAAAATGACACTTTAAATTGATTGTAGAAATACAATAGGGCATTTAGTTCAACAGATATATCAGATTAAAATGTATATCATCCGCAATACTACATACAGTAGCCGGGAATCCCAAACATCTCTTTTCTGTGGAAGGACCATAAACGGCAATATATGTGAGAAAGGGGGAAAAGTCAGAGGCAATTTTGGGGAAAACGCCGACGACGTTTGTCTATGATATGACACGGGTGCTAAAATTTCGATGAAGTGTGCCCCTCAATTCCCATTTTGCCTCGTGCAAGTTTATACAATGTAAAATACGTGACACTGGATGTGGTTGAAACCTAAAAACTACCACAGCTGCTGTGAGATCAAGTTATGGGTATAACTGGTGCATGAATTCTAACCTTCACAAGTTAACCCGTTTCCCTGGAAACCGTCATGGCAGGAACAATTGTAGCTGCCCTCAAGATTCGTACAGGTCGCCTGTCCATGACAGACATCGGGCTGTTCTGTGCACTCGTTAATGTCGTCACATTCCACGTAAGCATTTCCCCTAAATCCGTATGCGCATGTGCAGACGAACGAGCCATTAGTGTTTCTGCACGTTGCATTAGCGACACAAGATGACCGTTCACTGCATTCATTGATATCTATAGGGAGACGGGGGGGGGGGGGGAGGGGTATGGAGAGGAGAGACAGTGAGAGAGAGAGAGAGAGAGAGAGAGAGAGAGAGAGAGAGGAATAGAAACAAACAGAAACACTATGTTAAAAATATTCAAACATGTTACCCAACTATCACTTTGACGATATTATATAAATAAAAGCCTACTCCATTTTGTGTTCAGGGTAATTTCAATGAGCCATTTGTGAACACAAACACGTCGATGAAAACTGGATGAAAAAAAAACCACACACACACACAAGGCTCACCCATTTCAACTACTGATTAAAAAAAAATACTAACAGCTGATTCCCACAAAAAGAGACGTTCTTGCTGTATCAGTGCAAACTCGAAATAATTAGAAAAATATAACGCAATTTCTTCTTTTTTTAGTTTTTTTTTATAACGTGAATTCTTTTGAAGACTAGTGACGCAATGAATTCTTATAATTATCTAATAATTATAATTATCTAATAATTATCATCTTATAAAATTTGCATAATTCCATACATTTTCAGATTGTATATGTGTGTGTGTGCAAATTTGTGAATTTGTGTGCATGTCTAGCGGGAAAGCTAGTCAATTATTTGCTGTTTTTTCTTTGCATTTCAGCGCTTAATACCATGCGTCAGCAAAGGGCGGGTTTTACACACTGCGAAAGTGTGAGGAATATTGGACAATGCTTTCAAAAGTTGTCAAACTTTACAAAGTTTTGTGCCGCTCTTATTCTTATATGGGGATATACATGTTCTGTCATATCACAGTGGTACACGAAGAATATTTCAGCGGAATTAAAAAAGAGAAGTTCAGGCTTGTTCTCATTGTTTTCTTGGACATACCTCTATTGTAGGTGTAGTGATCATGCACTTATCAAAAACGATGGTTTGTTATATAGTTTTTGAATTTACAAGGAGCTTAGAGGTTTCCAATTATTGCAAAGGGACATGAATCCAGTTACTACCAGCAACGAGCGAAGGCAATATACCTGTACAGTCAAAGCCGCTACCAGTATATCCGCTGCGACAGGTGCACGTAAAAGAGCCTTCCGTGTTTCCGCAGTCGGCGTTGGCGTCGCACACTCCCTCTGAGCACTCATCTCTGTCTATAATAGCGAAATAAAATTTATAATGTATTGGGGGAATAGAAAAACTGTTGTTTGTCGAGTTGTCCCCAAGTCCGAGCTAGCCTGACCCCAATCGGGTAAGTCCTGAGATGCGAACATTTTTGGTTAATATTTCGCATTTTCGTCGTTACCCAACAAATATCTTGTTATTACAGCGTTATTCCACACGTTTCTTTGGCATACGTGTAGATTTTGGAGCAGGTGTACCAGAACTATGTTTTTGCCTTTAAGAGGTGAAATATAGCACTTGACATCCCTACGGGGGTTATATTTTCCCCCAAGAGATATCTTACTTTCCCGAAGCGCTCACTGTTTGGGGAAAATGATTCTCTCGAGGGGAAATCATAACTCCAGAGCCGGATTGTCAAGTGTAATATTGCAACGACAGCCAAGACAATAACTTGATATATCACGCAGTTATGTGGTCCACATGAATATACCTTTCATTTCTTTCTTATAAACAGTCCTATACGATGAAAAAAAAATATTAATGTGTCAAAGACCACATGGCCCTTGTAGTACCAGTCAAGTATGAATTTATAACTAAGGAAAGCGCATCGAATAACCACAATAATTTCTGTTATTCTAAATATGACTTCCCGGATCGCTGTATATATAGAGGACAGAGTTTCTGTACTCACCGACGCAAGTGATGCCGTCGCCCACGTAGCCGTCGAGGCACGTACAGAAATACGACCCGTCGGTGTCATTGCACTGAGCGTTTACCCCACAGCGGTCACTTTCATCACACTCGTTGATATCTGAAAAATGAAAATTGGTGTGATTCAGCTGCGCGAACAGAGATCTACTGGCATATTTTATATTTTACACGACCTGAAGTTAACTTCACACTGATAAACTGACTTTTGGTTTTTTTAACAAGGTATGTAATGGTGTTCAAATTTCCAACTAACTACTGCCACTTGACATTGCTTGGAGAAGTTGTAAAAACCAACTTGACATTCTGGGTCAAGGTCAGTGACAATTGAACTTTCTCAGGTATTTTATATCTTAAAGTCAAAAAAGGAAAGAAATTCTCTGTAGACATTATGACTAAAGTTCGGCTAGGAAAGGGCGTAGTAAACAAAGCCTTAGGTCATTTACCGCAAACATTAATTTCACTTAGAGGAAATTTTAATAGGAACATCAGCACGATCGGTATCTGCTATCCAATGTATAGTGTTAAAACACAGGTTAGAGGAATATCCAACCAAACGTTTGTTTGTTTTGTTTTGTTTTGTTTTTTAATCTGGTGTTTTATTATAGGGTCTGGGGACGGACGGACTTCGTAAGAGACAAAACGAAGGCATGAAATAACCATAGGAGGATAAAAATGACATCAATTCTTACTTGTACATGATTCATTCTGATTGCCGGATGCAGTGTAACCTCGTTGACACAGACACGTAAAACCTCCATCAGAGTTAACACAGTCAGCATTTGGTGGACACGCGTTAGAGTCAAGGCATTCGTCAATGTCTTAAAAATATAAATTATCAAAGGAAATGTTTTACATTATGATATTGAATAGCACTTAAGGGAAAATCAACTGAGAAAATATCTTGTTACAACAATCATTATTCCCTAAAGCTTGTTACATTTTGGAGAGTATGGTTTTACCTGTGCAATTTCTGTCATTCGTCTCCAAGTAGTATCCTTCCGCGCATGAGCACGTGAAGCCACCCTCAGTGTTGTTGCAGTACGTCTCGCACAGATTCTCTCCTTCACATTCGTTGATATCTAGTCGAACACAAACAGACAGACAGATAACCACACACACGAAAAAGAAATCGAAATGACCGGACTCCCCCACCTCATGGTTTCTATATATTTTCGTTTCATATAGATCATAGTTAAATCATTAATTCGTTTTCCAAATATTAGCAGCAAAACGTGTTTTGTGAGTGTGTGAGTGTGTGTTTTTAGATGGACTCGCACACTAACTTTGATATGGTTTCGTCCTGTATATTCGAGAAAAAAAAAGTGCTGAACGTTTGTATTTCTCTTTAAATGGTTATCAACGAAACAGTCGTTACTATCTAAGAAGTACATTCATACTGCTATAAGACTTGATTATGCAAACTGAGCAAATGAGAAGGCAATTGTAAACATACCTTCGCAAGTTGTATTTGATGATGGCTGGAATCCCTGGCGATTACAACTGCATCTTTCTTCGCCATTGACACTCACACAGACGGCATTCGCTCCACAAGTTCCATTGTTTGTGCAAGTCGAATTTTGTAACACTGACATGTTCGTTGAAAAGGCAGGCAGTGTGAGAAAACAAACAATAAGAAATGAATGCTCTGACGTTTGTCCTGATCCGTAATGTATCTCTTTCGTCCGTTCCTGCAAGTTCTGCAATTAAGGTGCATCTTTATGTATTGACAATTCCGGAACGTGTAACTATCGGTATGCTCATCGCATTTTCGGGAAACAAAATTGATACATCATACATTATCTTTGTTGTAACTGATTAAAAAATTGCCCCGCTTCGACGTAAATAGGCACTGATCGTCGGTGTAGGGCAATTTGTTAATCAGTAGCAATAAAAACAACTCAACGGAAAGATTTCATGAATACAAATCCATTGTCTTTGTTTGTCTTTGTTTCAAATGAGTGTGATAAAGATTATAATACCGTTGCATGTTTTATTATCGTCATCCAGGATGAAACCCTTTTCACAGTCACAAGAGAACCCCATTTCTTCGTTGACGCAGATCTGAGAGCAGTCGTGCAGTTTCAAAGAACACTCATCAAGGTCTAGATTGAGAACAAACAAACAAACGAGCAGGACATATTTACCAACGTTACACCTGTCCACATTCGTTTCCATTACTCTTCCGTTATGTCATGCAACAATATTCAAATGTGCATAAGACAAGCTTTTCGACGTCAAAATATTTATATGAGTAGTGTACACGGATGCGTTTATGATTATACTCACTTTTGTTTCTGCAATACTGATGTTTTTCCAAATCTTGCGATTAATCACATAGAATACCTTACGGGTGTTGCTTCTATATTGATGTCCTTCTTTCGAGATTTCCATTCAAATGTTTATTTTGTTTACACACTCAGTCATTTAAATCTTTGTTTGTTCCTAAATATAGTTACGATTTAGTCGTCACTTTTTAATGGGAAATTTGACCGCTCTTCAGTGGGTCCCCCATCTCCGTCTTCTGATTAATCTGCCACTATAATGTTTGTTTGTGTGATCACCTTCAAATATAATTATAATGTACCTCATTTTGTATTGATTACTTATGCTGAAATTCTTTACTTTCACGTACACTGTGACACTGCATATATGTTATTGCTTATGTTGCGATGGAGAAAAATAAAATGAATTTGAACTGAACTAGAGGAACGTTCATAAAATATTCACCTAAATAAAGAAAATGCAACATGTTTACGATAAAATCTATCATACTGTTCAGAAAAGAAGATACAAAATATCTGTTATTGAAAGTATGTGAGGAGTTGCCAAACAACAAAAAAACAAAAATAAAACAAACAAAAACCCAAAACCCAAACTCTCTGATTTTTTACAGTTAAACTTACCTGTGCAAAGTATTCCATCGCCCTGGTAGGATGACCGACACTCGCAGCTAAAAGAACCGTTCAGGTTTGTACAAATCGCGTTGACGGAGCAGTTACCGAGGTTGCATTCATCAATATCTGTAAAGCAAAACGAATTTTTCTGTCAGTTCAATGCATTTAATCTCCCAAACTGCACAACAATACATCTATCTAGTATAATGTTCGACAATGCTTGAAAGGGTATCGAGTCGATAAACCACTGAACTGTAACTCCATGGATAAACCATCAGGATGTGTGACGGCAAAATCCGGATTGTCTCACTGATTAGCAAAGTGCTCTCTTTAACGTGTGAAGCCACGTTTTCACATTTATAACCCTATAAAGATCAGAAAGAAGTGAGAGATCTTAATAATGGAATACATAGGATGGTACAATAAATCAGTATCTGCAAGAGGTAACTCACACTTCAAGAAAGCACGAGGAATATCCACTTCTTATCTATACTTTATATATATATTTTTATGTATATACACACAATAATAGATAGACATATACTAGTACACATACTTTACATATTATATACATCTATTTATATACAAGTATAATATATCCTTCCTGACGGTATAGACCTATATAAACTGGAATTTTCCTTGAATTACTCATTCTCTTGAAAACGGTAAGAACATCCTAACCGAAGCGTCGAGACTGGGTAGGCCCTTTTCAGCGTCACCCGAACAAAAATACCTAATACCAATATACAAATAGACACATTTATACAACACCTATTTAGAATGTAGCTATCCGATTGGTCGATTTCCCATCACGTGACATTTAGTGAAAGGTTCTATTGCACGCTCTGGCTGTCTCAGCGTGCAATTTTGGTTCGATCAAAATGTTCTATTGCATGCGCTCTGATGTCACAATAAACAAACATGTGCTGCGCGCACTCAACAACTACAAGCGCGCTTACAAGCGCGTACTTTTGTCACTATTTTTGTAAACAACTTCGTTTTGCGTACGTACGTACCAAACAGTACACGTTAACGTACATACACGGTGACTGCGACTGTGAGGCTACTCATTCGTCTTTCACGGAAAATGGTTGCCATTTCTGTGCTAATTTCGAGAATCTGTGAGTACCAAATTCGTTGACGCTTGAGGTGTTGTATAAAACAAATAGTGTATGGTCTTTACTCGTGCAATGGAACGAGATTTTGCACTCGGTGAAAGATGAGGCGCACTATTCAACTCGGCTTCGCCTCGTTGAATAGAGCGCCTCTATCTTTCACCTCGTGCAAAATCTCGTACCATTGCACTCGTGACCATTCACTATTTGTATAATATGCTACAAACATATGTCTATAATGCATAGCCCGTGCGCGCACTCTTGTTTAACAATATGATTAAAGTTTTTATGCTGATGCATGCCTGCAAATGCCAGCCAGTCAAGTCGATTGAAACTGATCTAACTTATGCGGACTCAAAGAATGTTGTAACGGCGACTTATATTTTGTCGAAGATGGGCAGAATATAATTCCGATTCTGTAAAAGGCCCAACATAAAGTCCAGCTATATGTTGAAGAGTATTGTCGAAGGATGCCGAGGGTCACGGAGAAATTACAGTTATCAGGCAGAAATCACGGTTAAACAAGTTTATTATGGTGAATCACTCGAACACATTTACAGGGATGATGGATTTTGAGGATGTCTCGCCCGGCGCGAGAGATGCGATGCGGTGAAGGAATTATAACTGGCTAATACAATAAGCTAACGTGACTGGGGACAGCTTCTGGACTGGTTGACTCTTTATCTCTTTCGTTGGTTACTCTCTCGCTGTTCAAACACGGGTTTCACTCTTAGCTGACAAACTCTTCACACCATCTCCCAAGCAAGTGAACTCTCCGATAAGCAAAAAGTCTGTCTTATATACCCATTTCAAACAAGTTCCTCTTGTTCGAGAGAGATAGAGAGGACCAGTCATGAAGGTCACGAGAAAGACGTTTATCGCGCTGCGGAGCTAGTATAAAGGAGAAGGACGTCTTTGAGCACACAGATGAGGAGCTCAAAATCATAGGCAAGGAGAGGATGCAAGGACAGGAGAAAGTCAAGATAAGAAGCAAGCACAAAGGGCTGAAGGACAGTGAGAGTCAAGGACGTACGGAGCAGGCTGAAAAGGCTGAAGGGCAGCGAGAGGCAAGGGCGAAGGGAAAGGGCAAGGACTCTGAAAGTCAAGACAAAGTTGAACTTAGGAGAGCAAGGCAAGAGTTCTGAAAGACAAAGCAAAGTCAAAGTGAGAAGGGACAAAGCGAAAGTTCTGAAGTGAGAGCAAGGTCAAAGAAAGGACATGTGAAGGTCAGAAGAACAAGTGAGCACAAGGTCAAAGTGGTGAGAGCAAAGCATAGACTTGTGAAGGTCAGAAGAACAAAGCAAGATGGGCAAAGAGAGAACTCCGCTGTATGCAAAGCAGTTGACATTGGGCAAACTAAACTAGAAATTTGCAATAGCGTTGGCAAAACATCCTGTACATAGACTAGTACAATAAACATGAAAGCAATGAAAAACATGTAATGTTATATACATAATATTACATAAAACATCTTAATCAAATATGCGTGACAATATTATAAAATTTTCTTCTTTCTGAAATAGGGCTACGACATCCGAGGACAATTGCATGATCAACTGGAGGCGAATTCGAGTCTACACGGCTATATTCTCGAACATGAGTTACTCTATAGGGTGCGGTTTGTTATTCCGAAGGTTGGATAATCCGAAACACACAAATTCCCTATACCTAAAGGTTCGTTAATCCGAAAATAAAAAAGGGTTCGTTAATCCGAAAATAAAAAAAGGGTTCGTTGTCTGAACATTTGTGGCTTTATTCCGAAGGTTAGCTATTCCGAAGGTTCGTTAATCCGAAAATGAAATGGGGTTCGCTATTTCGAAGGCTCGTTTATCCGAAAATGAAATATTGTCCGTAACGAACCTTCGGAATAACGAGCTTTGTTTCATTTTCGGATTAACGAACCTTCGGAATAACGAACCTTATTTCACTTTCGGATTAATGAACCATCGGAATAACAAACCTTATCACATTTTCGGATTAACGAACCTTCGGAATAATGAATCTTCGGAATAACGAACCTTCGGAATAACGAACCTTCTGACTAAAGAACCTTCGGAATAACGATCCTTCGGAATAACGAACTGTAACCACTCTATCGGATATCATTTACATCTTTGAATCAAGATTTCCTCAAAGTCTAATTCCTTTCATTATGCACATTACCTTTGCATAGACCGTCGGGAGTCCTCCTGAACCCGGGGAGACACAGGCATTCGAAAGCTCCATCCGTGTTCCGACAGCTTGACCCGAACGTACAGTTGTTAGTGGTGTCACTTTCGCACTCGTCAATGTCTAGATTACATTTAAAAAAGAGGAAAAAATAAAATAAAACAAGCAAAACATAATTAGATTTGAACGAACAGCAACTGATAAAAAGCAAAAAAAAAAAAAAATCCAGTAAATTAGTCTCCATTATGTCAGTCTCATAGACATTGTAATTGATGCTAATGTGTATAGGACCTCAAACGGAAAGACAGAACATAAAAGTATGCTGACAAAAAGCCAAATAAACATGTCGAAAAAAAAAGCCAAATAAACATGTCGAAAAAACAAGGAACCAAGGGACTCCAACCTGTCATTTACATCTGCTTTCCGGGCAGCGACACTGCCACCAGGCTATCCATGGTTGCTGGCAGTGACACGTTGTAACTTGGAACAAATATCCAAGCTCCGAAATTCCGACTAATAGTCCAAGGTGGACAAGACATTAATGAAGGCTCATCGTGTCACTGCCGGCAAACCAGAGACAGCCTGGTGGTAGTGTCGCTGCCCGGAAAGCAGTAGATGGCAGGTTCGAGTCTCGTGGTTCCTTTTTTTTTCCCGACATGTTTGTTAAATTATAGATCAGTAGTTGCGATCTTACAAGTTTCATTTGTAGAGGGAGACAAAATGAAGAAAATTCACACCTAACCCCCCCCCCCCCCCCTCTGCCTGGTACTTTATTGCTTTTGGTTTTAAGAACACTTGGAAAATACTCTTGTTGCATTATATAGCGGACGGTTGGTGCCATAGTGTCGCGCACCATTTTATCCATCCAATAGCTACATCAATTGCATTCAATGAACAACAACAACAACAACAACAACAACAACAAAATGATAACGCAGTTTTCTGATTTCAGCTTACCGAAGCACATAACTCCATTTCCCGTGTAACCCTGATTGCAGTCACACCTAAAGCTCCCGGGAGTATCAGTGCAGGTGGCGACTGGACTGCACACGTCGGTGGCATTCTCGCACTCATCGATGTTGCTGCATTCGAACCCGTCCCCGATCCAGCCGTCGTCGCAAGCGCAAGTGTAGAACCCGAACCTGTTCGTACACGTGGCTTGCTCGTGACACTCGTTTACTTCCGGGTCGCGACATTCGTCTTCGTCTGCAAGAGAATTGTATTTTACATACCATTGTGCCAAATGGAGCTGTGGATACATTCGTAATCATGATTTAAAAAAAAAAAAAAACAGCCAAGCATACCGTACATAGACCTTGGCATAAAAATGAGTATAAGCCTCCCTGACAGTATTGCGTTTCCTGATAGGCATCCTGTCATTATGATTACTGCGTGTATCACGACTATCACCCTACTAGGCCGTTCTACTGCTACTGAGAAAAATTGATTCAGCACTGATACATCTAATCATTATCAACTTTTATCATAAGTATTATCATAAAAGTGTCATGTCGTTGTCAATGATAACAACATTTGTTGTCATCCAAGCCATTTTGCCCAAAGTTTCTAGGGTTTGAATCTCCGTATGTTACTCCTGTTTATACGTCCCTCTATTTCCTTTTCTTTTTTAAGGCGTTAGAGTATACTACTTTTTCCCCAAAACTATCTTATGTTTCTCTTTTGGCATGCTACTGCCGAAGATCGCTGTCTCCGTTGTGCGTTACTATGCGTTCTTGTCTGATATTTTTGTCTTGTTTTTCAGTTTCGCATTTATGAAAGTGTATTCATCTGTTCATCTAATTTTCAGTGGGCTTCCAGACTTCTTCCTCTTCTTTAGTTTTTGTATTTACGATGCTTCACATTATCTTTCCATCGATGTTCTTTTCCATAGGGGCCCACATACTACAAGCTCTATCTTTAGTGGGTCCCTCCATTTTTCGCATTTTAAGCAACGGTATACATGTACTTCACTTCGATCACTTCTGTTTCTCTTTTACTATACAATGTATGATTACTATAGGTCCTCAACTGTTGTACAGTCTTTTAATTTTTACTATGTTCTATTTATTTTATTCTCTGTTATCAAAGGAAGTGAAACATGTTTCGTCGAAAAATGAAATAAATTTTGAATTGAATTGAAAAAAAAAAAATTTCACTAGCAAAGGAGACCGGTTTATAAAGTGCATCGATATTATAGGGCTTGCTGAGTCTTCTTTACAGCACTCTCATCTGCTGGATAGCTATCAATATCATCAATACTATAGGTTAAAACGCAGAATGAATACTGCCAGCAATAACATGACGACACATTCGAGGATCTAACCTGCACAGTTCAGAAGTCCATCGCCCACGAAACCCGCCATACACGTGCACGTGAAAGAACCGACAGTGTTGTTGCATACAGCATACTGGTTACAATGTTGGACATTCATGCATTCATTGATGTCTAAGGAAAGAAACAGAAAAAACCAAGTAGGGTAAACACAAATTATAGAAGATATTGATCATCCAAAAATTCTGGTGAAAATAAACAAACGTGCGCAAAATCAGATTTAGGATTTCTCTTTTCTGTTGATATTTTGGTAATTTCTAAGTTTATGACACCTATGACATATAAGTTTCAAACCAAGAAAAGGAATTGATTTAGGTTTGAGAAAATTGAGGAATGAAAATGTAAAAAATCCGACAACACATTAACAAATTGCACATATAGCATGTATAGGTGTGTGCTTACAAAAATAACAAATATAGACACACTGACGTATATATCTTTTCTCCATGGTACATATCTACCTATTTTTATATATTCCCTAGGTATGATTATAATATGTATCAAGTTTGTGTTGAGGACAGAATGGCAATATAATATGAAATTTACAACATAATCGAGCATTAAGTGTAATCAAAATGCATAAATATCCTTAAAACCATGTGTGAAATGCATGTCAATTCAACTCGACAAAAGTTTTGTCGAGTTTTGTGTCAGTGTTTGAACTATTAAGACTCTGCTTTTCATCTCGAGAAAATATAAAATCGTAACTATCAAACTTATTCAGTTAAGATTATAAAAAAAATCAAAGTCATGACGTTCTACAGGGGATCATATTGATTCTTGAACTTTCTGTATAAAAAAGATTACCATGAAACTGTATTACATCGACACCATGATTCTTTGGTTTCAGCATTCACATGCACTTTGGCATACATAGAATACAGCCCAGAGTTCACCTGTTCTTAAATAGCAAATACTATAGTATGTTACCTTCACAAGAAGCCTCGTTTCCTCCGGTTCCCTGGTATCCAGGAATGCAAGAGCAATTGAAGGACCCGGCTGTATTAACACACACACTGTTGTTTCCACAGTTATGCATATCCAATACGCATTCATCGATATCTGTTGGCACATATTGACAACAAATAATTGTTATACTCTTATCGGTAAGCGTATTCTTCAAAATCTGTCCAAGAAATGTGGTGCATCCATCACAGTACACATACAATTGTGTTCCCACGTCCTATAATTATTATGAATATGACTGGAAAAGAAAACAGATCAAATATTTTCTTTCATACTTCATTATTATAGGCCTACAATATCATACAAATATATTTTGTCTTGAAAGTTCCTGGTTAAAATTATGGGCAGATGTGACTCCAAATAACACTATTCACCGAGGGGCGCAGTTGAAAATTCAGATGGTCACGTGAAACCTTTTCAACCAATCACTGCAAGATGAATTTTGATCCGATATCTGTTTTATGTACGTTAATTATCTTTGTGTTTACTTTTCAGAGTAATGTGACACTTTGCGTCAACTAAACCTGTACCTGGCACTGCATTTGACTATAATGCGTTTTAACATTTTGAAATCTTTAGAGGGAGTGAAAAAAAAAGCAACAAACAGGGAACTTTAATTCATTTCAACCAAAGAAGTAGTCAAGGACTTACAATGAAAATGATTTATAACAAATATAGTGACATGATCAGAAGTGATTGAAATTTAGAAAGTGAGAGACGGTGTGTCATTGTTTCCTAAGGTACATACCTCTGCACGTCCGTCTATCCAGATTCAATGTATACCCGTCATAACACAGACACTGATACGAACCCAAAGTATTCTCGCATATCTGTTCGCAGTCATTGAGTGTTTGATTGGAGCATTCATTCAAGTCTGTTGGAAACAACCAGACATAGAGAATACGTCATCAGAACTTGATATTACATGTCCTCAGTAGTTACCGAAATTGTTATTATGTACGTCGCTATCATAAAAGTGACAACATCATACATTTCAAAATTGTACGGATTATCTCCTCTTCAGGTTCACATGAAGAAAAGGAGACTCCAAAGATACTCAAGGCGTTTTAAACTCGATTCGCCTCCGTGGGCCATTTTTATGCAGAAGAGCAGTCGTACAGACATCCAACCAAAACGTATGGACAAAAACAAAACAAAACAAAACAAAACAAAACAAAACAAAACAAAACGCATGTCTGTGTATTCTGCACTCTCTTCGTATAAAATCATTTGTATGTATTTCGTAAACCATTCGGGGGTATTACCGTAGCAGTTGAATCCATCACCGATTAGATTGGGCGGACAGTTCCCGCAACTGGGCTCAGTGCTTGGGGGGCTTTGGTCGATACAGATCACGCCTTCGAAGCACGGGTCTCCTGCACACGAGTCTATATCGAGCTGACAGTGGTCTCCAGACCAGCCGGCCGTGCAGTTGCACGTGACCACCTAGAACAAGAAGTCAGAATGTCACGTGTTAATTCTAATGTTATCTTTGTGGACTGAGAACAAAAACAGTTTCTACCTTTCAAAATAGGCAATGCTTGGGCTTGTGAGCAACGACTTCGTTCGTCAGTTTCGCTGCTTTAGTAGATTTACTCACGACAAATCTGTTCTCGATGAGATCTTCCCCCTCGGCTTCGGTTTCAAAGTCACAAATGCCATTGTTTTCACACAGGCAGACCTTGACAAGGATTGAGACTGAGGATTGGACCAATCCGTCACTGGCCACCACGTCCAGAGTAATCCTGTCCGTATTTGCTGGAGTCCAGACAAGGCGACCATCTGGGTGTTCATACGGGATTGACATGTAGAATACATCAGTCAACAAATTACATATATTTTGTAAGATCTTTTCATCACATTGTATAAAAGAGCATAGCTTATTGCTTAGCCGGTATTGGACAGACTGGGTAGAGCTGCTTAAAGTCATCGAATCTGTATGAAATCGGAAAATTAAACAAGACAAGTGCCAAATTGTGTCTCGCCCATTCGCGTACAAGGAATTAACATTTTTATAACTCCCAGAAGTTAATTTACCTGCTTATGACCTTTGACCTTGTGGTGACCTTCAACACCCCAAGGGACATTTACCATCCGAATTTGGTCACAAAGGGACAAAGGAATCAAAAGTAATGAGCCATAATCGAAACGCGCCATAAAAACTTAACATTGGGTCCTAGAAATTTGTTGACCCTTTCTGTGATCTTTGACCTTGTGATGACCTTTAACTCCCCAAGGGACATCTACCATCCAAGTTTGGTCACAAACGGACATAGGGACCAAAAGTTATGAGCCACAATCAAAACACGCCCTAAAAACATAACATTGGGCCCTTAAAGTTTGTTGACCTCTGTCTGTGACCTCTGTCTGTGACCTTTGACCTTGTGACGACCTTCACCTCCCCAAGGGACATCTTCCATCCTAGTTTGGTCACAAACGGACAAAGGGATCAAATGTTATGAGCCATAATCGAAACGCGCCATAAAAACTTAACATTGGGTCCTAGAAATTTGTTGACCCTTTCTGTGATCTTTGACCTTGTGATGACCACTAACTCCCCAAGGGACATCTACCATCCAAGTTTGGTCACAAACGGACATAGGGACCAAAAGTTATGAGCCACAATCAAAACACGCCCTAAAAACATAACATTGGGCCCTTAAAGTTTGTTGACCTCTGTCTGTGACCTCTGTCTGTGACCTTTGACCTTGTGACGACCTTCACCTCCCCAAGGGACATCTTCCATCCCAGTTTGGTCACAAACGGACAAAGGGATCAAATGTTATGAGCCATAAACGAAATGCGCCCTAAAAACTTAACATTGGGCCCTAAAAGTTCGTTGACCCCTGTCTGTGACCTTTGACCTTGTGGTAACCTTCAACTTCCCAAGAGACAGCTACCATCACCCAAGTTTGATTGCCATTGTAGCAACATGTGCTGAGTTACATGTGATAAAAGAGTCTTGCAAGTAAACTTTAACGTATGACCTCAAATAACCTTTGACCTTATCATGTGACCTCTTATGGCACCATAACATGAAGGTACCCCCATTTGATTGCCATTGTAGCAACATGTGTCGAGTTACGTGGGATAAGAGAGGCTTGCAAGTAAACTTTAACGTACGACCTCAAATGACCTTTGACCTTATCCTGTGACCTCCAACGGCACCATAACATGAAGGTACCCCCAGGGCATCTATGACCCAAGTTAGGTTGTAATCCAAGCAATTTATGTGAAGTTATTTGTCAAAAGAGAGTCTTGCAGGTAAACTTTAACATAGAAAAGAGAGTCTTGCACATACTCTTTAATATATGACCTCAAATGACCTTTGACATCATCACATGACCTCCGACAAGACCATAACATGAAGATACCCCTAGTGCTTCTATCACCCAAGTGTGGCTACCATTGCTGTAACAGTTGCCAAGTTATGCATCATAAGAGAGTCTTGCAGGTAAACTTTAACATTTGTGACGGACGACGGACGGACGACGGACGGACGCCATTTGGCTCCCTTAGTCTCGCCTTCGCCTCCGGTGGGTGAGACAATTATAGAAATTGGCCGATTAGCAGAATAAACAGCAACTTCAATCCTCGGAAATATGAGGAAAGAAAATGATTACTTTACAAAATTGGCGATTAAGAGGAAATATTCTAACCAAGGTGTACCCCAGATTGAAGAATTTGAATTCTTGCAAATGCAAAATATCACTTAATGCTTAATTCCTCGTGTAAAGTTGGGAACACTCCCTCCCACACCGTACCAAGCGCTTAGATTCTCAGTAAATGAGAATATTAAGTTACAATATTTTTCTTTTGCATTTATATGAATAAACAACGTATCTTCTTACTTTTTGGTTTGAAAATTTTTCCACAGATTTCTCCAAAAGTGTCTGCAAGACGGTTTGATTTCAATTGTAATAATCCATCTCTACTCTGACGCTGCGCTTCGATGATACATTTCCAAAAAATGGAGGATAAAGCAGCAAAAACGCATAACTTCAGCTGTATGTAGTGCTCTTTATTTGTTCCTCATTTTTCAGCTGTGCTGGTTGAATGTTTGACAAGGCAAAAAAAAAAGTTATCCCATAATGATGCAGTAAGAAAATGCAATCATAATTTTCTCAACAGAGCAGCGAGTGGACAACAAAAATGATCCAATTACATCTCATCTTATACGGAAGTAAAATCAAGTTAAAACAATTCTAGGAAACTATGCACAACAATTCAAAATAAACTATGTTGACGAAAAAAAGTATTCATTATGAGAACCTGACCATCATCAATGGACGAATTCTGTGGAGAGGTGCCGTTCAGTGAAAACGTGATTGTGTCATTGTTTGGATCAAAAGCTGTGATCAGAAGGACGTAGGTTTCTCCTACTACAACGTGAAGCGTATTATTGGCCATCAATGCCCCCGTAGCGCTGAGCTCTTGGATGTCCGTGATTTCCGGGGGAAAGTTATCTGATTCGATGAACAAAATAATGAAGATGAAAGTAGTGATATATACACTGTGTACGGAGTTTCATGGCAAAAAAGGGCTAAGCTTCATTTTTAAAATCAAGTCCATTATCATTTAGAACGAAATACACTATGTATAAACTTTCTCATAATACCTCACTTCTAACATAACAGGGAACATTTTTTGAAATTATAACTAGAAATATTCCGTACTTCCTTTCATAATCTGTTTTTTAGCAACTTCAATCATAAATATCTCAACTAAATTAGAATAAAGATAACTCGTTCTGCAATGAAAACTTCTCATGTGAATTTTATATTAAGTCTTTAATCTCATTTCAGCTGTCGGGAAAAACAGGGAAATCTTATAGTGAAAAGCAAACTTGATTCAGGATGTCGTCACTATCAAGTACAGTATAACTTGTCATATTATTATATACAAAGTGGGTATGAGACAATCGGCGGTGCTGCTTTTTTCAGTTGCCTGAATATCCAATGTAAATGCAAGGTGCATTTTTGCCAAAATAGGTTTACAAAGTTATTTCACAACCACATTTCTTTAAAAAAGAAAAAAAAATGTATCATCGTCTCAATTAGAAATCGAAAGAAGCTGTCTTTTGTAAGTCTGACTTGTAAGTCAACGTAAAATCATTGCTTTTGGGAGTAGTGACAAATCTACTTTGTCCCTTACTAAGACTTTGCTCGTCTGCCTCCCGTTTGGCACCAATATCCAACGAGTTTGCCCCAAGCTCCGGCCCCACCGCCAAGTAATCAAAGAGACACGACCTATCGTCTCCACACAATTCTAGGGCAGCGTTCCTTTCCTCTGTTGACGCGCCAGCCAGGAGTTCGTCCAAAAACTGGGGTACGAAGTCAGGATCGTTGTAATCGTCCCATGAGTTGTTTCCGTAATCGAACAGGGACTCGTCCGCACTGACTGTCCCTACATTGACAAGAATCAAAATTCAAAAAAGGGAACACCCAAAATTTAGAACAAAAAGATGCAAGTAATCTTAAAGGAAGCAAGTGAACATAGAAGGATGAATTTCAGATTACTGTGAATGTCAAAAGATTTTGCGGAGTTGTGTTGTTTTACCTAGGCCGTATCCACTATCGACAACTATGAATGGCGTCCGCCAGCCACTTGTATACTTTGCCTCAAAGCGTACGCTTATCGATAACGGTTGATTCCGGTCGAGATTGTTTGTTTTGTTTGTTTTTTTTTTGCTACATGTATGCTTAATACTTAGAGAATAGTGATAGAGCTGTACACAATATTCGTTACGGGGATTCTCGAATCCACGGTGTTCCGATGATACCAGATCCTATTACTACTTCCACAAAAGTAGCTTTACGGCGTAAAGGTTATTAAGCTGAGTAAGGTTGTAAGAAACAATGCAGTGACGACTTACATGATTTTCCAAACTCAAAGATTTCCGCCTCTGAAAGGTTCTTGCCTTCCTCCGGTTGCAGAATGGTTCCATTCCTAAGTAGAAAGTCGTCGGATGGATCGCCGTTCCACAAACCTATGAAAAACAGTAATACGTTGTTCTTGTCAGTAAAATGCCTGTAGGCTTCTTTGACAATTTTCATACCATCGCATGCAGGGAAGCACCGGTCCTGATCACATGAAGTGTTACTTCTTTGTGTAGTTGATTTTCCCCGCTAAAATCTTAGTAGCTATAGGGCCAAATTACATGCTTTGCTGGAAAATTACCTTCAGTAAGCTCCTCTCACCTCCCTCCGATTTTTTGCGACATCCGAAGATTGTCGTTGATTATATTTTTTTTTCTTCAAATTTTCATATTTTTTTTTAACATCATATACTTCATATGCAGATATAGAAATCTATGGTGCTATAACATATTTGTAACTTGTCCGCAAAAGATAACCATGAACACGATGAATATAGGTAATGTTGCTTTTCCTAATATTATTCTCAGTCATAGTCACTCTCGGGAATCATTGAAAGTCAGGAGACCGTCTATACATTTTTGTATCAAAGTACTCTAGTCGAGTGCTGGTCTTGATCAGACTTATAATGTGTTTTCTTACTTGGCGCATATTATCATCTATAGCTTCATTTTGCACAGCTTAGTCTCTAAGACTTAAACGAACGACATGTCTAATAAGGACAAAATATATAAGGGCGTACCTATTTAGTGCAGAACCCTTTGGGAATTGTGTCAAAATTATTGTTGCGTCCCTAACGGTTGTTTTTGCCTGAAAAATGTAAACGAAAAGGGTCAATACCGACATACCAAGTAAACCTCGTCCAACACCAAGCCCTGCATACTCCGAGGGCCCGTACATTGTTAAATCCAGTATTCCGTTTTGAAATGTGATTTTAAACGAAGACAGGATTTGCGTTGGACTCAAGAAGACAGCCGTGATGTCCGTGCCATTGGTCGCCCCACTTTCGGTGGTGTTATCATTGTCGACTGATAAGGCAAACAGTTCATCAGCCGAATCGTACCCTTCTGTGAGAAAGGCAAGAAATTAGAAATTCAGGTAATGAATAGTTTTATCTCTATAACTGCGATGGTAGTGAAGGGGATAATGATGATATTTACTATAGTAATTGTATTTGTTTTCGCAGTCTTAGCAATTAACACGCTGTTTCACACATTCATAATTTATTTACATAATGCGTACTTCATACTGATTCCTTTTTTCTGTCTAATGCGGTCAAATGCTGTCGTCCAAATATAAACAAGTTTCAATATTATTGTCTGAAGCCTTACCTTCTCGCAGAGTTTCAAGATCCACGCTTGAATCATTCACTTTGACCTGCATCTCCGTCCGATTAGCGTTGAGGGTTACTTGAAGCTGTCAAAAGTTCGACCATAAAAAAAAAAAAAATGAATAAGACACTGTAAGATGACTCGAAGAACGCAAAGACAGGACAATATCAGTCAACGACAGCTCAAAACTTTGGCAATCGTTGGTATAGATCATTTGTGATTGAACTCTCTGAAAAGAAAACGACTGACAGAAACAATATAAAATTGTAACAATTTACCCTATACCGTTAATCCTATTCCTGTTGTTGATGAATACTTATTAGCCACAAGTGATATTTAACAAATATAGAAGAATCAACATCCTACTTTGTCACTGCAGATAACAAAACTTGCGTGTTTCTTCCTGCAAGATATACTATGCATTTTCGTAAGGATTTGAGACTAAAGATAGAAAATGAAACGGAACATTGTCGATTGGAGCAGGTGCAAATGATAAAGACACGTTAGGATTTCATAATTACAGTTGTAATTCCTTGAGTGGCAGCAAAGCCTATGAAGACTGTTCCGGAATTATCTCTTTCTCCAACCGCTTTCCCGGTCCTCGCCTGAAGCTGAAACGGGTCGCCATTGGTGTACTCCAGCATAACATATTCTCCCAGGCCGTTGAAGGTATATGATTTCCCGTCGAGTGTATTTATGTGAGGATCACCGAAAAACCAGGCTAAAGGGAATCAATTCAAAGAATGACAGTTTTCTTGTATACCAATGTGTAGAACTTATGCCCCTTTTCCGAGACAATGTATTTGTCACCATTGCATACTTAAGAATGACAGTGCTTACCATTTTTACTCCTTCATCACCAATTTGAACAAAAACTCAATACGTTCAACAGAAAATATGGCTATGGCTGTCTTAAAAGACTGTGTGTGTTTGTGTAAGAGTGTGAATACAAGCTGTCATTGATCTCAATTCTGAATAATAATTATGAATTCGTCATTTATCTATTGCAAAGGCAAATGTTGTGTTTATGATGCAATTCCTAATTCATCATAATGTTGTGTTTTGTTGGAAAAAGAAGAATGAAAATAAATAAATTGAATTGAATTAGACTAGTAAAGCGTTTGTAGCTGTGCTATCGTATACGAGGACCTACCGTCAGGTATATCTTCAGATAGCAGTCATTCAAATGATATTCCGTGAACATTTTACCTATTTCTTTACATTCATCGTCTAAATGGTGATCAGTTTGAACATGAGAAAAAAATATAAACGCATGCATTGATATCACTACCATCATGATAAAAACTTCCGTCTTTTACGAGGTATTGATTCCGATGCTGATCATACCTAACCCAACCATCTCATATCTTATAATGGGCATGGGAGGATAATATTATTATCCTCCCATGCCCTATCCACCCTGACATCGAGAAGTTTCACTTGCTAACGTTATGGTGTGTGCATGTGTGCAGGGAGGGTACAACCCTTGTGTGTGTGTGTGTGTGTGCGTGTGTGGGTGGGTGTGTGTGTGTTTGTGTGTGTAATGGTAAAATAATTACATCTAGGCGGGATCCGACTACTGCGCAATCAACTTGCGGGGTACCGCATTTTGATCAAGGAGTATCAAGGCTCGTGCCTTCTCTGTTACGTATAAAAATCACCACCAACAACAAGATCATGAAATCAACACAAGCAGTATCCAAAAGGTTATTATGATCACAATTTAACTTAGCATTGCTGTCGTTATTTCAGACGTGTATTTCAAAAAAACAAACAAACAAAAAACAAACAAAACGCAAACATACAAAATAACGGTCTTTGCATTTTGGTTCTCTTAACAACAACAACAACAACAACAACAGAAATCTCGGTCATGTACTGTAGTTATTTGGTAAGCCATTACCAAAAGGTAAAGTTTTGTACAGGAAATATGAACACATGTAACAAAACATCATAGAATGATCCTACTTATGAAGCGCTGAAGTTCGTCAAAACTGATGATGCATCACAGAGGAGAGGAATAAAGTTGCACGGGAATAAGTACCTAAGAATGGAAGTCTGTAGTTTCGACAGTGAGACGGTGGCCTTTTCCTTTCATAGAGATTGCAGAATGAAGCGCTGCGTGAACGACTGCAGCAGAAATATCTTGGGAATACGTCGGCGTCTGTACAAAAGGAAAATGTGAAAGACGTATACGGCTTCAATAGAACCAAGTATGGCGCCTTATAAACCGTAATCATGACCTAATACACGCATCAAGCATTGTCCTAGGTAGGTCATCTCTCTGTATAATATCTTACAGCATAGCTCTCCTATAGGACTTTCTAGGGTAATTGAAGTATAAAAGGTGTGTGTATCACAGACGAATATGGCGCGCCATTTGCCCAATAATCCGGATATGAATAAGTTTATCCCCGATAAACTCAGTTTATCAGTCGACAAACTTTTCGAGAAAAACTGTCAAAAGAAAAACTCAGTTTCAAGTGGAAACTAAAGTTATCGTGATAAACTTAGCTTTTGCTCAATAAATAGCGTTTTTCTCGGCAAATTGCAAGCCATAAATGAACAAAAAAAGAAGGGAAAAAATTCGACTCTTGTACCACATAGAAACACATTATACTATAACACAACGAATTCCATAATTTGCTTTTGTTCTATCCCCTGTTGTTCTGGAGAAAGAAAGAGAGGGAGAGAGGGTAAGAGAGATGGAGAAGGAGGAATAGAGGAAGAAAGGAGGAGAAGGAGGAGGGGGAGGGACTTACAGATCCACCTAAGTCTCTGATCTTGTCTCCAAACCCCATTTCTTGGCATTTCCGATTGATAGTGACTGGACAGCCAGAAGGTGAAGTATCCCCGGAATAGCCCCCAGTGTGAATACGTGCATCGGAATGCCCCACTTCCGATGGGAGGGAAAACCGGTTGCACGCATCTCGTAGCGAAAGGGAAAAACAGGGGGAGGTAGAACGAGACTGTCATGGAAACAAAAGGGGAAAAAAAGATTAATAGTAGAAATCATTTTAACTTTGTGATAAACTAGTTAGCTACAATGCCTGCTGGTTTGCTGAAGTAAACATGCGTATACCAATTAAGAATATGATACTTTAATTTCTTTTCATTCTAAGGTATATGGCATTGTCTCAAACACATATCATGTAGTGTGATCATACGAGTTGCGATGGTAATGTATTTGATAATAAAACGAAAACGACGTGTTAGAGGGCTGCGTTTGCGAACCCATTAAGCTGGAATGTGTCTTTCAGGTAAAGGAATACAGAACTAGATAATTCTTTATGGCTATTATCCAGAGCAAATAACGCTAGACAAATCTACATGGTTTTCATGACAAAAAAAAAAAAATCGTTTCGATAGGAGAAGAAATTTCGATAAAGACAGGAGAGTTGTCTTCACTTCACTTCACCTCAACGGAGTTCATTTGAAACAACATGATCCACTCAGCTTTACTAAACTCAACTCACGCTATAATACGTGGACCCAATGCCATTAATTGAACTCGTCACCCTCGACATAAGAGACAGAAACAAAATTACATATCATTCATTGTCTTGGCGGCATATTCATACTATTAGACAGAGAAACAGATAGGAATTGGAAAGGAGAAGGGTAGAGATCTATATCATACAAGGTCTGTTGAAGCCTGGCAAAAGGTCCGGCGGGACGTTCGGCTGTTGTGAAACATGCGCAAAGTTGCATCCCGTGAACCGGACGTCCAATATGGCTTGCAACAATGAACACGGACACGGCTGCACTCCATCGAGGGAAGGTGTTGGCTCCGAATTATACCAATTTAAGCAGTACGCCCTCGGATTGATGTAGTACGGAGGATTTGAATCCAGTTGGTATATGTATCTTCCCAGTAAACCGGTTGTTCCGTTAAGTTGGTCAGGTCGGTAGCTCCTGAACAAGTCATCAGTACTTGGAAACTCATTACGCCAGTTGCCATCGATGCTATAACCTATCCGAGCCGGCTTGTCCTCCTCCGGATTAGGTTCCCACATCATACTGCCCTCTTGAAAATTCAGTAGTATTACAGTGTGGACATCATTAGTCAGGAGAATGGCTTGGTACGTACTTGTCTGAAAAGAAAAGAAAAACTTTATACACCACATAATGCGATATACCACAGAATTGCTGTAGTGCGGTCACGTAGGTTGTTTTTAATGGTCGGAACATGGAGCTACTAACTCTAGTAGCTCCATGGTCGGAATGATAACTTTAATAATTATAGCCTACGATCACAAGTGAGCGCAACTCCACTTTCCGAATCCTGTGCTACCGAGTGTGGCTTAGGAAGTAACGACAGAGAAAGGCAACTTTTTCTGCATCATCTAATACACATAAAATACACGAAAACTCAAAAAGTGCGTGAGATACCTCTGCTGGAAAGAACACAAAGCAACACAATTTGAAACACAGTACACTCTTATTTCTGCCGAGTCAAAATTTAAACTCTGAATCCGAGTCAAACTTGATTAACTCCGATCCGTGTAAATTTAACACCAACCGTGTACTTCTGACTCATATCCGAGTTATCATTTTGGTTATCGGACTTTTTACACCTGCGCAGAGTCACATCAGAAATACCCAGCGCGGTGTACATGACATACGCGCGCTACAATTGGACAAAACATGTCATGTGTCCTATGTGACGTAGTACCCCCGCGAAAAAAAAAGCGTCACTTCTCGACGATCCGCCTTGGCCGCGAGATGTCTTGCAACTTTTTGTCTTCAAGATGGACAATTTCGTGTTCACTTTTCTAGAGGAATGCGGAATGGAGGAATACATAGGAGTTTTCATCGGTGAGTACCCACCTCATTCACAACACTCATATAAATAATTGCCTGAAACATGGTCTAAACAGTCAGTTTTATTTAGGGCAAAATGAACTTTCGACACGGACACATTGACTGGTAATGGCGTAGACGTAGGAGGCAGTACCACGGTAGCTGGTACCTTTTGTACGTAACCCTTGGCTATATGCTATACGTTAGAACCAATATACAATAGATGTGAACCTACCTAGCTACACCTCCACTGTACGTGCATAGAATACACATTCGATCTTGATTGCCAATTCGAGCTACCGTACGGCCGCCTACGGCTACGCCATTACCAGTCAATGTGTCCGTGTCGAAAGTTCATTTTGCCCTAAATAAAACTGACTGTTTAGACCCTGTTTCAGGCAATTGTTTATATGAGTGTTGTGATTGAGTTGCGAGCTAGTACTCAGCAATGAAAACGCTTATGTATTCCTCCATTCCGCATTCCTCTAGAAAAGTGTACACCAAATCTGAGTCATTACTACACCAAAATGAGTTACTTACAATGTGGGAAACGACACCGTATCAGAGTGAAATTGTGATCTTTTGATTCGGAAATCCGTGTCATTTTGCTGGAATAGATTGCACCTAACTGACCCCATTTCCGAGTCAAATTTGACACTTTCCGAGTTAATTTGACGCCACAGAAATGACTCGGAAAGTGACTCGGAATCCGAGTGAAATCATTTGACTCGGAAGTCCGAGTAGCTTTCACTCGGAAGGAGTTGACTCCCAGCTGGCGCCATTTCCGAGTCACATTTCACACTTTCCGAGTTATTTTTGACGCCGCAGAAATAAGAATGTATGACATTTCTTGGCACTGTGATAAATTGAAGCGTTTTAAACAATGTGAACGCTATGTGTATTAACAATGTGAAATCTCTGCAAACACAAAACACTGAAGACAGTGTGATATAATCTTCACACACACTGTTAAATTTGAGCGTATTCACATTGTCGATTATACAGTATGAGTATGTATGATTATATACGCGAAATTCTTTCGCATAAATAATAGTCTATTACCTAATCATGTAACCGACCATAAACTGTATTGACTGTTCACCTGTACCTCAGAAAGGGTGGGATTTCACGGAGCACGCGAACGATTTGCGAAGGACGCGAATGGCAAAATCCAGCATTCGCATTTTGGTCTGCAAAAGATCGCCAAACGAACGTGAGGGTTCGGAAGCGTCGTCAATTGTTCGCGAATGTCGTTTTTACTTCGGCGAGAATTTCAAAAAAAGTTTGAAATTTTCTGCGAACCTTTTCCGCACACTTGGTCGTGATTTGCTCGTGAATTGTTCTCGAAAGTGTCTTTAAAGCCTCGTCATATGCGTAAGACCTTCGCAAGACACTCGTGATGTTCGCAAAATGTTCGTGAAACCCCAAACAGACTCCGAAACTTTGGAGAATGTCTCGCGTACGTTACGCGAAATCTACGAAGTTTTTGCGATCATTTTACGACGTAATCGCAAACTGTTCGCGTACCTTTTGAGACATTCTCGCGAACGTTTAGCGCATGTTTGGGGGATGTATGACCTATACGTTTTCTACAAATAAAAATCGTAGCATACACCTAAACATCAAACAATTATTAACAACTATAGTAACAAAAGAAATTAAAGACTAGCAAAGAGAAAGAAATGTTTGAAATACAAAAAAAAAATCGCAGAATACAGTTAAAATTAATCTAAAGTATGTAAAATTTCATTTGAAGTATAAATATTATGTGTTGGAGGAACTGCAAAAAAAAAAAAAAAAAAAAAAAAAAGATCATATGCTTTACTAGTGGAGATACGTCCCAGGAAAAAAATGTAGGCAAGCACACAATAGAAAAATGAGAGAAAAAGAAAGGAGAAATAGAGGAAAGAAAAAATTCAACTCAGGACAGTTCCACCTCTCCTTGGGTACATTTTCTCCCATGATTATTGAAAATGTTTCATTGTTCGCAGTTCCGTCGCGTATTCTTCGTGTACGTAACATGCTGTACTTTAGCAATGATACACACGACATTCGCACATACGTCGTGAAAACTTCGCACAAATTACGCAAGAATAGTTTTCGGCTTCATTGTCGGAAAACATTCGGAGAAAAACTTTTCCGAATGTTGGATTTTGTCATTCGCGTCCTTCGCAAATCGTTCGCGTGCTCCGTGAAATCCCAGCCTAAGAAAAATATTTTGTCATGCCTTGCTAATCATAGATACAGGTGAACTTCAAAATGTGTAAGCCTTTAATGAAAGCAGACAGACCTCTCCTTTTCTTTTTCCTTTCAATTATCCTATCTCTAACCATGTTCAGACGTATTTCTAGTCTGAGTAAAATTTTATGGCGCAGCAATTAAAATTCAAATTCATACTCTCTTAAAACGACCCTGTGTCCACACGACGGTCGTGGGAAGAAACCCCAACCAATTTACATCGGCCTTCGTGGGGATCATCGTGGAGGCTCGGTGTAACTTCCGGAAGTGGTAGCGCTGCGCACGTTGACCATAATTACGATTGTTTTGTTGTTGTTTTTGTTTTTTGTTTTACCAGCGGCATTTGTCTTTTCCATACTCTTGTTGATGGGAATATCTGAGCCCTAGCTTCTTCGTCGCGATCGACTAGGTTAGAATTGCACTACACGTGCACGTGTACGGCAAAATGTCAACATTGCGATTTGACCCCGGAAGTTTTACCTAATGCAATATATAATAGGAAATCAAACTCTGGAGGCAGTCATTTAGGAGGAACAATTATAAGTCAGTTCATAGTTTCAATCTGAGCATGCGCAGAAAAACGTCATGGCATACCTTCTCTTGAAATGGATTTGGAATGAGGTAGTCGAAACCTAGTTGGGGCTTCATGACAACCGTGTTTTAAATAAATCAGGTGCAGATTGGTATTTACAGGTAAACGTGCATTCTTTTTAACAGCATTAACAAAAGCCATTCATGCAGCATTGACATGCAAATTACCACTTCCTGCATGCATGTTTCAACTGCACTTCTTAAAGATTATTCCATGTTTTGCAAAGTCTGTGGTTGGAGAGGCCACGAGACTAGTGCTAACTGTGATCTGGCTTATTTTCTTGCAGGGTGTAATGGTGTCAACTGAAGACCAACCTCATCTCCAGCGGAACCCGGAGGCTGCACGTTCTCCCACGTGATTACGAGGAGGTAAGAGATTCCGTCGAAGAATGCTTGAGACGAGACATCGGCGGAGGGTAGATTAAGCGCTTCGCGAATTTGCGATACCACATTATCTCGCACAGTGAAGAAACTGGATGATGGTGAGGTTCGTCCATCATACTCCTACCAACAACAGGAAGATCAAAAGAAGAGGAGAAAGGGAAGAGACGGACAAAATGGAGTGAGAGATATAGTGAGAGAATGGAATTTAATGTAGTTGATTTGAGATTTGATTATAATCTACACTCTTGCGGTTCGTGAGATGTTCTTGGGAACGAAGGTTTAACGCGTCACTTGAACATCCGAAGCGTGCAGTGACAATCTTGAAAGACAGAAATGCATCGACAGCTATCTTAAATCGTGTATTACCGTAGCATGATATTTAGACATGATGCTATCTTTAACCTGTGGTCGACAAAACCATATATACAATGAAAGGAACGTAATATGCGGGCAAATCTTACGATTCTTAAATTTAAAAAAAAATAAAATCGAGTACCTGGAAATATATCCTTGGACTTCCGATGGTAAGATCAACGGGCGCCCCGAAGACCGACACCGTCGGATTTTGATAGGCGTTGTATATGGTGTAGAGTGAAGGATTGACATACTGGAATACGTAATTTGGGCTTACGTCCCAGAATTCAATGACTCCGGTTGACGTGAACTGCAAAAGTATAACGTGATAATCGTGACGACAGAAATAAAGACGAAAACAACACCAAGAGAGGTTAGTAGATGAAAACACTTCATTTGCAAAAAAAAAAAAGTTAAAGACTTTTGGACAAAATAAAAACCAAAACCAAACTGGTTTTCCTTGTGTGTGTGTGTGAATGCATAACGTCTCGGCAGCAACGATCTTTCCAATGCATACCAGATGCACACTGCACCAAACGCGCTAGCGCGCGCAAACACACACACTCAAGCACTTTCTATTGGCATTTCGGCTTGTTAAATGTAGTTTGCAAATTTGTAGACAAGCAGAATTTATACTGCTCAGTTTCAAGATCATGCCCCTAACTAAAACTAAAACATCTAAAACCTTGTTGGATAATATTTTTTCTAATAACTTTTCTGTAAATAAATTCATTGATGGTATTTTATATTATGATATATCTGATCATTTACCGATATTCATTATTCTTCGTTATTCTGAAAACGTCAAAAGTATTTCAAAACCCAGGCCGATAATGTACAGAAAAGAATCAGACGAGAATATTGAATTACTTAATCTTGATTTAGTGAAGGAAGAATGGCAAGAAGTGTATCTTCAAAATAACGCCGATAGAGCTTATGATATTTTCTTAGATAAACTTTTATATTATTATCAAAAAAACATTCCTTTAGTTAAGAAAAAAACACGCAGAAAGAACAAACATCCTTGGATTACAAAGGGAATCATCAATTCAATAAAAAACCCGTAATAAATTGTATAAACTGGCGATTACTACCCACAATACAAAATATTTTACAGATTACAAAAAGTATAGAAATATACTCAGTAATTTGATTCGTATTTCTCGTAAAATTTATTATTCCGATAAGTTTGATAATCAAAAGGATAACGTAAATGGCTTATGGGAAACTATATATGAAATAACAGGTAAAAATAATAAGGAAACATCGTCCGTTTTTTATAATGACAACAAAGAACTCATAAACCCTGATGAAATATCTGATGCTTTTAACTCATACTTCGTAAATATTGGCCCCCAATTAGCTTCAAAATTAAAAAACAAACATGTTCATTCAAACTTTACTGAATTTCTTCCACCAAACTGCGACAAATCCCTTTTCTTTACCCCAACAGATGAGGAAGAAATACTGGAGATTGTTAACAGATTAAAGCCAAGTAGATCTAGTGGCCATGATGAAATAAGTGTTTATATACTGAAGAAAATCATCAAACAAATAACCACACCTTTATCTTACATTTTCAATCTTTCACTGTCTTCTGGAATATGCCCAAACTCATTAAAAATTGCGAAAGTAGTTCCAATTTTCAAAAGAAAAGACGACCCTTCTCTTTTAACAAATTATAGACCAATATCGTTATTACCTAGTATTTCTAAAATTCTGGAAAAAAAATTATTCATAAACGCCTGTACATTTTTCTTCATGTAAATGACCTACTTATACCTAATCAGTTTGGATTTAGAAAGGGCCATTCCACCGATTTAGCTATAATTCAATTGTTAGATAAGATTACTGAATCTTTTGCAAATAAAAAACATTTTATAGGAGTTTTCATGGATTTATCAAAGGCTTTTGATACCATAGATCATGATATATTAATTTACAAATTAAAAAGATATGGTATTCGTGGTTTAGCACTTTCTTGGATTATTGATTATTTATCCAACAGAAAGCAATATGTACTATTTAAGTCATCTACAAAATCTCCGAATTCTAATATTGTATGTGGTGTTCCCCAGGGATCAATTCTTGGCCCCCTACTGTTCCTTGTATATATTAACGATATAATAAATACATCAAAAACTCTTAAATTTATACTTTTTGCGGATGATACTAATATTTTTTACTCCCATGAGAACCTCGAAACACTGTTTAATACTCTGAACACGGAAATAGACAAAGTCTCCCGATGGTTTATATGTAATAAATTATCCCTTAATGTCTCTAAAACAAATTTTATACGTTTCAAACCTACTGCTTCACAGAACATTAACAGCAGTTATAATATCAATATTGATGGATTATCTTTAACTGAAGTAAGATCTACTAAATTTTTAGGAATCACAGTTGACTCGAGTTTAACTTGGAACGATCACATTCATAATATCCACACGTCTGTCTCAAGAACTGTAGGAATTTTATATCGACTGAAAAACTTCATTTCTCAAAATTCCCTGACTATTCTATACAATGCATTGATCTTACCACATATCACATACTGCAATATCGTTTGGGGAAACTGTGGCTCAACTAAAATTAATCCAATTCTTACTCTCCAAAAACGTGCTGTACGTTTGATTACCAATTCCCGTTACTTATCCCCATCCAATCCCCTATTTCGTCAACTAAAAACATTAAAAATTGAGGATCTTCACACCTTTCAAACTGCTGTTTTTATGTATAAATATACATTTAATTGTCTTCCAAAAATTTTTGATGGCTTCTTCACTCCAAATTTCACCGTTCATTCATATCCAACACGTCAGTCGTCCGATTACCATCTCGAAAACCCCAGAATCATTTTAGCTCAAAAATCTTTAAAGCACAATGGACCAGATATTTGGAATTCTTTACCCCCTAATTTAAAACAACGTACGTCGTTGAACATTTTCAAACGAGAACTAAAAAACACCCTCATAATCCAGTATACTTCTGACACATAAATATTCATACCACCTGATCAACAAACACCCTAAACAATGAGTTCACGGCCATAACTGAAGTAATATTCACCTCATCACACTGATACACAAAATAACACTCAACGTACAAACCAAGATTCATCCCAACACAATGCACACCGCACTGCACCGCACGCCCTTCGCACAATTACTTCCCACTCAGTGAGTGGCAAGATTTTCTTTATGTATTTCTTCGTTGTGCCCTTTGCACAATTACCCCCCACTCAGTGAGTGGCAAGATTTTCCTTATGTATCTCTTTACCTGGGGCCATCTTCCTCGTCAAGCTTAGCTTATGATGATGGTCCCCTGCATTTCATTTTTATCATCTCCTATTGCTTCCTTTCATATATGATATTCGTTCTTGAATAAAAAAAAAAATGTATGTAAGATCCAAACGATACGAATATTAGCTGTGTAAATGACTATGTAAGTATTTTGTTGATTTGTGGATTTGTATTGATTTTGAAATGCAGAAATAAAAACTGAACTGAACTGAACTGAACTCTGACAAAAAAGAAACAAAAAACCCAAAACAACCAACTATTCTCCCCTCCCCCGAAAAAAAAAAAAAATCGATATCATACACCCTCAACATTGCCCTGGATATAATGATTTAGATTCCCTGTTGACTGTACAGACGATATCTTTATGATTAGTGGAGTTGCTAACCCATCACAATCACCATTCTTATATTCCAGTAAAACAGTTATCTTTTAGAGTCCCCCTGCAGCAGATGACGGGTTAAAGAAAATAGATTGAGCTGTGAATTAATAATCATAGAGTGATAACTGCAGTGACACGTACAGTTATGTGGGTATAGAGGCCATTATCTCCTATTGGTAATCCTGTGTCCAAGTACACGGTATAATAAGTGAAGCTGCAGAAAATGAAGAAACATGTGCCTGGGAGCGGTACAATATTGACATCACCGACTTCTGGTCCATATGGTAGATAGATGTTCTCTGTTGGAAAGAATGGAATCATAAACCGTCATCCAAACTTGTATCGACACTAGCTTGTGATAAGTTGGTTCCATGACATTTGCTCCTGCGACAATGACTCCGCTGAAATATCTGCACGCTAAGCCAAACATAAATTCTACCCAAAAAGATAATCCTAACTCTAATCCCAATACTCACATCAAACTAAACTTGAGACCATATCGCAACCCCAATTCTAACCCTGAGTCCTTGTAGAAAATAAGGCTGGAGCAATTGTCGCAGGAGGAAATGTCGTGTTACCATATGGACATTGGTGTGCACTTATTCGTTATTCTTATATTTCAACAAAACATAAGATCGAAATGGACTTCTAGGGGATAATCCACAGTTTGACATGAATTCATGTTGACGATGGAATTGATGTAAATCATATTTCATATTGCTTCTCATATCATTCTCATCCGATCTAATGTTTGAAAGTAATATTCATCAAACTTTACCCACTCGATATTTTTCTTCCATCGAGTGAGAGATGCCATTTATCTTTCCAGTTTTGTTTCTATAGCTCTATCACATTCCTTTCACAAAGTGACGTGAAATTTTCCAGAAGAAACAAACACATTACCACCAATGATAAGGATAACTTTAGACACATCAGTAATACATGGTAAGCAGTACACTAAAAAAAAAAGTATATATCTGCTAATTTTTGGTACTCATCATGAAAAGAAAGTGGGTCATAGGAACGGACGGTGAGATATTAGAACTTTGTTAAATTTTCTATAGGAAAAAAGTCACGTCTAATTTTGGGATTTCATGTCATCACTTAAAATCATTTCGTTTTAGTAACGACAAAAACATGTCGGCGTTCATTACTCAGATGAGGACTGGAAAAACAATGATATGATTAAAGGGTGTGTACAGTTCTGGTCGAGGTGAAGATTTAGCTTTTAACGTTTTGTGAGATATTCAGAAACCACTCTATGAGATGTCAAAGAGCATGCAGTTCTAAGGGGTATCAAAAGTTTATTCGATGAAAATCGGTTTTGAAATGGCTGAAATATCCAAAAACAAGGTGAAACAAAGATATACTAATAAAGTTGGGGCATGTCGCCTTTTATTATTAGCACTTTTTGGGATATCTCAGCCATTTGAAAACCAATTTTCATCAAATAAACGTTGAATCCTTCTTAAAATTACATGCTCTTTCATATTTTATAAGAGGCTTTTCATTATCTCACTTAGGAATGTTCAAAACATGAATCCCTACCTCAACCAGTACTGTACAGCCCCTTTAATGTAAATAATTCTATTCGCGTGCTTTTATTGATGTAAAGGTATAGTTAATATGTCTAAGAATTTAGTGCTACACAACAATAATAAATAGTTCTTTGAAATCTTTCCCATTCGTTGATCTCAATACAACTATTCATAATAAAAGAGATGACTCTTTTTGAAGATTGTTATCACGCGACAACAATTTTAAGATTACATCGTAAAGACAACGGGTTGACCGGTGAGCTACTGCGAAGGAGGGATTTTCATCAGAAGAAAAAAATCACCATGATACATTCCATTAACAAAGTCTCTTTGGCATACGTTCATATGAAAAATGTTAATTTATTTGCATTCCTGCAGGCCTATCTATGTAGCCAAACTTTGCTAATACCTATCTACATAAGGATAAAGCACACTAGAGGAAAGTCTTACCCTTCCCCCCCCAAAAAAAAAGACAGAAAGAAAAACAACAAAACAAAACTAACACAGAAGAAAAGATGAAGTGACGTACGCACGTACCTATGCAATCAACACCGTCTCCAATAAAACCGTCATTGCAGAAACATTGAAAGCTGCCGGGATTATTGATGCATGTCGCATCTTCGTCGCAATTATGCAGACCTCTGATGCATTCATCAATGTCTTCAAATAATCGCCGATGCAAACGTTAGAAATGAAAGAAAACAAGTACAAACTATTACGAGTGTGTTTTGAACAGGCCAATTATTGTCAGGATACTAATTATTTTGTATGCTCTGTTCGCCTGATTTTTGTCAGTGATGTATGAATAAAACAAATTGTACATTTACATATTCGTTAAATCTTAAATGGCAGGAAACCAATGTCTTTTAACATTACAAACCCCTATTAGTGTGTGTTTTTTTTTTATGAACGTATTGAATTGATGACCATAAACAATACTTTAAAAAAGACCTTTACTCATTATGTTGCGCATATTTTTGAATACTACCTAGCCCATTTGTTAGTAAATTTGGTAGAAATACTACAATGAAGTCTTGTCGTTTAAATTTGAGCAACAAGCAAGATACGGCAGCGCAGATGAAGAAAGAACTTAACTCATTTGTGACCGATTAAGACACTGAAATGCGTCAATTGTGGATGTACTGGACAGTAGGCATAAAAAGAAACCAGAAAGTCACCTGTGCAGTTCCTTCCATCATCGTGTAGTTCGTATCCATTGACACATCCACATACGAAGCTACCAGGCAGATTTGTGCAGATTCCATTATCGGGGTCGCAACTTGTGTTGTTTCCTTCACATTCATCGATATCTGCAATGAAAAAAAAAAAGTAGAAACATCTAGACGAAACCAGTTGGTATTTACATAATCAGAGTTTATGGAAAAAAATAAATCCATAATTATGATTCCTGATAATTATTTGAATTGATGTCAATACTGCGGTATGGTCACTGTAAGTGAGATTTATTTGTATGGAAAAGGACACAATTTTGACATTTAAAAAGGTCTTTAAGTTTTGTATTATATATGCTCGTTTGCGGTTGTTTGTATGATTTCAGCTTATTGTTTACAGTTAAAAAGATACATATTCACTCGTTGATGCAGGTTTAGGAATATGTTCAACCCAACACGGTTAAGTAAAAATATAATGATAGATCTTGGGTGGAACACATAAAAGTATCGTTGTCTCATAGGATACAGCTTATTTTGCTTCTATTTTGGAACATACGGAGACTAGATCAGCATGAATATCTTATCAAATTATTACTTTAATTGATCTTACGACGGAAACTGTATGACTGTGAATGATACGTGGACTTTGACATTTCACAATGTAATTGATTGTTTACTTGGTTGATTATGTTTTTCGTAATGATGTCTGCTGGCGGCAGTATATCGTAGTTTTGATGAGTTTCTCATTTACACGAGTTTGTCCTTAATGTATTTTCAGATCGAGTGGAACTGAAATCGGAGCATATAATCGATTATTTACTAAATTTAAGCAAAATATATATGGTAAAATATAATATTACAGTAAAACAAGAGAAAAATGGGATTTTTTGAAGGTTCATAAAATGTTGCCTTCGCCTTAAAATTCGGATTTTTGTAAAAAGAAACTATGACAATAAAACAATATGAAATCGGTCTTTTGTCAGGGAATTTATAAGTGCAGACATGACTGCTGTTGTTTGATCTCATAAATGCGATAGCGAAGAGATATCCATGTGACAGGCCTACCTTCACACACAAGTGCTGCGTCGATTTGTAAGCCGATACCTTCAAAATCATCACCACTGATGAAATTACCATCGTTGCAGATAACTGACGCAGGCTGATACCCTGACGCGCAGAAGCAAAGCTGAATGGCATTCTGTCCATCACGGAACTGGGCGGTTGTACACCTTATCGCTCCAGGTGACGTGTCCCGGGGGATGAATAAACATGCAGAACGTGGTGTCGAAGCCGTACCTGCAAGAGAGTGATGGAGGGAAAAAATACACGTTTGTTATGTAGTTTCATTATGCCACAAGCGAAATTTTGAATAAGAATCTTGAGCAGCGATGGTAAAGGATTTGGACAATGCCAGCAACGCATAGTAGTTCACAAATTCCATGTATATGGACCGGCATGAGTTCATCTAGGACCCCGTTTACAGTGCGGAGCTGGGCCGAGCCGCAGCCGAGCCCAGCCTCATTTGCAGGGCCGAGCCCCACAATTTTGTCCGTTTACACTGCCAGGCTCGGCCGCGCTTTTAATTCAAACCTTTCAACGCAATTTGGTACAGTCTCGTTTTCAGACCCTTTGCCAACTAGATTCCGTGGCGACGAAGTCGCCGTTCGGGCAAAAGGCCATTGCCGAAGGAAAAATCCTTTGCAGGACAAAACCACCTTGAACTAAACTAATTGAGGGGGTTAATATCCTGAATAGCGAAATAGTACGGGCAGAGAGTTTGGAAGCCAAACTAAAAGTGGCCGCGCATTTGGCCCAGTTTGCGTTTACACTGAGAAGATGCCGGGCTTGGCCGCGGCTCGACCGCGGCCGAGACCACATCCAGAGCGTGGCCAAAATTAATGCAGGCCAATTTGGGCCCCGCATTTGGCCTTTTGCGCGTTTACACTGAAATGAAGGCGAGCTCGGCCGCGGCCGAGAAACAGCCGAGCCTCGCACTGTAAAGGGGGTCTAGGCCTACAGTATAGTCCTCTTTGTTTAAAAAGTTATAAATTAATGGATATTTTCATCGAGGATCTGTGGTGAAAACAGCTCAAAGCACGTGATGTTATTCTAATGTTTAGAAACTATGAATCCAGTTTGAATTAAAAAAAGAAAGCTGGATGTCATGTTTTCTGCACGCCTGGTATCTTTGTCTATACTGACTTAAAGACCAAAAACACTCTAATTTTACTTGCATGCACTCCTGCCACATTAATTTTTGTTCTTTTTCTTGTCAATTAAATGCAAATCATAATCGAAAGAAACAAATAATAGCTGTTTCCGTACTTATCACTTCTGGGTCTCGTGTCGTTTTGTCAGATGTATCTGAGGTGACAATTGTCGTGACACGGTCTGTTGTACCGTCGATATCTGGCTCTGTTGTGGCTTCAGCTGTTTTATCCATCGTTGTGGAAGGGTTAGTTGTAGAGTAAGTTGTTTCAGATGTTGTAGGCTTTTCTGTTGTTACCATCGTTGTCATACTGGTTGTTGTCGCATCGGTGCTTGGCTCTGGTGTTGTTTGAGCTGTTGTTGCCTTTTCTGTCGTAATCATCGTTGTGGAAGGGCTTGTAGTAGAGTCAGTTGTTTTAGATGTAGTTACCTTTTCTTTTGTAACCATGGTTGTCACACTGGTTGTTGCAGCTTCAGTGCTTGGTTCTGGTGTTGTTTCAGATGTTAATGCCTTTTCTGTCGTGGCCATTGTTGTTAAAGGGTTTGCTGTAGAGACAGTTGTCTGCAATGTTGTTGGCTCTTCTGTTGTCACCATCGTTGTGGAAGGGTTTGTTGTAGAGACAGTTGTCTGCAATGATGTTGGCTCTTCTGTTGTCACCATCGTTGTATAGGGGTTTGTTAAAGAGACAGTTGTCTGCAATGTTGTTGGCTTTTCTGTTGTCCTCATCGTTGTCACACTGGTTGTTGCAGCTTCAGTGCTTGGCTCTGGTGTTGTTTCAGATGTTGATGCCTTTTCTGTCGTAACCATCGTTGTGGAAGGGTCTGTTGTAGAAACAGTTGTCTCCAATGTTGTTGGTTCTTCTGTTGTCACCATCGTTGTCACACTGGTTGTTGCAACTTCAGTGCTTGGCTCTGGTGTTGTTTCAGATGTTGTTGCCTTTTCTGTCGTGACCATTGTTGTGGAAGGGTCTGTTGTAGAAACAGTTGTCTCCAATGTTGTTGGTTCTTCTGTTGTCACCATCGTTGTCACACTGGTTGTTGCAACTTCAGTGCTTGGTTCTGGTGTTGTTTCAGATGTTGTTGCCTTTTCTGTCGTGGCCATTGTTGTTAAAGGGTTTGTTGTAGCGACAGTTGTCTCCAGTGTTGTTGGCTCTTCTGTTGTCACCTTCGTTGTGGAAGGGTTTGTTGTAGAGAAAGTTGTCTTCAATGTTGTTGGCTCTTCTGTTGTCACCATCGTTGTCAAACTGGTTGTTGCAGCTTCCGTGCTTGGCTCTGGTGTTGTTTCAGATGTTGTTGCCTTTTCTGTCGTGACCATTGTTGTGAAATGGTTTGTTGTAGAGACAGTTCTCTCCAATGTTGTTGGCTCTTCTGTTGTCACTATCGTTGTGGAAGGGTTTGCTGTAGAGACAGTTGTCTCCAATGTTGTTGGCTCTTCTGTTGTCACCATCGTTGTCACACTGGTTGTTGCAGCTTCAGTGCTTGGTTCTGGTGTTGTTTCAGATGTTGTTGCCTTTTCTGTTGTCACCATTGTTGTGGAAGGGTTTGTTGTAGAGCCAGTTGTCTCCAATGTCGTTGGCTCTTCTGTTGTCTCCATCGTTGTCACACTGGTTGTTGCAGCTTCAGTGCTTGGTTCTGGTGTTGTTTCAGATGTTGTTGCCTTTTCTGTTGTCACCATCGTTGTGGAAGGGTTTGTTGTAGAGATAGTTGTCTGCAATGTTGTTGGTTCTTCTGTTGTCACCATCGTTGTCACACTGGTTGTTGCAGCTTCAGTGCTTGGTTCTGGTGTTGTTTCAGATGTTGTTGCCTTTTCTGTTGTCACCACCGTTGTGGAAGGATCTGTTGTAGAGACAGTTATCTCCAATGTTGTTGGCTCTTCTGTTGTCACTACCGTTGTCACACTGGTTGTTGCAGCTTCCGTGCTTGGCTCTGGTGTAGTTTGAGATGTTGTTGCCTTTTCTGTCGTGACCACTATTGTGGAAGGGTTTGTTGTAGAGACAGTTGTCTGCAATGTTGTTGGCTCTTCTGTTGTCTCCATCGTTGTCACACTGGTTGTTGCAGCTTCAGTGCTTGGTTCTGGTGTTGTTTCAGATGTTGTTGCCTTTTCTGTTGTCACCATTGTTGTGGAAGGGTTTGTTGTAGAGCCAGTTGTCTCCAATGTCGTTGGCTCTTCTGTTGTCACCATCGTTGTGGAAGGGTTTGTTGTAGAGACAGTTGTCTGCAATGTTGTTGGTTCTTCTGTTGTCACCATCGTTGTCACACTGGTTGTTGCAGCTTCAGTGCTTGGCTCTGGTGTTGTTTCAGATGTTGTTGCCTTTTTTGTCGTGGCCATTGTTGTGGAAGGGTCTGTTGTAGAGACAGTTGTCTCCAATGTTGTTGGCTCTTCTGTTGTCACCATCGTTGTCACACTGGTTGTTGCAGGTTTAGTGCTTGGCTCTGGTGTTGTTTCAGATGTTGATGCCTTTTCTGTCGTGACCATTGTTGTTAAAGGGTTTGTTGTAGAGACAGTTGTCTCCAATGTTGTTGGCTCTTCTGTTGTCACCTTCGTTGTGGAAGGGTTTGTTGTAGAGACAGTTGTCTGCAATGTTGTTGGCTCTTCTGTTGTCACCATCGTTGTTACGCTGGTTGTTGCAGCTTCAGTGCTTGGCTCTGGTGTTGTTGCAGATGTTGTTGCCTTTTCTGTCGTGACCATCGTTGTTGAAGGGCTTGTAGTAAAGTCAGTTGTTTGAGATGTTGTTACCTTGTCTGTTGTAGCCACCGTCGTTGAAGGGTTTGTTGTAGAGACAGTTGTCTCAGATGTTGTGTGTATCGCTGTCGTAGAATCTGTGTCAAAAAAGAATTGCCGATACTTTCGTAAGTTATAGTAGAAATATACCCAGGGGGAAGACAGAGACGTATTTGAATTATGTTTTCATCATATAACATTGATCAAATCTTTGACCACATATCCCTCCAAAAAATACATGCTTCGATTTCATGCAATGGCTCAAATTATATTTAACTGGTCAACCAAGCTAATCTTGAGTTTTTCCATATCTTCTTTACGAGCAATTCTTCTTTTACATAGTAATTGTATATTTTGGGACCATGAAACTAACGGGAGTTTGTTGTTTTTTTTGCAGTTTTTCGAGAACGCTTTTTTATAGAAAATTTTGATTAGGTATATCAAAGAGTTATGTACACACTCTTCACGTAACGTCACACGATTACATAAGTAACCGTATCTGATATCTAGATCCAATTGCACAAGAACATTACATCATGCTTAAAATTGACTTCTCTACATTCAGTGCTCGGCTATATCATAACTGTTTTGTCAAGCATTTTGCTAAATGTTATCAACCCAAGGCTATTCTAAAAAAAAAACCCTCTGTTCATAGCACGATGAAAATGGTCTCCATACGCTTTGAACTGGACAGAAGACACGCTTTCGCCAAGTTAGATAATAATGGGATGGAAGACAATTCTACAGACCGTCAATAATTATAAGTATTATACTGTATTTGTAAGATATGTAGAAATATTCTCCTTTATTTGTGGAAATCTGTGTGAAACGTGTTTAGTCCGAGAGTGTACCTGTTGTTGTTGGTGCCAGTGTAGTAGGAGCAACTTCGCAGTAACTGTACACTACATCCACATTTGAGGTCCTGTAGAGCAGAATGTCTAGAACGTCCGTTGTAGGCTCAGTCAGGACGTGTATAAAATAGTCAGAATTGGCGCTGCTGAAGCGTACTGCCATATTGCCGACAACGTATGTACGACGTTGTGTAACCACATTCCCCGATACATCGACTCCGAAGATAAAATCGCCATTATACTGAAGTCCTGTCGAAATGAAAAACAAAAAATACAGCTAAGAGATCGCAAGTATATAGTCTGAAAGGAAAAAAAAACACAACACAATTGGCAGTCTTCATAGGGTCGTATGTTCCGTTTCGTTCGAATTTGTTCATTGCAACTTTATTTTGTCACCTAGCATAATATTTATCAATTAAACGAGGAATTTTCTATCTTTGTGCTTTTGATACTGCACTATTTGCTTTTCTTTGTCCATACTAAAAATATTGTGCTTACCTTTAATAACCATCAAAATCGTTCTGTATGCAGTTGATATTGCTCTCCTCGGTTCTAATATCTATGGTAATGTTTCGTTTAATGTATGCATTGCGTCATGAAAAGAACACTGCTTTGAGTCCTGAAAGGGGTTTACGTCCTTGGCCAAATTATTTATCTCTTATGTCATTCTCCACTAAGGTTGACAAACCGGTTGCCTGGAAATTCTGGTTTCAAAGTATTAGGAGGGCAATTTTAAAGTATTACACTATTACTGAAGATTCTATCATGATAAAATATGACCATTTCATCGTCAATGAAATAAACAAAATGTGTCTATTTAAGAGGCGGGAATGCACGAGGTCATTGAAAATTTATCTTTAGAAATATAACCATAGTCTTTAAGAGTCTGATAAATCTGTAGATTTCCTCGATGTTTAAGTAAAGGATATTCAATTTGGATTGCCCAAGGATGTGTTTTCTTCTCCCTCCATGGATAAACATATCCATTTCGTCTGCCAAAAACAAAATATCGCGTCTTATATGTTTCACCCTGTAGGATTCCAATGATTTGCCACATAATAAAATTTTTTTAACTCTACCTTTATCACTTTACAAAAGACGGTGATACAATATTTTTCAAAATGGGTGTATATATCGGTTGTACATAGAAAACTGGTAATAGGGGAGATTTAGGTATTTCTCCTTTTTCGAAACAAGAGCTGTATTTTCTTATTAACATACAGAATTTAGTGGTATAAAGATACATTTTGAACTCTTGTCAGTTCAATTCTACATTGATCCCATATCAAAGAATATTTTTTTCAAAAACGGCAATATTTGCATTTTTTCTGAATGCTTTCATGCTTTTTATCTAAATTCCCCCAAACTATCATTTATTCCGCATTTCCCCTTATGGCTGAAAATAGCGTTATACATATATTTCTACTGATAACTTTGTCAATATTTTGTAAATCTATATTTACTTTATGTAAGACGGAAAACAAATGAAATGAAAAGAAATGTAAGTGGAAGTATTTTTAATTCACATATTTTCATTTAGTAAAGATTGCCGATAATGATGCTGGATACCCAATGACTCGTTCTCATTATGTAATTGGTACTTATTAACTGTATAGGCAAACAATCTTTAGTCAAGACAGGGAGGTACCTCCCTGGTCAAGAGGAGCACGATAAAAACTTACCAACATAGGAGTTGTCGTACCCCGTCACAGAAACATTTGACGATCCTGCGGGTATCGACAGAATGACGCTCTCTGGAAATCGACCAAAAAATTGAATAGTTTTCTGATTTATGTAGTAAATTTATCTGCTTAGTCTTTGTAAGTATCCTATTATATCAATTACCTTTCGCAGAATCTTTTTTTTTTCCCAAAGCCATTGCGAGTTAAGAGTTAGCACTGGCCTTCCCTCTAAATACGTGTTCCATGGTCTCCGTGATGGAAAAAACCCAGCAACAACAACAACAACGGCAACGACACTTGAATTACCTCTTTCAGAATGCGGGGGAATAATATCATCCTCAACTTACGTCAGTAACATATCGGTGGAATGTGTGCTTTTCATGAAAAATATGAGATTTTTTTTTGAGTTCTCCTGGTATTCATAATTATGTTTTTCATATAAGTTATAATAATTATAGGCGTGAAATGTGTGCTATGACGACGTGAACTTTCTGAATTTCAAATCAATTGGCCGATTTTCATCAAATTTTTACTGATTTGGTCTCTACTGTTGCTACTTTCACTCAATCCACACAGATGGGCCTTTGGCTTCCTGTATTCTAACTACACCGATAAAGGTATTAAGTAGGATATTCGCACGTATATGTGTAATGATCTGGAAATGCTGTGTATTAATTGTCTGATGAAACGATACTCACCGCCACTCGGAGCAGTTGTGATGGCACCATTAAAACAATTGCATGAAGAACTATCTCCCCCGCATACACGACAATCGTCGTAGACGAGAGACGCGTTTCCACTCCCATCACAGCCGAAGTCCTTGTATTCGTGATTATGATAAACGAAAAGAAAGATATGTACACAAATATGTATTATGAATATGCAATAACCAAAATCTCGACACAAATCAAATCAGATTTGTACGGTAACACGTCATAGGGAAAACGGAGTCATTCATAAAACCATCATTAGCCGCAAAACAATCATCAGTGTTATAACAATACGAGCATCTTAGCATTACCTCACACCTGCCACTGACGCATAATTTATTCGTTCGTACGTCTGCCAAGCGATCGTCCCAGCAGAGTGTGCCGTCGCAGAAATCTCCGGGTCGATCGGTGTAGAAATTCCCGCTGGAAAGGCAGTTCAGTGCACAAAGATCATCACCTGTTGGTTTCATTCATAAAAAGAAGAATACGTAGATGAATAGATAAATAAAATTTGATTAAAAAATAAAGTAGTACATTGTATTATACCACTTTGTCATGGGAAATTTTACAAACGATCTGTACGTTTCACTTGCCCTAATGTGGTATTGGCTAGATAGGCTCCTTGCAATCAATTAATATCACAAATTGAATTTACTTTGAAGTCCTTGGCCCTCCACTGCCTGAAAGAAAACAGTGTGTAATACAGGTTGAACACTGTACCCTACAGTGTGTTCGCAGTGTGTTCATAAAGTCGACTATGTGAACACACTGTGGGACCGTGTTTTCTTTCCTGCAGGAAAACCATGTACAAATGGTGACTTGGCTTTCTGTATGCAAATTTTGATATACTTTTAGCTCCCATATCATCTACAATTACTGTCAGCAACATCAGTAGAACGCATCAGTGAAAGTTTGAGGAAAATCGGACAATCGCTGTAAAAGTTATTAATTTTTGAAGTTCTAGTGTTAGAACCGCTGGATGAGGAGTACAAACTGATTCTTGACAGTATCTAAGAGTGTATGCTGCGTCCAAACCCAGGTTGTTGTTAAAGTGTAATTACTTACCAAACGCTGTTTAGAGTCCTGAGTATCATGTGGTCATCATGGATGTGTTGTGTAGGCCTACGTAATACATACTATCTAGCCAAAGGAAACGAGACAATTATGCAGCTCTATTATACCTATGTCCATTGTTCGGTATTAAAAGGAAACATAAACCCAAAGAACGATGTGGATTGAGTGAAAGCAGCAACATTAGTAGAACGCATCAGTGAAAGTTTGAGGAAAATCGGACAATCGCTGTAAAAGTTATTAATTTTTGAAGTTCTGGTGTTAGAACCGCTGGATGAGGAGACTACAAGAGGTTATGATGTCATGTGTGGACAGTAGTGTAAAGAAAATATAAAGGGAATTACACAAGAATTCACTTTTCTAGCATAATGAAAGAGCAGTTGACTAACCGCTTTCAGAAAGCAGGGGGAATGATTGCTACCCTTAACATATGTCAGTATCAAGTTGATGGAATGTGTAGTTTTCATGAAGAAAAAAACAATTGTGGACTTCCACATAATTCCTAGCAGTCTCCTCATCTTGCGGTTCCAACACACACACACAAAAAAAAACATTACTTTTGCATCGATTGTCCGATTTTCCTCAAACTTTTACTGATAATATTATGTTCTACAAATGTTGCTGCTTTCAATCGATCCACATTTCTCTTTGGGTTTTGGTTTTAGTCGGGTTGCTTTATTTGAGATTTTGTGAAGTATATCAGTGGGTGGGGAGCAGAGCATATAATTGGCGATCATAAACACATCAAAGAAGCGAACAACATACATCCATACCTGTAAACGGTATTGTGTAATCCTCCCAAGTGAATAACACACCATTGTGTGCCACCGAATTTGTAGCAGCGCATTGTTCATCACGGAAGGTATCTTGTGACGTCGAACACGGCTAAAGAACGTAAACCCGTAAAGCGACGTGATTACAAATTTTGCTTTTGCTTTTCTTTCTTCTTTTTTATTTTCTTCCTCTTCATCATTTTGCACAGATAAGCTTTAGAAGTTACGAATTGCGAACTACATCCCTTGGTTTCCTTGTACATGTGATATTATTCACCAGGCATTCCATTGCTAACTCTTTTGGAGGAGTCTGCGCCTTTGAATGTTTCTATAACGGATATATGGCGCTATACAAATGTTGTGGATCATCATCATCATCATCATCATTGATTGATTGACTGATTTTATTTCCGCAAAATTAAAAAAAAATATATATGTACATCACTTCTTTTTGAATAATACAAAGACATTTTCACAAAAGTACTTGAAACTGCGGCTGGATAGCCCTACTCAGCTCCGCCCTCATGGTGGAGCTGTTCTACCGAGGGGTCCAGAAGAAAACACACTCGGTATATCTGAAATTAACATGCAAACTTGTATCATCAAAAACTACACTACACAAAATTAAAATAACATCCACTACTACGTTACAGTTATACGAACACTATTACCATGATGGCAATAAACCAGATCAATGAATTTAACAAATATACATCTATGCTTCAATGAAATAGAAGAAGAAAAAGATACATCTACAAATACACTTAAATTGAAAATTTGATACTATTATATAAACACGATCCTCTATAACTAATAGAGGATCGTGTTTATTAAAAAGAAGCGTTTATCTAACGGAAAGGGAGTCTATTTCGTGTTGTTTTCCTTGTGTAAGGCAGGAACAGTCCATGTAATCAATGGGTTAAAACAAGCGGCGAAGCTAGCTATACTACTCGTAATGGACTATCTTTGACGTTGTCTTTATAATCAAGACTCCATTTCGTCCGCTCACAATCGATAGAGTAAGGTTTATCGAGTGTAGGATAAGTAATATGTTCAGCTTTGCCGCAGCTGCTGATGAAGAGTTAACTCTTTCACTTCGTGCAGAATCATGTACAAATGCACCATCGCATTCGTGACTATTCATCACATAGTTTGATGTCACCAACTGCCGTTGTTTCACCAATGAAGTTAAAATCTCTGTTATTTGATATATCCTCGTTAATCATAACGATTTTTGTATACCAGTCGCATAAGAATGAAAGACTGAAATTGGAGCAAGTTATTTCTGTATCAAAGACCTTCCGGGTTTTTATCGGCAATGGGTAATGGCACTCATTTGCTTTTTATTCTTCCAGGTTTAGTGTAATTCAACCAATTTAAAGTTTCAGGTCAACTCATTCACTCTGGCGGGAAAATCCAAGATAGCGGGGACGTTCAATTGCACCCACGAAAGGGATCAATAATGGTAAAGCTAGGCCAAATATGATAACAAGGCCGTGGACTTTATTAGACAGCGGATTTTATGCGTTTGGCCTCGAATACACATTGACATATTTATTATAACATTAGGGGACGATGTTTCATTGAATTAGGTGCACCAGTGTTTACATGTTGTATAGGTGGGCTGGTAGTAATGGCGAAGTCTTCTATGAACACTCGGTAATACGACCACCCTCGGTAAATAAGACTATGAGGTTACATTTAGAGCAGAATGTCTTGTAGCTTCATGCTTCAAGTGCACGTACCTGTTGATTGCACAGTTCATACTCATGGCTGTCCCCGACGCATGGCTCCCCACCCCACTGTGGTGTAGGATTTGTGCAATTACGAACTCGTACACGAACGCCTGTGCCACAGGTACGTGAACACTCGCCGAAGTCGCCGAATTCGGTCCAGCCGCCGTCCACCGCCGGGGCTACATCCAGCGTTGAGTTGACGCACACCCCTCCGATGCACCACTGAGAAACGCAAGAGAATCAATTCAATTCAATTCAATTCAATTCAATTCAATTTAATTTATTGAAAACCATGCAGACGTAGTCTCAGTAGTGAATTAACATGAAGCAGGTGGACATGAGTACCCAAGAAGCAGAGCTTGTGAGATGGACCCATTATAATGGACTTCTCGATCCCAGCTGACTAGCAAGAAACCCACAATACGTAAACATGTAATTATATAAAAAAGGGACAGCCAGCCGAGATCGAGAAGTACATACATAAACAACAATTCACGCGGTAATATACAAAGCTAAAAAATGGCAAGATTTGATATGCAGTGCGACCCAACAGAAAGGAAACTTGATTTATAGATGAGACATCTCCATTGCCTCTCAAGGCTGAAGGAAAATCACACAGTCCATCATGAAGATCACCAGTTATTTTCCTCTTCCGTCACATACATATGTACCAGAAACGATTTTTGAACAACGTAAATACTCTCCATTGCTGTGGTAAAGTACTACAGTTCCTTGGCAAGATAAATGAATGCATGAGTTTCCCTCCTCATCCGACACACTTGTATAACATATATAGGCCTACAATTTTATGTACAGATGTACGAGCATGACGAGGGAAATACATCTTGGAATTAGGTATAAGGGGACAAATGACCAGTTAGCAATCGTTCAGTAGGACTAAGCACGCTACGGTCTCTGTCCTTTTGGGCGTGGTCCTTACGTATTGGGATATTCTCATCCTGCCCCTACCCCTTTATAAGTATGACAACACGAACCCCCAAAGAATAGGGCCTAGCATAACATAATAATGTACATCAGAGCTCTCCTTTCATGTGATCGTGTCTCAATGAACACCAATGTGCACAGAAGCTCAATTTGCAGTCTATTACTTTCGTTCAGAACAGGTTACAGGATTAACTCATATTGGGCTTTGATTTGATTTGATTTGATTTATTAGTTCCTGCATTATCACTGTACATGCACATAGTACTAAATGTCCTTGTGTATTATGCTTTCTTTTAATTACTTCACAGGCGCCCGTCGCAATGATATCAACGATAGACGCTCAGAATATAGTCGTTAAATTTTGGGTGTGTATAAATATTCTAACGTTGTGGAAATATTTAGTATAAGTAATTATCGTCATACAGTTCACGGAGAGGCTTATCAAAATCTGCCGGAGTCAATTTTGGGGACGAGAGAGAGAGAGAGAGAGAGAGAGAGAGAGAAACCAACCAACCAACCAATCAACTCACCAACCAACCAACAAACAACAACAGCAACAACAACAACAACAAAACAACAGACAATCAAACAAAAACAAAACAGCACGTGATTTACTTACCATTTCATTTCCACACGATGTCCCTTCTGCTGTTGTCCCATGCAACCTTGCTGAAAATGGTGAGCTCGGAAACGAACACCACAACTCACTACAGTCAGTCTGTCAATCCAAAACAAGGAAGAAAAATAGACCAGGAGCACAAAGCGGAAAGCATTTTTGCATATCTTTTTATAATGCTTTTTTTGTGTGTCACTGTATGTACCATGTGATTATGAAAAAAAAAAAAACCAACACAGCTTTCTTGTAACAGATTTTCGAGGAGAAACATCTTCCAACATCTCTGGACATGATCAATTACTGTCTAATACTCACATGATGGGTGAATGTGAACTCTATTGGACACGTCTAGAAGAACTGCTGTGTCCGACTGATCAAAAATCTACGTGTTCTTCATTTGATTTACGTCACGAATGACGACAAGTTAACAATAGGTCAAATTAAAACAAATCTAGGTCGAAAGTAATCATCGTAACTGAGTGTTCACAGTGCATCCTACTTCAGAGAGCTATTCATCAACTGCCGACAAAATATTCCAGATTTCTTGTGTAATTTTAGGCCTACATCGTATTGCACCATGATGTAGGAAAGGCCTAGTTAGAAAAAGAAAATAACAGCGAAAGTCTGGACAATTCCAAATCTCTCGATTGCAAATACAGCAAAAGACACAATGCTTCATGGATTGTATTTTCCTCCTAAATTCATTGTTTTGACTATTGAAAAAAAAAACTACTCTACGAAAGAGAACGAAGAAATAAACAAATAAAAACGCTTTATTCTAGAATTTTATATCAAGTGCTTCAACATCAAACTTAAAGATATTGATCGTCATGATGTACATAACTATAATACCAGTATCGTAACATAATCCCAAAATAAATTATACTCTGAGAGGTCAATAGACGTAAAATATCTTGACTCCAAACACTAAATACGGAAGTTAAGCAATGCTTTAAATACAGTGAATTACGATCAAGTGTAATGCAATGTTACAGTGCATTACGAATACGCAATTAATCTTGTCCATGTTCAGCAATTTTTTGAACTTAATCTGATTGTATTTGCCCGTGCTATTGTTCTCGTTGTATAACTGCTGGAGTAAGGTGTCCTTTCTCTTCGAATTGACCTTTTCGTATTGCATCCAGTTGCCTTCGTACTACTTTTGCTCTTTGTTCTCTTTATTACAGAGTGTGAAATAATTTTGAATTATATTTATGTGTTAGCGCAGTTTGTAAAACTTGTCTCCTGAAGTACAAAAGTGAATGTTTTCGTTATGATCCCCTTTCGGTGTGTAAAAAAAAAAAAAAAAAAAAAAAAAAAAAGGAAACAGAAGTACTTCCAAGGAATAAGAGTTGCAAGCTATACAAAAACAAAACAAAAAAAAAAAAACTTCTTTACGTCGATGTAGGGCAATTTGTCAATTTGGCAATTAGTTACAATTAAACCAACTAGACGCAAGAATTTCACTAATTTTAATAGACGATTACTTACAAGGAAGGTATTACTGAAAGCTGTTGTATCCCCTGCAGCAATTTGACATTGTTCATCTGCATCGTAGATGAGACCCGGAAGGTCATCAATGCTTGACAGACTGCTTCCGGGCACGTCGTCCATACACAGCTGAGTGCTGCAAAGCGGATGTGTTTAATAAAGTCCCAAAGTTTAGTGCTTGGATCGCAACCAGAAGTGAGGTAGTTTTGTGGTAGGGATCATGACGATATTGTGACAGGATATGTCATTGAAATCACGCACAAGACTTCATTTTGTGCTAGCTTTATAGTGGAAGTGTTCAACAATGCTCGCACTTAAGAAAGAAAAAAAAAAAACAATCGCCACATGTTCTTATATCCTTCCATAATAACCATTATCAATTTTGTGTATAAATGAAGCTATCAGAAAAAAAAAAGATACAGATAAATCCAACCAGCACAAAACGCTTCATAACAAGTGTAGGTGAATGAGATCTCACAGCCAGCGATGCCCTGAAGCCGTATGTCCCCATAGATAACATTTTTCATGTATTACAGATCGGCTACAGTTATGCTGACCAAGCTCATAAGATTTGAGGGAATGGTTCTATTATGCATAATTATAATTGAAACAGCTTTAACCTTTAATATAATTTTTGATCTTATAAACTTCCCATTACAATCAAATTCATTTTCCGCTGAAGATACCTCTTCTCCACAGGAGAAACACCATAGAGCTCCATCGTACAATCGAACATGGCCTTGTGTAGCTTAATCAAGTGCATCAGTATCAACAAAAATCGTGGGCTTTGCACAGCAGGAATGAGTAATGTAAGGACTACATTATGCATGCCACTTCATGTAGGGTCGATAATATTATTTGGTTGTACGACGTACTTGATGAATATCTTCATATGGTTGGAGCTGCACGAGGACCACTGGAATGATTCAACACCACTGGAGAGCGATGCTGACATGATGTTCACGTTCTCCGCGCAGCCGTAATCGCCGTCGTGCCCTAGGCCTAAGCTGTGAACGAGACGAGACGACCTCACCCGTGATATTTGCCAGGAAACTCGACCAGATACATGTAGCATGTTCACACGCTCAAGCATATTCTGAATAACTGCTATTGTAAGCTTTGGCTTTGATAGAATTCAATTTCTTCATATATCACACATAAAATCAATAACATACTGTTGATTATTCATAGGCTCTACACAGGAAGAGAGAGAGAGAGGGGGGGGGGGAGAAAGCAGAGTGTGTGCGTGTGTGCATGGTGATGTTTTTTTTTTTTTGTGTGTGTTCATTTGTTTTTGTTGTTTTCTGTGAGGACTATATGCTGCTTCGTTCCACATAAGTACATCATGTATTTAGTGTAGATACATTTTTTTTTTTTTGGGGGGGGGGGAAGAAAGTGGTTAATTTACACAGTTTTTGTCCATTTAATTTCAAACAAAAATAAAAATTCTTCGTTTTTTTTTTGCTATTAACATTACTCTCCCAACATTACATTTTTTTTTTGAATTCAAATGCTTGCCAATTGATTTAAATAATTAACTTTAGACGTTGCACACACACACACACACAAATGCAATGATTTCAGATTTGTGATGCCCATTGTTGCCATGTGAATTTGCATAACTTGGACAATGTTCTTATTGACTGTTTATAATTTGTTGATGCTTTTAAAGTACGACGATGGCAAATGTTTCTTTGACAGTTTTTGCAACCCTACAGTGTAGGGTATTAATGACTTGCAAATATGTAGCCCTGCATCACAAAACCAACAAAAAGTCGCCACACATGGAGTTTAGTTAAGAGCAGACCTTAAGCTTTAAAATAATGTATAATTCAATTTAGATGGACTCTCCTAACCCATCCTAATATTGGAAAGAAATAACACACTCTAGAAAGTGTGAACTGAGAAAAGAGATCTAGTCAAGCGCTTAATCTTAACCAAGTCGTGCTAGCTGTGCGACGAATGAAAAAAAAAAAACACCAATGTGTTACCCACCTGAGCAACAACAATGAAGGGATTATCAGTTGATAATAAGCATGCTGTATTAAATCATTCTGTATATGATTAATTTTAACTTTCAAAGCAGTAGCATCATTCTTTCCAAATTTATCGAAGTTGAAAGTGAAGAGTATGGACAGTGTTCTTAAGAAATGTAAGGAGGACTCTAAGAGAAACACATAATCACAGTAATCCACTGAAAAGTGTTCGAGAAAAACTGCTAATAACCTTATATTATATATCTGGCAAGTTATTATGGTGGGTAAAGATAAAACAGAGATAATCACAATTTCCAGACATGCCAACTGTAAATGCGAAACTCACTTATGACCACTTTCGTGCGACATCACAAATCCAGCACTCAGTCCACTGTTCTCAGTGATTTGGCACTTGATATTCAGACTGCACACTGCTTCAACGAACGCCAGACCGAGAAGGCTAAACTGATTCGATGTATGGATGTCTTCCCTGGACATACAGTGAATGATATGAGATAGTAATAATGTTTAAAATCCTGTTTGCTGATTGGTCTATGTGATTCAAATGGTGTCATGTGACCAAAAATAGCATTGTCATGTTAGAGACAAACTGATAACTACAGAAAGTTTTACATGCTGTCACAGTTATTATAATTATGATGATTTAGTGCACTACCATGAATATGAATAATATTATGAATATGAATATTCATGGTACAGTGTATATTCATCGACAGCGTGTGTAAAGTGCTGTCGGTATCAGCCTCATAGACCTTTTTTTTTTTATTATAACGACCACGTCATGTGTATCATACTCCAATAATGCTCTATATCAATTTCAAATTTCCGACAGAGTAGTTTTGTCTTTTATTGCTTTACTAACATTATGCTTCAGTTCAGTTGTGCTTCTTCGTTAAAATCATACAATACCAGCATTCTGTCCTGAATGAGTTTGCAAAATGTTCGTGTTTGTGAGAAGACAGTAAAATTCTTCGTAAAATTTGAAATCACACAAAATCACATTTAATAAAAAGGAACCACCACTCCCTGAATTCAAACGCTCTTAGGGGGATGTGTCGTACGGTGACTCAGTAGGGAAGGCGGCGAACTTTACTCCTGATGTTCCTGGGATTGAGTCCCACGACGGCGGTGGACGTGCTCTCTGTATAAGCAACGGGCTTATCTTCATTGCCTAGGTCATTACGTGGAGATTTAAAGCAGTTTGTGTCGCGGCGGTTTGCTTTGCAGTATGCATTGACTTCTTTAAGTACAGAAATCTTACATTTTAATCACACTTCAGTACAATTCAATTTAGTTTTGCCACTCATCTTAAAACCTCAGAGAAAGCAAACTTACCCACTAAAGAGGATAGCCAAGTCCCAATCGTCCTGATTACTGTCATCATCATAGCTGAGTTGAGCCTGCCACTCGCAAAAGTCATCCAGGGTGCTGTCAGCATCTGCCGTAACGGTGAAGGACACTGTGCTACCTTGCTGGGAAGTCGCCTGTATTAAGAAAGTATTCGCAACGCGACGAGCAAGCTTTTATTATCAAAGATTGAAGTTGATGCATTATTCCATCATAATCTCAGTCTAGCAATGAAGAAAACTTAGTCATGGAAGCAAATGCGCCGTAGAGAGGATGGCAAGTGTGAAAGGGCAGTATCAACAAAAATGGTTTGGGCCTTTTTTCTTTTTAAATAGATATTCTGATGAAATCAAATTCTCAATAGACGTTCACGGAAGACGGCGTCAAGTGCTGTGCCATCATGTATTTCTTAAGTGCCTTGCTTTATCATCGATCACCTAGCGATTCAATTACATCTCACCAGTTTTGTTTTTATTTTGTTCGAAGCAAAAAAGATGAATCCATGACACGTTTTTTTTTTAATCAATTAGGTTTATACACCAATCATAAATTGAACTCAACAATTCCTCATTTCGTTCCAACGAATAAAGGTGTTCTGAGAAAATACTTGAATATATTCCACTACAATATAATCAACTTGGTCTTTTTCTTATTTGGAACAATAAGAATGTTATAAATGCTAGTTAACACCAATCATAATTTTAATTTCATTCAGTTTTTTACTTCATTCCATAGATACATATGTTCTGAGAAAATACTTATGTAATCCACAAAAATAGAATCAACTTCGTCTTTTTCTGACTCATAATATAGTACAATAAGAGTGTGATGTAATATGCTACTCTTGTGACTCAATTCAACCTTATTCTTCAACAGTACAGCAAATGAAAATCCAAAGTTCTTATGTCATGCATTGAAATCCCTTTTCCGAGAAACGAAATAAACAATGTAAACCATCTTTCATGCACTTCTAATGTTAGTTAAAAGAAATGAACATTTTTCGTAGAAATTAATGGAGGGACCTATTGGGAGCAATGCTGGAAAAATTGAATCACATTAAACATCTTTATCAATCGAAAATGATATACAATATAAAGTCTATTTCAGCACCATTTGGTAATCCCTTTCTACAGCATGCCCTTTTTTATTTTTGTTTTTATTTTTAAATCAGATTTAGACTGCCAAGTCTTTGTATTTGAGATTTGTAAAACGACTGGAATCAACTTTTGTATACTCTCTAGCTCTATATTCCTCCCTTTTTTTTTTGACTGAAGTTTTTTTTTTTTAATTTCTTTACATTTTTTCCTTCCTTTAGATCTTGTTTTGGTACTGCATTTATATTTTTGTGTACGTTTTCAAATGGTACAATTATTTCCATGTGTTCTTTGGACAAGAGGTGTTAAAAATAACCAGAAAGCACTCCGATGTACTTCATGTCAGAAATGGGTGCATATATCATGTTCAGGAATCCCCGTGAGTAGATGCAATGATCCCAATGAACAATTCTTAAACTGGGAGTGTAACAGATGTTCATTAAAACAGCTTCCTAATTTCATTGAACTTAACTCGGAAATTGTCCCAGACAGCAATTTATTAGATAAGTCTGCAAACTTTGGTGGAAAGAGAGATCCATCCCTTAGGTATTAACAACTTTCTGAGAAGGGAATTAAGTTTGTTCATTTGAATATAGTTAGCCTCGTGATATATCATGAGGAAATTAAACAAATCATGACTGAGAATGAAATACATGTATTTGCCCTGAAGGAAACTAGACTTGACTGTTCTATTTCAGACACTGAAATCGGTATTCCCAATTATTCTTTAATTCGGAGAGACAGAGACAGAACGTTAATGGAGGCGGTGTCGCAGTCTATGTTCATGAAACTATTCCTTTCACCTTGATTACCCATGATTCACTGGTAAACCTAGAAGCATTGTGCATCAAGATCTGTCTGAAAAATTCCAAACCAATAGTATTTTTGAATTGGTATAGACCTCCAAACTAAAAAAATCGATCTCTTTAATCATTACAAGGATTTTTTTTTTTATTTTGCACGTAGTCTTGATGGCCAACTGGCTGTTATGGGCAACACAAATTGTGATATTATATGCAGAAAACACCCGAAAGAGATGTTAAGGTTTATAATGCAATTAATAGTGTATATTGTTTGCAACAGGTTAATAATGAAATGTATACAAGAGTGACTGAAAGATCAATAACACTTGTTGGTCACATGCTCACGAATTATTCAGACAAAGTGAAATCATAATGGTGTAATTCAGAATGGCATGAGTGATCACTATATCAGTTAAATGGTATGGAAATGTAAACATACATCACAAAGTGAGACGTATGTAACTTTCAGAAAATCAAGAAACGTTGACATGGAAGCTTTCAGGTCGGACTTACGTAAACAAAATTGGAAGAAGGTAGAAGAATTCAGTGATATAAATGATTCAATTGATATATGGGAAAGTATGTTGATGAAGGTTGTTAATAAGGATATGCCTGTTAAGACAAGACGAGTACGAAAAACTCCTTCGCCATGGATAAATAGTACAATTATGTCATTAATGAAACAGAGAGATAAAGTTAAATTAAAGGCAAAACTCAGAAGGGACAATGATTTATGGCAAAGTTATAAACGTCTGAAAAATAGAGTAACAAATGAAATAAGAAAATCAAAACGTAAATATATATCTCAACAATTTTCAAATGCAACAAGTAGAAATGAATCCTGGAAAACACTGCGATCATTAATGGGCAAGAGTAAAGTTGTTGATTGTACATTCCCTCAAGAAAATTCACAGGTTATAGCAAATACATTTAATGATCATTTTGCAAATGTGGTAAGTAGTGTAGACATGCAAAGGAAAAAGAAAAATTCTTTTGCGACATGAAATTCTTTTCACAAATCGCATAGCAGGGAAAGGTCTGATAAACAATTCAATTTTTGTTTTATATCTCAGTTAGATGTTCTGAAGTATGTTAAGTCAACGGAAGCAAAGAAGTCGTTTGGATTAGATGAAATTTCTATGTATATATTGAAAGAGTCAATTTCCGAAATATTACAGCATTTCACTTAAATCATAAATAAATCCATAGCTGAAGGGGTAGTGCCTGATAAATGGATACTCGTAGTAGCTAAAATTGTACCGATACATAAAAAAGGAGATAAGTTGGATTGCAATAATTATAGACCCATTTCTTTATTGTTATGGAGGGAGTTGTTAAAAAGCAGTTACTTGATTATCTAAAATTGCACTCTTTGCTTAGCAGAAACCAGTCAGGTTTCCGTCCCAAGCACTCCACTATTACTGCACTTGCTACCGTCACGGATGACTGGCACCGCTCTATTGATAAAGGTGAATACGTTGGCGCCATCTTTGTTGATCTGCAAAAAGCTTTCGATATGGTTGATCAATTCAATTCAATTCAATTCAATTTATTTCCACAAATCTGATAAAAAGGGTAATTACATTGTACATGGCAGCATACAAAGGACATCATAAAGGCAAAATAAAAAAATATATACAAAACACAGGCGTTATATCAAGAGAAGTGGAGGAATCAACATAGGCTTAAACCAGCCTTTCAAGGTCAATCCCCAAGAAATATACATTACATCAACAAGACAAAACACACATCATAAAAACTTAAACAGAAGACATTACAAAGTACAAAACCTACAAGAGACAAAACAACAAGGCAAGTGAGCATAATGTTAATCCTTATACATAATAATTTGATTAAAAATCATACAAAAGCAGAAAAATTATTGACTTAATAAATGTATTTTATATCTTTTCTTAAATAAATTCAAACTGTTGATACACTTTAAGTCATTTGGCAAGGCATTCCATAAAGAAGGACCAGCATAACATACTGTTCGTCTGGAGTGATTATATCTATAATTTGGGATATACAAATTATAAAATTGCCGAGTATTATATGTATTTCTAACCTGAGTAAAAGTAAAATAATTTCCGAGAAACTTGGGCAAGATATTATTAAGATAAGAATACATAAAAATACAAACAGCAAATGTATTAATATCCTACACTGTTAATAACCTAAGCTTTGTAAAAATGGGCTGTGTATGAGTTAAGGGTTGAGATTTTGTAATAATTCTGATTGCACGTTTTTGAAGAACATGAATACGTTTAAGTAGATAATTGGCACAATTTCCCCAAATAATGTTACAATACAAAATATGAGGTAAAATCATAGTATAATACAAATTTAAAAGAACATTTGAAGGTACTATTCCACTTATTCTGTTGATTGCACCGACAGCTCTAGATATCTTACAGCAGACGTCATCTACGTGATTCTTGCAAGTCAAATGATCATCAAGTATTACTCCTAAGAATCTGGTTGAATGTACAATGGGAATAGTAGTGCCTGCGATACATATATTTACATTTTCCGTATCAATTATTCTATTTTTGGTTCTAAAAATCATACATACAGTCTCATCAACATTCAATTTCAGCTTGTTAGCTAAAAACCATTGGTTTACTTTATTCAATTCAGTGTTTAATATTGCACATGTGTCCCTGAAATTTTTCCCAGAAATAAATAAATTGCTATCATCAGCATATAAAATGGCTTCTAAAATGTTACTAGCATATTGCAAATCATTAATGTACAATATAAAAAGCAAAGGGCCTAAAACTGATCCCTGAGGTACACCAACATTAATAGACTGTATGGGAGAGGAATGTCCATTTACACAAACATACTGCATACGATTCTGAAGATAGCTCTTAAACCAGTCTAAGGTTATCCCTCTGATGCCATAGTACTGTAATTTATCTAAAAGAATGTTGTGACTGATACAATCAAAAGCCTTTGATAGGTTTAAAAACATACCTATTACATATTCCTTTCTCTCAAATGCATGAGCAACTTTGTCACAAAAGTCAAGTAATGCCATATATGTTGAATACCCTGGTCTGAATCCAAATTGTTTTGCATATAATATATTTTTATAACATAGGTATGACATCAATCGCTTGTGAACAAGCTTTTCAAATAACTTAGAAAACACAGATAAGATAGAAATAGGCCTATAGTTTGATGGGATAGAAGTGTTACCTCTTTTATGGACAGGAACAACTTTGGCAATCTTTAACGAACGTGGGAAGACACCTTGTTCGAAAGAAAGATTAAAAATACTACACAGAGGAGTGGTAAGATGATGGATAGATTTCCTTATAACTTCAGAATCAATATCATCATAACCAGGGCTTTTGTTTGGTTTGAACTCATTAAGAATTTTACTTGGTTGTATGGGTCTTAGGAAAAAAAGAATCTAAGCAAGTTCTCTTGGGTAAGAAATCATGAAAAGAATTTGCAGCAGGAGGCAAGTTATCTACAATGTCAGAGCCAATTGACCTGAAATAATCATTACAAAAATTAATAACTTCCTGTGGGTCTGTTATATCAACATTATTGTGTTTGAGATCAAAATATTGCACTTTATCCTTGGTTTTATTCAGAATATCATTTATAACATGCCATGTTCCTTTGATGTTGTTTTGTACTTTCAGAAAACGACTATGGTAATAATGTTGCTTTTCACGACGTATTGCACTAGATACTATATTTCTATATTGCGTATAAACACATTTTCTATAATCAGTAGGGTTCTTTATATACTTTCGATACAAAATATATTTTTTCTTACACATCTTTCTTAATTCCTTCGTAAACCATGGATCAATATCAGCTTTTTTACATCGTACTTCTTTCAGAGGAAAACATTATATGCGGTTGTCACCTTGTCAATAAAAATCTGAAATCTATCATCAACATCAATGCTCCTATAAACATCATTCCAGTCGAAGGACCCAAATAATCTTTGAAATTCACGAATACTCTCATCATTTATAAATCTCGTATAACATTTGGATTGAGAACAATTATACTTTTCAAACCTGACAACTGTAAATACGCGTAAATGATCACTAACATCATTTACCAAAACTCCAGATTTCAATACATTTACAATATCATTTGTGAAGATGTTATCAATGAGAGTTGCAGATTTTTGTGTTATCCTGGTGGGATTTAGAATAAGTGGTGTAAAAGAGAATGATGTTACCAAATCAATAAAACTATTAAAGCCCAAACAAAGTTCTGGTACGCCTACAAAAGTTGTCAAATTTTGCTCCAAAATGTGAACGTATGCCTAGGAAATATGCGGAATTACGCTGTAATAACAAGATATTCGATGGGTAACGACGAAAATGGGAAATATTAACTAAAAACGTTCAGTCTCAGAACTTACCCGAACGGGGTCAGGCTAGACTCGGACTCGGGGATAACTCGACCTCGCTTTGCTTGACGGCGGGATGAGTTGTATTGGTTGTCCCTCTGGATTGTACAGTGTGGTATGCATAAATATGGGAGCGGCCTGTATAAACTACATTGTAGCGTTCTGGCTACTCGCAGTAATGATCCGAGTTGTTACAACGCACGCATCAAAAACCTCTTTGGCGCGCATGCAAAATTAGTGTGCGCCTCTCCCACCTCTAAAAATAATCAAAAGACGCTTGATAAACAACAACAAAAACTTCAAAGACCGCGCGTCTCAGCAACTGAGGTGATGGACCGCGCGCTGTCCATTTGTTTTGTACAGGATTAGCACGCACTTTCCTGTCTGCTCAGTAAGGCCTCGTTTGCTACCCACCCGTAGTATTTATAGAGTACTGATGAACATGGCGATCACGAACTGTGTGTAAATTGTCTGAAATAGGGTCGAGTTTTCCCTGAGACCGAGTTAGTCTGGAGCCTTCTGGAATAAAAGTCGGTCTACCGACTTTTATTTTTCTCAAAATACTCCAAAACGACTCATCATTCCGGCAAACCGCGTCATCCAGGTAAGTTTCTTTGTAGACTCTTTCGATATATTGCAAGCAAATATGAAATGGTGCCAGACGGGTTCTCAAGCCCTTACCAGAACTTTGTTTTCACTTTAACATGTGGATTAGAAATCGTTGCTAAAAGATCAATATTAAAATCCCCAATGAGAAAACATTGTATATTTTCTCTAGATATTGCACTGAGTGATTTTTCTAAAACAGGCAAAAACTCATTCATAGTTTGACCGGGAGGCCTGTACACAATGGCAAGAATTATGTTATTTGATTTGGAATATATTTCAATGAAAATTGATTCTATGAAAGAATTAAAAACATCTAAATCATTCCTTCGCTTATATCTCATAACATTTTTGATCAAACAACCAACACCTCCTCCACGTTTACTTGTCCTACCACATCCAACAAAAGCATACCCTGGCATATTGATTGATTCATGTGTAGAAAGCCAGGTTTCTGTCAGAGCTATACATGAAAGTTGGCAAGAAATATCGGCAATCACACTGCGAAAACTGTCAAAATTTTTCTTAATACTCCTACAATTAAAGTGAACCAGAGAAAAAATGCTTGTATTTTCATAATTGCTACAATTCATTACATCACTGAAGTCCTGTGGTAAGATATAATCAACATGACCAATATTCACCTCATCAAAAGAGAAACTATCATCTGCTTGGAAACATGAATTACAAATTGAGTTAGAAGCCTTTAACACTTGCCTACGACATACACTACATAACTTAGAACCTGGAAACATATAGAAAAAAAAATGACACAAAACACAACAAAATTATCTCACAATATAAAGAATAACATCCCAAAACACTTGCTAGGATATGTATACAGAAAAGGGACCAGAATACATTGCACCTGGAGATCAGTTAGCCAATGGCTGTAAGTAATAGTGCTATACAGAGTGGATGTGGCACTCACATCATGTAAACCAGTTTACATTTCATATCATGAATCTCGCACATGTGTTTTTTTTTTTTCTACAAATGATCTAAATCTCTTCTTGAGTGAACTATCTTTTTGACTGGGGTACCATTGTGAGTGTTGACTGAGACGAAGATCCTGCCGTCCATACTCCATGCATGAGTGAGCTTGCTGTTTGGCTTGCGGATCATAGTGAAAGCATCCCACAACAATGCTTGATTGCTGTCAGTTAGGTCCTCGTGTATGGATATTCCACTTTTCTTTTCCTTCAGTTTCTTCTTGTTCTTTAGCAGGGTCTGACGATACTGGTAGGATGTCAACTTGACAATGATGGCTCTTGGCTTGGGACGAGTACCCTCAGGAGGAGGGTTCCTTCTTCGAACTCGATGGCTCCTGTCGATGGCACTTGAAGGGAGATCTACATCCAGCATTTCCTTCGATATGCGACGTATTGTTCACCTGATCCTTCTATCTAAACTTGAAAATATGGGGGTTACTGGCATAGAATTGGAGTGGTTCGAATAAGGACCTCAATCAATAATACCCTTTCGGATGAAAGGTTATTAGTCAGAGGAGTGCCACAAGGATCCTTGTTAGGTCCGTTGTTGTTTAGTATTACCAATGATATCAAATCGTTTGGGTTTTTTTTTCTGACTGCAGGGCCGATTTATACGCCGATGACACGGTCATCTATTACTGACATAAAAACCCGAAAGTTGTGAAAAATATTTAGCAAAAAGAGTTTATTTGTATGGAAACATGGATGGCTGACAAGAATTTAAAAATTAATTTTGATGAAACTGTTTGTTATTTGGCGCAAATAATATGTTAAAAAAGCAAGAGTATTTGAATGTTAAACTTAGGGGTTAACAATTACTTTAGGTGAATAGTTTTAAATATCTGGGAATCATTGTAGATGATAAATTACTGTGGGACGTTCACATCGAACAACTATGTAACAAGTTAAGTAAAATGATTTGTTATATGGGTCGTTTGAGACAATTTGTTAATATGACTGAATTGAAATTGATATATAATTCTATTGTGTTACCTCATTTTGATTACGGTGATGTAGTATGGCAATCCGTCAACGGTAACTCTCTTTCCCAACTTAAGAAGAGCCGGGAGATTTTGAAAGTTAACCCGTATTCCCATATTACTACCAGTGATATTCATTATACCCCATAGCTTAGGGTGAAATACAGTAACCAAAAGAGAAACAATTCATCTGCTTTCATTCATGTATAAGATTATGAATGACATGGCCCCCGAATATATGAAAGATATGTTTAAGTACAAAACATCACCATACTCTCTCCGTAATCAAAACGATGTACAGTTACCACAGCCTAAAACTAATTATTGTAAGAGATCATTCTCATACAGAGCTGCAGCAGCGTATAATAACATACCTAATGATTTACGTCAACTTTCCTCTTTACCCGTTTTTAAGTTCAATTTAGACAGAACCGGAATCCTTTCTCCTTGATTTTTTTAATGCTCCAAACCTATAAACAATATGTTACAGTAATATTATAATAATACCATATTATTAGGTGATCCGAGTATCCTCTCGGATCACCTTCTGTATCTGTACTGATTCTTTGTTCTTCTTCTTCTTTTTCTTCTTCTTTCTCCGCAAAAATTGTGTATCGCTAATCTCGGAAAGTCCTCTTCCTATCAATATCAAAATTATACCATACATGTATCATGTCCCAAAGACGATCCTTCTAATAAAATCATAGTGATTAGTCGACCATGACGTCACTATGACGTCATTATATGAAAACACATTCTCAATCATATCTCTTTAATGGAATGAAAATTTTCAATGAAATTTACGTCACATATATTTCAAGTCAAGTGCATTCTACTCATATAATCAAAATTCATATTTTCTCTTAAAACGTGCGCGTACGCGCGCGTTGAAATATTTGTATGCTCAAATTGAGCTCAAATTTTTTTTTGCACACGTTTCAGACCAATTGGAGCATTTTTTTAAAAATTGAAAAAATTGGACGGACGCGTACGCGCGCGCATATATACGCACGTACAGCTCTTATGCAATAGAAAATTCCCATTTTTTTACATCTATCGGATGCCTGAAATGTCACGGAATATTTCTACCAAGTTTCAAGTCAATCCGACTCAATATGACGTCACACGGGCCCGTCAAAGTTGAAATTCCGCGCGCGCGTCAATGGCGATATACAGTGCAACAATGCAAAAAACCGCCAATTTTTAATCCGATTTTACTCGTCAGGATGGACGATGACCCCCCATTTTTTTTACATATTCTGAAAGCTGATGAGTTGTACATGTCATTTCATGGATTGGCAATGCTGTAAAAATGATGAAAAGATATCAAATTTCTTAATAAAATAAAAAAGTAAATTTTCAAAATGACGTCATCGAATTTTAAGTTTACTCAAGCATATCTCACTTATTCTTTTGTTGATTTTCATCCAAGTTTCAATATGTTGTAGCTTATTAAATGGTCTTTCAGTCATATAATAACAACATTTTGATTGGATGACGGCATCACCTCGTGAAAAGGGATTAAAAGTAACCTTGTCAAATTTGACCAGTTTACGTGTTATCTCTACGGGAGAGCAGTTTTTCTGGAAATGAAAACTGACATGACTATCTTTATCGAGCACTAGCTCACTTATGCTTCGGTAAATTTCTCCCAGATTTTAGTATGTTGTAGCTGAGACTTTGGGCTATCGTAAGTGTGCCCTTTGTTTTTTCATACGGAGTCGGCATCACGTCCAAAAACTTGGTTGAAATTAAAGCTTATCTTCGATGTATTGAAATATGTCTTTGTTTCTGCAACTTTCTTTGCAATAACTCAAGAAAAACATACCCTATCACCACCATAATTTGTACATGTTTAGTTCATGTCTCGTACATCATTTAACAAAATAACAACTACTTGATCAGACACCATCTTGGGTATGTAAATTAGGGTCAAAGGTCATAAATGTTTTATCCTGTATCTTAGTGAATACATGTCCTATCTTTACCATATTTTGCACACGTAAAGACCATGTTACAAGGATCATTTCACAAAATAACAACTTTTGGCTCAGATGCCATCTTGTCTGTGCAAAGTGGGGTCAAATGTCATATGTACTTCATTCTGTATCTTCGTTATAGTGTATACCGAATTTGGTACCAAAGATGGCAGACCTGACTCTCTTTTCTAAATGAGAATCCAAATATCACACGGCCAATGTCTCTAAACAAGGATGAAACCTATATGGTCACGCCTATTGCGATCAGGACTCGAATCATTGATTAAAAAAAAAATCGGATCACCTAATTTGTCAGTCTTGACAAATTCCGAGTCTAGTTACGGTATATATGTAGTCACAATGTAGTAATGTATGTACCGTTCTATTTGTGTTTGTGTTATATGTTATTCTATTATCAGCCTCTGATTGTGTGAAATTTATGTGAACAGGGCCCCATGGAAGACCAGAAGTGACTATCATCATGATCATTGTCACTACTGAAAATGGGCTACCCTCCGTATGTTTTTCTTATCTTGACCTTTATGTATGGAATATGTTGATTTTAAGTACGGAAATAGAACAAACAAAATTCACGTGATCTTTTTGAAAGCAAATAATTTCGATTTGTTTGCTCAAAAAAAATTAATAGCTTCCTCCTCCTGTGGATCAAAGCATTATTGTTCATTATAAAGCAACCATCATGTAAATTATCCCCATGTAATACCCCCATTCCACAGAGATTTTTCTCTCGTCGGTCACTCATCGAAAGCAAAGTTTGTAGATTCCGGCCACCCACCGAAGTGTATCGGATCGCAGTCCGATGAATCCGACTTGTATTGGTCGACTATCAGGTCTGTATCATACATGTCTGGCGGTGATCCGATAAGGCAAGATCGTCCGATGAGGATGACGCGCGACATGCCTGACACTCACCAGATAGTCGACCGACCAAGTCGGATTCATGAGGCTACAATTGGATCACTTAGGTGGGTGGCCGAAAGTAATATTCCCTTTCGTTTCCGATGAGTGATCGATGAGAGAAAATCTCTTTGGAATGGGGGTACTGTTGCATGTGACACGTTTGAAAGAGAACAGTTTAGAAGAAAAGTATTTCTTGTAAAACTAACTTGTATAAATGTATTATTGAACAGTAACGGGTAGAGAGAGAGAGAGAGAGAGAGATGGAAAACGAGAAAGAGAATGGAGGAGAGAGTACACAACAAGCTGGGACCCTACCGTTGGAGTGTTAGTGGTGGCTATCATAAATCGCACCACTGAAATCCGTAGATCAATGTCCAAGCTTGGGTCACTAAATCTGCGACTCATCTGCGAACAAAGACAAAAGAGAATTGTGGAAATGAGCACTACTTGCCACTGAAAGAATGCTATTAAACAGAGAAATGGACACTGCTCATAGCAGTTCATACATGTGATCAGTGTACAAAAAGTAAAATCAACGAGTTAGAATTATACATGTACCGATGTAAGACCGTCCTTTGGATGCTATAATTATTGTGTTACTGACTGAAGTCCCGAGTTCGAATCCTACAAAGTTTCAACCCCATTTTATCCGATCAAATGTATTTATACCCATCCCTCTCAACCCGAGTGTTAAACTGGCAACCTGACGATGATAGGGGTGTAATGATAACGAGGCCTTCCTGCTGACCCATATCAATATTGAATGGTCTGCCCGTGTATATATATATATAAACTATATTGGTATTTTGCGTGTGTGTGTGTGTGTCTGAATAGGACAACACCTGTTAAGTATGCATAAGGATGATTTACCTTTTAATAGAAATAGTTCAGACAATAAATAACACACCCAGTGTAAGAATAGTCACGTATAGGACTGCCTGTTAGTCCTGTATACCCACGTCACCGGAATGTATAGTGACTGGCTAACAAATGAGAAATATTTGTGTATTATTGCGTTAATGCGCAGTATTGGCACATCACTGAAAAGCTATGGTGACCACGAGATTTCTGTGTATTTGGCAAGTTTATGGGTCAGTGGTTTCAACCATCACAACAGGATTTTCACATTTCCAGTGCGACTCTGACTTACAAACAAAAAGGAAAAAAAGGGAAACATCACCCTAATATTTTGTTGCGCTGTAAAAAAAAAGAAAAAAAATGGATTAGTAGATCAGTGAAAAAACAAGGAAAAAATCCCGATGAAATAAAAAATGAAAATGAATTGTAAGCCTTAGTATAGAGAGAGAGGCGAATTTGCCACTTGTGTGATGTAGACGTTGAGCACTTCTTCAATTGCTTTTACACAATTTTCTACATAATTTCTTAGAACAAAATTTCACTAGGACCCCGTTTACAGTGCAGGGCTGGGCCGAGCCCGGGCTGAGCCCAGGCTGAGCCGAGCCTCAATTGCGGTACTCGGCCTGTAATTCTGTGCGTTTACAGTGGAGGGCTCGGCCCGGGCTTTTAGTTCAAACCTTTCAATATTTTGTCGTAGTGGAGCTCTGCTTGTAAACAAACGATTATATTGTGGGAGCGTGCCAGTCAGAAGTTGGTACCGCATTTGGCCCAGTTTGCGTTTGCAGTGAGAAAAGGCGAGGCCGAGCCGGGGCTGAGCCCGGGCCGAGACTACCTCTGGAGCTTGGCCAAATACGCGGCCGTTTTTGCTACCGCATCTGGCCTTTTGAGCGTTTACAGTGAAATGAAGGCCGGGATGAGCCTGGGCTTTTCACTCACTGTAAACGTGGTTCAATTTTCGTTTTTTATCACCAGACAGAATTTCGCTAGATCTGTTTATGTTAAGTAATATGAGTAATTATAATATATACGTGCCTCCAGATAGCTTCTAAAATAGTGCTAAAAAATACCGATTAACATTAGGGTTAGTGAAATTTTGTGCAAGAGAGAGAGAGAGAGAATCGTTCAACGTTTCGATCAAAAAGAGTGGCCAATTGTCTTATTTTCTAATTTATAATTCTTTGTTCTGTCCAATTTTCCCCCAGGTTTTAACTAAATTACTTCTATTTACACACAAAGCAACATATTATGAGAATGGAATTTCCCTTTAAAAACTTTAAATAAACACTTAGTAGCTCTATATACTTTCTTGTTGTTCAATTCCATTTCCAGTTTGAATCCAAGCCCCTTCATCAATTTCAGAAGTACTTAAAGGGATAAGCAACAAACAGTAAATACTGTATCCTTCTAAAAGACCTCTCCTCTCAAGTCACTGTACATTGTATAAACAAAGGGAAGTTGGACAGTGGTTATCCCCCCATATCTCTGATTAACAATAAAATAAAGGAATAATTTACCAATTGCAGATGAAACAAGAACCCTGTATAAGTGCTTTGAAATATTTCTAAAATGTGAGTTAGGGATAGAAACAACCACTGTAAAAATTTTCATCCGTATTATGGATGTTAAGTATTGTTAAATACACAAAATGTGACCAATAGTTTCCAGACTAAACCGTCTGTAGTTACTGTGTATTGAGAAAAATATTGATATCTCTTACATCTTACGTTTTATTGTGGAAATTTATATGGTAGGATGTTTTGTGATACAACAGACCTGCACATATTTATCAAATGTGATATATTGATTTTTTTTTTTAATCACTGCTACCAAAGGTAAACTGGACCTTTAGGTTTGTCAGTCACAAAAATTGTAAACTACGTAAACAATTCAATGGTGGTCAAATGAATGTGGAAACCTCCCCAAGTGTATAAAAGTTTTCAAAATTACAAAGTCCAAATGCTGTCAAGACTATATCATTGTGTCTATTGACAATTATTATCCCCGTGATAGCAAAGAGATTCCGAGATATTCTAACAACGAAGTTTATTGGGAAACTTTAGTAATGCCGTTTTCTCACAAATATTCATCCTCCGTTTTTTTTTTTCAGCAATTTCATTTGTACACTTGATAAAACACGCTGGTAGCATGTAAGACCGTGCAGCTCATTCTTTTAGTTTAATGAACATTCTTAAACGATGCATTTTCTGTTCAATTTCGATCTCTAAATTCCAAATGAATTTTTAACTTAAAATCATTAAGAGCAATAGTGATGAACGGAAGAAGAATACAAAGTCTAGACAACACAAAAACATCGTTAGATTTTAGTTCCAAAATGTCTCTGATATATTTCAAAATAACCTCAGAACATCCTGACACGAATACATAAAAGCGCCTTTAATCTGTTACTTTTGTAAGCATACAAATACTGACACGCGAGGATTAAGTGACAGTAATCACTACTTTCAACAAGGACAGACAAAATACACACACAAACAAAACAGAAGTTTCATGGAAATCTTACGTGAAATCAGAAGGGTTACTGCAAAAATATAATTTTCAGTCATTCTTTTAAAACTTGTGTCTACTCCTCATTTAAGAGGCCATCATTGCAGAATATTTAGCATCTACAAAAAATGTGATTATCAAAAATAATCCTTTACCTTTCCAAACATGACCATTGAATTAGGATGTATTCATTACTTCTTCTTTTTTTTTTCGACACAAGTAAGTGGGAGATTTGTGAGGCCATTGCATTATTTTGCATCTCATCACAATTGCATATTTGATTTCGACAATAATGGATGCGTTTGAAAAAAGGTTTGAAACTATTTTTTTCTTTTTATAAAAGTCAAATTTTGATGGAACTTCTACCGGTCTGTCCACATTTTGATCTAACTCTCATAAAAGAGAGTCATCTTTAAAGGTAACGTCATCAGAAAGTAATTCTTACGATGTTCAGGACGGTCATTGCATAGCCTTCAGTCTCATCTCCGAATTCCTGGTAGACCAAGCTGTCTGCAAGGTAGAAGATCTCAATATACTTTTTGCCGAGGTACGGGCCATCGTAGATTGTCTCGCTTCCAGATGCAGTGTCGTCACCGCCACCGGTATTACCATCAATATATCCTAAAACCGAGTGATTATATAGGGAGCAAATGTAATTTGATTAAGAATTACCATGCAAAATAACCTCTCACTGGTCGCTAAACAAGACAGAGTGATAAAAGCAGCTCTTACAAGATCCACGAAAAAGGACTTTTCTTCGTATCCAAAAGCGTATGATTTTCATGAGTGATGACTGTGGTGGTGGTGGTGGTGGTGGTGGAGGTATTGGGTTGGGGGTGGGGGTTAGTTTGCAGGCACAAACCCTTGTTGGTCGTAAAGGAGTCTGCGCCAAGACTACTATATGCACCACTTCAGCACTGTCCCATAGGCCCTGTGTTGTAGCTTCTCCCTTGTTGGGAGAGGCTGCAGTGCAGTGGTGCGTGTATTAGTCTTGGCACATGCAGACTCCTAATACGACCAACAAGGGTTTGTGCCTGCAAACTAGGTGGGGGTGGGGCTGCACCCTTTCAATTCTCCCGCCAATTGTTAACGGTACTAGCCCACATTTGCAAACCCACGAAAATCAAAACTGCATAAAACAGGTCCAATATGACTTCAAGCACAAGTTATAACAGTAACTTACCTCACCTGTAGCTCTTTGTCTATACCATTCGATAAAAGAGAGAAAATCATCGTTTTAAAATCAATTTTCAAACCGGGTCAACCCGACCCAAAATCGAATTACGAGCGCGGGCTATAGCTACGTACATTGTACATGTAACACGTACGTGGACCGGAGCTATCGAGCGTTATACGCATGCATACGGATTACGGTGCATTTTCATTTATTTTTATGAAAGTAATGGACTAATTGGAACGAAATTTTGCACAGGTGTTACTGCAATCATACCCAAACTCCATGCTAACTATGAGACCAATTGCTTCAGGTTTACAAATGTGGGCTAGTACCTTTAACTGATTTTCATACATTATATAAGGCACTGATGTTTGTGGCATCCAAGAGCGATAGGGTATTTTAAAAGACTACCACTAGCACAACCAAAGATTTCTTTAAAATAATGACAAACACTACATGCTTAATTTGTGCATTTAACCATATTGTTAATATAATACGCATTATTCTTACTTCCCAAGAGCGTGGTGATTGAGTCGTATCACAGCTTAAAGAATTCATTTTGCATAGTACACTTGTTCTGCCGCCGTTGACTGGCGAAATCTAATTTCAGTCAGTGGGATTGATATTTGCTATTGTGACGTAAAACCTAGAATCCCATTGTCATTATGGCACAATAGTCTCGGCGCTTCATCGAAATAGAATCTTCAACTGCCTTTTGAAGCATGACCGATTTGTTCGTGAGATGTGCTGCCTCAGATTTTTTTTTTCTCAATTCCCTCAGCTTTAGTCGTTTCTGAATTTTATGGGTATGTGATGGGGCATTGTTTTCACAATTACTCATTGCTTTGTAATTGTAAGATATAAATAATAAATGTTTTAACATCATATAAAATGAAACAACGAGAATGCAATGCATAATGCATTTTCAGCTTCCAACAACTTTTCATTGCACCAAATTTTCAACGCGTGACTCGTGTTCTTCAGGCTTCCGTCAAGACGTGCTTGTGTTCTTCCCCTTTAGACTTGTTTTCCATATTTTTCATTGCCCTCTCCTTTAGCTTCACAGCGTGTAACTGTGCACACTGAAAGGGGGTATTTCGCATACAGAAAACCCGCAGATTAATGGTCGAAATAAGAATAGAGTATACAAAGGGCTGGTTATGGAACGTCAACAACTCCACTCCACGTAATACACGCACACAGAGCTTCGTTATACAGGATGGCCCTGGTAATCTTTGCATCAACGTAGAAGTGCGACCGAGCGAGCCTTTAGCTTTACCGCAATGAGTCGACAAAAATAGTGTGATTTTAGTGAGCGTCAAAGTCAGAGTTTGCTTCAGTGAACGTACGCTTCTCAAATTATATTATTCAAATTCATGAAATTCTTCCGTCGAGATGTTTTCATTGCAACTGATTGACAAATTGCCCTACATCGACGTAAATAAGCACAGAATTGATCAGTGTTTTAGCAGTAGTCATGATAAAAAAAAAAGATATTTACGTCGATGTAGGGCAATTTATCAATCAGTTGCAATGAAAACATCTCGACGGAAGAATTTCATGAATTTGAATAATAAAGCAGTACCCGCTGCATGCTATAAGGATTAGAACCAACACTTGCTATCGGGCGAAAGCTCGGTGGTCTAGTGGAGATGACGCCTGTTCGGTGATCAGGAGGTCGTAGGTTCGAATCCTGCTCGAGTATGTACGCCCATGATTTTTTATCATGACTACTACTCAAACACTGATCAATTCAGTGCTTATTTACGTCGATGTAGGGCAATTTGTCAATCAGTTGCAATGAAAACATCTCGACGGAAGAATTTCATGAATTTGAATAATAAAACAGTACCCGCTGCATGCTATAAGGATTAGAACACACACTTGCTGTCGGGCGAAAGCTCGGTGGTCTAGTGGAGATGACGCCTGTCCGGTGATCAGGAGGTCGTTGGTTCGAATCCTGCTCGAGTATGTACGCCCATGATTTTTTATCATGATTACTACTAAAACACTGATCAATTCAGTGGTTATTTACGTCGATGTAGGCAATTTGTCAATCAAGTTGCAATGAAAACATCTCGACGGAAGAATTTCATGAATTTGGACAAAATTTAAGCATTCCTTACTTGTGTCATTCTCAACCTTTTCTGTTAGTTTCATCCAAATCCGTCAATTGTATTTTGAGTTATTTTGCACACGGACAAACAAACCAACAAACCAACTGTAACGAAAACATAACCTCCTCCCTTGACGGAAGTAATAATGGTGTAAGATGATCAATCCGTTTTCTTTTGTGCCAGTAACGACATATATTATTCTGCACGTCTGTCGTAAAAGCAAGCTGGCTGTCGAATTCGTTCTTTATCGTTGGAACTTATCTTATCTGTTAACAAGGCGATGCGGGTCAGTTCAAGGATGACTTCACTCATTTCGTTTAGATTTTTATGAGAGCCCGTGCCGGTTACGTTCTGATGTAAAACAAAAATGTGGTCTATATCTACAATTTCTACATGTGATCATGGAAGGAGTACTTCCCAGAGGTCACAGAACTGTCACAATTTATAAATCGCTTGAATCATCTTCAGAATACCTCCTCTTTGACTATCGCACTGTAATTCATCAGGCAATGTAAATAATCTTCCGCAAGATGCTCTAATTGTCACACGACATCTTGACGAGCCAATGGTTGACGCACCAATAACGCATTAATAATACGAATTTCAAGCACGAAACAACTTTAGGAGAGTGCCCACCACAATAGCGACGTCGCCACTGTCTACTGATCCGTTATGTCTTCGACAGCAGCCCCACAATCATAATCTTGAGGATACACATCTTTCAATTATATAACTAGTCATAAAATCCATAAAGAGTGGAAGAAAACACTGGTTTGACATGATGGGAACACGAATGTGTTTATTCACTCTGATGTAGGACGTGACAATAGAAAATCGAGACAAAACAGTGAGGGGTGGGATTATAGCCCAGCAATTCGTCTCAAACAATATGATACTAACAATGACAGAATGAGTTCGTCAGTATTCTCCTCATTACTTGCCATCAAAGTAAATGAGAAAGTCTTCCTGGATCCATTTTGGTGATAAATCACTTTACCGGACGATTTAACATTATTAGGTTGACTTTGGAGAATACATTATTGACATTTCTCCATGGGAAACTTTTTTTCTTCATTTTTAAAAGAATCTCAGATGATGGATACATTTTCCGTTTAAAAAAAAAAAAAAAATATATATATATATATATATATATATATATATATATATTGTGTACACGCACACTTACACGTACTCCATCACACAGATGCATGTGTTTTCGTGATATGGTTCCATAAGGAACAAAGTCAAGAAAAAAAAAGCAATATTTTTAATTGGATTCTGGAAGGATATATCAGCTTTGAAATGATGAATTACGAAAAATTGGATTGGGTACCAAAATGATGATTTATATTATTTTTTTTTCTTTCAGTTAAAAGAGTCTTATGAAGTGCAGTGAGTCACGCAATATTGTGGATCGAACAAAATGCAATCTGACTGTTGAAGCTTAAAATCAACGTACTGATATACGGAATTGTATTCGTGATTTAGCCTCGTGATCTAGTACTATCACACAACTGACTGATTCTAAAGCTTCTGTAGCTTTTTCATGAACACTTCCACAGTGTTCATGGGTAGGAAACGGAAGACACATTTTGATACAAAAAAAAAAGAAAGAAATGAGTATAAAAATATGCAAACTATTACTGTCCTATACGTTCAATGCTTTCAATTTTTTAAATTTCATACATTCATACAATAATAAGTCATTGATACAATTAGTGTCAGTAATATTACACATGCACAAAATTGCATCAGTAGGCGAGCAATCTGTTCCCAATTTAATTCATATCATTCATAATAAGTCAGTTTTGTAATAGTTCAAATAACCACAAGAGCAATGAGGGATGGTCACCGTACTGGGGCTCTCCATATCTCATGATATGGTGAGGAAACCAGTCTAGCAATCCTGAGGACTCAGTCCCGATAGACAGTCATTTTCTTTGTTCATTTCTATTCATTTTTATTCATGTCATTTTCTCTGGTAAGTTTCAATACATGTTACAATTCATTACTTTTTGAATTACATAGTAGTTATAACTATGTCAGAACTCCCCGACCCTGAAATCAGTCAATATTCTGGGCTTCGGGAAAATCCAAATTTGCTTTTTTCTTGCGATTTGTGATGCAGAGTCGCATGTACGCATACTCTGCATATCATATTATCACCTACATATCATGGATCGAAAAAAAAAATAATTGTGGGATATGCACATCATTACCTACCATTATATGTTTATCCTGCATAACAGTCACCGTTCCACAAATATTTTCGATTTTCCCTCTCAATAGAGGGAAGAAACTGGACGTAGCAGTGAAAATAAGAACGCAATGTGAAGTCGAGGCAGTTTTGGTGAGGGTGTGGACACGAAAGAAAACAAGGATGTAATTCTCACGTTGCTCTACAGGGCACTTAGCCGGTTCCTCACTGGACGCATCTCGCTTGTAGATCACATGAGGATGGCTTGCCAAGGAGTCACTACGACGAACTCTTCGTGCGTGGTCGTCTTTGAGTGGTTCGATGTGCAGAACCTCATCCCCAACACTTATGGAACCCCGCTGAAAATACCATTTGTTTATAAAAAGACGAATGATTAAACTGTCCCTGAATCTTGTACACACATGATTTTATGTAAAACTTTTTTTTTTAAATGAAGACACTAAGCTTTAATAAGATCCAAAGTGACAAAGTGACTTTTCAACCTTGACAAAGTTGTATGCATTCTGCAACAATGTGATTATGAAACAAGGATGAAATACTTGATTATACATATCATTTGAAAGTAAACTAACTTAATGTTTCCACTTCCTTGTCATACCCTACCCAATACCAATTCAGTACTATGCACAGCAAAAGGAATTATTAATTTCTATAAGTCAAAGAAAAAGATTTCCGACTGAATAATTTATCAGTGAACCTTTTAAATTTGACTAATTGCATCATGACGAGAAACCAAAGTCCCAACTGCTTCGGATCTAATCACAGTTAGACTTAAATTGTAAAAATACTGGCTATATTCACGGCAATATTGTATTCATTTCAATTGCTACAGTACTTACCTTAATAAAGTCAATGTCGGACCATTTCAGTTAACGGATGAAATTAGGGAAGTTACATAAAATTGTGAAGATTAGCTTTTTTGCCTCAAACAGTTTTTAAACAGTTACGTTACCATCACCTCACAATTTTCCATTGATCAGGTACCACCCCCCAAAAATGATTTTATCTTCTATAAAGTTATAAAACATAAAGTTATTTCTGTCTGAATAGCTTCTAAAATAATATTCAGCCAGGTAGGATATGAGACTTGTGAAGAACGGTGTTTGATTAAAAATATCAAACAAGAATACCCAAAAGAAAAACAAACAAAATTGACATTCCTAGATTTCGTGTACCATTTATGTTGCAATATTTGACATCATCAACTCATTTATTTGCATATTAATTGCCGTTCAAGAATTTTTGTAATGAATATTACAGAAACATCACAACTTAAAAACCTCTCTGTTTCTTTTCAGATTTCCATCAAATCATCACTCCTGTGTATAATAAATTTTATTCTTTCTTTTCAGGCTAATCTTTTAAAAGGTCCTTAATTGTCAAAATTGTCCTTTAAGTTAAGCCTCGAACATATACTGTAGTTTGAAATCAAGTTTTAAGTACCATTCCATTACATGTGCTGAGAGCACCATGTGCCTGTTGATGTGTGAGAGACGTGGAAAAGTAATGACAGTTCTTTGTCATCACAGGTTCTTTTCGAATCGTGCCATTGGCCAGTAAGTACTCCACTTCAAGATCAGGTTTCAAGAGCCATCTGTTGAGTTCTAGTTTCAAGTGGTGGTCTTCGCCGAAGGCGGTAAATTTAACTTCCTGCGATATTGGATGGTTGGTCGCGTCGAGGCCACGCTTTGAAATTCTTGATGGCGGCCTGACGAATGTTGGCAAAATGATGTCATATTCTGTACAATATATTTAAAAAGAAAATCTTAATAGGGGTAAAAGAGCAAGTTCAGATAAAGGATGAAGATGCATAAGATATTTTAGATTACATTTTTTTTTCGAAAAGCCACTCATTTCATCATGAGGTTAATTTCATATATACTTAATTTAAAACTGAGTACATTATTTTTCACTTTTATTTCCATCTTTAATCTTGATTACGAAAATGTTTGTTCACAATGCTGATAACAATCATTAATCTAAAAATGCAGCAAAACAAATTTGATATACCAGTGGCATTCTGGGTATAAAGTATTCTTTGCAATACTCTTCCTCCAACAGTCAAGAGTAGTAAGACTTTGCGTCAATTTAAAAGGCTTTATAAAAATGTATATTTTTGATGAAATGTATCTGAAACTATAAGTATAAGTATGCATTGTTTCCACCTTTGCCTCCTTTCTTCTCTTTTCATTGTATCTTCCACCTTTGTTTTATCAATTGAATTTGTCTGATAACAGTGTTCAGTTGAAATGTATTAATAATTGACTGTGGGGGATCACTTCCAACAAGCCTCTTGTGTGCTTTCTATGATCCCTCCATACAAAATGTATAAATGTATCAAGATAATTGTGTTTTGATATTTGTAATAATTGTTATGTTTTGATATGGAAACAAATGAATGAATAAACATACAAGCTATCGACGGACCTGGAATACTGCATGGCATGAAGGCTTACCTGATATTTTGGAAGTCCTTGAGTACGCGTGCATCTCCTGCTTTGTGAAGACATCGTGGAACTGTGAATGGTTCAAGAAATTATTAAAAAAAAACTCTTGATATGGATGGCATGAGACATTTCTCTCTTTTCAGAGTAGTGTACAATGTGCAGTTGGTTTCAAGTCAAGATTGCAAGATACAAAGTCAGCTAAAACAAACCTGTGTCATGAAATTTCTGAAGAATCCCACAAGAGGACGGCATCTTGAAATTGCAATTACTGAGTTTTACAAGTTTGCCCGGCTGGACGGAGGCCAATACATACTAGTACTGCATTTCATTATCTTAAAGGAGAAGTTCACCTTCATATGCATGTGGATTGCAGCAATGTTGCATGAGGACACATAAATAGTGAAAGTCTGGGAAAAATTGGACAATCCGTTCAAAAGCTATGAATTTTTAGATTATCTATGCAGTAACTGCTGGATGAGAAGACTACTACAGTGCATGATGTCGCATGCGTACAACGAAATAAGGAAAATATAAAGAGAATTTCACAATATTCAACTTTTTGAAAAAAAAAATGCACATTTCCTCGACCTGGAACTGATGTATGTTAAGGGTAATACTATTCCCCCTGCCTTCTAAAAGAGGCAAGTCAAGCTTTCTTTTATTATGCGAGAAAAGTGAAAATATGTTGAATTTTCTTTATGTTTTCTTTATATCGTTGAACACATGTGCCATCACAAACTGCAGTAGTCTTCTCATTCAGCAGTGACTGAGCAGAAACTTCAAATTTCATAACTTTTGAACGGGTTGTCTAACTTTCCTCAAACTCTCACTGATGTTTTCTAGTAAAATTGCTGCATACTCTCAATCCACATGTCTATGAAGGTGAACTTGTCCTTTAATGCCACTTTAATAGGATAGAGTTCTTGCAAGCTCCTCTGTTGTCATTGGTGCTTCTTGGCTATCAATTTGTTCCAGTCATTATTGTCACTTATCTCTTCTACTGCTCACATTCTACATGCTCACCATCCTATGACCATCCCATTCCATGGAATTAAATGTTTACTTTTTTGTCTGAACATAACGACATTGCCAAAAGGATCCCTATTTACGATCCCATAAAAACTGAATTCGACAATGGGCTAGCCCACACGTTCTTGGCATATTTTCCTCTTTTGCCAGTATGGGTGTCGTATATAAACTCATAACTCAAAGGAAAATTAATCTGAATAGGAAGATTTACATTTCATAAGTACAACAGTGAAAAACAGATCACAATCGGAAGAAAACTACACAAGGGAGATTACAAAATTGCGAAATTTTGCCAAAAAAAACCCGAGCAGTTAGCATAAATATGCAAATGAGTGAGCCTATAATGGTATGACCTCGTTATACCATTTTTTTTTTGTGCTCTGAAGGTGTAACATCATGTTATTCTAGTCAAAATGATTCAAAAATGATAAGTAATTAAGATATGTTAGGATTGAAGATGGGAGTATTGTCTTCGAATAAAAAATCTGGAAATATGTCAAGACTTGATCTACAAACAATAACCATGTTGTGAGCCGATGAGAGATAAACCAGTCTGCCCTGCAGGGCCCTTGCGGATCCTGTTCGTGCAGTGCAATTTGATTTTTATTCTTTTTTTTTTTCTCCTCCAGCCAGCTTTCCTTCTACGAATTGATGGCCAACGACTGCATATAAAGCTCACCCCATCCCTCGAACAGAGAAGGAATATAGAGGCACAATCTTCTCCGGGCTTAAAGTCAAGTAATCCGAATTACATATATATATATATATATATATATATATATTATATATATATTATATATATATATATATATATATATATACAATATATATGTATATATGCACACACACACACACACACACACACACACATATATATATATATACGTGTATATTGTTTTTAACAAAGTGGACTCCAACTCTGCAGGTCCCATAGCCACCTCTGATTGGCTGTCAGAAGAATTAGCTGGATGGTGATGCAGAGGAAATAGAACTCTCTTTTGAAGAGTAAGTAACACTTCAATCAACACTCATAAATACTTCAATTACAGTCAGTCATTACAGTCAAACTACTCCACTCCTCGATGAATCGAACTTCATTAACTTTATAGGACAACATATGGCAGCGTTGACGTCAGCTAAGATCACAGCTTTGTTGAAAAAGCATAGCTAACTCCTTGACATGGATGGATAAACACACCCACACACACACACACACGCACACAAAGTACAGATCACACCCACCAGCAAACAGAATGACTTTTGCTTATTATTAGGTGTCTCATCTGAAAATCTTCCACGCATGATAATCTAATTTTTAATAAACTCATTCTTGTGAATGTGTGATATTTTTGTAATAAAAGGCTTTGACCGATAACAGGAAGTCGAATTGTCAAAAGCAAATTAGTATTAATTCAAACTAGAAAACAACCCACGCCAAGTTTGTTTTTTAAACTATTTTCCCCCCGTACATCTTTCAGATAATTAATCTTCTTGGAAATGGCTTGTTTTGTGTACATTAGCCTAAGAATAACAAACTGAAGGATTTTAGGCTAACCACACCCTATCGACTGAGATGATCATTATTGTAGCATTATATCATTACAGATTATCATAAAATTGAGCGATATGTCCATGCATTTTTGCCTTTCCTAAAAGATACAAAATTCTGCAGTTTCCCAAATTTTCCCATATTCCTCCTTTACCCCTGTGAAACAAGAAAGCAGTAGTTTACTTGTTTGGATAGTGAGCAATCCCCACAGTCCATGCTCACAACTCTCTCATTACATCCCTTCATTTTAGACTACTCAATAACTCTTGACACCCACCTTTTCATTGTGTTGGTAGACACAACTGAGGATGCCTAGTGGACATTCACAAAGTTTTGTGACCATTGATTATGGTCTTTGAACTTCCCTCTCCTAAATGTAGAATAAGCCACTGATTTAGTATGCATTATACATTATGTATTATGAATTAGAAGTTATGTATTCCCTTAATTAGATGTCAAGTAACTAAACAATGATAGATTCACAGTGTTGGTATAAATGCCCATGCCAATATGTACTCTTTGTCCTTGTTCGACCAGTCATCTTGCCACCCGGCAGAAGCTGTAATAGTCCTCAACGATTTCAGCCCCGATTTGAAGTATACTAGGGAGTGCAGAATATTCTGTTTCATCATTCAACAATGCTGCTGCCATTTTGTTATTTATACCAGACCAGTGAATACTGGTTGATCTGTACTTCACGCCTACAACTTTGCATCATGGCCGACTGGAACCAGTGATTATATTTATTCTTCTCACTGTTTAACACTCGCCCTGCCAAACTACCAAATCACCTACCATAAGTAGACCTATACACCAAACTATGTACAAAAAGGCACAACAGCACACAACACACGCACACACAAACCAACCAACAAAAACGAATCTTACACTCTAAATGATTGACCCAAATATAAGATTCAATTATGTCGCTTAATACCGTTCACTAGTACGTAAACAGATTCATTACCTAAACAGGATCCGTGGTGTGTGAACAAATATTTGAGCGGCTCAAATCATGAAATGCTCCACTTTACAAAGCTTTGGGTTTATATCGTCGGTCGCATTACGAACCGGCGAATGTTCGAATTTGGGTCAATTTTTCAAAATTCACTTTTTTCCATTTTTTGAATGTCCATACCAAACTCTATCTATCCCCAAAATATCATATCGCAAAATTCACGAAAACATGTATTTTTGGTAGTGACGAATTTTCAAAATGTCCAAATGCTGCAATTTGTGACATTACGAACCGGCAAATGTTCGTATACGCCGGTTCGTAAAATCCCTGTTCAGACGGAACACACGTGAGGTATGTGGGGCGAATCGAGGAGCTTGCGAGGCCGCGAGCGAGGGCTCGTCATCACCATCAGTCCCATGCACTCGGAATTGTGCTGGTATGTAACTACTAGGTGCATTTTGTTGCTCATTTGTTATTTAATCTTCTGTTTAAAAACAAAAGTAATGATAATCGGGGCAGGTTAATGTGTAATCATAAAATATTACATCAGAGAAGTAGAATTGCTCGACATTATCATGTAAAAGTAGCTTTCCTGTGTATTTCATTTCCTAGATTCTCTAGATCCTACACAGTCGTACACCTAGCCACCATTTTGTCGAAGGGGGTCCTTGATTATTCTTGGTCAGAGATAAAGCAATCCTCCCATATGTAGAACCCGGATGCATTTTTTTTTTTTAACTAAAGCATAGTAGAATCTATAAACTGAAAAAAAAAAATATCGTGTAGCAATTGCATATACCCAGGTAGAACTGAAAATAGGCCCAAAGTAATAAATGATTATCATTGTTTTCAAAGATTCATGTTGTTGCATAAAAAAAAAAAAAATGTATTTAGGCCCTAAGTAAGAATGAAATTGCATGATGAGACTGTTTAGCGTCAGTGTTAAGTCAGTTATAGTTACATATAGCTTCCTTAAGCATGCAAGAATAGCTACTCTGGCCTTTACTGTCTAACTAAAATCCTGCATAAACAGTAAATTTATAGGCTAGATCGAGGTTGTATTCACCGGTACGTTACCGAAGGTACCCGGTACTTATTTTGATTACCGGGACAGATATCAATGAACTTTCAGAAAAATTAAACGAAGTTGATTACCAGTACCGGTACACGGTACTCACAGTTTTTTTTTTAACACTCATGTACAAGTATAAGCCTATATCCAGGGATTTTTATTCTATATAAGTTAACGCGGTATCCTATTTGTGCCCTGATAACACTGACATGATTTTCCTTATTTATATCTTGGGGATAATTCTAGGAGCAGCAGGCCACTACAAGCAGGAGCCGAGTCCCCACAAACAAAGGCAGCACCGCTATCATTACAACTGTAGCAGCTAGCATCCCAGGAACATCAGCAGCACCTCTCGGCGCAGGAGCAGCATTAGCAGAGCCTGTAAAGTGCAACTGTAGCAGCTGAACTTCTCCATACAATTGTAGTCGCGAAGCCTCTATGTACTACAGTAGGCCTACCGACAGTACTATTGCAACAGAGCGTCTACGTATGCTACCGTAAAACTCTACATTTGTAGCAGCATGATCCTAACTTACAACTGTAGCAGCTGAGCCTTTCAGACTGTAGCAGCAGAGCCTCTACGTACAACCGCAGAGAGTAGTGGTGATGAGGATGTTTTTCCTTCTGCCTATAATGGTAAGTTTGATTTGTAACAAGTGATTATGGTACCGGTACTTGTGGACCATAAAGTGTACCGGGAACCAGGTATTCACAAACATTTCTCAGTTTACGGTGAATGGGATAGGTCATTTATTACTTTCAGTGGAATAGATGATTGAACAATACGATGTCATTTGACAGAAATCACTGTTTTGATATCTGGGATGTAATGTAGTCATACCTTTTCTGTAATGTCGATCTTATCTAACTCTACTGTCAAGTATCTTATGCAGATATTAACCTGGTGAGGACAGGCTCATGTTGATATTACAAGCTCTTCCCTAGGCACCTGCTTGAGCATACTTGGGGCAAGTTTCTAATGGCCTTACTGTAATTATTTCATACATGTATATCAATGTTGACTGCTACTCAATGTATTAAAAGAGAAAAAAAGCAAGCACTAACACTTCTGTTTATAAGATTGTTAGTTTTTTATGTGAAAGACATCACATTTCTAATCAAAGAATGTGTAGCAGCTATCATTATTTACCTTTGCCAACCCCAAGGTGTAAAAGCTTGACCAATAGCACCTGAATTACTATGCCCTTGCAGAGATCAGCAGACTTTGATGACAATTTATTTTGCATTTCAAATAGGTATGCTGGCTGTAGCTACTGTATTTTCATTTTGTCTCACAAAATGTCGTATAGGTGATTGCCTGTAAAGAATTTCCTTATGTTACTTTGTTTTTTCTTCTGAAATTGTGCTTTAGCTCTAAGAAATACTCTTCTTCACATTTTTCAAACCTGCGGGTACTTGTAATGTTCTATCACATAGTGTATGACACAACTATCAAATTTCTCACTGAAATTGTCCATACAATGTTTTGTGTTTTTGAACCACCGTAGGCATAGATGTTCTTGTCAAGTGGAAGAGTGATGGTTCTATGAATCCTGTCAGCTCAAGTGACCTCTATCATGCTCAACGGACCAAACCGAAACAAGGTTCCTGCGTACATATGAGAAGTGAAAATGGCTGGTGGAAAGGGAGGGTGCTTCAAGTCTTCAACATGCCCATGGATGGACATAGGATGTCAGATGACGAGGGCATTCCTCTTTCTGCCTGAGGTAATTTGAATACATAGTTACTGATTTGTTCTACATCAATAAGTTTATCAAGATATATTATGTCTTTTTTCATTTTAAAATGATGTAGAGATTTTTATGCATAGTATCATGTAGGTACAATGTACTTTCATTGCATTACCATTTCAATATAAATGTTCAATTCTGTGTAATGAATAAAACAAATGTCATAATTGCAGTTTGTAATGACTGTAGGATGCTGAAGACTGTTAGCTTTCCACTTCCTTTCTTTAAAAGTCTGATATTGATTATTACTTACAATTTATTATGTCAACGTCTCTTCTCAGTCCCAAAACAAAATCAATTACTGATAATTTGCTTTATGTGCATGTAATACACTGTAGGTTCTAGTGTCCATGATAGATGTTTGCAAGTATATCTAGTATAAATCTTGTTGATTCTACCCTCAGGATGGTCACATAATTTGTTTCATTGATGCATTGTTTACAACTTTCCCAGCAGTATCGTTACTTGCGACAGCAGTAGCAGAGCCTCATTTTGTAACAGCTGAATCCCCAGAAACATCAGCAGCACCGCTTGAATGAAGCAGCAGCAGCAGCAGCAGTGGAGCCTGTACATACAGCCCTAGCAGCTGAGCCTCTAAGTACGACAGCAGTGGTAGAGCCTCTACTTACAACTGTAGCAACTGAGCCTCTACTTACCACTGTAGCAGCAGAGCCTCTACTTGCAACTTTAGCATCTGCACTTCCAGGAACATTAGCAACACTGCTAGAAGCAGCAGCAGCAACAGAAGCAGAGCCTCTACCAACAACTGTGGTGTCCGCATTCTAAGAAACAACGCAGCAATGTTACCTTTGAAACTGAAGGTAATTCAACTGGAGTTGAGAAGTTCAGGGCATTGTATAACTGTTGTTTGTATTTCTTGCATTATCTGTCTGTGTGGTGCAAATTCCTAAAAAAAGCAATTATGAGCCAAAACTTCATTTTCCAATAACAAATGTAAAATAATTTAAAAATGTGATAAATACTTTATCTTTTTTTTTTCTTTTATCCTTCACTCTTGTAAGAAAAAGTTTGTGGCAGGCAACCTGTAAAATTTAAAGAAAATAGTTTGTCTTCTGCAAACAATAGTTAAAAAAAAAGTAAATGAAGTAACAATTATTCAACCAGACTTGGCAGTTTCATCAAATTATGTATTTGTTTTTCTTGCATTAGGTGTACCTGATTTCAATTTGAAAGCAGACTAAGTCCTCCCCTCTTATTTCAGATTACAAAGAATACTGAACCTTGCTGGATGATGGAAAACTGTTAAATCTCGAGAAAGCAATGTCCCTGTCAGACATTGAAGAACCGATTTTGATGGTAACCGGACACAGGAAAGCAATAGAAAACTGTTTGTGAAGTGTAATGGAAGTACAGCATATTCATATGCTGTATGTATTCTATACTGCCCTCTATGTAGTCTTGTTGGTATACATCTGGTTGTATTTACATTATTATATGTAGTGCACTAACTGTTGACCAACTTTCCTAAAATAAAGACCATTTAGGCAAACTATTGTACATGTTTCTTGTAAGGAAAGGAAAGGGAATTATTGGTGAATTTCTTGCTCATAATGCCTTGTACAAATATAGACTTGATGCATGATCAAGTTTGTAATACTTTCTGGTAATTATTTTATCTTCAGTGTTACATATTTGCTACATGCTTTCAATAATTTCAACACAGTTTCACACAAATCGACCAATTTTTATCTCTTCGGGAGGACCTTATTCAAATATAAAAGAAACAATAGAAATAAAGTGTAGTGTTCCAGTATGTATTCCATTTATTGTCTCTTCATTGCAAATTTGGAAACTACTGCCATTGAGGCTTTTGAGGGAGTGGAAGATAGATGTCAGTGCAAAGCCAGAAGATTTTCATGTGGAAGAATATGTAGGTACTGACATCAGTTCTATTCCTGATAGATCTTCAGTTGTCATGAAAAAATTCATGGAATCTAAAACAGAATTGTCAAAAAAAAAAAGCTGAACAGTGGGGAAGCCTACAAAAAGTCAGAAATATTTGTAGATGGTAGAATACATTTTAACCATCAAAGATGTGATTTAACAGGTAACCATAAATCTTTTGGCTATGATTGCCTCAGTGAAAATGGCAGAATGTCTATCAGACAATATTATCACGCCTTGAAAATTCTGGTCCTAGAAAGAGAATGGCTAGCCAGACATGTTATTAACATGTTGTCCCCCATCCTAAGGACAGCAAAAAGAGACAAATGACGTACACCACTCTCCTCCCAGCAGTCCAGTAGTTGGCAGACTGTTAAAGTTTGTAGACTCGTGTTTATAAACACATTGGGTATCACTTTCATTAATTCAACCCTGGGAAAAATTACCTTGTGAAGTGTGAGGAGAATGGTACACTTGATCATGTTATTGCACTATTTGTGACTAACACGCGTACTACAGTAATACATTAAAGTCAAGGAAATGCAGAACTTCTCACCAATTTACAGGTCAGATTACCTCGTGAAGTGTTGGGAGAATTTTGTATTTTGTACATGTTATTGCACCACTTTTATAGTGGTCAGAACACAATTCTGAAATGCAACAAATGCCTAACTTCTCATTCCAAGTGAGATTACATAGTGAAGTATCATGGAGAATGTCACATTTATTTTGTTTCTATTGTAATATAATGTATTGTAATAATAGTGTGCAATGTAATTATTGTGAGCTGTCGAAAATGCAAAAAAAAAAAATCACTCTCTGAATTTACAGGTTATAACTGGAAGTTTGAGGAGAATGCTTTGTTTTGTAGTTACTGTATGTAATTATGAACACACATGTGGAATGGTGCATTTTGAATTAATAAAATGCAGAATTCTTCACAAACTTGGGGACTGGTGAATAGAAAACAAAAAAAAAGAACAAAAGAATAGAAAAAAGAGGAGTGAGAGAGACACAGATACCTAGAATTGAGAGAACAAGGTGATTATGACTGCTTTGTAAGAGGGTATGTGTGTGTGTGTGTGTGTGTTTGTTCGAGTGTGTATACTGGTATGTGCATGTATAGTGTGTGTTTGTGTATGTTTGTGTTTGCATGGCCGTAATTATATTCTCTCAATAATGAATTTACACTTTTTTATAGACAGTGACTACCAGGCGCACTTTTAGTACTCATCCAGTAATCAATAAAAACCCATTGCACAGTTTGATAACATTACTGGCATCAACAATTAATGTGTCGGAAAGTAGGTTGTGTGTGTGGGTTCGAGTGTGTTTACTGGTATATGTGCGTGTATGTGTGTTTGTGTATGTTTGTGTTTGTATGGGTGTAATTATATCCTCTCAATACTGATATTGACTTAACACTTGTAATATTTATAGATAGTGACAGGGCTGCCAACATTTGAAACTAGTTGAGAGTGAGACTCCCATAGGCCAATGCTATGATTTAGGAGGCAAAATGAGTGAGATCAATAGAAATGCATGCAAATGAAATAAAGTTTTAGAGTGAGAAAGGACCAAAATGAGTGAGTCTCACTCTCGATGAGTGAGAGTTGGCAGCCCTGCAGTGACTACCAGGCACACTTTAATAGAACGGTACTCATCCAATCAAAAACCCATTGCACAGTTTGATAACATTACTCGCATCAACAATTGATGTGTAAAAGTACAGGTAGGTTGTATAGTTTGAGAAAATAACTGTGGTGTTTGTTACACTTTCCTAATATCCATGATTATGACACAACTAACATGAATGAACATGAATGAACATGAATGTATTACAATCCCACTACCTAGAGCGGCGAATGTATACATTACACTGTGCGCGTACCACCTAAGCGTGTGGAATGTGTGATGATACGCGCCATTTTATGTTACATTTGCCGGTTCGTAATGCGCACTCGCTACGTCCACACGTATTGAGCATGGGCTTTACGAACCGGCAAATGTAAACATTTGCCGGTTCGTAATGCCCTCTCTTTAGTACACGATGTACGTAAAACGCTGAAATGGGGGGTTTTACGAACCGGCAAACGCACTTTGCATCACTACCACAGAGCCCCAGGTGCTGCTACAAAATAATATTTAGTATCAAACAAAGCAGAAAATTCCGCTTTCATCACTCTCTTAATATTATCATCAATGTGCGGTTATAAGACACGTTTTTATACGTTTAAAGAAGTCCCGATTCTTTAAACGCGATTATCTCGTAATCATGTTTCCGCGCAAATTCGAACATTCGCCGGTTCGTAATGCGACCGACGATATGTAATGAAACCCTTCCGTTACATCAGACCGTCAATATGCTGTGTGTTTCTTTTTGAATGATAGCATTTTTTCTTGCTTCTTTGTTTTTTTTTAATGTAAATACTAAAAAGTCACTTACGAACAGGAGTAGAAATAGGATACAATCTAGTAGTCAGACAGACAAGCACACACTCACACCCAAATGATGCATATGAGATTCCGTAAAAGATTATTTTGATAGGAACAAAGCGAACCCATGCAGCACACCTTTGAAATAGGACTGATTGATATGGAATAGGATGCATCCATGCAGAGGGGGTGCATCGGGCACGCATCCCCTCTTTATTGTTCGTTCAAATAAAAGAAATAAAAAGAAAAAAATAAATGAAACCCCTAAAGTAGGACCAAAAACATTTGTTGCACCCCGCCTTTACGGAATTCCTGGACCCGCCGATGATAAATACATTTTTAGTGTACAAATATTGGGTTACAGAATTATTTCCTGTTAGAGGTTGGGGCCGGCTGTGGTACTGATTCATAATGACAATAGTAATGAAGATAATGATGTACACAATAAGTGTTAAATAATCAGTTGAAGTGACAATTACGCAGAGTCCTTCCACCATGCCGGTAAATACGTACTTAACCTCTTAGGATGCTGGAATGAAACCGGTGATCCCACAAAACACTCATTCAGCTTTAATACTGAGGAGTAGTCAGGGCAGCTATTTTTGCACAGGCCGACACAAACGGATGAGGTCACGCTAGCGAAACCATATAAAATATAACTGGAAAAAGCAGCGTCACATTTTAGGAATGCGTAATTCGGACACAAACACAACAGAGGTCATGATCAAAATTGTTTACACATTCGCGAAATACACACTAAATATGGTGTGATAAACACGCTATGGCCGTGAAAGGTATTCAAACAGCATGTTATTATGTCCTAGTTTAGTTAGCTGCAAGGTTGTGCTACGTATGCGACTGTAAGACCCCGCTTACAGTGCAGGGCTGGGCCAAGCCCAGGCTGAGCAAGGCCTCTATTGCGGTACTCGGCCCCGCAATTCTGTCCGTTTACAGTGCAGGGCTCGGCCCGGGCTTTTAATTCACTTGAACCTTTCAATATTTTGTGGTATGTGGAGCTTTGCTTGTAAACAAACGATTATTACTGGGAGTGTGCCGGTTGCATTATCGTACCGCATTTGGCCCAGTTTGGGTTTACAGTGAGAAAAGGCCGGGCCCAGCCTAGTTTGCAGGCACAAACCCTCGTTGGTCGTATAGGAGTCTGCATGCGCCAAGACTAATACACGCACCTATGGCACGCCAGAGGGGAATCAAATATTTATGTTCGACACCAACTAAAAAACCATTTCATCAAGTAAAATTTCATTCAACAAAAATATATTCGACCAAATATATATTTGATAAAAGATATATTCAATAAAATATGTATTTGACAAAAATATATTCAAACAAAATATATATTTGACAAAAAAATATATGGGTTTGACCAAAATATATATTTGACAAAAATATATATATATATATTTCACCAAAATATATTTGACCAAAATTATATTTGACCAAAAATATATTTGACCAAAAACATATTCGACAAAATATATATTACACCAAAAATATATTTGACACAAAATATGTTTGACCCAAAATATATTTGACCAAAAAATATATTTGACGAAAATATATTCGACAAAATATATTCATTTCAACAAAAATATATTAGACCCAAAATATATTTGACAAAAAGTGTTTTACATACATGGCTTTCCATACTTTCGAGAAAAAAAAAATCATTCGATGAACGAAAAACCATTCCATGAAAATACATTTCATGAGCTGAAATACGTTTCATGACAAAATACGTTCGACAAATCGAGTGCGCAATATTCGCTGTGTACCAAGCTGGCCCATGCGACTTGTCTACATGCAGCGCAACACGTACGCATGCATACACTGCACGTGTACCATGCATAGCACACTACAGCTAGCTAGCCCGTGATCGGTGCGGCGCAGTGCGCCGCTGGCCGCCGCGGTGGGATGCTCGATCGAGTGGTGGGGTTTGAGCGCGGTAGCTTTCGCGATTTCGATGTCGATCTAGCTCAAGAATTCACGCATGGGCCATGGCTTCCACTGTTCTGAAAGTGGGAGTAGGAATGATCCCGCCATGGCGTTATGCAAAAGATTCAGCACAGCTTAATCTCCGCCATTGCCAGTTGGCGAGCGCGAGATCGGGATCAGGTCGTGGCCGTGGCAGAGCAACATCAGCGGTAACCGCATGCAGCAGTGACCCCAACACGTTACTGGTTACAGCGCCCCGCGCCGGGGTTACATCATCACAATACAAATACACGTACAACCAGTTAATGGTACATAGTATTTCATCACATCATCACTATACAACCAGCTATATACCTCATCACTATACAACCAGATACATACTTCATCACTACAACCAGATACTTCATTTGATGAATCTTCAAGTCTGATTGGTTAAGAATTGGGGCATACAGTCAGCAATTACCTGTAGTTCCCACAGTACCCAAACTGACCCATATTATACTAAACTGCCCTCTTGATTTGTAGCATGAGCACATTCATATGCACATGTAGGGTAAGCACTTGGCTTCAATATAGTGAGAGAGGTGACCAATATCCAATACGATTGCAATGCACGTGAAATGGCAGCGCAGATGTGTGAATTGGCTATCCAAGAGCTATTGCCATCAACCTACTAAATTTTCATACAATTTTCTTCATTATATAATACATGTATGTACAGATATGAACTGCTTTCCTTCAAGGCAGTTGTTGCTATCGGTGCCCCTGTAAGGTTCCTTGGGTCATAGCACAGAGCCGAGATCCCTCGTGGTAATGATATCAACAATTCCCCGAAGAGCAGTCCATATTTGCACTCTAGGAGATTGTCATTACAAACTTCATGTCTGAATAGATGGGAGAAGTGTTGTGTGGTGGTTAGTAGAGGTGCCATTGAACTACGGCAAACATATTCCATATGTAGTATCAAAATGTCAATAAATGTTTGTAGAATGTTGAAGGAATTGAACTACAGTCAACCTTGCCCATGTCGAATCTATTTGGACTGAAGAAATAGCTTCGATCAGAGAAAATTCAACTAATGAGGGATTAAAATTAATAGAATGTACCGGTATAAAGAGAAGAGGACTTGAAAAGGACCTTTGACTTGGGTGATTATTTGGCTTATGCGAGGCCAGCTTAAGCAAGGTTGACTGTTTTTCATTTGTGTTGGAACTTTTGCAGCAGTTATCAAAGAATGAATAAAACTGGATACAAATATAGAATCCATGTTATAAAACTTGCAAGGATGATACACTAATTTCATCACAATCGGTCATGGATTGAAAAGGAACACAATCCATGCTATTATGTGCCAAGTTTTTTTTTTTTTTTTTTTTTTTTTTTTTTTTTGTATGTGAGGGTGTGTGTGTGTGTGTGTTTTCATTTGATTGCTCTTATGGTTTGTTCACTTATAGGTCTCCATACTTTCAACACTGTTATTATTCCTCGAGTACTAGTAGTATGTTGCACTGCATCTTGTATGAAAAAAAAACAAACAAACACCAAAACCTCTAATTTTGCAGTCATTCACCTGGAGCACATACATTTGTACTGTACTCTTCTGAGCAGCAGTAAACTAATTTGCCCATTTACAATGAACTGGTTGTTAATTTCCAGTCGCACAACTTACAATATATATAGAAAACTTACAGTTTGTGGGATGGCGTCATTCAGTTGTGTACACAGCTATATGATGTACGTAGTAACTATCTCACTTTTTCAGTCATAAATTTATCTTGAGTATCATTCATCCACTCACGCATTCAATCACTCCTTTCACTTTGTATGCCAAGTTAACAAGGAAAGATATTCGTGCCATACCAATCACAAGATGGAAATTTAATTGCAGTCATTAACAATTCTGGACATAAAAGAAATACAAAGTCTATGTAAATAACACTGTATATTCAAATTGGCTTGCCATTATTCAACAAGACAGCTCGCACTGCTGTTGTATGTATTCCACACAACCTACTAAAGAGCTCTGAACCACACTGCTTTCACAGTAGTTTGGGTACAGTCTCTTTGTTATCAGTCCATATTTTCCATTCACAACAGACCCAAGAGATGTCACCTGTAGGCCACACAGTTTTGGGGGATAAATTGTTTCCTGTCATGAATCGCCCACTTATGGCCAGAAGTAACAAGATTTCAGAGGCTGAACTTATTTCACAGATGAGCCAGCAGGCAGTATTTCTAACATTATGGCATTGTTATTTCATGTTACTGAGTAAGATCTGAATATTACTGAGTACATGTATTACCAGGTAAAATTTGTATGCTTACCGTTATGTTGTAAAAGTTGCATCGCAGATTACAATTTGCACTGAAATAACCCCCATATTTCTCCTGTTGAAACATGAGAGATATTGAAACATACATTTTCTTCATCAGACACTCACAGATAAAACATAATAACATATGATAACCAATAATTACAGTATATAGCGCCTTTTCAAAAAAGACTTGAAGCACTTCAACAATTACAACACTGATCCGCTTACAATGTAACATGTAGGGGGCTCGTAGGCATGGCACATCCAGTCAATATTTGAAATATTACACTTTGAAAAGTCGCAAGTAATTAATGCAGGTTTGATTCATTTCAGAAGGGATCTTTCTTTTCTATCAAAAACAGATCCCTTAACTTCCAAGCTTCAATCATATTTCTTACATGTCATGTGGTTGAATCTTCTCTGGCATTGCCAGCTTAATGCCACAGTCAAGGTGTCACAAATGGGTCTAGGGCAATTACCCCCTGGGCAATTACACTTGTACCCCGGACCCTTCCCCTGTCCCTAATCCTAATCCTAATCCTGAAACTAATCCTAACCATAACCCAAGCTCCTAACACTAAACCCAACCCTAACCCTAATCTTAACTCTAACCTTACCACTAACCAGTATTTAGCCGGGGAGTAATTGCCCTCTGGGGGTAATTGCCCGGATACGGTCACAAATTCCAATCTTTCAAATTCATGAAATCAAATTCCAATCTTCTACAATCTAAATGAGGCAATTGGCACAATGTACATGCCTTGTCACATATCTTTTTTTTTTCTATATTTTTCAAATTCATTTCATTTCAGTCTCACAATAATTAATGAATGCTAATTTTGAATGGCAAGTACAATGCTTCTGCTCTGACATTATGCTGTATACTGTAAACCTGTTTCAATCAGAGGGGGCAGAAATTTGCTTACGACACAAGTTAGCCTTAACCCAACGAGGACTGACTGATTTTGCGACAACAAGCATTTCCCATAGACACCTGCCCTAGTATACTCCGACTGGTTCTCAATTGGTTAAGAGGAAACTCTGTTAAGCCAGACTTGAAGCACCTCCAGACATAAAGAATCTTACTCACAAGTGGTACATGTACACTGATCTTTGAAGGCACTGAACACATAATCAAATTCTTGTTAACATGAAAACTTGGCTTACACCAGTCTACTGTCAGCCGCCATTACAGGACAAAGATCATCAGTGTAAAGTATTGTATCATCCAATGAAGTCCCATTCTCTGAGTATGACTACTGCACATCAATAGTTTATACAGGATCCTGCTGTGTACTTCACTGTGAAAACAACCTACAAACAATCAGAGTTAACATGATACAGACTACAACTGTGTCAAAGATAAGGTGGGTCTGAAAGTCAAGACTACACACAAGGCCTTATGAACATCAATGCTGAACTGTTACCACATACAATACTAGTATATTATTCTGTATGTACAACTTTAATAAAGATGTGGAGTGTAAAACAGATGCACCCATCGTGTCACTGACTTCATTTGTATTTCCAGTTCCAGTGTATATTGTAAGCAACTTTGTTCAACTTTGTCAATAAACAAAACTATTTCACATTGATCACTTAAATAAACAGGATTCAAGTCAACATCCCTTTAAAATTAACTCTGAGACAAATAGAACTATGCAGATATTCATCAGTCTAGAGATACCACACAATTACACTTGCTGCAGGAAGTCTTTAATACATGTATTAGAATCTCAGATAAGCTGGAAAACATGATCAAGAGAGGCACTCCTGTATGGATTGTACATTGCTAAGTAATTGAAAAATAAAAACTTTATAAGACCAAGGAGGTACTAGTACCTCCTTGATAAGACGATAATTTGTAAATTTACGAATAATTTCTGAATCCAAAAGAAAGATTCATATACACTCAACAACACTGACAAACAGACAGACACACAATAAAAACTCACACACCTATGAAGGAACTTTGTTCACAATGTGGACTAAATCACATTTTTGAACTAAGGAAAACCCACTAGAACTTTAGAAGACTGAGAGCTAAACTCTATCAATTCTGTTTATGCTCTTCCAGCATTATCACAGCCAATGTGAAAAACTGAATGTGGATTTTTCTTCCCAACACCAGGATGTAAATCCTGCCTTTCCACTGTAAATCTTACTGTTTTCAACAATCTACATATGGCAGTTTATAGTTTACAGTCAGGGGTCCTTCAGCTCATATCATGTAATCTGACAATGTAAGTACATTTCAATTGGACCACAGTGATCAAATTAATCTATCATAAAATTTCATTCAAAGTTAAATGGTGCAGTATTTCGAGATATTTACATTGTAACCTCTGGCAATTTAAAGAGTCATGAATACTGAGGAAACACCACAGACAGTATTTTTGTACTGAGCAAGGTGATATCCAATATTCTTACAGAGCTAGACCTGCTCATAATAAAGAGGATAAAATGGGTTTACCCCTCGCATAGAGACTATAAAATCTCTATCCCATTAAAAGTGCTATTCATTGGAGTGGGTAAAAGGAAAGCGATGGAAGGTTAATGGCAGGATGATGTCACGGTTTAGGGACAATATGAAGAATGACAGGAAAATGTCAGTGATGTCACATTAGTGTCATGATGATGTCACAGTGTTTGGTGATGATGTCACAATAATGTGAGAATGATGCTATGATGTTATAAAGGTATAAGAATTATGTCTTGATGACAATGATGATGATGATGATGATTTAGTCTTATTCATAGAGGGTAGCCACTTTAGTGATCTTTGCACTGTTCTCCTTGTGGTTCCTGTTCACATTCATGAATGTAATTCAGCTATCAGGATTCTGTCATTATAATCTAATGATGATGATGATGTGAGGATGTCATGTTGATAATGAGCTGGCAATGTGATAGGGATGTAACATTGTCATAAAAATAATACAAACATTATTATGATGTCATGATGACTGAGGAAGTGAAATAAACACATTGAGTGGATTAGACATTGGAATGACTGGCAATGAGCCATATAATCAATCTTTCGCCTTCCCCTAACATCATCAGCTATCAACCAAAAAAAAAAAAAAAAAAATGGCTTGACTGAGAGTGATGGGTTGACATTGGTATTGGTATTCCTCTGAGTAACCAGTGCTATATAACTTGCAAATATATCAAAGACGATTCTGACAGAGAATGTCATCACAACTATGAAATCTGTATGTTTACTTGGGAAAGGGGAGGGAAAGAACTAACCTGAATTCAATTTCATAGGGGCATGATTTGTTTTGTCCCTTTAAGCAGCATTACACATTAAAATGTTCTTGTCATCTTATCATCATACAAATCTGTAACTGCTGAAAGACTGCAATAGTGCAGATGAAAGAGTTGGCATTCATGTACCAATTGCAAAATTTCAAATACATGAAATCAAATGCTACAGATTCAAGAAATGAACTAAATATAAATGCATTACTCAATACTGGCAACCTTCATCATCAATAAAAACCATTATCAGTCATAATTGTTTAAAGTAAATGCCCATTATAAGAACCATGAGAAACACTTAAATATAAAACCTTGTGCAAACAGGAACACTTCCATAAGGCAAAAAAAAAAAATCACTGTATTGGCGTAACCCGCCCGACCCTGAACTTTTCACACACACAAAAAAGGAAATACATCGTTTTTACTGAGAGAGGGCGCGATACGGGTTTGCGAATTATCAAAAACAACAACAACAACAACAACAGCTGGTGTCAGAAAATGGCCGCGCAGTACAGCGTGTTGGCGACTGATAAGTCCGGTTCGAAGATTTTATTTAGTATTATTCAGAGAATCGATTTGTCAGTGGCGCTGGGTGATTTAGCCCATGAATTTCTGACCGGTATGTCGTGACGGCTTTTAAACTGGTTATATAACAAATTTTGGATGCAACAGACCCTCTCTATCGAATGGGGGTTTCGTTAAATATGAGTTTTACACCTAAAATACAGGTAGCAGGTACACAGTCTTCACTTATTAATGACTTTCACTGAGTATACCCAACCAAACAAATGTCCACAAGTACACGTACGAAGATTTTGACAGATTGAATGCGTCAGAAATACTGCAAAACCACATAAGATTCCTGCCAAGTATCAATGAGACCATCGTCAGGTCAAACAAGTTCAAAATCACACAGTTGCTTGATGATGTGACGCCGACTCAACCGCCGATGACCCTACTTTTAATCTCCGGCACAACTAAGACAGAGGAAGTCAGCATCACCAAGAAACAGATATCTGAAATGAGCAACAACAATCAGTCAATCAAGAATAAGTCATTAAAAGGAGTTCTATGGAAAAGAGTAAAACTGTGCCTGATTGCCCCTCTAATTAAACAGACATGGAAGTCATTGTAGTGCATTAGACATTAAATTAGTCAATTATACCACCCAGTCAGCAGCCTATGAAACCAAATATATAGCATTATTTTCCTACAAATATCTTATAAAGTGAAAAAAAAAGTATAAGAAACCTCTAATTTTCTCAAAACATGAAGCAGAGCAGAATACAAGAAATCCTACAGAAGTGCTGAGGTTTAGTTGTGAAGAAGTACAATCATAATGACAGATGTTTTACACATGGTTAACTCATTCAATTTTTTTTGCTTTTAAAGGACACATTTGTACACATTAGCGTACAATGGGCAATAATTTTACAATGTGTACAATTAACAATTAGCCTGTGATACTTAAATGACGGCCCTTGGTTTCAACAATAACATGACAAAAATGTGCGAATACACCAGTGGGATGGGAGAAGGGGAGGGAAGTTCATGCCACACTCACCTTATACTGACAGTGCTTCCATCTGGAATATTTCCTGTAGTGGTGGGAAGTAGATAACCAACATCAGTTACATCTTGAAGGACAGCTAACCAAGGCATGATCTGCATGTTTGACAACATTACTTATCAAAATTATCACTCATTACTTTATGTTGAAACGTACTGACAAAGTCTGTACACAACTGAGTTATTTCATCACCAGTGGTGCATCAGACAGTATGTATGGTCTTGTATTCATACATGTATGCTACACGTCTTTTTATGACTTTGTCTGACACAGAGAAGGCTGAGGCAGGATTGCATCTAATTGAGAGGAGCAGTCATTATTACAGTGCCATCTGGACTGCTTGACAGGCACAAGTTGATAAATCCCAGCTCAAGATAGTATCATGCTTGTCCTTATACTCTGAAAAGGCTTCATGGAGCAAAACAATTCATTGCATACTGTATGTGAAGATGAATGCTGCTACTGCATGTACTAATATACACAGCCAAGTATCTATAAAGACAATGGATAAATCTAATCAAATCAATACATGCATCATTATCTAATATTACAATCCGCATGACAAAGCATCTGACAGAAGATAGCTTGCTAAATGCACTAATGTTATCACTCGGCACAATGTAGCAAGGGCATAATATTACAATTATGTAAAGGAAGAACTTGACCAATATTAATAGAAATGTGTGTACAGTCATGGACAATAAAGGGAGCACTAACCTCTCTCCAGAAGACCCAGAGGATTCCCACGACGATGATGAGGGCAGATATGACTACATAAATAAGAAGAGGTCTGGTGATCATGGGGTCACGAACCTAACGAGGAGGCTTCCTTATTACATCCTTGTCCAATGGCTCCACTCCGAGACTGGACAGAGGAGTGGGGAGAGAATGAAACATTATCATACAGTCATGTGAACTACAGAATGCACGATTTTTTTTTCATGTCAGTATTTGTTCATTATCCATCTTTGATAATACATGTATACACACTCTTTCTTTCTTTTTTTTTACAGAATGAACAAATATTTGTCCTTTCTTCCAAATTAACAATAAAATCTGTAGCCATATAGACAGAAAGAATTTCTGGAAACAACATTAATGTGTACAGTAGAAATAGCTGGCGTCCAGACTTTCCAATAAGAAGGGTCACAAGGAGAAGGAGAGTGGCATACAAATGAGACTTCGAAACACTGCTGATTTGAGAGGTATTGATTTTTACTTTTACAAAATTATTTTCCCCATGACTGAAGAATTATAATGGTACTCACGAAGATGCTGCTTAAGCCGATGAAAAGGTAAAATGAAATATTTTGAAACCAAAGCTTTAATGAGATTCAAAGATATTTGCTTGAAGAAATTTGATTGATTGATTGATTAATTGATTGATTGATTGACTGATTGATTGATTGTGAATCTTTATGCAGAGTGGCCTGATTAGACTGAATCAGAATAATGACTGCACTGCCGGCATAATTGCCCTCCCCCTTCAGAATACTCTCAGACCTGCTGATGTGTGCACATTGTGGCTCACCCTTGAGCAGGTGGTCCTTCCATGATGACGTTGATCCAAAGGCTCTGCATGGCATTGAGTGGGTTGGGAAACCTCATGATGATGGATAGGGCTATCAGGGTCCAAGGCAGCTATGCTCCTACCAACACAGAGAAACAAACAAACAAACAAAATCATATGTTGCAATCTAACTTCATAGATCCTTCACTTCATACTTTTGCATAATCATTAATGTGTCCATGCAAATTGGTCATTACGGGATAAGTTTTCATCAATAATTCAAGTTTCAACTGATTTCTTGCAAAGTAGAAATCAATACATAATCGTATCACAATTTGTATTCATGTTTGTTTCAATCAAATTACAAATGATTATAAATGATTACACATATTTACATCATATTTGTTATTAAGGGGTCATTTTCAATAAGACTACGTTGTGCTTCACATGATTTCTCCATTATCATATTTGACACAGTGCATTTTTGTTTGTTTGTTTGTGTTTTTAATACAGATTTTGTCAACCAATAATGAAAGTGAAAATATATGTAAATGAGATGAATGAATGAAATGAATGAATGAATAACGTTTGTTGGAGAATAAGCATCAACCCATTTTGATTCTTCCGTGAAAACACTGTTTAGAGTCTTTAATGCCTATATTTGAATAATTATTCCACCATACAATTATTTTGAACGGAATGAAGTATACAATCTTTCGTTTTTGGCATGCAGAACTCAATTGAAGCAAAAATAGTGAACCATTTTAAGCCAAACATTTTCGTGTGTATTCCAATTTTGCAAATTTTGTGAGATCCAAGAGTCACAAAATCAAAATACATGTACATGCAAAAGTTCTTGTTTACACTGTATGCATTGAATTCAAGTGGCATGCTGAACTAGAAATGTCGCTAAGGCGACTGGTATGCCTCCGCCATAATGCATGATTCTCCTAATAGGTCTACTGTACATGTGGACAATGTGTATTACATTTTCACACAATTGGCAAAATATTAAAATAAAAAGTTTGTCACAAATGTGTTGAATATTCACCTTCATTGACCTAAGTTTAATTGGATGAATAGGAGAGCATGCATTTGGGGATTTAAGGACTTTAACTTGACTTTGCCCATTCATAAGTTTATGCATTGAGTACTTTTCAAGGTATGGAGAAAAAGTGCAATTTCTGTATTGAAAAGTACATTGTTACCATTTTCATCTGGCTTTTGACCGTAAAATTCATAGGATAATCACTGTCAGGCAGAACATGCATAAATATGTAGAAAGTTTCAAGATACCTTGAGCCACTTTTGAGATATGGAGGAAAAAGTTAGTTCAGCACTTTCCCTTGATCTTTGACCTTTTGACCTTTAAGGCAAAAAAAAAGAAAAGAAAAAGTTTCCAGAAAATCTCTATCAGGTTATACATGCATACACCAAGTGTAAAAAAAAAAAATAATCCCGCTGGCATTGCATAAATATGAGGGAAATAGTAAAATGTTGAAGTGTTGCCCTTGTCTTTGGCCCCTGACCTTTGACCCCATGAACCCTAAATTCTCTAGATAATCATTGTCAGTCAGTACATGTATATATGCTATGTTCCATGAAGATACCATGAACAATTTCCAAGTTACGGACAAAAAAATATTGTTACTTGACCTTTTGACCTTTGACCTTTGACCTCATGACCCCAAACTTCCACCAGAGAATCTTAATTGGGTAATACATGTATACACTAAGTTTTAAGAAAATATCTTCAGGCATTGCATAGATATGGTGGAAATAGTGAAATTTTACATATTTGACCTTGACCTTTTGACCTTTGATCTTGAGCATGTGCACCCAAAAGTTCATAGGCACAACTTCACCCCCTAATACACATACATGCCAAGTTTCATTAGGATACCTCAAAAGGTTTTTTAGTTACGCTGTCCACAAAATTCATTACGGACGGAAGGACGGACGGACGGACGGACAACCCGAAAACATAATGCCTCCGGCACCACTTCGTGGCGGAGGCATAAAAAAAAAGAAAAAAAAAGGCTGTCAGCTGTGATTCAAGAAAATTTCACACTGCAAATATTTCTTGCTTTACAGTATGCACAAAACTACTTCCATTGGGGTGTAAGAACAACATTTTGTGTAAGTAGAGAATAGAGATTGTTAAGAATTGGGTGTGCACTTTTGATTATTGCAACCCAAGATAGATACTCTAGAATCTACTTTTTGAAACAAAAATCTTTACAGTATCCTGTCTTCATTTCTTTCTGAATCTACAACTCCTCGAAGATTAGCTGATTGATGTAACTACCTTTATGAGGGTCGTAAAATTTTGATATACACTGATCAGGATCCTCTGATAAAATAGTTATCGCAGCACAAGCATGGCTCCTGTAAGCAATATGTTGATTAAACAGAATTTCCCCACTAGTTAAAGTCAGGGTTAACCACTCTGGAATTGGACTCCAGCTATCACTGGGGTAACATGACTCTCACCTGGTATAGCCATTGAAGACAGCTGCTCTGGTTTGTCCAAAAGATCCGCATTCTCTCGGACGGAAAGACTTTGACTTGGCACCAGCAAAGTTCCTGAAAGAATACAAGACAAGCTTATCAACAAAGAACATGATACATGTACTACAAAATACCACAAATCATAAGCAATTACATCTGGTACAGAAATCTTATGACCCACCAAACAAACAAATAAACACAAACTACAATAACAGTGAACACATTCTGAACACGACACTTTTTTTTTCTTTTAATACTGCACAATTTATTCTGACAAATGAAGTATGGAATTGTTTGCTTGATTTTCTTCTGAACTTAATAATCTATGCTTTATAATAAGGAGCTACAGTGTCAAACCTTGGCAAAACCATCACTGGATCAATAGAGATCAACACAAAGTGACTCACGTCTTCCAGTCCTCTTCTGTTTCCCAGATCTCGTAGACGGCATACTGTAGTTACATGCCCCCTCATGGCCTCAAACATTCTCACACTGTAGCTGCCATTGTGTATTAGTGGAAACAACACAAATACAATGCATGACATTACTGGGTAAATACTGTATACCTTTTGGAACATAATTTTATCAACATATAATAAACTTGATGTTGAAAAGATGAACTGAAATGTTTCCAATTAGTACCATATTGATGTACCGGTACTTGCTTCAGGTTTCTCTAGGTACTGCTATTACAGTTTGCCTACAATAGAGGCATATATATTGTAATTCTGCAAGGGAGAAAGCAATGATAAATGATGATGATGATAATCATGACAAGAAACATCATTTTCATTATTCAAGTAATAACAACAGTGATAATTCATCATGAAAATTTTATAATGATCACTACCATCACTACTTTATTATTCCTAATATTACTAGCTTTGAAAAAACACACCAAATCACTATATTCCAAGTTTATCACAAAAGTAAAAAACATTCAAAATGGGGTATAAAGTCTTGACTTCCTAAACTTCATCTTTGAAACTTTAGTTTCAACACACACACACACACACACACACGCACACACACACAAATAAATAACAATAAAGGGGTAAAATTTGAACAACAATTATCAAACAGTACAAGTACTTGACTAAGTTAGTACTTGACTTGATTAGGCATCCAGAATTCTGCTCTGTTGAAAGATAGGGATGGCTGTTTATATCACATATCTATATCCTCTGAGAATTGTTCATTCAGCTTATTCAATCTCATAACTTTCCATAAGAAACATCACATTCATAGAAGAAAAAAAGAAAGAAATAAAGTCAATTTTCCTAACTCTGTGATTAGTATATTACTGAAGCACTTTCCATTCAAAATATCACACCAGTGGGAATCTAGCAATGAGGACACGATGTCTTACCTCACACATCCATCATCTCTTCCTGCTGCATCAACGTATGTCCTCAGGTTGCCACGGAAACTTCATATTCTTTTCCTCCTGTACGGCGAACTACCTGCCGACAATGAATGCCTGTGGAGAGTAATCGTGATCGCGTGAATAACTGCAGTCAGCAACGCGCTGTCGTAATGATACTGACCTGTGTGACAGTAACTCTAATTGTTAGTCTCATGGGGGGGGGGGGAGAACAACTAGCAATCTATATTTCATGATGAGTTACACATTACTCCAGGTTAGGAGGCATATAACCTTGTTTCTTATGATGTCTATGATGGTCCCCCTTATTTAAAAGCCATCGTAATGTGTAACGTTAACATTAGACAGCGTAAGCTGTGAGCGCGAGCAGAAACAACCACAACTAAGTCAACGTTGAATTCAATGCTTCCCCATGTCTCATTTAATTCAAATTTATGTGAGTGACTGGAAATGAGATACTAAGGAATCTCTGAAATTTTGGTGGAATTTGGTAGAGTGAAATTTGAGGTATATCTTCTTGCCTCTTAGATACGATATTGGCTTACTGCCAACACTGCAGTATACCATTTTACTACCGCCGGAGTCTGTCTCTAAGAAGCCCATGACCGACGGCAACGAGAAGAGACAGATCTCAGACAAATTTCAATGGTCGCGCTCTGTCCACACGTAACGGTTAGTGCTCCTCTAGATACTTTATTACTAGTCTCTACAAGTTAGCGTGGATGTGTCTTCCTGGACATTTTGCTGACTAAACCATACAGATACAGATCTCATCGGTCTACGACAGTTTACCAACCTGGGGTTGCTGAGGCTGAGCCCGTAGTGCCGGTGCGGTGCCGGTGGTTGAGCCTGAGCCTATTATACAGCCTCAGGCTGTGGTCTATTTGCCCTTGGCCTGCTTGATGTTTGGGTTAATTGGAGACCGGATCGTCATGGCAGGCGCTGCCGTAACTATACACAGCCCAGTCACTGTACGTAGGATATTCGCACAGCGTACTCCGTCTGGTCGGGCTAACGCTGCCGCTGATGTAACCCCCGAGCGGGGCGGCCGGGCGCTGTACCAGTAACGTGTTGGGGTCGCTGCTGCGGTAGATGTTGCTCTGCTCGTGCTAACTTAGTCTCGTGATCCAAGTATGTCCACGACCGGGCGACCTGATCCCGATCGATCTCGCGCTCGTCATCTCACTGGCAATGGCGGAGCTGAATCTCTTGCATAACGCCATCGAGATCATTCCTACTCCCACTTTCAGAAGAGACAGACATCAAAATCGCTAATGCTTTGTATAATAGCGCGCATACCACGCGAGCGTCTAGCTCTCACATCACCGCACGGTGTATACGGGCTAGCAAGCGCGCGCGGATGTGCATGCGCATGCAATTTGCAGATTGATGGTGTATACCACAGTGTACCACAGAACTCTTACACATAGAAGAATCACTCGCCTCCCGTACTTGTCGCCGTCGCTCGACTCATTGTCACGTGACGTCCGCCATTTTACTTAGCAACACTCTTTTGCGTGCAAATCCCAGCAGACGACATCCACATACAGTGACTGCATGTTGTACCGTGTTTTTCTGACGTTCCGACCCTGAGCGAGGCATTAAAATGCCGTATTGTGCGGCTGTAAACTGCACAAATCGCTTGACAAAAGGATGTGGAAAAACATTTCACAGGTAAGTTTGACGGACACCAAGCCATGATGAGAATAACAAGTAAATTAATTCCCCAAGTAACGTTACAATTAACGTTAGGCGGATCGGTCGTATGCTGGCTTTTTCTTGTGAGCGCAGTAGCAAAGGTAGTCCCAGACACTGGATTTTGTGTTTGCCGTCGATCTGTTTACACACCACCAACTACCAAAATGAAAAAGATCAAGTAATTTAGGCCCTGGGGCTATATTACACTCTGTACGCTGTGTGTTGGGGCAAACAGCTTTGTACATGGAAAAAAGTACTATCTATTTATGTAAATTTGAGCTTAGTAGGTGTAAACTTTACACGTAGATTTATTCTACCTAACGTTAGAGTCACAGTACCCATGGTACCAGTGCCAGTGTCAGTGACAACAGTCGTTTAGATACTAGATTGTCTAGACTGACTGTGTACTCTATTATTAAAGTAGAGTAGTAGTAGTAGTAGTAGGACGAACATACTTGTAGGATAGACTGAAGTTCCAATGATAATGATAATACTGAATAAATTTAACTATTCTAGTATAGATCTATTACTCAAACTAGAAGTCTACTAGCATAATGTCGGTGTCACGTCAGTACTGAGTCTGTAGATTCTAGTTTCTGCCCAATTTCTGATAACCTTTATCTGTTTATTTTTTACTTCTGTCTGAATTAGCTAGACCTGACCGATGCGTATAAACTCACTAACTGTTATTGCGCTGACATGTAACATTGTAAGTCTCCTCTTACAGCAGAGTTACGGGTAATTATTGGATATATAGACTGTCAGCTGCCGGTGCCTTGTTATTAATCTTATCAGGAGCTTTCCATGGACCATGTCCATGCATGCAATCATCATCATGCTTGCCATAGTTGTAGGTACACATGTTTTATGATTATGAATATGAGGTCTATACAAATCTGATATGGTCATAATTTTCACATGTATCGTATGTTCTCTGTGTGTTAAAAATCCTAGATTTCCAAGAAGGGGTGTTACTCTTTGCCAAAGATGGATTGTGAACATGAGAAGAGACCACTGGACTCCCAAACCATACTCTACCTTGTGTTCTGACCACTTTGAAGAGAAGTACTTCGATCGCACCGGCCAGATAACAAGGCTGCGGGCAGATGCTGTACCAACTTTATTCAACTTTCCAAAACATCTCATGAGGGTACGTGCAGAAGAACAAATTCTAATTTTGCATGTTTGGTGTTTAAAATTTGAGTTATAGTTTTGAAATCCGTCCGACCAGGGGCAGACGTATACCTTTGTGTGTATGTCTGCTTCAGAAACGGATTTTAATCTAACATCACATCGCATCCTGGTCGCTGATGAAGAATGCGATGACTAACCTGTTTGGTGTCTTGTTTCTAAGTCATGCGCTTTCCTCACCAGGATAAGGCATTTTGAGGTCTATTGCCCTTTTAGGTTTTTATCACATTCACTTCTGTTCGTTTTTGATCAGTGACTACCAGGAAAGGCTGGTTGACTATCAGGTAAAGTCTGATTGACTACGGGAAAGACCGTTGACTATCAGGAAAGTCTGATGTACAGTATTCCATCACGGACAAGGCACAACTACTGGCTGGGATGTCTCCTTGGGGGCCGGAGGTGTGTGGTTCATCCTTTCATCTTTGGCTCTTCATGGAGGGAACCAGTCCATGGATGCGTCGTTGCTATGCCTAACGTGCACAGACACACTGCGCGGTTACCATGCACTGTGGCAGCAACTACCAGACTAGATGCATTCCATCACAGGCAGGTTAGTTTTGAAATCCGTCCGACCAGGAGCAGATGTATACCCTTGTGTGTATGTCTGCTTCAGAAACGGATTTTAATCTAACATCACATCGCATCCTGGTCGCTGATGGAGAGTGCGATGACTAACCTGTTTGGTGTCTTGTTTCTAAATCATGCGCTTTCCTCGCCAGGATAAAGTGTTTTTAGATCCATTGCCATTTGGGGTTTTTATCACACACACACACACACACACACACATATATATATAATATATATATATAAAACAACCAGAACATGAAAGCTTTTTTTTTTTTTAATTCATTTACACTGTATTTCATTTTTTATTTTTTTTTTTTTGCAATAGGTTGCATCAACATACACCCTGCATGTCAATAAATTTTTCTTCTGGTCTTACACTGGGTTCAAATATCCACAAAATTCAAGTTCATTGCAAAATTGTAAATTGGGTCCACCAGGGGCTTCAAGTAACTGAGGCAAACAAACAAGACTGCATGCAAGCAAACTATTCCAAATGCATGAGCCAATGAGAGAAGGAATAGTTTTTCTGTTCTTGCCGTGCTGGTGAGCAAAAGTCTTGATTCAAGCTTCTAACATGCCCTAGCTACCTGTACTTTGAATGTTTGTGTTTGTTTTACTTGGTACACATTGATAATGGAAGAAAAATATATACAGCTGTACAGTAATTTGGACTGCTCATGAACATTTTATTGTTTGGTTGTTGTTGTTGTTGTTGTTATTGTTGTTGGTTTTTGGTTTGGTTTTTTTTTTTTTGTCTTTACGATAGATTGTGATACATACAACTTTAGGAGTGTGGCAAAAGATAAATAATGATACACATTTACATATTTTGCTTCATTGTAACAAACATGTCACAATACAGCACCACTCAAATTTAAGACATATTTCTGCATATACAGACATTTGAAGAGAGAAAGAAAGGGGAAATGTTGAATGGCTTGAAACATGTACTCTGATACTTGAGGGGCCATTTCGTGCACCCCATTATACCTTGTGTACACATACATGTATGTGCATGATTTGTTGATGGCAAGTCATTACTGTGAAGCCCTTCCTATTATTGATGGTCGCTGAGGCAGTGGGCATATTCATGTTTTCATTGTTATTTAATGTACACAATATTTTGCTACTGTGATGCAGTGTTACAATATAAAATTCCCAGTAAATTTTCATCATGTAGATGATTGAGAAGTGTTTGCTGAAGTTTTTTTTTTTTTTTTTTTTTTTTTTTCATTTCAAAAGTTTGTCCAATTGAACACACACACATACACACACACCTGCATTATATAAGTATTATATTATGCTGGATGATATAATAGGAAGTGGACTAAACTTCACGGAAAGATTGACATGAAAACAGAAGTGCAGACATATGCCCTGTACATCAGTTTGAAAAAGAAAAAAGTGCTCTTAGTAACCAGTAAAAATTGATGTGTACTCTTTCATTTTGTTTTATTCAGTAACTTACTGGTTATATTGTTTTAAAAAGACATTCCTGTCATTGCCCATACTTAAAACTTATTAAAGGATTTAGTATGCTGTTATTGATGGATCATTTCAATATAACACTGATCAGAATTGTTTGTAACGAAGAAATGAACTATATAATTACTTTGTTTGTTGTTTTATTGGTCTTTTCACAGACAGTCAAACAACGCAAGGCCCCTTTTCCTCGGAACTCTGTCCAAGCAGACACACAACCCAAGCAAGAAGAAAACTCCCCCTCGTTAATGCTTGATGAGCTTTCAACCACACCAGAAGACCCAGTTTGTGATCCACCAGCTACAAGCAGTGATTTTTCAACAGCCATTGGACCTGGTACAAAAGGCAGCGATGAATCTGTGTTGATTGCACCCAGAGCTCCACCTAAGCAGCTGAACTCTCATTATGATCATACTTACAGCATTCGTGACAGCCCAAGAAGTATCAAACGTCGACTTGATAAGATGTATGACCACATGTCAAACATGAAGAAGCGCCTGAAGACAACTCAGACCAGAGCACGCAGACTAAAGAAAAAGGTGATATCTCTGCAGGAGGTTGTGAGTACATTGAAAAAGAAGAACATGCTTTCAGAGAGTGGCCTTGAAATGCTGGAGAAAACCTGTGATGTGCCTGGAGAAATAATGAAGAGACTCGTCAAAGCGAAAGACAAAGATGTTTCCATGAGGGAAAATTATCCACCGGCTCTTCGAGCCTTTGCGCTGACGTTGAACTTTTACTCAGCCAAAGCATACAGATTTGTACGAAAGACCTTCAACCTACAGCTGCCACATCCTTCTGTTATCCGTAAGTGGTACAGTAACATTGACGGGAAGCCAGGCTTCACAGCAGAAGCCTTCAGTACGCTGGGAGAGAAAGTGAAGGAGTCAAAGGAGAGAGGACAAGAACTTGTATGTGGTCTCATGCTTGACGAAATGGCCATTAAACAACATGTTCAGTGGGATGGAAAGAGGGTTCATGGGTACGTCGACATAGGAACAGAGTGCGAGGATGATACAAATCCTCTTGCAACAGAAGCCCTGGTGTTCATGGTTGTTCCACTTAATTCCAACTGGAAGCTGCCAGTTGGTTACTTTCTCATTCATGGAATGTCTGGAAGGGATCGTGCTAACCTCGTTCAGCAATGCCTGGAGAAATTAGCCGATGTTGGGGTTTGGATAGAATCCCTAACGTGTGATGGGCCATCATGTCACGTGACAATGCTGGAAACATTGGGAGCTAGCATGAAAATGCCCAACCTTGTCCCTTCCTTTCCACATCCACTCAAGCCGGATCATCAAGTGAGCGTTTTCCTAGATGTATGTCATATGCTGAAGTTGATGCGGAACACTCTGGCGGCAAATGGAATCCTCAAAGATGGAGATGGAAACAACATCAGATGGGACTACATCAAGGAACTCCACAAGCTTCAAGAAGATGAAGGGATGCGACTCGGAAATAAACTACGGAACCCACACATGCAATGGCGAAAGCAAAAGATGAAGGTGAACATTGCAGCCCAGACCCTCAGTGCAAGTGTTGCCGATGCTTTGGAATTTCTCGAAGAGCAAGGTTTGCCACAATTCAAGGGATGCAGAGCTACAGTGCATTTCATTCGCACAATCGACCACCTTTTTGATATTTTGAACTCACGCAATCCCATCGCTCGCAATACCAAAGCTGCCCTCCGCCCAGAAAACGAACACAAATGGAAACCCTTTGTGGAAAGAACATACAAATATCTCGAGTCCATCACAGATGCACATGGCAAAAGAATGCATGAAACGCCCCGCAAGACCCCGTTCATAGGCTTTCTTTCAGCGATCACAAGCACCAAGCATCTGTACGACAAGCTGGTGTGTGCAGAATGTCCGAAATTAAAGTATTTGCTCACATACAAGATGAGCCAAGATCATCTTGAGCTTTTCTTCTGTGCAGTCAGGTCCGCTCTTGGATGCAACAACAATCCCACAGCTCGTGAGTTCTCCACCTTGTACAGAAAAATGCTCATCAGGCATGAGATCCAAGGCATGGGGGGGAATTGTACACCTCAAGATAGTACAACCATTCTGCATGTGGGAAGTGGAAGAAGGAAGCTCATCGATCCCAACATGGACTCGGACCAGCACCTGATTCGCAAGTATGACTTGTCAACAAGAACTCCCATGATGACAGACCATGACTACGCAGACATACCGAACATAAATGAGCTGTCTACGTACAAGAAAGCTGTCATCCCGTACATTGCTGGTTACGCAGTTAAAATGACACAGAGAACTTTGTCTTGCGAAGAATGTGCAGCGGCCCTCACTACTGGAGAAGTCATGAATGGGAGCCTTCTTGGAAAGAAAGACAGGGGTGGTTTGGTGAGACCCGCACGAGATGTTGTCAAAGTGTGCGAAAGAACTGAAATGTGTCTGCAGCGACTTCTGAAGGTAACCAGAGGCAAACTACCTCAGTCATGCCACCTCCCTCATGCCATATGCTCAGCAGTCCTAGGAGAAGTTGGGCAAAGTAGCATCTTCACCTCGCTCTCAGATCATATGTACGATGCCCCAGCAGACTGCAACCATGTCTTCTTTCTGATACGGAAAGTTGCCGCCTCTTACCTGACTATTAGAATGCACTACCTTGCCAAACACATGACTGAAGTTAGCAGCGGACCAACTACTCGAAAGGACCTATCGAAGCTGATCCTGTTTAGACATCATTGAAAATTGAGGACTTGATAGCAGGGCATCTTTGAGAGAGTGTACATGCCCGATTTTGCCTACATATTCTGAAATGTTTTTCCTAATGATGCACTTGCTGATGCACTGGCAAAATATCATGAGTTGCTTCTCTGAGTTGTGATCAGCATTTTAAATAATTGCAATGATGATGTACACCAAACTTTCTTCTCCCATTAAATTTCTTACAAGTACAAATTTGTATGCATTACAGGTGACTATGGTTGTCAAAGTGTCAAGCTTCTGTAAAGAATAAACAAGATTGTCAAAATTAATGGTGGAAAACATCACTAACTAAATGTGTCCATTATTCATGGATTTCACACTGTGTATTGTTGCCATACTCCAGTATTGCATATTAGTTCATTATTCATGCATTTTCTTCCGCATTATACAATAGTTGTCATAATTGCGATACTTGTCTTGCCAACATATTGTTGCCACATCATGCTTTCAAACTATATTGCGGGATTTCATTTTAAATGGTGCTTAACCTTAAGAGGAAGTGCAATTTTGCACTATGTGAATGTATTGCCTTTGTTATCATTGCCAAGAATGCCTTTCATATTTCCTGCCAGACAGTGTCCATTATTCATGGATTTATTTTTATGTTGTTGCCACATTGCCAATTTAATGCATGTTCATGAAACATTGCTTTCGCAATATGCAATAGTTGTCATACATGTATTTGCGAGACTTGTCTTGCCTACATATTGTTGCCATGTTCACATTTCGTACTATACCATAGTATATTTTCATACTCATAAGGATTTCATTTTGAATTGCGCTTGAAGCGAACAAGTGCAAGTGAAATGCCAGTGTCCATTATTCATGGTTTTATTTTGCTGCCATATTGTCTGCTAAGTGATTGTACATGCATTTGCTTTCATGATATACAATACATGTAGTTGTCATATTTGTGACACTTGTTTTGCCTACATGTACATACTTTGAGATACAGTGTAGTATGTTTTCACACTCTTTAGATTTCACTTTGAATTTCGTTTGAAGCAAACGGGTGCGTGTGAAATCTTACTTTATACAGATGTTCTTATTGCCTTTAGTTGATATTGTTATGCCAAGAATGCATTTGATGTTCTTGCCCGACAGTGTTCATTATTTATGGATTTTATGTTGTTGCTATATTGCATGATAGTTGATTATACAGGCATTTGCTTTCGTGATATACAACATTTGTTGTATATATATGCGATACTTGTTTTGCTTACATGTTGTTACCAAATTATGTTTTCATACTACACAGTGTATGGGATAGGTTTTTGTTAAACTCATTACTAAGGATTTAATTTGGAATCATGCTGAGCTAACAAGTACAAGTGAAATCTTACATTTACAAATGTATTGCCTGTAATACTGTTGCCAGGAATGCCTTTGGTGTTCTTTTCAGTGTCCATAATTCGTAGATTTATGTTGCCATAGTGCTTGCGGATCAACACAATATGTTTTCATACTATATACCATAGTGCGTTTTTACACTCATTAGGATTTTCTTTTTGAATCACGCTTGAAGCTATCAAGGGCAAGTGAAATTGTGCACTATATTGATGTATTGCCTTAGATATTCTTGCCAGACAGTGTTCATTATTCATGGATTTTATGTTGTTGCCCTATTGCATGTCCATTATAGATGTATATGCATTTGCTTTTGTGATTACAATAGTTGTCACAAATTTGCGACACTGGTGGTCTTGCCTATCATTTGCATAATATGTTCCTGACGCATGTACTGCCTGTGATTATAGCCACCATATTAGGTATGATAATGGTACGTGTACTTCAAGCAAATGGTATATCACTGTACTGTGGTTGATTCTCAGCAATCAACTTTGACCTTGATAAATGTCAAATAAATTGTAAAAAATCAGGAAAATTAACTCTGTTCAACTTAACTTCCTGTTGTTTTTTTTTGTGGGAAGACAATCTTGAAAGGAGTTCATGCGTGTGTGTGTGTGTGCGTGTGTGTGAGTGTGTGAATACATATATATATATATATATATATACATAGGTAATTATATATATATATATATATATATATATATATATACACACATAGGTAGTTATATATATATATATATATATATATATATATATACATATATATATATATATATATATATATATATATATATATATATATATATATATATATATACATATACATATGAGATTAAAACCTAAAATGGGTTTTAATGCCATTTTAGGTTTTAATCTCATATGTATATAGGTATGTATATATTGATTGAGTACCGGGTAGTCTACATGTTGGTGCAGCAATATCATGATATCGAAAGTAAAACAGGAACCAAGTTCATGTTGATCACCAACAATTTATTTACAGCACACAAATTTTTGAGCGATTCGCTCTTTCTCAAGTGTTGTTGCAAATCGCTCAACAATTGGTGTGGTCAAAATAAATTGTCGGTGATTAGCATGAACTCGATTTCTGTTTTATTTCATTGTCATGCACCAACAGAACACCCGTCAGCACCGACATAACATCTGTCATACACCGACAAAACATTCTTGGATCAGCACCGAATGAATACAGCTGTTCACGCCATGTTTGCCAACTCCAACCCTCATGTCCCGAATGGACACTTTTATTACACCCCACCCTGGTTTCACCAAGGCACATCACGGTTCTCCGTCACACCTCCCCCCAACAAGAGGAAAGTTATGAATGTAACTTTTCGACTATAAACACCTTCGTTGTAAGGCTTGCTTCACTGTTCTTGCTTACTACACGTATTAGTTTAGTTTTGTGTTGTTCTCTCAAAACCTCACCTGGCATACTACACTTATAATTACTGATTTTGAGCCTTATCAGAATCAGTTAACTCCGGCATCAATTGCCCCCTTTAGGAACAATACACATGTATATGAAAACTTGACAAGCCCCCTACAAAACATGTAAATACACAAATTCTTAATAAAGAGTCTACAGTAATACACATGTGAAACTGTTTTCAACGGGTGCACATACGAGTGCACATAATATGGAAAGATTACACCAGATGTAATTAATCATTTCTCCAGTAGTATCAATATTTTGACTGAGACTGTGCTTTCTGGTAGTCTCGACAGTAGTTATATCCTCGAATACTTGACCAATAAACTTACATAACTTCAGGCATGAATAGTATTTTGTTTTTGGTAACACATATACACTTCATCTTTAAATGTGAAAACCAAAAATACACTTTCTTCACGAAATTGTTCTGACTGTTGCAAAGATATGTCTGTTTCTCCAACACAAACTTTCATTGGAGTTTCACTGAATGTGGTAACAGCACACATTTCTTGATTATAGAGTTTTTAACAACATCGTATTTAAACACTATGACACACGTGTACATCTACTCAATGTACTTGCTCATAAATTTTATACTTATGTCAACTCTGCGTCATAAGTTAACCAAAACAACAAAATTTTAACCATCGGACATTTCTCTTTGTCCCTTCACACATATGTACTGTCATGTGCAAACTCTGGAATATATCGAGATCATACTCGACACACAAATGTTACTCTGTCACTCTGTAACGAAATACATATACATACAAAAGTGACATTATATCATCTTGGCTTCTTTATGCCTCACTGTCACTCAACACTTTTTCATTAATACAAAACAACACAAATTCTTTTGTTTCAACACAAATCGGTTGATATAAACTCAAAATTTGATCACCAGTTTTCCTGTGACTGGTCGGTTGTGTTTTGCTTTACTGTTTTTGCATTTGCTAGCATTAACTCGGTAACGTATCGGTATACATACAAATCTGAATCCTTTGATTCTTTGGTACATTGAATGAAATCAAAATAGAAGTGTGCAACTGAAGCACAACTTTCACTGTAATCTTACACACCACAAATGCTGTATCCGGGCGCTTCCTGTAATGTTGGGTTTTCACAATATAAATGTATCATACAATGCTTGGCGTGTAACACATCATGAACATTTTCAAATGATGTCCTCTTATGAAGACAGAATATTGTGTACTATAGTACTTTCTCATACTTCCTAGCATCACTCACATAATTTGTTTTCGCTTTAAAACAAACATGATTAACATAAATACAATTTCTTCCTTCACAGATCCTTGGGAAAGGAAGAAAACTGAACGAATATACATAAACACATGTATACATTGTCATATATAAAAAAAAGTCAACATCAGTTTCTTGTCTGTTTTGAGTCTCGTTTGAAATGTTCTGCTTGATGTAGGTTTCACTGCAGATTTGAGATTGTTATCGTTCGGCAACATTATCAGCGCGTGCACAGTTTCAAACTCGCGACAAAGCGTCTGCTAATTTGTTGTCCTTTCCTGCTATGTGCACAATTCTCAGTGGGTACGGCTGGAGAATCAAACTCCAACGGAAGAGACGCTGATTCTTGTGCTTGAAGCGTTCTAAAAACGTCAATGGGTTATGGTCAGTGTACACCACGATGTCTCTTCCACCGTCCAAATACGCTTCGAAATGTTGCACCGCTAGAACGACACCAAGGCATTCCTTCTCCACAGTTGAATACTTTTGCTGATGGCGATTCAGTTTTTTGGAGAAGAAACACACGGGTTTGCTGTGTCCGTTGTCGTCGTCCTGAAGTAGCACGGCTCCTACTCCTCGGTCACTAGCATCGGTAGCTAGCTGGAAGCTCCTCTCGAAGTTTGGTGCGATGAGCACGGGATCGTTCATGAGGACGGCCTTCAGCTTCTGGAACGCATCCTGGCAGCTCGCCGACCACTGGAACGTTGTACCCTTTTTCAACAGGTCCGTCAAGGGCACCACCAGGTGACTGAAGTTGGGAACGAATCTCCGGTAGAATCCGCACATTCCCAAGAAGCGCTGAAGCTCCCGTTTCGATGACGGCACTGGGAAGTCCACGATGGCTCGGACCTTAGCATCTCGTGGTGCGACGCTACCTCGGCCTACCATGTGACCTAGGTAAGTCACACAAGCTTTCCCGAACTCGCATTTGGCCAGATTCACCACGAGTCCTGCATGTGACAACCTCTGGAACAGCTCTCGAAGATGAGCAACATGCTCCTCCCACGTATTGCTGAAAACCAACACATCGTCTATATAGACAACACAGTTATCATGACCAGCAATAACTCGATTCATCATCCGTTGAAAAGTTGCGGGGGAATTTTTCATCCCGAAGGGCATGACACGACACTGGTATAACCCGGAAGGCGTGACAAACGCCGAGATCTCTCTTGCATCCTTGTCTAATGGCACCTGCCAATACCCTTTCATCAAATCCAATTTGCTGACATACTCAGCACTTCCTACCCGATCAATGCATTCCTCAATCAAAGGAAGCGGAAACGAATCAGTCTTGGTTATGGTATTGACCTTCCTGTAATCGATACAAAACCTGGACGTTCCGTCTGCCTTTGGGACTAGCACTACTGGGGAACTCCAGTTCGAGTTACTAGGCTCTATGATTCCATTTGCAAGCATGAAATCTATCTCCCTATCCACCTGTTCTCTCTTAGCAGGATGAATCCGATATGGATGCTGCTTAATGGGTGCATTTTCACCAACATCTACCGTATGAACAGTATCTTTCGCACAGCCCAATTTATCACTGCAAACCTCCGGAAATTCCTGGAAGATGTCGACAACATCTTGCCTCTCCGAATCAGACAAATGACTGAGCAGTAACTTTGGATTTTCTAGTGCCTTTGAGTTCTCTACTCGCGGAATCATTCCTGACTTGAAACTCACACTCTGAGAATCTGGAGCATCAGATTCAAACTCTTCTGCACTTTTCTCAGCACTGTGTAGGACACTCTCACTCACAACTGCACCTACGTCTTCTACCATCACACGGCTAAATAACTCCTCAAAAGCCGGAATAGGAATCAAAGGCGCAGGTCTAATGGCATGTTGTGGTTTTCCTACCACTTGACATTCATGACACGTTCGACAAAATTCAGACACATCCTTTCTCATCTTGGGCCAGAAGAAGTGAGTTCTGATTCTACACAAAGTCTTCTTGACACCCATGTGTCCGGCCATTGGAATTTCATGTGCAAGACGTAGAATTTCCTTTCGATACGGCGGAGGAACAACTATCTGGTCGACAACCGTCCAGTCCTCATCTGCGGGACGATCTGGAGGACGCCATTTCCTCATCAAAACACCAGACTTTACATAGAAACATTCTGGCACTCCCTTCGCCTCATCTACAGTCAATGCACCCTCTCTCAACTTCAACAACTCCTCATCTTCCATCTGTGCTTTGATTAAAGCTGGCTGACTGAACACACCTTCTTCCCAACTTTGTTCTCTTTCACCTTCACTAGTCACCTTTCCAAAGAATGTGTCACCAAGAGAAATTTCACTTTCAGACTCCTTTCTCTCACTCTCTGCTTCACTTGCTCGAAACCTGGTGATAGCACATGTTGGAAATACTTCTGGAAATTCATCGACAAGTTTTTCAGTTTCCTGCTCGTACACTGGGACTTCGGAAACAACCGGAAGGACACTCACTCGACCTCCTGCAAGGTCATTACCAAGCAAAAAGGAAACTCCATCCATGGGGAGAAATGGAACAATTCCCACAATCACTTCCCCTGAAATCAGTTCACTATCCAAATTCACTCGGAATAGAGGGACTGCCTGCGTTCCTCCGTTGACATCATGTATCAGTACTTTCCTACCCGTGTTACAGTCTATGGGCATACTCTTCACATCTCCTACCATGAGGGACTGTGTAGCTCCAGTATCACGAAGTATGACAACCGGTACTCTAAATTCAGCAATGGTAATTGTACCCTTGACAATGAAAATGAAGTCCTTGTACTTTTCATCCACACCACTTGAACCCCTATCTGTCATTTTTGAGACACTGCTTTTCACAACATTTGGATGACGCTGTTCATCATTTACACTTGACTTAACAAAACCATTGGTGGCTGTCTGGTTCGGTTTCTCGTTTGTTTCAGCATCTAAACTGTTCTGTGTACGTGTGTCTGCATGGACTAAACCATGTGTTGCTTTTTGCTTTTGTTTTTCTTTTGCTTCATTCTGTTCCAGCAATCGCCTACATTCAGACTTAATGTGACCTGTTTTTCCACAGAAAAAGCATCTCACTTCTTTGTATTGAGGCCGTGGCGATTTTGGTCGCTCTTTCTGTGATTCAGTCTTTACTTTATCCCTGCGTTCACTATGACTACTGTGCCACTTTTGAGTGTCAGGATTTCTCGACTGATCAAACTTCCTCTTTCCCTCAGGACTTTTTGTTGTCACTTTATGTGTCAACTCATACTGGTCAGCGGTGACTGCTGCACTCCTTACATCATGTACTCTTCGATCTTCCAAATATGTTCTCAGATCTGGAGGTGTCGATTTCTTGAACTCCTCCATCAACACTATCTCTCTCAAATTGTCATAAGTGAGATCTACTTTCATTGATCGAACCCAACGATCGAACATGATTTCTTTTTCTCTCTGAAACTCTACGTAAGTCTGTCCCGAACCTCTCCTGTATCCTCGAAACTTTTGCCTGTAGGCTTCTGGGACTAACTGATAGGCAAGAAGGACTGCTTCCTTAACTGTGTCATAGTTATTTGCCTCTTCATCCGAGAGAGCAGACACTACTGAATGTGCCTTGCCTGTGAGCTTTTGTTGTACTATCATAGACCAATATTTCTTCTCCCACTCCAAATTCCTGGCTATTCTCTCAAAGGAGAAAAAGAAAGAGTCTACATCCTCTTCATCAAAGCGGGGGACTGTGTTTGCCATTTTTGCAATGTCAGGCGTCTTTGGTCTCGACATAGTAACATTAGGCCTTTCCCCTGGGACGATACTGGCCTGGGCCTGGGTCAGCTCAATTTGACGTTGCATTAACTCTTGTTCAAGTCTCAGATTTTCTGCCTTCATTTTTTCTTTTTCTAACTCCAATCTAGCCAGTTCTAGTTGTGTGGAATCTACCCTCATCTCACTAGGTCTAGTAATACATGTAGTAGTAGTACTTGGAGCAGTTTTTCTACCAGCACTCCCAATCTCACCTGTACTCTCATTGTGGTCTGCGTGTTCATATTCTACACCACCCAGTTCAAGCTTCTTCACCAGAACTGCAAAGATTTCTTTCTTTCGACTACACTCTCTGATATCAGCATCAACATGAGTTGCAACCTCAATCAATTGGGCTTTCACTAACCCTCTCAATCTACCAAGAGTGACGTCTTTCACAAACTCTGCAGCATCGAACTTGGCTGCCATGATTTATTCACATCTAGCTTTCCGACTAGATTTCAAGACTATGTCGCTAACGCAACTTCCACAGTACACTCCACTGCGTACCGAACTACGAGAATAGTCTAAACAATTCAGACCTGACAAACACTCGTATATCTCGAGGCCAATTTCCTCGTAAAGCCACATCTAACGATGCTAATCCAAATTACCAGAAAGTGACACACTAATCTGATAAAACGACATAAAGGAAACGATAATACGTACCCTTCCTTTCCAGCAATCAATGCTGCAACCCTGGTATTCAGCTAGCGAGAAGACCAGTACAAGTGCGCAAAACATACTCATCGCATCGCTTCGCGAATCGCACTTCCATTCACAACCACTGCTAACGCAGCCCCATTACACATGGTACCATGCAATGTCACGCAGTATACAATACCGCTACGAACAGTACGTTCGCTACTCTGTGTACACATCTCACATGAGTGCGAACACTACACATACTGTACCTCCAACGGGCATCAATCATTACAACGATGTACAAAACACCGAAATACTACCAAAAGACAGCTTGTTTGTATGTTCATTTCCCGGACATGTTCCCCACATGTCATGCACCAACAGAACACCCGTCAGCACCGACATAACATCTGTCATACACCGACAAAACATTCTTGGATCAGCACCGAATGAATACAGCTGTTCACGCCATGTTTGCCAACTCCAACCCTCATGTCCCGAATGGACACTTTTATTACACCCCACCCTGGTTTCACCAAGGCACATCACGGTTCTCCGTCACATTCATGTGTACAGATATGCAGTGTTTTATATGCCTATAGGCCTATTGCTTCCTATACCAATATGTGCAATAGTGATAACTACATTGTACTACACACTACTAATGATAATGATAACAGCAGGAATATGGATAATTAAGGTGATAGTGTTGTCTTCCAAATTTCTAATATGTTGAACGAGTATATGTCAGATGGGGAAGATGCGTATTACATGATCATATCCACAAATCATTGACTTTTACAACTGGACTGACTGGAAATTTAATTTGACCTGTTTAATGGGAGAAAAATCAAAAGCACGAACACACATCTTCTTACAATATCATTGGAGGGGAAAAATGCAAGACATAGGGTTGAGAGGGGTATCAGAAAACTGGCAGGACACAGACAAGGACAGGCGCGCGTCTTGGATTATTTTATACCAAAGCAGATCACGTCTCCGAAGTCAAATAGATCTATCCAAAAGAGGGAAAAAAAAAACACCTGTTTCAATACAGACAACTTTCAGGGAAGAGTGTGAAATAAATAACATAAATGAGTACATGAATCTGAGGTCAACGCTGGATTGAGAAGTACCAGTTTGACAGTTTACAAGTTCAAGTAAATATCAAGGGCTATAGCGGCTGTCATACTGTCCGATCAGTGAGTTTACCGTACCGCTCGCGCGAGGAGCTGCGGAGGTTTTGCTAAGCAACATGGCGGCCTGTGCACTGAGGCGTCACATCCGGGGTGCGCGGTGGCGACACCGAGCTCAGTGGGTTGTGAATGGGTGTGATTCTTCTATGTGTAAGAGGAGAGTTCTGTGCAGTGTACACGCAACGACACGTGCAGTGTAAGCTTGCGCTGCGCTGTATTGTCATCGAATGACTTTTTATTTTCATGGAATGATTTTTTGTTCATCGAATGGTTTTTTGTTCATCGAATGGTTTTTTGTTCATCGAATGATTTCTTGTCGTAAGTATAGAACGCCATATAGGTGTAAAACACTATTTGTCAAATATATCTTGGGTCTAATATATTTTTGGTGAAATATATATATTTTTTGTCGAATATATTTTGGTCAAATATGATTTTTGGTAAAATATATTTTTTGTCAAATATATTTTTGGTCAAACATAGTTTGTGTCAAATATATTTTTGATCAAATATATTTTTGTGAAATATATTTTTGGTGAAACATATATATTTTTGTCAAATATATATTTTGTCGAATATATTTCGGTCAAACCTTCATATTTTCTTGTCAAATATATATTTTGTTTGAATATATATTTTATGAAATATATATTTTATCGAACATATTTTTGTGGAATGAAATTTAAATTGATGAAATGGTTTTTTAGTTGGTGTCGAACATAATTATTTGATTCCCTTCTGGCGTGCCATACGCACCGCTACACTGCAGCTAGTCCACTGCCTGGACTGTTTTGTGTGATCATTTACCGCGCGCACACACCGCTACAGCACGCGTATGCCCCACCGTACGCTCGTGTATTATTTGCCGCGCACGCACGCATCTGGACCTCCAAAACAGTCCAGTCTGGTTTGCCAAGTCTCCCCCAAATATTTCGGAAAAAATCGGCCCCACCCCCACCCGCTAATTCATTTCGAGCATCCTGATTGGTCGATGAGATCGCATCCAGCAGGCAATTTGCGGGATCGAAAAAAGTCGATCGATCTCTAATCTTGTAGTCTTATTGCAAACAGGTACATTGCATTTAGCAATATAACATACGTATTTTACACCAATATTGGTATTAATCTCAACATATATTACTGGCATTTCAAAATTATTTTTCTTTTTGTTAAAAATTGCTCAAATAGTATATCTTAGAGATCATAAGAGGAGAATGAAATTAGAACGTACATAAACCGTGCGTAAGATTAAGACTAACTTCTACTCGTTTCCATAACTGTTATAAATTAAATTATAAATATCATAATTATCAACATTTTGGATCTATTTTTCGACAAAAAAAAATAATTTGAAAATTAAAAATTAAAAATCGATAAATACGTATAGAAAAATATTCACTCATTTAGAGAATCGTGACCTATCGTACATGTCAATTTCGAGGTGGCTTTTACTTCTCGATCGGGGATCCCCCGGATCGCGTGTACAGCATACAGCTTGTGCAATGTGCTTTTCGTATTGATTCCGAGTCTTGCGTTTTCCGACCAAAATCTGTGCAGCATTTCAAGTATTTCCTCCAAATCTTGTTTACATGATCAATGGATGTCAACATCTGCGTCTCGACGTCGCTTTTCTGACAGTGATAATGAGAAGAGCATTCAATGCAATGTGCTACTGAGAAGCTTGGATTCGTTGACGGTTTCGGGGAGCAGCAGCAGAACCACTCAGAAGTCCCTACTACACGTACTCGTCTCTCCGTGCGTGGTCATGATCTCCCTGCCGACTGGTTTCGGCAATAGTGTGGTGTTCCAACTTCCAAGCTGCACCGTTATGCGTTGATATTCGTCGCAAACTAGATCTACATGATGGACCAGACTCTCCGAAAGCCGTGGCTCCTGTTGTCATGCCTTTGAAGTCTTAATTTCGGACCAGATGAGCAGGGCTATGGATCTTGCTTGGCCTGCGTGACAAAGTCAAAAACTCAAGCGGCCTAGCGGTAAGCTAATCAATTTAGATCTATCCATTTTCTAAAAATGATTCGTCAAGGCAACTTTCATTACGTGTCTCTTGTCTTGAATTACAAACTGTAACTGTAGGCCCCTAGTTGAACAACAAAAAATGATTGTAAAACTATTTATGTCTGGCCTCTGGGCCGGGTAGGGTAAACACATGGCAGGCTTCTACTACAGTACTATATCTTGTGATGAGTGTTCCTACAAGGTGTACAGAGTTAAATCCTGTGTAATTGTGATATATTGTTAACACCGTAACTGCTCTGGTTTAATTGTTTTGTACAGTACAGTAACTACTGTAACTTTCTCGCATACAAATGCAATTACACATATAGGCCTACTGCCTTTTCATAGCTTTAGTCTGTGAGCTACAGCCTGTGCCTCGTCGGCTTTGCTCCTCTACACAGAGGAGCAATCGAGACACACGCTGTGGCCCACAGACTAATTCTTCATGTGCATGTACATTGAGAAAAAACTCAAATGGGAACATGCTTCAGTATGCAAATGTACTCATACTTGTTCATCTATAGAATAAAATTATGCAGTCTTATGGCTATGTGATATGCATCGTAAAGACTGCAGGCATTATTAAAATCACTTATGTGCAATGTAGAAAATGTTCTTTTTTTTAATCTTACTGTTTTTTTTTTCTTATTTTTCAAATAGGGGGACCGCATCTGGAGACACCAAAGCATTTCGAGCGGCGTATGGAAAATTGGGTGAATAACGATCGAAACTCAAGTCGTCAGTCGCCCTGACAGCCACTGCAACCAGAGATGTGCATAGCGGTATCATCGAAAAATTTTGGTCTTCGCAATTATGTGTGGGTAAATCAGTTGCCGGACAAGCAAAATATAAAACATGTTGTCAAGTCTGCTGCAAGAGATTTAGATACAATGTTCAAGTGGCTGGCAGATGACTTGAAGACTCATGGTGCATGTTGTGAAAGGATGATGAGAAAACTGTGCAGTAATGTGTACGCGACCTTTATGGCACTGCTTCCAGAAGGTTGCCACAGGTATGTTAATAAGTCTATAATATGTACCACTGGAACACGGAAACTGATATCCAAAAGGAAATGGTTGACAGCATGTTGGCAACAGATGGTGAAATCAGAGTTCTGATAGCTAGCATTGCGTCTGGCCTGGGTGTTGACGTAAGCAGCGTACACAGTACTGTTTTGTTTGGATGCCCAAGTGATCTAGACGATTATATCCACTTTTTAAAAGCACTCAATTTTCAGGCCTTATCAGATATACTGGTAACATGAAGAATCATGTACAGCTGTACAGTTGTACATTGTAGCTAAGATTTTTTTGTTTTTTAAACTGAAAAATGTTACGTATACACGTGTACATGTAGCTTGTACCTTTGGGCTTTGAAAATTGTTCTTTAGAGAATTCATATGATTGTTTTAAAACAAGAATCCACTGTGGGTGTTTTTCCTCCTTAAGGTTTGTAATGGTGAGTGGTTGGTACATTGGTTTCTGGTGCACCTAAATTTTTGCAATTCCACGCTACATATACAATAATTTTCTTTTTATCACTGCAATTACATGTACTGTATCTTGCTCTTATTCATAGAAGCAAATGCAATGTACATTTGTACACACCTACTTTTCATACTGTACTTTGTTTTTTAGGCATGAATATTTTAATTTCATTGGACATGTTGATGGGTACATATCGTAATTAGAAGTGATAAGATTATGGAAAAGTTGAAATATTTTAGTTCAAGGTTGTGTTTTTGTGATGTAGTGGATTACATGTACATATGTACATACAGACCATGCCAAGTGGGGATGGGCTGTGTGTTTTGGGTGTTTGGGTGGGTGTTTGAAAATTGAACTGTTATGCCGTTTATCTGCACATGTAATTGTACATTGCATATTTATCTATGCATACATGTACATACAAGTGTACACATGTGTACGGTATGTTTTTGAGTTGTACAACTACCAAGAACTTGTTTACATATACTTTCTTTACATACAAAATCATTCATGAGAAGTACAGTATGTTCTTTGGCCCATTTTGATAAAAATAAAACTAGTTCTGTTAATGCACATGAACATTTGTACCTGTAGTTGAACTGTGTAGCAATGAATTTATTTTCTTTTTTTGAACTTCGAAGCAATTTTTTTTTACCAAGAATTGTTGTAAAACACAACAAATGGAAAAACAAAATCTACAGTGGGACCAGGAAGATTTCTTTGTCATAACTTGTAACCACTTTGTGTTAATCCTGTGTTTTTGATGTGTAATGAGAGTCTACTACACATGGTAATGAGACTGAAATGTGACATATAATATTATTTCTCTGACATCAAAATTCAGAGTCAAACAGTTTACAATGTATTTTGTTTAAAATCATGCACTGTTATTGAACAATGATCATGAACTATCATGAATATATAGTAAATGTATTGGATATTACAGTACTTGTACATGTACATATGAAAGAACGGTGTATAATGAAGGAATTTCAAGAGCATGGAGAAACTATAGGACATTTAATTTCAGTTCCTTATGAGTACTTGGTGGCACAGAGTATCCAACTTTAAAGGCACTTATACACCTGAGGAATTATTTTGAACGTCCTTCCCAGAGTGACAACTTTTTGAACTCATTATTGGCAGTTGGGAGTGGGATGCTAGCTTTGAAACTTCCTTGGTAGTTGGTACAACGTTAACAGTTTTACCATCATGGCCAAATTTTTATAATGAAGGCTTAAGAAGTAATGTGATTAAAAAATGTACAAATTATATGTTCAAATTACACTACTTGTAGTCCATTTGTTTTCACTTTGCTGTCTGCTCTTACTGGACATGAAATGATGAAGACTACACAGTGTATTTAATAGAACATATATTGCACATGTACAATGTACATGTACACTGTACATTGTACATTTCAAAGTACAACAGTGATAAATTGACGTATTTCCTGACCACACCTCAACACTGAAAAACAAATCTTAACTTATTTACCAATAATCAGCCGCCATAAACGTGGAGAAAAAAAAGTAAAGTCTACTACATTGTAATTACAGCTGTATGTACAAAGTATATGTACAATGTTTTAATTTTGATGTGAATTGTAATAGGGGGTTTAATCAAATTGCTAACACGTGAGTGTGTGTGTGTGTGCACATGCGTGTGTGCGTTTGTGTGTGTTGTGTGCATGGCCCACACATTTCCCAAGCATAATTTCATGCTGATATCCCCCTTAAATGTTTGTGAATTAGAAACAAACAAGTTGCTCTGTCATACAGTCTTTTGATATGAATAGGCCTACTTATTTACATGGAGCTACTATTTTGAGCAAATACAGGTATGGTTTGCAAAAAAGGAAGATATGATTGGATATATGTATATATGCATATGCAGAAGGGCAGTTCAACCAAAACTGATCACTTCTGTAATTGCAGAGACCAATCTACCAATATCTCTGTAGCAAAAATGCCCTTAAGCGTCTTCATCTTGCTTTACTAAATTTAGCTTTATTATCGTGAAGACTAACAGACAAAACACTGAATGACGGGGTATTCTTACAACAGGGATATTGGTCTGATTGTCTCTGTTACAGAAATTATCAAAGCAAATAGTTTCGGTCTAACTGCCCAGTAGGCCCTACATGAAGTGGTAATAAAATTATAAAAGTTTTACAAACTCAGAGACTCCAATTCTCCCGTTTTCGACGGGAGATCTCCCGCCGAAAGCCCATTTTTGCACAATCTCCCGTTCTCCCGTTTGAGATTTGATTTCTCCCGCCCTGGCTCTGTGGCTCCCGGTGGAAAGGATTTCTTACTTATTTCTATCGTATGTTGAAAAAAATAAGCCTTAGATAGCACCAGAGAACATCTAGAATCCTAGGAACTTCGCGCTTCGCACACATCAACTTGGAGTCTCCCGTTTGCTAGGGGTTTCGGGCGGGAGAATCTCCAGATCAGAAGTTGCTTGGGGTTGGAGTCTCTGCAAACTTAGCGCAATTCTTTAAATTTAGACTGCTCTCTACTAACATTTGGGGAAAAGAACAAACAAAAAAAGGCATTTTCTGGTTCCTTACATGTACTTCAAAACTTTGCACTACAAATTGTGTAATGTATCCCCTTCACCTTCCCCACCACTGAATATGCTTGATATCTTGTATACCATAGCTAAGTACGGTTCATAGAACCCACATCTCACAGCCCTGAGCTTACATTCCAAAATTACATTGTTACTTAGTGGGCCAGATAATATTGAAAACAGGTGCATACAAGTGCCTATGTCAATTAAAGAATTTCTTTAATTTCTGAATATTTCATCATACAATATTATTAATGAAGAATAATTAATGACAAAATTATTTCCTTTAATGAACATGATTGGCACAATCCCCCCAAAAAACAAACAAACAAACAAACAACACATTGATCCCCTTTACCAACAATAACATCGCCAAACAAATCTTCCAACTTTTCTTGAGGTCCACACCTCACGACTTTCACAGAGTTCTTTGCAGTTTTTATGTAGTGTTTGGACGTTAGAAGTGGCACATCACAAATCATACATCGGCGAGCTGGCGATTTGTAGTTAGCCATTTCCAATCTCAAGAATAATATTCAAGTCATCATCGAATCTGGGCACAACAAAGTCCAAAACACAACGTGAAAGTAGGTCCTAGATGACTGCAACCATATAAACTTTCAGCCAGTCAAAAACGTTGCACGAATCAGCTGTGCAACAATGCATGTTACGGATCACTGAAGTACTGAGTTTCGCATTGCATTGTGATCAAAGAGTTGGCTCTTTGACTGTGATATCGTGTGTTGTGCAAAAATGCAGGCATCTCTGTGCACATATTAGTAATTGTTGCAGATCGCACTGTATTCACGGTGCAATGCACACAGCTGGCTGCAGATCGATCGATACCACAGAACTCTTTTCTGTGATCGATCCCTTAGTTTTTCATGCATACGCAATGAGCTTGCGAGAGATAGGGCATTACGTCAGCATACCTAATATGAACTTTTGACCCTACGCTCTGTCAAACCAGTCTGGACGTTTTTTTCGGACAGGTTTGTTGGCGCCCTCATCGATATCGAGCGGTTACAGGGGATATAGCGCGATAAGCTGTGGAGCGCGCGTGGGTGCGTAATGATAAGAAAACGTCCAGAATCTGGACTACACTGCAGCCTCTAAGAAGCTTCAACACAGGGCCTATTGACCGATTCGGGTTCGTTGAGGGCAGCAGACATTTTAAGGCACAGGGCGCAGCCATAGTGGGTGTATCAGCCGACCCCCCCTGCTCTCCCCCACCCCCGGGCAACATGTTTACACGCACTTGTAACAAAGGTTCGCGCACTAAGCAAGCATTCGCGCACTCAGTACGAGACGCCTATTGGCTAAAGCAGTTTTTCATTCTGCGCGCGTGCTAATGTAGGGAGAGGGGTGGGGGAGTGCGGAGGGGGGGTCGGCTGATACACCCACTATGGCTGCGCCCATGCCAAAAATACACATAGCGCGTCACAGAATCGGTCAATAGGACAGTGCCAAAGTGGTGCATGTAGTAGTCTTGGCGCAGACTCCTTTACGACCAACAAGGGTTTGTGCCTGCAAACTAGGCCCAGCCGCGGCCAAGCCGCAGCCGAGACTACCTCCAGAGCTTGGCCAATTAATGGTACCGCAAAATTTTGCTACCGCATTTGGCCATTTTGCGCATTTACAGTGAAATGAAGGCCGGGCTCGGCCGCGGCCGAGCCCGGCCCTTTCACTCACTGTTAACGGGGTCTACGACATTTGGTTATTCAAACTTCATAACACCGCACAAACCACATGTGTAACTTTCTCATTGTGTTATTACATTTCTGAGCATTGCAACATCATAAAACTATCGGGAAATCAGTATGGTCTCTTTTATTTAATTCAGGGTATATCGTTTACAGCTTTGCAACTGTTCTACCAGAGGACCGTCCTGCCCTTGTTATTACCATCATGGTATAGAACAACTTTATCCAAGGACCTATATTTTACGGGAAGCGAATTCAGGACCTCCGATTAAAAATCAAGAGTCTTATCCACTATGCTACCGTGCCTCGACGTTACTTTCAACACTTCAACGCATCTTGTCTTAACCAAGCGTCCGGCATATCTTTGGAGTCGTGGTTTTAGCGATTTCCTTGTTGATGAGGTTTTAATCATACTATAAAAGTGCAAATTAGGTCTTCTACTGCCAGCTAAACCTGCATATTACACATGCAAACAGATAATTTCCCAAAGGTTTACAGATGCACTGATTAATTATAAGGATAAACTGGAAGGGGAAAATGTAGATTATGTGGATAGCAGAGTACAATTTGTTTGTTTGTTTGTTTGTTCATTTCCATCCGAGAAGATGGCTGGATACCCCATATTCAGCTATGCTATGCAGGTCTTCCATGGGGTCCAGTTGGATGTGAGGTGAGACCACTTCACCGGGTTAAACACCCTGCTCTTTGCGATGAATGAATGAAGCGGGATCTTTTACGTGCATGACCTTTGACTCTATCATACACGGGACCTCCATTTTATGTCCTATCCGAGGGATAGAGTGTTTTGCCTCTTGCTAGAGGGGACGGTATGTTTACACACAACATTGCTCAGTCCAGACTCGGGGTCGAACCCGGGCCGCGTGATCGTGAGGCAGACGCGCTACCGACTGAGCCAACTCACCGCCCTGATTACAATTAACGTCCATTTTAAGTGAGACGAATACCAGCAGATGAACCTTGCCGTAATCGTTGGTAATCATGTGAATTATACTAACACATAATAATTATCTGGTGGATTGGAGTTTGCCTGTGATCCTGTTTTGCTCTTTTACTCTTCACAATTGGCAATCATGTATTTAGGCACACATGGGGGGGGGGGATGTAAAATGGGGTATTTTCGAGATGAGTCAGACACAAAAAAGTAATTTCTAAACGGGTTCATCGGCACAATATCATTCATAATCAGGCTTTCTCGGTCGTTTTAAACGCTATACTGGTATTCTCAGGCTAAAAGTCTCTGTGGGCTTAGACCTTTTAATGTATCAATGAGCTAGTTTTAGTTGTTTGGCCTCTTTCCTCCTATTTCCGTTTCCTCTTTCTCGCGTTTGCTCTCTTTTTCTTCTCATTTGTCGCACATCTCGAGTTTTAAGCTATTCACCTATTTTTCCTCTTCCTTGTGAGGTGCTCACATAGTACAAGCACAGTCAGTACGGGTGCTGTTCGTTATTCCGAAGGTTCGCTATTCCGAAGGTTCGTTGTTCCGAAGGGTCGTTAATCCGAAACACGCAAATTCCCTATACCTAGAGGTTCGTTAATCCGAAAATGAAAAGGGGTTCGTTAATCCGAAAATTTGTGGTGTTATTCCGAAGGTTCGTTATTCCGAAGATCGGTTAATCCGAAAATGAAATTCGGAACAATGAACCTTCGGAATAACGAATCTTAGGAATAAAGAGCCTTCGGAATAACGAACCTTCGGAATAACGAGCTGTAACCGTCATTACAGTGGGTACCTCCTTTTGTTTTTACAGAATGTATGAATATGTTTTTATGAACAATGCCTCACTTTGGAATAACTACTACCATGTAATTGTTACTAATTGTTATACCTGTGTATCATTCCTTTAAATGAATGCCGAATTTACATTTTTGTACATTCTTTTGAAAGACGTGAAAATAAAAGTTTGAATTTGAATTTGAATTTGATGAAATAAATCGGAAGTAACACATAACGATTCATGCAGACAATGGAAGCGCATTTCTGTTTCTGCAGTTACCATTATCATTAATTTTTATCAAGCCGTACAGGTAAAGCGTAGAAATAAACAGTATGCGTGGGCCTAATTGTTCGCCTTTAATTTGAGCTTCTGTGCTCTCAGTAACCCGTAATTTGTTTGTGGAATAAAAAAAAAAAGAAATGAGGAGGCGTTGGGAGGGTTAACAAAGGAGAAAGACAGAAAATAACAACGTATTGTTTGTTTGTTCTGTTGATCCATGTTTCCAACTGAAGAAAAACAAAATGTTCATTTGTTCAGATTCAAATGTCATGAGTGAACAGGACTATAGACAAGAAGAAGAGTTCTAAAGAGTTCATCTTCAGCGTTAATGTGTTGAATTGGAAAATTTAATTCGAAGGCAATCTTTATCTGCGTGTTCAAAGCTCACACGCAAAGATGATCAACAGATTATGACGTTATGTCACCAGCTTTGGTAAAATATGGATGTGTTTGGTGAAAGGTCATTGCAAAGTTAGCATTTACGTCATCAACTCTCTTTTAATAGCATGAACTCTTTTAGCTCTGGATGCCAGAGGGAAAAAAAATCGTTGTGGATTGACATGATCATTCGCATCTCTGCAAAGGTGGTCCCGGTTTAAAAACCTAAGTCAACCATAGTAGGCTGTTTGTTTCTTTATCATGGAAGGGACTTTCTGTGGAAAAACAAACAAGCAACTAAACAGAGACACGAGATAAAGACTGCAATGCTGGACAGACAAACTTGGAGTGCCATTGTGGATCGAGAACACCACTCGAATTAAGCAAGTAAGCAATTCGAAGGCATCATTTTCAGTTCGGCAGGAATTGAAAAACAAGTTTGTTTGTTTGTTTGTTTGTTTGTTTTCAAATGTTTCCAGCATCCCGAAAAACAGCAAAATTGATGTTATCATTGTTCGACTTGTCAGCAAACAGTTTGCCTATACGTCTTGGGACACTCTCGCGAACGCTTCGTGCATGTTTGAGGCAAATCCTCACCCATATGATATGCTGTCTAAACTCAGCTAACGGCTGACTTCACTTCATTTCACTTTATTTCATTTCATTTAATTTCATGTACAAAAGTGTATTAAGTTTTCCACAAATTATATTCGTAACATTATATTAACAGATAACACATTATTCATGTAACTTGTATCGAGGCAGAAACTGATCAAGATCAGTTCATCTTTTCTTTGTGGGGACATATTCGGAAAATAAAGACCTCCGAATGTTGGACTTTGCCATTTTGGGGGCACTCGCATCCGACGCAAATGATTTGTCTGCTCAGAAAAAAATGGATCTGCATTTACTAATTATCCCTAACGATTGTCTCCATCAAGATGCTGTTGTGACTAGGTGGCAGTAGAAGAATGAAAGCTATTATAAACGAACACATTTCCAACAGTGCAAGGTAAATAAGGGTAACGAGGACCGTCAATAAACCGCAGTATAATTGACAAGGCATTAAAAATGCTAGCCAGTTTTAAGGAACGTAACGCCGAAGCAAGAGTTAACCCAACCTGATTCTTGGAACAATGAAGTGAAATGATGCGATGTCATTAGCTTTCCTATCTGTTCAAAGCTCACACGCAAAGATGATCAACAGATTATGACGATATGTCACCAGCTTTGGTAAAATATGGATTTGTTTGGTGAAAGGTCATTGCAAAGTTAGCATTTCCGTCATCAACTCTTTAAGCTCTTGATGCAGTAATAATCTAAGACTGCGTTATAGTACCCTTTTCACATTTGCCCTCCCCTAACCTTTATGATAAAAATTTAATACGTTTTACGACCTTTTTCTTCGAGATTCTAGCAATTCGAAATACATGAGTAAAGACCTCTGCTTGCATGGTATGAAGAGAGGCATGAACAATGAAGAATCATTTGAATGCCGAAAAAGAAGTGACGAACTGAAAACAGGTAAGAGAACTCCAGTGAGTTGTAAAGAACGAGCATTATTAAATACCATTGAGTTTTTAGTTGTGTAACATGTTTCTTACAGACTATATCAGAACACAACTTTTTTTTTTGTACTTCTTTTTGGAGTTTTTCATTGTGTGGCTGTTTTTCAAGCCATGCCAAGGAATTGACAGGTAATACTGAGAAGATTCAGATTTTCACATCTTAATGATTGAAGGCGTAAAAATTTGCTGACATTGTATCGCATTTTCTCATCGCATGATGTTGGCTCATATGATAATTAACTACCATCGAGACAATCAAACGGAGATTTTAAAAAAGGGTTGTTTTCATTATTGCGTTACATCTTAAAAATTTTCTTTAAAATCGAGATGTAACTGAACAGATTTGAAGTGTGGTATTGGTTTATATGACATGTGTAGAATGATAACAACAACAAATCGTGCGCTTACGCATTATTGAGCTTCCTCTTATGCGTAATTATTACTAATGTTTACAGTCGCGTGTAAAACACCCCCCCCACACACACACACACACAAATAAACCACAAATGACACAAACTAGACATTTCAGAATGAAAGAATCCACGCATCCCCACGTTTTAAACAGTAAGCTAATTAACATACCATTGGCATGACATCAAACATCTATGCAGTGTGTAATTCTTTCTAAACAATTTGCATTTTATCCTCATTTGAGAGCATATCATGTTGCCATATCAACACGCATTACTTGTCACTTTTATCCTTGAAAGCTTAGTATCATAATTTTGAATTAATCTCTCAGTCACTTCTAAGTGGTTACCGTTAAAATGGCTGGGCAGTTCGTAACTCAATTCATTTTGAAACTAATCTGAGAAGGAAAGCGACATTTGCTTTAATTGCGGAGACTACACTCGTCTATACACTCCAGATTCAGTGGTCAGTTCCGGCGTAATAATTTTCATATTTTCACTTGTCATTGAAGTAATGCATAATGCAGCTGATCGTAATATATGAGAGGGTGTCTGCTTAAATACGAAATCCACACAAGAGAGTACCTTTAACAAGATGTGAAACATGAAAGAACCGCAGAAGCAGAGCTCGTAATTGTTCTAAGAATGGCAGGGAGAAAATAATAATTTTATGTCTCGCAGTGGAGTCCGGACAAAAAAAAAAAAAAAAAAAAAAAATACTAAGGACGAACCAAGAAGCAAACACAAAAAGCAAGATAACAAGGTACAAAGGGCAAAAAAAAGAAACAAAAGAAGAACGCGAAGAAAAAAGAAGACAATAGGAATTCAAATTATGAGAATGGAAGTACGAGGCTGAGACCAGAGGCAAAGCAAACGTCCACTCCAAGTAAATCTGTCACGCTCAATGAGAGGACAGATAACAGATCAATGCATTCTAATCAGACGTGCAAGTTACAATCTTTGAATAGCATTGATTTGAGTGTTTGTTTAAAAACGAACAAAAAATAATATTTTCAGGAAAATTATTCCAAAATTTTGGTCCAGTAAAAGCAGTTGTTTTCTGGATTAAAAGTGTGCGAGTACCTGGCAGGTGAAATTTGATATATATATATATATATATATATATATATATATATCATGGATCGCATATTTTTTCTTTGAAAAAATATGAAAATATCAGTGTACTTACATCTGAAAGTGAGTGACATATCTGAAGGGCTGCCAGAAAGACGACTAAAGGTGTAAGGCCCCTTGCCATCACTTTTGGAGAAACTTCCAAACGCTTTCAATCAGTCTGTATATCAAGATCAGCACATCTGTTTGTCAACGAAGTCTTCCTCGTTGTGTCCAGTGTATATATTTCTTTTTAAACCAAGCAAATGGCTACAAGTTTATAAGAGTTAACATGAAACGCGAAAAAAAAAAATATGACAGCGCTATAGCGCCATCCCAACATTCGGGAACAGAGCCGATGGTAACTCTTTCAGTCAGGAATATGCAGTGATAATTCCTAGCCCTCTGCAGTAGGAGGTAGTAGCCTGTTAAGTCTGTATCCTTGGTTATTATCCTACCACAGTGACAACTGCACGTGTTATCGAGGGATGATATTTACCTTGACGGGAATGCCAGCCAAATAGAAAAAAAAAATAATTGTGCAACTTCACGATTTTCATCCAGGCATTCACAGATATAAAAGATTGTGCTCCTGTATGCATTGTTCCTTTCCGCTGCCAACTGCTTTGACATGAAATCATCCATGCTAAAGAGAACTATGAAAACTAAGGGCGTTTCCATTTGCACGCACGGTTGCTTTTTTGGGTGTTTCCACATGGAACCAAATTAAAAAAAGTTTAAAGTTCATCACTGTTTACTGTGGTCCTTCATCTTTATCGTATTATTGACGAACGAAAACAAGACGAATTCAAGCTGCCGGATACAACCTGAATGTTCACAGATTGTCAATTTTTAATGAAAACGTCGTTATTCAATGCAGTAATAGCCAGGGCAGCTTCACAATAAATCATATTTTCTGAATCTGATAAGTGATATTGTGTTTTCCACGTCAGTATGCTGCATTTTTATCCTTTCTAGGATGACATCAACAGCAAGCATTGTTCTGACATAAAGTCATTATAAGTCGCGAATATTAAGTAGAGCACGGCATATAGGGGTCTGTAAAAGTAAAACACCAAAGTTCGACCAAATTCTTTGGCAATTCATTGATGTCAGAGTGATGTCTTAAAATTGTCAGTAAAAAATACTGTTTTTTTTTCTAAAATTAATCTTATATCATAATTTCAAGATTTCCTTGAATTTTGGCTTTCATTTTGATTTTTTTTTCTTCCTCGATGTATTAGCAACAGACGAAGGGGTTACTTCAACATTGCAAACACACAGCCACTTACATAATGGTCGAAACGAACTGATTATTAACCAATGGAATGAGAGTTTCATTATGGCTTGAGTAAGATTATTTCAAAATTGACTATCAACTCTAGTTCCTATTAGGTAATGAATAACGTTGTCATCACTACTTCATGAATCAAGATATTCAAGGTATAAGAAAAGTACCAACTGCGATGCTGGTGTATAAGACTGATTTCAATATCTTTTATCTCTAGAAAAATCGTTCAGATCACCAATGCTACACGAATTCAGGTCTTATCTTGGATTGTGTCAGACAACATAAGTTGTCTTTAGTTTTCATTAAGGGGCCAAAACACATTACTTACTCTTTAAAATGTCGCAATTAAGACATTGTGCATGGAGCCCATACAGCGTGTTCCTAAAAATAAAGTAACCAAAGAGTAAAGGTCAGCTGTGTCAAGAATTTTTTTTTTTTTTGCGAAATAGTTTGATACAATGTGGTTCACCAGCTTTAATTTGCCACCTTGCTTGCGTCACCACTGTCACGTATCAGAGTAAGGGTCCATCGAAGGTGAAGGGTACAAAACCTACTTTTTTCCAAGTGTTTTGGTTTGTAAGGTACAAAACCAATTTTTCTGTAAGTGCTTGGTTTCATCTTTTGTTTTTTACACCAGGTTTTAATGAAATGCTATCTCCTCTGTTAACATTTTGGGAGTGATTGTGATTACAATATGTGGGGAGCACATCATTCAACCCTTAATCCCTTTTATCAAAGCAAATGTTTCTGTTGAAGAAAAATGACCCAATTATTTGGCCATTTCCACACACACCAGCCCGTACAGTCCATGCTTGTCTGCTCATAGTGTTTACGCCGAATTGAACTCTGGTGGAAGTCCTGCAGCAAGGTGAAAATGTAGCAATCAGTGTCATTCATCTTTCATTTATATTCGATGAAATGAATGTAGGAAAGGATGCGCTCAACAGAGATTGCAGCGAGACACTGGTCATATAAGAGTCATTCACTTGCAAAAAAAAAAAAAATAAGAGAAGGTATAGCATCTCATTAAAACTTGGTGTGAAAAACAAACGATGAAACCAAAAAAAAAAAAAACTTACAGAAAAGTTGGTTTCGTGCCTTACAAACCAAAAAAAAAAAAAATGGAAAAGTAGGTTTTGTAACCTTCACCTTAGTACCCTAACTCTGTGATCCATAACAATGTTGTCGACGTAAGGTGGGAAATTAAAGCTGATGAGTTACTTCGTATTGTCGTGAACATTTCACAAGAAAAAAATGTATTCTTGACATAGCTGACCTTTGAACTTTTTTTTCTTTTTTTAGGAACACACTGTAAATAGATAGACCTAGCACCTGACACTGGGCTTTCAGCAAATAATCTATTCATAATTATATCAATACTGGGCAGAATGAATGGAAGATCTGCAAAGATGTCTTTGACAAAAGTAGGTCAATGAGAAAAGTAAATCAAACAACCAACTGAAATATCAATATATTGACACAGGAAGAGATGCAAAAATCAGTACCCACCTTCGTAGCAGAAGAACAAGAATATAATTATATAATATTGACTGGCCTCGAGGGAGATACCAGAAAATAATGCCCAAACTGAAAGAATATTGCCCGAGTCGAAGACGAGGGCAATATTCTTTCAGTGCGGGCAATATTAATCTGGTATCTCCCTCAAGGCCAGTCAATATCATAATTATTACCTCTCCCCTAGGTAAATTAAGAAAATATGTGAATACGGCTATACACTATGATATAGATCAAGCCACATTTGACCACCTGTAGATCATCAACATGTCGAATAATTGAAAAATTGTTCATCAATATATATCATTCAACTACATGTGTAGTTGTAACAGGCGAACTTCAAACATCTGAACTCTGTTACACTTTATTTTTTACTTCTGTTTAAATTTGGAGAGTTGTAAAACTGATGGTCACTTTGCAATTATTGAGCACAAATGGACTAGTCATTGTTTGACGCGTAGTGCTGCTGTAAGTGGTCGACCTTGTATGAGTTGATTTATCAGCGTTCTTCTGCGGTGCGTGTAACCGACACCCAGCGACGTCCTGGAATGTTTTCTTTTCGTGGTCAATCGGAATGTTTACATTTAAAGCAGGGAGGTGGGGAGAGAGATCCCACTCTTTCTCTTCCCACCTCCCTGTGTAAAGTGAATGGCGAAAACCGGAAGATTGCACTGTTTGCACACATTGTTTTGTGTACGGTAAGGTGTGTGTAACCGACACGCAGCGACGTGGCGAAAACCGGCAGAGGCGAACGAATATTGCCCGCTGACCTTTTAACCCTGCAAAATATCAACTGCTGACCTTTAACCCTGCAAAATATCAACCGGAATTGCCTCGCAAAACTCCCTCGTATAGGTAATAATATAATATGATATATATATATATATATATATATATATATATATATATATATTTACATATATATATATATATATATGTGTAAAGACAGAGTGAGAACGAGATAGAGAAAAAGAGAAGCAAGGAAAGAGGAGAAAATAACGGGGGTGTCGAAAGCTGTCGTTCGGTTGTGGTTTTCATCTATTTTCGACGATTAAAGTCAAATAACGAATCTGGTCAATTGTGTTCTACATAATATATTTAATGGAATATCATTGAACTACACTCTTGGGTAAGAGATCAAGAGATTATAAGACTGCTTTAATTGTAATAAACTTGTTCTTGTATACGCAGAATGCCCTCATGGGCTTGGGCTGGTTATGTAAAGGGTTGGTTTGAAGAAGCTGAATATTGAGAAAAATGGGCGGTTATTTGAATTAACAGTTATAACAGTTTGTTATATTGTTACACCAAAGTTTATAATGCAGTATTTAGAAGATGTAGCCAAGGCCAATTGTGACCCTGCATCACAAAATCAACAAAAAGTCGCCAGACACAGATTTTTAGCTTTGGAAAGATTTTGAAAGAGCACTCTAAGCTTTAAAATGACGTATAGCTCAAATGAAGTGGACTTTCCTAACCTATCTAAATATCGGAAAGAAAGCACACACTATAGAAAGTGTGAACCGAGAAAAGAGGCTCTGAAGCACAGGGTCTATTCAAGCGCTTAATCTTCACCAAACCGTGCTAGCTGTGCGCTGAATGGGACAAAAATGGTGTAAACCACAGGAGCAACAACTATAAAGAGATTATCAAATAAGGCTGAAATTAAACATGCTCTCTTAACATATTCTGTCCGTGATTAATGCAAACTTTCAAAGCAGTAGCATTTTTTCTTTAAAAGTTACTAGACTTGAAATTGAAGAGTGTGCAAAGGGTTATCAAGAAATGAAAAGGGGCCTCAAAGACATGCCTGATCTCACTACTCAGAATGGGTTTCTGTTCTATGTCTCTATGTTCAAGTGACATCATTATGAAAAAAAAAAAATAAAGAATTTTCTCTTCAAAATAGGAATAAAGACTTACTAAACATTCAATACGTAACGAAACAGATATAGTGAAAGTTATACAAAAACGTAAATTTCATAGAATCTGGAGGTGCAGATGGTATAGATCGTCGTCAACTGAAAACACACGCGACATGACACAAGCCAAGTATTGTTTATCTAGAACTTAAAGACTATACGGTCATATAGAAACTATGATGCTGCTTCATTCTGTGAGGGTTTGGGCAAAGAAGAATGGAGAAATGTTTATAGATGTAGAAATGTTAACATTGCTTACCTGCCATTTTACCAATTTCTGAAAGACATATGTGACAAGCATGCGCCGATTCAAAATGTTTTTATAGCCAAAAAGAGAAACTCCCCTAGAAAACCATGGGTGACTTCAGCAATCTTAAAATCTATCAACAAAAAACATAAGTTATATAAGGTATTCAAGGCAGCAAACTTTGAAGGAATTCATGCCGCAAAGTATAAAAGATACAGAAATACTTTTGGAACTGTTTTGAAAAATGCAAAGACAATGTATTACAGTAATTTATTTCATGACCATAAGAATGATACTAGCAAATCCTGGAAAACTGTCAATGAATTACTGAATGGCGGAAATAGAGGTAAAAAGAACGATGAAGTGGATAAATTGGTAACAAATACTGATGGTGTAGAAAGGATTGTCGCAACAGAAAAAGATATAGCTGAGACCTTCAATGACTTTTTCGTGAACATTTGCCCAAAATTAGCAGAAGTGATTCCAGCAGGAAGTGGCAATCATATGGAATATCTCTCATTGAGAAATGAAAAATCATCATTCTGGGCACCAGTTACACCTGGGGAAATCTGTAATTACTTCCAGGCATTGGACAAAAGGAAAGCATGCACATGGTTTTGACAATATACCAATACGTTTGCTGAAGGACTCAGCTCATCTAATTTCTGATCCACTGACTTATATCTTCAATTTGTCACTCGAAAATGGAGTTTTCCCAGATGCTCTGTAAATAGCAAAAGTTACTCCAATTTACAAGAAAGGTTCTAGGGAAGAACCAGACAATTACAGACCAATTTCAGTATTGCCAGTAATTGCAAGGATCTTTGAAAAAATTGTCAACAAGCGGTTGGTGGATTTTTTTCCGACTCACACAGTATTTTATACAAACATCAATAAGGTTTCCGTTAAAAATACAGTACTAAGCTCTCTGTAATCAACCTTGTCAATTCACTTCTAAAGTCTATCGATAAAGGTAAACACATTATTTGTGTATTTATTGATTTCCAAAAGGCCTTCGACACAATAAACCACAAGATCCTCTTAAGCAAATTGAGTTTTTATGGCATTCGTGGCAAACCTTTACAATGGTTTCAGAGTTATCTTGCGAATCAATCACATGTAATATAATACAAGGAAACAGTCAGTAGTCCGAATACCTTAAAGTGTGGTGTACCACAAGGATCAGTTCATGGGCCAACGCTCTTCTTGATATATATAAACGACCTACCAAATTCAACTTCATTTTTTTTAATTTTAGATTATTTGCTGACGATTCAAATATTTCATACATTCAATGTTGGCCAGAGGGAAGTTGACAATCTGCATTTAGGGAAAATTCAAGACTGGTGCAATTCTAATAAAGTGACAATTAATTTAAAAAAGACAAATTATATGATTATAAAAAGTAAAAAAAAAAGGGAAGTTACTGTAAAAGGAACAATGAAGCTATCAGATGATGTCATAAGTAGAGTGAATGAGGCTTCTTTTGTTGGAATATGCATTGATAGTCATTTGACTTGGAAAAGTCACATACAGGCTGTAAATAAATGTGTAAGACGGATGGTTGGTATTCTTTTTAAATTACGACACTGTGTCCCCCAACACACACTTATTCTCCTGTAAAAATCCTTTATCCAGTCCAACATTACACATGGAATTGAAGTGTTAGGGAGTACATGCAAATCTTATTTAAACTGCCTTCGTCATAGTCAGAAAATGGCCATGCGAGCTATCACTTTCAGTCCACTCAGAACACCTTCTGATCCCCGTTTCAAAAACTGGGAGTAATGGACACAACCTCATTGTGTACAACATTGCCATATTGTAGCTTTTTTTTGATAAATAGTTTTAGATTACATAATCATTTATCTATTATATATCATTATATTCAATATGTTTCTTAGATCGTTTAGACAGTTACATGTGCTATGTATTAATATTGATGTATAAACGTGTATTCAAACTTTCTTGTACATATGTTGTTGTTATAAATAAACTCAAACTCAAACACAGAAAGTCACACGTACTCAGATACTACACTTACATCAACTATCGAACAGCTTAGCTAATATGAATTGATATTAACAAGCAGTAATATCAATGCTATTCCTTTTTATTACTGTGATCTCAATGATAAAACTAAACTGATTTTTTTCCTTTACTAGTAATTGTCTATACATCTTCTGTTGTGAAAGTGGGTACGAAGGTCCTACTCACACTCACAGTGCACAATGGACAGGGCTGACTCGGATGAATTCAAAGTGCACCAAAGTTACAAAACGCCCTCTACCAGACATACAATGTAAACCGAAACAATATAATAATGATTATAACCGAAACAAAGTTGATCGTGTCTATAGTGTGTGCGTTTGCGTGTGCGCTTGTGGATGTGTTTGTATTGGGCTAGAGTGACAGTGTTATCCATTGCTGGTGAGAATGTACACCCCACATTTTTTGTAGAATCGACTTGCAGAACTCCTCTTTTAGGGGAGCTCTCTACACAGCCGCCCTACACAAAGCTTCAACACCTCTGGAGACACTCTTTCTCACGTGCTGATATCTTGCTTTACTTTGTCCACAATGTTAGTGGGTCCCGCCATCGCTCAGGACATGGTGTAGGAGGCACGATCATTCTGTATTTCGGGTGTCGGCCGTACCACTTTCTTCAGATTGGTATTTCAGCGACGTTCTGGGTCCGTATCAGTGCATTGTTTAGATTGCATTGCTCCAACGAAATATTTATCATTGAATAATATAATATGCATGAAACTAGATATAACACTCACACACAAACACACACACACGCGCGCACACACACACACACACACCCGAATCGATACCACCTTCCTTCCTGATGAAACGACCAAATGTTGTAACGTATAACATAATAGACCTTATGCATAAAAGCAGCATCCGCCCGCACGCAAGGACCGCTCCGAATTCAAATACAAATCAGTCAAACAAACTCATCAAATTCATCACACTCAAAGCTGCTGATAAAATCAATATAACCTCTTTGCCAGCAACAGCTTACCCCTCCCCGCGCGCGGCTAATAACACATAATATTGCCTTCACCAATGATAAATACTATGAAAATTATATGGCCCGCAACACAACCATTCAACACACCTACTGCACTCATTCACATCTTATTTTCCCCTCTAAAGCATACTATTGTGATTAGTAGAAAAAAAAAAAACAAATAAAACTACTTTTCGTGAGAGGCAAATCTGACCTATATTTCCCAATGAGATCATCAGCCCAGTCAAGCTATGCTTATGTTGACTCTCTCCTGCTTTCTTATTGAATCAAATGTACTGCATTATCTGTATACTAAATGTTTTACATCTATACAATTTTTGTTATGCATGTAGTAAAAATTGCACTTTTGTTTTGATCCTTTTTCATTTGATTATGTTATGTTTTGTTTAAATTTGTCACACCTATGTACAATGTAATTCATTTTGATTTGATTTGGAAAGCAAAATAAATACGAACTAATATACATACATGTATATATCATGTATATTATCATGTTTGTATATATATATATATGTGTGTGTGTGTGTGTGTGTGTGTGTGTTTGTTTTTAGTGGATAGTTGGTAGCTAGCTTTTGTTCTCGATGGGTTTTTTGGGGGATTTATTTTTTCAAATCATAACTTCAGGTTACAAGACAATGATAATAATGACAAATATGCCCTGTTGAACTCGTACTCAAATTTGTAAAGTGATACCTCAGTCGGCTAGGTGTTAAAAAATGCATTGCATATTCAGACTTCTTTTGTGTTAACTAATTTTTCACATCGAATGCTACAATAATACAGTAATAGTATTTATGTTTTGCTGTTTGCTGTATCTCTATCTGCAGTTCATTATTTTCGTCTGCTTATTAATCAGTAATCCATTTAGTCATTGATGTTGTCACTCACTCAACCAGCAGTCCAACTACGTATATCCATTTGCAATGCATGTCTAGGCAGGTGACGAAATCCTTGAAACATGTTACTCACGAAAGAAAGCTGGTAGCTGGTACTCTGACATTTAATAGCAATAATTTTAGCACACTGTAAAACAGAAATTGGAAGAAAATCACTAACACAACATCTGAAGTTGGTGATCATGGACAGAAACATGGCACCTAAAAAGCCCTGATTGTCTAGGTATTCTTTCGTAAAGTTCCACTTTCTGATAATACTATTGATCCATGGATATTGAGACAAGATAACATAATTCGTGTGCAATAACATGAACACTTCATGCCACGCGGAGATTATGTACACCCAATGTTTGAGTCTGTATGAAATGTATAGCAATATGAAGGCAACTATTATAAATGAAAATCATGGGAACGACGGGTAGGGTATAAGTGAATATGGTCATTGGTTACTAGGGTATTATGAAAAAATGGTAATAAATTTCGAGTGTGTTTATACATAAATATGGCAGTTAGGTATAGATGTATATCATGGGCCTTCAAAGTTTTTAGGCGGTAAAATATGGGATCAGTGTGAGCCAAAAAATGTGAATGTGTGCATATACGAAGAGCCTTTTTCTGGAGAAGAAAAATTGTGTTCAATTTTGTTTTGCTACTGTTGCCCCATACAATATTACAGTACATTACATATGGTAAAAATAAAGTGTTATAATTATAACATAATTAAAGTTTGATCATTAATTAAATATTTTATTCTTCTTAAAACACCAGTTGCTTTAGATATTGCTGTTGTAATATTCTGAACATGGGTATTCCAAGTTAGATTGCTATCTAGGGTCACTCCTAGGAACTTGGTTGAATGTTTCTCAGCAATGTTTATATCATCAATAAAAATACATTGAAGAAGGGTGGGTTGGGATTGCAACGTATGAAAGTGTATGTTCTGAGTACACTGCTCCATCCTGCCTATCATTCAGAATGCCAACCAGGAATCTCGATGAATCACAATCTTTTGTCGGCTCCGGGCTTTTTGAACAATGTTTCACACTATTGATGCCTCTTTAATTATGGTTAAAAGAAATCTTAGAGAAAAAAAAAATAATTTCTTGCTCACCCTTTCATGTCAATTTCAAAAGCAGTTTACTAACCCTTGAATTACCATTTTGATATTTTGCCCCAGCCCTCAGTTACGCCACTGATTGGAGACCTATAACGGGGGAGGGGGTGGGCGGGGTATCTTCCTCCCATGCGATGGAGCTTTTGCTTTTTCTGAATTGATAATCCGTTGCACAATGAATGAAATATTACGTATACAGTACGGTCGATAGATAGTAAACACTGTATGTATAATACATCAGTGCTGCCATATCCGGGGTGCGATTGTTTTTGTTTTTTGTTTTTTGTTGTTTGTTTTGTTTTTTCCCACTGGTGCAAAATAAAAATAAAAATTGAATAAGAAAAAAAACACACCATTATTTAGCGTCCGGCGTTGAGGTCGCTCGCAGACTGAAGCATTTTTTTTTTAATAAACAATTTTTTGTAAGGTTCTGAAGGGGGTGCGTTCGCACCCAGCGCACCCCCCCCCCCCCCCCCCTGGTGACGCCCATGAGTTGCCCTATCGGGAATAGCCCTGGAGGTAAGTTGTTCGGGGCTAGCCCTGCGATTGCCCTGGAGGGTAACTGCGCTGGGAAAGTGGAAGATTGCAGTGGTAAATCCCTAGGGTATCTATCGGGTAGTAGTTGTTATACCAGGGGTACTAATGCGGGAAGTAGTTATCCCGATTGTAGTGCAACCTTCGTCATTTGTCGGTGTTAGACGCTGTGTTGTCACGGAAACAGTATTTTCAGGAAAAAAAAATACCAGTGTTTTGCTCCATTGGTCAGGTTTATGCATTGAGATTTTGGTGAGGAAAATCATTTCTAAATAAACTGAATATATCTTTGATCATCGTAGGGCAATGTGTTGCCGTTGGGTGGTACTATAATGACAAGTTTTGTTTGTTTTTTTTTTTCTGAAAGAACATAAATCCAATTACCAGTTTTGCTGGATGAGCTAACACCATCGAGTCAGGGTGGGCATGGGGTGGGGCATCGGAAATATTCAGTGATTGTTTAAGTTGTATTTGTCTTTGAATTCACTGCTTTTTTGTTGTTGTTGTTGTTGTGATGATGTTTTATTTGATAGTGCTATCTGGGGGTATTCATCTGTGGGATAGTTATCCAGGAGTAGTCATCTTGACTTCTTGTCCCTAACGAGTCGACTTGCCGAGTTTCAACAACTTGTCATCTTGACTTCTTGTCTCAAGCAAGTCGACTTGCCGAGTTTCAACAACTTGTCATATGGACTTCTTGTCCAAAGCAAGTCGACTTGCCGAGTTTCAACAACTTGTCATCTTGACTCCTTGTCTCGAGCAAGTCGACTTGCCGAGTTTCAACAACTTGTCATCTGGACTTCTTGTCCAAAGCAAGTCGACTTTCCGAGTTTCAACAACTCGTTATCATGTCTTTTCGTCCCAAAAGAGTCGACTTACCGAGTTTCAACAACTTGTCATCTTGTCTTCTTGATCCAAGCAAGTCGACTTGCCGAGTTGCAATAACTCGGCTTCTCGGCATTTAACCTGTCTTCTCGTCTTCTTATCTCGTCATCTGGTTGGCACTTTTAAGCTTCCGTAGAGGAGCGCTCGAACGCTCTCAAAGTGTATCGCATCGAACTGAACCAATCCAAAAGTAGACCACATCCCGATGTGCTCTAAAAGGTTACCAAAAACGTACCAAAAATTGGCATCTGAAGAATGCGCGTAACATGTTCGGGACATCTTAGGCGCTCAAGATTAATGACCCTAGCGCAACAAAATGCTTGACCTCCTCTAAAAATAACTCATGACATACGCTTTCTCGACTGAGCACTCGAATGCTCCAAATCTGGCAAAGTACACTACGGTTCGCTTTGGTTTGGTTAGCTCAAAGAGATTTTTCTGGGGAAAAGCTCTTTGGGTTTAATAGCTATAGAGCGCTCGAACGCACCCCGTCACGGAAGGAGGAGGTTACACGTGATCATCGTCGTTGGCTTGTCTGTTTGCAAAATAACTCAAAATGTTGTAAACGGATTTAAATGAAACTAGCAGGAAAAGTCGATAATGACACAAGAAACAGAAGATTTAATTTTGGTAGTGATCCGGGAATTTTTATGGATTTGGGGGATCAAGCTGCGTGTATTTGAGGTTTGCCCACGCACTCTAAAGTGCGTTCTCTGCTCGGGCGAGGCGCCGCGTGGCTGGAAGCTGATGACGTATTAAACAAAAGGCGCCTATATTGGGAAATTGGACGATTTTTTGGCATATGTGTATGATAATGGTGGAAATGAGCTGCTTGGTGCAGGTCTGCGCTCTACGAGTGCTTTTCTAGTGTTGTTTTCTTTTGTTTTTATGTTTTGTCCCTCTCTCTCGAGAGTGAACTAAGGTACGTCTGATCAAGGAGCTACTACAGACATGGAGTCCCATCAAGCCAACCTTATTTGATCTAGCTTCGATGCCGCTCCGACGAACGCGCGTATACGCAGCGGGGAGCCGAGCGTGATTTACGACATCTGTGTCCACGTCCGTGGCATAATCGCCCGGGTTTGGCGTTTCTATCGCACGCTTTGGTGGTTTCCGCACTTCGTTGTGATGAACATTACGGAGCGATCGCGTTTTCATCGGGGAAAACCCACTTGTAATCCGTAATTCGGAAATGTGTGTTTGAAGGGGGAAGTGCGGAATTGGTTGATATTTGTGCGGTTTCTGGGAGACACTGCATAATGCATGCGATCGATCGCGTTCGAACTGCTTGATTTTGCTTGTTCAATTCGTTGTGTACCGTCCAAACATTTGTTCGATATGGCGGGTTTTGACGATATTGCGGACAGTGAATTGTGTAACCTGTTAGAAATCGAACAGTTGGAATTGGTTCCCGATGATTCTGAGATTGATTCAAACAGAATGTCGATTTTCATTGTATTTTTGGCCTCCCCAAATCGGTCTTTATATACACCAATTCTACACTACAGTACAGCACTACAGCTACAAGTACCCACCTGCATGTTTTCGTGTCCGTAGTTGTGAAAATATGAGGGAAAGCAAGGAGCTACTACAGTACTATTACTAAAAAAAACTAGCTCCTAGGGGAAAGGAACAGACGATGGCATGGGATGGAAAGGCAAAGGAGAAAGCCGAAACGGCTTAAATTTACTGATTTAAGTTTTAACTCTAAGACTAAGATCTAGATCTAGTTAAGAGTTTCATAGGTGACTTGGTTTGGGAAAACATGACAAAATGAGATTCTACTGTATTACCTGAAATGTTCGCGCTTTTATTTTCGCGAATTTCGTGAGTTAAGACAAATCACTGAGTATCGCATATTTATTTTATCAAGCTTCTTACTCTAAATTTTGATCTATAGTAAGCTAAGTAACAATTTAGTTTTATTCATATTCTTAGACTTAAGTTAAATCTTAAGACTAAAGTTAATTAATCGTGATGAACGGATAATCGTATTCGTAATCAAGTCTGAGTCTGGGCAGAGATCAAAACTTTGTCATGAATTGACGACTAACACAAATATGAACAAATGGGACTGTACGAAGACGTGAGCAGACGACAGTGTCGCCCACCGTCAGCTCACTTCCAATGCATTTTAATATGTGTTGGCACCTGTTGGCACTCTTATGCTCGGTTGCATTCGAAAGGTTGAAGTAACCTCTTTCGAACGAAATTTCTTTAAAAGTTCCCACAAAAGTAATGTTTCATGCAGAGGAATTTAAAAAGCGAAGGTAATATGGATCGTATTTGTAATCAAGTCTGAGTTTGGGCAGAGATCAAAACTTTGTCATGAATTGACGACTAACACAAATATGAACGAATGGGACAGTATGAAGACGTGAGCAGACGACAGTGTCGCCCACCGTCAGCTCACTTCCAATGCATTTTAATATGTGTTGGCACCTGTTGGCACTCTCATGCTCGGTTGCATTCGAAAGGTTGAAGTATCCTCTTTCGAACGAAATTACTTTGAAAGTTCCAACAAAAGTCATGTTTCATGTAGAGGAATTTAAAAAGTGAAGGTAATATGGCATGTTTTTATACATATTTCATCATAACTCACCCATCTCAGGTCCAAATTTCGCGAAATAACGACTACCAGATTCGAAATTTCGTTGTGGATTCGATGATTTCGATTGCGCATACTAAAATGGCTGACTTATGGACTGCGCATGCACAAAAGAGACGTGTGTTTGTTTCGACAATTTTTACTCTCCTCCACTAACGGACAGAGCTGCGGCATCGAACTTGATCTTGAAAGCGCGCTGCAGCTGTCACCGGGGGCAAGATTTTGGTGATAACGTCGCTGCGGCACTTTGAAGTTCAGCGCGTTGCGTAAAGAGTTCGGTCGTAAATTACTCTGTTGGGACTCCATGTCTGTAGTAGCTCCTTGGTCTGATACAACATAAGAAAGGGGACGAATAGGTAAATTGAATAGAAATTTAATTTGATTTACGGTGAAAATAGAAAGAAACTACCTCTATTTCCAAAACCTGATATCAAGAAAAGCATTTACAATGATTACACGGTCCATTGTCCGACATGCTACTACCCTGACTGAGCTGTTGCCTTGACATAAAAAACCCAAACAATAACAACAACAACAACAACAACAACAACAAACAAAAACAAAATCATCAATACGTTGAAGATGTAGAATCAACATCGTATGAGATTCAGGATATTAAAGATTCAAATTTATCTTTCATTTCCATCAAATAAACAGAGAAATTATATACAATGTATAAGCAGAACATATTTGTAATAATTGCAAAAACGTAAATTGATAAAAATTGACATACAGGTATGTATGTAACTTTGTATTTTGACTCATGATTGATTAACCTCAGTGTGTGACAGCATTTTATCGTATCCAATTACACAGAATTTTTAAATTACTATCATTGAATATCGTCAACCTCTAAAGCTACTCGGTACTGTTTACTAATGGGAGCAGGGATTTTAAGAATGTTCAAGATATCACATTTGATACATAATACCGCGTAGGTAAGTTGTATCACAAAACATCTTACCGTGTAAAAATCTGGAAATAAACCTAAAACATAAGGAGTAAATCATAACTGTAAACGTTTTAGACATTTTTAATGTAGCTATTGTTCGCATTTTGGTATTTAACAATATTCAGCATTAATTATACTGATTCAAATTTTTACATTGGTTGTTTCTATCCCTAACTCATATTCTAGAACTATTTTGAAGCACTCAAGCTTTGATTTCGTTTCATCTGCAAATGACACATTATGCCTTTAATACGTATATACCACAGTAGGTTACCTAGACTAACGAGTTGCGAGGTCAAACTGATTTGCCAATTTCAAACATCCGTTGACTTATATTGTTTGCACTGCCATGGCACGCAGCATCTTTCTTGACATGGTATTTACTTCCACATTACCAGATGAACGTCATAGCTGTATAAATAATGGTTTGTAGGCCTATTTTTTTTTTTTTAATCACTTGGCAAAAACAACGCTGCTTTCTACAGCTCACTTTGCATGCTAGAGGATACACCCTCGCCATTTAAAAAACCAAACAAAGCTACTTTCTTATCATTAAATGTGTGACTGCAAGTTATATCCCGGGATATTCACTCATGTTGGTATAGTTGTTCAGCAAAGGTCCTATCTCACTGGAGGAGACTTCGCGGCGACTGCCGCGACTGGATAAGTCGCCTCGACTCATCAAGAAATGATTTGCGCTATTACGAAGAAGGCGATTCCAAGGCGACGTGCGAGACGTCTCCAAACAAGGTGACAACTATATTCGCCCCGGAGTCGCGGAGACGTCGCCACGACGTCTCAGAGACGTATTCTCAATTATCAGAGACTCCAGTATAGGTCAATAATGTGTCTCGGCACGACGTCGTGGACAAAATTGGGCTCGGGGATTTTGTCGCGACTAAGGAGTCGTCGCGGAGACGTCTCGTAGACCAGCTGGAGACTGAAAAATATCTCCTAAAAATAAATCAAACATGTTCGATTAACTTGAGAATACCCTAACTCCCCCGACCAGACTACAGGAGACATCTCGGAGACGTTTCCTAGACCAGCTGGAAACTGGAAAATTTCTCCTAAAAAGCAACATGTTCGATTAACTTGAGAATCCCCCGAGACAAGCGTAGTCTCAAGGAGTCGTCGTGGAGACGTTGCAGAGACGTCTCCGCGACCACTCTCCGACCAGCGAGACTCGAGCCTCTACCAACGTGTAGTTTAGGTCGCCACCTAATCTCTATAAAGCCAATGAGATACCAACTTACGACGGTAGACCAAAAGATTTCTAACGTAAACGATAGGGCAGTCCATAATTCAGTTTACACCTCGAGTGAGAAATGCCATACGTTTCATTGTGGATAACGGTTTAAAGTGCGTCAAATAAGAACAATCCGTGCACACTAGTGCATAAATTATCTTCAAAGTTTCGTGTTTGCATTAAAGTTACCATGAGAGTTGTATCCAAAACAAAGCTCACGGTTGCTACTAAAAAGTGGTGTGCGTTTGCCCTGTCCAGGTGAGTTTCTGCCTTTGTGAAAAGCAAATGCACCCGCAGGTATAGTGCTATGACGGAGATAACTTGAACGATCATTGTCATCACGTGAAACCAGGGAGGTGGGGGTTTCAACTTCCCTGATGAAACTTATACTTACACAGGAGCAGCGGAAGGGGAGAGCTGTGTGTGTGTGTGTGTGTGTGTGTGTGCGTGCGTGTGTGTGCGCGTGTGTTTGTGTTACCCCATCTAGACTTCCTACTCTTTGGACTTAGACTACCTCGTTATACACTCTTCATGTCCTCAACTGTGTGTTTTGTCATAAAAGATGAACTGAGAACACATGAACAAAAACATGTTAAGTCGAATTCATAAATTCTTGCGGCGAGGTTGTTTTTATCACAACTGATAGAGTAGTTGTCCTTTATAAGCATACGTAATCATCGATCATTGAGTCCTTTAATAGTAGCCTTGATAACAACTTGGCGCAAGAATTCAATAATTTGAATAAATACGCAGTACTCACTGCTAATAACATTTTTGGCACGGCTAATGATTAAAACAAGCACTGGTTGCATTATGATCTCTTTAATTTGCTGCTTGTCTTGTTTGCAGATGCCCTGACATTGCCTGTTGCGTCAACGGGGTTTACCAAATTATTTTCAGAGATGTCTATTGAAAACACGAAACGCACTTTCAGAAGTTAGAGCTTAGAGGGAATTATCACTCATGGAATTGGCCTTTATGCAAGAACTATCTTTCATGCAGAGCTACGTGCAAGTCAGTAAGCTCACTAATCAACCTATCAAAAAGCTTAGAACTTTGTAAAGGTGTTGCATGTGATAGCTGATAATGTGTATTTTGAGAGTATTTTCGACGGAAATATCCAACCACGGAGCTACAGAACAATAGCTCCATGATTTAACGAATTTGGATCATGGCAACATACTGGTTTAATAGTGATAGAGTAATGATTAGGGTTAGGATTAGGTTTATGGTTAGAGTTTGGGTTAGGGTTAGGATTAGATTCAGGATCAGGATTAAGGATAGGGTCAGGAGAAGGGTCTGGGGTGATTGCCCAGGGGGTGATTGCCCTAGACCGGATTTATTTATTTATTTATTTATTTATTTATTTATTTATTTATTTATTTATTTATTTATTTATTTATTTATTTATTTATTTATTTATTTATTTATTATATCTTATTTAAAAACAGGGTAGTCTTTTCAGTGTCAAAAGGCCTCCTTAAAAAAGGACCCTGTAAACATAATAATTTATACAATACAGATCAGGGGCCTGTTTAAAAAAAACTCGTTATCAGTGACAACTGCCACATTTCTATGACAAATTTGCTCTCAGCCAATCAGATGCAAGGTTTTTTGAGTAGCTTGTCACATCTGTGACAACTTGTGACTGATAAGTTTTTTGAAACAGGCCCCAGATCTTATCATTTTGCACAATGTAAAAAAGATATTACGACAAGACCAAAATATACCAAGTCAAACACAATAACAACTAAACAAGAAAGACAAAAAACAAACAAACAAACAAACAGAAACAAGTATACTAAGCTCATAACAGAACAATATACTACATAACAAGACAGGGTATTCAACGTGACACACATGCATCTAATCCAACCTTCATGGAAAGTACCAAAAGAGGGCGTTGTCGTTTTTTCCTACTTCGTTTTTCCTGCTCGAGAGGTTTTGCTGTACCAAAAGCATTCCGAATATCACTACCGAACTACAATGATACCTGAGAAAAGATCAAGGGGTATCGTACTTTCATGGCATTCGCACCGACCAACCCCCTTTTTTTTCGATAAATCCTTTGACTTAAATATCCTTGTTAATGGAGGTCATTGACATGCGCCGATGCATAAAGGGAAGGTCAGAACAAAAGAATAACCTTGGATGACGATTCTGATTTCGATTCGCTCCCTATACCAGCTTAAAGTTAAAGCCAAAAGAAGAACTTAACGCATGATCGGAAGTTTTTTCGTAATCATGTAACGGAAGTACGTTCGGAAAGCTAAGTGGAACTTTAGAACTAATAAGGTCCTGTCACACCTTTCCAGGCAAGCCTTGCGTGCGATTTGCGAAGAACAAATTTACTACCCGGAGGTCTCCGCAGATGAACTGCACATGACAGTACCCAACACGTATCTCACCCGTAGTTACCCGGAGATGCTCACGCAAGTCCTATTCACCCGCAGCCAAGCTTAGGCCCTGTCACACCTTTCCGGGCCAGCTAGGCGGGCTTGTTGCGTGTGGGGATTTCCCAGCATACAGAACAATATTTGTAGGAGGACAAGGATTTGGGCAAGTTTCGCATGCGTCTTTAAAGGGAAGATAAACCCCAAGAGCAATGTGGATTGAGTGAAAGCAAAAGTTATGAATTTTTAAAGTTTTGGTGTTGGAACCGCTGGACGAGGAGACTACTAGAGGTTATGACGTATGAGTGGACAACAACACCAAGAAAATATAAAGAAAATTCTACAAAAATCCATTTTTCATGAAAATTACAAATTCCATCAACTTGATATTGACATATGTTAAAGGTAGCAATTATTCCCCCTGCTTTCTGAAAGAGGTTGGTCCATTGCTCTTTCATTATTCTAGAAAAGTGAATTTTTGTTGAATTTCCTTTATATTTTCTTTGTATTGTTGTCCACTCATACGTCATATCCTCTAGTAGTCTCCTCATCCAGCGGTTCCAACACCAAAACTTTAAAAGTTCATAACTTTTGCATCGATTGTCCGATTTTCCTCAAACTTTCACTGATGTGTTCCACTAATGTTGCTGCTTTCACTCAATTCACATTGCTTTTTGGGTTTACCTTCCCTTTAACCATCTTTTACCATTCACGAGCAGATTGGAAACGTTCAACCAAAACAAAAATGCTATAGAACGCGAAGAAAAGAATCTCACGAAAATATTAATTCATTAATATCTGATTTATCACGCGAACAATGGCAAGATGTGACTTCGGTCAATGACGCGAATTTATCTTACGAAATGTTTTTGCATAAATTTCTTTATTATTATTATAATCGTATTCCCTTAGTTAATAAGAACAATCGCGCAAAAATAAAACAACCATGGATTACCAAAGGGCTAATGCGTTCTATACTCACCCGTAATCGCTTATATAAAATGTCCTTACGTAAACCAACACCACAGAACAAAGCAAAATACAGAACATATCGAAATACATTAACCACATTAATCCGGGCATCTCGAAAGCGATATTATTCAGACATACTAGAATCAAATAAGGACAGTAAAACCAAACTGTGGCGAACTATCAATGACTTTATTAAGAATAAAAAGAAAGAACTCCCGACCGTTATTTCCGAAAATGACCAAGATATTAACGACCCTGAAATCATTGCAAATTGTTTTAATAAGTTCTTTACCAACATAGGCCCCAATCTCGCCTCAACAATACTTCCAAACGCTGGAAATTTTACAGATTACCTTCCAGAAAGTAATAATAATTCTTTATTCTTTACTCCCACGAATGAAAATGAAATACTGAATATTGTTCGATCTTTTAAGTCGAGTAGATCTTGTGGCCACGATGGATTAAGTATGCATTTACTAAAACAAATAATACATTTTTTAGTAACCCCCATAGTACATATTTGTAACTTATCATTATCTACTGGGATCTTCCCAAATTCTTTAAAGATTGCGAAAGTAATCCCTATTCACAAAAAAGATGATGCGTCCCAAATAAAGAATTATCGTCCAATTTCATTATTGCCCGTCATTTCCAAAATCCTTGAAAAGATTGCACATGAATCGTTTGTATAAGTTTCTGGTTGATAACCACATTTTAAATCCTAACCAATTTGGCTTTCGCAAAGGTTTTTCTACAGATTTTGCAATCATTCAAACTTGTGACAAAATTATCGATTCTATTGCGAACAAACAGCACGTGATAGGAGTTTTTATGGACCTGAGCAAGGCCTTTGATACAATAGATCATGGAATTTTATTAAAAAAGCTACATAATTATGGCATAAGAGGAATAGTTCTTTCCTGGTTCCGAGATTATTTATCCCAACGTCAGCAATACGTAGCATTTCATTCAAGTACCTCGTTTAAGTCATATATTACTTGCGGTGTACCACAGGGATCCATTTTAGGACCTCTACTTCACGATATCATAAATTCCTCAACCCTTCTCACCTATGTATTATTCGCGGACGATACCAGTGTCTTCTACTCTCACAACTGTTTAAACACACTAGTTGATATACTTAATTCTGAGCTTGCAAAAATTTCTACATGGTTTAAATGCAATAAATTATCATTAAATATAGATAAAACGTGTTTTATAAACTTCAATACTTCACATTTGCAACCGATAATGCCTAATAACATTATTATTGATGGCATGCCCATTATTGGAAAAAAATCAACCAAGTTCTTAGGGGTAACCCTTGACTCCAACTTAAATTGGAATAACCACATTGACAATATAACCACATTAATATCCAAAGCCATTGGAATACTTCGGAGATTAAAATATTTTGTAACGGAAAAAGTACTCATTATGTTATACAATGCATTAATCTTACCGTACATTAATTATTGTAATGTTGTCTGGGGAAACTGTAATAAAACCAAAGTAAATGTTATTTTTCTTTTACAGAAAAAGGCAATAAGAATATGTACCAACTCACATTATCTAGAACATACTGATCCATTATTCCTTAGACTAAAAGTTCTTAAAGTTGACGATATACACAAATTTCAAACAGCAATATTTATGTTCAAATACACGCAAAATCTACTCCCACTCTTCCACAACGCATTTTCCCTTAACAGGGATGTCTATGCTTACCCCACGCGCCATCGTAATGATTTCCATTTGAATAACCCTAAACTCCTATTAGCTCAAAAATCAATTCGGCATAACGGGCCTGATATTTGGAATTCACTCCCTCTCCACATAAAACAGTGCACATCTCTCTATTCCTTTAAGGCAAATACAAAGAAATATTTCTTGGCACAATATCATACGGTACAGTAATCATTAAACATGTACCTCTTATACTCAACAACAAGGCAATATTTGGTCCACCCCCTTTTCCTTTTCTTTTACTTTGCTGCTTGACCCTTCGCCCATATTATAACATAACCAATCATTTTCTTAGAAGTGCTGACCATCAACACTTTCGCGCTTCATCACCTGCAAACGCACTCACAGGCACCACTCCTGTTTACCAAGTAATTGTATAAAACTGGATTTACACGTACTTTAACATGGCCCATCTGTATTAGTGTTCAAGTACTACAATAAAAAATGGTAATTTAACTCTGGCTGTCCGTCTGTTCAAGCACGGCTTATAACGACGGCCCTCTGCATCATATGTACAGTGTATATGTTATATATTGTATTGTGAATTAAGTCATTATTGGCCATATAAACATTTTGTATGTTATTTAACGTTTCATTTGTCTTTACATACAAAATATGACTTACTATGTAATATGTCAATAATTTTCAGAATTGTATTTGTGTAATTGAACCTGCCTTTGTTATTTTTGTTATTCTGAAAGAAAATATGAAATGCAGAAAATAAAATCTTTTCAAACAAAACCTGCTAGACCCGTGCTACTAACGTTCTAGTTCCGTGTGACCTACGTGTCAGGCGCATGGGTGGCGAGTGAGGGATGACAACTCAGTGAAGGAATCCCTCTGAAAGAATGGCAAGAGTCCCACAGAATGTCATTATCTTGGCCGCATACGGGGATTACAAAGTGCCTGCGTTACAGCTGCGAAGTACCTGCGTGGGAGTTGCCTGCGAGGTGCTGCCGCTACGAGCCTCCTACTGGGACCTTTGCTGGCAATCCCCGCGACTCACCCGGAGAAAGTTTTGGTCATGCTCAAAACGTGGCTGCGGGTAAATCGGACTTGTGTGCGCACCTCCGGGCAACTACGGGCGAAATACGCGCGAGGTAATGTCAGGTGCGGACCAATTGCTGGGAGGTTCGGGTAGCAATTTTTTTTCCCCCCCGCAAGTCAACCCGCAAGGCTTCCCCAGACATGATGTGACAAGACCTTGAGCATGCTCAAAACTCGTTCCGGGTGAGTCGCGGGGGTTTGCCCGCAGAGGTACACGCAGAACACCAATAGGAGGCCCTTAGTGGCAGCACCTAGCAAGCAACTCCCACACAGGTACTTCGCAGCTGTAACGCAGGTACTTCGCAGTCCCCGTATGTCGCTCGAAGCTGAAAATGGGTCGCTTTAAAAGCTCTCACGCAGGTCCAACGGAATACACGCAAGTAGCAGGTAAATAACACGCGTATAATAGTAAGACGCAAGTACGGAACTCGCTAACATCCTTGTCCGCCCGCAGAAAATTCTCCTGCGTGCTGGAAAATCCCTACTCGCGAGAGCCCGCGTAGCTTACCCGGAAAGGTGTGACAGGGCCTTGATACGATTGACTCTGCGGAAGATAGTTCTAAAGAGCTATGGAATTCGCTGAAATAGTTCATATCAAAAGAGAAAAATGAAGGCCTTTGATTAGTTTGACGATATAGATATTAAAAAGATGTCCACATATGGCAAAAAGCTGGTAAGTGTTATCGACACCAATTACTTCTTTTTTTTTTCACCAATATTGGTACTGGTGGTCAGAATGGAAATGATGAAAAAAAAAGTGCAAACCACTTTCCAATAATGTAAGAGTGGCTGCTTTTACGAAGCTTGTGATAACTCAGTCTTTTGACAAGGCTATTAGACAGGATGTTGTAGGAGTGAAAGTCATCCCTTTCAGAAGACGTATCACAGCACAACCTCATTTTGATTTCTCATATTATTGGTAATCTCTTGGCGAAGGCATGTTACAACAATACAATGGAAAACAGCTCAGGTGACCTCCGCTTTTCGAGGTTGTGACAAGTGTGTCACAGAAGGCGTTTTCACATCAGCCCGATGTTTCGAAATAGCGAGCTATTTTCTGACTTGGGAAATTTTCCCGATAGCGAAATAGCGCGCTATTTGATAATGTGAACACATATTAGCCCGCTAATTGTATCTCTCTGATCGAGAAAATTTCTCGACTCCAACTCGGGAAATTTCTGAAATAGCGGGATAGTAGCGCGCTATTTGATAATGTGAAAACGACTCGAGAAATTAGCGCGATAAATCCCATCATGCCTAATGTGTGTGACCCAATCGATCGAGGCAAACTGCACACAAATTATGAGGAATTTTTGAGAGGGTACACACATTACTGATGCTGTTTGCACATACTCAGGTGTCGAATTAGCTCGAAAAAAATGCGGACTAATTCTCTTCGAGCTGATGTGAATAAGAAATGAAATAGCGCTCTAATTCGCAATCGCGAAAAATATTTCGAGCTTGGATTTTTATCGGGCTGATGTGAAAACGCCTAGAGTGTGTATTTTCTTTCCATTTTCTTTTCTTCTTTTTTTGAGGGGGGGGGGGGGAGACATCCATTTGTATTGATCGAGTTATACAACATTTACAGGTTACAGTCTGTTTTTCCTGAGTCTGATCAATTAAACACTTGTTAACTAAAAATCCATGTCTATATTACTTTTTTTGCGGTTTTGTGATGCAAGGTCAGAGGCAATCGCAAAACCAGAAAAAGAAGGAGAAGAAGAAGAAAAAGAAGAAGGAGGAGAAGAAGAAGAAAGAAGGAGAAGAACAAGAAGAAGAAGAAGAAAGATGAACAAGAAGAAGAACAGCAGCATATCTACCTGTCGCAGAAGTACAACAGCCTGGTTAATCAATATTAAGAGAAAGGACTCTTTCCAGTCGAAAGTAGATAGAGGTTTATCTCCTCTAGTAAAATTAAATAGTTCACTTGCCTAATCACCCCTGCTCTATTTTTTCTTCTCTCCATGACCATCACTTTGAATAGAACGGTAGCGGTATTAGCGTTATTGGCGTCTTATTGATCAAAGTGTTCTGCTGCAGCCTTCATCCGTCCAAATCCATGCAATCTAATCTAATCTAATCTAATCTAATCTAATCTAATCTAATCTAATATATACACTTTGACCGCACAGGATACTGTCTATAGGCCTACATTAAACACTAGATGCTTTATACGTGGTTGTATTGGTAAGTTGTAGGTAAACAATGTAAAATTGATTTGTTTAGAGAAGTGTGCGATCGGATGGGGTTGGGTAGTTGTAGTCAGTAATAGTAGGTTAATGGTTTGTTAAGATGCTTAAAGGCATAATTTACCATTTGTAGATGAAAAAAAAAACAGCTTTAGTGCTTCAAAATAGTTCTAAAATGTAAGTTAGGGGCAGAAACAACCGATGTAAAAATTTGAATAAGTATGATTATTAATGTTAAGTATTTTTATATGTACCAAAATGTGAACTATAATTATGATTAAAATGTTTCTAGACTAAACCGTGTACAGTTGGTGCGTATAAGGAAGTAGATATTGATTTATTTGATTGGGTTAATCAATTCTATAGCTTTTTCTGAGAGCTTTGCAGAACTTTATATCACTTTTGTCTAAGTGGTATGTTTTGTAAGTAATAAAAAGTGATAATTAAAAATGTGATTCAGCAGCACAAGACTAAGTGTTATGAAGCAGATATTGATTAATTTGATCAGGTTCATGAAAATAGCTTTCTCTGAGTTTTACGCAGAGTTTTATGTAGAAGAACAGCTGCTTCTATTCTTGTTCAAACTAACTTTATTGTGAAAAATAGCCTGATATTGAATGAAATTGAAATTAAGAATATCATTAAAAAAAATGTGTGCCACATTATGCTCTCCAATGTAAATAGCCAGTCCTTTAAACCTTTAAACATGTTACATCAAAGTCTTAAAGGGGATGGCTAGTAACCGATCAGTGGGAATCAGCAGGAATGCTGAGGGATGATTATTCCAATCCTTGTGGGATTCATTTAAGAGTACATTATATATCTACTGTTGTGTGAAAATTATTTGCTTCAGAACGGTCTTATATTCAAGTGGTGGGGAGATTAATGCCCCGTCACTGACCAGGCACGCTAACCTGGAAACATTAAACTGCACATTACTTGAATATGAGACCATTCTGAAGCAAATAATTTTCACACAACAATAGATATATAATGTACTCTTAAATGAATCCCACAAGGATTGGAACAATCATCATCCAGCATTCCCACTGATTCCCACTGTTCAGTTACTAGCCTCCCCCTTTAAGTCCTCTAAATGCAACGTATAATTGGTCTATGCGATAGACAGAGGAGACTAGAAATGTCTTAAAGTTGGTCTGGTTGCGATAGACCTTGAAGGGAGATTGCAGTAATATCAGTAGACGGCATCAATGAAGTTATCGGGAAATCCGTCCAATAGTTATGATTTTATAAAGTTTCGATGCGGCTTTTATTTATAATAAATAAAAAAAGATATTGAGAGAAACCCACAAAATTCTTTCTTTTTTACTAAACGTAGGCCTACTTATTTCTTTGACTTGTTACTGTCATTGTGAAGGGTAATAGTCCCCTCTCCCCACTTCCCGAAATACGTAAGAATAACGTTCTCTCATTATGCTAGAAAGAGCAAGTATGTTGGATTTTCTTCGATTATTTTCCCACATCATTGTTCGGTCATAACGTCACAACTCTTATGTGATGTCCTCGTCCAGCGATGATGGCACCGAATATGAAAATTCATAATTTTCGAACAGATTGTCTGATATTTCTCAAAGTTCACAAATGTGCTCGACAAATATCTTCGCATTCATTTAAGCTACATGTTTATTCCATTTTTTTTTTTTAAAAAAAGGCGTTTAACACGGTAGATTTTAATTGCATAAATTGAAACTGTATGGTTTTGAAAACATGACAGTGGAGAGCAGTGAAATTTTTTCTGTAAAGCCAAAGACGGCGATTCAAGATTACTGATTGCATTTCATCCTCTGTGGGAAATACAACGTCTAGCTTACCCCAGGGATTACTGCTTTGGCCCTTAGTTATTTCTACTATATACAAAGGCTTCCCTGAAGAAAAAAGAAATACATTATCGCATTTTTTTTTTCTGTATACATATGATACGTGAAAACCTAATAGGCACACAAACAAGCTCTATGAGAATATGGATAATGATTTGAAGATAATTCAAAAACTGCTGAATGCTAAAAAAAAAAAAAGAGAGAGAGAGACTAAGTTGAATGTTACAAAGTGTGAAAATATAAAGATTGATACCAAACAAAGACTGAAGAAGTGTTAGTAGGGGATCGTCACGTGCATTGTAGATTACACATATTTTGAGGGAAAAAAAAAATAAAGTCTTGTAATTATTTGGAATTCACATTATTTCAAATAGATTGAAAATGAAATAAACGTTCTGAAAATCTTGAAAGTTGCAAAAGATTTGACTTTGTCCAAAAAAAAAAATACAATTATTACAAAGGAAACAGCATCATTACTCTATAAATCTGTCATCAAGCTTAGTCTTAATGTTCCGTGCAGTGGTGTAACACCGACAAAACACACTACTGTTGGACAAGATCCAAACTCTACAACACGGATCTCTTAGGAGAGCGTTAAGAGTAATTCACTTGTTTCTAACCAAACTATTACAGTTTGTCATTAAAACTGGATCAATTGCACATCCGTAGATAAAAACCTTTAGTCAAGTTATGTACCAAATAGATTAAGGCTAAAGCGATGATTCCACACCGTGGGTGGTAAATAAGAATCGAAATTGAAAATAAAATACCAGAATCAGTTTTTCCTCTACTAATAGACTTTTGCGTGCATTCGTTAACTGGCTGTGTCCACAGTCATATGTACATATGCGAGCTTTAGCTATGCGACGCGAACGCTTCGACGACGCGAATTAGACCAATGGTGTTCTGCACATGCGAGAGACAGCTATTTCCATTGTCAACCCCGAAGGTTGCGTCGTCTTAGTGTTCGCGTCGCAGATCTACAGCTGGTTATGATTTCCGTCATCGGCTCTGGTCCCACGATCGTATTCTATTGATTTTGATGCATGAAAAAGAAGAAGCTTAAAACGAATACAAATCATTACATGAAATTGCTTATTTATAACTGAACTCTGATTGTCCCACACAAACAAAACAAAACAAAAACAAAATACACATGGGCAAAATCACAAGCTTTGATACATGCAGTGTCAACGCAATGTTCCAGATCATTAACCGTCTGCTTTGCAATCTGGGAACATATATATATATATATATATATATATGTGACCGTGCACCTCAAAACGAACATAAAGTCGCACACACTGATTTTGCGTGAGGACTGAAAATAAGTGAAATGGGTCAACCTAGCCGAACTTGACTTTTTTATATTTTCTGAAAGAGCGGGTCTTCTTTTACATTATGCTAAAATTTGGTATCATAAAACGGGCAGGAAAGTGTGTTATTTTAGCAGTTTATCTCGAACATTTTTGGTAGAATAGTGTGATTAGGTGTGTCTTTAAAATCCCTTTTTCATTTCTGAGAAACCTTGTCCACACTCTTCACTTTCAACTCTAAAAACTTTAAAAGAGATAGTGCTACTGCTTTGAAAGTTGGCATTAATTATGGACAGAATGTGTTAATAAGGCATGCTTAATTTCAGTTTAATCTGATAATCTCTTCATTGTTGCTACTCTGGTGGTTTACTTCCTGTTTTTTGTCCCATTCATCGCACAGCCAGCACGGTTTGGTAAAGATTAAGCCCTTGAATAGACACTGTACTTCAGAGCCTCTTTTCTCAGTTCCCTCTTTTCTTGAGTTTGTGCTTTCTTTCCAATATTTAGATAGGTTAGGAGAGTCCATTTGATTTGAGTTATACATCATTTTAAAGCTCAAAGTCTGCTCTTTCAGAATATGGTCCTAACTAAAAATGTATGTCTTGCGAATTTTTGTTTGTTTTGAGGTGCAGAGTCACATATATATATATATATATATATATTATGTTGCGACTTAAAGGAGAATAAAAAACGCAGAAGGACATTGACCGATTAAAATCTGGTGGCTACGCGCTTAATTTAATGGTACTATATTGTTGCATGAAATCCTGTAATTTTTAAATCGCATAACAATAATGTCGCAGCATGTCTCAAGTAAAGGAACGAAACTGATTTTTTTTTTTTTTTTTTTTTTTTTTTTTACATTTAATCTTGAAATAAAACTGCGTATGGCCCGGGGAGACCTGATAAGAAATATTGATAAGTTTGTTGATTTCATTTATAAAGATATAATACGAACATTGTTCAATAAAAATTATTAAAGAAAGCACATAAGGAAAACTTTTTTTGTTTGTGCATTCCACTATATAATAATGACTATTGAGTATAAACATACGGTCTACACACAAAAGCGCATACGCAAACACACACATTAATACCGAAACACACGCAACACGAAGACGATGGTGACTAACTTACTCAATAAACTACTCAACTTATTCATTTGATGAAAAATGTCACAATTCGGCTTCTGGCTGCTACGATGTCGATAGCAACAAACCATTTCAACTGAATATGCTTCTTGAGCGCTATCTTTTCTTCTTCCTTTGCTTTGAATTCTTGCCTTGAATAATGTCGAGACAGGCAGGGCGTGTGCACCTAAAAGTGGAGTCCTGTACAAACAATTACATAACTTGGCAAGTGCCTCATTCCCAAGGCACTTAACCTGACATTAAAGGTAATGATGAAAGGCTGACTGAGATGAAAGCGAGAACTTTAATCTGAACTCAACTCAGCAACTTGCAGTAAAGGGGGATCTGACAGTAGCTATAGTGCGTAGGCGTAGCTCAAAATCATTAAGATCGCATTATGTAAAATCAAAATGATAGCTGCGAACGCTTTGTTCCATGTTGTATCGCAAGCATGGCTAGTGGATCCGGCTGCGAGTGTGCGCTCTGTCAAGTCCCGAAACCTTCTGGACCGTGCGTTTGAAGGGTCATTCAGTTATTACGTCACTCATTGATCTGCTCTGTCCGCAAACCTTTCAGCCAAATCTATTGTAATCGGTTATTGAAGGAGTCAAGTCTTGTTTTCTTTCTTTTTCTTTTTCTTTTTTGTTTTTGTTCAAGAGAAGAAGCGAGAGCTGAGCTACAGGGACATCCCTTATCAGCACGAATGCATGTTACACCTCGCATTGCATTGGGCGTCGCCAGTTTATGTGCATATATGCCACTTCTCTCTTTGGGTTCAATTGTGGAACTGGCGCTGCACCGATCAGGTTTCAAGGCACACGAGAATTCATCGTTGGTTGCATGTTGCAACACGATGTTCCTTGGTTAGAGTGTGATGGAGAATCCATTGCCAACTGAGTGACGACTCCATTACTTATTTGAAATTGTCTTTGAAACATTTTATTTCTATCATTGACGAGGATTATTTAAGAGTGACCCCGCCGTCAAGAAATAAAACGCTGTCCATTCGGGTTTCAACAATTATCTTTCGTGTTGAAACAGCCTAGTACTGTATCTGTTGTTGCAAAGGTAAGAGTTTCATGTGTGATATAACACTAATTACCGACTTTATTATTTTTTTTTCATCACTCAAAAGAGAGTAGAGGTACCTCGTGGTCGTATGAATGTATGTAAATGTGCGTATGTGGCTATGGATATGAGTTTTTGAGTCTTTGCTTTCGGACAGCGATCATTTTTTTTGTTGACATATTAAGAGGGAAATATTCTTTGATTTCGATATCATCATCATCCTACGAAAATCCTAGCATGTTCAAGTTGGTGCCTTGCAACGTTTTCCAGCTTTCTTTTTTTTTCTACAAACTAGTGTAATAATGTGTGTGTGTGTGTGTGCGTGTGTGTGTGTGTATGTGTGTGTGCGTGTGTTTGCATTCGTACACAAAATGTGTACAAAGGGGTATATAGTAGCCCCAGAAAACAACTATAAGACAATAAAAACAACAGAATCTGCCTGTCATGCCTGTTGCAGGAATATCGTTCTGTAACAGCTAGGTTCATCGATATATCTAGAGAGAACGTTTCCCAATTTGACGTAAAGAAGGCATATCTCCTTAAAGCTCCTTGAATTAAATAGTTCGCGGATGCAACCACCCCTATAGTCAACCCTCTTCTTCCCATCGCTTTGAATAGGACGATAGATCCATTAGCGTAATTGTAATTTTATTGATCAAAGTGTTCTGCTACAGCTACCATCCGTCCAAATCTTGAATGATCTGCATACTTCCACGGCACCGGATATCATTTGTCTGTTTCTTTACATTAAACGTTAGATGCTCAACTTGAATCATATAGCATCCTTTTCATTACCTTCCATGCAGCACATGATTATTATACACCTGTACGTGTAACTAATGTTGTGTTCTGCAACAAATACGTTGGTTTATATCCATGTTTTAATGACATGAAAACAGATCAAAGTCGAACGAGAGAAAGTCCCACATGCATGCAAAAATGGTTGAGAATGGGGACGTCCTCGTCGAAACCAATAATCTGATAACACCATGCACACTGAAGGAATGACATAAACATTGCAACATGCAGGCAATACAGGGACACCTAATATTTGGCCTCATCATAAACCTTTGTATTTGTTGTTGTTGTTGTTTTTTTTTTTAAAACAAATTTTATAGGATTTCAGCTTTTAAAGAGATTATTTCAATGCAACATAAAAAAAACATTTTTTTTTGTCTGTCAATAATAAACTTTTTACTGAGGATATAACGTGCAAGGCATGAACTTGTTCCCCCCCCCCCCACCCCCTCCTCCCAAATCGGACGGGTTTTTTTTTTTCACATAAGATGATATATGCCAACAATACAAAACATGATAAATTAAATTCATGGATATACAATTGGGTGAAAAAGAAAAAAGCACAAAAACCAACATTCTGAAGTTTAGAAAACGCAGGAGATAGGGAGGAATTCTAAAGAAGCAATGCTTGTAGGGTGCATTCTCCCAAACATAGTAAAACAACTGTACATAATTATATAATTGATCTTCTATTTTTGTACATGAAACTAAATTCAAAAAATGATTTGATATACGAACTACAAATAAAAACCTAACTAACCCTAGACAAGCACCCAGACAAATCCCAACATAAAGTCACTGTCATGCAGAAAATAGACCAGTTGTCATAGTCAAAGTGTTTACCGATTGCTGTCACAAACGTTAATTAGATAATGCAAACATTATTACCACAGACACCACACATACAAACAGAGAGAAAGAGAGAGAATACAAAAGTAGAAGAGTAACTACTTCCTCGAGTAAACTCTTGGAATATCCAAGGTTAGCAAACACACTCATTCAATGAGATGACACACAAGATTTGATATAAATCATTCATGCGTACATAATACAGTATAGTTATATAAAACGCTGACGACGTCCAGACATTAAATCTGTCTGTTACCGCTCTCTTTCAATACATTAGTCATTACAAAATTTTGAATGTCACGAAGTACGTACATGCTGTGGTGGTTTTCTTCAACTTTTAAGATTACTTCTGCAAAACAATTCAGTTTTAGACAACGGTAATTTGTGCTCTATACACATGATTCTGAATGATATTCATGAAACTGAAAAGTCTTACAGAGTCGTATGGTATCCATAAATTATTTGACAGTCTTCCAGCGCCGGTTAATACAGGCTCCAGAGGCTCCAATCATGGAGAGAACAGGAAGGATGCTTGGTATCATCTTTCTTCTCCTCATCGTTAGTGGCGTCCATTCACTCTCAGAAGTAAGTATTATCTCTATTTTCTTTTCGGCTCTAGCTGTTAGGTTCTGAAATTGCACATCTATTCCAATGTACATACGGATTCATTGATTAATCTATCATTCCTGATCAATCACTTTTGTCATATTTTCATGAAAATTTAATTAGGTGCATTTTTGGCACAATGCCTACACTGTAAGTGATCATTCCCCAAACCTTTCACATACAATATACTTGTGCTGATTTTTTTATCTGCCTCATTTTTTTTTTTTTAAGTTTTGACTTGCAGATTTCAAATGTGTAGAATTCAATAGGACATAAGAAACATAATATTCACACCGCCAAATATAGGAATAGTCATATTTTCCTTATTCTGAATGAGGGGTTTCCCCTGAATTCATACCTTCATATTATTCCCTACAAACAAAGCGCCCCACCTTTTATTGCAAAGTATATATTCCATCGTTCCATCCCTCATCTAAGATAAATCATTGTCGAGGATGACAGCTTTGTGTGCTCCTTTTTTTTCTCTGCTGGCAGGCATTTTTATGCCTTATCACCCCTCAAATTACTTGATGCTGCATCGATATTAGGATATGCTATCGTAGAGTAATAGTATCTTTGTGCGTATCAGTTATTGTGAGACAAACGTGCAGCCGCCTGCATATGAATATATTCAAAAGGGGGGATTGCATATTAAAATGCATCAATGAATCTACCAAACAGCTAGTCCTGGGCGCTGTAACCATGCAGTGTTGGGGTCGCTGGTGCGGTTACCAAACATAGTACGTAAGTAAGTAGCATGAAGTGTCAGTGATATTGATGGAAGTTGTGCTCTAAGAATGCATACCACCAAAATAAAGATCGAGGATGGTTGGATAACAGCAGGAGGCCCTCAAGGCACCAGTTATTTAAATCTCTTACGCATAATAGACAGTTATTGTTGTTGATTTCGTTCTTTATGTAAAAGCTAACGGGATAAAACTTAGTGAAAACGACGTCATTTGTGATATCTGGGCTGGAAAGACAGGACAGAAGGCATTTGCGCATATTGTAACCGCGTGAGTCCTAATTCCCATCAGCCTAAATTCTGTCACTGTCACTGGAAATAGTTATGTTGATCATCAACATTCACGTTTCATCCTTGATTTAAAAATAGAGGGACGTTGTCCCGTTTTATGGAGAGCGACGTTGCCAGTCGTCCGTTTGTGAGTTAGACCAGGGAGGTTCGAGATACGGAGTTCCAACTGGCTGTAATTATTCAATAAGCTGTCAATTTTCTATGGACGTACAAAAGAATTACACAGGTGCATTTGTGCCTTTGATGTCCGATGCTTGAAGCCGCGATCTTCCTGAGCAATCTGAAGATCCATTTTTAACGCGAACGTAATCTCGAGCATATGATGCTCAATTACAACCAAGATAATGGAGTGATATTTCACCTAGTGTATGTAAAATTGTAAATATAAAAAGTATATAAACAAAAGTCCACCCTGTCCAAAACTATGTGCAAAAGAATAAATCTGAGGTACATGTTGTGAAAGTGTTTGAAATGTTATCCTCATGGAAAGCCGGTTTATCACTTTTTCGATAATTTCCGACAAATGAAGGTAAACATGGTATCATCAACAATTATGATTCTTTATAATTTGATATTTCAGTTTAGTGTTAGGACATGTTCAGTTGAATATTTTTTTTTAATATTCATTTCATCAATATCAGAGCAGTTTCTATTTGCCCACCCTCTTTTCTTTACCACGGTCTGTACCACCTATCGTTTATCATTAGGGATAGTGTATGAGACATAATGAGACGTGAATTCATTACTTCCTATTTGTGGGGCAGTTCGAATTCACAATAGTTCAAACATTTTGAGTGACGGCTACGAGCATGGGATCAAAGCGAATAAGACTGTTGTGACTCCATCTCCAGAAACTCATTGGTTAGACGTTGCTGCTTCCCTTTATCCGTTTCAAGTCCGAGTTATCACCAGGGTGATATTATTGATAGCAAGTTTTATAAAACGGGGTCCTGGTCACAAAACACAACTCGCACACTACAGTTCACGCTTTCACTGCCAAACTTAAACCAAGGGGGCTGATCCAGATATTCCGTAAAGGGGGGGGGGGGGGGGGGGGTGGCAAAGCCAGCAGGTGGCATTTCCGGGTTTCATATGCTGACAAATAAAAAGAAGCTTCAAGTAAACAGACACTAGTGAACATTTCTCGTCGTTAAATAAGGGGGACGAGGTTCGATGTCTTTTAGGCCTATATGTTTTTTTTTTCTTTCACTTTTATTAAACACACACACACACACACACACACACACACACACACACAAATTAAAGGGGCGCCCTCCCCCACCCCCCCCCCCCCCCCTCACGCCGTAAGTCGAGCAAACAAGCAGTTTGGATTTTTGATTTTTGTCATTCCGAGCCTAGAACAAATATAGAAGCATCCAGTCAAACTCGCTTGGTCGGAGAATGAAAGGGGAACAATATCTTTGAGGCCGGGGAAAGGAGAGGGAGATTTGTGACAAGCAAACATCTCGCGGGACGGTGAGAGAGATTATGAGGGAAGAGGAAGGCGGTTTCAGACTGACGTATAGGTAGATGCAAATGCCCAGTTTTAAAGAGCAGCCTAAATTGCAAAAGTCGTCGTACTGTTTCTGTGAAATTCATAGAGATCCCCAAATTCTGTGCGCAGTGTGATGTTTTCTGTACTGAAAAGTGGTAGCCATGATTTATAAAAGAGAACTATAAAATACACCATGGACATGAACAAAACTTCTGTATTCACATCATTGTACAAGATACTCTTTAAGTAGTTCATGTATAGGGCTATTCGTTTTCGCTCTCCACCATATAAGTTAACTCTCTTCCCTTTTTAATTCAAGAGGTAAAATGCTATACCATTGTGATGAGATAGCAATAATTTGTCTCCCTCATGTCTTTCTTTAATTCTTTATGATTCATTCTCTCTCCCACACACACACATCTCTCTCTCTCTCTCTCAATATACAATGTAAAACACTAATATGTATATATGTGTGTGTGTGTGTGTGTGTGTGTGTGCGCTTGTGGTCGTGGGTATTTGTTCAACTCACCTACTCTGCCGCAGTATGCGGATGTTTACTCATGGGAAGAACACTGCAAATATATAACTACTATAATAATGTACCATCGTGGCCTTTACACATGGCTTCACTTTCTTTCTTTAACACATGACCATGATGACATTTCAATAAGTGTTCCTATTATTCCCTGAAAATACTATTGACAGTGGAGACCATAATTTGCAAAATATCGTGAATTGTAAATGATTAGGGCTAACGCGAACACACTACAGTGGTGATTGATTTCGTTGAAGTGTTGGTTAAAGTTTAAAGGCTAGACCAAAAAAAAAAAAAGAAGAAAATCTGGTTTAATCTGAAACCAAATATTTGAACGCTGAATATTAAGGACGCCTTAAACACTGAGGTCCCTGTGGTTTTTTGTTCCATTTGTGATGCAGTCATTAGTTTTTTTGGGGTTTTTTGTAAGAAGGGAAAAAAGGGTTTGGAGCTGTTATGACGTCAAGCATTTGGATACTTGTTTTGTGTTTTTGTGTTTTTGTGTTTTGTTGTTTTTGTTTTTTTTTTCTGGGGGGGGGGGGGTGGTTACGCACGTAAGGTTTTCGTGGCATTTGCAATATCCTTGTTCTGTGTGTAAATTAATGTGTACTTTTTGCTCAGTCGCCCACGTAGACATAGATGATGGAAGAAAACTGTACACAAGTCATTCATGCATATCAGTCATGTCAATCCCCACGATATGTGTTCAATAAAAAAAACCTTGGAGTGTGACAATAGTTTAATAATCATCAGACCTTCGCATAAAAAAAAAACTCTCCTTTATTTGGAGTTGTGTGGTTTAATCTATTGGCAATGGATATATCAAACTCTATCTTCCCAGGATAAACTGGTGAATTGTGTGAAGAGTGGCTGGTCATTATGTGTGTGGCAGATCGAATTTACGCATTTCCAGCAGTTCCAGCTACGAGCATGGGATCAAAGCTTTTTTTTTTTTCTTCACCCTGTATCGAGATTGTTGACCTGCCCTTCGCTCTCTCTACTCCCCCTCTCCCCCTCCCACCCTCTCTTTCCCTACTCTCTTCTGTGTGTGCACAATGTATGTGGATGCATACATGTGTGTGTACGTGTGTGTGTGTGCGTAATGTGTACGTGGGTACGTGTGTGTGCTTGTGTGTATGTGTATGTGTATATGTGTGTGTATGTGTATGTGTATGTGTATGTGTATGTCTATGTCTATGTCTATGTCTATGTGTATGTGTATACATGTGAAAGCGTATACAATGTACTTCATGTAACCATCCGATTCGATTGAATGAAAACTGTATACTTTCAATGATTAGCTTGTACGGTACATGTATCGTTGTATTGTGTTATAAAGTCATATATAATTAATGTATTGTAGTAATGTAACGTAAGTGAGGGGACTGCAATCTACAAGTTCGCTTTTTAGCAGCCCCTCAATTTTCATTTCCATGAAGTTCTTTTAAGAACCAATATGTATTATTATGTTCCAATATATGTAATCATGTCAAAGTGTATTACCTGTGTTTGATTGGAAATGAAAATTAAAAAAAAAACATGCATGTGCATGTTGTGAAATGAAATGAAATGAAAGCGAATAAGATCGTTGTGACTCCATCTCTCGAAACTCATTGGTTAGACGTCCGTACTCGTTGGTTCCATTTACCCGAGCTATTAAAGTCCGAGTGATCACCAGGGTGGTCACTCGGACTTAGCTCGCATAGTTAATAACAGCTATCTTAACTTGTTATTGATAACACGTTTTATGAAACGGGGCCCTGGCCACAAAACACAACACAATTGCATAGTCCACGCTTTCACTGCCAAGTTTTATCCACAGGGGCCGATCCAGGAATTCCGTAAAGGGGGCGGAGGCGCAAAGCGAGTTGGCACTTCTGGGTTTCATCACTTACATTAATTGATGTTTACTTTTTGCTCATTCCTCACGTAGACATAGATGATGGAAGAAAACAGTACGCAAGTCATTCATGCATATCAGTCATGTCAATCCCCACGATATGTGTTCAATAAAAAAAAAACTTGGAGTGTGACAATAGTCTGATAATCATTAGACCTTTGCATATCAAATTCTCCTTTAGTATTGTGCAATTTCATCTACTGGCAATGGATATCAACCTCTACCTTCCCAGAATAATCTGGTGAATTGGGTGAAGAGTAGCTTGTCATTATGCACTGAGACATCAAGCCAATACTTCAAAATGTATCTGTACGAAATTGCAATCATATTATGAATACAATTCAAAGAAATCCTAGTTTTGATTAAAGACTTCGGGTCGAAACGAAAATGGCCTGTAAGCTAAATGACTAACATTGCAGTTCACTAGTTCCATTAGATGAATCACTGCTACAGTAATACCATGAGCTCCATTACTTCTGCAGAAAATTGAACAGCTTTTGATCCTCATATAAACCGGTATACTTAAAACTTTACATGAGTAATGAGATTAATATAAGTAACCACACCATTGATAATAATGCTTTAGAATGTTAGAGGATAACTGAGTATCAATCTTTCAAGAAATGAGAAAGACTTTAACTTTGATAAGGAAAATAGAAATAATTGAGATTTTGAGTGTGACTTTCTTAATTCTCGAATGATTGTCTTTTTTGGTGACAACCCAATGTGACATTTCCTGTATTTGCCCATAGGTTTCTCCATGTCACCCTTGTAATGTCGTGGGGTTTAAAAGCATATAAATCGACATGTTTTCTTGAACGCAATCTTGTCGATAGAAATCAATTGAAAGTATACAGAAGGGATGACATACTGTACATCAAGAGATAAAAATGCCGATTGTTTATTTGTAAAGCTGAAAGGTATATCGTTTTATAGTCGTATCAAAGAATATAGATATGGAAATGAATTATGCGTCATATAAAAGGGTTTATATATCAGAAAAGCAACGTGAGAAATGTGTAAACCACCATAAGGTGGGTGCAATTCAATCGACATTAGAATTTAATAACAAGAAACTAGCGTGTCAACAATTTGTATCCTCTACATTTCTTTTTCTGCCTGTTTTACAGTTCCAAGACGCGCTCACCAAAGATGAACTCCGCCAGTACTCAATAACATCTGAAATCAAAGGTACGTTGACATCATTTCTTGTCTATCTTTGCTCACCCTTTTATTGGGTGTTCATCGTTGGGAATATATTGCCTTTAGAAACATATCAATTTATGTTATCCAAATGAAATATAGTTCTCCGTTTTACATACCTTTTTTCCTTTTTTTTGAACCTGCATACCATATCTGCACCAATCCAGACATGTTTTCTACTGACTGTGTTCAATAGTTTGATGTTTGTGGCAAGCTTCGAAACTAGTAATTTTAAAGAAGGAGAGCCTTTGGGGAGGTACAAAAACCAAAGTGTTCCAGTCTGGTTACCTCACAAATAAATGAATGAATAAATAAATAAATAAATGCAAACATAAATACAGAGAGGTAATTTTCTTATCACGAGTGAGTGTCTAAAGCTGAAATCATCATCCTCTCTTTGAAAGTAAGAGGTATCTATATATAGGTTTGTTTCGTCTCAAGAAGTTTAAGTGTTTTTAAAGATATTCTAGAAAAGATTTTTTTTGTGTGTGTATGTGTGTGTGTGTGTTTACCTAAGCTTGATTCTCGGAGGTCACGTTTCCTTGTATCTGTTCATGAACATGTCAGAAAAAAAAAGGTTTAAATAATATTTGAATAAACACCTTTCCTCTCTTCTGTGCTAAACTCGAAGGTAATTTAGAAAAAAAAATGAAATAAGACAGATTGCTGATTTGAGGGCTGATACTGTTAATTCGACATGCCTTTCTGATATGACCCCCGAAAGACATCCATAAAAAAAAAAAAATCTTTGTTTCGGCTATTACTTTTCATTCTTCTAAGATGCTGATGTCAGCTTTTCATAACAACTCTAATCTTCCAACTGGTGCTGCGTGCTGTTTTTTTTTTTAAAGCGCCAAGTTTTCCGTTGTTTTTTTTTTCTTTCTTTAGCAAAATGTGTTTCGTGTATCAAGATTAAGAATTTTATGAGTACATTTATGTGTTTTATTATATTCGTATTATATATATATATATATAATAGATATGGCCTCATCCACGTCAAGCTCTGCGTATGATGACGGTCCCTGTATTGATTTCTCCTCTGTTCATAGACACAGTATGCCTTAATATGTTATTTTGATTCATTATGTCACTATAGACTGATGTTGTTACGCAAATGATATTTCTTGTTTTGATTTGTATGTTAAACGTTTTCTTTTTTTGCATACTCTGTATCACTCTGTTTTCATTTGTAGTTGTATTTGGAGAAAGAAAATGCAGAAATAAACTAAACCAAACCAATCCAAGCTCTTGTTACAACACATATTCATCTCAGATGGAGAACCCCGAGAAAGAAATTTCATTTCATTTATTTCCACATTAAAAACAACAATCATTACATTTCAAGTCATAGTATAAACATATTCATTGTGGGGGACCAATTAAAGCCTTTCAGGCTTGTTGGGAAGAGGCCCCAAAGTAAACACAAGACTTTCTCAACTTACAATATATAGGTACAAAATATATAGACACAAATGGTTCACAATCGAAGCAGGATGAAGAAGGAAAAAAGAAAAGAGTAAAATACTGGCAGAATATACAAAACCATGTTGCTATTACATACAGAAAGTGCGTCTAAAATTGTTTCTGAACTGCTGTAATGATTTGCAGTTTTTCAGTTCCTTTGGTAAAGTATTCCACAAAATGGGACCTTGGTAAAAAATTGTTGACTTGGCTAATCCGGTTCGGTAGAGGGGAGGATGAAAATTTTGTTGGTTTCTTGTATTACAAGAATGAATACTGCTGTTGAGATGAAAACATAGTTGTAAGGGGGCTGGTAATGCACCAAATAAATACTGTTGCATAAAAATTCCTGTTTGGAAGCAGATTATATCTTGAATTGGTAATATATTCATTTTTTGGAATAATGCAGAAGTTTGTGACAAATAATGTGAGTGAGTTATGATACGAATAGCTTTCTTTTGCAACAAATAAATACGTTTCACGTTCTTTTTAGTTGAATGGCCCAAGACGAGAGTACAATAACTCAAATGAGATGAAATGAATGAATGATATAACAATTTCAACACGTGCTTAGGTAAAAATTTCAGTTTTCGCAGTATACCAATATTTCTCGACAGTGTGTTGCAGAGCATATTAACATGACTATTCCAAGACAGTTTATCATCCAACATAACACCCAAAAACTTTATATTTGTTACACGTTTGATCATATCACTATTATAATATAAAACGAAATTATTAGTACATTCACGAGTCCCAAATATCATTTTTTCCTGCATTCAAAATTAACTTATTTGCCTCTAATAAGGCATCTAATTTCTTCAATTCTATATTCATATTGTCAAATAATAATGATAGATCATTGTTACGCATAAAAATATTTGTATCGTCAGCAAACAATATATAATTTAACAATTGGGAACAGTTTGGTAAATCATTTATGTAAATCAAAAAGAGAAGAGGGCCAAGAATGGAACCTTGAGGGACTCAATATTTTACAACCTTATAATTCGATTTGAAACTTTCTATTACAGTATATTGCTGTCGATTATATAAATAACTTTCAAACCACTTTAAAGCCACACCCCGTATACCGTAATGACTAAGCTTGTGCAATAAAATATCATGATCAATAGAGTCAAAGGCTTTTGACAGGTCAATGAAGACAGATAAAATAAATTCTTTGTTTTCAATCCCTTGGATGATATTTTGCATTAATTCTAATACTGCGGAAGAAGTGGAGTGCCCGTTTCTGAAACCATACTGATTTGGAATGAGTGTATTGGAATCTTGAAGAAATGCAGTAACTCTATTGTAAATGCATCTTTCAAATATCTTAGCAAATGTATTAAGAATAGATATGGGACGATAATTACTCATAATACTTCTATCACCTTTTTTTATATATTGGGATTACACGTGCAATTTTCATATTATTTGGGACTATACCAGTTGATAAACTTATATTGAAAATGTCACACAATGTTCTCACAATAAATGGTATAACTTGTTTCACAACCCGGATACTTATAAAATCAGATCCTGCACTAGTGTTATTTTTCATCTCAGAAACAATAGACAGAATTTCACCACATGTGATAGGCTTAAAGAATATTGATGAATACACAGGGGTGCTTAAGAAGGATATAAACTCACCATCATCTTTAAAACCTTGATTCATTGACAAATTATGACCAATGGTTGAAAAATAATCGTTGAACACATTTGAGATTTCAGCTTTATCTGTGACCAACTCATTATCTATCTTTATTCCGTGTGAACTTAAATTTCTATTCTCATTATTTTTTACGAGCCCATTTACACATTGCCATATTTTCCGAATATCATTCTTCACAATATCAAATTTATCAGAATAATATTTACATTTTGCTTTTTTCAACTCATTCGTAACATAATTTCTGAATTGCTTATAAACATTTCTACGGTATTGAGTTGGATTTCTCAAATACTTCTTATACAAAGCAGATCTTTTCCGACATAACTTCTGCAAGTGAAAAGTCATCCAAACTTTCTTATTCTTCCTTTTACATTTATGTTCCTTTAATGGAAAACACTTATTATATATATCTGTTATCTCTTGCACAAAATTATCATAAGATTCATTCACTTCATTTGTGATTTCTACTGATATACACTGACTTTCAACACAAAATTTATGAAGAGTTTCATTGTTGATACATCTTGTGCTAAAACAAATTTCAGAGTCATCCTTTGGAGGTAACAATTCAGCCATAATAACAAAGACCGGCAGGTGGTCACTAACGTCACAAACAAGTATACCAGGTGTATAATAAGTATCTGTATTGAGGAATATATTGTCTAAAGTAGTTCTACTTTTGTTTGTAATACGAGTTGGGGAGCTTATGACTGGATAGAATGAGAAACATGACATACAATCAAAAAAGGCATCAACACTTGGGTTTTGAGTAATTTGAGATAGGTCAATATTGAAATCTCCCATAATACAGCAATCAAACTTATGAATATCAATTTCATCAAATACTTGCATTATTTCATCAACAAAACCATAAATGGAAGCATGTGGTGGACGATAAATTATTCCAATTAACCTGTTCTTACCTTTACGTGGTATTTCTATGAATAAACATTCAAAATTATTGTACTCTTTGGTCAAATCTAATCTCACAACATATCGAACAGATTTAAGGATATACACTCCAGTTCCACCTCCTCGTCCATGAATTCTATCATTATTTTCAAAAACATAGTCTTGCAGTTGATACATTTGTAGAGGAGATGACTTTGTTAACCATGTTTCTGTCAATCCTATTATTTCAAATTTATATTTCAAAGTATTTTACGTTTTACATGTTCCTCTGTTGCTAGCTCTGTTGCTATTGCCAGTTTTAATGTGTGAGCTTTGGAAGTTTTTTTGCTTCAATCGTTTGTTGATCCTGGAATTAAAATTGAAATTAGAGCAAGAAGAGAGCTAAACATTGCCTTAATAAATATGTTAGCAGATTTTTTTTTTTTTTTTTTGTGTGTGTGTGTGTGTAATCCTATTTTTCATGATAGTAAGCATTCGATTCAAATTCGTAAAATTCTTCCGTCGAGATGTTTTCATTGCTCTAATTTTTCTCTAATTTTACCTTATCTTAATTACGGACTTTTAGCATGGGGTAGCGCCCATGAAACTTTATTAGATAGACGACTGTTATTACAAAAAAAAAGGGGGGGGGGCGATTCGTGTTATTTGTGACATCCCGCCACGTTCCCATACAGATCCATTATTTACCAAATATAAGATTTTAAAGATCAAAGATTTGTATTTTTTACAACTTGTCAGTTTATGTTTAATTTCAACGCAAATGCACTTCCCTGTATATTCAATTCAATGTTCACACGGAACCAGTTTTTTTTTTTTTTTCATAATTATCCCACTAGGCAATCTAATGAGTTTCATTTACCCCTTCTGAGAATACATTTACATACACAGGCCCTAGATTCTGAAATTCATTAAGCTGCGAAATAACAAATTTTCCATCCTGGTATTCTTTTAAGCGGAAGTTGAAATCCTTTTTGTTAAACCCTCTCTGATGTTTCGTTTTTATTAGCTATAGTTTCATCAACCGCAGGGTCATCATCCAACCATCAATCAATTAATCTCTGAATTCATTATAATGAAATAGCCATCGTAATCTTTGCACGGCAGTGTGCAGCCACCAGCTGTTTGAAGCACCTCTTCAATTCCCTCTTCAATTCCCTCTTTCGTTTCCTCGATTAGTGTGTAGGCATTCTTTTTTCCTTCTTTTCTTCCATTTTTCCATCCATTCTGTCTAGTCGTGTCATGTTGCTGTGTGTCTCCTGTTTTGTTCCGTCTTGTCTTAAATTATATTTGTGCTAAGTATATGCAAATAAGTATTTCATTAGATTTTTCTTAAGTGGTTCACTATCTACTAGCTTGCTTTTAAGTGGACCTCTCAATTTTTTTTTTCTCAACTGAAACATGACCTTTATTATTCTTGCAAGTATACATGCATTATATATATATATATATATATATACGTATATACATATATATATATATATATATATATATATTATATAACTTTATTTGTATCATTTGATATCATTTGCAAAGTTGTATGTATACCTTTGTGATATAATTCCTTATTTATACTGTGTTGTGTTCTGTTGGAAAAAAGAGAAGAATGAAAATAAATGAATTGACTGCTGAATTGAATTGAATTGAATTGAATTGCAACTGACTGACAAATTGCCCTATATGGACTGAAATAAGCACTGAATTGATCAGTGCTTATCAATTCTGTGCTGATTTACGTCGATGTAGGGCAATTTGTCAATCAATTCCAATGAAAACATCTCGACGGAAGAATTTCATGAATTTGAATAATACGCAGTACACCCGCTGCTTGCTATAAGGATTAAAACCAATACTTGCTGTCGGACGAAAGCTCGGTGGTCTAGTGGAAATGACGCCTGTCCGATGATCAGGAGGTTGTAGGTTCGCATCCTGCTCGAGTATGTACGCCCATGATTTTTTTATCGTGGCTACTACTAAAACAACGATCAATTCAGTGCTTATTTACGTCGATGTAGGGCAATTTGTCAATCAGTTGCAGTAAGCATTCAAGTTTGAATGCAAAATCAAGATAGGTGATTACCGTTAACGCAAGGATTACTATTAAGATCAATGGACAGTTTCCTCTAATTTTTTTTTTTTATTTTTATAGTTAACAAAATGCTGTTCTTTCGTCTTTGATCATACAGAATACGACATCATTTTGCCCAGTTTTAGTCACCCTTCTGGGATTTCAAAGCGTAGTCTCGGTCATGCATACTATCCGAGAACGCATGAAATCACATTTACGGCCTTCGATGAATTTCATCATTTGAAACTCGAGCGAAACGACTGGCTTATGAGGCCAGGTCTGGACATCGAGTACCTGGAGGGAGACGGATCTATCCGACGAGAACCGATCCGGACCAGAAACTGTCATTACTTCGCTACCTCGGTCTCACACGGCAACTCTCCAGGAGCTTTCAGCACCTGCAATGAACTGGTATGAATATCAAAGCCATGTTGTGACATAATTTTGGGTTTCTTTTTTTTTTTTTTTTTTGAAAGAATTGTTTCTATCCATAATTGATGATAAACTGCTATCCTGCAGACATGACAAAAAAAAAATCATATACATATTTGGTTTTCACCATTAATTTAGAAATAGGGAAGCAAGCCGAAGATGAAATTCGAGCATAAAGGTGACATAAATGAACTCTTTTACGAATGGTATGTATCATAAAACTGAGTCACGAAGATAACTATAAGCTGGGGATAAATATTATATATCGTCGGGACCATGTAAACATGATAACAAATGTTTGTTTTCACATCTTTCCAGTTGTTAACGTTTACTTTCAAGGGCGAAGTCAATGGAAGTGTTGTTTGTACTAGATTAAACCCACAAGCAGTCCCGCTCCATACAAGCCCTCTTGAATGTAATGTGATGTAAAACTTATGGGGAACCTGCGACCAATTCTAAAGATGGCATGAAATGTGGCTTTCCATAATTTAATTCTGTTGGCACCTGTGAGGCAAAATGTATAGAGAGCTTCATCTGTCTTACGTTGTTATACCAGCCAAGTGTCTAAAGGACTTTAATTCCATCTAATCATTCAATGAAACTGATCTTGTGTGGTTTTATCCGGTTCCCCCCCCCCCCCTTTTTTGGGTGGGGGGGGGGGGGGTCTCAAATCTATTTCTAAGAAACGAGCTACTACAGTTCTGTCTGAATGTTATAGTGGATTTTGAAGTTATGTTTCGTTCTTGCTTTATATCAGCGCGGAGTGTTGACCATCGGGGATGATGTGCTGTACGTGGAACCTCTTAAAGATGACCACGCCCAGAGAGTTCGCAGGAGTCCATCGAAGATGTCTCATCCTCATCTCATTTACAAACGAGAAACGATCAGCGAACATGAGGCTATTTCATGTCCCGTTTCAGGTATGAAACAATCCTTTCAGAACCTTTTCTGACATGAAACTGTTTATATTAGGAAAGACATGTCCCGAATGTTAAATTTAAAAAAAAAATACTGAGACTCATAACCAGTCCACTGTATTTTCATGTTCGAAAATATTACATGACTTTCATTTATTTATTGGTAGATACGAATAAAAAGGGAAGTGACGTATATTATACATAGAGTCTTGTTGTCCAAGGTAAGTTGTTGCCTACGAGAATCTTCTATACTATGTTCTACATGTTGTGCAAAGCCTTGTGGGTCATTCACAATCTCGTATGGAGCAGATTTAAGTGGAACACTGAATGCGTTGGACATGGGGCAACCTGCACAAACGCACAGAATTAATGGAAGTCTTTATTTTCTCCCTCTCAATAGCAGTCAAACTTAATTCCTTTCTTGTTTCGATGAAGCTATACCTCTTTGCCATGCGTATCATTTCTGTTCTTTGCATTAACTGAAAATGATCCAGGAGTGGATGTGGCGGGTAATACCGGAGAAGGGGAGAGTGCGAATACTGTCCCGGGAAATGAAACTTTCTATGACGGCCCATACCTCGGGAGAAAGTACATCGAGGTCTTCTACCTAGTAGACAGCTTGGTCTACCAGGACTTCGGGGCAGAGACAGAGAGTTACGCAATGACCATCATGAACATTGTGAGCGCTATAAAATAGAAAACTTAGCCTCTATCAGCAGCAAGCGAGTTTGGTTAAACTTGTTTTTATTATTATACATCAAACGCGTTATAATCTATAGGCCGTCAAATTTGTTACGAACGTGATAATTCCGAAGATGTTGATGTAATGTGTGTTAATGAATGAATGATGTTAATGATGATAAGGGGTTCATATTCTCGGAAAATCAATTCGTTTAGTCAATATTCCTCCATTGTTCAGAATCTGCTAACAGTATACTTGCATTACTTTTGGAAATAGTCTTGGTATTATATTTCTTCCACCTTATATCGAGAGTCATATTATTGCTCATTGTACGAGATCCAGTGCTGGTATTAAAAACCTGTTGTTGATGTTTGTTCTCTTTGAAGAGATTATTGTGTCAGAGCTATTGTAAAACCACATATTTCAGATGATAAACATTATAGCCATCGACGTTAGTAAGAGAGAAAAAGCAAGGAGCAGATTAGATTTCAAACCTACGACTCGTAAACAGGCCTACAAACACATGACGTGTCTTAGGCGCATGGGCGTAAATCCCGGGGGGGATGGGGGGGATATATCCCCCCCTGAAATGGAGGAGGGGGGGATGGCCTGTACAATCATCCCCCCCTGAATTTTGGGAAAAAAAATGGAGGAAGCAGAAATGTGATTGTATCAATTTTGGCATATTGCATGACGTTTGTACGCCGGCCTTCAGACAGGTAACAGAGCTGAACAGTATTCTATCTTGTAGGAAAATGTATACATAATTTTCTCAAGCGCTCGCTCGCTTCGCTCGCTCGCGAAGAAAGTAACATCGACATACACTGTAAGGTATGGCTCAGACGTTGACAACGTCAAATAGTATAGGCCTATAATGTAAACATGCTATGACGCGAGTAACTGGGGACCATCTGCAAGATTTATATGTAGGAAAACAAACAAACAAACAAACAAACAATAACAAAAACTATATCGCCATAATTGAACCCCCCTCCATTTCCTGAATTATTCCTGAGAAACGACAGTGACTGGTGACTCGGTCAGGATACATTAAAATTTATGAGCATACCCAGGGAAGATCAGGGGCGTCGAATCTATATGGGGGGGGGGGGGGGGGGGGGGGGGGGCAAAGGGGCATTTGCCCCGCCCCTACGGAAGTGTTTAGGCAGACAAATCATTTATCCCCCAAGCAATTCCCGAGATGAGGACAAATCTCGAACTTTCTTAATGGAAAATTGTCCAAATATCGCCAGAACTATGCACCAGATCGTTGTATTGCAATCATAAACATGCAAAAGCTCCGCTATACAGGATCCCTTTCGATAGACTTTGTACACTTTTGACATAGACGTATATTCCCTAATTTATCAAAGAGTGTGCAGCTGAACTTTCACTTAACAAAAGCAACCTAATATGTATAGAGGCGTCGATGGGGGGGGGGGGGTGGTTCCCCCGTAAAAGTGGGACAAACAAAAGCGAAAAATATAGCTACAAACGGCAGTGTTTGGAGTGTAAAATGTCAAAATTTTAAAGCTCGCTCGCTCCGCTCGCTCGCATTTAGTCGCTATGCCATTCTCCTGATGCTGCTGCCTGTGAATGGCAGCAGTTGTGCCCGGTGCGCCCCGGCCCCTTAATTTCCAAAGCGAAAAATATAGCTACAAACTACAAACGGCAGTTTTTGGACTGTACATGTCAAAATGTTGAAGCTCGCTCGCTTCGCTCGCTCGCATTTAATCATTATGCCATTCTCCTGATGTTGCAGCTAGTAATTGCCAGCAGTTTTCGCCCGATGCGCCCCCCTTAATTTCCAAAGCGAAAAATATAGCTACAAACGGCAGTTTGGGGACTGTAAAATGTCAAAATTTTCAAGCTCGCTCGCTTCGCTCGCTCGCATTAATCATTATGCCATTCTCCTGATGTTGCAGCTAGTAATTGCCAGCAGTTTTCGCCCGATGCGCCCCCCTTAATTTCCAAAGCGAAAAAGATAGCTACAAACGGCAGTTTGGGGACTGTAAAATGTCAAAATTTTCAAGCTCGCTCGCTTCGCTCGCTCGCATTTAATCATTATGTCATTCTCCTGATGTTGCTGCTAGTAATTGCCAGTAGTTTTCGCCCGGTGCGCCCCCCTTAATTTCCAAAGCGAAAAATACAGCCACAAAGGACAGTTTTTGGGACTGTAAAATATCAAAATTTTCAAGCTCACTCGCTTCGCTCGCTCGCATTAATTTAATCGTTATGCCATTCTCCTGATGTTACTGCCAGCAATTGCCGGCAGGTTCCCGGTGTGTCCCCCCCCCCCCCCCCTTGATTTCCAAAGCGGAAAAAATACAGCCACAAACGACAGTTTTGGGACTGTAAAATGTCAAAATTTTCAAACTCGCTCGCTTTCATTTAATCGTTATGCCATTCTCCTGATGTTACTGCCAGTAATTGCCAGCAATTGTGCACGGTGCGCCCCCCTTTAATTAATTTCCAAAGCGAAAAATATAGCTACAAACGACAGTTTTGGGACTGTAAAAAGTCAAAATTTTCAAGCTCACTCGCTTCGCCCGCTCGTATTCAATCGTTATGCCATTCTCCTGATGTTGCTGCCAGTAACTGCCAGTAGTTGCACCCGGTGCACCCCCCTTAATTTCCAAAGAAAAAAAAATACAGCCAAAAGCGGCAGTTTTGGGACTGTAAAATGTCAAAATTTTCAAGCTCGCTCGCTTCACTCGCTCGCATTTAATTGTTATGCCATTCTCCTGATGTTGCTGCCAGTAATTGCCAGCAGTTGCACCCGGTGCGCCCCCCTTAATTTCCAAAGCAAAAAAAAAAAAAAAAAAACACACAGCCACAAACGGCAGTTTTTGGACTGTAAAATGTTAAAATTTTCAAGCTCGCTCGCTTCGCTCGCTCGCATTTAATCGCTATACCATTCTCCTGATGTTGCTGCCAGTGATTGACAACAGTTGCGCCCGGTGCGGCCCCCCTTGATTTCCAAAGCGAAGAAGTATAGCTACAAACGGCAGTTTTTAGCATGTAAAAGCATTATGTCAAAATTTTCAAGCTCGCTCGCTTCGCGCGCTCGTATTCAATCGTTATGTCATTCCCCTGATGTTGCTGCCAGTAACTGCCAGTAGTTGCACCCGGTGCACCCCCCTTAATTTCCAAAGCAAAAAAATACAGCCAAAAGCGGCAGTTTTGGGACTGTAAAATGTCAAAATTTTCAAGCTCGCTCGCTTCACTCGCTCGCATTTAATCGCTATGCCATTCTCCTGATGCTGCTGCCAGTGATTGACAGCAGTTGCGCAAGGTGTGCATGCCCCCCCCCTTAATTTCCAAAGCGAAGAATATAGCTACAAACGGCAGTTTTTGGACTGTAAAATGTCAAAATTTTCAATGTAAAAAGATTTCACCGTGGGAGGGAGAAACCCCCTACCATACCCTCCCCCCCCCCCTCGCTTGCTTCACTCCCTCACGATCTCATAACCGCTCCCCCAAGATCAAATCCTGTCTACGCCGGTGATAGGCCCCACTATTTAGTAGGCGTTCAATAATATATTGTGAATATTTCATTTTCTATTGGTTTTTTAAAGAAAAAACAAACAAAAATTTTACCAAAAGTGTGCACCAGATCGCTGAATTTCAGGTCTGAAAATGCAAAATCTTCCTCGTGTGGGAGAGGGACACCCCCTCCCCATACACACCCTTCCCCCGTTAACCCGGTCGCTCCGCTCTCTCTCACAGATATTTAAAAAAAAAAAAATGTCTTCATACTTTTAAGGTCTGATTTTCCGCCGCAAGTCATCTGACAAGCAAAAAAAAGCAACAACAAGAACAAAAAGTCTTCATATTTTTGCTGCCACTTTCCTCCCACTTTATATTTCATGCAAAAGAGTGGGACATCCGATCCCTGTAAAGTGTGCATGTGTGTGTGTGTGGGGGGGGGGGGGGGGGGGGAGAGAAGCTTCTCCCCCCCCCCCCCCCCCCCCCCCCCCAAGGCTGCGCCGGTCCGGTTATGGGCTTGTAAGCGTGGTGATGGTGACCATCCCCCCCACTCCTCAGTACGGATTTACGCCGTTGCTTAGGCGGTCGTTACAACATACTGCCAAGTAATCAGCTCACACGCGTTACAAGCAATAATGAACTTCTAATGTCTTGTTATTGCAAAAGGCATGAATTCTGAAAGACAATAAGAACAATTCCTTACCATCTTGATGCAATAAACAGGCTAGAACAATTAATGCTTTCAAAAACCTATTCTGCATTATATGTTTGTATGTCCTCACTATTACCTTAATAGATGAGTCGGAGGTACCTCGATCCCAGCCTGGATATTGACTTACGCTTCTCAGTTGTGCGATTCATGGTCGCGACCACCAGTACGCCATCGGTAAGACATCTTGTAATGTTTGTTTCTAATTTAATAGTATCAGTGACAGACAATATCATATCTCGATCACATTTGTGTTCATTAATGACTGGTTTTCTATAGAGGCGTCGCTGCTTCAGACAACATGTACTGTAAAACATGATATTCGTGGCACGAAATTTTCGCAAATTGGAGCCGACGGCCTTTTTCGCAGCATGGAATTTTCGCCAATTGCCACTGGCATTCAATGCATAATGTAGTGTAGACAAGAACTTTCGTGTGCATTTTGATTTTGCGAATCTCGGCGCTCGGGAAATTCGCAAAATTAACATGCACTCGAGCTTTCCTCGTTTTACAACAATCAAATCACGCAATTCACTACGATTATGGGCGATAATAATTGGCGTGCATCGCTTCCAATCGTTGAATATCAAATAAATAAAGTCTTCTTACTACTATGTACTAAGAATGATCTGTCGGTATCGAATTTAATTTCCTGTTCAAATCATGTTTGGTGAAAGGAAATGTCTTAGTGCAACACCATGTTACAAAAGAAATCACATCTTCGTTAAAGTTAAAGTTTGACGACCTTGGTCTTTTGTCTTTTCAACAGGCCACCGCCCTGCAAGGTGGAACCGTGACTTTTACCGTGACAGCAGACGCATCGACAACCTTGGATGATTTCTGCGACTGGCAGGCCCAGCTAAGTTACGATGACGACACTAATCAGAATGACTGGGACTTAGCTGTGCTTTTCAGTGGGTCAGTGCACTTTCTAGGTGGTGATAAGAATAGGTTGAAAACCTGTTTAGAAACATGCTGTGATGTCAAATTCTCTGTTAAAGCAATTTTAAATCAATTACATTCTCACATCAGAGCATGATTGTATAAAACGTATGCCTTCGATGTCTACTCATCCTAATTTGCCAAGAAACAGTTTTAAGCCATAAAAAGGCGCTCAAATGCATCCCAATCTGATTGCCTTCCCACATGCTCACGCTTACTAATTGTATACATATAAATATAATATGATTTATATACATATCAGTTCATTCAAATTTCAGTTTATAATGGGAATGTCACATGTTCGCTATCCTCGACTTGGATGTTCATAGTGTAAACGACATTCTTTACTCTGTCTGTGTTTAGGGAAGACATTTATCGATCCAACTCCTTCAGCCTCCTCGGGCTAGCGAAGGTGTCAGGAGTGTGTAGCCTGAACTCTAAGTGTTCCATCACCGAAAACAACGGTCTGCAAGCCGGTATGGTCATGGCGCACGAGACTGGTCACTCGTGAGTATTTGTCACATTTGATTATGTTTTTCTCGCTCTTCTAATATGCTTTTGACGTCTGTAGCGTGCAAGTCTCCTGTAATTAAGACCAACAGGTATGGATAGGTCAGAATCCTGACATTTTTTTTTTTAACCATTTTTGCATTTCTCTGTAATAGTTGTATTTTGCCCGGTAATAGGAAATCCTGACCGAGGACTGGAATACGAAACAACAAGACATGTATTCCAATGTGAATATTCCATTACAATCATGCTGATCAGCAAAATTACTTGAATTGAAACTTCCCAATATTACATCTGCTAAGAAATTTTGGTGTTTGATTTGTCATAGAATGAGGGTATAAATCCAACATTGACACTGCATGAGGATAATACATGCAATTGATAATAGCAATAATGATAGTGATAATGATAATAATACTGAAGATAACAGCAGGTAATATTACATCAATATTTCGAGAATTTGCACCATTTGGTTCTTGTCTTTTAAATGTCTCTACAGCCTTTCATTGTCGCATGACGGAGTTTACGGCTGTCCGGAAGACACAAACATCATGTCTGCCGTCGTCCCCAGTGGCATCGAAGCCTTTCGATGGTCCTCCTGCAGTTCCAATTTTATGAAGATCTTCATAAAGTAGGTGACGTAGGTCATCTCAACAAAGTACTGTAATTGCATTAGCTGGTATACGTTTACCATAGTCATTAACATATTAGCATTAGTAGCTTTCCAATTGTTTTTTATAAGTTCATTGTTTTTCTTTTTTATTCACAGATGTGAATCTAGTTTTGAAGTTTTTTTTTTTTCAGGCGTATTTTTAATTACTTCGTTCTATCTTATTGTATACAGAAATATTTTATCAATGCCATAAGTGATATTGTAGGGAAATATTCAATACATAGGTTGGACAGCAATTGATACTGAAAATTGGACATCCTTCCTTCTCTCTATTACGTTTCATATAACTGTCACTGTAACTTTTAGGTAAAATGTTCTCTTCTTCTGCGTAATCATCTTAGCCTGTTGATTTTTTTCTGTTCTCCCTTTGTCATTTGTCTGCGCTCCATCTTTATTATCATTCTGAAAAAAAAAAATCAGCTTTGATGTATATTCACGTTCTTTAGTTATACGTAAGGTCCCTCTGAAAAAAAGAGCTTGCTGCTATAAAACTTTTGTAAAAGAACAAATACAATTGTTTTTCTTAGGCGGGGGCAAAATCACATGGACCAAATAGACCGTGACGGTAATTAGTGAATAGTAATTGAAACAAGTAATTACAAAATACATTGATTTATAAATAAATTTATTGGGGTCGTTACTTGTTGCTTCATCATTGAATTCAATGCACATTGATTTACTGACAGTATAATGTTAAATTTAAGGAAATTCGTTTGTTTTCATCATTCATGATACGTTTTCGTTTTAGTACCCAGACCTGTATGGATGACATCCCCGGAAGTAATCTAAGCAGCATTGATGACCTTCCGGGTCTGACGTATGACCTTGACCGACAGTGTCAATTCGCTACCGGAGATACGACGGCCTTCAGCAACGCTGCAGTAAGCACTCGGTTCTGTCATCACGAGTGGCAAAGTATATAGGTGCAATGACGGCGCCAATTTAAGTAGTGGGCCCCAGGGCCATCATATAAATTTGAAACGCGCAGCCCTCAATTATAATGAGTCCATTGTCTACTGAGGATAATCATTAATTATGAAAGGGAATCAAGCCTTTGGTATGATACCTCCTTGTGGGAACCATAGCAGATTATTATTCGACTTCCATTTCCATATATTTTCTTTACTATTCTACTGCCAATAGATATGTGCCTTAATTTTATCGTCGATAGAGGGAGCACTAATATGCATATCACATTGCCGTATATTCACGACATTGGTATACAACATTTTACTGTATGAATTGTAGTCATTGCGTTATCCCAAAGCAAGCAAACGCAAAGCAATAATAATAATAATCCAAAACACATTTCACTCCAGGATTGTTATAATAAAAACAAACAAGCCTCACATTAACCAGATTGTGCTAATGTTTATTATCACCAGCAAGCCATTAGAAGTAAAATGTAGTTACCACTCCGTACAGAAAGTACGGTATTTAAATGTAATCACTAATATGAGACAATTCATGTCAATGAAAATAAATATCATTGTGTTTGAATGCACTTTTTTTCCCTCAAGACAACCTGCACAGCGCTTTGGTGCTCCAATCCTAACACACCTACCTCCAGAACGCTTCGTGGAATGCCAGTAGAAGGAACAACTTGTGGGGATGGATTGGTAGGTGATAATAGTAATAATAATTGACAGTGCTTATATAGCGCATAACACAAAGTGATAATGTCCGTATGCGCTCAAAAAATGAAAAGATTATACAAAAACACACAATTTCAATTACTGTGATGGGACCGAGCTTCATATTTGCTTACACTGCAAACAAATGCGTTTTCAAAGCAGACTTGAATCAATTTATGTCAGTGATTTGTCTTAATTTCTGAGGTAAATTATTCCATAAGGTAGGGGCATTAAAAGCAAATGTTCGTTCTCCGTAAAATTTGGTTCTTCTGTTAGGAATAACAAATTAATCTTTACTTTTTGAACGAAGGCTCCTCTCTGGTGTGTACATTTGAAGTAGCTCCCTTAGATAATGTGGAGCAAACATATAGAAACATTCAAATGCTAATAACAGTATCTTAAACTGAATCCGATTTTTCACTGGAAGCCAGTGTAAGCTTTCTTAAAACTGGTGAAATTTGTTCATGTTTCTTGATTTTGGATACTAATCGTTCAGCAGAGTTTTGTATTGATTGTAATCTCTGTATCTGTTTGACCGGCAATCCACAGAGCAATCCATTACACAAATCAAGGTGGCACATGCAAAATCATGAACTAATTGCGGTGTGTTTATGAATGAACTCTCGAATTTTCCCAATAAAGTATAAAGCACTTGGCATGTAAGAAACACCAAATCTTGTATATGAGTCAATTGAGTGGCGGGCATTGTTTCGTTTTGCAACAGCATCAATGCGGGGACTGCTTTGAAGGGCAGGGGATAAAATTGAACCGGAAGTAATCGTGCGACAGTGCTATTCTGTACACCGAAGAGATGTGCTAGCAGTTCCGTGTCTTATAAAGGTCATATCGTGAGCGTTTTGATAGTTGCTGTATCATTTTCAAATGTTACATCAAAAGCTGTAGGTGAATTATATATATGTGGGAGAGCTTAAACAATGTTGGGTTTATGACATTTTTTGATGGATGACATTTCTCTAATCTAAACTGTATATATATATATATATATATATATATATATATATATACTGAAAGCCAATTCAATAGAAAGAGAGAAGTCAATTTGAGAGTGATTAGAACTTTGGAACATGATAATCATCATTAAGATAATAGTTATGAGCGACCGAATGATAACAACCCAGCATAATGGTGATCGAGTTTCTACAGAAAACAGCTAAAACACCTGACATACTTGACGTCAGTTAGTTGTGTTGAATTGAACCATTATTTCATTGAAGTTAAAAGATCAACGTGCAGTCCTCACCTTCTATTTTCCCCAGTGGTGTATTGGAGGGCTGTGTGTCAACTCAACGCTAGACGTAGCCCCAGCCATGGACGGCGGATGGACCGAATACGGCAACATCAGTGAGTGCTCGCGAACCTGTGGGACAGGGGTTCAAGTGCGGAGCCGCAGCTGCACTAACCCAACACCTCAGTGGGGTGGACAGCCGTGCCTCGGGGAAAGCCAATTGTACACACTTTGCAATCAGCAGGTAAGCCAAACATTTCGACATAGGCATGATAGGGCCTATAGGTATGTGTATATTACATTTAAGATCACATTATAATCATTGTATTTTTTTTTCATTTCAAACATCCGAGAAGCACAATGCATTTGCATGCTTCTGCCAGAAATATCAAATGTTGCACAAATGGATTTCTTTTGTAAATTTTGTCTAACAAGTGATTGTGCAACAGCGCAGGCTGCAAATTAATGCTTATATTCATAGTTTAGATGTGCGTGATATAATACTTTGCGTAATATGCTCATATTTGACAAGGAATGCATTGCTGTATTGGTGTTCATATGTGTTCAATTTTGTTTATTTTTGTTTGTAAATAAAAGAATTGAAAAGAAGAATGCATTATTTTTATTTATTATATATATATATTTTTTTTCTTTTTTGGGGGGAGGGGGTGGGGCTTGTCAGCTATTTAACTCGGAGGTGGCCCCTGAAATATTTCCCCACCCCCCTTTTTTTACGGAATTCCTGGATCCACCACTGTGTAGACTCGCGGCAATTCGTGCTCATCCACTGTCGATTCCATAAATAATTTGTAGGTGAAACGAAAATCATACATGTAATATTCAAGTTAAAACAAATCAAGACATTATATCGCACTTTGCAACTAATGAAACTGTGTTTGCCTAGCTTTGCACGAGATTCAAATTGTACAACTTCAGAGTTTGTCCATGTAACCTCACTTTTCTCTTCCTCTTCTCATTGCAGCCGTGTTCAACATCTCAAGAAGATTTTCGAAATGAGCAGTGCAGTGCAACGGATTCGATCCCCTATAATAACGCACTTTATTCTTGGAACGATTTCACGACAGGCCTATCAGGTGAGGCACTTTAATTGTTTGTTTGATTGTTCATTTTCGATCTGAGAAGATAGCTGAATATCCCATATTCAGCTACACTAGGCTGGTCTTCCATGGGGTCCAGTTGGATGTGAGGCGGGACCACTTCACCGGGTTAGACACCCTGCTCTTTGCGACGAATGAATGAAGCGGGATCTTTTATCTGCATGAGTTGTGACTCTCTCGTACACGGGACCTCCATTTTATGTCCTATCCGAGGGACAGAGTGTTTTGGCTCTTGCTAAAGGGGACGATATGATTACATACAACATTGCTCAGTCCAGTCTCGGGTTCGAACCCGGGTCCTTGGGATCGTAAGGCAGACGCGCTACCGACTGAACCAACTCACCGCCCATTCAGAACGATTATTATGATTATCATTATTATTATCATTATTATTATCAATATTGTCATTGTTATTATTATTATTATTATTATTATTATTATTATTATTATTATTGTCGTTGTTGTTGTTAACGACCAATAAATTGTGTTAAATGGATTCTCTTCTGATTTTTCAATTTATTCGATTTACTGATTGTATATGCCCTTGTGCAATTTGAGCATTGTTGAGAGAAGAAAACAAAAGCGAAATTTAGCTCAATATGACTCGACTCACTTCAGTAGCCAACTCAGCATACTCAAACGAAATTGAGTGCATACTTATATCCAAATATGAAGAGTGTACAGAGAAGCATCGTTGACATGACTTGTCGCGACATATTATTTATCTCTAAGAACAATCAATGCAGCGCCGGATAAAAGCGCGCAGAAATATTGTATCCACTTTCCAATCCTCTCTCAGTTAATGCCCTTTCATAACCCGATACCTTTTTGCAGCTTCCAGCCTCTCCATCAAAAAGACCAAACGTAGAATTCATTACTAGTTTCAACATCATTTTATTCACCCCTCGGCCAAATAGTTATTGCTTTCTATTTTTTTCATATGTCGATTCCTGTATTTGTATACTTGTTTGTTTGTTTTTTTTTTTTATCTATCAAACCAGTCATACATTAATTTCTGCAGTCCTTTATGAAGAAGATAGTTCCCTAAGTTTTTTCAATGCAAATTCAAACCCTATTGAACTCAAATGTCGTTATCATTCTTTTCGTATCTAACCAGAAATGCGGTCGAGATAACCAAATAAAGAGGACTAAAAACTATTTTTGGACTAAAGAAAACATACATATGTGTAGAGAAAATAGAGAAAAAAAATGATTGAGGAGTTTTACAAGAGACAGAATGTCACCAACTTTGCAAACACACACACACACACACACACACACACACACACGCACAGACAACAGTGCAGAAAAACCGCGTATCAGTAGAAATCCGGTGTGGCATACTGTGCAAGTCAATATCACCGATGAATTTTATCTGAACGGAACATCGTTTGAATCGTTTTTTATTTAATTTTGATTTTTGATTTGATTTGATTTATTGGTTACTGCATTATATCATTTCTCATGCAGATACATACACATGTATTATATACATTGTCTCGTTGCTTGTTTGCAGGTAACGATCTTTGCGTGCTATATTGCGTGGCTCCGGAGTTAAACGTGTTCAGCAACCGTCCTGGTGATTTCTGCGATGGGACACTATGTTGGGATGATCGCGTTGCTGACGTACGAACGAATAAGTTATGCGTCAATGCCAGATGCGAGGTAAGATAGACCACATCTGATGATTGGTTTATAGTGACGCTCATTGAATTATTGTTATACACTGCCAATGTAAAGTACAACGTAGAAAACAAAGCAGACTGTTGCGAAAACGGCTAAATCAAAACTTCTATGAATGGTATAATACCTTATAGCTACTAAGACGGCACGCAATTACTGAAAATACATAGTTTTCTGTATCAATGTTTGTAGCGTCTCCACTGCACAACTGCTGTAATGTATAAGATGATTAAACTATTTGTACAATAATGTGATTATCCTCATTAATTTGGCGATTGAATGAAACATATCTATACATTATAATCAAGTGATAAATTTCTCGGATATTGTGAAAATTATTTTCTTTAGTATACAGACCATATGAAGCCTACAATTTAATGTCTTCGCTCTAAGTTTTTAAATGAATGAAGCATATCTATACATTACAATCAATTGATAAATTTCTCGGATATTGTGAAAATTATTTTCTTTAGTAAAGACCATATTTTGAAGCCTGTCTTCGCTATAAATTTTTACAATCGGTGTTAACAAAATGGATAACCTGCAGTTTAATATTTGCCTTACCACTAATGTTTGAAAAAAAAAAAACGCCTCATGGTTTTTCGGTTCATAGTAGAGCAGAAGCCTACTCACTGGTAATTTGTATTTCTTTGGTATAAACGACTGAAGTGACGAGACATTGGTTGCCTAATATAGGCATGTTTTGAATCATTTCGGTGATCTTGTGAGTTTCCATTGTGTCACATTAGGGTGAGTGTGTCCCTGACGTCAATGATAAATAACTGAAATATGTTTGTACTACTACTCAAGCTGCATTTAACTGCTTTTTCGCTTTTTCTTCCACGCCTGTTACGCCTTCTTACACCCACAGAACTTTGGTTGTGACGGGAATTTGAATTCTGGTCTGGTTTATGATGACTGCCACGTATGTGGCGGAGATAACACCTTATGCAACTGCACCGAAGGGGCAGTGACTTCAGCACCCTTTGGTGGTAAGTAGAGCACCCCCGCCTCAGAGCCTCGCAAATCCTTCCCATTCCCATTCTTCCCATCTCTGCTCCATTGGTCATGTTACGTCTCAATTTTCCCCTAAACTTATAGTTACGAGCTGCGTTGATTTTATAGTTTGTCCTAAGAATTAGGCTTAAATAGAAATGACTTAAATACAAAAGTAGATTGATACCTGATGAGATAGATTTGTTCTTGCTATCTTTTTTTTTCTCTCATTATCCAGAGAGTCTTTTCGCCACTATACCAATTGGATCATCCAACGTAACCGTAACAGGAGTTCACCCTTCCTATATCGGTGAGTAATGTCAGTTTTTATATCGTAGTCAATATTCTTTTTATTCAACAGGGGTCAAGTATGCATCAACACACGCAGTTTGTAAATCTATTTTTTTCATATAAGTTTTAGTATTGGATTATTCTATATTCTTTTGTCTCCTTTCGAATAGGCCTACAAGTCAACGGGACCTTCATTTTTGGAGTTGACTCTTCGACCAATACATTAACTTCAACCGGAACGTACGCCGTTGGTGGTATGTCAGTGCTTTACGAACGGTCGGGGACTACATCCGTTATCAGGTCATTAACCGAACCAACAAGCGAGGTGCTCGACATACTTCTCTTCCGAGCTGGTAGCCCTGTAAATGCTGTGTACAACTACTGCACAGCAGTAACAAATAGCCAGGTATTGAGCTCCACCATTAGTCCTATTGTATCGCCTTCAACATCCATGGCGACGTCGTCTGTAGCATCTAGCCATATCATGATGTCTTCATCGGTAATCCCCGAGATGTCTTCAAGTTTGCAGGAGTCAGTCTCATCTACCGTTCCTTCGCAATCTTCCTCATCAATGACTCAGGGTGTTTCAAGCTCCATCATGATGCTTACATCATCTCCTGTTCCCATGACACAATCTTCAATTAGCATTGGTGTAACTTCTACTGTGGCCACTACGCAAGTTCTCTCAACAGTTCAAATGTCATCAACCGATCAATTAACTAGCTCGTCACTGACTCCAATACCGTCTTCGGTGTCAACAATACAACCATCGTCCATCATTCACTCATCAAGTTCTCCTATTGTAGTAGTTTCAGCTCACTCTTCTCAAAATGTTCTCGTCTCGTCAACCAAAGACGTTATGAGCTCTTCTGTATCGCCAACGCCAATGCCCACGTCAACAGTACAAACTCAGTCCAGCCACCAGCTATCGAGCGTTCCCATGGTAACTACAACTCCGCCCTTGTCAACTGGACATGTCTTGTCAACTGATCAAATATCGATCCCCATCACTTCCGCGTCACCAACCCCGAAGCTTTCTTCAACAGCGCAAGTCTATTCAAGCAGCGAGATTTCACGTTCAGCTTCGCATTCCTCATCCGCAGTCCAAGTCTCACCGACAACTTCCCAAATACTGACATCACCTACGTCCCTAACACCAAGCTCGACAAGCATGGTAGTAGTTGCATCTAGCAGCCAAGTCTCACGTGATTTTATGATATCTGCAACGCCATCGTCAATAGTAATAACGTCGAGTAACCAGGTTTCGAGTTCGCCTGTCACACCCCTATTGTCTAGCGAACAGACAATGCTAACCTCGACGATTAGCGTATCATCTCCTTCCGTCCATGTGCCGTCTTCATCGCAGAGACAGACCTCAGTCTCAAGTGTTGTGTCATCTACATTGATGTCATCTCCGTCGTCTACCATCTCGATGTCGTCTAGTGAAATAACGACATCGTCAACGGCATCAATTGTAGCGTCACCTACATCTTTTCAAAGTGCTGGGTCGTCCACATTAATGTCATCTCCGTCGTCTACCATCTCGATGTCGTCTAGTGAAATAACGGCATCGTCAACTCTATCAATAGTAGCGTCACCTACACCTCTCGCCCCCACCCCTACTCTGCAGCCAACAACACAAATGTCGGTTTCATCGCAGGTACACAACTCAGTCTCGTCGCTATCCGTATCTTCTCTCTCTTCCGTAACATCCACAGGAGTTCCACTGCAGTCGACCTCTACCGTTACCCCACCACTCTCATCGTCAACTTTTCCGTCTGTGTCTAGTGCGCAGTCAAGTGTTGGGTCGTCCACATTGATGCCATCTACGTCGTCTACCATCTCGATGTCGTCGAGTGAATTGACGACATCGTCAATTGTATCAATAGTTGCGTCACCTACATCTCTCGCCCCTACATCTACTCCTACTCCGCAGCCAACAACACCTCCGGCAACAAGTGAAGTTACAACAGGTGAGCTCCGCTAATCTTTATTGGAAAGTCTTAGTTTTTTTGTAACTGTATCAGGAAAATTCCTTCAACAGGTCTTCGAAAAGACAGAACAAACAGCGTTACATGTTCATAGGTAAAGATGCAATGAATAATATTTTTGGTATCAATCCAATTTTTTACATCCACTTGAGAAAGCGGATGTTACCTTATTCAGTAAGATATAAGTTAGCAAATATACAGTGTATCTATTTAATTACGTGAAAGAGGGACATTAATTATTTTCCCCAATGGGAAACACTTTCTGTTACGATAAATGATATTACACCTTTCTATACTAACACCCGTCGTGAGAATGTGAAGATAAGCACCGTATAGCAAAATCGGGTTCGAAAATCGGATGATTACTAGTATATTACAAAGTTGGCCACCATGAACGTCTACTGTTATCAACTTGCCAGAGTCATCTCTCACATAGTGTTGACCAATGTATTTGAAAGAGCAAATTCATTGACAACCAAATCAAATTTTTACAGGGAGCTACAGATTGCAACCATTGGATTCACACGTTTAATTTTGGGTTGTATAATGTACTATCCATCTATCTACATCGCAATATCTTTTGTCTTTTTCATTTAGAAGCAATAACGTGTGCAGCCAACCCCTGCCAAAATGGAGGTACCTGTACAGAAGTTAATACCAGCTACACATGTGAATGTCCGGCTTCGTATCGTGGCACGAATTGTGAACTTGGTGAGACAGTGTTTCTCAGTCTTTACAATGCTGTACTTTATGAATATTCCACATAAGTTTCTAAAGTGTGTCTTATCAATGTGAAATAATTGTTAACATGGAGAGTTTACTTCTTTTTTTTTATCTTTGACATTCAAGAGAGAAATGCAGTCTCAATGTAGCACATGTACATTTCAATACACACCTTGCAGTTCCTTTGTTTTCTCACGTCATTTACATATTTTTCTTCCGAGCAGATGCATTTGATGATATCTTTTTCGGTTCTTACCGGAATATTGCTTATCTATAAGTTATAATGTTGCGATAAGAGCACAGCAAGATTGTAGAATGTTCCATCATTGAAACCTTCAAGACGATTATCATAACCGATTACCTGTCACATTTATGTTGCCAAAATCTAGTCCGTTCAATTCGTATAGATATTACTACAATAGCATGTCGTGAAATCGGGTTTAATTGTTTTTGCTCTAATTGTGTTTTTTTTTTTCCATTGCGCTGAGAAGTGACACACGGTAATATCAGTGTGGTCACCAAATATTCTTAACGTTTATTTGTGGACCATCTGCATGATTTCCTCAATCTATGGCAGATTTCAACGAATGCGACGAAGAATCATTTAATGATTGCTCCCCATTCGCGACGTGTTCCAATGTGCCTGGCAGATTCACCTGCACCTGTCAAGACGGCTACGATGATGTGAGCTCAACTGAGCAAGGACCTGGGCGAGATTGCATTGGTACAGCTAAAATAATCATAAAACTCGTCTAAATTTCATTTTCACCTTTTAATAGACTTTTTATGAGTTCGGTGCATGAACTCCGGCTACTGTAAAGTAACACAGCAAAAGAGGTATGTGTAAAATGAAAGGTCTAAATGAAAGCCATCGAAACATTGGAAATTTTGTTGAAATAGAAATAATTCGTGGTGCACGAAAGTTATGTACAAATACCTGTATTGCAACTTTCATCATCACACACAATGATAGGTAAATCAAACCCTGTACTATTCATGACAGAACGCGATGGAGATGATCACAATGCAATTGACACTCTCTTAACTATATCCGTATTCATCCACCAAAAATCTTCTCTATGTATACGTTCCTTTATTGAATTCATAACTGACAGAAGATGCATAACAAAGCAGTTTATTTCTCTTTACTATCTGTAGATGTTGACGAGTGTGCCGTATCGTCTTCCAACGACTGCTCCTCCTTCGCGACATGTTTCAATGTGCCTGGTACCTACAACTGCTCGTGCCAGAATGGTTTTAATGATGTAAGCAGCGTAGACCAGGGACCAGGCAGAGAGTGTCAAGGTAAGAAAAACGTAGCCCAATTACCAATAGTGACAACTTCTTCTTGAATGTATTGTAATGATAACATAAAAGAAGACTCAAACGCGATAAAGTGCAGACAAAGGCGCATGCGCCATCAATTCCTGTGAGTTTATTAAGGCAAACCTGCTCTTCGGGTCCTCAATATTTTACTTTATCATGCTAATAAACCAGTATTTTGAAGCCGTAACTCTGTGATGCTGAAGATTGTGTGGGGGAAAGATTGTGAAATCGACTTTTGTTTTTCTATAAACAGACCAAAATATGAAGAATGTTAAATTGAATATAGAGAACGTGGTGTATTTCTAATGACATGATTTGTCAATTCAGAGGGAGCAAACTATAAAGTGAGTGCAAAATGATCTTCATTTCCTCCCTTCCGCAGATGTTGACGAGTGTGCTGACCCATCAACCAATGACTGCTCGCCCTTTGCTACGTGCTCCAACCTCCCGGGTAGTTTTGCCTGCACTTGTCAGGATGGTTACGAGGACGTTAGCTCACCGGACCAAGAACCGGGAAGGAGTTGTGAAGGTAGGACCAGGATGGCAGGTTGACGTTAAAACGACATATCCAAGTGAAAGACTTTGATCAAGAGAGTTGTATTTGATGACACTGCTATCCAGATTCAGATACCTAAGGTCAATAGGTTATTAACTTATTTCTTATTTGTAGATATCGATGAGTGTGCTGCATCGTCCGAGAATGATTGTTCGCTCTTCGCTACATGCTCGGACGTGCCTGGTAGTTTCACTTGTACATGTCAGCAGGGATACGAGGACGTCAGCTCGCCAGACCAAGACCCAGGAAGAAGCTGTGAAGGTTAGGCAAGACATGCTAATATTTTGACTCTATTATCCTGGTAAAGGCTTGCAATCGATAGAGTAATATTTGATTGCTCTGACAATGAGATCAGAAACCTCAGGTAAAACACCATTAGATTTCCTCTTATGAAAGGCATTAATTACTATTTGCAAGTGAAACAAAAACCCAGCTCTAGTGCTTCAAAACAGTTCGAAAGTAAGAGCAAGAGATAGCAGCAGCCAATATAAGAATGTTAATCAGTATAAACAATGTTACGTATTGTCAAATATACAAAACGAGAAAAATAGTTATAATAAAATTGTTTCTAGAATAAACATTTTACAGTTATGGTTTATTGAGAAAAATAGTGTATCTCCTTATATTTTATGCCAAACTTTTATATGGTAGGATGTTTTGTGATGACCTACGCATATGCATCAATTGTGATAACTGGCACATTTTTTAATTCACTGCTCCTTATCGTAAACAATACCATTAGTCGTAGATGTCTGTTTTTAATGATCATATATAAACAACTGGGTACAAATACAAATATCATATTTATTCTTAGATGTTGATGAATGTGCTGCATCGTCCGAAAATGACTGTTCGCTCTTCGCTACGTGTTCTAACGTGGAGGGTAGTTTCACCTGTACTTGTCAGGATGGTTACGAGGACGTTAGCTCACCGGACCAAGAACCGGGAAGAAGTTGTGAAGGTAGGACAAGGCAGGCTCGTGTATTCATGCTTAGCATAGATGGAAACCAAATGACGGAAAGAATTGTAATGCTAGAGGGGAAAGGATGATAATGCAGTAGCATGCTATAGAACGACTCAACTACCCCTGGGGTCCTTAGTAAGAAGTTTGAAATACTGAATGATATTATCTTCTTCGTTGAAGACAAAGATATATAAACCCATAAAAAAATACATCACCAAAAGTAAACTAATAAAAACAGAAACAAATCCGACCAAAACAGACATAACATTTGTTTTCCCTTTACCGAGAGTCGTAAGCAAGATGAAAAGAAGAGACCAGATAATGTAATATTTTGGGTGGATGAAGGCCTCAAGTTCAGGAACACAAATGTTTAAAATTGTTCAAATAAAAAAAAACAATAATACATAATGCCTGTGTGTTATTAGGAAAAGCTGATCGGTATGAAAATACAGCATACTTGCATTTGTAATGTCAGAAAATGACTTGATTTATTTGAAGTTTCTGCCAAATAGAAGCGGCTGCTGGAACATGTGACTTCGCCACTCTTCGCCATGATGTTGCTCTTTCAGTGCTAAACGACAGTCACTTTATTTCAGCTGTGGGTTGTAACCATAAACTGACCAGCGTACCTCTCTAAGCTTCTATTCTACTGATGTAAACGTCACACTGAATAGATATCTGTTACAATCTTCAAATTAATTATATATATGACGAGCAGTGGTCTGTAGCCGTTCGTGCGAGAGTAAGATAGTGTAGTTGTACACAAATGCATGGAAAGTGAGGGTTTCCCCTACTGCCACCTGGCGACGGAAGTATAAAGTAGATTGTATTGGATGCGATAATTATCCTCCAGTATTTGACATGTAGTTGTTCATATTCAGCACGAGTACGACACTCCCATCAATCGGATCTCTCCGAGTAAGGGAAAGACTATGTATGATTGCCTCGACTTAGAATCCCCGTTCCCATCTGTAACTACTTTGCAGAGATTGATGCATGCCTCTCCTCACCCTGTGAAAATGGTGGTACATGTAGCTCAAGTAGAGGTGTTCACATCTGCGAATGTCCTGAGACACACGATGGTAAAAACTGTGAGACAGGTGAGTTTGGATGACAAACTACGTACTCTATTAGTTAAACATGCACATGTCTTTTCCATCACGTCATGTAAAGCCACACCTTCAGAAGGGTGTGAAATTTCCGACTTCATGTGCACGGCCAGTTCAGGTTTCAATCAATTTTTTTTTCTTAATTTTGGCTTTATAAGTGCTGACATCAGCTAATGGAAAGTATAAATGTACATGAGATGGAGACAATTCCTATATGCAAACGTCGTAGCGCAAAGCTGTGAGCGACTGCTGAAATACAAAGCAAGACGTTAAGGAGCTCTACCAGAGACAAAGAGTCAGTATGTCAGATGCATTGTGTGCAACCATTTCTCTTCATGAGCTGAATAAAGGATGGCAGTTACAGGCAAACGCAGACAAACTTTTGAGAACTTGTGGTACTGCTCTGTACTGACTTGATACTATCGTGTCTTTTTTGTGATGTAAGAGTACAATACTGTTGTGTCTGTATTCATGATGTAAGAGGTCCCATGCTCAAGGAGGAAGAGGTCTTCAGTTCATGCATCTTTTTACGTTGACTCAAGATTCTTCATATATGTTTCTCTTTTCTTTGGCTTATATCGATTCCACTTTATTCATGTCTCCACTACAGCTAGAGAAACATGCAGCGTTACAGGTTGTCCAGCAAGGGAGAGGTGCAACGAAGACACCAATGTTTGTGAATGCAAGGGCAACAGAATCCGCAATGCGAATGGAATTTGCCGGAGTAAGTTATTCTGTCATGCCTGTGGCTCTGCTTGACATTAATCACTTTTAGTGAAATAGCAGTCAATCTCAAGATTAAATGTTTATAATAATATAATGTCATGTCATGCAATCTCTGTGTCTGTAAATATGAATTCATGCATGTTCGTATGAATGCATGCACGATACAATACCAAGAATTAGTATACACTTGCATGCGTGTGTGTGCCTATAAGAGTGTTTGTGTCATGAATGTAAGAGTACAACAAATTATCTGAACTTACCTCAAAGAATCGCAGTAGTATTCATTTTATCAGCGTATACTTGACAGCATGTCATCTGAGTATAAACATGAAATATAGGTGACTATTGAATGCTCAATTCTTGACTCATGTGGGCTAATACAAATAATAAACAACAGTGAGGACCGAACAAAGATTATTTAAAAAAAAAACCCTATCCTATGTTTCAAAGATATGCATGTTCCTGAAGAAACGTAAACGGCGATGAATTAAACAATGATCGCAAACGTCTTAATGTTGTGCTAGAGATGTAACGTGGCTACAAAGAGTGAGGTGATAGAATAGTGTCAAACGTTTTGTCTGTTTGCTTTCTTATTTTATGGATTTAATCATGGAAATCAATGTTCTATTGTCCTTTAATTGTATTTTTTCCCACTTGGATGGTTAGTATTCTATATCAAGCCTATATTCCTCTAAACACATAACATATCATAGTATTACGAACGAAGAACTTTGAAAGACAAGTTTGAAATATCGTGACTCAGACCATCATATCATGCATACATTGTCAAGAAAACGAGTGTCTGCTCAGACACCTTTTGTTGTTTTTGTTGTTGTTGAAACGCTGGCACGTTATGTTATTTCTTGCACGAAATTTTCCTTGATATGAGATTTCCTTATGCTATCTTACATATTCAACAAGGTATTCTTCTTTTTATTTTACAATCATAAATTCAGTTTCTTACAAGCATAGTAATACAATTCAACGCCGAATTAATACCAAAACAAAAACAATAAATAGTTTATTTTCAGTCGTAAATGTTATTTCTAAACCCACATTAATATCGATCCATTCTCTGAAATCCATAATCTATAAATTGCTGTATTGGTGAAATGGAAAATGATGATTGCCTGATTACCTGGTGATAACCTGTAACGTTGGATGAACTGCGTATTTTTCATCCTGAACAGGGTCAAGCGTGCTGCAGATCAGCATCGCCATTCTGTTTATTGACGGCGATGATTCTTCTTTCCTCTCTATCATTACAAATCCGTCATCATCGACGTCGGTGGCTGTCACACGACGCATAATACTGCTGGTAAGTTAATATCATCAGCTGGTAAGTTAATATCATCATTTCAAGTTTACGTAGTTGGGTATGGCCTATGTGGGATATAAACATTCACATGTGTATTGTTACGATGCTTAGGCAAACAAACAGATGAGCAGCCAATGAATGATAACCGTATGTTTACCCGAGTAACCAGAGTTTCCTTGAGGGAGAAATTTGCCCTCCCCCGGTTTTTTTTTTTTTTTCCAACAGCTTGCTACGCTATACAATATACATCTTACTCCATTCTTTTTTGTGAATGAAGATCTAATTTTGTAAAAGTCACATTGCTTTGGTGGTTATTTTTGCGCTGCGCTTGTCTGTTGTTTGTTTGTATCAGATTTAGAGTTCTTGCTCTCTTTTTTTCCTGAGCTTGTAATCCGTGATGAGCTCTATATGACATCCCATTGTATTCGAGAGGTTTGCCTCCAGGGGGCGCTAGGTCCACCATTTTTCAGTGTATTCGGCTCTTCTTGGAAGCAAGCTTATTATCTGTAGTTTGGAAGCAAAACATCTGTCTACTGAGCGTATACTGTATACAACACCACCTCGAGATTGGTATTGGTATTGTCATTTTTTTTTTTATTTACACGCCTGATTGCTAATGAATGCGTTACAATAGTTTTCTACTCCCCTCCCCCTTTTTTTGTTGTTGTTGATAAAGACGACCATTAAGGCCCATCCAGGTGGTATTCAGTTCCAAACACAATATTTGACATAAATGAATTGATTACCAGCTGAGCACTTAGCTGTGGTTCGAGGGGTTTCAATGTCACAGCAAGCTACAAATCAAACGACCGTCTGAATAGCCCTAAAGAGACTGAATAAAATCTTGTTAGACACAAACTTACCCGAAACTGTTTTTTTTTTTTTCTTTTTCAATGACTTTGGCAGTTACAGCGTTATTTTTGCGTGAATCTTCCAGTTTTCAAATGTCTGGGCAGCTTCTTTTTTCTTTTTCTTTTTTTCTACCCCGCATAGGAAAGATATAATAGATTTTGACCGCTATCATTTTTATAGGTCTTGTGTGCGGGAATATGAACCACTGTTCGCTAGTAGCAGATAGATCTAGGTCTAACGTTCTAGTATTTACGTATGGAGCATGCATATAATGTAACAATATTTAAATTGAATCCCCTGGGTTATTACATCATCAGCCCCAGAAGGATATCTGAATGTACAAGTGTATGCCATTGATTTCTCACCAGAGTAAACACACTTGTCTTTCGAGACAACCCCTCTCCTTCCGCAGACTTTATAATGTATATTCAACTTACAATATTTGCCTCTTGAGGTGGTTATTTTGTTGTTGAAAATTTAGGTTTTAAATATATTGTATATTGGCTCTCGTTGTGTTATTGGTAAATTGTTCTTGTTTTTGTATTGCTAAGAAACTGTCCCGTTTGTTTTTGTTTGATTGCATACTTTTGCATGTTTGCAAGCTAGTGATAAATAAGAGGTCAAAGTGTGTAATCTGTTGTTTGAAAGCACCATCACGTAATCGCGCGTATATACACGGCGCCACCTTGCGGTTGGATTGTTTTCTTATGTCCGGACACTTTGGAATGAGTTGTGCCTTTTGAAGATAAGCAGGCATGAAAAAAAAAAAGAAATAAAACAAAATAAAGTAAAAGCAAAAACAATTCCCACTTTTCATAATACAGACGATTATCAGAGTTTATTTATGTTGTAATTAGTTTCGAAGATGATATTTGCCATTAAAGAATAGATCTTAATTTTTAGTATTTGTAACCTGGAATGCATGAATTTGGGCTTCTACCCAAGTAAACACAGCTTTCTTTTGTAAGAAAGGTATTTGCTCTCCCATTTGTTTTTTTCTCCCCTTTTATCCCCCTACACCATCCCATTTTATGTCTCTGTATTAGTCCTCCAACCACGTAAATTCATTATCATTTATACCGGTTGCATTTGAGGTTCAGATATATAAACAGAAGGGTTGCTGATGTATGATTTAGGTCTAACGGTCATGCATTTTGTGTGTGAAACATGCACACTATGTCACAGTATTTCAATGGACTACGCAATGTCCAGGTATATATTAGAGATCAGCTCAAGAATGATATGTGAATGTAGAAATGAACAATATTATCGATTTTTCACACGAGTAGCCACACTTGTCTTTAGAGACAATCCCTCCCCCTTCCGCAGCCCTATGCATCACACAATAATTTGCCTCTTTAGGAAATAAATTTGTTGTTGAAAAGTAAGATTCGAAATATTATTGTTTATTGAAACTCGCTGTGTTTTTGCTGGTTTGTTTTTGGTCTAGTGATGTTACTGTCCTCTTGTTTGAGTACATATATTTGTTTGTTTGTAAGTTAATGATAAATAAAAGGTTAAAAGATGTAAATTGCTGTTTGGAAGTTCCTACCACGCAACTGTGCGTAAAACATGTATAAACAGCGCCACCTTGTGGTTGGAATATTTTCTGATGTCCGGATACGTTGAAATAAAGTGTGGCTATTGAATATAAACATGCATGAAAACACACACACTTTAATTTCCACCTTTTTCTTCTGATACGGACGAATATTAATGTTTATCAAAAAACAATATTTGTTATTGAAGGATAGATTACAATTTTATTCGAGTGCATCAAGTGTTGGCTTTTACCTGAGTACCCGCAGCCTTCTTTTGTGAGAAATTTACTCCCCCCCCCCCCCCGTCCCCACACCATCCCGTTTTATGTCTTCGAACCACATATTTTAAAATCATTCATATGGATTACATATGAGAATCAAATATATCAACATATGAGAATCAAATATATCAACATATGAGAATCAAATATATCAACAGAATCAACAGAATCAACAGAATCAACAGAATCATCAATATATCAACAGAATCAAATAATATCAACAGAACGGCAATTAATTTATGATATCAATCAGTTCAAATGTCTTTGTCTGCAGCTCCAAGTCATTTGACGATACCGTTATAGCACTTTTGTGTGTGTATGTGTGTGTAAACACGGCGAAATATGTACAGTCTCGTTTAAGCGATACTAAAGTATTCATGTGGTTCGATAGTTCGTTTTTGATACTGATTTTGCACTGGTACAATTTAAGTTGGTCGAGATAAACATGTCCGTTCTGCGTATAATTTCACGCCTATAAATTCGGGAACCTACAGTTTTTACAAGCATCATTGCTTTTATGTAGGCCCCATCATATTTCTGACATTTATTTGTAATAGCCTCAGATTAAAACGACCATTTATATTTGTGTGTAATGTTTGTTTGTCTTTTTTTTTTCCTCAAACACAAGATATGGTTGTGTATGTTTTGTACTTTTGTTTTATTGTCAATCATTTTGTAATCCCGTCACTGAGAAAGTGGAAATATGAAATAAACTTGAAACTTGAAACTTGAAACTTGAAATGCATGAACTCTGGTCTTTGTACTTGTACCACGAAGCATGTATAGTTAGAATCATTCGTTTACGGATTGCATATGCCAAGCGGTTCAGGTATATAAATAAAAGAGCAGCCAGTGTAGGATATCTGTCAGCTCTATAGTGTTTGCACTTTTCTCAGGGAAAAAATTTACCCCCCCCCCCCAAGTCATCCCTTTTACTGCCTCTGTATTACACTTGGCTCATAAATTATGTAAACACATTCATTTAGATTATATACAATGTTCAGGTATACGTGCAGAAAGGGTGTGATATATAGGTAGAACACAGATACACATTTTAAGAAAATGTACCAATGACAAGTTTTTTGATTCATCAGTATTTCATTTTTATTGCTAATGTGGATTTCAAAGCGCCATTGCCCGTTTTACTCGCAGTAAATTTGCTACCGATGTGTGTATTAGTCATTTGTATGTATATAGCTATGTTTTTGTTACTTTTGTCACGTCACTATGCCATAAATCTGGCTTTTTCTCTTTTCATACACTTTGTCGAAGTAAATGAAAGTGTTAATTTGTTTCATTTATCCGTTGGAATCCACATCGGTGAAGTTCTTTTTCCATGTTTCTCATATTTGGCACTTCAGGTACGCGGATTGATGACAGTCACAAAATGCAGTTTTCATTTACCTGTTAATATTGATAAGATAAATGATACAAACGAAATTATCTTCTGAGATGGAAACTATAATCGAAGAAATAAACACACACATACACACACACACACACACACCTGTTTTGTTTTCGGCTTTCTTTCTTTTTTCATCGCAGCTTACATCCATCTACACTAGGCGTTTTGGAAGGTCTTTCTTCGGGATCAGTCTGTCGAGATACCGACTAGGAAGTCTCGAGGTGGACGCCGACCTCCAGTTCATCAACGACACCTCGGATGCCGTGCCCGATCCGGTGGACATCATGGATGCATTCAATTCCTCGCTGAGCAATGATGTTGTGGACGGATTTACTGTTGATCCGTCAAGAACTTCAGTTACTGGTAAGAAGAGCTTGATATTTTTGGCAGACATCAAGTTGTTTGGGATTTTTGTTTGTTTGTTTGTTTGTTTGTTTGCCTGTCTGTTTATTATTTGTTGACTTGCTTATTTGATTTTTTAAACTTTGCTATCGCTTGACAAGGTTAAGTAGAACAGTATGGCATATCTGATTGTGGTCGATGTTATTGTAATTAAATGCAATACTAAAGTCCATTACTATTTTGATTTTTGATAAAATTGAAAGTACGGAAATATTTCCGCTTTTTTTTTTCTAAGTTTATGAGGGCATTGAGGTTGGGGATTTTACTGTAAGGTATGAAGCTATCTAGAATAATCGTATGTTTCATGGTTTCGTAATCATGTTTACTGAAATTGCTTTCACTCGCTTTGCCATCGACAAACAAATAACATATTCTATCCTATTAAAAATCATATTCTTCCATTATAATCTCCATTATTTAATCTACTGGCTCATTACAGACGTTAATGAATGTATCAATGGAAGTAATGACTGTGATGTCAATGCCCTGTGCAACAACACCATGGGTGGGTTTACGTGCACCTGTTACGAAGGTTTCGATGATGTTAGTCCAGCGGAGGAAGGCGAGGGAAGAGCGTGCACAGGTACGAAAATCCTGTTTTACCTAGATGATAATCAATCATTTCATAGTTATCTTAGCTTTTATCATACTCTCTCCTTCTCTTTAGATAGATTAGGGAGCTTTAGATTTGTGGCGAGGAAGTTTGAGACGACGATTGCGTTGGACGTCCTCTCTCGATCCCAGCGTCATGTTGAAAAGTAGCTTTAGATTAGCGGAGGTGCAACATATAAAAGATAAAATGGCGCCCCCATAGAAAAATGATCGGTGCATGATGTAGCTCTCTTCGTCGTGAATTGTGCAGACGTAAAAAAAAAAAAAAAGAAGCCAATAACGCCGGCGTTGTCAAAGCTCAGACGACGCGAGCTATAAATAGATCGACTTTGATACGCGATTGTGCGCGTGCGCACAAGTTTTTTTTTTTGTTTTTTTTTCCTCTGACGTCCCCGTTGCGAAAATCTAAAGCTCCTGTTATCAGTATCATGAAAACTGCTACACCAATTTCTATATGATATTTAATAAGTTCTTAACACCGATAGATTAATTAGATAAAGTGTACTTTGAAAACAAAAAATACTTTCGCATGCAATTTATCCACTTCATTTTACAAAGCATCTTTGAAATTCAAAGTCAAACCATCAGCTACTCTGTGAAAGACAACTAGTGCGTAAACACTTTTTTTTTCAATTCAAGCATTTGTGGTATTTCATTAGATTCGCGATGAAATGTGAGCATGGTACACTTGAAGATTGTAACATGATGTTGACAATTTTGCACCGAAACAAGTACATCACGGTTATATTCAATTACAAGCAAGAGAAAAAGAAATGCTATCTATTTGTCTATTAAAATAGCTATCCAGTTGACCTACCTGATGTTTTTTTCCATCTATCTCCAACAAGCACATTCACATCACATCACATCACGCCAGTTCTGAAATCTCTCCATTGGTTGCCTCGAAAAAGGCATAATTTTTAAGATTCTTTTGTTTCTATTTCACTGTTTAAATGGCTCTGCTCCACAGTATAACATCTGCCTGGCCAACCAATATATTCCATCTAGATACAGAACTCTGACCTCCTTGTCATCCCAAGGTTTCACACAAAGTGGGGGGAACGAACTTTTGCTTACGCTGGGTCTTCTTTATGGAACTCACTCCCTCAATTCATTAAACCGACTACCTGTTAAAATATCTGAAGTATGGCAAATTATACATTAATAGAAAGCTGAGAGCATGAACAATGTCAATATCAGTTTTGAAACCCGAAGGATATCCATGACATAATCAGACGCAATTAACAAGCTGTATTCTGTTTGCTTTTCTGAATGTGAGACAGTTACGATTTCGGCTCTATCTTTTATATGACGTAGATATGTGTACGAAGTACTGGCGGCCAAGCGGCGAACTGCGTAACAGCGTGCGCGCATACAGCCGGCCACGCCCAGCAGCAGTTGATTTGAACGGCCCTGTGTTTTGGAAGGCAGCTGCTAGACCTGTGGCTGTGCAAGAAAAAGAAAACATGAATTTTTTCTGAATAAGTCATACAATCGGTAAGCCAAACATCAATTAGGACTGGATTAGGCCGCTTAGATGTTCCACTAGAGCTGATTCAATGAGGCTGAAATGCCCTGTTTAGGGCGCTTTTAGCTAAAAAATTTTACGGATCGGCGCTAAGTAGGCAGTAGACTTAGTTCTGCATAGCAGAGAAGAGAAGATCTGTCTCTACTCGGGATTGACCATGTTAACATGATCTACCATCGTTAGATAAGAAGCCCAACGAGAAGAGACAGATAGCATCGGTGTATTTACTAAGATGACAATTTTGTATTTCAACCATACTAGCCTACAGTACAGGTAGGCCTACCATGTAAACACTGAATTAAACAGTATCACTCACTAGACAGTCAGTAGTCCGTATATACAAATCGCTGTGTACAAACGCCTTGAGGAATCTGAATAGGTATTGCAAATAATGCATGGCAGGGACTGTCCATATGGATATCTCAAATTCCAGAAACCTGAATTTCACCAAAATTACAGGATATACTCGGTTGCTTTTACAGGGCCGGCGCAGTGTTTTCAAAAGTGTGGGGGCCCACTTCCGGGTTTCATGAGCTAACAAGCAAAAAAAAAAAAGAAAAAGAAAAAAAAAAGGTCCTCAGCTCATCTCTCCCAGTCCACTTCCGAGTATCTTCAGCTGACAAGCAAAAAAAAAAAAAAAAAAAATGGTCTTCAGAGAAAACACATAGCCTTACCGCCACCATACTTCAAGATCTCTATCTATTTCTAATTTTAGTTCCACTTACGTACTTCCGGCTTGAAAAAAGTATGGGGGCCCAAGGTGATGACACCTTATGTATTCCTTTGTATGGTGCACAAAAAGCGTGGGGGCCCGAGCCCCCACGGCCCCCACGGCTGCGCCGGCCCTGACTTATTTTATATCCAAGTGAGTTTCATGTCATCTCTCAATTTTCCCTCTAAACAACTCCTTCGTGAGCGGTTGCGGCGTACGTACGTTGCACGCACAACACACACACACACACACACACACACACATTTCTTAATAACCGACTTCTTTTACCTTGTTACAATCGTTGCACATTTATTTTTTAGCTTCCGCGGTACGTCCTCGTTCGCGTAATATCAGACAGCTAACTTCAGTTTTAGATTTCACAGACAGCTTACGCCGCGATCTGTTGCGAAGATCGTGCATGTTTGTTTTGAGCGGCGCTTTCCCACAACCGATTTCGTTCAAATTCACGTGAGTAATTAAAAAAAAACAACTACCAATTATATCCTCTGATTCTGGTGTAATTTGGTTCTGCGGCATTTGAGATATCTATATGGATATGGAAGTACATAGAAGCGCCCATTTTTCCGGTGCATTCAGTTAAGCTAACCCATCTCGCTGTTGGCCTCCTACTCTCCGGCCTGCCGGGGAGCAATGATGACACGGCCGGGTTGCGGCACCACCTTCTGCCGCTTGCACGCCGTCTTCCCCGGGCGTCTCCCGCGTCCCCTAACTCTCCCAAATCTCCATCATCTTTGTCGCTGTCATCAGTCCAGGTTTCAAGATCCCTCTAGTCTTCATCCTCATCGACTTCAAAACACAGGTCGAGATTGTCTTACTTAGCTTAGGCCATTTTGCGTCAATGATAAAGGATCAGAATGCTTGTACATTCATTGTGACTGCAAAATGCAACGGAAGGCGCGTTTTACGCCAGTGGAATGCGTCGTACACATAATGACGTCATCAAGTGAGTGGCTGAATTCTAGACGTATTCCGAGGCCATGAGTGAGGGAAAATTGACACATTTTGCAGCCTTTCTAGAACAATAAAAAAAAAATTCCACTAAAAGCAAAAAAATTTGTATTCAGTACAACTTCTTGTCTTGATTATGGCCTGGCAAATAGTCAATGAATAGGTGGTTTAAGAATAGTAGTTCTGCAGAAGTATTTGAGTAATTTGGCTTACAATAATTGATTATTATTATATCATACATGTGACCCTGCATCACAAAGCCAACAAAAAGTGAAGGGCAGATTCTGAAAGAGCAGACTCTAAGCTCATAAAATGATGTAGAACGCAATTCAAATGGACTCCCCTAACCTATCTATCATATATACTGGAAAGAAAGTGTGCAAAGGATTTCAAGAAATGAAAAGGGGCCTCTATGACATACCTGTTCATTCTATACTCTCCCCCCAAAAAGGGGTTGTAGAAAAACTGCTGAAAACACACTTTCCTATTCGTGTTATGATCCCAAACTAAAGAATAATGTAGAAAAAAGATGCTCTTTTAGAAAATATGAAAAACTTAAGATTGACTCGGTTGGTCCATTTCACCTTTTTTTGAGTCCTCACGTAATATCAAGCGGTGCGACTTTTTGTTTGTTCTGTGATGCACGGTCACATAATATGTCCTGAACTCTCCGACTTTGTCATTGTCTTTCTCTCATTTACCTATGTGTAATTCGTATCTGTTGCGCCTAGAGCATTCATTTATTAAATGGATTTGGCGTCCAGAATATTGCTATAAGTATTGTAATTATTATCATCATTATTATTAGTATTATTATTATTATTATCATTATTATTATTATTGTTATTATTATTATTATTATTATTATTATTATTATTATTATTATTATTATCATTATCCCATCCACCTATCGATCTGAAAATCTCCTTCAGATATCGACGAGTGCGCCAGCTCTGACTCCAATGACTGCCACCCACTAGCCAGATGTGAAAACGCCCTCGGTAGCTACACATGTACCTGCCCGGACGGCTATACAGGGTCTGGGCAAGAGTGCATCACAAGTGAGTATCCATTCAATAACTGTTTAATGACATTGGCAACCTAAATATAAATCTCATGTTGTATATTGTTACAAGGACATTATGACTTGTCTATGGGATAAATAATGTATTTATGCGAAAAAAAGGTTCGACAGCAGGGCACTGTTTTCCAAACTTCGTGATTGTCTTGCAGACAGGGCCCTCAGCGATGTCGAGGTGGTGCTGATCGTCGTCGCCAGCACAGTCGGTTTCCTCCTCCTCGTAACAATCATCATGTGTTGCACCGTGACCTACATCCGAAGGGACCGAATTCGACGCGCCAAAGCTAGATCATTCATCATGGATGGTGACATCGACATGTTCCACAGTCAGCAAACGGATTTCCATCAACGGGCGAGCAGCAGCGGGCCTCGAGATGGCCGAATGCATGGCAGGCGGTCCATCTATGTTGAAACTTCGCGTAGCCCCTACGAGAAAGAACTCATCGAGTCGAACTCTTCTGTGGTCCGAAATAATCCACACATGTTGGTGAGTTGACTGCTTCTTCAATCAGCCAAAAAGAAATCTTCCTCAAATAAGGTCGAATTTCGATTGCTAACATGTTTATCATTAAGGCGGTAGACTTTATGATGAATATCAAAATGTTTTTTGTTCATCGTGCCATGAAATGATGACCGAAATAAAGGCCACCACGACGATGATGACCCCGATTATCATGATAATGAATATCATGTAATCGTCATAATCAACATTGTCATTATCATCGTTCCGTCAGCATCATCTTTATCACTATAGCCGAGAACAGTGTGCGTTGAAGTGATCGGCAAATTAAAGTCACAAATGCGTGACATGCATGAGACTGAAGGTAATAAACAAAGATATTGCCTAACATGGTGTGACTATTACTGACTACAACAAAAGAACAGTGATCAGTAAGAAAATGTTATCATGGTCTTTGGTCAATCTGCATTCTTTTGTTGTTAAAAAATCATTGCACTATTCACTACACGATGAACTCTAGCTTGTAGTGATGTATTTAGTGCTCATTTGTAGCTTCTGTAAAAAGGGTTGTTGCAAGTGAGATGAAGTCGTTTGATTTTCTTAGAAAAGAAGAAGCTTTGATTGGGATTGATATTAAGGACCTTCCGCTACAAACCACTCCATTCCTCCATTCCTCCATTCTTCTTCACCCAGAGCGACAAGCCTGGCGGGAGCGGTAAGAGGCCGGCTGCTGAGCAGTGGTACGACAACCCCAGCTTCTCCCGTGCCTATCTCGTGACTGGTGACGAGTACTAACACGACTTACCAACGGACAGACTATCCACGCTATTTGCAGAATACTGTACATGGGCTAGTGTGATTAGGAGGAATATTGACCATAGGAAACCGTAGTCATGTGTTTTCCATCATGCTCAAACTCATTCGGAGGCAAGCAACTTATCTCTTTTGGTATTAGATTCATGGTAAAATAAAATGATGATTCTTCCGATAAGAATGTCACGTTTTAGTTTTTGTTTTTGTTTTTTGTTTTTGCTTTTTTTTTAATGCCTAAACATTCCTGGAAATATTGCATTGTATCTGGTCATCTATAGGCTTTCATCCATACACATGCTAAGAAGGAATAGCTTGAGCATTCATGCTTGGTATGCAATGTTGTAAGTGCATTCGTCTAAGATTATAATATTATTAGTACATAATGTCAGGGGGAAAAAAACGGGGAAAAGTTGCTGGTTCTGAAGACGTATACTCTAGCTGTATTGACTTTCTGGAGCGATCAACTACTGTAAGAGAAGCCAATATCTTAAAAAAAAAAATGTTTCTTTTTAATGTTTGTTCTTACTAGAAAACAATAGACCAATTCGTAATTCCACTTTGCGCATGAGCAGAAAAAGGTCATTTGTACCAACAGGCATTTTGGTTTGTAAATTCACTGAGATACGCATCTGTGATGCGATAATTATTCACATGATCCTCATCTAAATGGTGCTTGCCAGCACATCCACCTGTCAGCAAGAATGGTATTTCGCAATATAAAAGGAAATAGCCTGTTATTGCGTTCAATACAAAACAATGAAATGGATACCTGCTAAATGTCAACTGATGGAGCATTCTGATCACCTGCTCTAAACGCAAGCTCATTCTTTGTTTGAACATGAATTCCACAAATTGTTACGTCGGGCAAGCTTATGCATTATGCCGCCTTGAATATGAGTGAACTGCCTAACCAACTGAGAAAAAAGAAAGGTCATTTGCACCAATGTGTACATGAGCTAATTACGAACTGGCTTATTGTGTGTTGCATGGATAGGATTCCAGCATTTCTCCGATGTCATCAAATACAAACCGCCTTCATATAACCTAAATACTATTGCGTTACGTAGCTGATTACGTGTCCTATTTTATACATCACACGTCGGCCTACGTATATATCTCACTGAAAATCGCATTAAAAATAAAAGGTACCAGAGTGAACATCTAAAATTTAAGATCGAATCGTGTTACCACTATAATTGCACAAAATATGTAATAATTATCTAACTTGTACCTTCACAATGAGCCCAAACCTCATTTTTATTCATAAGAATCCTTAAGACATTCTATACATCAAGTTTGCCTTATTCTTCTATTTTACAAAGACCCCGTTTACAGTGCGGGGCCGGGCTCGGCCGCGGCTCGGCCGCGGCCGAGCCCGGCCTCAATTGCGCGGCCGAGCCTCGCAATTTTGTCCGTTTACACTGCTGGGCTCGGCCGCGCTTTCGATTCAAACCTTTCATTATTTGGTCGTAGTGGCGCTCTGCTTGTAAATTAACGCAATTTGGTATTGTCTGGTTTTCAGACCCTTTGCCAACTGAATTCCGTGGCGACGAAGTCGCCGTTCGGGCAAAGGCCTTTGCCGAAGGAAAAAATCCTTTGCAGGACAAAACCACCTTAAACTATACTAGTTTTCGACGTTGAGGGGGTTAATGTCCTGAACAGCGAAAGATACAGGCAGAGGGTTTGGAAGCCAGACTAAAACTGGCCGCGCAATTGGCCGCGCATTTGGCCCAGTTTGCGTTTACACCAAGAAAAGGCCGGGCTCGGCCGCGGCTCGGCCGCGGCCGAGACCACCTCCAGAGCGAGGCCAAATGCGAGGCCAATTTTGGCCTCGCATTTGGCCTTTTGCGCGTTTACACTGAAGCGGGGCTGGGCACGGCCGCGGCCGAGCCGCGGCCGAGCCTCGCACTGTAAACGGGGTCAAACTCTCCTCTTAAAGGAGCGTTACATCATCAGACATGTTGCTATGGTGATCTTTACACGTTTATTGTAGATGGACAGGATTAGAATAATTAACTCGTCTGAAAAGTGGCATTATGAACATCAGCTTTAATTGAAAAAAAAAAATATTTCTTCATTAGCTGCTACATGTATTTTTATATCATAGTTATTTTTATATCATATGCTTGTCTTTACAATCTTGGATCTGCACTGGTCTCTCAAATTAACAGCGGAATTGAAATTGCATTTTCCCTACAATAATACGAGGTTCGTCTCTAGCGAGCTAGTTTTTTTTTTTTTTTTTTCATGTTGTCCATCGAAAATAAATGCATTAAGATCACCATGACAACGTGCCTGATTACGTAGCTTTGTAGAAAAAGAATACTTAAAGTTTATCTTGTGCAGTGCTGAAAGACCTCGCAACTGTCAATGATTGGACATGGACAACATATTTATTTTTGTACATCAACTGCAGGGGAGTAATTTGTGTTCTTTTTTTCTTGTTTAGCACTATCGACTGTCAAAATATCCTATTAAATTCACTTGGGGCCAGGGAACATTTTAATGTGTTTGTACGTGGGGGTGGGGCTTGGGTATGATAAAGGGGTTCATCTGTCTGTTCTTATTAGGATGTAGGGCAATGTCTAAGATAAACTGATAGAGATCTTGAGTTCATCAGTGTATGACCTTTTTTTTTTTCTTTTTATCGCTATGTCTCTCCAGACAATGTATTTCTGATTGTTTTTAAATATTGCGCAAACTATGCGTGTCTTCTGTTCGGTGGCACATGTTTACTGAAAAGTCGTAGCAGTTACTGTAGGTTGTTTGCTTTTTTTTGTGTGTGCGTATTTATGTGTGAAATTATTTGTAATGTATGTGACAATCTCACATTTGATATGCAATAGAAGATGTGTAATTATTTTATACTGAATAATGATTTATCCGATGATTTTCCATCTTATTTTATCATATCAGCCTAGTTTAACTGCACATAGATGAAAGTAAATACATCCTATTTGAAATCAGGTTTTCATGAAGCTGCAAGAGAAATATCCATATTATAATAAAATCTTTATTCATCAATTTAATAAAGCTTGAAATTTATTTTCATTTTGATATTATCATACGGCCAAAATGAACTAGATGCATCATAACCTCTCTCTCTCTCTCTCTCTCTCTCTCTCTCTATATATATATATATATATATATAAATTTATGCATTTATGCATTTTCGGGGGGGGGGGGGTTACAAATCAGCAGAGGAAAGAAAACTCGCCGAGTTGCGAGTAATCGTGAAGAGTAAGAGTTTTCACGATGAAGGGTAGAACAGGGATTTATCCATTCTAAACGGTTACTCATTCTTCCGTTAAAGAGAGGAATAAGTCATGACGAGGATTCTAAGATACATATATACATATATATATGTATGTATATATATATATATATATATATATATATGAAGAGTTTGTTTGCAAAAAACCGATAACTCCATATTTGCCAAATGGAGATATTTGCGATTAAAGGTCGAGAAAAATAAAGAGAATAATAAGACAATTTTTGCTTCTTTTGACCATAACTTCAAAAATGTACCTTTATAATAGTGACCAATATATCATTTAAAAGGTATTATTTTGTATTTTATGACAGAGACCATACTTCAAAATCTTCAAAAATGAACTTATCGGTTTTTGCGAACAAACTCTTCATATACATATATATATATATATATATATATATATATATATATATATATGTGTGTGTGTGTGTGTGTGTGTGTGTGTGTTAATGCATGTGTATGAGTGTGTTCATGTGATTATGTACAGAGAAAAACACAAATACAAGCACATAAAAACATTTGATATTTGTACATGATTTAAGTTGTAAAATAATTGGGCTGACAATACAATTAGCAGTATTAGCAAATCTAGAGATGATGCAGTCACGATGTCATAATGACTTAAAAGGAATGACGACCCTGAATGTAATACATTTTAATCCTAGGATCAACCCAAATTGGTGATGCACGTTTGAAATTTTATGAATCTGTAAATTTCTTAGCTGTTATATTAAATAGTAAGTTGAGTTGGAATGATCCTATTGATTTTGTTTGTACAAAAATTTCTCGTTTTATTGGAAATAAAAATCGACTGAAATATGATTTACCAAGTTACATTTTGTTCGCTCTTTATAATGCTTATATTTCATCTGTTTTATCTTACTGCAATTCTATCTGTGGAAAAACGTATTCTTGCCAAACTCAAAGACTTTTTATATTTCAAAAGAAAGCAATTCGAATTTGTACAAAGTCAGATTATAGAGCATCAACATCTAAACTTTTTTAAATCATTACACACTCTTGAATTGCAAGATTTGAATAAAATGCAAATATGTTATTTTATGCAACGTTTTCATGCTAAAACTCTCTCAACTTATTATCAAAATATGTTTTCTGTGAACTCTGACGTACATAATCATTATACAAGATCGTCAAATCATTTTCATCGATGGCGTTTTTCAACGGACAAATCGTTGCGTCATACTGGTCTCGTTTTATGGAATACTTTAGAACTGAGCAAATTTGATATACAGTTTAATAGTATTTTCAAAAGACAGTACAAGAAAATGTTGATTAGTAAGTATGGATATATATATATATATATATATATATGTATATATATATATATATATATATATATATATATATATATATATATATTGTGACGAGCTCGCCTTCTCGTCGTGAATTAAGAGAGTGTATTTGACTGTCTGTACAAATGCCTCCGCGAGCCGTGTCAGGATGGCCGAGTAGGCGGGGTTCGTTTTGTTGCAGTTTACAACGATCCCTTTAAATTATTAAAACTACTAGTCTGTACGCTACCATGTATTATGTTGTGTCAGAAGCAGCTCACCAACACAAGCGGCACACATACCAAGTTCAGCATCACTTAAAGTAGGTCACTCCCAAGCGTCACTTGTAGAGGATATTAGATTGGTACACTTATTTTGTTACCAACTTTTGCTACCAACTCTTGCTACCAAGTTCTGCTACCAAGTTTTGTTACCAACTCAATCACGCTAACGTGGAACACCTTTCACAACCATATGGTGGCACAGGTGTCATTGATGGCACGGGTAAAGTGCTGTATCGCACCGTTACCAACTTCCTCAGGCGACGACTTGAACTTGGATTGGGCACGGACTATGCGACAAGTCACATTACCAATATACCCGAAATCCAACGGCTTGCTAGTTGGTCTTCTCAGGAACGTTGCTCTAGCTCAGGAACATGTACCACCAATCTGCACACCGCTGTTTGGTGATAGAGCTCTAAAGAAGACACATGTACAGTTTCATACACATAGAAGTGAACATGAACAACACATTGGAATTATTTCATACACGAGCTGCTTCTTGCGGACTATGTCACACAACGGCCACTTTATACGTCTCTCCTCCTATCGCGGAATGATGAGGCAATCCCGCACGGCAATAACCAAATTTGAAAATACCCGCAGTATTCATTCAAATTATTTACAATGGTGGCGTGGTTACAAAGTCGTACAATGATTATACGTTTTAACAGTATCTCTTGTACATGGTTACTATAATTCGGCATGTATCATCGGTCTAAACCGGAGTTGGTATTAAAATAATCCAAACTTGCCCATGACAAACAAGTAACCACATATTTGATAATAAATGTTAAAACTCATAATGATGCACTACCACCTTGAAACATTTATCCAACGTTTCGATAGTGTGCCCCTTTCTATGCTATAGACACTATTGATCATAAATAATAATCGAACAGTTAAATTGAATCGGTTCCACCGAATTTCGTTACATATATATATATATATATATATATACATATCTAAATGGGTACATTGATCTTTCTTCTATTTGTATTGTGGTGTTTAATTTTTTTTTATGATTAACTTGATTTTTTAAGTACTTTTAATATGATTATAACGCGGGGTTTGTTCAACATAACAAGCCTATTCTGGCTTTCTATGCGCATACCATTTTCAGATCAACCAAACACACAATGATAATGAGTTTCTATTCCTTATGTACCTGTGATATCTTAAATGTTTTCACCATGTGTATTTTGTTCTTTTATCTTTATCATAATCTCGCCTTGTTTTGTTGACGTTTACATTGTGTTTAAACTCACTTTTATGACATAATTATGTGACATAGTTCCCTTACTGTATACTGATCTTTACCAAGCATGAGAAGAAATGTCTCAGATATTCATGTCGGTATGGTCACAGTTATGATCTGGAGCCCGTTTCATAAAACTTGTCATCAGTGACAACTGCCACATTTCTATGACAAATTTGCTCTCAGCCAATCAGATGCAAGGATTTCAGTAGCTTGTCACATCTATGACATCTTGTCACTGATGACAAGTTTTATGAAACGGGCCCCAGGTCTGTACTAGTTACAGTCTGTATTGAGTCTCTTTTATCAATCACAGCAGTTAAGATTTGTACACCTACTGTTACGAGAACTTTCTTCATAAAGCATCATTCAGGTTATGCACCAAGATGATGACGTGAAAGAAAAACCCAGATTCCCTGCTATGTTTTTGAGTATACAATGGCGAAAGAAAGAACATTTTTTTTTATACTGATTACAGAAAATAAAGGATACATTGTTGATTTCGCCACAAAAATTGGTAGGGTTTGTTCAGTCTTACCATGATTAATGAGTAATGTAAGTTGTATTTTCTATTTTCGGAATGTTAAATGGGGTTGCAGAGGATGACACAAAAAGGAAAGCTAGAAAAGGTGAAAGGATCCCGGATGAAATCTATAATCCAGTTACTTTCTTAATACAAAGAAGTAGATACAGTTGGAGGTACACGTGCATAGGGGGCTGCTGACCGTTGGAGGGGGGGGGGGGGGTGCCTTTAGGTTTAGGCGCACAACAATATAAGTTGCACAGCATTGACTTTCCGAGAGTGATCTGCACCATTCTCCACTAACGTCACGAACTTAAACGTGTGCATGATTTTGTTTATAAAATTATTTTATGAACTATTTTTCATTAACCTTTATCGGTGAAACCAGTCAACTAAATAATCTTGCTCGAAGGCCAGGATGTCCGAAGCAATGTTCCAGACACACTAAACAGGAACTTAGAAATTGTTTGCATTAAAGCGATTAATTGCGCATTGTTAAAGTATGCAATTGTTATGTATGTATTTTAAATCGCGATTACGGCAAGCCGCATCACGTAATTGAGCAATCATAATCTATGAGCGTTCATTTTCAGTACTGGTCATTAAGTCACGGTAAATAGTAAATCTTTTGCCCTCTGGGCATATAAGGTAAAATGAAAATCTGTTCATGCGTTTGCTCTGAGCCGATCATTTCATTACTAAGAATCCACGTCACCATTTCATCATTTCATTACTAAGAATGCACGTCACCATTTCATAAAATCCCTTTTCACAATTTATGACTGATTTGTAGACGGCGGCCTGAGTGATGTCGGGGTGGTGCTCTTGGTTATTGCAGCTTCAGTCGGTGTCCTCCTCATTGCAACAGTCGCCATGTGTTGCGCTGTGTCATACTTCCGACTTGAACAAACTCGAAACGCCAACGCCATGATGCGGATCGACGTGCTTTGCGCTCAGCAACTGGATTTCAACCAGAGGGAGAGTTAGCCCAGAGATGACCGAATTCACCCACATGGAAGACGTTCCCTCCGTGTCGAAACTTAATGGCGTAGCTCCTACGAGAAGGGAACCATCGACTCAAATTTGTCGGTCGTCCGAAACATTCCGCACATGCTGGTGAGTTGACTGATCCCTTACAGCTATCATATCAACATCACTGTCGAAAAAAAAAAATCGAATTTCTTTATATCTGATCTGTGTTCATGCTCAGAGCGAGGGACTTGTTTGGAATATCCAGGCGTTATTTCACATAACCCCCATATCAAAATGGTTTCAAGAAGTTCTCAACTCTATTTGTTTTCATTGTTTTTTGTATAAAGTTGATCAGAATTTTATAGACATACGTATTTTAGTCAGTACCACAATAAATGATGATAATGTTGATGGTGAAGACAGTTTGAATGGGAGCAGTGATGGCGCTTGGATGATGCTACTGTTTCATAAAATTATCATCCATATCCTTCACATTGTCATTACCATATTACCATTATTGCTAGTAATTTAGGCGGGAACCCTTCAGTAACATAAATAAAAGTTGTCTGTAAACAAATCCTTGCAATGGCAACAGTCTTTCGTTATGGGATAATTCATGCACCCGTCAAATATAACTCATGATGTCATGTTTTTTCGGACACTTTTCCATACCTTTTCAAACGGCTTGCTGAGTGTAAAATGAAGGAATTTAATTAATTTTTTTTTCAAATGTAATTTTGTTTGCGGACGTTCCCTATAGATGCCACTCTTCTCGTCTCATCATCTTTGACACAGAGAGACAAAACCGGCAGGAGTGGTATACGACCCACCAGTGAGCAGTGGTACAACAACAACAGCTTATCCCAAGCTTATTTAGTGACTGGTGACGAGTACTAACATAAAAGGCTTCATACCTGTACCATACATCATTCGCACAGTACTCTTGTGATTAGGAGCGATTAACCCAAGGAACTGGAAGCCCATGACTGTGGCGAAAATGGGTTCACTGTAGAATAAATTTAGAATGGCTCACAAAAAATGAAATATTCAACTCTTAACTTTAGAGGGAGCCCCATCCATATCTTCATTGGGATATTTCTTGAGCTGTCATACATGTGTATGATGTTCCGCAGTTTTCTTTATTGAATGTCTCAACGATCGCATTATGAGCACGTCGTTCATTCAGATTCAATATTTTCTTCACTTGCTGTTATCCCTGTCACACACTTATTCTCCGTCAATCACAAATACATTGATGTCTCACTTTCAGTTGCCAAACATCCAGACGTATTCTAAATGACCAAAATAATGTATCCATTCATATTGTATGATTAAACACCTATAATTATACATCTGTGTGTGTGTGTGTGTGTGTGTGTGTGTGTGTGTGTGTGTGTGTTTGTATAGGAAGAACATTTATTTAGTAAAGCAAATTTTGGAAAAAATTGTATGAGATCAGCAGTATATTTTCATAGGTTAGGATTAAATAGTGAAAATATAGTTAAAGTTTGGAAAATAGGGGAGGTTGTTGTAAGAAGCCAGGAATTCTGTTGATAAAGAGGAATATGATATTTCTTTGAAAAATTTTGAAAATGTAATTTTATTGAAAGATGTTTTATTTAGAAAGGTGTATGAACTCTTAGTTACAAATTTAAAGCAATCGTATATTTTACGTATGAAAGATGGCCAAAATGATTATTTGTTTTCGAAAAACGAAATTACACATATATTTTTAAGACCAAGAATGACAACACTTTTAACAAAACTTAGGGAATTTCAGTGTAAATTATTACATGGAGTTGTTTATACAAAGGAAAATCTTTTGAGTTTGGTTTTGTTGCAAATAACCGGTGTTCTTTTTGTGAGCAATCGGTAGAAACATATAAACATTTATTTTGGGATTGTGTGTATGTAAAGAATTTGTGGCAGAAAGTGATAGATAGGTTTGAGATGGCAGATCTTCGAAATATAGAGTGGAGAGGTGTTCATTTGGTGTTATGGGAAGGGATCCAAAATTTAAATTTTATAATACAATAATTTTCATTTTGAAATGTATTATTTTTAGATCTAGGTCGGAGGGAAAAATTCCTACTTTTGAGGAAATTTGTAAAAGAATAATAAGTTTTCGAGATGAAGAAAAAGAAATTGTTTTAAAAAGAAATAAGTTGGGATTACATTTGCTGAAATAGGAAAATGTTTCTGAAACAAGAGCTTAAGTATTGTATTGTATTGTTTGTTTGTTTTTTAGTACAGAGTAGTTATCAGTGGTGAAGGCAATATAATGTGTTATTGGCCGTGTGCGGGGAGGGGTAAGTTTTTGTTGGCATAAAGGTTATAAGATTTTATCACCAGTTAGGAGTTTGATGAGTTTTGTTTGATGAATTTGAATGTGAATTTGGAGCGGTATTTGGGTGCGGGCGGACGATGCTTTCTGCATACGGTCCATTACACGCTTGTATTTTTTTACGTATCAATCAACATTTGGAAGTCGTTTTCATTAGGAAGGAAGGTGGTATCGCTTCGGGTGTGTTTGTGTGTGGGGTGTATGTGTGTATGTATGTTGGTGTTTGGTGTGTATGTGTGTTGGTGCTTGGTGTGTATGTGTGTGGTGGTTGTGGGTGTATGTGTTTGGTGGTTGTGGGTGTGGGTGTGGGGTAGGTTTTAGTGAATAGGGGTTGGTGGGGATGGGTATTTGATTTTCAATGAAATGATTTCATTCTAGTTTCGTATAACGCATTTTGTTGCTTCTTTATGTATATACCCAGTGGCGTAACTACGGGGGGGGGGGGGGGGCATGGGGGGGGGGGCACGTGCCCCCCATCCGCTGGTAAAAAAAAAAAAAAAGAAACAAAAAGAAGAAAAAAAAAGGAAAAAAACTCTATACCAAAATGGTAATTCAAGGGTTAGTAAACTGCTTTTGAAATCGACATGAAAGGATGATCAAGAAAAAAAAAAATTTTTTCTAAGATTTCTTTTAACCATATAATTAAAGAGGTATTATAGTGAAACATTGTTCAAAAAGCCCGGAGACGACAAAAGATTGTGATTCAGTGTGATTCCTGGTTGGCATTTTGAATACAAGCAGGATGTGCGCAGTGTACTCAGAACATCGGAATGGCAAAAAGAGTCGCTGTTGCGCAATGTGATGTTTGATAGGTTGTACACATTTGCTATCAAAGCTTGATCATTGATTTTGCAGTGTTGCTTTACATACTAGTCTATATTAAAATGCCTTGCATTGCCAATAATAAGACTTGACCTTGGCTATTTCCTAACTTTTCCATCTATATGAAACACACACACTCACAAACACAAACAAATTAGGGGATGCTCTATACGGTTGTAATATTATTATAAAGTGCAGATTTTGGACATCCTTCTCCCGCTTGGTCACTTCGACGCCCCCTCGCTGGTCATACCTCCCCCAATCATGAACATAAACCGACACCCTTGACTACCAGTGGCGGATCCCTCCAAAGCGAAAAAATATACAAGCGACAGTTTTTGGACTGTAAAATGTCAAAATTTTCAAGCTCGCTCGCTTCGCTCGCTCGCATTTAATCGTTCTGCAGTTCTCCTGATGCTGCTGTCAGGAATTGCCAGCAGTTGCGCCCGGTACGTCCCCTCCCCTTAATTTCCAAAGCGAAAAAATATAGCTACAAACGGCAGTTTGGGGACTGTAAAATGTCAAAATTTTCAAGCTCGCTCGCTCGCATTTAATCGTTATGCAATAAATTCTCCTGATGTTGCTGTAAGTAATTGCCAGCAGTTGCGCCCGGTGCGCCCCTCCCCTTAATTTCCAAAGCGAAAAAAATATAGCTACAAACGGCAGTTTTGGGACTGTAAAATGTCAAAATTTTCAAGCTCGCTCGCATTTAATCGTTATGCAATTCTCCCGATGTTGCTGTCAGTAATTGCCAGCAGTTGTGCCCGGTGCGCCCAGGCCCTCTCCTTAATTTCCAAAGCGAAAAAATATAGCTAAAAACGGCAGGTTTGGGACTGTAAAATGTCAAAATTTTCAAGCTTGCTCGCTTCGCTCGCTCGCATTTAATCGCTATGCAATTCTCGTCATGTTGCTGTCAGTAATTGCCAGCAGTTGCGCCCGGTGCGCCCCTCCCCTTAATTTCCAAAGCGAAAAAATATAGCTAAAAACGGCAGTTTTGGGACTGTAAAATGTCAAAATTTTCAAGCTCGCTCGCATTTAATCGTTATGCAATTCTCCTGATGTTGCTGTCAGTAATTGCCAGCAGTTGTGCCCGGTGCGCCCAGGCCCTCTCCTTAATTTCCAGAGCGAAAAAAATACAGCTACAAACGGCAGTTTTGGGACTGTAAAATGTCAAAATTTTCAAGCTCGCTCGCTTCGCTCGCTCGCATTTAATCGCTATGCAATTCTCCCCATTTTGCTGTTAGTAATTGCCAGCAGTTGCACCCGGTGCGCCCCCCCCCCCGAATTTCCAAAGCGAAAAAATATAACTACAAACGGCAGTTTTGGGAACATAAAATGTCACAATTTTCAAGCTCGCTCGCTTCGTTCGCTCGCATTTAATCGTTATGCCATTCTCGTGATGCGCCCGGTGCAACCCCCTTAATTTCCAAAGCAAATATACATACATGTACTATATATAGCTACAAACGGCAGTTTGGGGACTGTAAAATGTCAAAATTTTCAAGCTCGCTCGCTCCGCTCGCATTTAATTGTTACGTTATGCAATTCTGATGTTGCTGCCATGAGGTGCCCCCCCCCCCCCAATGTATTGACCCACGGTACGCCACTGTATATACCCTTGTGAGTGTGAGTAACGTGATTCAATATAGTCAAAGAATATATTTTGTGCATGTCAATACTTTCTCGTGAAGAAATGGTCAGTAGGATTGATTTATAATCGAGTTGTTATGTTGAAGAGGGATGGTTGGCAGTACAAGTTGATAAATGGATTTGTGTTTTGAATGGCATTTGTACCGTTTTATGTTCATGGTACACCCAGAATGGGTTGATTTATGTATGATTTGAATGAAATCAATAAAATATCATTGAAAAACAAAAAAAAAAAGTGTGTGTGTGTGTGTGTGTGTGTGTGTGTACCTTTGCATTTTGTATTATGGTATATAAGTGAAGTTGCATGTGTTTGGGCTTCCAGATAGAACGAGACCTCTTTCCCCCTCCCTGCTTTGGGTGTTTGGTATCAGCCTATTGGTGTCTGCGAGTGTATGACAACAATAAAACAGAAGAAAAAAAATGTAGGCTTAATTGTACATTGACTTGTCTTCAGCTAAAAGCGCTATCACAACCATACAGGCAAGCAGAAATAGACACACACGCACACTCATACAAGAAGGACACTACGCTTACAAACACCATTCGCATGGTGCGTAACGTACACATGGACGCACACGAGTTCACAAGCAAAAGGGCATGCGCTCAAAAGTATTGCGACAATCAGTCACATGAACAAAGGAACAACACTGGAATATCATTTCCAATTTTGTAATACAAAATTTTGATTAAGTACCAATAATCATTTCACTAAACGGGTAAAAAAGGCAGAGTTGTAGAGTTAATCATTTGACCAAACTGGTACGTTAAAGAGGCAGAGTTGTTAAGTTAGGCAAATTAACGAAAAAATCATATCTCAATAATCAGAATGTTCGGGATTATATTCATAAGCATAGCATAAAACGTCAACAGCATAATTATAAGATAAGAGTTGTCTTCCAGTACAGCAAGAAGTCTTGAATATGGGTGACACGAAAGGGCAGACGGAATTCTCAAAGGTTAGCTCTCAATGAGATCCATGCAGGAAATAATAATGATTATGAGGCAATTTCTACACAGTTTTGGGTTCATTCATGATCTTTTTTTTTTTTTTTTTTTTTTTTGGGGGGGGGGGGGGATAAATCTAAGTACCTGACAATGCAGTTGGATTATTTAGAACTTATGTAAGATTTTGCACGCGGCGCTTTAGTTGCTGGGCCCGGAATCGGTGGTGGGGAGCAAACTGCTCTTGAAGTGACGTCATCATCCCTCCCGTAGGATGGATCTCTGTTGTTTTGCCCGGTACGACTGACGTGTGCGAGTCGTCCTGCAATCATCAAAGGATCAAGGCTGTTTGTACATGATTGGACTAGTGTTGATTGCAACAATCAGATAACAAGTTGAATGTTAAGTTGTGGTCTTACATGACTTTACCGCAATGTTGGTAAATAGGTCGAATAGTAGAGGTCATGGTAACTTCATAAAATACATTGCCTTACCAGGATCATTGTGGCCAGACTTCAGTTAGGGATATTATCACAATTATTAGCATTGCCAATATGTATTTTGCAGGGGAGCTCATTATCGACTCTCGTTGTCTTGGAAACGTCGTTCAATGGATGTCTTAAAAGCAAAATGTGTGAGTAAGTCCCCAAAGGCCGTGTCACACCTTTCCGGGCAAGCTACCCGGGCTTGTTGCGAGTAGGAATTTTCCAGCACGCAGGAGAATTTTCTGCGGGCGGGCAAGAGTGTTTGCGAGTTTCACACTTGTGTCTTACCTGCTAGACGCGTGCTACTTACCTTCTACTTGCGTGCATTCCGTGTGACCTGCGTGAGAGCTTTGAAACCAATTCATTTTCTGTTACGAGAGACTTACGGGTACTGCGAAGTACCTGCGTTGGAGTTGTCTGCAAGGTGCTGCCGGTAAGGGCCTCCTACTGGAGTTCTGCGTGTACCTCTGCGAAAGAACCCCCATGACTCACTCGGACAAGTTCTGAACATGCTCAAGGTCTTGTCATACCGAATCTGGGGAAATTTGCTACCCGGAGCTCTCCGCAGTTGGTCCGCACCTGACAGTACCTACCTCGTATCTCACCCGTAGTCGCCCGGAGGTGCGCACGCAAATCTTTTTACACGCAACCATGTTTAGGTCCTATCATACCTTGCCCTGCAAGCTGTGCGGGCTTGTTGCATCTGGGGATTTTCCAGCATATCGGACACTTAAACCTTTACTCCTCTGAATAATAATTAGTTATCTCTCCCTTTTCGGCCTTGAATGCTGGCACAGCCTGGTGGCAGTGTCGCTGCCGGGAAAACAGTGTATAGATGACAGGTTCGAGTCCCACTGGTTCCTTTTTTTCCCAACTTGTTTGTTAATTTACAGAGATTTACAATTGCGATCTTAACAAATTCAATTTGCAGGAGGAGGCACTTAAATTGAAGAAACTCACCCCTAAAGATTATGACATAGTGGGAAGCTTTAATATTGACTATACATAATGATTTATTAGTGGTAAAGAACGATTTCTTGAGACGTTTTTATCAGCCCCCCCCCCCCTATTTTTTTTTTTTTTTTGCTAAGCATGCTTTAATCCACCTACTATGCAAGCCATATTCTGCTTTACTTAATATTTTCTAACTATGCTAACAATCTGCCCAATAAATGAAAGCATGGGATTATCAGGCGGAGGGATGAATTAGACATGGGGTATGAGTTTTCTTCAATTTGCCTTCGTCTGCACAAAAGAAATTTGTACGATCGCAACTGCCGATCTACATTTTTAAGAATTATTTTCTGTGGTCGGACATCCATGTTTTGTTTCGTTGTGTGCGTGTGTGTGTGGGTGGGTTCGTAAGTGTGTGTGTTTTGGGGGTGTTTTCTTTCTTCCAGACAAAGACTTAGTGCGTCTATAAACCCTTGTCTGCAATTTCATATTATGTAGTAAAATCATTATGCTTGTTTGTAAGGGATTTTATGAGACATTTTTACCTTAAGAGATTTCAGAAAAATCATGGTGAGATACCGTAATATATCAGATCCTCTCACTAATAAGATATTGTGTTAAAGGAATTTCGTTTGATTCAGCATACTTCACCTTTAATGCCAAAATTTAGGTTCACAACTTTAATTTCAAGATTTTTTCTTGTAGCATCATTTTACTACCATACTTCTAGATCGTCATAATAGATTCTACATGTTTATTTGCTCGTATTTTCTCAAGCTTTATATCACGAATCGGTAATCGTCCCCTCGCAACAAAGACAAAATGAAAGAATACAATGATTAGACAAACAAAATAACAATGATTAATGTAAAATTCCTATACTATTCAGCTTTTGTTCCTATGTTTATTTTGGCTTGATTTTTATATTACTGCGGGGAAAAATAATGTTAATCTATACTGCCTACTAGAAACCACTAGAAGACGGATAACATTTATTCCAACTTACCCACACTGTACAATGTACGATGCACGTAACTGGCACTGCCTCATCATATACAAATATTTACCAAGAGATGAAGGACAAGAAACAAAGACCCATATATACAAAGAGAATGTCGAAATCATCACGATGCGCTTCCATGCTTGCCTGAACAACTAAACAAGGGACAGTCGTAATGAAAGAAAAGGTCCCAATGTTCTCTCTTTTGTTTTCTTACTCGACAATTTGGAGGAAAACTATGCCGCTTCAGTTTGAGTTCAATTTCAATGAAGGACAAGAAACAAAGACCCATATACAAAGAGAATGTCGAAATCATCACGATGCGCTTCCATGCTTGCCTGAACAACTAAACAAGGGACAGTCGTAATGAAAGAAAAGGTCCCAATGTTCTCTCTTTTGTTTTCTTACTCGACAATTTGGAGGAAAACTATGCCGCTTCAGTTTGAGTTCAATTTCACAACAACCGACTAACTTCTGAATCATAACAAAGCCATAAGTATTCATTTCACGCTTTTAAAGGTAGTTTTGGTGTGAGACTGAAAATTTACGTTCGATATCTTAAAAGAAGAAGCTAATAATGACAGTTATACTGCAGTGCCTGCAGCCGAAAAGGGCGAGGCATGCAAACAAACCTTATTCTTAATAACAGTGATCTTTACTTACGAACCTTCCGAGAATTTGTAGTCATACCTATTCATCATTTCAATTTGTGAGCAGTGTATCGTGCCTACATTGTATCTCAAAGGACATCTGTATACTAATAGAAGTCGCATTCATTCGCTTATACTATTAGAAACAATTTCCGTGATTAAGAAAAAGAGTACTATAACCCAAAAGCTAGCAATTTGCCATCAAAACTCAAGGACACAACAAATAAAACAAAAGACATTTTAATACCGAATGGTTTGTCGCAGCGTAATAATATGCAATCTGCTCATCCTTATTTGAGTAAAAACTAAATAATGATCTTAAAGTGTGCATTGAATAACAGTGATATGTAGAATAACTGATATAAGAAAGTTCGGGGTTCCAGTTTGCGCATATGCAGAAAAAGGTCATTTGTACCCAGAGACAAGTTGTTTGTTTTATTTTTTAATTCACTGAGATAAGCATCTATATGATGTAAGGATTTTAATCCTTACAAATGGATCCTGAGAGTACATCCACTTGACTGCAAGACAATTGTCAATGGATTCAATACAACATAGTTTTGAGCATGCTCAAGGCCTTGTCACACCGTGTCTGGGGAAGCCTTGCGGGTTGACTTGCGGGAAAATTTTTTGCTACCCGAACCTCCCAGCACTTGCTCCGCACCTGACAGTACCTATGCATAGCGCGTATCTCGCCCGTAGTTGCCCGGAGATGCGCACGCAAGTCGGATTTACCCGCAGTCAAGTTTTGAACATGACCAAAACTTTTTCCAGGTGAGTCGCTAGGATTACCCGCAGAGATCCACGCAGAACGCCAGTAGGAGGTCCTTAGCGGCAGCACCTAGCAGGCAACTCCCAAGCAGGTTCTTCGCAGCTGTAACGCAGGTACTTCCCAGTCCCCGTATGCGGCCAAGATAATGACATTCTGTGGAACTTCTGCCATATCGAATTCCTTCAGAGGGATTCCTTCACCGAGTTGTCAGCCCTCACTCGCCACCCATGCGCCTAACATGCAGGTCACACGGAAGTAGAACGTAAGTTGCACGGGTCCAGCATTTAAGACGCATGCTAAACTTGCCCAAATCCTTGTCCGCCTGCAAAAATTGTCCTGCGTGCTGGAAAATCTGTCTTCGCAAGTCGAACGCAAGGCTTGCCCGGAAAGGTGTGACAGGGCCTTTATTGTTTATGCATGACAAATGTGTACTCACGCTCGACAAATTGCTGCATGACAAATTGTATTGCAGACATGACAAGTTATATGTAGTGCACACTGATTCTTCGCATGCCAGTTAAATTTCGTGCTTGACAAATCAATTTGCGCGCACTACGAAGCAATACCCTTGCATGACAAATGACACGACAAATTATGATTTGTCATTACAAGAATAAATTTGTCACGTAGGTCCAATAACATTACAAATTATGATTCGTCACACAAATTCGTCAAAGACCACACGCATGACAAATTGTTTGACAAGTTATAAGTTCGTCCGTTGACTAAAGGATTATGTGTTACTTTACATTGTCATGGATGTATGTTGCAAATACAACACTGTATAATTTCCCAGATAGCAATGCTGTGTTGGCCCAACGTTGGTCCAACGGCATACATGTACGTTGGGCCAACAACAGAAACGTGAGGTCGCTCCGACGTCATTTTGGCCATCGGGCCAACGTTGGTCCAACGGTAAAGCCTTATGTTGGGCCGATGTTGGTACAATGTCAGACTAACTTTATACCAACCATACTTCCACTTTGTATGATGCACTGGCCCAACGTTGGCCCAACTACTTGTGTGTATGTTGGCACAACGTCAGAAACATGACGTTGATCCAACGTCATTTTGGCCGTCGGGCTAACATTGGCCCAACAGTGAAATCTTGACGTAATACCAAAGTTATATCAAGCACTTTTCCACCCTGTTACAACGTTAAGCTAAACGTTATACCAACCGCTTCTCCACTGTAATATGGCATTGTCAAACAGTAAAACCATTCCCCTTTTCGACTTTGTAATGACGTTATCCCAACATAAAACCAATGACTTTTCCACTTTGTTATGACGCTATCCCAGCGGCTGCATTGACCACTATTCCACCTTGTAATGACGTTATCCCACCGTTACACCGACATTGTTCCAAGCAAGTTCATACCATACTATAACATTATCCCCAAGATATACCTGCCACTTTACAAGTGTGTCATGGTGTTAGACCAACCTTAGACCAACGTTGTATCAACCACCCCACAATGAGGTTATCTCAATGTTAGACCAACGTTGTACCAACCACTTTTCCACAGTGTTATGACATTGTACCAACGATGTACCAACGCTGGTTCAACGTCATCCTTTTACTGTCGAGCCAACGTTGGTGCGATGACCAAAAAAGCTTTTTAGGTCAACGTCATGTTTCTAACGTTAGGCCATCGTAGTCTTGTTTCTGGCAGAAGCCGCCTGAATTTGAGTCTATTCCTATAATTCCTACAATCTACCCTATTCCTAAGCTTCTACATCTTATACATATTCCTGTACCTATATCTATTCCTATTTCCTAGCTGAAAGAAAAGTATTTGGTTTCTTTATGAACCCCTGCGTGATAATAATGTTTCAAGACATGGTTACTAACTGGATGACACTTTCATTACATTTTCGTAAAATGTCCATCAAAACATCGGAATACTTTTTACAAACGCGAGTGGAAATTGTGCATAAATCAGCAATAATTTGCTGGCACTTTCTAACACAGTTTACAGTTTAATCCCAGCATCAATACTTTTAAATTTAACGTTTTTTTTTTATATTTTCGCGAGATTTGAATTGCAAATTCTCTCATTAATATTCATGATCTTTGTACGTCGTTATTCCAACGTTGGGCCAACGTTGTCCCAAAAGCTTTTTCACATGATTATGACTTGGCAAAAAATCCCAATACAGTATTTTGAAAAAAAAAAAGGTCTTTATATCATGAGCATGTCGCAATAATATAAGCAGTAAACACTTAATAGCTTAGCAGTTTTCTCTTTTCCGCTGTTTTGATTGATTATCTTTTTTTTAGATGACAAAGTGTGCATTTTTTTTAATAATATTCGTGCCTTTTTTATACTCTGTTGGGTGAACCATGATTCAATGAATGAAAGTCAAATTGACAACATGTACGGCTTTCAATATTTTTTTTCTTTCTTTGGTGGAAGTAAGAATAAAACTGTTGAATCTAAAAAAAAAAAGGTTTAATCTTGACATCAATACATTTTCATTTAATGTCTTTGGTCTATCTTCATTAGTTTTCAATTTACAGACTCTCTCTTATGATGGATAATGATGGAAATGACGTTTATCCCAACTTTAGCCCAGGCTATATAATGAGCCCAGGCTATATAGTGAACTTATACGGAGTATCATTCCAGGAGTACACCAACCGCACTCCAGTAGACCATTTCTAGCTAACTGAAATGTATGCTGCAATTCATCAACATTTTGGACAAGTACCCAGTTGTGAATTACATGATTATATGCTATAATCTCCCCAACATTGGCTAACACTCACGCAACTCTTTGCCAAAGCGCTGGCCAACCTCATGTTTCTGACGTGACATAATACGCGTATGACGTTGGACTAATGTTGGACAAACGCAGCATTCAAAATGGAAAATTGTTGATACAATGAGGGTCTGACATTTTACCAACGTTGGTCGAACATTAGGCTTTCACTGTTTGAAAAAATGTTGGCCCGACGGACAAAATGGCGTTGGGCCAACCTCACGTTTCTGACATTTTGCAAACATACACGCATGACGTTGGACCAACGTTAGACGAACTTAGCATTCAAACTGGAAAAGTATATAGTTGATGTAAAGTTGGTCTGACATTGTACAAGCATTGGACCAACGTCAGGCTCTCACTGTTGGGCCAACGTTGGTGCGATTGCCAAAATGACATCGGAACGACGTCATATTTCTAACATTGTGCCAACATACAAACATTCAAGTTGGAATAGAATTGGACAAATGCAGGGTTTAAAGTGAAAATTTCGTTGATATGATGTATTTGACATTGTGCCAACGTCAGATTAACGTCAGATTTACTGTTGGACCAGTGGTGGCCAGACGACCAAAATGACGTTGAGCCAACGTCATATTCTGACGTTATGCCAACATACACGCATGACGTTTTACCAACATTTGGCCAACGCAGCATTCAAAGTAGGTAACATGGTTGGTAAAATGTCGGTCTGACATTGATCCAACGTCGGTCCACCGTCAGACTGTCACTGTTGTACCAGTGGTGTCCCGACGACCAAAATGAAAACGTCATATTCTGACATTGTGCCAACATACATTTGGTTCTTTCTTGAAATTTTCCACTACCTGTATACCAACCAACTCAGCCCTTGAAATTATATACCTGTCCTTAGTGCGTATTTATACAATTTGCAATGCACACCTGTCACTATCACCTCTTCGGATGTTATCCCACGTAAACGCCTGCACTTCTGTCATTGCTTATCATTGGAATGTTGTTTTTGAAAATTGTCTCAAAGTGACAGATGGAAATCGAATCTACGAACATGCATTCCTGGTAAACAACCCATCATGTAACTTGTGTTTGTTTGCCACCAAATATGGCTGAAGAAATTAATGCAAATGTATTTCCTGTTATGAACAACGAAGTATGTGATTATCAGTCACCTGTACCAAACTCTCCCTTAACGTGTTCTGATTGTGAAGAAGGCGACAGCACCGATTTTATCACATCTTTAAATGCAGAAACCCAGGAATTAAATCTGGATTTTGATTTAAATGATATTTCACTGAAAAATGTATCTTCTAATTATCTTTTGGAAAATGATATAGTTACATTGTCTCATTCTAACCCGAAAGATCTCTTTGTTTCGCATATCAACATCAGAAGTTTGAATAAAAATTTTGATCAATTTCTTTCATTTGTTAACGAGTTACAATTTAGTCACATGATCATTGGCCTCAGTGAAACTTGGCTAAAGGAAACGTCGCCTTCTTCTCAATACTCCATCAATCGTTTTAAATTGCTTACCAATAACAGAACCGGGAAAAGAGGTGGCGGAGTAGGTTTTTATGCTTCACAAACTCTGAATTGTCAATTGTTACATGAATACAGCATTACCTCAGAATGTATAGAGTGTATTTTTGTGGAGATTATAACTCCGAACAAAGGTAACATCATACTGGGGGAAATTTATAGACCCCCGCATTCTAACCCTACTGAGTTTATTGGGTTGCTTCATGATCTCCTCTCTGATAAATATTTTGATAACAAGACATGCATTATCATGGGAGACTTTAATATAAATCTCCTTAATTATAATGATACTACAGTCTGTCAAGATTTCCTCAACCTTATGTTGTCCAAATCCTTCATTCCTTTTATAACAAAACCTACTCGAATTTCCGATGTCACTTCAACTCTTATCGATAATATATTTGTTAATAATTTATCTCTTGATGTCACATCTGGCATTGTAGTCTCTGACATTTCTGATCACTTCCCGATTTATACACTTGTAGCTCAGTTTACAGCAAGAAAAACTCCAACATCTAACCATGGTATTCGTGACATGTCTGAACGCAATCTAAATAGGCTCAGGGAGGGATTTGGGTCCGTTGACTGGTCTCCTGTCTACAACGCAGGAAAAGTAAACTCATCCTTTGAGGTTTTTATGAAAATTTTGATAGAAACTTGTGATAATCATATACCTTTGTTAAAACGATCTAAATCTAATTATAAAAGAATACCAAGACAGCCTTGGATTACGAAATCTCTTCTTAGGTCTATTAATAAGAAAAACAGATTATTTTGTAGATACCGTACATCCCCAAATGTTTCAACTAAATCTCGTTATGTTTGTTATCGAAATACCCTGACTTCTACGTTACGCTTAGCTAAGCAACAATATTTTTACCGACAGTTCGATAGATGCAAATCTGATATACAGAGTACGTGGAAGGTGATTAACACATCTTTAAAATCCAGCACTAAGGCGAATTCTCCAAATTGTATTCTGAAAGAGGGTCGCCTGATAGACAATCCAGAGGAGATGGCAGATGCATTCAATGACTTCTTCGTTAACCTTGGGCCAGATCTTGCCAAGAAAATACCTCGCTCCGGGACACCTTTTCATTCGTTTCTAAGGGATAGGAATGCACACACTTTGTTTTTTGTTCCCATTGTTGAGGAAGAAATTAAAGAAATTGTTCGCAAACTAAATAACAAGAAAAGTACAGGTGATGACGGAATTTCAGTTTTTCTGTTAAAAAACATAATAACTGAAATAATTACTCCCCTTACTTATATTTTTAATCAATCTTTGTCGACTGGAAAGGTCCCCGAAAAGATGAAAATTGCTAGAGTCGTTCCCATATTCAAAAAGGGTGCTGAAGAATCGGTTAGCAATTATCGTCCAATATCTCTTTTAACTTCAATTTCAAAAATCTTAGAAAAGCTTGTTCACAAACGAACTCTTACATTCCTTATCAACTGCAATATTCTTTCGAATTTTCAGTTTGGTTTCAGAAAACAGCATAGCACAACCCACGCTTTGTTAGCTTTCATTGATAAAGTAGCACATGCTTTAGACGACGCTTCCCATACTGTAGGTGTTTTTCTCGACTTCTCGAAAGCGTTTGATACGATAGACCATGATATTTTGCTTTATAAGTTAAGCCATTACGGCATTCGTGGGACAGCTCAAGATTGGTTTAAAGACTACCTTACTAATAGAAAGCAATATGTTTATGTAAATGGATATGAGTCTCTTTTGAAAACAACTTCTTGTGGTGTCCCTCAGGGTTCCCTACTTGGCCCGTTATTATTTATCCTGTACATAAACGACCTCCAAAATTCGTCCCAGATTCTTTCTTTCATATGCTTTGCTGACGACACAAATTTATTTCTTTCACATCGTAACTCAAACACGCTTATACATATGTTAAACAACGAACTGAAACTTGTTCAGTCCTGGATCCACGCAAATAAGTTGTCACTAAATATTGATAAGACGCATTATATGCTTTTCAGCAATTCTCTGAACTCTGTTTCTGATTATGTTAAGATTAATGGTATCAATTTAAACCAGGTAGATAGTATCAAGTTTCTGGGACTTTACATTGATAGTGATCTATCCTGGAAAACCCATATTAACTATTTAAGCAAAATTTTGTCCAGAAACATTGGAATTTTAAACAAGCTGAAATACAATTTCCCCATACATATATTACAAATTATATATTCAACAATGATTTCCCCTTACCTCAACTATGGAATTCTAGCATGGGGTAATTCGTCCAAATTTTTGCTTGATTCGCTATTCCTTCTTCAAAAACGCGCCATCAGAATTATCAATAACGCCGGATATTTATCTCATACAAATGAATTTTTTCACAAGAATAAAATTCTGAAACTGATTGATTTGTTTGATTACAGTCTAGGTATTTTCATGTATAAGTACTCAACGAATGATCTTCCTGATGTTTTTTTTTTACATGTTCAAAAGAAACTACTCAGTTCACAATTATCCCACCCGCCAACGGGACGCTTATCACCTTCCACGTACTCGCACAATTTTCGCGATGAAAACAATTATGTATGTCTGACCGAAATACTGGAATGACCTCCCCCCTGAACTCAAAGGTTGTTTATCACTATCATCCTTCAAATGCAAATTAAGACAGTATTTATTGAATAATTACGCTACATCAGCTCATTGAAATTCTGTTTTGTGCTGTCCAGGACTAACCCGTTATACTGTACTCCAGGGTTGTTGTCATGTTAAACCAGACTTTAAGAGCCCAGCTGTTTGCCCCCTTAAATTCTATCACTGTGTTTATGTATATTTTTCCTTCTTTAAAGATAGCTGGGACGAGGAAACAGCTGGTATTTCACATTCTCACTGCACTGCAACTGGTTGTTCGATGTCTTTTTTAATGGATTTGCAGGTGCATGTGTTCCCTTCTTAATACACGCAATGTACACATTTCTAATACTGTCTGAACGGTATCATTGTTATTATAACTATTTAAGTCATATTGTATTGCCAGAACGACAATGGTTCATCCGCCTATATACAGCATGTGGCTTTTCCGATCCCTAACCTGCACTAGAGAGGAATTTGCTATATAACTGTATATTTGTTCTTTTTTATTTTGTTTTTCCTCTTATGTTCCGGTCATTGTTGTACCCGTGCTCCCCTTCTCAATCTTAAACTCGTTTTTAACCGGGACCTACGCTCAACAAGCTCGCTTTTTAAGTAGGTTCCTTCATATTTCTTTAGCATTCACTCACAGATTCCAAACTGAACAGATCGACCACTATTATGTTTTACATATTTGCAATATTCCATGTATGTCATGTATTTCATTTAATTTTGTTATATTTGATGTAATTTTTCATCGAGAAATATGAAAATAAATTGAAATTGAAATTGAAATACACGCATGACGCTTTACAAACATTGGGCCAACGCAGCATTGAAAGTAGAAAATGGTTGATATAACGTTGGTCTGACATTGTACCAGCATTGGACCAACGTCAGGCTTCCACTTTTTGGCCAATGTTGGCTCGATGGCTAAAATGACGTCGAAACGACGTAATATTTTGCACGTTATGCCAACATACACACTTTTAAGTTGGATTAATATTAGACAAATGCAGTACTCAAATAAATGAAAATATGGTTGATATGATGTTGATTTGACATTGTACCAACGTCAATCCAACGTCAGACTTTCACTGTTGGACCAGTGATAGCCCGACGACCAAACTGACGTTTAGCCAACGTCATTCTATAATGTTGTGGCAAAATACACGCATGATGTTTGACCAACATCGGGCCAATGCAGCATTCAAATTGGTTACATGGTTGGTTTAATGTCGGTCAGACATTGAACCAACGTCAGTCCAATGTCAGGCTTTCACTGTTGGGCCAATGTTGGCCGATGGCCAAAATGACGTCGGAGTGACGTCATATTTCTAACGTTGTGCCAACATACACATTTTCAAATTGGATTAACATTGGACAATGCAGTATTCAAAGTGGAAATATGGTTGATATGATGTTGATTTGACATTGAGCCAACGTCATTCCCACGTCAGACTTTCACTGTTGGGCCAGTGGTAGCCCGACGTCATTTTATGATGTTGTGACAACATACACGCATGACGTTTGTCCAACGTCGGGCCAATGCCGCATTCAAATTGGTAACATGGTTGGTATAATGTCGTTCTGACATTGAACCAACGTGAGTCCAATGTCATGCTTTTACTGTTGGGCCAATGTTGGACTGATGGCCAAAATGACGTCGGAGTGACGTCATATTTCTAACGTTATGCCAACATTCACGCTTTAAATTGGATTAATATTGGACAAATGAAGTATTCAAAGTGTAAATATGGTTGATATGATGTTGATTTGACATTGAGCCAACGTCATTTCAACGTCAGACTTTCACTGTTGGGCCAGTGGGAGCCCGACGACCAAAATGATATTGAGCCAACGTCATTTTATGATGTTGTGACAACACACACGCACGACCTTTGACCAACATCGGGCCAATGCAGCATTCAAATTGGTAGCATGGTTGGTATAATGTCGGTCTGACATTGAAGCAACGTCAGTCCAATGTCAGGCTTTCACTGTTGGGCCAATGTTGGCCCGATGGCCAAAATGACGTCGGAGCGACGTCATATTTCTAACGTTGTGCCAACATACACACTTTCAAATGGGATAAGCATTGGACAAATGCAGTATTCAAAGTGGAAATATGGTTGATATGATGTTGATTTGACATTGAGCCAGCGTCATTCCAACGTCACACTTTAACTGTTGGGCCAGCGGTAGCCTGACAACCAAAGTGACGTTGAGCCAACGTCATATTATGATGTTGTGACAACATACACGCATGATGTATGACCAACATCGGGCCAACGCAGCATTCAAGTTGGTAACATGGTTGGTATAATGTCAGTTTGACATTGAACCAACGTCAGTCCAAAGTCAGGCTTTCATTGTCGGGCCAATGTTGGCCCGGTGGCCAAAAATGACGTCAGCGCGACGTCAAATGTCTTAATGTTGTGCCAACATACACACTTGCAAGTTGGATTAACATTAGAAAACCATAGCATTCAAAATGGAAATATGGTTGATATGATGTAGGTTTGACATAGTACCAATGTCAGTACAACGTCAAACTTTCACTGTTGGGCCGATATTGGCTCAACGGTTCATTCAAGTTTGAAAAATGGTTGAAATAACAATGGTCTGTCATTGCTCCAAAGTTAGTCAACCGTCAGGCTTTGCCTCTTGGGCCAATATTGGCCAAACCCAGGGCTGTGCCTGCCAACTGTAGCTTTCACTGCAGCCGTGCCAATCATTGCCAATATTAGCCCAATGTGGGTAGCCGATCAAGATCCACCCTTCATCGGTGATAAAAGTAAGATGGTTACCCAAAGTTGTGCCAATGTTCCAAATGTAGCTTACCGATTGCGAGCGTGGCGATAATCGCCTACGTTGGCCCAATGTAGGCTGGCAAACCAATATCTACCTTAGATTAATTACAAAAGTAAGACAGTGGGCCAATGTTGTTCCAACGTAAGCATACTGACTGCGATCATGGCCACAAATGGCCAATGTTGGCCCAACGTAGGATAGCCAACCAATATCCATTTTGCATCAATATCAAAAGTGAGACAGGTGGTCCAACTTTGTGCCGACGTTATCTTACCGGCTGTGCGAAAACAAAAATTGCCAACGTTGGCCCAACGTAGGTTTGCCAAATAATTTTCACCTTCCCTCGGGAACGAAAGTAAATCAATGGCCCAACCTTGTAACAACGTTAGCTTACCGACTGCGACCGTGTCAACCATTGCCAACGACAAGGTGAGACGGTGGCCCAACGTTGCGAAAACGTTAGTTTACAAATTGCAACCGTACCGGCCATCGCCATCATTGGCCCAACGTAGGATACCCAACTATATCCACCGACCGCAAGTGGCGACCATAAAGACATGGCCCAACGTTGAGCCAACGTCATCTCACCGACCGCGACTATGGCGACCATAACACATCGGCCCAACGTTGAGCCAACGTCATCTCACCGGCCGCGACCGTGGCGACCATTGCTGACGTTGGCCCAACGGAGAATTGTTATCTGGGTTAGTGTGGAAACTAACTAAATGAAAATGAAATATGCATCTAAATAAATCTACGGTCAGAAAAGTGTGTTGTCGTTTTCTTTTAATTTTTTTAATAATATGTATAGTGTACGAGCAAAGTCACCAATTACTGTATTGTTATGCTGCCATCTACGTCTGAGATGAATAAAGGGAGACTGCGACATGGCCGATACTAAATGAGTCAACTCTGTTCATTGCGTCCGAGTACACCACAAATTTGGCGAAGAGGATGGAATAGAGAGAAACAGTAGGTCAAGGAAAATGACCGCATAAATGTCAAGTCTTGTTTGATCTATTGCGAGTCCATTTCATGCGCTGGATGGAGAGAAAACAGCGGGGACTTTGAGCGACGATGCTCCGTGTTCGAACCTCAAAGACTTCACGTAGACATCGCATTGTGTGGTGGTGCATTGAATGACATGACACGGCCAGGTATGGCAGCGCGTAACCCCGTCGCGGGGCGCTGTAACCAGTAACAGCGCCCGACGACTTGTATGCAATTTAGTGAAGTAATCAAGTGCACTGCGATGCTTGCAATTCTGTAAACAACTCATCGTTCAAAACTACACTTGGATTCGCAACGAAAAGCCACATGTTGTAATACCATATTGTTGAATATTACAGGCGACTATGTATCCCTCACCATTACCTCCGAAAGCAAGATTAGGCCTAATCGTCATCATCTTTGAGACCATTGCCACTCGAGATGCGGTTCGCCATTTTGAACTATCACGTAAGTAAAATGATCTGGGCATGCGCGAATGAATATTCATTTCAGTTCTCAGCTAGCCGTCCTGTTTTTTTTTTCTCCACACGCATACATTGTGTATTACAATACAGATGTATGTGCTACGTTTTATCCATACCCGATCGACAGCAAGGCTGTTGGCGCATGCGCCGTGTAAGTTGTACTACGATACGAGTTGAAGTGCGGAAGGAAAAACCTCGGATAATATCTTTCACTGGGCTCTTAAAACAGATCATGTCATATTGTAAATCGATTTCCGCGCCTCTGATTGTAAGTATCTTATGTAACAGTATGGCTACGAATTTTAGTGTAAACCCCTGTATTTTGGTCTCTGGTCACCAAAATACTAGCCATATCAGGTGGTACATCAATAGCCAAAGGGCTGCAATGCGACCCCGACTCGGTACGGGTTGGGGTCGCTGGTGCGGTTAGGCAGCGCTATACAATAGTGCAATACCACGTTGACTTCCGTCAGGCGGTAGCTCGGGTTAGGCCTACACTACAGTGACTTTTGATAATTGGCGACATAAACAGTGAACATTTGGTAGAGTTGACAAAATGGCCACATCTGGTTTTATCGGACAGATTGGGGAATATAACACAAAGAAGGAAGAATGGGGGAATTATGAAAGGAGATTTTCTATTTGGTCTGAAGCAAACAAGATTGCAGATGAGGACGAAGTGAATGTCTTTTTAGCAAGTTGGACCTGAAGCGTTTGAAGCTGTCTCCAATCATTTCAGTCCAGATGACCCAAGCGCGAAAAAGTATTCAGAGCTAGTTCAAACATTGGATACATATTATGGGCCAAGCAAGAATGAAATTGCACTCAGATTGACTTTCGTCAACGAAGACAAGCCCCAAATGAGAGCATAACTGAGTACATAAACAGTGAACATTTGGTAGAGTTGACAAAATGGCCACATCTGGTTTTATCGGACAGATTGGGGAATATAACACAAAGAAGGAAGAATGGGGAAATTATGAAAGGAGATTTTCTATTTGGTCTGAGGCAAACAAGATTGCAGATGAGGACGAAGTGAATGTCTTTTTAGCAATAATTGGACCTGAAGCGTTTGAAGCTGTCTCCAATCATTTCAGTCCAGATGACCCAAGCGCGAAAAAGTATTCAGAGCTAGTTCAAACATTGGAGACATATTATGGGCTAAGCAAGAATGAAATTGCACTCAGACTGACTTTTCGTCAACGAAAACAAGCCCCAAATGAGAGCATAACTGAGTACATACTAGGGCTAAAGAAATTGGCTCGTCATTGTGATAAATGGCCAAGCCTTGGAGGTAAATTTGAGAGACATTATTGTGGCAGGCCTTGGAAATACCCGTGTACAGTCAAAGCTATTGAGCAAAGGTAATACTCTGACTTGGAAAATGGCCTGTGATGAAGCCATAGCAATGGAGGTTGCAGAGTCCGATAGCAGTCGTCTGCAGGGACAAGGTCCAAGAAGCAGCCATGGCCAAAAGCCAGCAGAAGTTCATCGCCTCGAACATAGAGGGAGGGCGCCACCATTCAGGGATACCAGATCGTGCTACCGATGTTTAAGTTCATGCAATTCAGCATATTGTCCCCACATCAAAGCAACATGTCATGCCTGTGGGAAAGTTGGGCATATCAAGAAAGCGTGCAGAAATATCAAGCCAGGATCCAGTGCAGGTCGTGGTCAGTGGAATCCATCAAATCACGGAACCAAAAATTTTGCACGAGGTCGCTGCAGGGGTCGTGGTATAGGTTCTTATCCACAAGCTCAGCAAGGAAAGAATCCAGAAAACAAGCATAAATCTGACACGAATATGGTGGATGCTCAAACCCAGGAAGAAAGAGATTTGGAATTAGACTCTGCTCGTTTATACGCCATTCATGGACATAAAGACTCAGGGCCTGTTGTTGCTGTTAAAATAGCAGAAAATACTATGCCATTCGTAGTTGATACAACAGCTGGTGTGTCAGTAGTGTCTGAAAAAGATTATGAAAAGTATCTCAAACACATTCCAATGCAAAAGTGTAGTATGAAGTTAATGAGTTACTGTCAATCAGAAATACCAGTCCTTGGACAAGTTCAGGTAAGAGTGGAATACCTGGACTCTGCATATCATTTACCACTTGTTGTTGTATCCGGGGAAAATGTATCCCTAGTGGGGAGGAACTGGTTACGAAGAATGAATTTAAATTGGAACGAGTTGCTTCATGTAGGGTTGTCTCCCCAAACCCAAGACCTTGAGGAGGTACTGACAAATCATAGCAAGGTGTTTGAAGCGAGTGGCCCAAAAGATAAAATAAAAGAGTTTCAGGCAGAAGTGAAAGTCAAAGATGAGGCCAAACCTGTTTTCTGTAAGGTCAGACCTGTGCCCTATGCTCAAGTAGATGTAGTTGGAGAAGAGCTTGACAGACTAGAGAGGGCTGGAGTAATAAAGAAGGTCAAAAACAGTAGGTGGGCAGCCCCGGTGGGCAGCCTCAGTGGTAATAGTACCAAAGTCGGACGGATTTGTCCGAATATGTGGAGATTACAAACAAACGGTCAATAAGGTATTGGAAGAGGATAATTATCCACTTCCTACTTGTGAGGATCTGTTTTGTAGTTTGACCGGGAGAAAGGTGTTCACAAAGATTGACCTATCCAATGCATACCTGCAGTTGGAATTGACAGAACAGAGCAAACAGCTACTGACAATACACACGCATAAAGGGTTGTATCAATATGAAAGATTACCCTTCGGAGTATCAACCGCACCCGCTGTGTTTCAGAGTGCAATGGACCAAGTGGTAGGAGGTATAGAAGGGGTGTGTTGTTATCTAGATGACATTCTGATCAGTAGCAAGAATGAAGAAGAGCATCTAAGGAAATTAGATGAAATGTTGAGTAGGCTGCAGGACTATGGTATCAAAGCCAAGAAAGAACAGTGTTCATTCATGACCAATAGTGTGACTTACCTGGGTCATACAATTGATGAGATGGGTATCCACTCCACAGCTGAAAAGGTGGAAGGGATTGCTGAGGCACAGAGACCCCAGAGTAAAGAGGAACTCAGAACATCCATTGGTATTGTTGTATACTATGCCAAGTTCATACCAGATTTAGCAACCCTGTTTGCTCCACTGTACAGACTCTTGAGAGATGATGTACCATGGCCATGAACTGAAGAGTGCCAAAAAAAAAATTGAAGATGTGAAAAAGGTATTGACAAGTGAGACGGTATCGGCACATTATGACCCAAAGAAACAGCTAGTTTTGGCATGTGATGCATCACCTTTTGGGTTAGTAGTGTTATCTCACATCATGAATGATGGTATTGAAAGGCCAGTGGCCTATGCTTCACGTACCCTTACCAAGTCAGAACAAAACTACTCGCAAGTAGAAAAGGAGTCGTTGGCTATTATCTTTGGTGTAACCAAGTTCCACAAGTATTTGTATGGTATAAAGTTTACTCTACTAACTGACCACCAAGCCTTGACTACCATTTTGGGGGGCAAAGAAGGGAATGCTATCCCTTGCAGCAGCAAGGCTGCAAAGGTGGGCACTGATTTTGATGGCTCACAAATACGAGATAAAAGTACTGGAGATCTGCAGAGCATGCAAATGCAGGTGGTTTGTCTAGATTTCCAATCAAAACAGATTCACATTTGGCAAGTGAATTACCAGTAAACTATTTCACTTACACAACTGATATGCCTATTTCGGCAAGGGAAATCAGTGAGGAAACTAGGAAGAACTCGGTGCTCAGTAAAGTACTATATCGTGTCATGAATGGCTGGCCAAAACATTGTGATGATGAGGAACTCAAAGAATTCTTCAATAGAAGAAATGAGTTGTCAGTAGACCAAGGGTGTTTACTGTGGGGCATGAGAGTCATAATACCTTCCAAATTCAGAGAAAGACTGTTGGAGGAATTACACCAAGAGCATACTGGAGTTGTCAGAATGAAAGCAGTAGCTACAAGTTATTTCTGGTACCCAAAGCTTGATATGGACATAGAGAAACTTGTGAAAAGTTGTGAACCATGTCTCAGGATGAGAAATGACCCGCCAAAAGTCCCTTTCATGCCTTGGTCAAATACGCGTAAATCATGGGAGCGTGTACATATTGACTTTTTTTTAGCTGGAAGTAAAGGAGTATTTGATACTTGTGGACACTTACAGTAAATGGTTGAATGTGGAGCTGATGACAAGCACTACGAGGGTAAAAACGATAGAGACGTTACGAAGTTGGTTTGCCATTTATGGCTTACCCGAGGTCCTAGTGTCTGACAATGGGCCCCAGTTTACTTCTGAAGAGTTTGAGTTATTTCTTAGTAAGAATAGGGTAAAACACACATTGGTCCCACCGTACCACCCGGTCTCGAATGGGGCCGCGGAGAGAAGTGTTCAAATTGCAAAGAGGGCATTGCAGAAGTACTTTCTGAGTGACAAACTAGGAATTAACCCCCATGCGTCAATAAGACATAGATTGGACAATTTCCTGTTTGTATACAGGACCACCCCAAAACTGTAACCGGTGTTTCACCCTATGAACTGGTGTTCAGGTTTGCACCCAGAACCAGGTTTAGTATGCTTAAGCCAGATCTAAACGCTCGTGTGTCACAACAGCAAGAGAAAACCAGAGAAACCCATGACACCCCAGGAATGAAAATGAGACATTTTTGAATCGGGTAAAAAGGTCATGGTGAAAAACCAAAGAGGAGGTAAAGAACGATACCTATTCGGAGTAGTGGTAAAGAGACTAGGTGCCTTTTCATACTTGATACGTGAAGTAAAAAGCTGCGTCAGTGTCATGTGGACTACCTGGATAGGGGTATCACTGAACAGGTCCCTACCAGTCATGACAGGCTAGACCAAAGTATGACTAGAGAACCTGAAACGACAAAGTTTTTTTACCCCACGTGGATCTGAGTCTGTGAGCAAGACAAATCATTTTGGGGTAGGGGGTCCTTCGGTGAAGGTCAGTGAAAGTCTCAGTCAAAGTCAATCAGACCATCCGGAGGTCATGAGAAGAGATAGTGAGGATGAACATCCTGAGGTAGAAACAAATGTCAGAAGGTACCCAGATAGGAAAAGAAAGAAGCCCGACAGGTTGATAGAAGGCATGTGAAAAAAAAGTTAATATATCAGGAATGTAAGCCCATTCCATGTTATTAAAGAAGAAATTTATAGGAAATGATATCATATAAATTGACTGTTTTCCATCATTTAATGTTATTTTGATTAATTTCTGACATAAATCATGCAATAAAGTTGTCTCTGCTTTGAAAATAAGAATCTTTATTTATACCAAATTTGAGCACTGGAAAAAGTTCGATGCGGCTACGAAAAGTGCCAAATCTGTGATGTCACCACGTGTGTATGCAACCCAGTGGGATTTACGTATCTATAGGCAAACTGTGTGCACTTTTCAGGAAATTGGTGTGTAATTTGTTGTCAATCTAGAATAAATCTACAAAACTATATATTCACGTCGTGAAATTGTTTGTTTGTTTGTGTTCATTGGAATCATATTTTACACCCATAAGTTTACGGAAAAACAAAGTTTTAAAAGCACAAAACCTATCGTCAGCTCAAGATTCACGATTGCCGTGATCAGCTGTTCCTTCGTACAGTTACAATTTGCTGTTATTACTAGTTATGTTCAGACGACAGGCCCTAATCTCGAGGTTAGGAAACCTCGAGGTTAAGCTCTTGCCCCCTAACTACGACGTGCGTCCACACGACGAATCTTAACCTCGAGGTTACGAAACCTCAAGGTTAAATTCCTGCCCCTTTGAGTGCGTTGATTTTTGTGTCCACACGGTGCTTAATTACGAGTGGGGACCCCCGCGGCTCGTGATTAGAGCGCTAACCATAAGATTTCTCGTGGCTCTTAACATCGAGCAAACCTCGAGGTTAGCTAACTACGAGTGCGTCTTCACGGTCCCTAACTACAAGCTCTAACCTCAAGGTTTCCTAACCTCGAGGTTAAGGCTTGTCGTCTGAACGTAACTATTGACACAACAAATCGATCATTGTGGGGGAATTGCGTATAGCTGAGGTAATCTTACATACTCATGAAGGATGATAGTGAAAGAGCTGTAATTGATTACACCCATAAATTTACGGAAATACGACGTTTGAAAAGCACAAAACCTACCGTAATCAGCTCAAGATTCGCGATTGCCGTGATCAGGTGTACGCACAACAGTACCAGCAGAATCGGCAGTGAAGAGGTGTTCCTTGATGCCGTGATTTCAGCTTGATTCTTCTTCGAAATGGCATGATGAAGGTTTGTTAGATAAATGTGACCTTCTTTTTCTCTTGTGTGTTGGTTTAAATTCTAATTTCTACCTTAACTTCCCCAAAAACAGTCTAACAAAGCGGGAAACTGCAACATTTCCGTGCTGAGCAGCAGTCACGATACACGTGTTGCATGCAAGCATGCACCGCTGCTGCAGCGATCCCCATAGTATAACACGTAGGTTGCTTGTAAACAAGGGGGTCCTCGGCTCAGTTGACCAATCGTGAACACGTATTTCGATCACGTGTCTTGGTAAGCAACAAGGCTGTTTACGCGTCTGGGAGACGATTTGCATAAACTTACGCATGTTTCAGACGAATTTATGAATGAAAGTGAATAGCTGCATGACATCATGCCATGACCATATTTGGAATAAGCAGAGGTAGAGCTCTCTGTACGTACCAAATGTGTCAGGGTTCAACGCAGAATATCTAAGACACGATCGCCAAAAGAACAGCCAACGTGCGTGTAAGCGCGCGTTGAAATATGTATATGCTCCAATCGAGCTCAAAAATTTTTTGCACACGTTTCAGACCATTTGAAGCATTTTTTGAAAAAGTGAAAAAAATTGGACGGACGCGTACGTGCGCGCGCATATACGCACGCCCAGCTCATATCCAATAGAAATTTCCGATTTTTTCACACGGAATGGATGTCTGAAATGTCAAGAAATATTTCTACCAAGTTTCAAGTCAATCCGACTCAATATGACGTCATACGGGCCCGTCAAAGTTGAAATTCCGCGCGCGCGTCAATGGCGATATACAGTGCAACTATGCCAAAAAAACGCCAATTTTAAATCCAATTTTACTCGTCAGGATGATGAGTTGTACATGTCATTTCATGGGTTGGCGAAGCTGGCAAAATGATTAAAAGATATCAAATTTCTTAATAAAATAAAAGTAAATTTTCAAAATGACGTCATCAAATTTCAAGTTCACTCGAGCTTATCTCACCTATCCATTACCAATTTTCACCCAGATTTCAGTATGTTGTAGCTTATTAAATGTTCTTTCATAACTATAATTACAAAATTTTGATTGGATGACGGCGGGTCTAGGGCAATTACCCCCTGGGCAATTTACCCCGGACCCTTCCCCTGTCCGTAATCCTAATCCTAATCCTGACACTAATCCTAACCATAACCCAAACTCCTAACACTAAACCCAACCCTAACCCTAATCTTAACTCTAACCTTACCACTAACCAGTATTTAGCCGGGGGGTAATTGCCCTCTGGGAGTAATTGCCCGGATACGGATGAGGGCATCACCTCATAAAAATGAATTGAAAGCGACCATGTCAAATTTGACCAGTTTACGTGTTATCTCTATGGGAGTGTAGTTTTTCTGGAAATTAAAATTGACATGACTATCTTTATCGAGCACTAGCTCACTTACCCTTCGGTGAATTTCTCCCAGATCAAGACTTTGCGCTATGGTAACTGCGCCCTTCGTTTTTTTCAAACGATGTCGGGATCATGTCGCAAGCTTAGCTTCGACGTATTGAGATATTTCTTTCTTTCTGCAACTTTCTTTGCAATAACTCAAGAAAAATAGGCCCTATCACCCCCATATTTTGCACATGTTTATTTCATGTCACGTACATTATTTCTTAAAATAACAACTACTTGATCGGACACCATCTTGTGTAGGTAAATTAGGGTCAAAGGTCACAAATGGTTCATCCTGTATCTTGGTGAATACATGTGCTATCTTTCCCATATTTTGCACACGCAAAGAGCATGATACAAGGATCATTTCACAAAATAACTACTTTTTGCTCAGATGCCATCTTGGGTGTGCAAAGTGGGGTCAAAGGTCAAATATACTTCATTCTGTATCTTCGTTAGGGTATACGTAATTCGGTACCAAAGATGGCAGGTCTGACTCCCTTTTCTAAATGAGAATCCAAACATCACACGGCCAATGTCCCCTAAACACAGATAAAACATGTTGTCATGCCTTTTGGGATCAGGACTCAAATCATTGATTTCAAAATAGATCGGATCACCTAATTTGTCAGTGTTGACAAATTCCAAGTCTAGTTTATATATATTTGTCCCCTTTTTATTTCTTTTGCATGAATAAATTGGTGCATTGGTAACATGTATGCAACTTTTGAAATTGTCCATGGTACTCATTGAAAGTTGTTCAGGTTGTCCAACATTTATTGATTCGCAAGTTGCAACATTAATGCAAAGTTCCATCTGACCATATATTACATTTGAAAATGTACATGAGCACTTATCTTCAGATTATTTCAAACCAGGTTTCATATCGAGTATGACTACAGTTATGCATGCTTGTTTGAGATACAATGTATCTTTCATTGTGAGGCATGAGAATGTCACACAGAGTCGACACAATTAAAGCAATGTTGTCAAATAGGATTTTATAACATAACTCCCCTCAGTGAGATTACTTGCCGCAATTTTTTTAATGTATTTCACATAATTATGGACAGTTAGTTAGACATTCCTAATGTCTATAGTATACCGAAACATCTTTATATTGGAGGATCATTTTCAAACAGGTGACTGGAACATATTTTTATTACCTAAGTCAAGTAAATTGCTGTTCATGTTGATAATCGACATTACTGGTCGATGCACAGGTGTAAACTCTCATGTACTAATGATTTATCAAAATGTGGGATGTACCCACATTTTTTTTTTTAATTTTAGTGGGGGAGGAGTATAGTATACGAGCAAAGTCACCAATTACTGTATTGTTATGCTGCCATCTACGTCTGAGATGAATAAAGGGATACTGCGACATGGCCGATACTAAAATGAGTCAACTCCGTTCATTGTGTCCGAGTACACCACAATATGGAACTAAGGTTTTGATTGTTTGTTTAGGATTGTTACTTAACGGGCATTTGTAGATTTCAAACACTGACTCAGAAGTTTGATGTTAAACTTCATTCATCACCCATTCTGATCCAAAGGTTACGCACTACTAGCAGTTCTATACTGTGTATTTGATACCTCTTTGTAAGATCCGGAGGACAAAGCCAGAACCGAACGATTACGACAAACAGCAATCCTTCAAATTCATGAAATCGATGAATTCAGTCCAAGCAATCTATAGGTTTCCAGTACTCCGGGAAAGCCTCTCTTCAGATGAGAAAATTGATGTTGTAGCCCTATTTGGAGATATTTCACATACCCCTCCCCATCAGTCTTCCCATGCTCAGGAGATTTACCATTTAAATTGTAAGCCGTGTGACCTGGTGCATTCCAATAATCTATATCAGGGATCTATATTATGATGTTTTGACGTATTCTGATTTGAAAAGTTATGAAATTTGACTTTTAGGTGGTCGGACATCCAGGTTTTGTTTCGTATTGTGTGTGTGTGTGTGTGTGTGTGTGTGTGCTTTTTGAGGGTTGTTTTCTTTTCTCCTGTTGGGAAAGGTTGCAAGAGTGAGTAAAAGCTTGTCAGGCGTGAATTTCACGTCAAGAATGCATGAGACTTAGTGCGTCTATCAACCCTTGTCTGCCCTGGGATTTGATGTTATGTAGCAAAATCATTATGCATGTTTGTTAGGGAAATTTATGAAATATTTTACCTTAAGAGATTTCAGACAAATGATAGGCAGATACCCGATTTGTTTACATAATATATTAGATCATCTCACTCATAAGATATTGCGTTAAACGAATTTTGTTTGATTCAGCATACTTTACCTTTAATGTCAAAATTTCGTTTCACAACTTTAATTTCAAGATGTCTCTTGTATTATCATTGTACCACCATACCACTAGATTATCATATGAACTCTACGTGTTTATTTACACATTTTATCTCAAAGTTTTTGTCCCGAATCGGTAATCGCCCCCGCGCAGCAAGGACAAAATGAAAGAATGAATGATTAGACAAAAAAAAAAATAACAGTGATTAATGCAAAATTCTTATACTATTCAGCTTTTGTTCCGATGTTCACTTGGTCTTGATTTTTTATTACTATGTGGAAAAAATAATGTCAATCTACGGCCTACTAGAAACCACTAGAAGGCGGATAACATTTATTCCAACTTAACCACACTGCACAATGTACGATGCACGTGACTGTCATTGCCTCATCATATACAAATATTTACCAAGAGATGAAGGACAAGAAACAAAGACCCATATACAGAGAGAATGTCGAAATAATCACAATGCGCTTCCATGCTTGCCTGAACAACTAAGGAAAAGGTCCCAATGTTCCTCGACAATTTGGAGGAAACTATGCCGCTTCAGTTTGAATTCATTTTCACCACAACCGACTAATTTTAGAATTATAACAAAGCCAATGAGTATTCATTTCACGCTTTTAAAGGTAGTTTTGGTGAGAGACTGAAAACTTACGTTCGATAACCTATCTTAAAAAAAGAAGCTAATAATGATAGTTATACTGCAGTACCTGCAGCCGAAAAGGGCGAGGCATGCAAGCAAACCTTGTACTCAATTACAGAGATCTTTCCTTACGAACCTTCCGAGAATTTGTAGTCATACCAGTTTATTATTTCAATTCGTGAGCAATGTATCGTGCCCATCTCAAAGGACAAATCGCATTCATTCGCTTTCATATACTTGTACTATTAAACACAATTTCCGTGGTTAAGAAAAAGAGTACTATAACCCAAAAGACATTTTTGATACTGAATGGGTTGTCGCAGCTTCGTAGTTTGCAATCTACTCATCCTTAGTTGAATAAAAACAAATTGTCTTAAAGTGTGGGTCGAAAAACAGTGATATTTAAAATTATTTATATATAACATTTCGGGTTCCAGTTTGCGCATATGCAGAAAAAGTTGTTTGTTTTATTTTTAATTCACTGAGATAAGCATCTATGATGTAAGGATTATTCATATAATCCTTATAGATGGAGCCTGTCGGTACATCAACTTGACTGCAAGACTGCTTGGCCTTACAAGAGGCTTCGTACAATTGGTAATCGTTGTAGTTCTATTCTGTGAAACGCATAATTATGAACTCTTGTTCATATTTTAATGACTTGTGAATAATAGATTTGATATCGTAATACTTTTTTTTAATACAAGTGGAGAAATTCAACTTACCGAAAATGAAACTGAATTGATACTCTATCTTCTCTGAAATATTAATGGTCAAACTGTTTCAGTGATGATCGTACTGTTCGTACTGTTTGCTATTTCACGATCAGACGCATCTCTCCTACGAAGACTTGTAGGATTACAGGGATGTCGACTCACACACACACACACACACACACACACACACACACACCACTACTTCTATTAATGTGGTGTCGTGTATTCCGAGCCTGTGTCCTCACACTTTCCTGATTTTTAAGTAATGATTTACCAGTCCCCGAATCAGTTCAGATGAACAAATAATGATATTTAAAATATTGATATTCCAATTGAAGACCTAAATATAAGAATGACCCAAGTCCAATTTTTGGCCAAATTCAGTTTGACATGGGAAATTGTAGCTTATGCATGGACTCATCTTGTGTAAAAATGATAAATCCTAATTACCCCCGGAAGTGCCTGAAAATTAATGAGTTAAATCTTATACTAATGTAAAAATGAAGGACTTGGGTCATTCTTACATTCATATCATAGCGCCCTCTCTCATCCTTCTCTCATCTCTATAGCAGAATATCATGTATATGAATCAAAGAACGACCCAAGTCCATCACACAAAATGGCCTCTCTACAATTAATGTAATTGTTAACTGTCATAATAATATATGTTCTTTTTTGTATATACAATGTTGCCTTTCCATCACAGATAAATAGAATATTATTAGACAAATAAAACAGATATGAAGTTTTCTTAAGTTTACTCGAAATGGTCTTCCATGGACTTGGGTCATTCTTATATTCAGATACTCAATTATCATTATCATCAGTGTAATAGTAATACCATCATCAATTTCACAGATTTAAGGTTGTGAAATGTGATCGGATACTAAAAAAAAAAAACATAACTTCGATTTACGAAAATTTTGATCAAGAATTTGAGAATGAGGGTGGAAGAATATAGAGAGCCATGACCTTCAACTTGAATAGAGGCATAGAGCCCGAAGGTTCACATTTGCTGTTCGGAAGAAATCCGCAAGACAGTTTGAGTTCGTTGCACACGATACGCTGTTTATCGGTGCGCTCTCCAATAGTGCGGAGCCGTGTCTAAGGAGTTTGCTCGTTTACCTTTTGATTTACGCACAAGCTGTTTTGTTTCGTCCCTCAACTTTGACTGCGTTTCTCTATAATCTATTAATTTTCGGAGGCGGAGAAACAGAGACGTCAGTCGCTCATATACAATCGGGTGGTACGGTTCAATGATTTAAACGCAGCTGAGAATTCGTCGTATAAAAGTAATCGCTACATGAGTCTCAGAAATCATTGATTGCCCTCCTTGAAGAGGACGATTTGCGGCCTTCACGTTACGTACGTTATGACAACTTCATTACTTCTCTGAGATTGTGCTGCTACGAAAACTACAACCTCTTGAGGAAATAGAAACATTGTCTCAACAGTCTTCAAAATTCCTCGAAGTAAAATCCAGCGCATTGTCCTAAAAAAAGGTAATATATATTCTTTATTTGTATTAAACCATATAACTGCAGTGCAATGATTTGGATTTTTGTCGCGCAGATATCATCAGTGGTTGTATGAATGAAGGTAGATGTGTGTTCGTGAACATGTGTGATTGACACTGTAATGATCGGAAGTGGTATGGTTTTGGTTGCGGCCATAATTCATTTGCATTCACATTTATTTCAATTTCCACATATAGTACGAAAGTTGGGGACTTGACAACTAATCAATAACACATGACAATGTAGTTGCATACAAGCGAGACAATATACAAATAGAGATTATTAATTACCTCTCTTTTATCTTGGTGCGTGATTGGTCATAATGCAATCACGTGACTATAATGCAGCGATAATCGAATGCGTTATATTGCGAGGTGGAACATCACGTCAGGAAATATGATTAAAGAATTGACTGGCTCCCGACAAGACATAGAAAATACAGTCTTTCCCACATAAATTTTCCCTAAATAGCGCGACGCGGGTCCCGCGTAGAGCCCCGCAGTTTGATATAAATGTTTGAAGAATCTTGATCGAATTCATCTCGATGGTCGCACAAGTACAATAACTGCTGGTCGATTTCTATCTCCTAAAAAACAACGAAATCGACAAAAAAAAGATGCAGAGTACACGAAAAAAGAGATAAATACCGGGTACTTCTATTATTAAAGAAACTTGCAGCTCTGGTATAAAATCAAGAAATTCGGAGTAGAAGAGGTGAATACATTACTCGGGCATATAGGTTTTCCCGGTCAATTTCATACTTTTGTCATTCAGGTTCCTATTCTGAGCATTCAATTTCAAGCATTCCACACTCGCAGCGCAGCACCTAATCAGCAATTAAATTCAAAATCCGGTCATTCGAATTCACTATCGGAGCATTCAAATTTAAGAGAAGAGCACGCTTTTAAGCAAGGAGCATTCAAATTCTTCTCAAGCTGGCGACGGAATCCCGTCGGTCATTCAAATTAGTGAATAGACAACCATGTTTCAAATAACTGCATTCAATTTATAAGAAGTCCTGAATTTAGTTAGTTTGGGGCCGTGTATGTGTGTCTTTTTCCATTAGCTTTGAATATATCGAGATTATTTACTTTTGCAGTATACAGGTATAGGTCCACCTATTAGTCCAAGCTAGGCTCCATAGAAAGTGCATCTAACCTTGCTTTTTTTTATATATGTGACCCTGCACCTAAAAACAAACAAAAAGTCGCCAGACATGAATTTTTAGTTAAGACCATATTCTGAAAGAGCAGACTTTAAGCTTTAAAATGATGTATAACTCTATTCAAATGGACTCTCCTAACCTATCTAAATATTGGAAAGAAAGCACAAACTCAGTAAAAGTGTGAACTGAGAAAGGAGGCTCTGAAGTACAGTGTCTATTCAAGCGCTTAATCTTTACCAAACCGTGCTGGCTGTGCGATGAATGGGACAAAAAACAGGAAGGAAACTACTAGAGTAACAACAATGAAGAGATTATCAGATTAAACTGAAATTAAGCATGCCTCATCAACACATTCTGTCCATAATTAATGCCAACTTTCAAAGCAGTAGCACTATCCTTTCGAAAGTTATTAGAGTTGAAAGTGAAGAGTGTGGATAAAGTTTTTCAGAAATGAAAAAGGGATTCTAAAGACACACCTAATCACACTATTCTACCAAAAATGTTCGAGATAAAATGCTAAAAAAAAAACACACTTTCCTGCCCGTTTTATGATACCAAATGTTAGCATAATGTAAAAGAAGACCCGCTCTTTCGGAAAATATGAAAAAGTCAAGTTCGGCTAGGTTGACATTTCACTTATTTTCAGTCCTCACGCAAAATCAGTGTGTGCGACTTTATGTTCGCTTTGAGGTGCACGGTCACATATACAATGTTTTTTGATGGTTTCTTGTCAATTCGAGGGTGCTGATTCCAAATCCGATCGATGCCACTCGCGTAACCTTGAGCAAAAATCCAAAATGGCCGCCAGATATACTAATTTGGCCATGATAATCCCAGTTATGTCAATTTTATGACCAATTATTTAATCAAAGTTTTTTATATATTTGTTCCTTGAGTAATTCTACTTTCACATGCAAGAAATTTTTCATTTGAAGAGGTACATTTAGTATTTTAAGTTCTATATTTCCATGCATATGTTTTGGCATTCATATATTACATAAGCATAGGAATGGCGGCAATTTTGAATAAAAAAAAATGAGCTTTGAATACTAAATGAACCTATATGAAATTAAAATTCTCTTGCAAATACAGATGGAGTAACTGTAGGAACACAAATGTACAAAGTTTGGTGGAATAATTGGTCATATAATGCACATTATTGTGTTTATCAAGGCCGAATTTACATATTTGGCGGCAATTTTGGATTTCTGCATTTTGCCGAAAATGCTCAAGGTTAGACGAGTGGCATCAATCGGATGTGGAATCAGCACCCTCGAATTGACAAGAAACCCTCAAAAAACATTGTATATATAAAAAAAACAAGGTTAGGTGCCTTCTAGCAATACTGTCTAGCCTGGACTATATTCATTCTAAAATTTCAACTCGGGATTCACGAGAAGGAATATAGAGGCATATTAGGCACTGTATAGGCTAACACAGACGAGCGTAATAGGGAAGGTTGATCCATTTGGGGAAAAAAAAAAACCCGACTACATTGAAACTGATAACGTGAACATTGTACATCTTGTTTGTTGTTTATTGCTATATATATTATTGGTTTACTTTTGCGGGACTCTGTGAGATCATTGTGTGTCAGTTTGTCTTTAAATTGATGCATTGCCATTGTGTGGTAAGGGTTGGGGCGTTGTCTGCCTGCAGTGTCATCAATGACGAGATTGCCGTTGTGTTGTTTATATGCACTGCTGATTGGACCTTACAATTCAAAATTTATTGAGATGAAAAACAAAGAATACATGAACACAGAACAATGTGGAACCTTTAAGCGATCATAATTACACTACATGCAAGCCTTGATGGGTTGTGTATGCCCTTTCTCCTTTCTTTAAAAAAAAAAAAAAGTCTACTCCATTTTCCTCGTTAAATTGATTGCAGAAGTAGGAACTTGATCGCCTGAAAATGAAATTGAACGCTCCTAACAAGCTCATCGGGACTATCACATGACTATCGCGTGAATTTGAATGCACGAGTAAGAAATGCAATGTTCGCATTTGGAAATTGAACGCCCAAGCGTGAATTTGATTTGGCGAAAAAGAAATAGAACTCCCATAAATGAAATTGATCGCTTGGATTCTGAATTTGAATGCCCGAATATTTTCGCGTGCGTGCGTTGTGTGAATTTGAATGCACATTCATGAATTGGAATGACAAAAATTCAAGTAAAGAATATCATAAAACAAAACAAAAACAATCAGAAATGACGCCCATTTTGGGCACCATTTTAGATTTCAAGGAAGCCGAATTGTTTAAATGGTAATTGTGTGTTTCAAAATCTCCGCTACAACAAAATGATCCTAAAGTCGGGCGAGGTCGATTATTTGAAAATTGCATGACAAAATTCCATAATCTTTCTGCTTTAAATTGATATATAACTCATGTTATGAAAATAATCGGCTGCGGAGATATCGGTGTTTAAAAGAGAGCATGTCGAGACGTCTGGGAAATCACTGTTTCGAAAAAAGCGCCCTGAAAGTTTTCCTTGCGACGCAATCGCGATCAAGGGACACGCAAGTTAGTTTTCACCTACGGACAATAGAAGGTAAACCCTAGCAACCCCGGAAATGCTCATTCAAGCACATCGTCGGCGGTCTCCTCACCGACCAATCAGTGACCAGGATGCCAGGAGAAGCGGCTGGGCATAGCGCACCCCGACCGCACGCTCCAGTCGACTTGGCAGTGTGCGAGCTTCACGCTTCGGTTAGCGGCAAGCAGCAAACTGACCAATGAGATCGCTCCGGTCGTTGTTAGGGGCGGCGCCTATCTGTGGCGCTCAATCCAAATTTTCGAACCAGTTTCTGCTTCATTGAAACGCCAAAAAACATGGCCCAGAAAAACGCTATTTTTTGGTCTTTCCTTTCATCATTTTGCTTCAAAAATTTCGACAGATGATAGAAGACATGTCAGACTCCAATAATATGTCAAAATCAGAAAATCGTAATTTTTGACAAATTATGATGCTCTGACTTCAAACTTGATTTTCACGGCTTCGACCCTGCGCGACTTTAGGACCTTTTTATTGTAGCGGGTCACTACGAATGAGTTCCACATACTTCAAAATAATTATACAGTAAGTAATACTTACTTACAAGGTTACGTTAAAAAAAAAGAAACTGCAAATGGAAGCCAATTTGGCTTTCAGGAAAAATGTAATCATTTTCATTGAAATTTTGTGTTTCGAAATCTCTGAATAATTAGTTCTTGGGTCTCCTCGTCTTTCAATACATATTCAGTGGCAATAAAAGTGTGTATTGTTGATAAGTTCTTGCAATGTCATGAGAAAAACAGTAAATGGCAGCCTCTTCGGATCTGAGGAAGAGCCCAAGTGTTTTATTGTTACTTTGTGCTTCTTTATCTCTGAATCCTCAGTACATTACAAACATTAGAAGTGATTACTGTGATATCTACTTGGAAAGCTATGTGAAAAACAGGAAACGGCAGCCATTTCGGACGCCATCTTTGATTGCGGAAAGTGCCCTAGGAGGATTTATGAGTCTTTTAGTATGTTTTTTGAATGCACGAGTAAGAAATGCAATGCTCGCATTTGGAAATTGAACGCCCAAGCGTGAATTTGATTTGGCGAAAACGAAATAGTAGAACTCCTATATATGAAATTTATCGCTCGGATTCTGAATTTGAATGCCCGAATATTTTCGCGTGGCTGCGTTGTGTGAATTTGAATGCACATTCATGAACTGAAATGACAAAAGTATGAAATTGACAGGGAAAACCTATATCATGCCGAAGTGAGACGCTCAAACGCAATGCACAGAACGTTCAATGACAACTCTTCCATATGGACTGTAATGACATCTGACTCGGGTCAAGAAATTTGACGTCGTGTATTTAATAGTATGCTTGAGATGTTTTATGCGATGCGCGCTCAACTCGAACAGGCTGGCAAGGTATCTGAAACGCACGAACACCCCATTTCTTGGGAAAGTCGTTTAATAAGCCAAGAGCATTAGTTCAAAATAGGCTCCCACTTGGACATTTTGGGTATCAAACTGATTTTGTTTTCTTCTTTTTCATGATATGTCCAGAAATATGTCAAGCGAACAACATACTGAAACACACAGGCAATTCGAGTACACACGCATACACGCATACGAAAACACTGACAAACGATTTCTAGGCAAACATGATTAAAGACAAAATTTTAAGTGTAGAATTGTAGCCTGTTTAACATGTTTAATGTCAAAGAATGGATAACATAATCATGTTTGCTGCTTTCCAGGTTAGGGAATAATGTGTAACGATACAATTTACGAGAGAAAGTAAAAATATGTCGGCTGAGGCTATGGTCACATCCCCAAAATTCAGCCTGCTCGGCGACCGGTCGGCGAGTTTTTAGCTAAAACCGGTCGGAGAACGACCGGTGATCGACCAGTGACCGACCAGGCGCCGTTGATTTTTAGGGCATCGGTCGGTCGCCGCTGAAGTTTTAACGCGGAGTTAAAATTTCAGCGGCGACCGACCAGTTTTCACTCGCTGCCCAAAATACGCTCGGCGTCCGAGCATGAACCGCCCAGGTACTGACCTAATCGAGCGGTCGCTGCCGAGCGATTTAGGGAACAAAAATAATAGAGACAAAAATGACAAGAGCACAGAAGAAAACCAAGAGAATAGATCAAGCGGTCGCCGTCGAGCGATTTGGGGACTAAAAAATGTTAAGATAAAAATGACAGAGGCACTGAAGGAAATTAGGGCCTAGATGGAGAAGATAATCTAGCGCAATATGGAAGAAGCAGGGGGAGGGATAAGAGGCAAGGAAACCCCACCAACATATCAGCATCTCAACATCTCTGAACCAACATGAGGGACATTGAAGTCAGAGGCAACCACTTCGGGGCAAAAGAGATGAAAGCTAAAAGTTAGTGTCGATATGTTGACGTAGTAAAATATGGTTTGGTTACCTTATCATTCATTAAATGTCATTGATCGAAGAAGAAATGAATAACAAGAGATGGGGAAAATTAAAATATGAAATCAAATAGGAATAGAAAATACTGTGAAATATAGAAGCAAAAAAAGATATTTTGGAAAATTCTAATCTATTCTAATTTTTGTTCCATCTTGGGTGTTCGTCCCTTTTGTTTTATTTCCTAATTTCTAGTTATCTGTGGTATCACATTGCGGAGTTTTGTTAGTTGATAAATTAACTATTAGATGTTTTGCCTCAAGTTTTCTCTTAATTAATTAATCAATTAATTAACACATCACAAATCACATAGGAACATTAATAAACACAGGTAGCTCGTGAAATATTTCCGGCAGAAACCGGCGGGTGGCCACCGGTATGCCTACGGGTCACCGGTAGATGACCTATCGATCACCCGTCGGTCGCTGAGCAATTTCGTAAAAATCGGCCGGTGGCCGGTGGGAGATCGTCCAGTTGCCGATGGGGAATCGCTCGGTGACTGCTCGGACTCTGCTCGATGCAGATCCCCATATTTCGCCAAAATTTTACTGAAATCGATCAGTGACCGACGGGAAATCGACAGGGTGCTGCTCGGTCATCGCTAGGGTTTTACAGCCTGCTCAGCATCTCTAAAAACTGCTGAGCGGTGCCAAAATTTCAGCAGCGACCGAGCAGGCTACAAATCGGTCGGTCGCCGCTCTGAGTTGTGACCGTAGCCTTAAAGTTGGTTCACCCTCAAAATAAAGAATCGACAACATCTGGATAATATGAATGAAAAATTATGAAATTGTGTGAACAGAAACGAATTTGATCTTTACATTCTGCGATCCGTCAGCGGGAGGGATGAATTTGAATGACAATTGACGATTTTGAATGCTATGTCTTCGAAAATGTTTGACGAAAAACGAATACAATGACAATTGACGAAATTGAAGTTGGGATATGCGTTCCATGTGCTTCTCGGGACGAAATTGAATAATAAATCTTTGAAATTGAATGACAAAAGTGGGAAAATGAATGGGAAAACCTATATAATGAACAATTGTCTTTCAGATAACTTTGCATGTAGGCATTACCAACAGACATACCTAATGTGTTTTTATATGTTTTGAGAAGAGGAACTCCAAAACTGCTTATTCAGAAATATTGAAGTACAAAAGTGCAAATAAAAACGCTTCTCTTCCTGAAACCCAAAATGGTCCTCATTCAATGTTTCTCTCATAACTTTGCGAGAAGGCAACACTTAATTCAATATCTCAATATCAAAATTCATGTTTTGAAGCATTTGGAACTTGTCAGGAGATTGTGAAACAAACAAGTACAAGCAAACCAAATGAGCTTTTCTTGAAATCCCAAATAGCTACTAAAATGGCCATCATTTTCTTTTTTTAGGGAACTTTGGAAGAAGGTATCACCAGTAGACACTTTAAATGTATTTGAGAGACGAAGAACAAAAACGAAAACCGCTCGCCCAGATATTTTGTCACACACAAGTACCGGTGTAAAAACATTTGAGCTTTTCCTGAAATTCAAAATGGCATCATGAACGGCCGTCATTTCCTTTTTCTTTTTTTTTTAAATAAATTTCCAAGTACTGTAGGTATCCTGATTTACACTTTAGATGTCTATGTATACATGGTATATATATTTTAAGGAACCCCAATAAAAATTTATTCACAGATTTGAAACACAAACGTTCCAATAAAAGCACTAAAATTAGGGTCTTCCTGAAATCCAAAATGGCTTCCAAATGTTGAAAAAAAATAGATAATCCAAATTCATACCTGAATGCCTAATATATGGGGTTTTTTTAACATATTGAACCCAATGAAGTGTAAATTGAGAAATTTTGAAAAACACAACCAACAAAACAGCTTCAGCACTTTAAACGACTCCAAATTGGTGCCCAAAATGACCGCATTTTCGCGTTTTCTCATAACATTCCAACTGAGTAATCTCTTTACACACTTAACATGTGTAGTACATGTTTTGAGACAAAAGAACCCAATAAAATACTTATTCATAGATTTTGAATCATGCAAATACCAATAAAGTACATGCGTTCTTCCCGAAATAAAAAATGGCACCCTGTGACCATCATTTCCTGTTTTTCTCATGACTTTCCAAGTACGTTATTCCAAATTAAAAAAAAAACAAGCAAACCTAGATTTTATTTTATTTCATTTATTGTCTTCTTTATAAAAGCAGGGTAGTCCCATTCAAGCCACAAGGCCTGCTTTCCAAGGGAGCCCTGCTGTAACAAATCACATTTATGATACAATAAAATATAATTGTACATAACAATCATATACAAACATACACAGTAATACATTTCATTAAAGTGGAGAGCCTCTGTAGATAAAGGGCTAAAAGTCTTGATTTTCATTCTTCTTTAAATTCTACTTACGGGTATACTGTGTGAACTGTGTACCAGTCGCGTGGATGTTGACAACTCAGTGAAGGAATTCCTCTGAAGGAATGGCAGAAGTCCCACAGAATGTCATTATCTTGGCTGCACACGGGGACTGCGAAGTACTTGCGTGGGAGTTGCCTGCGAGGTGCTGCCGCTAAGGGCCTCCTACTGGCGTTCTGCGTGGACCTCTCCGGGCATCCCCGCGACTCACCCGGAAAAAGTTTTGGTCATGCTCAAACCCTGGCTGCGGTTAAATGGGACGTGCGCACCCCCGGGCAACTACAGGCGAGATACGCGCTAGGTACTGTCAGTTGCGGACCAAATGCGGAGAGCTCCGGGTAGCAAATTTGTTTCCCCGCAAGTCAAGCCTCAAAACTACCCCAGATACGATATGACAAGGCCTTGAGCATGCTCAAAACTTGTTCCGAGTGAGTCGTGGGGGTTCGCTCGCAGAGGTACACCCAGAACACCAGTAGGAGACCCTTACCGGCAGCACCTCACAGGCAACTCCAACGCAGGTACTTGTCAGTACCTGTAAGTCGCTCGGAACAGAAAACGGATCGGTTTCAAAGCTCTCAGACAGGTCACACGGAATACACGCAAGTAGAAGATAAGTAGCACGCGTCTAGTAGGTAAGAAACAAGTGCGAAACTCGCAAGCATTCTTGTCCGCCCGGGGAAATTCTCCTGCGTGATGAAAAATCCCTCCTCGCACTCCTCGCAACAAGCCCGAGTAGCTTGCCCGGAAAGGTGTGACACGGCCTCTACGTTTAAAAAAGGGGCAGTGAGGCGGAGGATTTGATATACACGGGTAGTTAGTTAAAAAGCTTCGTTTGCTGTGTATGAAAAAGACTGCTTTTTAAACTCGGTCTTGGGTTTAGCTATATTAGATACAGTTGGTGCATGGAGTCTGATCTTGTAGAGTATGGATTAGCTCGCTGGGGTAAGACTCGTCTTAAATATTCGAGAGCAAGGCCATTCAAAATTTTATACATAAATACATTATAATTATATTCCAATCTATGTTTTAACGGATTGTAACTTCAAAAAATCTAACATAATTTGAACAGGGGTATAATAAGTTGCATCTAACACTAAGCGACAATATTTGTTTTGACACCTCTGCAGCCTCATAGGCCCGAATTCACGAAGGTGGTACAAATGAAACCATGGTTAAAACCATGAACAAAAACCATGGAGCACCAAGTGTCGCATGGAATATTTCGTTACGAAATCAGTCATTTCGTCGATGAAATGATTTTTTTTGTAAGAAATGACAACTTTTTGTAACTAAATGAACATTTCGTCCACGAAATGATAATTTCGTTAACGAAACGGTCATTTAGTCGACGAAATGACCAATTTAGTAACGAAATATTCCGTGCAACACTTGGCGCTCCATGGTTTTTGTCCATGGTTTAAACCATGGTTTCATTTGTACCACCTTCGTGAATTCGGGCCATTAAGTTTTTCTTCGACAGTGAGCCCCACACAGTTTAACAATAATCAATATAAGGAAGTATCAAAGTGAAATATAAATGAAGGAGTACGGGTTTCGTCAGACAGTGCTTAATCCTTCGCATACATACAAGAGAGTTCATAATTTTCTTAACAATATCATTGATCTGATAAGACCAATCTAAATTCTGCTTTACAATTACGCCTAAATACTTAAATTTGATTACATTTTCTAACAATCTGTCTTCCATTCTAACCTGTAATTTAACTGGATCTTTCTTCCTTCTACCAGAAATTAACATAACTTTAGTTTTATCGGTATTGCCAACTAATCCATTTTCATTCAACCATTTACATAAAACATATATATCATTCTGTAACTGTGTTTGAATAGCCTGTACTCCATATCCTGAAGAAAAAACGGAAGTGTCGTCTGAGTACCGGGAAATACTCGTACTAATATGAAAAGGTAGATTGCTTATGTCATTAATGTACATACAAAATAAAAGCGGGTACACCGGAAGATACTGGAAGAAAATCACTTCTTATTCCTTTGTATGACACACATTGCTTTCTTCCTAATAAATATGATTCAAACCATGATAATTCAATACCGTCTATACCGAAAAAAAAAAATCAGTATCTTAATAAGAAGGTCATGGGAAATGATATCAAATGTTTTCCTCAGGTCTAAGAGGACAGCACCAGTAAATCGACCTTTTTCAAGGTTATCGTATAACATTTCTCAAACTTCTATTAAACACGTTGAGATGGAGTGTTTACTCCTGAAACCAGATTGCCGATCACTCAACAATTCTTCTTTATTTAGGTATCCCATTAATTGAGAATGAACTGCTCTTTCTAACACTTTGGAAACAAATGACAAAAGAAAGATAGGACGAAAGTTACTTTGTTCATGTCGTGCTTTTGGTTTGGGAACAGGGACTACTTTAGCCATTTTGAAATCACTAGGGAGACGCCAAGATTGTAGTGATTGATTAAGAATGCGCAAAATAAGAATGGCAACCAATTCAGCACTAAGCTTCAGCAGTCGAGGGTGGAGGTCATCAAGCCCTGCAGATTTCGAACAATCTAGGTTAAGTAATTTTTTTTTAACAAATTCAAAAGTGATCTTGTCAAATACAAAGCATGATTGTGCATTACTAAGTCGTTTAGTAGCATCCACGCTGTTGTGTCTCACTTCAACGGAGTCTTCTTATCCATGAATTGACTCAGTGACTTTACTAAACGTATTGTCGAACTCCATTGCTATTTTTAAAGGATCAGATACAATTTCCCTATCAGTGACCACATGTGAAGATGCGTTACATTTACTATCAGGCAAAAACCCTTTTACTATATTCCAAGTTATTTTCATATCATTACTTTCCTCAATATTATTGCGGAAATAAGCCCTTTTCAACTTTTTATTCAAAATATTAGCTTTGTTTCTTAGTGAAATATATTTCTCCCAGAAAGCAACAATTTTACTTTCATCACAAATATTCTCATGTTTAATCTTATCATATTGACGTTTATAATAATCCCTATTCCTTGCTATTTCTTTATAAGCTGAATTCATCCATGGGGAACCTTTAAGTTTCTTGCGCACTGATACATAAGTTGCATGTTTGTCAGACAATTTCAGAAAAACATCTCTAAACTTCTGCCACATGATGTTGACATCAGTAACATTTGAAAACAATTCATTCCAATAAATACAACCTAAGTTACTGAGGAATGCAGTTTCACTAAACGATTGAAAAGATCGAAAACGAGATACTTGAGGCAACATATTTGAAGTTTTTATTTTCGTTACAACAATATTGTATACTAAAGAGTGATCCCTGAACCCAATAGATTGTGCACCAGAGCGCAATTCCTCGAAAGCTGTTGAACCAAAAATCACATCAATAATAGTCTTATAAAGGGGGTCACACGCGTTGGCCTGTCAATGAGCTGTTTTAATCCCAGTGATTCACCCATTTCAGTTAACCTGCTGGACAAAGAATTTTCTGTAAGCATGTTACAATTCAAGTCACCTAACAATATTATCCTATGGGACACCGAAAATACTAAAATGTTCTAGATTTTTTTCGAGTTCTTCAAAAAAAGGAGACAGAGCTATTCGGTTTTCGGTACACAATACCAACATACAAACTAGCCTCGTTTCTTGGCTTTTACTTCAACCCAAAGCAATTCTAAACTTTCACATTCCAAGTCATGTCTCCTGATATAAGGTATACCGTTTCGAACGTAACAACAAACGCCTCCTCCAAAATAATCTCTGTCTTTCCTCTCCATATTATATCCATCAATACAATATACATCCTTCCCAATAGTTTCATCTAACCAAGTCTCAGATAATGACATTATATCAGAAGGATAATCTTTTAACGAACAATTTACGTCACCTGTTTTATTTCTAAGATTTCTACATTTAAATGAACAATTTTAAGCCCCTTTTCAATGGAAAATAAACATTCTTAAAAATTCAACTCACTCTTATTATCATTTACAGTAGTATCAAATAAACCTGTACTTATTTGGTGTTCTGAATTAATATCATACACAAAGGGTAATTGGGAAAATAAACATTCTGTACACTGCCAATCCACAAATTTCTCATACGGATCATTATACTGAGCACTTGAAACATTTACACATCTATTATGTACCCGTTCTGAACAGTTCGTACCAACGGCGTAAATCCGTACTGAGGAGTGGGGGATGATCGGCGATAGTCACCATCACCACGATTACAAGCCCATAACCGGACATAGTGTGAAGCTTGGTGCCCCCCCCCCCCCCACACACACACACACGCGCGCGCGCACACACTCTACAGGGATCGAATGTCCCACTCTCTTGCATGAAATGTAAAATGGGAGGGAAGTGGCAGCAAAGAAAAAAAATATGAAGACTTTTTGTTCTTGTTTTTGTTTGTTTGTTTGTTTGTTTGTTTTTGCTTGTCAGCCGACTTTTCGGCGGAAAATCAGACCTTAAAAGTATGGAAACTTTTTTGTTGTTGTTTCTCTTGTATTTTGATTTTCTTTCTTCTTGACTGACAGGCGATTTTGATCCCCACCCCCTTTCAAAAACGCATCGCAGCCCTGAATAATGCCCAAATAAATTCAATAAAATGGTAATATGGATCTCCATTTGTTTGTAGGTAACAACGTAGTATATATTTCCTGTCGCTATTGTACTGTTCAATTTTCTTAATTTAAGTCAATAAAGCAATCATCCCAGGGGCATCGTTCCCGTTTAATGATGGTGGATGGAGGAGGGACTTGGAGTTCGAATATCTGTGCGAGGGAGCGGAGAGACTGAGCGGGGGGGGGGGGGGGTATATCCCCTTCCCACACGAGGAAGATTTTTAATTTTCAGACCTGAAATTCAGCGATCTGGTGCACACTTTTGGTCAAATTTTGGATTTTTTTGTGAAGGCCTACTTAATAGTTGTGCCTATCACCGACGTAGCCAGGATTTGATCTTAGGGGGAGCGGTTAGATGCGAGGGAGCAAAGCGAGCGAGGGGGAGGGTGTGGGAGGGGGTTTCCCCCTTCCACGTGAGAACTTTTTGCATTTTGATGTTGTAAATGGTGCAATTTGATGCATCTTTTTTGCGTGTTTATCGACTTGAAACAGTCCTACATGTTTGAGGTAGCAGTACATTTCGATGTAAATTATTATTGAACAATTTTGCCAATAAAATTGTATCATTTCAATAAACATGTTTGTATTAATGATTACACTAAATATCATGAACGCGACCGAGCCCGAGCGAGCGGAGCTAGCGAGGGGGGGGGGGGGGGGGGGGGGGGGCGAAAGGGGATGTCCCCCTCCCACGGTGATATTTTTTTTTGTATTTTGATGTTGTACATGGTGCACTTTGATACATGTTTTTGCGCGTTATGTCGACTTGAAACAGTCCCACTTGTTTAGGGTAGCAGAATATTTTGATGTAGGTTATTATTAAACAATTTTGCTATAAAATGGTATCATTTAAATAAACTTCTTGTATTAATTCTTACATTGAATATCATGAACGTGACCGAACCCGAGCGAGCGGAGCGAGCGAGGGGGGGAGGGGAGGGTGTGGGAGGGGGTGTTCCCCTCCCACGGTGAGAACTTTTTGCATTTTGATGTTGTACATGGTGGGGGCGAAAGGGGATGTCCCCCTCCCACGGTGATATCTTTTTGTATTTTGATGTTGTACATGGTGCAATTTGATACATGTTTTTTGCGCGTTTTGTCGACTTGAAACAGTCCCACATGTTTAAGTTAGCAAAAGGTAACTTGGCTATAAAATGGTATCATTAGGATTTTAAATAAACTTCTTGTAACTTCTTACACTTAATATCATGAACGCGACCGAACCCGAGCGAGCGGAGCGAGGGAGAGGGGTGGGGGTGAGGGGGATGGTGTATGAGGGGGATGTTCCCCCTCCCATCACGGTGAAAACTTTTTGCATTTTGATGTTGTAAATGGTGCAATTTGATGCATGTATTTGCGTGTTTTAACGACTTAAAACAGACCCACTTGTTTAAGGCAGTAGAACATTTTGATGTAGATTATTGAACAATTTTGCCCTAAATGGTATCATTTAAATAAACTTCTTGTAGTAATTCTTCCACTGAATGTCATGAAGGCAACCGAGCCCGAGCGAGCGGAGTGAGCGAGGGGGGGGGGGGGGTGTCTCCTTTCTACGATGAGAACTTTTTGCATTATGATGTTGTACATGGAGCAATTTGATTCATGTTTTTGCGCGTTTTGTTGACTTGAAACAGTTCCACTTGTTTAAGGTAGCAGAATATTTTGATGTAGGTTATTAAATTTTGCTATAAGATAGTATCATTTAAATAAATTTCTTGTATTAATTCTTACATTGAATATCATGAACGTGACCGAACCCGAGCGAGCGGAGCGAGCGAGGGGGGGGGGGGGGGGGGGGAGGAGAGGGTGTGGGAGGGGTGTTCCCCTCCCACGGTGAGAACTTTTTGCATTTTGATGTTGTACATGGTGCAATTTGATGCATGTTTTTGCGCGTTTTGTCGACTTGAAACAGTCCCGCTTGTTTGTGATAGCACAATATTTTGATGTAGATTATTATTGAACAATTTGCCTTAAATGGTATCATTTAAATAAACTTCTTGTATATTTCTTCCACTGAATGTCATGAATGCGACCGAGCCCCGAGCGAGTGGAGCGAGCGGGGGGGGGGGGGGGGGAGAGGGTGTGGGAGAGGGGTGTCCCCCTCCGACGGTGAGAACTTGTTGCATTTTGGTGTTGTAAATGATGCAATTGTATGCATGTTTGCGTGTTTTATCGACTTGAAACAGTCCCACTTGTTTAAGGTAGCAGAATATTTTGATGTAGATTACAATGAACAATTTGCCTATAAAATGGTATTATTCAAATACACTCATTGTATTAATTTTTACGATGAATAATTATCATGAACGCTGTCTGTTAAGCAATTCAAACAGAAAAAGCAAGCACACGAGGGTGTAGATAAGGGGCATTTCTCCTCCCACATGAAGGTTATTTTGCATTTTCAGACCTGAAATTCATCGGTCTTGTGCAATACTCCCCGGGCCTCCCCCCCCCCAAAAAAAAAAGAAAAAAGAAAAAAAATGGCAATAATTGAAGAAACAAATAGTGTTTTTTTTTTCAGGAAGTGTTAAAGATAATAACAAAAAAGTTTTGGTATTACCTCAAAAGTTTCCCTGAATTTCCTTGTCTTAGTTTGTGTTTCAGGTTAAAGTGCCTTTCATATAACTAACACTGTGAGACTTACTCGCCCCAAAGTGCTCTCATGTCTTAGTAATCATGCAATAATGGTTTCGTACCAGAGCCGCCGCCGTACGGCGGCGGCGAGGTAGTACACGTATTGTGCGAGATAACTGCGACCAGCAGCGTGCAGCCCCATACGCATACTGTGTAGCTAACTGCGACCAGCAGCCCCATACGCATACTGTGTAGCTAACTGCGACCAGCAGCCCCATACGCATAGCTAAATGGGGCTTCGCATTGTAGCTTACAGGATCATGACAGTTTTAGTATCGCGGGTAAATATCAACTTAAAATCCAAAAATTTCTTCAATTTGAAGACTTACCAGTTAAGTTGAAGTATTGAAAAAAGGCTTTGGGCAACGTTTGGTTTTGCCAATAGTCCCTTTCTGTTCGAATTGATGAACGAATGTGACTCGGTCGAGAGGACCTTGGGAGAGCTACACTGAATTGACGGCCAGCGCATGCGCACACAAACATCTTATCCGTTCACGGATTTGAAATTTGTTCGCATGTGATGTGTGCGTATATGCGCTGGTCGTAGTAATCAGTGTATGTAGCTCTCCCAAGGTCCTCTCGACAGAGTCACATTCAGTCATCAATTCGAACAGAAAGGGACTATTGGCAGAACCAAACGTTGCCCAAAGCCTGTTTTCAAGACTTCAACTTAATTGATAAGTCTTTAAATTGAAGAATTTTATGGATTTTAAGTTGATATTTACGCGCGATACTAAATCTGTCATGATCCTGAATGCTACAATGCGAAGCCCCATTACGCTATGCGTATGGGGCTGCTGGTCGCTATGCGTATGGGGCTGCTGGTCGCAGTTAATTGCATGATTACTAAGAAATGAGAGCACTTTGGGGCGAGTAAGTCTCACAGTGTTAGTTATATGATAGATACTTTAACCTGAAACACGGAAATTCAGGGAAACTTTTGAGGTACCAAAACTTTTTATTATCTTTAAAATCATGGGATTTAGCTCTTATTCCGAGTGTGCATCATCTCTGTGTTATATGTACAAAGTCTAGTGAGATAGAGCTTGGGGGGGGGGGGGGGTGTGGGAGGGGGATTCCCCTTCCCACTCGACGGAGCTTTTGTGTTATTAGACTTTTTTAAGAAATAAAGCGATCTGAAGCACACTTTTTGTGGAAAATTCGGAAATTGTCATTCCCCAAAGTGTGCTAAGTCTATAGAGGGGACCAAGCAATGGGAGGGTGGCAAGATACGTCTCCCATATTCAAGAGCTTTTTTTTTCAGTTTTAGAGCTGAAATTCAACAATCTGGTGCACACTTTTGTTGGAATATCTGGAAATTTGTCAATCAGAGAAGGTGGGGGGGGGGGGTAAGCCCCATTCCCCCTTCCTACACGAGGGAGATTCTGTATTTTCTGATTGCATTTAAACGTTTTGGTGCGCACATTTTGTGGCATATTGTGGAAAACTGTCTACGTTCAAAGTGTAGCCACAGTCTACTTGTATGCATGGGGGGGGGGGGGGGAGGGGACGAGCGAGCAGGGAGAAGGCGTGGGCGAGTGCTACCACCACCCTTCCCGTACGAGGGAGCTTTTGCCTTTTTAAAGTTGAAATTGAGATATCTCGTATACGCATATTTGATGGAATATTTGGGAAATTAAAAAAAATTCTCTGTGATGGGGGAAGTGAGCGAGGAAAGGGTTGATTAAAAGGGGATGGTCTCCTTGTACATGAAGGAACTTTCGAGTTTTCGGAATATAAGTGTTAAGTCTTGTGCACTCAGAATTATTCAGATTTTTTTTTGTAAATCTGAAAAGTGTGCTAAGGCTAGAGAAAGGGACACAGAGGGGGAGGGTTTGGGAGGGGGTATGCAAGAGATTTTGCATTTTATTGAATTGAAATTCAGCAATCTGGTGCACACTTTGGATAAGATATTTGGACAAAACGCCAGAAAATTTTCCTAATTTCGGAATTATTAGGGAACAAAATGACAAAATTGCCCTCCTCCCCCCGTCCTCCAGGATCGACGTCCCTGCATACGAGTGGGCTTTTGCATTCTTAGAATACAAATACAAATGAAAAGTTTTGATGGAAAATTCGGAAAGCTGCCAATCCCCAAAGTGTACTAAAGTTTCTAATGGGAAACAAAGCGGGGAAAGGGTTGATTGAAAGAAGATATTCTCTCCTACCCGCGGTGTATCTTTTGTGTTCTTTTTTGTAACTGAAGTGACAGACCTGGTGCACACTTACGATAAAACATTCGGGAATCTGTCTATCTAAAAAGAAAAAAAATAATCGACGCCCCTGCATACGAGGGTGCTTTTGCATTTTTAGAATTCAGATGAAAATATCTCGTAAACACATCTATTATGTAATCTGGAAAAAATTCAATCCCATGAGTGTAAACTATTTTGTTTTTTTTTTTTTTTTTTTTTTTGGTGGGGGGAACCCTCTGTTAATTGAAAGTATCTATTATCTCCTCCCACCCAGGGAACTTTTGCAATTCTTTCTAAACTGAAGTAACAGACTTGGTGCACACTTTGGATGAAACATTTTAAAATCTGTCAATCTAAAGTGTATTAAGTAGAAAGGACTGAACGGGGAGGGTATGGAAGGGGTTCCAAAGGCCTATCCTCCTCTTACGCGAGGGAGATTTTGTATTTTCAGAATTGAAATTCAGCCATCTTTGGGTGAAATAGTTAGACAGTTTTCTATCAAAAAAGTAAGAACATTTCCACATCTCGGGAGTTACGGGAGGAGTAAAATGATATGTTTGTCCCCAATACCTTTATGGCTGAACCATCCCCACCCCCCATCGGTTACAGCTCGTTATTCCGAAAGTTCGTTATTCCGAAGGCTCTTTATCCCTAAGATTCGTTATTCCGAAGGTTCATTGTTCCGAAATTCATTTTCGGATTAACCGATCTTCGGAATAACGAATCTTCGGAATAACGCCACAAATTTTCGGATTAACGAACCCCTTTTCATTTTCGGATTAACGAACCTCTAGGTATAAGGAATTTGCGTGTTTCGGATTAACGACCCTTCGGAACAACGAACCTTCGGAATAGCGAACCTTCGGAATAACGAACAGCACCCCCCCCCCCCCCCATTGACGCCTCTGCATATGAGGGAGCTTTTGTAAGTGAAAGATCTGCTGCACACTCTTTATGAATAAACGAAATCTGCATAATCAGTCATGACACTGCATTTTTTTATATTGATAGCCGACATCCTAAATGCCATGTCAGCCATTTCAATGTAATGTGAATATTTTTTTTTCTGTTATCTTCGTCATTTTAATAAGCCGTGTAACTGGACACCGACAAATCAAAGAGCATTGACTGCGTCTATTACTTTGTGTATCTTGTATTAAGGACTTTCGAAATTTCCTTACGCATTTAATGTCATTTTTTCATACTAATCTGGAATAATGATTCTAGCCATCTTCACTAGTCACCTTGATTCTAGCCATCTTCACTAGTCACCTGAAAATGTCATTTACGAAACAGTAAGTTTTCGAAGAGTTGCCTTGATCATCTTCCTATGAATCAAAACATCATTTACATGTCTTCTAGTCCCGGTTGATGCAGGCTCCAGAAGAACGTACTAGTCCTCACCATCATCAAACAAGTTGAAGATAAAGTCAACTCAATGATGGAGAGAACAGGAAGGATGCTTGGTGTCATCTTTCTTCTCCTCATCGTTAGTGGCGTCCATTCACTGTCAGAAGTAAGTATTCACTGTTAATTTCAATCACGTGCCCAAGCACTTCCCCGGATTTTTGTCATCAGCTTTTAGTAATCCACCCAAATTTGACCATGGTCTGACTCTAGCAAGCCCTAATGATCCTCAGTCCAATAGGAAGACCATGGTGACAAGATAGGGATCATAGGTATGGTAATTTTTATTAATGTGCAATAAGTTTTTAAACATTGCCGCCAATCAGCAAAGAAAGCTCTTCAGTCTACATGTATTGTCAATAGTCACAGTATGGTTTATAGCAACCACATAGTGTTAGGAGCAAAACGGTCACGCAAAGATAAAACAGCAACCAACTAACCATTGTTAAACTATAGACAATTTTCTAAGTTATCTACCTTTACTCACCCCTATGGTTCAAACCTGAAACAGCTCAGATCTCTGACTGGTCTTACAAAGAGACAAATATAGATGCATCCAGTAGAACTCTTTTTGAAGGAGAGCCAAAGGGAATAATACATTGTTCTTTGTATAAGATTTTGCAAAAAGTCAAACACCACAAATACCACAAATAACCCTTGGTAACAGTTTCTCCCGAGTGTGTATTATTTCTGTCTTGTCCCTAATTGGCAATTAGGTCACAAAGATCAAGCAGGGCGCTCAAAAACTTGACGCCAATAAAACCGTGTTTCAAATGACGATTACTTTATAACACTCTTGACACATTGTTTCTGATTTTAATGAAACACTGTTTGGAATCATACCTCCACACTGCTTTCAAAACCATGTTTCAAATCAGCGTAATTGCGGCTACCGGTTATAGCAAAATTTAAACCAAATAACACGGTTCAGAACGACGTTTTTCATGTTTTTAGCCAGAATGTGTCATAAGCACACCCAAATGTCCATTAAAGCAATGGTTTTATAAGGACTAATTGGTTTTCTCATATGTCCAGTGAACATTAAATGTTGGACTGAAAGCTGGAAATTATATGAATAATGAGTTTTACAAGATCACAATGATTTACAGTTCTAAAGGAATGATACAAAGTATCAAACTTTCAATAGTTAGAAACAGGTGAAACTATCATACGATATGCAGACTGTGAGTTGTAAATGAATTGATTTTCGAAGGGTTGTCAAAATTTATTTGAAAATTCATATTCAGTGCGCTAAAATGATCATTGTATTTCTTTTACACAAGACGGTCTGTATGATATAACTGCATGAAAATAATACTAATTGTAGCAAAATGACCTCAAATTAAAATTATTTATTATCTATTAGGGCAGAGTTAAAGATAATATAAAAGGCATAATTTACCATTTGCAGGTGAAAGCATTAGTGCTTTAAAATAGTTCTAAAATGTGAGTTAGGGATAGAAACAACCACTGTCAAAATTTGAATCCGTATAATTGATGTGAAGTGTTGTTAAATACACAAAATGTGAACAATAGTTATAATAAAAATGTTTCCAGACTAAACCGTATACAGTTACGGTTTACTGAGAAAAACCCTGATATCTCCTTATATTTTAGGTTTTATTGCAAATATTTCATATGGTAGGATGTTTTATGATACAACAGACCTACACATATGCATCAAATGTGATATCTTGAACATTTTTGAAATCACTGCTCCCAAAGGTAAACTGGACCTTAAAGTTTTGGTATTACCTCAACAGTTTCCCTGAATTTCCTTGTCTTAGTTTGTGTTTCAGGTTAAAGTACCTTTCATACAACTAACACTGTGAGACTTACTCGCCCCAAAGTGCTCTCATGTCTTAGTAATCATGCAATAATTCAGACTGAAAACTGAAAGAATTGCTTTTATGTTGTTTTTGTATGGTGTGGAATTGTAATAAGTTGAACATTTTTCTGTATTGTTCCAATGTTCTACTGTGTATGTGTTTGTTCTAGTATTACTTGTATGCTTTTTTCTTATCAGGATGTGGAAATAAATGAAATGAAATGAAATGAAATGAAATGAAATAATGGTTTCGTACCATAGCCGCCGTACCGGCGGCGGCGAGGTAGTACACGATTGTACGAAACCATTATTGCATGATAAAGCCCCAGTCACATAATACTCTGCGTCCGGTGTTACGTCCAAAAAAAGTCATTATTTTTTCTGCGGACTCCCGCGGATCCTTTGCCGTCACCAGAAAATTTGTATAAAACATACGGGGGGAAAATGCGGGCGATACGATCAGATACGACCAGATGCGAATACTTGCGTCCACTTGCGGATATTCTTACGGATTGGCACATAATAGTTTTAAACACTTGCGGAGAGTTGCGGATATTTTCGGATAGTTACGGATAATTACAGATTGTTATATTGTGGACAATATGGTTTTCTCTGACGATCCCTGCTAAGTCAGTGTATTATGACAGCAAGGCTATCGCATACTGGACTGTCTTGCATTGTACACTGGGGGAAACCGAAATTGAATGGCGTATAATACAAGTTGTGAAAAAATCGTAATCCTATAATTTGCTTTACAGTTATAAAAGGTATATGAAATTTTGAACTTGAAGTTGTAATCTCATTTGTGCAACTCAAATAATATATGACTAGGCGTCATAAATGTAAAGAATACATAACATAATTGAGTATATGAATATAAGAACGACCCAAGTCCATGCAGGATCATTTCGAGTAAACTAAAAAAAACTTCATATCTTTTTTATTTGTCCAATAATATTCTGTTTAACTGTGATGGGAAGGCAACATTGTATATACAAATTAGAACATATATTATTATGACAATTATCATTTACATTAATTGTGGAGAGGCCATTTTGTGTGGTGGACTTGGGTCGTTCTTTGATTCATATGGACTTGGGTCGTTCTTTGATTCATATACATGATATTCTGCTATAGAGATGGGAGAAGGATGAGAGAGGGCGCTATTATATGAATGTAAGAATGACCCAAGTCCTTCATTCTTACATTAATAGTCATTCTTACATTAATATAAGATTTAACTCATTCATTTCAGGCACTTCCGGGGGTAATTAGGATTTATCATTTACACACAAGATGAGTCCATGCATAAGCTACAATTTCCCATGAAAAACTGAATTTGGCCAAAAATTGGACTTGGGTCGTTCTTATATTCATATACTCAATTATACCACAAATAAAATACAATATAGATCGATAAGTTAAACATTAGAGAAGCAGTCATAGAATAGACAAACTGTGGTTACGCTGTCATTGTGCAGCGATATTCATGACTTTTATACTGGGTTATGTTAAGGAGAGTTTTATAATAAATCAGTGCTTATCAAATTTCCACAAAAAAAGACATTGGGACTTTCAAACACCCCTCCGACACACAAGTACAATATAAATATATATATTTTATAAATAAATAAATATATATATATATATATATATATATATATATATATACATACATGCATGTGTGTGTGTGTGGAACATAAAGTGGGTAAGACTACAGAGAAATATAGGTTTTCCCGGCCAATTTCGCACTTTTGTCAGTCCATTTGATAAAAGGTTCATTCAATTTATCGAAAATCCTAGTCACTGAACATTCTGTCATTCAAAATTGCAAGTTGGTCGTTCAATTTAGCATTTCGATCAATGAAATTTGCACATTTTTTTTATACCCCCAGTCTTTTGTCTTTGTCTGCATCTCCAAGTTATTTGACGATACCGTTATAGCACTTTTTTTGTTTTGTGTGTGTGTGTGTGTGTAAACACGGCGAAATATGTACAGTCTCGTTTAAGCGATACTAAAGTATTCATGTGGTTCGATAGTTCGTTTTTTTAATACTGATTTTGCACTGGTACAATTTAAGTTGGTCGAGATAAACATGTCCGTTCTCCGTATAATTTCACGCCTTTAAATTCGGGAACCTACAGTTTTTACAAGCATCATTGCTTTTATGTAGGCCCCATCATATTTCTGACATTTATTTGTGATATCCTCAGATGAAAATGACCATTTATATTTGTGTGTAATGTTTGTTTGTCTTTTTTTCTTCAAACATAAGATATGGTTGTATATATTTTGTACTTTTGTTTTGTTGTCAATCATTTTGTAATCCCATCACTGAGAAATGGAAATATGCAATAAACTTGAAACTTGAAAACTTGAAACATGTGCCTTTCGAATTCGTAAAACGGGCATTCAAAATGGGTATTTCAGTCATTCAATTTCGCGTATGGACAGTCAAATTCCAAACATGTTCATTCAAATTAACGTCATGTTATTTCTTTTTTGGAAAGGTAATAGCATTTAAACGCGTATTTCTATGTGACTTTTTTGTTTCATCCACGCACTGTTGAGCAGTAAAGGTATCATATTTTGACCCTATATAACTCGAGTTTGTTGTTCTGTAACGCCCCATTTCTTTCATACATGTCATTTTAGGCCTACATGTACCAATACTACAGATTAACTCCATCTTCTTACAGTTATGACAGCACAAGTTAGATACAGACGTATTTCTGAAGAAGAAAGAAAAAGAATTACAAGAACATTTGATGATCATAACCTTGACTTCCTAGAACTGGCCGACACACTCAGAATAAAGCGCTCAACGACCAGATAAGTTGTGGCCACATGATGCACTATCTTCAAACTAAAAGACTCACTAAACACATTGAAGAAAAAAAAACTGTTGCCAAAATCTCTAAAATGAGTACGAAAATATGAAATGTAATGACGCTTTCAAAACAATAACTTTGTTGAAAAAAAAAAACTGAAGAAAGAATCAAAGCATAAACATGCCTGTTAAATTGACTGCAAAAGATGTTAAATTGGATGCCCAAAAATGAATTTGAATGAACGAGTGCAGCATGCCCGTGATCACGTGACTATATCATTCTAAATTGAATGAAAGAATAACGAAATGGTGCTTGTTTTACGAATTTCAATTGAAAAAGTGTTAATCAGAATGAGGAGAAAGGTAATTTAAATGCTCCAAAATGAATTTGAATGAAGAGATCATAAAATTGAACTACCGATCATGTCATCTACGCTAAATTTTGCTAAAGTGAATGCAGCAATTAGGAATTGGACTGATAAAAGTGCGAAATTGGCCGGGAAAACCTAAATTAGATTCGTTCTCATTTTATGTAGTTATCGTTGTCCCACACCTTCCCCGGCCAGAAAAGTGAATAAAATGCTGTCACCCCATCCCCTACCCAAAATATTGCCTTTTTCGAAAAAAAAAATACATATTCAAAGAGTGCAACAAAAAAAGTTCAGCACAAGGGACAACCGATGTCATGAGTAGGCCTATGGGTGCCACCTGAAATGATCATTTCATAATTTGACCATTCGGTTCTGCCTCTCCACCGCTCCGACTGTGTTGTAGCATTCCTTCAGGTAAATGCGCTGCAGCTTGGCAACATGAGTTGTGTGGCTTCCCACGAGTCTCTGTGTTCCCATGCGAGTGGAAAACGGAAAACGTCGAAGGACGTAATCGTCCGCAGCATCCGTAACTGTCCGCAAATATCCGTAAGCCGTCGAAAGTGTTGTGATACGTTAACTTGCGGTTATTTTCGGATACTTACGGTGGACGTAAACGAACGCAAACGGACGGGAGGTAAAACTTTTTGTGGATGGTCTGCGTCCAAGCTACGGGTAGTTACGTTCAGTTACGGATAGTTACGTTTGGTTACGGTTACTTGCGTAAGTTTGCATCCGTGGAGTCCCTCTGCGAAATTTTGAACATTTCAAAATTTCGCAGGCTTGCCGCCGTCATTTTGCGTTTCTTTACGGATGAGTTACGGACAGTTACGTCTACATACGTCCCTGCGGATGCCCGCGTCTACGCTGCGTCACCCTGCGTCCACTCATTCGTATCTATCCGCGACGGACGTAACCCATCGTAAAGCACTGTGGGACTGGGGCATAACTGCGACCAGCAGCGTGCAGCCCCATACGCATACTGAGTAGCTAACTGCGACCAGCAGCCCCATACGCATAGCTAAATGGGGATTCGCATTGTAGCTTACAGGATCATGACAGATTTAGTATCGCGGGTAAATATCAACGTAAAATCCAAAAATTTCTTCAATTTGAAGACTTACCAGTTAAATTGAAGTATTGAAAACAGGCTTCGGGCAACGTTTGGTTTTGCCAATAGTCCCTTTCTGTTTGAATTGATGACTGAATGTGACTCGGTCGAGAGGACCTTTGGAGAGCTACACTGAATTGACGGCCAGCGCATGCGCACACAAACATCTTATCCGTTCATGGATTTGAAATTTGTTCGCATGTGATGTGTGCGTATGCGCTGGCCGTAGTAATCAGTGTATGTAGCTCTCCCAAGGTCCTCTCGACAGAGTCACATTCAGTCATCAATTCGAACAGAAAGGGACTATTGGCAGAACCAAACGTTGCCTGTTTTCAAGACTTCAACTTAATTGGTAAGTCTTCAAATTGAAGAATATTTTGGATTTTAAGTTGATATTTACCCGCGATACTAAATCTGTCATGATCCTGAATGCTGCAATGCGAAGCCCCATTACGCTATGCGTATGGGGCTGTTGGTCGCAGTTAATTGCATGATTACTAAGAAATGAGAGCACTTTGGGGCGAGTAAGTCTCACAGTGTTAGTTATATTAAAGGTACTTTAACCTGAAACACAGAAACTTTTGAGGTACCAAAACTTTTTATTATCTTTAAAAAGGATGGTACAGTATACCGTTGAGATGGGGATTCAAGTTTCAACTTTTTGCAAGATAACTAGAAACCACTCACGCAAAACATCGAAGAGCAAATAATTCTAAGAGGAATCCAAAATTATTTTATGTAATGAAATTTGGTTGTGAAATGGCTGAGATATAAAAAAAAAAAGTCCCAATAAAAGGTGGGTCAATTCCTTTTATTGGGACCACTTTGTTTTACTTTCTTTTTTTATACATCAGCCATTCAACAATCGATTTTCAAACTTTTAACTCTTCCTAGACTAGTATGCTCTTTAATGAATGTCATGTTAGTGATTATCAGTTATCTCGCAAAAATTTAAAATCTGGATCCCCATCTAAACGAAAAATATACGATTCCTTTTATCTGAACTTGGTGACATAGAAAAATAGCGTTTAAGACACGCAAAAAATGTGATTATGACTGCATTTTAAACATAATTCTGAGATAAGATAACAATCTGACGGTTCTCAAAACAAAGTCAAACATGAAGGGAAGTGAAGTGTGGGCCACCTTAAAGTTCCCATTACCTTGGAAGCAAGAAATCAATCAATCAATCACAGTTGCGGTGGGCGAGCACGATGTGATACTGTAAAATTTCAAGGAAAAACAAGTCTGCTTCATTACATTAGCGAGTATATAAAGTATTTTAAAAGATGCTCTTATGTTCTATCTGACTGTTTTTTATTCAGTTGACATTCAAGTGTGACTGAATAGAACGAATAGAAGTGCTGTTTCTCTCTGATGTGTCAACAATAATAATATTTGGTATTATCTTTGTCATGCGCAGTTCCGCAGTGTGCTTTCAGAAGATGAACTGCGTCTGTATTCTAAAACGTCTGAAATAAAAGGTTCGTTGAGATCTTGTCGGTTCTTTTGTGTGTTCTCTTTCCTTGTTTGTTCATCCACATGATAATTTGTCCCTGAGAAGAGGAGAATTGTATGTTTTCCAGATAAAGTAGCTCATGTTCCGTATGTTAGGTCCTTGCAGAGCACTTTGGCGTAGTTCGACACACTTTCTCTTTCTGTTTTTTTTTTATTGTTTGCATTAGGATTCTCTTCAATAGAAAATCTTCAAGAAAATTCTTGTGCAAGTGTATATCAACAATAGAAAAGTCAACTAACTGTCAAATGGATAAGAATTTAAATGAGGGGCACTTTATTGAAAAATACATGGATCGATGACTGAGAGCTTAAGTTGGGCCATTTTTTTTTTCAAATAAATGTATAACTTTGTTCACTATAATTTTAACTTTATATTGTTATCTTTGATTACGCAGAATATGACATCATTTTGCCCAGTTTTATTCACCCTTCCGGGATTTCAAAGCGTAGTCTCGGTCATGCACACTATCCGAGAACGCATGAAATCACATTTACGGCCTTCGATGAATTCCATCATTTGAAACTCGAGCGAAACGTCTGGCTTATGAGGCCAGGTCTGGACGTCGAGTACCTTCAGGGAGACGGTTCTATCCGACGAGAACCGCTGCGGACCAGAGACTGCCACTATTTCTCCACCTCTCTCACACATGATAATTCTTCGGGAGCTTTCAGCACCTGCAATGAATTGGTATTATTTGATTAAAGTCAAGATAAACTGTACAAGTTGAAGACATGCAAGGTTCGTCATGTACATTGGTTTGAACATTACAACAAAGCAGTCCTAAATAACCACACAGGAGCAGACATAGAGCTAACTATATTAATCAAAAATTATTTGCGAAGGATAGATATCCCGACAAACTGCAACGAATGTTTCAAGGCTTCAGGGAAAACATTATTTCAACTCATTGAGACGTGCAAGAGACTATAGGACTAGTATATGCTAGTGTTGTGCAGCACGTTGCACTTTTTTATGTTGGCTCTATATACATATACATATATGTATATATATATATATATATATATATATATATGTTGCGAATTCACGTATTGGCTCCAATATAACGAAGAATCAAGAAATAAACTAGTAATGCATTATTTCGCCAATAAGAATGAGTTTATTGAACAACTCAAATTTTCGGTGGCCTCCACCTTCTTCAGGAGTCTCGACGGGGAATGTCAATACCAAAACATAAATTGAACATGAAGAGCGCGCACTCATATACACAGAATTGGTTGCTATGAGAGTGTGTACCCTTTACAATGATGTTGCCATGTAGACGCAATGTAGTCAAGGTACCCCACGCATAAGGAGGAGGACATTAACATGTTTATTACGTAACAATGGTGTTCAATTACTTTGTATTATCACATGTTATGATATCGACATATGTACTCATCAACGTACCATAAGTTACAAAATTAGGTTAAAGAGCGCTCCAACAATTAAATTGTTTCATGACTTGAAATACAAAAATCATCGGTAGGAAGAAGTCGGTATAATAATTCCTGTTAAGAAACAGATGAAATCATCAATTACAAAAGCCACAGTTCGGTGTCTCACTGAAATCTAAACAGATTTGAACATGCAAGTGTGAAATTGATTGTCTCATAAAAATGAGTAATATGATGACAGTGTGAATCCATCTATAGAAAATAATACAAAATAAGAGTAAATTGATTATTAAGATGGAGACATGAAATCATAATATTTGCTATAATTCGTCATAATCTCAGACAGAATAACCAATTGATTTCTCTATCACAACACCAGTGGTAGTGAAACAGTTATCAATTAGAAAGATATTTTGAAAAAAAAAATCTTATAATCCTTGTCATGACTTCTTCCTCTCTTTAACGGAAGAATGAGTAACCGTTTAGACTGGATAAATCCCTGTTCAACCCTTCACCTTGAAAGCTCTTACTTTTCACGATTACTCGTAACTCGGCGAGTTTTCTTTCCTCTGCTGATGTGTAACCTCCCCCGAAAATGCACACTCTGACATCCTTTAGTGAGTGGCCGGGGAGGTTGAAGTGGAGGATGACATTGTTGAAAATCTCCAACAATGTCACCCTCCGTCCACAGAGACTTACCTGCGATTCCAGTAATGTACTGTATTGTCTGATGTGTGCACAATGCCCTCACGCTGTCTATATCGGTGAGACCAGCACCAAATTCCGGATGCGCTTTAATAATCACAAATCGTCCATCCTCAATGAAAAATCGGAACGACCTTTCCGTTGCCAAACACTTCGAGACACCGTCGAGACTCCTGAAGAAGGTGGAGGCCACCGAAAATTTGAGTTGCTCAATAAATTCATTCTTATTGGCGAAATAATGCATTACTAGTTTATTTCTTGATTCTTCGTTATATATGTATATATATTATATATATATATATATATATATATATATATATATATATATATATATACATATGTATATGTCGTTCGTAATTACTGACCTACTGGCCTGCCTATATCATCCAGATTTCATCTGCATGTATGCACAATATCTTTTTTTTAATCCTTTTTATTCCAGCGTGGTGTGCTGACGATCAAGGATGATGTACTGTACGTGGAACCTCTCAAAGATGACCACGCGCAGAGAGTTCGCAGGAGTCCATCGGAGACGTCTCATCCTCATCTCATTTACAAACGAGAAACAATCAGCGAACATGAGGCTATTTCATGTCCCGTTTCAGGTACGAAGCAATCTTTTCATCACCTTTGTAGTTTGTAGTTGTAAATGTTTTGTAGTTGTAAATGTTCCAAGACATATGTCCAATGTTGAACACAAAAAAAAAAGATATTGAAAGACAAAGGCAGGGAAATTATGGTTTCGTAGGTTAGAAAATCACAGGATCATCATGTCTTTATTGGTAGAGGAATGCTACTAATGTTACTCATAATAGTGTCGTATTATTCAAGTTAAAGGGGTAATATGGGTTTGACTGAGATGGGGCTTCAGGTTTCCAGCCTTCTTTGTGAGATAATGAGAAATCACTATGACATATGAAAGAGCATACAACTATTCTAAGAGAAAATCAAAGCTTATTTGATGAAATTTGGTTTTGAAATGGCTGAGTTATACAAAACAACGCGATCATAATAAAAGGTAGGGCCCAACTTTAATTAAGAACGATTTGGTTCACTTAACTTTGAATTCCTCTTGTATGCTCGTTAATATTTCATAAATGGTTTCAAATTATCTCACAAAAAGTTAAAAGCCGAATCTCCATCTCAACCAAAATTAAATCATCCCTTTAAGCCTTTATTAAGAAAGAACCTACGGGGATGTAGAGTATGAAGCTGAACAAAATGTGCGTCGTGAGTAGTCTATCGTGCATAACCCTTTTACTTTTTTAGCTTAATTCTCTTTGAAAACCCAGTGGTACATTAAGAAAACTTGGCATAGAGCATTCCTAGGGTAACATTTGCTAAATATTTGCAGTTTGCTGAAATGTGTACTATAGTCCCCCCCCCCCCCTTCCCGGCCTAACACACACACACACACACACACACATACATACACACACTGCAGCCACCAGGTACCGCAAATGCTCCCGAATTCAAGAATCTGGAAAAAGCTGCTTCTCTTATAACCAGAGGTAATAGATCTTACTCGATGATATGAGTACTTACATTGGTGATTGTAGTTCCATTTAATTTACGACGGTTGCGAAATGGCTCCTCAGGATCAGGGGAAATCAAGTTGGGACCTAACTTCAACACTTTCATCTTTTTCTTGAAAATGCACGAGTGAAATTTTAGTCATCTTGGTAGATATTTTCACTAGGATGACACATTGCATATTTGTGCAAGATAATGGCCAGAATGTCTTACGTGGCATGCGTGGGACGCCCGAGGTCCCAAAATAGCATATCAGAGAATTTAAAAGATAAAGCCAAAAATTACTTTGATTGTTTTTGGCATATCTATATGGGATGATTACCTTGGGGCCGATTTTCATATGTTGATTTTCCCCTAGAAAACACATTGTCATAATCATTTCATCTTTTTACAAACTTGGCAGGTATGAATTGCCAGTGTGATAAAATGAAGAAATGGACACCATTCCTTCCCGGAGGTCCCCCCCCCCCTTCTCCCCGAGACAGAATCCTGTAAATATATTTTAAGGAACTGCTATAGCATTCAAATTTGTATAATCCATCTTTCATTTAATTTATATTCATTTGTTTCTTTTTGTTACAACCTGCAGGGTTGAATGATTAAGTTAAGAAATGAAACTGCCTCCTTAATCTTCTAGTAATCCTTCATCATAGGAATACGCGAAACATGTAAATTACGAATTACACAAATACATATGATGATGAAAATAATTCCATACACATTTACATAATGTAAATACCAATAAAAATTTAAACATCAATATTGTGATTGAAGGAGGAAGAAATCCAATCACCCACGTGCACTCAACAAAGAATTGAGAAAAAGAAACGAAAAAAAAACCACAACAACTCTCGTCTAACTCTTATCTGTTGACCTCAAGCTCTACTCTTTAATTTATCAAACATCATCATAATTATTCTGATAACATCCCCCCTTTTTTCTGATACTAATAATTCAAGGAATGAGTATGTCGGGTATTGTCGGAGGTGGAGGAAGTGTCACTCCTGCGCCCGAGAATCTAACTGTCTATAACGGCCCGGACCTCGGCAGAAAGTATGTGGAGGTCTTCTACCTCGTGGACAGCTTGGTCTACCAAGACTTCGGGGTAGAGACAGAGAGTTACGCAATGACCATCATGAACATTGTGAGTCTAAAGTAAAATTGACCACGAGAGTTGTTCGTTAACAACCCAATGAAAAGACCCCTTGAAAGCAGTTGCGAGATTGATCATTTTTTTTTTTATTTTTCCTCAAAAAGTTTGTCCCCCCCCCCAAGTTATGTAAAGCATTTACCTACACAGGCCTATATATATAGTGGCAGCAATGGGCTAAAACTAAACATGGCGGAGTAGTGCAAGGAGACTTCAAACAATGTATTGGCAACAAATCTTGCTCCGGGGACGTAGCTGCGATGTGAGTTGCAACCCCTTTATTAAGTTTTCGGGCTTCGCCCTCCGTCAAAATTTAATCTACAACTACAATACGCAAAATCAATCATTAAAAAAAAATTAACCACGGTATAAATTCTGCTGCATTGACAGTTGTTGCTATTTATGGTTGGCATGTGTTTTTAAAGCATGCGCAATTTCAACCCCATCTAGTACTTCCTTCATTGTTGATGCTATGGAGTTTTATATCCTTTTTTGTCTTATTCATTGCACAGAGCACGGTTTAGGAAGATTAAGCGCTTGAAGAGACCCTCTACTTCAGAGCCTTTTTTTCTCAATAAGCGCTTTTGAAGAGTGTTCGCTTTCTTTCCATATCTAAATTTTTAGATATGTTAAAAGAGTCCATTTGAATTGAGTTGTACATTATTTTAAAGCTTAAAGTCTGCTCTTTCATAATCTGCCCTAAACTAAAAATCCATATCTCGAGACTTCATGTTAGTTTTGTGACGCAAGGTCACATTATGTTCATAATAATATTTCCAGGTTGAACTGTCTTTCTTTTTTCTTTTTTTTTTTTTGGGGGGGGGGGTTGCTACAATATTCTATGTTTCAACACTCTATACCTGTTATAGTGTTTTATAATGGTGTTGATTGTTATTGTTTTTAGCTCACCTGAGCCGAAGGCTCAAGTGAGCTATTGCGATCACTCTTCGTCCGGCGTCCGTCGTGCGTCGTCCGGCGTCCGTCGTCCGTCGTGCGTCGTGCGTAAACTGTTTACATTTTCATCTTCTTCTTGAGAATCCTTTGACCGATTTTCACCAAACTTGGCAGGTGGCATCCCTAGTCGAATGGGATTTCACTTTGTTCAAGTGGGCACCATACCCCACCTGGGGGGCCCCATAGGGGCTCAACCCCCCCCCCCCCCCCCCAAATTAAGGAATCTTAGAAAATCTTCTTCTCTAAAACCAGAAGTGATAGAGCTAAGTTAATACTATGAGTTAGTACATTGATGACTGTAGTTTCAAGTTCGTTCATGGCGGAATCATGGATGCCCCCTCCCCTTTGGACCCAGGGGAGGGGGTGGGGATGGGTCATAATGGAGCCCAAATTGTACATTTTCATCTTTTCTTGGAAATGCCATGATGAATCCTCACCAAACTTGGCAGGTAGCATACCTAGGGGGACAGAATCTCATTTCCATCAAATGGGCACCATGCCCCACCTAGGGGGGCCCAGGGGGCCTAACTTTGGGCCTAAATTGTAAATTTCCATCTTGAACCAGAAGTGATTGAGCTAAGTTAATACAATGAGTCAGTATATTGATGACTGTTGTTTCAAGTTTGTTCATGGCAGATTAAGGGGTGCCCCCCCCCCCCCCCTTGGGACCCAAGGGAGTTGGGTGGGATGGGTCCAAACAGTGATGTAAATTGTACATGTTCATCATCGTTGAAAACCCCTTAATGAATATTCACTAAACTTCACAGGTATCATGCAAGGGGGTTTAGATCTCAATTTGTTCAACACGGCACCATGCTCCCCTTGGGGGACCCAAGGAGGCCTAATCCCCCCCCCCCCCCCATTAAGGAATATTTCTTCTCTATAACCAGAAGTGATAAAGCAAAGTTACCTTGAGTTTGTACAGTATTGATGACTGTAGTTCCAAAATTGTTCATTGCAGATCCAGGGCTCCCCCCCCCCCTCGTCTTGGGGGGGGGGGACCTAAATTTTCATCTTGCTGAAAACAACATTATGTATTTTCATCAAACTTGGCAAGTAGCATTCCTATGGGGATAGGATAGGATCTCAGAGTGTTTGAATGTGCACCATGCTTTCCTTGGGGGCCCCAGGGGCTCCAAGCCTCCTAAATTAAGGAATATTTATATAATATTGAATGGCCTCGAGGGAGATACCAGAAAATATTGCCCAAACTCTCAGTGCGGGCAACATTTATCTGGTTTCTCCCTCAAGGCCAGTCAATATCATAATTATTACCTACCCCCTAGGTAAATTAGGAAAATATGTGAATACGGCTATACAATATGATATAGATCAAGCCACATTTGACTACCTGTAGATCATCACCAGCATGTCGAATTATTGAAAATTGTTCATCAATGTATATCATTCAACTCCAACTTCAAAGGTACGTATGTAGTTGTAACAGGCGAACTTCAAACATCTGAACGCTTTTACACTTTATTTTTGCTTCTGTTTCAATTTGGAGAGTTGTAATAACTGATGGTTGAGCAAATGGACTAGTCATTGTTTGACGCTGCTGGAAGTGGAAGTTGATTTATCGGCGTTCTACTGCGGTGCGTTTAACCGACACGCAGCGACGTCCTTGAATGTTTTCTCTTCGTGGTCGATCGGAATGTTTACATGTAAAGTGAATGGCGAAACCCGGAAGAAGCAAAATACCAACGAATATTGACTGCTGGCCTCCACGACCCTCCAAAATACCAACTGCAATTGCCTCGCAAAACTACCTCGTATAGTAAAAATCAATAATATTCTTCTCTAGAATCACAAAGTGATAGGGCTTTAAGTCTTTTTTTTTTCCAAACTGCATAATCCAATGTTGTATAAAGTACAGTGTACATGGCAGGTATTTTACCAGTGTGATGGAATATGCAAATGGACACCAGCTCTCAAAGCTACCCCCACCACAAGTTTCAAATGTTCTCAGCTAAGAGTCTGCAAGAATGCACGGAAGGTGAACTTCCGATACTCAGGTGAGCGCGAGACCCCCGGGTCTCTTGTTCACTAGTGAAATCTATTATTGTACGATGTATCTTAATGTCACAGGGCTCTGTCGTAAAGCAGGCTCCTCGGTTCTGAATCAAATACTCTGTGAATTTTAAAAGACGGAATAGATAGATAAATGAAAAATAAATGGATTGTTTAAGTAATATTCATCCGTACTTCATAAAGCACATTGTGCATGCAACATATTTTAAAACTAGTCTTCGACATGATCTTTCCATCTCATGGAAGAGAGTTATGTTATTGGCCACTACGAAAAATTTAGCTTTGATCACAAATCTGATTGAAGTTGTGTGTATTCGTATATGTGTGTGTGTGTGTGTGTGTGTGTGTGTGTGTGTTTGTGAGTGTTGTCAGATTTATAAAGTTTTCTCTTTGATAATGTTGTAAGATTTCTGCAGAGAATGATCCATTACATTATTATAGCTACAAGAATAATTCTGATTACGTCTGGAACCTCAGCAAGAAATAACCGACGAGGTGTCCCTATTACAATGAAGGAGGTATAGGGGAGCTACCCTAGTACTCCTTGATATAATTAAGAAGAATTTTTTTAATAAATGTATAATCAGAAATGACGTTAACAATAGATCTTTCTATACATCTCTTCCGAACTGTTTGCTGATATGGCATCATTATGTCTGTGTAGATGAGTCGGAGATTTTTCGATCCCAGCCTGGATGTTGACTTACGCTTCTCAGTTGTGCGATTCATGATCGCACCCACAAGTACGCCATCGGTGAGATATCCTGCAACATTCGTTTTTTGGCGTCACTAGGCTGGCGTCACACTGGCACGAAATTGACACAAGATGGCCTACGAACATGGAATTTTCAATTTCGGGCGGAGTTAGCCCCGAACGTGGTTAAAAGCGCGTATCAAAAGCGAAAACAAGTACAGTATTTTTTTTAGCCCCACGAGAAGACCACCGGTGGTTATACGATGGCTTTAAGATGCCCTCACAAACATATTATGGATGTTTATACGATTACAGCTGAGTTTGAACATTTCATTTATCGTGTGTCCATCTTTGCTCAACTTCGGAACAATGGGACGCCTGCTTTTACAGAAAGAATCACGGTTCACTGATTTTTACATTTGGTTAATTTTGATAAGGAACCTTAATTGCTTCAGTCAAGATGTGCGATAGGTGTAAGGAAATTGAGAACTAATGATGCACCATCCTTCATTACAAATTATTTCCTCTCTTTTTACTCAGCCTGTCTAGATTAGATATACATGTATACAAGACATTTGTGTGTCATGACGGCACCTATAATAAATAAATACAAAGACATACTGTAACTGATAAGGTAACTTAAATTCATAATATCTCCATTTCCGACATGTGTTCATTAGTTTGATATCATTATATTGCATTATGTTTAACACTGTTCGTTGTCCACAAGACATAGTAGAGGTTGTGAATTATCATCATAAACGTTTGTGGGTTTGTTTGTTTGTTTGTTTGTTTGTTTTTGAAAACTACAAAGAAGTTGAAACTTGTGTTAGTCTATATAAGATAAGATAATGAATTGTTAAAAAAAAATGACATCAATTCAAATACTTTTAGTACCGCCATCATTTTGCTCGTAATTGCTCTATGAGAATGTGTTCATCCATGCTTCGGGAATCGTTGTCTTTATCAATTGTTACATAGAGGGAAAGTATTAGTCGTGGTGTCATTTTGAATTTTGGACACAAATTATGTATAATAGAAGAGAATAGCTTTCAATTAAACAGCATATTCAGAGAGAAACCACATCATCATTTGCGTAACTTAAGTGTCGATGACCTTCGTCCGATTTTTCAACAGGCCACCACTGTGAAAGGTGTTACCAGGACTTTTACAGTGACAGCAGACGCATTAAAAACCTTGAATGACTTCTGCAACTGGCAGGCCGACCTAAGTCACGACAATGACACGAATCAGGACGACTGGGACTTAGCTGTGCTCTTTAGTGGGTCTGTCTGCTTTTACTATCAGTAGAATAGTCCAAATTTCAACATAAATCTATCAAAGAAACTCTGACTTTTAGACATCAAAAAGGTACTCAAACGGATCAAAATTTGAATCCAAATGCTCACCCATTCTCATTTATTTTCGTACTGTACTTTATATTGATTCTTCTATAATACATCCTATACGCTTGCTATCATGGACTTGGACAGTGCATATATCTTTTTTGTTTCCTTTCTCCTTGTTTTTTTTTTTCCTAGGGAGGATATATTTCAATCCAGCTCATCCAGTCTCCTCGGGCTGTCGAAGGTGTCAGGAGTGTGTGATCTGAAATCCAAGTGTTCGGTGACCGAAAACAATGGACTGCAAGCCGGTATTGTCATGGCGCACGAGACTGGTCACTCGTGAGTAATTGTTGCAGGTTTTTGCAATGTTGTTCATACCTCAAACATGCAAAACTAGGTAAAGTTGATAATTACACGCATGAAACATGCTTGGTTTTAGATTATGGGGTATACATGAAATATTTTTGGGACACATTATGATTTGCCACTCCGGGTTTCCAATGTCTTCTGAAACGGTTTGTCCTCTTGAAAATGGACTGTCATATGGCAAGGTACTCGATGTATAGTTCAGAAACAGTCAGAGACCCAACGAAACCTAACGTGATACCCCGAATAACGTAATAAACATGGGCTCGAGATCAGGCTTCAGGGTCTGCTAGCGATTCAGTCCAGCTAGGACAACGCAGCTACAACGCAAGCAGATACGAGTAAAAATCCAATTTTCTCTGGAAAAGTAAGTATTGTTTGTGCTGAATCGCTAGCGGCCATTAAACCTGATGTCGATTCTGTTTTTTCACGTCATCATATAAAATGATTTTTGAAAGTGCCCCACAGGAATTCAGTGAAAGTATAGTCCAAATGGTACGAAAGTCCAAAATGCCAAGACGTTCGCACAAAATGACAATTACTGAGCAGTGGACACTTCACATGATATCTTATATGTCATTTGCTATTGTTTGTGTAGTTGAAATATATATGTATATATATATATGTATATGTATATATATATGTATATATATATATGTATATGTATATATATATATATATGTATAAATATATATATGATTATATCGAAAAAAAAGCATGTGAACAAATAATATCCATGATATGGAAAATAAATGATTGAAATCAAGTGAAATGAGTGAAATGAAGTGAAATGATCTGGCTACTACCAAAGAAAAGACGAACCGTGAAACCATTTTAAGGAACTACAACTTGGAACTACTTGCATTTTTACAAATTGCCCTCCTACATATTACGATGGATAACAACATGTCCGGGCTCATTCTCAGGCATTGAAGTTTTCACTGGTTAGCGCGTTTCTGAAAATCTTGTGTGTGTTTTCCCCCTTCTTTTTAATCCTCGGTTCTCTGAAAAAAAAATGGAAAAATCTTCAAAACTCATGATAAGTTCTCATGTATTTTTATGGTCATTTGTGTGTAATTCCAATAAGCTTTCCATGGCGATCATTCACGCATGACATGATCTAGGCGCATTTTTGTGAATTTTACATAATATTAAATGTTTGATCATGCCTTCAGAAAAAGACGATGGAATAAGTTTCATGTCGTATTCGGTATATATGCCTTGCATGAACGGCAAGTCATGTGTGATTGTATCGGGTGATGAATGGCGTTCAGGCTGTCATGACGCACTCGTCAAATTTCTTTCAGCTCACCTGAGTCGATAAATCGTCGTCTTCGTCCGTGGTGAGCAATTTGTTGAAATGGTTGCTTGTTGTTGTTAACCTAAAAACTATGCTTGTTTGTTGTTGAGATATTTAGCTTGTCATACGCGGGATCGCTTCACTTCGTCACAAAGGTCCGTTATTTAGAACTTTGACCACCCCCCCCCCCCCCCAAAAAAAAAAAAAAAACTTACTTACGGGTCTGAACCCTTTTTCTCTATTGCACATACTAAAGCAGATAGATTATACATATGAGTTCATGTATCATTATGTAAAATTGGATATTACGTCATCTAATATCAAATATTTTTTTGCGTTTGTTTGTGCGTTCCTGCATCAAACTGTATAGTTTCAATCTGAAAGACAAGACAGGTAAGCAAAATCATCAGAAAAAAAAAAATATTATTGGAAAGAGAAATCCACCTGAACGTAGGATTGTTGTATACGTGGATTACTCCGGCAAAAACAAAACAAAGCAACAACTTATAAATCAAAATTAGTCATTGATAAAGAAAACTAAAACTTGAAAGAGAACATCATACGGCTACATACAACAACGAACATACAAATAAACAGAGACAAACACACTCAGAGAGGTAAAGATCACAAAAGAAAAAGGGATTTACAAGAGGGAAAAAGGAGGCAGGGGAGAGGGAAAGGAAAGGTGCCAGGTAGAAATGTCAGAGGTAAAAATGTCAGAGGTACAAATGTCAGAGGTAAAAATGTCAGAAGTAAAAATGTCAGAGGTGAAAATGTCAGAGGTAAAAATGTCAGAGGAAAAAATGTCAGAGGTAAAAATGTCAGAGGTAAAAATATCAGAGGTAAAAATTTCAGAAGTAAAAATGTCAGAAGTAAAAATGTCAGAGGTAAAAATGTCAGAGGTAAAAATGTCAGAAGTAAAAGTGACAGAGGTAAAAATGTCAGAGGTAAAGTATGTCAGTGGTCGAAATGTCAGTGGTCAAAATGCCAGAGATAAAAATGTCATTGGTAAAAATTTAGACGTAGAAATGTAAGAGGACGAGGTAAAATTGCCAGAGATTTTTTCTTCATGTTTCTGACACCCTTCTCGCAACACGCGCTTTCCGTGCCTTCTCCTGAAAATGCATAGGGGAGACCGGGGAGAAATGGGACACGGGAAGAAACATGGGACACTCTTGTAATTTGAAAAATGCTCGGCCAATCAACAATCCAATTATATCAGTAAAAAGATGAGCCTCGGTTCACGTCAAAATAGACATATTAGCTCTACAGGTAAGTTGAAAAAAAAGTTTTTTTTATAACCCCTTTTGGTTACTTTTTCATTGTGTCTTACTTTCTTGTCAGTAAAATATCAAACTTACTACATAGATCTGGTAGGTCCTATGCTATGTTATTTGGTAACTTAGTAAGTGGGCAAACTTCTGAAAATAAAATTACTTGATAACAGACATGCAGGTATGAAAAATTGACAGGGATTTTTTATTGTTTCTTTTTCCACTGGGAGAAATTTAATAGGACAGTGCTACTTTTCTCCCCGCGGCACATGTAAATCCTACTTGTGTAATATCAATTTTATTGCTGTGAAATAGAAAACTTTAAAGAATCCTTATATTGCGCACTTAAGATTTTCTCCTGCTTAAAGTACTCGGAGTTGGCCTATTTTTTTGTCCCAAATAACAACTTACAATCAAACCTACCATTTCCATACCATTTTTTGTCATAAATGATATAATGGCATCTTCAACAATCTATTATTCTATCCCAATACGTCTCTTACAAAAAGAAAAAAAAAAAACCTGTTCACAAATTTTTCCCTTTTTGTCTTATATCTTATGTAAAAGGTGTTTGTTTTATCAACAGTCTATACTTTGTGATAATTTTACAGATTCGTTTGTGCATGGTTGTCCCATTTCTCCCCGCTTGATTTACCATTTCTCCACGGGGTGTCTCACCCCCCCCCCCCCCCAAAAAAAAAAATAAGGGTTTAACAAATCATTAATTACACGAGAATGTCTAATATATATAGGGGTATCACTAAATACTTTACTATAAACTTCAGAATCTATAGTACATAATTATGATCATGACCTAGCTTGACAAAATATTTTAAAAGTTACAAGGAATCTTTCATGATGATGCAAAAATGCCCCATTTCTCCCCGGTCTCCCTTACACTTTCCTGCATTTTTTTCTCGCGGATACCCTCTGACATAATTAACTCTGACATTTTTACCTCTGACATAATCTCTGTCATTACTTCTGACATTTTTACCTTTTACATTTTTACCTCTGACATTTTTATCTCTGACATCTTTACCTCTGACATTTTTACTTTTGGCATTTTTACTTTCGACATTCTTACTTCTGACATTTTTACTTCTGACATTTTTACATTAGACATTTTTACTTCTGACATTCTTACTTCTGACATTTTTACTACTGACATTTTTATCTCTTACATTTTTATCTCTGACATTTTTACCTCTGACATTTTTAACTCTGACATTTTTACTTCTGACATTCTTACCTCTGACAATTTTACCACTGACATTTTTACTTCTGACATTTTTACCTCTGACATTTTTACTTCTGACATTTTTACCTCTGACATTTTTATCTCTTATATTTTTATCTCTGACATTTTTACTTCTGACATTTTTACATCAGATATTTTTACTTCTGGCATTTTTACTTCTGGCATTTTTACCTCTGACATTTTTACCTCTGACATTATTTCACCGAACCAAAAGGAAGGGGGGTATGGTATGGTATGGTATGGTATGGTATGGTATTTATTTCCGTATAAAATAAAAAACGGGTGGACTGCCGATATTCAACGTTGCCAACATGGCAACGCTGTTCTTCCATGGGGTCCACATACAATGAGTAAAATATTTATGGACACGTACAAAACGAATTATACAGACATGCAGGTGGAAACACATACAGTAAAATGAGGGAGAGAAAAAAGAACAACCGATAACAGAAAAATCATAAAGGTAATTAGATATAACAATGACCAAATCAAAATATGTTTAGATATAAAATGGAATGTTTGAAAGTAAAATCCTCAAACATATCTATGCAGTGAAAGAAAAAAACAGATTGTTATAAAATAATTACTTTGATAAATTTAGATAAAAATACGTAGTCACAAAAAAAAAGTAACTGGAAACTTGTGTAAAATGCTTAGATAAATTTATGACAATTTAAGAAAAGTAAAATTCGTGGCAAGTGATATGTCAAATTACGGAAGACTAAAGGTGAGGTATATAATGATTGTATCGAAGTCAAAGAATAATTATTCAATGGATAAAAACAAGTACAAGTACAATGTACAATGGATAAAAACAAGTACAATTTGTAAAAAGTTTTAAGAAATATTTTGAAACATGGAATAAGTTGGAAAGCTGACTCAAAATTTCAGATGTCATGAGTTTTTAGAAAAACGAAAATAATGAAATACTATTAACTGATACGGATTGCATACAATATAAATACTTATTTACATGCGGTTAAAATCATAAGTAAAGGACAGAAATTCAAAAGCAAATCAAAAGAATAGATAAAACAATTTAAAATTAATACTGGGCATGCAATCGCAGCATTACGATGAAAAGAAACAAGTTCAGAAAATACAACACCAAAACAGATTATATCACATTATATATAACTTAATGAAAGACAATTGAGTGAGATATGAATAAAAAGTACGAAATATATATAAGGACAGTAAAAACACATCGAAATCAAAAGATAACTTCAAGAAAACAATTGACTGAAACTTGAATAACAAGTATAACATGAATCTGAAAAAAAAACGTAATTAGAAAATCAAATACGAGGGTTGAATTACAATAATTGTTAGCTACATGTAGTAGGAAATATGAAGTGGTTAAGGTGAAGAGTTGCACAGTAGTTGAATAGTTTGAACATTTTACCTCTTGGGCTGAAAGGATAATAACAAACAAACAAACAAACATAATATGAACAAATTTAAATTCAACTCTTACGGATTTAATGCTATTTTGGATTTGAAAACATCAATTGTAGTAGAAGATTTTATATTAGAAGGTAAGGCGTTGTACGCCTTCGCACCTCGATATTTGAAAGACTTCTTTAGGGATTCTGTTCTTGGTTTCGGTAAGAGCAGTTTTTCACCAAGTCGGGGAGGAGAGACAGTCCAACTTGACCCTACGAAAGTTATTGAATACGCATTTGTTGATTGGTGAACATACTTGGATGGGATCCAGTTAGTTCTGACGCAGTTTCTCAAAATAACTCACTCTCTCTTTCTATTTTATGTATAATCATGTATATGTATATGTATATGTGTATATATGTATATGTAGGCCTATATGAATATTACAGATATGAACAACAACAGCTATAAAGAAATGAACAGTGAGGATAACATTGGTAATAGGAATGACAATGATAATATTGATGATCGTAGCAATTGTAACACAGAAGGGGATATAGGTCGCTAAACGTTACAGTTTCTGCATTCTTTGGTTCCTGTTTGAGTGTTGTTGTTGTTTTTTTTATCTCTGCAGCCTTTCATTATCACACGATGGAGTGTACGGTTGTGCAGAAGACACAAACATCATGTCTGCGACCCTCCCCAGTGGCATTGATGCCTTTCGCTGGTCTTCCTGCAGTTCTAACCATATGAAAATCTTCATAAAGTAGGTGCCTAATAGGGTCATGATGTATGATAATCAGGATTGTAGAACTTTGCTGTAAACATTTTTAACTTATTATTTTTCTTGATCACTTATCTGTTTCGGAAGATCATTGATTTAGCATCGTATCATTTCACCGCTTGTATAACGAAATTGTTTGTGCCATGTCGACTGTCATGCCATTTAACTCTCATACCAAAATATTTCTTACGTTTGATTGAACTAGCATGACTTTATGAGAACTTAATACTTTTTTTTTGTATTTTTCTTGCTTGATCTCAGTAACACTGTTAGTTTACTGTGATGTCTTCTTTGCCCATGGGTCATGATGTCAAGTTCATGGTATATGTTTATTCTTAACCTTTGACGATTTTTTTTTTTTGCTTTAATTGTCTTTCTGTTAAATGATCTGATGTAATGCATATTTCATGTTTAACTGTACTCTGAAATGCTGCTGCTGAAACGGCTTTCATCCCATGAATGAAATAGATATTAGATATTGTTTTATTCAAGTTAAAAGAATAAGGTCGATTTATAACGATCAGTAAGGCTATGTTGCTAATTTATTTGTTGGTCTTTATATATAAAATAAATTATATGCTGCTAAGTTTGTCGATAATCTTCTGTTTTCAACATCCATAAACTACTTTTGCTTTAGTACCCTGACCTGTTTGGATGACATTCCCGGAAGTAATCTAAGCAGCATTGTTGAACTTCCGGGCGTTACGTATGACCTTGATCGACAGTGTGAACTTGCTACTGGCAATAGGACTGCCTTCAGTAACAATGCTGTAAGCACTAAAGAGTCTTCAACTATATTATGTGTAATTTGTGTCTAGCGATGACTTAGGCATTTTTAGTAGTGGACCTATCAGCGTAAAGCCTCATTTCATAACTTATCATTACATAAACTCGAACACCGCTGCGTTAGTTTCAGTTCAGTATGTTTTATTTCTCCACTTATACCAATGAAATCATCATGACAAATCATATCAAAAAGTTCATATCAAAATGTAAATGAAATTACTTAAAGATGAAATACACCCGAAAATTTAATAAACTCCAAAAGAAAGAAAGAAAAAAGAAAGAAAAAAATTCTTTTCAGAAATGACAAAAATTGGATAAGAAATAAGGAAGATATGACATTTTGAAATTTCACATTTTTTAGGAAAACATTTCTTGACCAGCCCTTATGAATATTCAAATGAGTGAGTGGATTATATCATGCCGTCATAATTTTTCATTTTAGTATGTTATATATGAAATTCGGAAAATTTCTTATTCTTGTCTAATGCAGGTAGAAGCATATTCTCATCCCAAAATATGTCAGAGGTAACATTTGCTCTTTTTCACATTGGGTGGTTTTAAGGCAAGTTCTATATTCATACAGCTGAAATATGAGGTTTTTGTCATTTCTGTATATGAAATGAGTAAGAAACATTGTGAGAGCATGATATCACCAACTTGCTGATTTGAATATTCTTAGCAACTGGTCAAGGAGTGTTTTCCAAAAACATTTTGAAATTTCAGAATGTCATAACTTCTTTATTTCTTATCCGATTTTAATCATTTTTCTTTTTCTCTTTTTTCTCTTTCGATCACAAATACACAGAAAGAAGAAGTTTACTTAGGTCATTGATTTTCACCAAACTGGGCAGGTAGTATCCCTAATTGATAAGAGCGATAGGATCTCAAGAGGACCAAATTAGGACCCCATTTACATATTATCATCTTCATAGAAACGCACGGTCAAAGTTTCACCAAACTCTGCATGTACCTGCATTGCCCCACCCCCTCCCATTTGCTATGTTCTCCCAAGTTAAAGCCAAAACACAATTATCAGAAGGGCTGGAAATTCATCTTTCATCATTTGGACTTTGTTTGCAATGCAGGATCTAACACGAAACTTGTCTGGCTGACGCGATTTGCCAGGATGTTGAGTTGTTTCTTGTTGGTTGTTGAGTGTATTCTGAGATCAAAGGTGTGAAATAATTCGGACGTTGAAATGCCACTTTTACTCCTGAATCATCTTCCCCATTCGATATCGTAGGCAGGTATAACGCTACGCGAGGACTGATGGTACCCTCGCGGTCCTATTTTCCAACACGTTTCATGTGATTCACTCTAGCGCGGAAGATCGGTGGATACCTACTGTTGTGGCCCGATTATCGATAATCGATGATGACAAATTAAGCCCCAGTCACATAATGCTCTGCGTCCGGCGTTACGTCCGAAAAAGTCATTTTTTTTTTCTGCGGACTCCCGCGGATCCTTTGCCGTCACCAGAAAATTTGTACAAAACATACGGGGGGAAAATGCGGGCGATACGAACAGATACGACCAGATGCGAATACTTGCGTCCACTTGCGGAAATTCTTACGGATTGGCACATACTAGTTTTGAACACTTCCGGAGAGTTGCGGATGTTTTCGGATAGTTACGGATAGTTACAGATTTTTATATATATAAATTGTGGACAATATGGTTTTCTCTGACGATCCCTGCTAAGTCAGTGTATTATGACAGCAAGGCTATCACATATTGACCTGTCTTGCATTGTACACTGGGGAAAACTGAAATTGAATGACATATAATACAATTTGTGAAAAAATCGTAATCTTATAATTTGCTTTACAGTAATAAAAGGTATATGAAATTTTGAACTTGAAGTTGCAATTTTATTTGTGCAACTCAAATGATATATGATTAAGCGTCATAAATGTAAAGAATACATAACATAATTATTCCACAAATAAAATACGATATATACAATAAAGATCGATAAGTTAAACATTAGAGAAGCATAATCAATGCTTATAGACAAACTGTGGTTACGCTGTCATTGTGCAGCGATATTCATGACTTTTATACTGGGTTATGTTAAGGAGAGTTTTATAATAAATCAGTGCTTATCAAATTTCCAGAAAAAAAAAGACATTAGGACTTTCAAACACCCCTCCGACGGACAAGTACAATATATATATATATATATGTATATATATATATATATACATATATATATATACATACATACATATATGTGTGTGTATGTGTGTGTATGGAGCCTACAGTGGGTAAGACTACAGAGAAATGTAGGTTTTCCCGGCCAATTTCGAAAAAAAAAAATACATATTCAAAGAGTGCAAGAAAAAAAGTTCAGCACAAGGGACAACCGATGTCATGAGTAGGCCTATGGGTGCCACCTGAAACTATCATTTCATAATTTGACCATGGGGTTCTGCCTCTCCACAGCTCCGACTGTGTTGTAGCATTCCTTCAGGTAAATGCGCTGCAGCTTGGCAACATGAGTTGTGTGGCTTCCCACGAGTCTCTGTGTTCCCATGCGAGTGGAAAACGGAAAACGTCGAAGGACGTAATCGTCCGCAGCATCCGTAACTGTCCGCAAATATCCGTAAGCGGACGAAAGTGTTGTGATACGTTAACTTGCGGTTATTTTCGGATACTTACGGTGGACGTAAACGAACGCAAATGGACGGGAGGTAAAATTTTTTGCGGATGGTCTGCGTCCAAGCTACGGGTAGTTACGTTCAGTTACGGATAGTTACGTTTGGTTACGGTTACTTGCGTAAGTTTGCATCCGTGGAGTCCCTCTGCGAAATTTTGAACATTTCAAAATTTCGCAGGCTTGCCGCCGTCATTTTGCGTTTCTTTACGGATGAGTTACGGACAGTTACGTCTACATACGTCCCTGCGGATGCCCGCGTCCACGCTGCGTCCCCCTGCGTCCACTCATTCGTATCTATCCGCGGCGGACGTAACCCATCGTAAAGCACTGTGTGACTGGGGCATTAAGCGGCATTCTCACTATTGTGCGCTCCGTTACGAACGCCACGATTGGACATTCGTAACTGATCGTGGAAGTTTTGTTGAACTCGTCTGAAATTTCACGTTTGGATACGATGTGATGCAAGTCGACACGTGTTGGTACGCTTGGATGCGATTTGGTCACGATTGGTCTATTTTAAGCAATACAATCTGTCACGACCTGGGGGTGTTTCTTAAAGCTGTCCTTAAAGTTACGAACAAAATACGTGCGACTGGTGATCAGTTCTTGTGCTGAATTATTGCAATTCTGATAAGTATAGCACATCACAACTGATCACCAGTTGTAAGTTGTTCGTAACTTTAAGAACAGCTTTACGAAACACCCCCTGGTCTCCCGTTCAAATACGATCCGATAGGACTGTCCAGATTGAGTCCATGATTGGTACCGATCTAACACGATCATTACGATCGGGATCCCCGATCTGGTACGTGCAGCTACGTTCTGATACGTTCCAATACGAATACCGCGAACCAATGCGGGCTGTTGAGATACGATACCTTAGAGATACGATATCTTTCACGGTCGGGATCAAAAGCGACCCCCATTTAAGGTGTGATTGGACCCGAATGGGAATATTTTAGTCCGACTGACAGTGGATTTCATTCTGTAGATATATTAGGCCTACTATCCACAACCATTGGTGATGGCAAGGGTTGACAGGTTGAGGATGATGACAACGTGACCTTTGCAGTATTGCGAATGACGATTACGTTATCATCAGAGAGAAAGCAGCACCCAGGTCAACCACAAGCTCAGATAGTCCCTCCTCTAATTTTTAACCTAAAGAAATTAATAGATTATTAAATCGACATGCTTTCCCTTCCCCTCCACCTCCCCCCCCCCAAAAAAAAAGGAATACACAAGATCAAATCATTGCCCCCTCGTCCCTTGAAAAAAAAAACAACAAACAAGACAAATGTTTACGCCTTCCTCTGAAAAACATGAAGAAAATATGATGAAATGGAAACTTAAAAGAGGATGGGATCTTTTTAAATGCTTACATACGTGTATGTGTTATATACGCTCTACATAAGAAAGTTGGCCGAATTGATAGTAGTGCTTATGTGTTTGATTTCATATTCAAATAGTGTATCATATGCCTTTTTATTTTAATATGTCGCTATCTCATGGGGTATTGAAAGTTTGGTTGATTTGGCTTGATGTATTGTTTTATTCAACAATGCTTAACGTAACTGATATACACACAACAGAAAAGTAACTCCCCTAATCTAAATAATGTCACTTTTTAACCAAAAAAAAAGTTTTAAGCAAAATTATTTCGCAGGGGTATTGCTTCGCTTATTGACTAACTAGCTGTGAAAAATAATGAGAGTGATCTTTATAGTCATGTACGAAAGACCTTACATCCACGACAATGGTCACTTTTAAAGAGTCACAAAAGTTATCTTTGTGGGGTATGTGAAACATTCTCCTTCTGGTGAATGTTTCAGTGGTGTTGTCATTTTATCAACCATTGTGCCACCCTCCCCCCCCCCCCCATTATTCAATATCAAGAGTACAGTTTTGCATTTTTTGCTCCATCTTTAAAGGGATCGTATAGTTTTGGTTGAGACCTAACTACAGGTTTCTAACATTTTTGTTGTGATAATGAGAAACCTCTTATGAATATGAAAAGTTTATTTGATGAAAATTGGTTCTGAAATGGCTGAGATACCCGAAATAGAGCAATCTGAATAAAAGGTGGGACCAAACTTTTATTACGAGTGCTTTGTTTACGTTGTTTTTGGATGTCTCAGCCATTCCAAAACCTATTTTCATGAAATAAACTTTGAGTTCCTCTCAGAATGGTATGCTCTGTAATATTTCGTAAGTAGCTTCTTGGCATCTCGCAAAAAGTTTAAAGCCCAATCCTCACCTCAACCAATACTATACCATCCCTTTAAAGTGTGCATGCTTACTCAACAAGGACACAGCTACTCCTTCTTATGCTCACTCGACATGGGCTGTAAGATGTTGGTTGCATTATCTGATAACAATCCTAAACTAGATGGATTTTGCAGTTAATGAGAGTTGACCATAACCATTTTCCTCTAAAATTGTGCTTAACCAACCCCCTCCCCCTAAAAAAAAAAACAAACATGAAAAGTGTAACAATAGATGTGAAGGGGTCAAACGACGGATGATGAAAAAACTGAGCTTAATCATTATGTGCAATACACAAGAAACAGAATACTTTACACCCCCTCCAAAAAAGAAAAATACTCTAGTTTACTTTTAAAAAAGTAACCATTTGCCTTCGATGTGTGCTCACTCATACACGATTTAGGAAATGTATTTATTCACAACACAACATCTTTTAACAGGGACATTCCGTTCAGTTCAGCTGACAGCCAGCAGACCTGCTTTTCAAGGAAGCCCTGTACACAATAATACAATGCATACATAAACTTTCAGATAAAAACAAACAGTAGGTGACCTACCCAAGAACAAACAAACAAACAAACGAATTATATACAGTATTTACAAGTACATTCACAAATGGTACAGAGGGGTACCAGTGTATTACAATAACATGTGGTACATATATCAACTCAACTCAATGTATAATCAAATGAGCAAAAGACAAACAAACATTATTTTCTACCATGCTTCACAACCTAAGATCATATAGTATGTAGCAATGGTCGGCAGTGTTTCTTGAAAAGAGGCAATGAACTCAGCGTCTGGACGGGAAGGGGTAACTTATTAAAGAGCATTGGACCATAATAAGAAAAGCTACGTTTTTGTACTCAGTGTTAACCTGAGGAACAAACAGTGGACTGTTGGTAGCATACCGTGTTACATAATAAACGGGTCGCTGTGTGATCAGGCGATTCAAGTAAGGCGGTGCAAACCTGTTCAAAATTTTAAAGACCATGAGACAATGCTGGTATTTTATCCTGTCTGCAATATTTTGCCAATGTATTGTTGGAATATACAGTGATACAAATTTATGTTGCTTTATATTAAAAATCATACGAATATATTTATTTTGCATTATTTGTAATTTCTTAATGTGTGATTTGGAACATGAACCCCAGCTGGTGGAACAATAATCTATGTGGGGTAAAACTAATGAGTAATACTAATTGATAATCGTTTTACGTGATAGAAAACATTTCACTCTTCGTACACTTCCAATTTCACGAGCAATTTTAATGCAAATATTATCAACATGTTTCGACCAGTTTAAAGTAGGTTCCAGAATAACTCCTGAATACTTAAATTCATTTACCTGTTCAATATACTGACCATCGTACATTACAGAAATTGTACAATTTTGCAATTTCTTTCTTGAACCAAACACCATTACTTTGGTCTTCTTTATATTTAACATCATCTTGTTTACTTTCATCCACTGAGAAATTTTATCAAGCTGTAGTTGCATTTCCTCTTGTAATAACTGGATATTCTTATTTCTACAATATGTCACTGTATCATCTGCATATTAAAGAGACAGTTTAACATTCAATGATACATCTATATTACACAGGTCATTTATATAAATACAAAACAACAATGGACCCAGTGTTGAACCCTGGGATACTCCAGACTTGACCGTTAGGCATTCACTGAGAACACCATTTATAGAAACATACTGTTGTCTATTGTTTAGATAATTTGTGAACCACTGTAGTTCTTTGGAAAATACGCCATATTTTTCAAGTTTATGAATAAAAAAATCATGTGGGACCAGGTCAAAGGCTTTTCGTAAATCCAAAAATAAACTTCCAGTGCAGTAACCACTTTCTTATTTTTATACCGACGTTAGTCAAAACGTGCAGACATACAATTGCCATATTATTTTTGCTCATTCTTTTTTGTTTTCGTTAAAAAAGGCAATACCCCATTTTGAATACGGGGAATTACTCTTGTTTTGCGTTTCTGTATAACGGTAATACTTAGATATAAATAACTATCATTAACATAATGTATGCAAATGCATAACAATCTATAATAAAACTTTCATATTATGTACCTTACAAATAATGCTAATGAAATGCCCACACAGTCATACAAATTACCGTTTGGAAATAATAATCTAATGATGCAGGCTACCACCTCGCGGAATACAATATATATATATATATAATCTGAGAGTAAAATAAGGGCAAATGTGCAAAAAAAAAAAAATAAGCGGAAGGGAAGTGAAAAAAGTAGATCCCGTTCAACACGATAAAGAAGCACGATTAGATGAGATTCGCAGCGTTTTGATACGATCCCAGGCGATTTGGTGCAATGATCACGATAAAAAATTAATCATGTTAGTCGCAGAAAATTTTTGAACAGTCCAAAAATTTTCTACGATTGACGCGATTGCCACAATTGACCTCAAGATCTGATACAACCTGATACGATCTGATACGATCATCACGATTGCTTCACGATTAAGACCACGATTGAGATCATGTCCAAATGTTGAATTGAATGATTGTATGGGAATTTTATTAGCAGTATTTGTGAGGTACATATAATTGAATTGTTCATAATTTCGTGAAATGAAAGTTGTATCATAAATTGCTTCATACATATTATCAATGTCATACTACCATTATACAGAACACAAAAATGGAGTTTCCCGTAATCAAAATGGGGTAAATTTTTAACGAAAAAAAAGCCAAAATAAAATGGCAATGGTATGTCAGCACGTATTGACTAACGTCAGTATAAAAATGAGAATGATTTCCTGAATCATGCATGAGTGAGCACACATCAAAGGCAAATGGTTACTTTTGTAAAAGTAACTGCATAGAGTTTTTTCTTTTCTTTTTTTTTTGGGGGGGGGGGGTCTGTGGAGTATTTTCTTTCTTGTGTATTGTATATAATGATTAAGTGCTGTTGTTATTTCATCATCCATTTTTTACCCCTTCGCAGCTGTTGTTATTTCATCATCCATTTTTTACCCCTTCGCAGCTGTTGTGACACTTTTCATGATTATAACTGGTTGAGTACAATTTTAAAGGAAAATGGCTATGGTCAACCCTCATTAGTTTATTGAAAGGATTGATATCAGATATTGCAACCAACATCTTACAGACCATGTCGAATGAGCATAAGAAGGAGTAGTTGTGTCTTCGCTGAGTAAGCAAGCACACTTTAAAGGTGGAGTGAGAAATGCAAAAATATACTCTTGATATTGAATAAGGGGGGAGGAGGGTGGCACAATGGATGATGAAATAACACTCTCGTTATTTTTCACACAGAAGTTAGTCAATAAGTGTACCAAGGCCTCTGCCAAATAATTTTGCTCAAAATTTTTCATATTTGAAAAAGTGGCATTATTTTGATTAGGGGTGTTATTTTTCTGTTGTGTGTATATCGGTTATGTTAAACATTGTTAAATAAATAATAAATCAAGCCAAACCAACCAAACGGTCAATACCCCCATAGGATAACGACAATTTGAAATAAAAAGGCATATAAAACATACGCTATGCGAATATGAAATTAGATACACATATCAGTTTGGCGAACTTTCTAATATTGAGGATAATTTTATATTAAACAGATTATTGTGTTAGCATTAAAAAGATCTCATCCTTGCAACTGATTGAGAAATTGCCCTACATCGACGTAAATAAGCACTGAATTGATCAGTGTTTAGTAGTAGCCATGATAAAAAATCATGGGCGTACATACTCGAGCAGGATTCGAACCTACGACCTCCTGATCACCGGACAGGCGTCATCTCCACTAGACCACCGAGCTTTCGCCCGACAGCAAGTGTTGGTTCTAATCCTTATAGCATGCAGCGGGTACTGCTTTGTTATTCAAATTCATGAAATTCTTCCGTCGAGATGTTTTCATTGCAACTGATTGAGAAATTGCCCTACATCGACGTAAATAAGCACTGAATTGATCAGTGTTTAGTAGTAGCCATGATAAAAAATCATGGGCGTACATACTCGAGCAGGATTCGAACCTACGACCTCCTGATCACCGGACAGGCGTCATCTCCACTAGACCACCGAGCTTTCGCCCGACAGCAAGTGTTGGTTCTAATCCTTATAGCATGCAGCGGGTACTGCTTTGTTATTCAAATTCATGAAATTCTTCCGTCGAGATGTTTTCATTGCAACTGATTGAGAAATTGCCCTACATCGACGGAAGAATGTAGGGCAATTTCTAGATCTCATCCTCTTTTTTAGCGTCCATTTCATCATATTTTCTTCATTTACTTCAGAAGAAGGCGCAAACATTTGTCTTGATTTTTTTTTGTATGAGGGAAGAGGGGGTAATGATCTGATCTTATGTTTGTTTGTTTGTTTGTTTGTTTGTTTGTTTGTTTGTTTGTTTTTTGGCGGAGGGAGGGTGAGCATGTCGATTTCAGAATAATCTATCAAATACTTAAGGTTAACATAGAGGAGGGACCGTCTGAGGTTGTGACTGGCCTGCGTGCTGCTTTCTCGCTGATGATCACGTAATCGTCATTCGCAATACTGCAAAGTTCACGTTGTCATCATCCTCAACCTTGCCGTCATCAATTGTTGTGGATAGTAGGCCTGTTGCGGCGCAAACTGTCGCCCCTGCACAATTTGTCGCCTGTCGACAAATTGTGCTGCTCGTGCAGTTTCCCATTTTTGACCTCAATGGCGACAGTTTGTGCAGGTGAAATGAAACGTAACTGCACAAATTGTCGTCGGTCGTTGTCTTCAAGCTGCAGAAGATAATGCTAAGATGCACTTCAAATTGTGTGGTTGGGGTGCAAGCACTAACCACTCACAAAAATCCTCATTTAATAGATATACCACCTCCAATATACATCCTTACACATACAATAACATACGCACACACAGACATCCTTTACGCACACCTATTTACACGCACACACACAGACATCCTTTACGCACACCTATTTACACGCACACACACAAACATTTCCCTTACACTCATCCATCATCCACCCACGCCACACACACACACACACACTCACACAAATGGACACTCAATTATCATACACACTTCCTCGAAACCGTAAGGTGACTTTTTACATGGCTTGTTTGCATGAATGTCGCCAAGTAAGTTTTGTGTTGATATTCCAATGCCTATGTCAAGAATGATATTACCCCCGAAATGTGCTTCAAGGGCGGGCGACAATTTGTGCCGTCAGCCCTCTGCACAACAGTCGCCAGGCGACAATTAAATTGTGCGGGAGTGACATCTTGTGCCGTCAGCTCCCTGCACAATATGTCGCCCGTTTCACGGGGTGACAATTTGTGCCGCAACAAGGCCTATAAATCACTCTGCAGAAGTTAAGCATTGCTTGAAATAGACCAATCGTGACCATATTGCATCCAAGCGCACCAACACGTGTCGACTTGCATCGCATCGTATCCAAACGTGAAATTTCAGACGAGTTCAACAAAACTTCCATGATCAGGTTAATATGAATGTCAAATTGTGGCGTTCGCAACGGATCGCACGATAGTGGGAACGCCGCTTTTAATAGGTAGCAACCACGATCAAGTAAGCTCTGAGATTGCAGTACATCCGGTGAACCATTGTGGCTAATATTTCGCATTTTTGACGTGACTCAACCTTATATAGTTTATTACAGCTCAGAAATTGGCAATTTTTCAGCCATTGATATGAAAACCCTTTTTACCTAATAGTATGCATGAAGGAGTGGAAGGTGAACTTGCGGTATTCAGGTGAGCGCATAAAACCGGGTCACTTCTCTTACGTGTCAATAAGTCAGTTCGAGGTTCCACTTGCGCATGAGCAGAAAAAGGTCATTCGTACCAACAGGGCATGTTGTTTTTAAATTCACTGAGATGAGCGTGATGAGCATCTGGGATGTAATGATTACTCAAGCAATCCTCATAAATGGTTGCTGCCAGCACAACCACCACCATACAGCAAACTTGGTATTAATTTTGGTAATATCAATAGAAAGAGATTGTCAATACATTTAATGGAAAATAATGAAATGGATGCTTTCCCAGGTGTATTGACCGACCGCTCTCGTCACCTGGTCTACGCAAGTTCATCCTTGATTTGAACATGTTTGATGAATTCCACGACATATAACGTCCGGCAAGCTTATGCATTATGTCGCTCTGAAAAGAGTGATGTGCCTAACCAACTGGGAAAAGGGAAAGGTCATTTGTACCCATGTGCACATGAGCTAAGGCTTATTAAGACCCTAAATTATAAAAACTTATAATCCAATTTCTCCATAGACAATTTCGTATTCCCACATTCGGCATAATGATGTACCCAGTCATAGGTAAATACATAGTTTATAGATAATTCACTTAAGGTTTGAAGGAATTACGACGTGCCTGAGATGCATCAAGGTTTTCTCATGCTAGCACTTGCTATTTTGGTTTTTGTCGATAGACTACCTGCACAGCGCTTTGGTGCTCCTATCCCGACTCCCCTTCCTCCAAGACGATGTTTGGGATGCCAGCTGAGGGAACGACGTGTGGAATTGGATCGGTAGGTATGGAGGTGTGCCGCCTCCATGGTAAAAGGATTACCCATTTAATAAGAAATGGCGAATCTCCAAGAGTCTCGCGAGTGAAGGAGATTGCCTCCTTTTGCAAGACCACCAATCAATAGTGACTGTTTCGATGGAGAGGGGCGACTGTGCTACGTTGACAAAGATAGAGTACGGTTTCAGATTTCGGGTTGTTGTTGGTTTGGTGGGATTTTGTAACTATTTCAGAACCAACGAAAACTTCCCTCGGTGTCCGATTGTATGGCTGACCGAGGGTAAAAATATTGGTTCATTAGACGACCTGCGACGTCAAAAATCTTAACGTCATGAATTGCACATCATTTTTATCAAATCAAAATCTTATATAACGACCGCTTCGTTTGCCAATCCGAAAGGAAAGAACTAAAAAGAAAGGGAACATAAACTTTAAAGTGTGATAATCGTTGAGTGAAATAGAAAAATATAAGTGATGAATAAGTTGTCGTCAGAGAACAGCTAATAAAAATGGCACGGGAAAGTTTATGTACATCTGGACTGAGCCACTGTTCACCAAGTTGAGTATCAAAGTCCTACTCGCACCTTCTCAGGGGCCATGAAGCCGTGGAACGGGGGACGGGGAACTTTAAATCGGAGACTCCATTCCCCCCCCCCCCCCCCCATTTTTTTAATGCAAAAAAATGCAAAAAATCGGGAAGAATCAAGAACAAAATTTGAAAAACAAAACAAAAACAAAACAAAATTAGCAACACCAGTGGACTTTCCGAAGGTTCCGTTCTTATAGAGTCCTCTCGTGTGACGGCGATGGGAGTGGGGGGGGGGGGGGGGGACAATGTGGGGGGAGGAGGGTATCATTGACTCTTATTCCTGCAGCCCCCTCCCCCAACCCACCCTCAAGAACAAACAAACGTTCTGCTGCCCCTGCTTTTCTCATTTTCTGTGGTGTATCGGAGGGTTATGTGCCAACATCGCATGACATGAAATACGTTATGAGCTGCCAAGTAATGTATAGCATAATAAATGATTGGATGTTCATTAGAGAACAGCTATGACACCTGACATAGGACGCATCAATAAAATTACTGCTCTTGAGTTGAACTATTGTTCATTAAAGTTAATCATCGACGCCCCACTATCACTTACTGTGCTCACCAGTGGTGTATCGGAGGGGCGTGTCTCAACACAACGTTGGACGGCGGATGGACGGAATACGGCGACTACAGCGAGTGCTCACGAACCTGTGGGGCAGGAGTTCGGTTCAGAAGTCGCAGCTGCACCAACCCAACACCAAAGCGGGGTGGACAGCCGTGCGTCGGTGAAAGCCACGTGTACACATTGTGCAATAGTCAGGTACTGATAAGCTTATTGCATGACTTAAACTGATGATTATCGTATTTTTGCACAAATACATAATTCATGCAGACAGTAATAATATGCTTCAGTGGTAATTTCGTGTCTGAAAAATAGAAAATAGAAGAAAAAAAAAACAACTCTTGCACAAATCTTATCAGCCATTTTGTTTTACGAAAGCTTAAACAGTACATTCCTTTTCTGCAAATTCATCCGAGTATTCTGCGTTAGATAAGATTTTGTGTGATGAAAAACTACGCATTTCCATATATCTGGAAAAAAAAACAAACAAAAAACGTCGTACGGTATGCTAACTATCATGATTGTCATATTTATGATTTCAACGTAATAGCTTGATTCAATTAAATTATATCTTTATTCTGTGTTCTCTAATATTCGGCTTGTCGGCAAGTAGGACCTTTTTTCTAGATATGATGAAAAGTAAAAGCACAAGCATTGTATGAGTCGGAATCAGAAAATACGTCAATTCTGCAACCAGTCATAAACCCTCATAGTTAATTTGCACTTTCCTGCTATTGTCAGATGTTGAAAAATTACGTCGTCATCGCCCGGTAGTGCAATTCTGTGCTTTTCTTGTCTTTCTTTCTTTTTCATATCGTAGCCGTGTTCTACATCTCAAAACGACTTTCGAGAGGAGCAGTGCAGTGCAACAAATTCCATCCCCGGGTTTGATGGCAATAATACATACACTTGGAGCGATAACGACCTTCTGTCAGGTGAGACACTATCTTTTAAACAAATTTTTGTTTACTATTAATGAGCATGGAATTATGTGAATAATGGTATTTTTAACTTTCCGATCTACTTATTGTGCATGTCGCTTATGAATTTGAGAAAAAAGAATAGTGTTTAAATCAACAAAACCCGAGTTACATTAAGAAAACAATCGAGTTTGTTTTCAATTGCCTATTTATATATATATATATATATATATATATATATATATATATATATATATTCATTCTTTAAGCTCCGAGGTCTTTTTACATTAATACACTGGAGTAAGAACATAATGATAATATTATATACATATATAATATACAAATAACATATAATATAAAGTAACAAAAATTAAGCCAACAATATTGCAACCGTGGTTTAATTTTTATTGTTCTCTCAGTATGAACACTTGAGAAAGAGCAAGTCGCTCGAAAATTTGTGTGCAGAAATTAACCGTTGGTGAATACAGCATGATCGTTGTTCCAGTTTTGTTTTTTTATGTTATTATCCTGCCAACGTTTTTATCTTATTATCTATGCATACGTGTATGTGAGACACAACGAAGGAGAAGATGATGCGTAGCTTGTAATTATTAAATCTGTTAGTCTTAACTTACTGTTCATATACTTTTTTTGGGTGGGGGGGGGGGGGGGGAGAGCACGAGTTGAAAGATTTATTGTTGGTCTCCTCCTTGAATCGAACCCGGGTCTTTGGTTTGGAACGCCAACGCCTTTTAATTGCACGGGCACGGAGACTTTAAAGCAGTTCAGGCAGACCCAAGCTCGATTACCCAGTATAATTCAATATGGGGACACTATGCGTTGAGTTGAATGTCAAAAATATATTCCTCATATGAAAGGAACATGATGGTCTAATCTTTTGTAGGTGACAGCCTCTGTGCATTAAACTGCCTGGCCACGGAGATAAATCGACCAGACGACCGGCCTGGTAATTTCTCCGATGGGACACTATGCTGGGACGATCCAGTTGCGGATGTGCAACCGAACAAGAGGTGCCTTAATGGCAGATGCGAGGTAAGGTAGCACGTTCTGCTGGGTAGGCACACCGCATGCACGATGAGGAAATCACTTGAAGGTCACTCTCGTACTATTCACATCTCTGTATTAGTAGTCCTTTCTGAAGAAGTGAAGCGAGGGGTAGGGTATCCCCTCCCCTCCCCCCCCCCCCCCGAAAAAAAAAGGATTTCTTTTTTTTTTCATTATTGTGTTAAAAGATAAACAAATAAATAGAAATAACAAAATAATTTCTCTTCAAGCGGGTGCTACTCGAAAACGGGAAGGTGGTCTCCCTGTAGTTACGTGCGTGATCGTGCTGATGTTAGATAAGCACCTACGTGTAGTTCTAAACGCTCACAATGTTGGGGGGTTTTTTTTGTACACACACAAAAAAAAACAAAAAAAACAGGGAGCGGTTTCATTTCATTTCATTTATTTCATTTCATTCTTTCTTTCTTTTTCGGCAAACATAATACGAAATGAATCAGAAGATATAACATAGGCATGTATTCGACTTTACATGGTAGATAATGGTTAGCAAATACGAAATTATACATGCATACCGGCAAAATACAAAGTTATGTCTGGAGAAAAAAAAAAGAACTGAGAGGTTCACTGAAAAGCATGCTTGTAAATTGTGAACCACTCAAAGGATTCTTGTGAATGTATTTGTTTACAAAGACAGGACAGAACAAGACAGGAGAAAGACATGGACATTACATGACTTTACAGAAGGGTATACCAAAGACAGTAATAAAGCACAAAAGAATAATGGAAAGAAAGTAAAGAAAGAAAAAGGAAATGAAAGGAAAAGCCAACACGCTAAACATCGGGATCGGAAGAGGGAATTGAGGTGCTTCAGAGCTCGAGCAGCTGAGCAAAGTTTAAAGTACAAATAAGATAATGTAAAAAATACACAATGATGAAATCAATGATTAACGATGAACCCTTAGGCTGTAGAGACCAGCTAAGTAATGAATAGTTAATATCTTAGCATGAATTCAACAAAAAAGTTTTAACTTACGCTTAAACGAATTCAAAGAGAGAAAAATTTATATCACAACTAAAAGAATTCCAGAATCTAGGGCCAGTATATATAAATGTATTTTGAGCCAATAACGTTCTCAGAAGGGGTAAATGAAACTCATTAGATCGCCTGGTGGGATAATTATGAAAAGATTGATTTCGTGAAAACATTGAATTAAAAATGCTGGGAAGTGCATTTGTGTTATAATTAAACATAAACTGACCCAGCTGAAAGAAAAACAAATCTTTAATTTTTAAAATCTTATATTTAACAAATAATGGGTCTGCATGGGAACGTGGAGAAACGCCACAAATAATACGAAGTGACTTTTTTGTAATAATAGTTTATCTAATAAAGTTTGATGGGCATTACCCCATGCTATAATTCCATAATTAAGATAAGGTAAAATTAATGAAAAAAAAACAACGTCAACAAAGAAGACAACGGGATATGAGATTTAATTCTATTAATAATACCGATATTACGCAAATTATTTTACTAATATTAATAATATGAGGCTTCCACGAAAGTTTATTGTCCACTGTGATACCGAGAAACTTTATGTGAGATACACGTTCTAAATGAACGTCATCAAAAATGATATCTGTGCTTAAAACTTCTATAGACTTACTAAATAACATATACTTAGTTTTCTGAAGATTCAGTGATAATTTATTGGCTCTTATCCATTGAGTCACTTTTTTAATTCAGAATTGACAGTATGGACATGAGTAATTGGATTTTGGTGGGAGAAGAAAATATTTGAATCATCGGCAAAGAGTATAAAAGTATGTCGGATGATCTGCAAAAATCATTAAAGGACAAGTTCACCTTCATAAACATAAGGATTAAGAGAATGCAGCAATATTAGTAGAATACATCAGTGAAAGTTTGAGGAAAATTGGACAATCGATACAAAAGTTATGAATTTTTAAAATTTTTGTGTTGGAACCGCTGGATGAGGAGACTACTAAGGCTTGTGATGTCATATGAGTACAACAGTATAAAGAAAATGTAAAAAAAAAAATTAACATATTACTTTTTTCGCATAATAAAAGAGCACTTGACTTGCCTCTTTCTAAAAGCAATGGGAATAACATTACCCATAACATATGTCAGTAACGAGTCGAGGAAATGTGTACTCTTTTCAAAAGATGAAATTTTGTGAAATTCTCTTTATATTTTCCTTATATTGTTGTACGCATGTGACATCATACACTGCAGTAGTCTTCTCATCCAGCAGTGAATGCACAAAAACTTCAAAAATTCATAACTTTTGAACAGATTGTCCGTTTTTCCTCAAACTTTCAATGATGTGTTCTACGAATATTGCTACATTCTCTCAATCCTTATGTTAATGAAGGTGAACTTGTCCTTTGATGTAAATGATGAAAAGTAAAGGTCCTAATATACTACCCTGAGGGACGCCACATTTAATGACTTCAAGACTAGAGCTGTGCTCGTTCAAAGATACATATTGTTTTCGGTTTTGCAGGTAACTCTTGAACCACCCCAAGGCCTTCCCTCGTATACCATAATGAGACAATTTATGAAGTAAAATCTCGTGATTAATTGTATCGAAGGCCTTGGAGAAGTCCAGGAAGATACCAACAAGATGAGAATGATCATCTATAGTATGTGCAGCGTTATCAATAAACTTCAAAAGAGCATGAATGGTGCTGTGTTTCTGACGAAACCCAGATTGAGAATTCGTAAAAACAATATAATAATTAAGGAATTTAATCGTTCTTGTGAATATCAATTTTTCCAAAACTTTAGACAGGGATGAAAGTAAAGAAATAGGTCTATAATTACTTATATCAAAACTGCCTCCTTTTTTAAGTAACGGAAAAACCTTAGCAATTTTCATACAATCAGGAAAAACACAATGTAATATGGATTTATCAAAAATATGAGAAAGTGGATCAGCAATAGGAAATATAATTCCCTTTATAATGAAATTACTTATATCATCATAACCGGCACTTCGTTTATTATTCATTGCAGTAACAATGTTTATTATTTCATATTTCGTAGTTGGAGCAAAGAAAATAGAACTGGGATAGGATTGACCTAACAAATTTGCAAAATGCGTATCAGACTGTGGTACTTCTTTTGCCAGATTCTCTCCAATCATTGAAAAATAAGAATTAAAAATATTTGCTATATCACCAGAATCTTCAAGAATTTTATTATCAAATCTTATTTTTGTAATATTCAATTTCTTTTTTGATATATTCATGGCCTGCTTTAATATCTTCCATGTAGTCTTTACGTCATGATTATATTTTTCTATCTGAATCGTATATTTCCGCTTTTCCAATCGTATGACCTTATTCAACATATTCTTGTATGATGTATATCTATTTTTTGACTCCTCAGGATTTTTTTTTTTCATTTTGAACTTATAATATAATCTATTTTTCCTATTAATTGAACGGAGGAGAGATTTCGAAATCCATGGAAGTTTAAGGGATGTTTTATAATTAACTGACTTATCTTATAGTTTGGGAATATAATCATCTAGATGCTTATTAATTATCAAATGATCCATTAACATCATCATTATCACTTGACCACTCAACCCTATCTAAGCAAGCATCAAGACTAGCTAAATTTTCCGGTGTGGCTCTACCTCTACATGAAGGAAAACAAGACTTATTAACCGAATGCTTTAGATCACAACATGTTATAATTGGAAAGTGATCGGTCATATCGGATAAAATTATAGAAGAATTCAAAACTTGCAAAGAATTAGTTAAAAAAAAAAATTATCAAGGAGGGTGGCGGAATGATTTGTAACACGGGTAATTTTTAGAAATTAATGGCAAAAAAAGGAGGATGACAGAAATAATTCAAGAAATTCTTGTGACGTATTATCATCACTCTTAATCAAATCAATATTGAAGTCACCCATTATATAAATACATTCATTAACAAAACGAGGGCTTTTTAATAAATTTGTGATACTATCTAAAAAATCTTTAGAACTGTAGTTTGGTTGTCTATAAACAACACCAACTATAATAGTTTTACTTTGAGGGATGGAAATTTCAACAAACAAAGACTCTACTATATCATTCGTTCAAACTCAAGTTTATTAGATAAATAAATCGCAACCCCACCGCCGGTTCCATTCTCTCTATCATTTACAATCAAATCATAGCCATTCAATGCATACGGTAAATTAATATCAGATGATAACCATGTTTCTGTTAAACCTATTACAGATATTTGTTGTTTATTTTGATTATCTAACAATACCTGTAATTCATCAAAATGCTTATTCATACTCCTAATATTCAAATGTACCATAGAAAATGTACTTTCTGAAAAATCTTTCACAAAATCTTTCAATTGATCAACCGTAACATATTTGGAGGAAATTAAAGTGGAATCATATTCAAAATCAAAATCATTAAACAAATCATTAGAAGAAGAATTAACATTATTGGCAACGAGGTTTTCAAAAAGTGCAGAAGAGCGTGAATTGATCCGACTTAATTCTGTAGGCGAGCGTCTAAACAAATCAAAGAGTTCATCGTCATTAAGGGAGTCAAATGCTGCGTTGAGTCGATTAGCCATAGCGCAGAACATAAAATATGTGAAGGCATATCAACTGGCGAGGTTGCAAGAGAATGAAGTAGTATGTGGACGTAAATGAAGCACTAACAATTCCGGGATCGGGGATAGTACAGCGAGTAGGCAAAGGCACATTAACATAGAATTCAAGCGACATAAAGAACATAGAAGACATAAACAACACAAATAGAAAGCGTACACACTAAATAACAAGGTCTGCAAACGGAATTCAGCAGAATCAGTACAGGGCATATGAGCAGAAAAAAGAAGAAGTAGAAGCTCCCTACGTTTTGTCTGGGCAAAAAGTGTGTGAGGAAATATAAGATAATCAAGAATGATGGAAGTGAACGATGAAAACAAAGCAATACTCAAAAAGACCAACTTAAATAAAATGCAGACATTAATCATGCTGCAATCAGTAGGAAGCGTAAGATTGATCACACCTTTTTTTTTGCGATATGAATGAAACATACATTATTACATATTAGATTATAAAAGGATGCTATATCATTCTTGTAAAGACTGACAAAGTTTGATGCAATATTGAAGGAAAAAATCCTATACAAAACAAATATTACGAATCTTTATTCTGAGATTGAGGGCATCAAACTACCGCAAAGGTTTATCTATCAGAACAAAACAAAACGAAATAAAATTCAGAGTGACGTTGAGTGACACCATGGCGAGGCTTGACAACGTGCTAAAAACCAATTTTAGCGAGCTCGAGACCGCCAACACAATGGTACGAAATCATGGTGAAACCAAAACAAGAACTAAAAGGAACATTGCATGTGACCACGGTGACTGAAGTTCCTCGCCAAAATTTCTGTCATGAAGGACTCTATACTGGGATGCTGGGGTAAGTCACAAACCCTTGCCTGCAGACTTCGGCATGCCGTATTATGCGTTATATGTATAATGGGGAAAAATGCAGTCTGGTTAGATGACGTTTTAAATGCGGTCAACTATTCACATTCTTATGAAAATCACGACTACAGGATAATGATAATGGTACGCTATTGCCACTGCACGTACAAGTGCAGTGAGTCATTGCTCTTACGTAATCAAAACAGTTTCTCTCGGTTGCCTATATAAATTGTGTTGAAGCGAAATCTTTTTACATGAAGAAATCAGGTATTAGTGCAGATGGGGTTGATACCCTGAGCAAAGCATGTATTATACAATATATATCATGAATGGCAAAAAAGATAAGAAGGCATGAACATGATTCCCGCGTAGAGTCAAAGTTATTTCCATCTGTTTCCACCACATAAACTATGTCAGGCTACCCCCCCCCCCCCACATCCTCATTCTCATAGAACATTGTGTTGAAATAGTATACCAGCTCACAGCTAGCAAAAAGCCACAACAGCCATAAGGCAATTGCTTCATAATGATTGTAATACCAGTTTCTCTCAGTTTTCAAATAAAACACACACACACACACAAAAATATTCGAAATATCTATAAATGACGTAATATCTATATAGGCCTGTAACAAATAGAGTGGGTCTATTTAAGTAAAAAGATTACAAAATCATCCCATAATTATTATGGACAGAGCAATGATGCGAATTAACTTTGCACCGTGACAGACAAAATCAAGATCAGGGTTTGGACAATTTAGTATGAAACTATAGGTGTAAGGTGTATAAAATGAGTACAATATGCGCATCTGTAAGAAAACAACAACAGAAACAACAACAACAAAACCTTCATGTGCTTCAAACTCAAAAAGTTATTGCATTCTGCGGTCGAAGAATTCAGGGCTGAGATTATACAAACTAGAATGAGCTGTATCATTGCGGCATGATTGAGGATTACTGTTAGATCTCATCGAAAATAAAAAATGAAATTGTACCTTTGGGCGATAGGCCCAATGAAATTATCAAAAGGAAATCACGCTGTGGCATAAGCGCATCACATAAATGAGTCTGTTTGGCTATACAGATATTTGAATAGAACAACTTGTGTCAACAAGCTTTTGACTGGAATAAATATAATTTTGCAACAACTTTTTTCATGCTTTAAAAAATCGAACCAGACCAAATTAAAATTATACAACAACACTTCCTAATTAAAATAAGGGAGCATGTTTCATATAATATAAAAACAGCTGAATTAAAGAGTCCCTAGAGCCTCAATGGAAACTGAGTCAATGATTCTGTTTTAGCCAAATTTCTCAAGTATACAAAGGTTAAAAGATTACTTCATTTGTTTGTTTGTTTGTTCATTTCCATCTGAGAAGATGGCTGGATAGCCCATATTCAGCTACGTTTAGCTGGTCTTCCATAGGGTCCAGTTGGATGTGAGTTGCGAGACCACTTCACCGGGTTAAACACCCTGCTCTTTGCGATGATTGAATGAAGCGGGATCTTTTACGTGCATGAGTTGTTACTCTCTCACACACGGGACCACCATTTTATGTCCTATCCGAGGGACAGAGTGTTTCGCCTCTTGCTAGAGGGGACGGTATGCTTACACATAACATTGCTCAGTCCAGACTCGGGTTCGTTACCGGGCCGCGTGATCGTGAGGCAGACGCGCTACCGACTGAGCCAACTCACCGCCCTGAGTTCATGATTTCTGAGTTCTGGTACTGGTATGAAATATACGGACTCCATGTTTCATCATGATTAATCTAACACGCGGGTTCATAGATGATGCATTTCCCTGTATATATAGCATCTGTTGCGGCACAATTTGTGCAGGGGGCTGAAAATATTGTCGCCCTTGCACAATTTGTCGCCTGGCGACAAATGGTGCTGCTCGTGCAGTTCCCATTTTTTTTTTACCTCAATGGCGACAATTTATGCAGGATAAATGAAACGTAGCTGCACAAATTGTCGGTCGTTTTTTTTTTTTTCAAGCTGCAGAAGATAATGTTAAGATGCACTAGGAATTGTGTGGTTGGGGTGGTTGTTCCTATTTGTGTTATGCTTGGGTGAGGTGGGTGTGACTGGTAAATGTGATGTGTATATGTGTATTGTCACAAATGTACACACAAGTAGTTATTTACATGTATCAAACCTGTATGCATGGTTGTTTAATGTGTATGTACACAGGTAGACCAGATTAATGGAGAACATTCTATATGATATAGATATAGTACATACAGGCTGACCACATCAGTGGAGAATTTTCTACATGGTATACAATGTAGCTACAGTACATGTATGCATGTGACAGGAAATACATTATAGCTCACTCAATCTAGAATGATTTAACCCATTCCAGAATATTCTAGGAAGTGCTGGCTGAGTGAGGTACTGCCCCTGTAACCCAATGTGATTGGTAGTTAATTTTGGCAATGATGTTATGCACATAGTTAGGCAGTGAGTCATCCAGGATTCCTGGAATTTGGACTTGCTAGTATGTTCAGGTATGTAGCTCCAGGTTGGAGAAAATTACAGAATGTACTAGAAAGGGGTGAATGGATAGTATATAAGCAGGAGAAATTCTGAGGTAGGCAGAGTACCCAACACCTCTGCTCTGAGAGTTACGTCACTTTTTGCTCTGAAGCGACTTGTTATAGTCAGTCCTGTGTTACCTGCTGACCTGCTATACAAACTGTGTTTGTGGAGATAAGGCCTGGGAGACATTTTGCCTGCAGAGAATTAATTTGCCTACGTTGGAGATAGACTCCATATTTTAGTGTCAACGGACATTATTACGGCAAAGCTGTGACGGGCTGGATTCCTTGCTGGACATTATAAAGTGAATCATCATTCAACGCATCAACTGGACGTGGTCGTCATAACGTTTGGATTTTGCACGTTTCGCCGTGGACATATATCGTGGACTTTACCCCGGATTTATAACGTGGATTATTGCAACCAGCGCCTCTGGATTTACGTCGGAGGAATCATTCATCGGTGCGTCGCGGATCATTCATCTGTGCATCGAACATCGTATCTGGACACTACTAGGGAACTGTAGGGACTTTGTTCTTTAAGATTTGGATGCATGTAAGTGATTCCATGACCGATTTGTGATTGTTTCTATTGATCATTATTGTACTGAAGTGAAAACCGATTACGAGTCTGTACCCACAATATCACTGTTAATAAACCGCCTGAAGATTAGTTGTTTCTTTTGTGCGATCATTCTCAGAGTGATTGTGGTCGTAACAAAATGTGTGTGTGTGTGTGTGTGTGTGTGAGGGGGGTGCATAGTTATATAATATTGACTGGCCTTGAGGGAGATACCAGAAAATATTGCCCAAACTGAAAGAATATTGCCCGAGTCGAAGACGTGCGGGCAATAATTTCTGGCATCTCCCTCAAGGCCAGTCAATATCATAATTATTTCCTATCCCCTAGTATACACTGTGATTGTAATATAGATCAAGCCACATTTGACTTACCTGTAGATCATCACCAACATTGTAGAATAATTGCAAAAATTGTTCATGAATGTACATCATTCAACTACAACTTCCAAGATACACATGTAGTTGTAACAGGCGTACTTCAAACATCTGAATACACTTTGTTTTTGCTTCTGTTTCAATTTGGAGAGTTGTAACAACTGATGGTCACTATTTAGTTATTGAGCACAAATGCACTCGTCATTTTTTGACGCGTAGAGCTAATAGGTAATAATACTAGTATACAATATTGACTGCTCATGAGTGAATACAGAGCAATTAATATTTGTTTTATATACCTCATCGTTTAAGACTAGGGTGGTATTCTGAAAATTTAAGAATTCTCAGTAAGTTTCTTACTAAGTCAGAATTCTGAAATTTCTTCCTAGGAACTTCTTAAAGGGATAGTACAGTATTGGTGGAGATGAGAATCGGGCTTTTAATTTTTTGTGAGATACCAAGAAAACACATGAAATAGAACAGAGCATACCATTTTAAGAGGAATTCAAAGTTTATTTGATGAAAATCGGGTTTGGAATGACTGAAACATCAAAAAACAAAGTAAAACAAAGCGATCGTAATAAAATGTGGGTCCCACACTTATTGAATCTCTCTGTTTTGGATCAAATGAACGTTGAATTCCTCATGGAATTACATGCTCTTTCATATTTCATAAGAAGTTTCTCATTATCTCACCAAAAAATATGAGAAACCTGAAATTGGGTCTCAACCAAAACTATACGACCCCTTTAATGCAAATTAGGTCATCCTTATCCCCGCCCACGTCCTTTCTTAATGTGAAAACATATTTTTGGTAAGGGCTTGAGAACCCGTCTTGCACCATTTCATATTTGCTTGCAATATGTCGAAAGAGTCTACCAAGAAACTTACCTGGCTGACGCGATTTGCCGGGATGATGAGTTGTTTCGGAGTATAACAAGTTAAGATAAAAAATAAAAGTCGGTATATTATTCCAGAAGGATCCAGGGTAACTCGGTCTCAGAGACAACGCGGCCCTATTTTAGACAATTTATACGCACTTCGTGATCGCCATATCCTATACATAGGCGCACGTTCATCTTGTAGGCGCGCCAAAGAGGTTTTTTGATGCGCGCGTTGTATCAACTCGGCCCATAACTACGACCATTCAGAACGCGAAGCGCTCCCGTAGTACATGATTGTATAACATTGTACAATCCAGAGGGCCAACTTGGCCCCATCTAAGTGAGCCGAGTGGTCCCTGAGTCCGAGTTAGCCTGACCCCGATTGGGTAAGTTCTGAGATGCGAACATTTTTTGTTAATATTTCGCATTTTTGTCGTTACCCAACGAATATCTTGTTATTACAGCGTTATTCCACACATTTCTTAACCATACGTGTACATTTTGGAGCGAAATCTGACAATTTTGCAGGCATTGGGACCCATTTTCCAAGAACTTAATCCACAAAGTGGAAATGGTCCAGAGAAGAGCTGCGAGATTCACTTTAAATCGCTACCATAACACCTCAAGTGTCACCAAAATGCTGCAAGAAATTGATTGGACCACTCTGGGACCACTCTGGAACAACGCAGAGAAAATGACAGGCTAATTATGATGTACTAAATACACAATAATCTTACTCCTCTTTCAGCACAAGACTATAGTATCAAACAGGTTACTCAGTTGACGAGAGCCTCGAAACCACAGTTCTATCAGGTACCATACTCGAGAACTGAATCGCATCGCCATTCGTTCTTTCCAAGAACTGTAAGGAACTAGAATTCTCTGTCGTCAGAAATTGTTTCAGCGCCATCTGTGGGATCATTCCGAAACCGTCTAACGGTTGATCACAGTGGCTAGTTATTTTCGTCAAATTTTCTATGTGCTTGTAAATATCTGTAAATAAACTGTATTATAATGTAAATAGCACAGTCTGCAAGGATCTTCAGCCTATTGAAGGAGGCAGACTTAATCAGAAGAAGAAGAAGAAGAAGAACTATGTTTTGCCTTTAAGCCAATACGAAATGCCATATCATATAAGGAACCAATCAATGACAATCGCGTAGTATTATGACGTATGGTTAAATACACGTGTGCGCGGCATGTCCCCTTTCTCAGGCCCATTTCAGCAGCGAATGAAAAGCGCCTATCACGATGTTATGCAGCTTGCTATATACCTTAACAACGTACTTGGGACAGGGGTGGGGCTTTCCTAAGTATCTTCCTAAAATTATTTCCTAAGTGCATTGTAGAATACCAACTTATTCCTATGTCAGAAATGTGCATATCTCATCCTCATTTGCATATCTTCCTAAGTTTCTTCCAAGTTTAGGGAAGAAAGTTGGGAAGACACTTAGGAAGAAACTTAAGAAGATTTTCAGAATATCACTTAAGGAAAAAATCCTGACTTAGAAAGAAATTTCTTCCTAGGATGGATTTCAGAACACCACTCTAGGTCTAACTAGTAACTACCTATGTCTAGATCTGGGGCTAGTCAAATACGAAGTAGGCCTAGGTCTAATACCCCTTGCCCGCTGCCACTCTCGGTGAACCGCCGTCGGATTTCAAAGTCAATTCACCGGGAAACATCCGGTGAAAATTTCAGTGCCGTCTTTTCATATCAGTCCTACGACAATGCTCTCAGTGAATTTTGTTTGCAACTTTCCCCCAGACGTGTTTTCTGCTTGCACCGCGGCCGATCCCAGCGGAAGTGAGTAATTAAAGGACGAGTCCACTTTCATAATACATGTGGATTGAGTGAATGCAGCGATATTTGTAGAACACATCAGTGAATTTTGGGAAAAATCGGACAATCCGTTCAAAAGTTATGAATTTTTATAGTATCTGCACAGTCACTGCTGGATGAGAAGACTACTAGAGTGTATGATGTCACATGCGTACAACGTTATAAGGAAAATATAAAGAAAATTTCACAAAATCCTACTTTTTGATAAAAGTGCACATTTTTCTCGACTCGTCACTGACGTATGTTACTGTGTTAAGGGCAATATTATTCCCCTTGCCTTCTGAAAGAGGGAAGTCAAGTGTTCTTTTATTATGCGAGAAAAGTGAAAATATCTTGACTTTTCCTTATATTTTCTTTATAGTTTATTTATTGTACACATGTGACATCACAAACTATAGTAGTCTTCTCATCCTGCAGTGACTAAGCAGAAACTTCGAAAATTCATAACTTTTACACGGATTGTCCGATTTTCCTCAAACTCTTTCTGATGTGTTCTATTAATATTGCTGCATTAACTCAATCCACATGTCTATGAAGGTGAACTTGTCCTTTAATATGGAGCTACATTTCGCGTGCTAATTTTAACGTGGTACTATTGATACTCGTAATACTCTACACACAGAGAAATTACGGTTCTAATTTGCACCCTAGAGGGTGCATATCGTTGTAACACCAGCGGCTCCATTTAGAGTTCTATTTTGGGGGGTGCTTATTTAGCACCCTATATTTAACACCATATATGGTGCATATTTGCACCCCTCCATTGGGTTCCCTTTTGCACCCAATAGGGTTCATATCGTTGTAACACCAGCGGCTCCATTTAGGGTTCTACTTTTGGGGGTGCTTATTTAGCACCCTATATTTAACACCAGATATGGTGCATATTTGCACCCCTCCATTGGGTTCCCTTTCTGCACCCCATAGGGTGAACAAAAATTCAGGTGCAAATTTGCACCCTTTCTGGTTCATATCGTTGTAACACCAGCGGCTCCATTTAGGGTTCTATTTTTGGGGGTTCTTATTTAGCACCCTATATTCAACACACTATAAGGTGCAAATATGGACCTCTATACAGGGTTCCCCTTCTGCACCTCATACCTGCACCCATTATGGTTCATACTGTTATTGTTGTAATTTTGCACCCTATGGGGTGATAAAGTCACCGCAATATAGGATGCAATACAATTTGCACACGTCTCTATTTAGGGTTACCTTTCTGCACCCCATATGGTGAAAATTATAACCTTTTTTTTTTCAAACCAAAATAATTATATACTGGATGCATTCACTGACTTCACAAACAATTACCTAAGGTAACACTCCAGACATGAAGCAAAATAGCATGCATAGATTTACACACAGTTTCTCAGTCAATTAAATCCACAATCTTTCGAAAACTGAAGTCAGAGACTTCAAAACAACAACAAATAGAACATAAACATGATGAATACAGTGCATACTTACATATAAATTATTAACATTTTATTTTATGTCTCATGAATGAGAGACAAGCTAACAGCGATTTTCTTTTTCATGGGTTACTTTAAAATGAACATCAAATATACATTGTATTTCTACAAATTCTCATACGAGATGCATATTTTGTCATAAAATGGGCAATGTAAATCAAAAATGTATGAAATTTGGTAAGTACATTGAATAAGAAGAAAAATATTCGTTCTTTCCATCAAATGATTACTTTTTCTTCTTTTAAAGGAAGTTACCACATTGACAAGCACTAATTCTTTTTATACAAAAAATCCCTGAAGCTTGTTCAGAGTAATAGTAAACTATGTGACAAATATCTTTCACATTGTCCTTCTACTTCTAGAATGGATCATAGATATGTACCTTGAATTTACCGGTACATCATACGGCATTCAAAAGCACCTTTATGACGCTCTTAGACATTAACAGCGATATGTCAACTCTGATTTCCCGTACACAAGTTATTGCCAAAACAATGAAGGGTATGGCAAAGTTCTGTCATATATATTTGAAACTCACTGCTTGTACTGACATATTCCATCCAATTCCAAGCTTGAGAGCTTGCGAATGTGCCCCATTATACAATTAGTATACTTCACATTTTGTTTTTCATATACAATTACACCAATGATAAGAAAGGTGAAAAAAAGAATAAAAAAAATGAAGAATGCACAGCTAAATTTGGTTACTTTTTTATGCACACAGCTAGAGATATGTCCCAGTTATAAATCTCGGGCAGAATAGCACATCTGAAAACACTTTTCATTGCATCAAATAAACATTAACAATTCCACAGAAAATGATACCTCAGAAAGGGAAAATAAGGTTAACCAATCAGTGGTATGACAAACTGGACATAAAGAGGAAGGAATATGTCTTCAGTGAGACAAGTTTAAAAACAATTTTTTTTTGATACATTGGTTTTTTTTTCCAAGCGATGGAAACAAGAAGCACATTGTACTCAGTAGACCATAAATATAATTACACAATGTATGCAGTTTAGCCCCAACATTCAAAATATTGTAAAGAGCAGTCGATTTTTCACATTTATAAAGCAGGTATTGGTATTGGCACCATCACAAGCATAATGATCAGGAGCAAAATATATTATTACTATTATCATCATTACTATTCCTATTATTATTATTATCATCATTATCATTATTACTATTACCATCAATATTTTACAGAGATTTATGATCATGCATGAGAAATACCTCAAGTGTTGATGTTACAGTCTCACAACTCTCCCAATCATTTAATTTTAACACTTAATTTTCACCAAACCTTACACAAATATATCAGCACTTTATACAATCTACTTAAAGAAAGCTTGAAATTATAATCAGAGTTAGAGGGCAAATCCACCTTCATATAGACCTACATGTGGATTGAGTGAATGCGCAGCAATAAGCCTGTCCGGAGATAGCTCATGTGCACATAGGTACAAATGACCTTTCATTTTTCTCAGTTGGTTAGGCACTTCAATCAATGCAAAGTGACATAATGCAGCAGCTTGCCCACCATAGCCATTTATGGAACTCATATTCAAACAAAGAATAAACCTAACCAGTGTAGATGAAGTGACCAGTATGGTTCGTCAATCAACACTTAGGGAATCATCTATTTTATTAAGTGCTGTCTTGAATATGTTAAAGAAACTTTTTTTGTGTGTTACCATTGCCAAATACCAGGCTTGCTGTCAAGTGGATGTACTGGCAGGCACCATTTATAAGGATTCCATGAATAATCCTAGCATTACACATGCTTATCTCAGTGAAATTAAAAAAAACCAACCTGTCTCTCGGTACAAATAACCTTTTTCTGCACATGCTCAAACTGGTACCCCAAACTGGCTTATACTATTAGAACACATCAGAAAAAAAAATGAAAAGCGCACATTCAGTTCAAAAGTTAATAATCTTTAAATCATTTGGGCAGTCGCAGCAGAGTGAGAAGAGTTTATGATGCCACATGTGTAGAACAATTCAAGGAAAACCTAAAAAGAATTTCAATTTTTTTTTCTTTTAGGAAAAACAGGCACATTTCCTTGACAAGTCACTGACGTATGTAAGGAATTGATAATAGTTTCTGCCTTCTTAAAGAGTGAAGTCCAGTGTTCTTTTATATGCAAAAAAAAAAAGTAGATATGATATGTTGAGCTTTCTCAGGTTTTGGAACAAACTCTATTTTTCAATCCTTATATACATAAAGGGTTTGTGAGAAAATCATGCTTTTGTCAAGTGTCACAAAGCTACTCCACTTATGGCATTGCATTGCCAGAGATTGCCCAAAGTTGACATACATTGTGTGGCTGTCTACTACAAAAAACAGCAGGCGACTTATTTTTTTTTTGTTCCCTACTTAAACAATCAATTCAAAGTGTGCACGTGTTGTTGAAGCACTGAGGCTATCGATGGTGAAGAAATAACTAAAATATGAACAATACAAACTAACCCCATCTAGTATGAAATATAATGGAAAGCATACTTTGAGTATTTCATATCCATTAGCAGATTCATATTTTCATCCATAATCCACCCTCCCCCCCCCAAAAAAAAAAAAAGATAAAAGTTAATAGAAGTCAAGTTCTTTTTAGACTGTGTTTAAATTTGTAATTTGCAAGTTCGTTCTCTTGTATTGTTCTATTATATATTTCTTTAGAGTATTCTTGTTAATATTCAAGGCCAGTGCATTCTAAGAAAGGGAATAACCTGACAACAGTTTAGAAGGCAGAATAAATAGTTACTGTTATCTATGAAATTAGACATTTTCACATACATTTTGCAAAAAAAAAATGCTAATCTTCATTTCATGGAGTGGCTTTATTCTCACCCTCGGCTAAAAACAGGGAGGTGATTACTTTCTGGATTAAAATGGAAAGATGTTTCTAGAGCCGTGGTGTTTAGCAATTCTAATGGGGGGGGGGGGGGGGAATTCAATGTGGCCCGTCTCAAATTTCATATGGTTTAAACATACATGACTTATAGGAGTTTCATTATTATGCCTCCGCCCTGAATGGTGCCGGAGGCATATGTTTTCAGGTTGCCTGTCTGTCTCCCGGTCTGTACGGATGTATCTACGGGAAAATTGATGGGCTTTCATCAAACCTGGTTCAGGGATACTACATGATGCTGATGATCTTATTGGCTTTTGCACTATATCTGCTAAAAGTCAAAGAAAATTTGAAAATAACTTTTTTGCTACTTCTCTAGTCAGGGAAATCGGTGCACTCGTGTGTACTGGTTGGTTGGCGCATTCAGTTGGGTACAGCAAGGTTTCATCCTCTGCTTTCACAGGAAAGCCGACTCCCAACTTCTTGTTCTCGTAGTCAAGGTATATCTGCTCCTCTGCTTCAGCAACCTGCAGCATGGTCTTCATAGCTAATCTCATCTTACGCTGCATAAGTCGAAACTCCTCGAGCTCTAGTTTTTGATGCGTTTCTATAGCAGCTGCTTCAGCTGCCAAATAGTATGCCCTTCTGGCCATCACTCTCAGAAGAACTGGCATGGCTTCCACACTGACTCAACGAGGAACCAGGATTGACATCCTGAACATCTTCCATCTCCAGCTCTGGTATCCTATATGGCTCACCAGTCTCTCGAGGTTGACCTGCATCACTCATCCTGAAGATCATCATTGAACTTCATGCATAGTGAACTCGATGATAAATAATCAATCAAACACAGGTCCCTTTGGCCCAGTATGAGACCAAGCTAACACCATGCATCAGCATGGATCAGCAAGGTTCAACCTGTAATTGAATAAAACAAAGTTCAACATACAATCAATATTGGAATATCTACCTGCTGTAGTATGGGATCAAGTATTTGTACTTCTGAAGTGATTTACCGTTTACATACCTTGTTTGTGTGACTTATTTTATGTCATGTCTAGCACATGCAACTTCTCCAGTGGATATTATCTAAATTCACATATCGTGTATCATTGCTTATGCTCTGTGACTATGGCATTGCTAATTTATAACACACATTCTATTTTCATTGATACAACAAGGAGTCAAGGCCAACCTAAATTTTCTGACTTCAATGTTCATACATGTCTTAAATTCTCCTAATTGAACCAGGAACACTATTTTTCTTCATTACGCACATCATACATGCCTACATCGTTCTTTCTGTCAACTTCACAGAAACCAATATCCAACTGAGCCTCAACTCGGCTCAAACGTAATAATTCCCATTAACGAAAATGATGCGACTATATCCGGTCACCTATTTACGTACGTACCTTGGTAACTGCGTCCAGCAGCCCCATACGCATAGCGTAATTACGCTATGCATATGTGGCTGTTGGTCGTAGTTAGTACCTTGGTTGAGGCTTTCCGTATTAACGTGCACTTTCATTGACTTATTCGCTATGCTTTACTGTATGTATGATCGCAGTTCTGACATGTTAGTACACATGTACCTCGATATGTCAACTCTTTCGCATCAGTTTTCACCACTCAGCATTCTACGAGCATAATTCACACATATCATCGATTACTGTGAAATATTTTCAACGAAAATACAGTACAATTATCTACTCACAACGTTTGGCTCATCAAAAAGATTAATTCATCATCCAAACCTCACGGTCGTCTGTCTATTCCAAACGAGGAACGTCAGTAGTATGCACGTACGTATACCGCGCGACCTACGGCGTGGCGTGCGCATGCGATTTTAGCTTTGCCATTGACCAAGTGCTCAACGGTCCACGCGTGCACGCATAATTCGTGTACTTGTACTCGTTTGCTTTCTCTCTATGATAACGTCATTAAAATGATATTCTTGATCCCGGTGCGAGAAGAAAAAACAAATGTTTAATTCAAGTAGTAATTTTTTTAGTACAGTATTACTGATGACACTGTAACTCTTTAACAACGTGTAGTTATATTTTCAAATAAAAATATACGATAATATCCAAAAATAGTGTGGCATTTTAAGCAAACAACATTCAACACCCACATGTCAGCTTTCGGGAAAGACTATGGAATGGTTCCAAATTCGAACCCTTAAGACTTGGCTCCCTTTAGGGTTCGGATTTGCACCTCTACATCCATCCCGAACCCTATAAGGTGCCACTTAGTTAGATTTGCTCGTAGGGTGCAAATAAGAACCCTAATAGAACCCTAATTTCTCTGTGTGTACCTCTATTCCATGGATGCATCGATCGTAATTCGCATATTCGGAGGGGGATTCTTAATTCATTTTGTTGCTCAAAAGTGTTGAAATTCGCGATATTTGCAGTTCATTCAATATTGTGTACTAAAACTCCATGTTCGGAGAGTTTTTGTAATAGGGAATCGTATGCCGCAGCGTCAGCCGATGTCCAACTGAGCTCTTCATTCACTGCATCCTCACTGCGTAGTTGCAGAAGCAGTCTCTCCTCTTTAGTCCACGTTCCAGCCATTATCAAGTGGTAGGTAGTTGCAAATTTTCTTCACAGAACTTAACTCCAAAATATTAGTTAATTCAACTGCAACATTCAACAGGACAAACGACACGGCAACTAAAGCAATAATCTCGGATCTGCGCAGCACTTATTGATACTGCATACGGCATGCGTACAATACAATACGATACATTTTATCCATACAGAGGATTTTTAGAGCCCAACTACAAGTGTTATTCTGTCAACGCACCTCATTACCTCCAACCCACTTAGAAAGTTTGTTGAACTCGACCAAAATTTTTTGCCGAGGCGACCAATATTTAAAGGGAAGATAAACCCCAAGAACAATGTGGATTGAGTGAAAGCAGCAACATTATTAGAACACATCAGTGAAAGTATGAAGAAAATCGGACAATCGATGCAAAAGTTATGAATTTTTAAAGTTTTGATGTTGGAACCGCTGGATGAGGAGACTACTGGAGGTTATGACGTATGAGTGGACAACAATACCAAGAAAATATAAAGAAAATACTACAAAAATCAATTTTTCATGAAAATTACAAATTCCATCAACTTGATATTGACATATGTTAAGTGTAGCAATTATTCCCCCTGCTTTCTGAAAGCGGTTGGTCCACTGCTCTTTCATAATTCTAGAAAAGTGAAGTTTTGTTGAATTTCCTTTATATTTTCTTTGTATTGTTGTCCACTCATACGTCATATCCTCTAGTAGTCTCCCCATCCAGCGGTTCCAACACCAAAACTTTAAAAATTCATAACTTTTGCATCGATTGTCCGATTTTCCTCAAACTTTCATTGATGTGTTCTACTAATGTTGCTGCTTTCACTCAATCCACATTGTTCTTGGGGTTTATCTTCCCTTTAAAATATTGGATGGCAAGAGGGGGATTCCCCAAAGTTTTTATAAACTACTCCGTGATTGGTTGAGATATACGAAATGACCTGAAATATGAAGTAAAAACGTCTGTGATTGGTCAATCACAAATTAACTAAGATATCGTTTTTTCTAAAATTCTGTGTTTATACCAACAAATTTCATATATTAATTAGTTGAAATTGTACATTAAAATACATAGATCACTGTTTTATCTGGGAATGAAGTGGATTAACTTGCACTGAAGAGTGTACCATACCCCATGTTAGGATTAAGTACAGTAGGAGACCATTGTACAGCACTCAGAGACAGAAAGGTAGCATAAGTGATATTCTTAACTAAAATCCTCTGTAGAATAATAATGATAATATTGGATGTCCTATTTTCGGTTAATACAAGGAAATATTGGACTTGCTAAGCAAAATATTGGACTCGTCTTCGACTCGTCCGATATTTGTGCATAGCTCGTCCAATATTTCCTTGTATTAACCTCAAGGCCATCGAATATTATATAAATACAATGCCGGTGTACGTCACACGAACAACATACAAGTCATGTGTATACATCCACGCATTTCATTACGTGTGTATTAATTTAGGAGCGCGCACTTAAAGATAACATAAAGTTTTGGTACCTCAAAAGTTTCCCTGAATTTCCTTGTCTTAGTTTGTGTTTCAGGTTAAAGTACCTTTCATATAACTAACACTGTGAGACTTACTCGCCCCAAAGTGCTCTCATGTCTTAGTAATCATGCAATTAACTGCGACCAGCAGCCCCATACGCATAGCGTAAATGGGGCTTCGCAATGTAGCATTCAGGATCATGACAGATTTAGTAACGCGGGTAAATATCAACTTAAAATCCAAAAATTTCTTCAATTTGAACACTTACCAATTAAGTTGAAGTATTTGAAACAGGATTCGGGCAACGTTTGGTTCTGCCAATAGTCCCTTTCTGTTCGAATTGATGACTGAATGTGACTCGGTCGAGAGGACCTTGGGAGAGCTACATACACTGAATACTACGGCCAGCGTATGCGCACACATCACATGCACACAAATTTCAAATCCATGAACGGATAAGATGTTTGTGTGCGCATGCGCTGGCCGTCAATTCAGTGTAGCTCTCCCAAGGTCCTGTCGACCGAGTCACATTCAGTCATCAATTCGAACAGAAAGGGACTATTGGCAAAACCAAACGTTGACCGAAGCCTGTTTTCAATACTTCAACTTAATTGGTAAGTCTTCAAATTGAAGAAATTTTTGGATTTTAAGTTGATATTTACCCGCGATACTAAATCTGTCATGATCCTGAATGCTACAATGCGAAGCCCCATTTAGCTATGCGTATATGGGGCTGCTGGTCGCAGTTAGCTATGCGTATGGAGCTGCACGCTGCTGGTCGCAGTTAGCTATGCGTATGGGCCCGCACGCTGCTGGTCGCAGTTATCATGCAATAATGTTTTTTTTTATAAAATGGGTTCAAGAATGTAGCCAATTGGAAGCGCTGAAATGAGTCACGTGTGCGTGCACAATGTTTACACTAGCAGTGCGCACTCAAGCAGTTGTTACAAGTGCGTCACGCGCTACTATACGCGCTCTCAATCCTGTAAACAACTTCTAGTTCGGGCCGCGGGCTGCCACAACAGCCGGCGGCCTTTCTTGTGCATAACACGTGGCGTACGTATACTCTTATACGCACGTACAGTACTTATGTGCGGGATTACTGAGTGCGACGTGCGTAAATGTTTGGGACGAACATCTTCGGACATCTTGACTTTTGAGCGAGTGCTACATGTAGCTGACTGGTATTGACCCACAAAGGTGAATAATGCTGTTAGTTTTCGACCGATTTTATAAAACAAATGATGCACAGGATTATTTCGTGGCGTTAGTGAAGGTGTGGCGCACTCTCGAGTATTGACAACGGTTGCAAACATGCACTCGGCTGCGCCTCGTGCATGTCGCACCATTGTCAATACTCTCGAGCGCGCCGCACCTTCACTAACACACTCTATCCTGTGCATCATTTGTATACGTACAATACGTGTACTACCTCGCCGCCGTACGGCGGCGGCTCTGGTATGAAACCATTATTGCATGATTACGAAGACATGAGAGCACTCTGGGGCGAGTAAGTCTCACAGTGTTAGTTATATGAAAGGTACTTTAACCTGAAACACAAACTAAGACAAGGAAATTCAGGGAAACTTTTGAGGTACCAAAACTTCATATTATCTTTAATAAGCTAGCAAAAAACGTGTACTGTATATGACCGAAAACAAAAGATAACCTTTGACATAATCTGCATATTTTGCCCGGTGTTTCACCACGACGAGCTTTCACGCTGAGCGTTTCGAGGTGAATCACCGGTGGTTTCCCGTTGAACTATCGGTGTTTACCCAGTACGTTTCTAGGGTAAAAATTTCCGCAAATTTAATCGGTGTTTCTCCTAGGCTTCCCTTAGGTTTCAACCGAGTTTCGTTTCATACTGCGAGGTCACCCGGGTCGGGTGCACCCGAGTAAAATTTCCTTAGCATGAAAGGGGTATAAGTCTAACGTTACAGTTAGTTCTAACGTAATCGTAGTAGACCAATCTAGAGATCTAGAGCTAAACAGGCCACAGCGATCGTTTACATCGTTTTCGTAAAATAACGTTAGACTACTGTACTAGGTGCCTACTACTCACGCGGCCTTCTGCGAGCTCCTGCATAAAATCTTTACAAAAGCTTAGAGTATCCATCTCTCCGTCGCTCATGTTTAATTCAATATTTCCAACATTGCATGTTGAGCAATAATTCTCAATAGGGACCACATACTTCTTCTATTTTGTCTTTGCTTCTCAGAGTACTAGTAACTACTAACCGAACTGCTCCAAATCCTCCGGCTCCACATCAAAGATCCTAAAGATCTTGGTCTGCATTCAATTTATATACTTCGAATTAGTGCGCTAGCCTAGCTAGAGCGAGCTAGTGTGATGATGATTGTGCATAATATTATGTTGTACGATGCGCGTAACGTAACCATAGCCTAGTAAACGCCCTTGTGGGTGCGGCGGACACACGCACGCGAAGTAGTCTACGTGTACTTGTTTTGTGTGCAAAAGTTGTGGAGGGTTTTATACGTATCCTATCACTAGGGTTTTTATTAAAGCCAAAACTTATAGTTCTGGTCTTATGGTCTTATGGTTCTGGTCTTATGGTTCTGGCCTGCAAAAATTGTCAAATTTCACTTCCAAATGTGCAAGTATGCCTAAGAAATGTGCGGAATAACACTGTAATAACAAGGTATTCGATGGTTAACGACGAAAATGCGAAATAATAACCAAAAAGGTTCGCCGGAGTCGCAGTCTCAGCCGATCGGGGTCAGACTAAACTCGGACTCGGGGACAACTCGGCCTCGCTTTGACGGCGGGACGAGTTGTCCCTCTGGATTGTACAGCGTTGTACTATGGGAGCGGCCTGTAACGCTTCGCGTTCTGGCTGGCAGTCAGACCGCAACGCTGCTGTTAATGAGCTCAAATCAAAAATTTATCGTACGCGCAGGTTTTTGCGCATGTCCTTCTCAGCACCCGAGATTTTGCGAGATAATTCAGAGACAAAGTGCATGGTCTACGAGATTCACTTATTGGCGACATGAAGATCTACTATCCGTGACCAATTGACATGGTTTGTGAATATTTGAAATAAATCACACCTTTTAATGCTTACATTATACAAAATGAGCTTATGATATCATTATTCATATCTCTGCATTATATCGATATTTTCCAAACGACCCTGAGACAAATTAGAACAAGGCTTTCTATTTATTGCCAACCCGACCCGTTCATAGGTTGAATCACCACATGAATGATAGTCAACGTTTTAGATATACCTGTTATAACAGCACACTAAGAACTGAATTGATCCCTCGCTTAGAAAACAATAAAAAATGAAAGTCTCGTCGAGTAAAAATCATAGTGTGGCAATTTGAGATACATACGCTCCCAGGGTATCATTAGATAAATTACTCAGCGATGTAAACAGTGGATTAATAAGGAATAATTATTCTTATACCAAAAAGAGAGCCCCAAAGAACTCATGTGTGCAAACACAGTGCTAGATCTTGTATTATTGATTTGTATGCTACTTATTAATGCACTCTACTCTTATCTAGTTGTGCCGGCAAAAAAAAAAGTTCAAGCCAAAGTTGAGCTGTCGATCAGAGTGGAGTGTTGTTCTTGTTGTTTACGTGGAGATATTTACACCAGCTGCAGTTGCCTGAACCTGAGCGCGTATACACACATTGTGCGCGCGCGCACACACACACACCATAGGGTCCTACACAGTCATCTACACACAGTGTATTACTGTTATGTAGAGTACACGTTTACTGTCATTCCGCGAGGAGCGTTCAACTCTCCACTCAGAGGGAATTAACCGATCAGAAACGCGTATTCGCGGCAAACTGAAATCTCGTCAAAAATTAACTGTACAACGCAATGATTTATTCGCCAACCTGAGCCGTTCATATGATCAGTCCACATAAAGTCATTATGTTTTCATAGAATGATATTACCTCTTTCATGTTATACCTCTTCCATTTTGGTCCACCTTAATTTCGTCAGTCTAGTGTACCCCTTAAGAAGAATGGAAAATATGCAAATTTTGTGTTTTATAATTTCCTTGTTCAGTATATTTTATAGGTCATAACCTTTCAAGTGGTCAAATTTCATCAAAGTACAACTCTTCAGCTTTTGTATCGATATATAAATCATGAAGATTGATAATGTCGTTTAGATTTACAGACACTCTAAAAATGTGGTCTCCCAGCTCATTACGTATTCATGTTCGCGAGGTCCATGCATACGCGTACGATAAATGCGAAGGCTTTTCAGGACGTTGCGGTCTGACTGCTGGTCACTTTTATAATGGTCCGAGTTGATACCAAAGACGTCGACGCTTAACTGAAAAGACAGGAAAGTACGCGCTAATCCTGTACAAAACAAATGGACAGCGCGCGGTCTTCAAGCGTGTTACGCACATCACCTGAGACGCGCTGTCTTTAGCCATGTGTACACCAATCCCAAAACTTCAAGTTATACTAACTACGATCGTAAAAATTCCTTCCCTTAACCACGACAAAACTTCGATGCCGTTCACACTTACATACAGTTAGCAAAACTTCAAGTTAATGCTACTACGATAGAAAATAAAGGGCGCCTAGTTCGCACACGCGGTCGCGCGCTATCTTTATGTGGGAAAATTGAGCGTCGTGTTTAACAAAACTCCGCTCACATTTGTCGCAGTTTTAGCGCTCTGTGGGGAGCATTCCCAAAACCACGACTAAACTACGACAAAACCCTAAGAAATCTTATGGTGTTGTCGTGGAGTCTTCGCCTTAAGGTTTTGTCGTAGTTTTCAAAACTACGTGCGTCTACATCTACACTAACTTGAACTTAGGGACTATCGTAGTTTCCAAAACTTCTACAAAACTTCAAGTTTTGAAAACCTTATATAAGGTAAAGGGATCTAGATGTGAACCTCACTATAGAAAATAAAGGGCGCCTAGTTCGCAACCACGGTCGTTTGGATGTGTTTGCGTGTGTGTGTTTGTATGTGTTTGATGTGTATGTGTGCAATCTGTATTGTGTGTGTGTTGTTTTTTCGTGGCTTTGAATTCCGTAATCACAAGATGAAATTTCGGCTTAAAATAACACCACTTATTCACAGACTCCTGGAAATTACGAATTCAGCCAACTTATGTCAATTGTTCGCTCCAGTTTTTAGAAAATATGCTTCAAATATACCCCTCTAAAAAAAAATGTCTTTTTGCGCGGTGCAAAATCGCATTGTATTACCGGACACGATTTTCGTAATGGAATAATCGAAGTCTTTCACACCTAGTCCTTCCACCAGAATCACAATTCATCCCATAAATCACAGTACACGTTCTCTCTGAGCGGATGACGAAGAAAAAATTGGCAAATTAGGCTCAAATTTAGTATTTTACGGTAAAATGTCTGTCTTGAACATTTCGAACAGTTCACGCAATAAAACCTTGTCCTTGTGAGAAATCGACAACTTCTATTTTACGTGCTTTGTCTATGGGAGCTGCATGCGCGGGTGACGAGTTGCGGGCCCCTTAGCGCACAACTATTCCGCATCGTTCGCGTTTGAGGACGATAGCTACAAATTTCCGATATCGATCAGTGAACTTTTGGTTCTATTGGAATCTTCAGCATTTTTCCTGTATGTGAGTGGGATTTCACAGGAATTTCAGTCACGAGATGTGATTCAAAGTGTAACATGCATAAATATTAACTATGACGAGGTGCGGATCACTCAACTATAAATTTGAGGTAAAACGTGAATTTCTTCGTGTTTTTACATTTTTATGCCGCGTTTTTTGCGATTTCGGTCCACACCAAAGAGGTTCTATATGTAATAGAGTATCATGTCAGCACAAGTGAGAGTGATAGGTATTATGTGTGGGAGTGTGTGTTTTATGTGTGTCTGATGTTTCTAAGTGATTATGTGAAATCAGTACTTCATACCAAAGAGTATACACTACCTTTCTGCAATCTTTTTATGTCCGGTGTCCGGTGTCCGGTGATACCATGCTTGTGTGTATGTGTGTATATATATATATATATATATATATATATATATATATATATATATATAAATTATATATATATATATATATATATATATATATAATTACTATTACATATATGTATACACGCGTGTATGTACGTATGTATGTATGTTAATATGGGTGTATGTATGAATGTATGCAGGCGTGTGTGTACGTATGTACTCGGTGTTACAAAAAATATTTCCCACTTTTGATCCTTAATAGTTCGAAAACTATACATCAGATAGCATTGTCAGTGATATGAGTAATAGCTGAATATAGTGTACAACTTAGAGGTGATTTTGATATGAGAGCATGTTTTAGTTTCGTTAAATCCATAGTTAATATTTAAAGGTATTTCGAACCCTTTGTGCAAAATTGAATTTTACGCAAGGAGCAATGGTGTGTATGTGAATGTGTGCTTACGATGACTCTGAACAATATACATGATTACCATGAATATCACCCTTTTCAGAACTCTGCTGACTAGACTTCTGGATTCTTGCTCCATGGCACATGAATGCTTTATCAATAATATTATTGACTGATTGCCCTGGGTACTGGTAGTCTGAATTCATGGTAAAGGGTAAAATGCATGCGCATGAAAAGAATAAACACATGTTTTCATGTGCTTACATACCCTACATCTCAGGATGAATAGAGACTAGCTGTGATAGTGGAATTATTCATGAATATGTAATAGAGCATTCAAACCCTTGCCATTGTTCAGGACCATTGTCTGGGTGTTAGCCACACACTCCCATACACACCAATTGACCCCTGTGCAAAATTAAAGTTATTTTACAGACGGTTGAAAATAGAGAAAAATCTGAAACCTGTCTTAAAAGTAAATCTTGAATTTAATGAAATTGATTTATGCTTTCTTTTTTGAATAACCTCCAACAAAATTGTAGACTATTCAGATATTGCTTATATCTATGCCAGTATTATCTGATATATAGTTTCTGAACTATTAAAGATCAAAAGTGGGAAATGTTTTTTGTAACACCTATAGTATGTATGCATGCATGTATATGTGTGTGTGCGTCTTTTGTTTGTGTTTTTTTTTTCGAGCTCATCGGAGGTGAGGGGAGAGTAAGGGATCACCTGCGACGTCTGTCCGCCCGTCGTCAGTCCGTCCGTCCGTTGTCCGTCCGTCGTCTGTCCGTAACGCTACAAAAACTTGAATAACTCTGTACCCAGGGCTTAAATTTCAATCAAACTTGGAGGGAAGGGCAGTTATACATAGTTTCAAATTTTACCAAATTTCACATTTTACCAAACATGGAGGTCACCTCAACATCGAAGGTACATACACACACAGACTCACACACATACACATACAGACATCCCTCACGCGCATCCTATTTACACGAACACACATGCGCGTTAACCCTCCCCCCTTTGCATATGCACTCACCCATCATCCACCCACTTCACACACACACATACACACGCTAGCCCCCCCCCCTTGTATATGCACTCACCCATCGATCCTCCCACTCCACACACGCACACACACACATTCACACCCATCCCTCAAACCCACACCCCATCCATCCACTCCTCTCCTCTATCTCACACATACACATACACACTCAATTATCGCGCGCACATACACACTTCCTCGAAACCTTAACGTGACTTATTACATTGCTTGTTTGCATGATAAGCTACGGTCACAAAGGTTCGTAGGAACGATGCGTTTGTGCGAATGCCACTGTTGGTACGAATTCTGGGGTTTCTACGCCTGCCTTAGAAAAAGAGGGTTTCATACGAAGTTAAACAAAATTTGGACAAGACCATCGACCAGGCTACGAACTTACGAACGGTCTACGAACACTGGTTTCGTACAGCCTTCTTAAGAAGATCTTAAGAAATTGTCTAGAAATCGTTCGTACGGCGTTCGTAGCAGTTTTTAATGGTATTTATTGTGACCGAGCCATAAGTTATGTGTTGGTATTCCAGTATTCCAGTGCCTATATCAAGAATGATATTACCCCCCAAATGTGCTTCGAGGGCGGGCGACAATTTGTGCCATCAGCTCTCTGCACAAATTGTCGCCAGGCGACAAATTGTGAAGGGGCGACAATTTATTCCGTCAGTTCCCTGCACAATTTGTCGCCCTTTTCAGGGGGCGAGAATTTGTGCCGTAACAGCGTCTTTTCGCCACATCGTATAGTGCTCAAAGCGTTCTGTAGTGAACATACTACAACTAGGGTTATATTTTCAATTTGTTGCTTCTTCTTTGTTAACCGTCCGCTATGTCTTACACTTACAGAACTTTGGTTGTGACGGAATTTTGAATTCTGGTCTGGTTTATGATGATTGTCACGTATGTGGCGGAGATAACACCTTATGCAATTGTACTGAAGGGAAGGTAACCACAGCAACCCCTCAAGTGGGTAAGTTTTGAAAATTAAGTTGAAACTTATTATTTTTCCTATGAGTAATAACTGTAGAGTGAAACGTAAGACAATCATGGTTACTGATATCGTTTTGGTCGAATATTAGCTGAATCCACGATCAAATTTAAATAGAGTTTTGTTGGGGCTTTTTTTTTTCAAAACTCTGACCCAAGGGACAAACACCCTACACCAAAGTGTCCTCTAATAAGAGACAATAAAAATACGGTTTGAGATAATTTTGTTTTTGTTTTACTCACTATCACTGTATGTCTTCTTCTCTAAAGAGCGTTGTTCAAAAATCCCTACCTTTCAATATTTACGTAAACTCTGTGTATAAAAGCAGGCATGATTGTCAGTGTCGACAGACCCTGTGTCTGTATGGACCTGCCAATACATTTAGTTTATTTTTTAATCCACAAAAATTGATCTGTATGCTGTCATTTATGCATTATCATTCGTGTTTTCTAACAGCTTAATACAGTAGTAACTTATTCTGTCTGATAAACTTAATTCACAGTGAAGACGAACAAGTGGTTATAGAGGCGGCAGATATAGTGTACAACAATTTTAGTCTTTCAATTTATTCATGAATATTCATTTAAACATCTTTTGAATGAAAATTTTCCAAATATTCCAGTGACAACCTCTCGACAACAGCAAAAAGACACAAAGGTTTTGAAAGAGAATGTTCTGTTGTGTACCCACCTTCTAATCAAGCTTTTAACGAATTAAAATGTTTGCCTACGCCTAACTACACACTAAGTAACAAAATTAAGTAATTTTAGGAAAAAAAATGAAGGTACATCTTGCTGTTATTTGACAGCAGGGGACTAGGCAGCGGGAGGGGTATGGGGTTGCACCCCCCCCCCCCCTCCCCCATCTCGGAAGGTGGGGAATGAAAATATAATCATCCCCCCCCCCAGGTTTCGAGGAAAAATATTTTTTATTAGTCGTATTCTTATCGTGATTATGATTAGCCCTCTTCCTCTTCTTCTTCTACTCATTTCATAATTATTTTCCTGTTTATTATTATTATCATTATTATTATTATTATAGGGTTTCCCACCCAGTTTCATCAGATTTGCATTCGATTTAACAGTGCGATCATTGAAATTCGAGTGAATTTGAATGATCTCATGAGTTTCTCAAACAAGGGTGTAAAAGGGCATTCAAATTAAAAATTTGAAGTGCAACGCATTCAAATTCGCAACAACACCGCCGTTGAGAGCATTCAGGAATTCAAATTCACGATAAGGCATACAACTACAAAGTATGGGCGGTCTTTTTCGTTGCTGCTTTTATTCTCTGTAGTTACTCAGCTGTTTGAATATGCAAACTTAATATACCATGAAATGTAATTTTTTACTCATAATAGCTAATAACTCGTATAACCCCACTTTCAGACACATTCACTTTTATTTACTTTATTACACTTTATTCATACACAATTTTAGCCGCTGCGAAATTACAGAGTATGCGTGAATTTCTCAATACGGACAGAATTAGTGGATGAAGCATGATCTTGACAACCAGCAAAACTAGCGATATGACCCTTTGGTGAAAAAAGGTCTATGTACAGGTGATCCGATTGCGGTAACTTATGATATGGACACGGAGAACTAAGGAATGGAATAAAAATGGATCAATATGGTTTTGGACGTATAGGACCCTAAGATATTCTGGGATATGGCTATTTCCTAAACGTTACGTACATACTGTTAGGGATGAATTGAAAGTGACAGAAAGGTCGTCAGGAAAGAAATACATCCATTACAATTAAGATAATTAAATGAGACTTTGAAATGAGAACGAAATTGTATCATCCAGTAGTACGACAGTGAAAAAAAAAAGGCCCGTATACAGAAGTTTGTTGATTGAATTCGAACGTTGTTTTCCTACAAATGAAACTGAATCTGGTATTTGGCACAAATTTGAACGTCTATCCAAATGGCGGGGAAATGAATGCCAACTTTGAGACGTTAAATTGAATTAATTTCTCTCTAAATTTAATGAAAGAAATTCTAAAGGAATGACATGAAATGAAATTGAATACTCAAAGAACTAGAGGGGCAGTCAAAGGCGGCAGACCCACGCCTTAGCGGCGCTACAGAGTAGTTGCAATACTATACTGTGGGGTCAAAACTACAAGGTCACATAGAATGTCTTACGTCAGTTCAGCCAAAACACTCTACAGTGAAAAAGAGTGCGAAGCGATGATCTTAACATATATGGTGATGTGTCCAAATTTCGCCCAAGACTTCAAATTTCGCCCAGTGAGATAGTGCACTACGAAATGGAAGCATACTCACTGCAGTGTGACTGGGACCGAGCAATTTTTCTCCGTGATTGAGCAATGTTCCTCCTCTCTCCCCGACGGAAAAAAAAGAATCATTATTAATATGAAAAATCACCAAATACGGGCCATTTGTGACCACAAATTCAGAAGGACCAGTCCCTCAAATAAACGTAAATTTCGGAATTCTTACGAACGTTTGAGCAGCGAAGTCCGTCGTCTGGGAGTTCTGTTTTCGTATCAAAGACCGTAAAAGCGCACGTACGCATAGCGCACTGCGTGCGCTTATACTCTTTATTGTTTCGTTTTGCAGTGGAAAATGTGCAAAGTAACGGGAAAATGTTCGGAGTGGTCACCCTATCATACTACACTATGGGGTCAAAACTATAAGGTCACACAGAATTTGCAAGGGTCAACCGATTATCACTAAAATCTAATCGATTCTTTCCTGTCACTATCCAAACATTCCATGAACATTTGGTGCAAATCCGTTCACCCGTTATCTTATCTTGTACACAAACAAACAAACATACGGAACCTTTACATAACCCCCTGCAGATTTTCGTGGACGTGGGTAATTAAAATGAACCGTGAGAGTATAGAGCAGTGACCGAAATCGCTTGAATTGAACGCCGTTTAATTGATTCGAATGCAAATCTGATGAAATTGGGCGGGAAAACCTATATTATAATCATTATTATCATCATATACCTATTATCCTCATCGTCATCTTCAGCATTTTCACCTCGTCTTTATTTCCATGCTTCTGAACCCCAGATACTGTTATTTTCTTCTGCCTCTATAATGGGACGGTGTCATGAATCATTTCTCAATAGACGTGCACACGGGGATAGAGTAAATGCATAAACCTTACTGTTATTGTTATCATTACTATAATAAGCAAATAATCAACGTTGGTGAAGGTGATGGGACAAACTACCACTTCCGAGGCGATCTGGATGTAGCTATCTTTCCGAAGCGCAGGTGAGGAAAGATAGCGTACACTTTCAGATTGCCGAGGAAGTGATAGTTTGTCTCATTGCCTGAAACTAAAAGTTGATTATGAGCTTTATATTCCACATCTAGGGTCCTATATTCCCATTTCATTCCACATCTGACACAGTTTTAGCTGTCTTAGGGTATCCTCAGGTGTTAGGCTACGTAGTTTACTTTATGACGTATGCGCGTAGATGACAAAACAACAAATTTGCTCCGCGCCCCGCGCGTGGCAACGAAATAAAAGTGCGTTGCAACGAAATAAAAGTGCGTTGCACTGTGGTCTATCACTTGACCCTGGGTCCCGTTGCATAAAACTTTTTTAGCAACCTTAAAAAATTCAGGTTGGGATTTGCCCAACCTGAATTTTTTAAGGTTGCTAACATAAGAATGTAAAATCCGTTGCATAAAAACTCTGGTTGGGAGCTTCCAACCAGAATTTTGTGATTTCAACCGGAAAAAAGTCCGGTTGGAGTTTTATGCAACGGGCCCCAGGTTAAATGATAGACCACAGTGCAACGCACTTTCATTTTGCGCGTACTCAAAATTGTAAGTTATATCACGCGTTAGGACTGTGTGGATTAAGAGATCAGCGAAACAAAATGACTATCATCATAGAGTGTAACGAACTTTTCTTCTCACGTGATGTGATGGGCAAAACTACGCTTTATCATGTGATCAGCTCTTGACCAATCCTATAGCAAGATTCTTAGTATGTGGAATATGATATCACTTAACACTTGTCATATAATCTTGAAACCAACATAGTAAGCGAGCGCCTTAGTCATTGAAGGGCGTGACAGCATTTGGGCTTTAAACAGCTTTGCACAAGACTGAACCGTTCGGTTTCCATATCACTGAATACTTACATTTCTTACTGTTTTGATTTAAAACTTTCTCAAAATTCCACCGAGAGAGTGCACCAGACTGTTAAATTTCAATTCTAAAAATTCAAATAATCCTTCGAGAAGGGTGGAATCATTTCACAAATCCCCTTTCCCTCCCCCTCCCCCTCCCCCTCCGCTAGTTCCACTGTCATAAACTAATTAAAAAGCAAAAAAAAAAAAACAGATACGCAAAAATTTGTTTAAGTCAATCATGTCTGAATATCATCATTAGTTGCTTCTTAAGCTGTTAATATGAATTGTTCTTAATGTCCCCTCCAAATATGCTCCAGATTGTTGAGTTTTCAGTTCTATGTATGAAAAGGCGCCGACATTACCACATTCACGTTGCCTTGAATGTTCATTTTCTTACTATTCGATTGACAAAATTCCAAATCTCCCCCAAAAAGTGTGCACCAAATCGTGGAATTTTAGTTTTCGAAATGCAAACGTTCCACGTCTTCCCCTTTGGTCCACCTCCCGTAGCCTTGTAGTACAAAATGAAGGCCCACACATGGATTGCAGTGATAGGCCATGTCCTTGAATATTATTTTTCCCTACTTGATAACAATTTTTCCAAATATTCCCTCCAAAGTGTGCACCAGATCATTAAATTTCAGTGCTGACGATGCTAGTCCGAAAGGGAAGATACCCCCCTCATGGACCCTCCCCGTTCGGTCTTTTCGCTCCCTGGCTTGAGTGTTCCCCACAAAATAATGAATTCATACATTCTCCCCCCCCCCCCTCTCCCCGAAATTGGATCTCCACTTTTCCTATACATACGTATGCACATGTTTGTGTGTGTGTGTATGTGTATGTGTGTGTGTGTGTGTGCGTGTGCGTGTGTGTCGTTCATTATTTGAGCAAAGATTGCGATCGCGTCTTTTGGCCGCAAATCATACCCCCAGGTCTGAGGACCTGTCTACACCGTTGTATAACAGTAAACCGTAGTTATTGGTTCAGATAATTTTGGCCCTCGAAATTGTGCCTAATGGCTATCTAGCTACATAATATACCTTTTTATAAAATTCTTTGAACATGTTATGGAAATATATTTGACTGTATCTCTGTTTTTATTGTCCAGAGAGTGTTATCATCACCATACCAATTGGATCATCCAAGGTAACCGTGACTGGATATAATAATTCCTTTATCGGTGAGTGTGTGTGTGTGTTTTTTTTTAATGATGTAATAGTACCAATTATTCCAATCAACAAGGATCACGTATATCAACATACGCACTTTATTAAGCTGTTTTTGTTTCCATGTTAATCTTGTTAGTGCAATATCCTATGTCCTTGTTCTTCCCAACAGGCCTAAAAGTCAATGGGACCTTTATTTTTGGACATGACGCCACAACTGATACTCGGACAAGAACGGGATTGTACTCTGCGGGTAGTATGTCTGTGTTCTACCATCGGTTTGGGTCATCGCTCGTTGTCAACTCAGTGATCCAGTCACTAACCGAACCAACAAGCGAAGAGCTCGAAATTATTCTTTACCATGAACAAGCTACTGTGAACGTCGATTATAACTACTGTACAGCTCTGACAAGCACTCAGGTATCGATTTCCACCATCAGTCCTATTGTATCACCTTCAACATCCATGGCGATGTCGTCTGTAGCATCTAGCCATGTCATGATGCCTTCTCCGTCATCGGTTGCCCCCGAGATGTCTTCAAGTTTCCAGGAGCGGCCAGTTTCATCTGTGGTGTTTTCGCCATCTCCCTCACCGATGACTCGGGTCGTTTCAAGTTCAATTATGTCGGTTACATCATCTTCTTTTCCTGTGGCACAATCCTCAAGCAACGTTGGTGTAAGTTCCATTGTGACCACCACGCGAGCTCTTTCAGAAGTTCAAATGTCATCAACCCATCAATTACCTGGCCCATCTCTGACTCCAATACCGTCTTTGGCATCAACAGTACGACCGTCTACCCTTCACTCGTCAAGTTCTCCTATCGTAGTCTCACTTCACCCCTCGCAAATAGTCTTTGTCCTGTCAACTACGGAAGTTTTAAGTTCTTCCTTATCACCGTCGCCATTGCCCATGTCAAAAGTACAAGCGCAGTCAGTTGACATGCTATCGAGTGTCCCTATGGTAACGACAGCTTCGCCGTTGTCAACACCAACACCTCCAGCAAGAACTGAAGCTGCAACAGGTGCGTTCCCTTCATGTCGTTTAAAATTTAAGTCAACAATGCTGTTTGAGTTTACCATGAAGATAGAATAACTTGCATGATTTTAGCTCGTCTGTACTGAGGCATTATACAAGAAAAATACAGGTTGCCTTACATATTCCTATCGGTATATAATAGTTACAAAATGATGGGTTTGACCACGAGACAAGTTGACTCCATTCTTGTTAAGTTGTGTTATTTGTTATCAAATCTGCTAAAATGCAAAGAAAATGATTAGAAAATGAACGATATCTTAACTTAAAATAAGTTCTTTGCAATGTAACAACAGAGGTATCACTGGAATTTTTTTTTTTTTATTTAGGGTAGTGTTTTCTGATGATGCACGTAAAGTATTTCAAAACTGCGCTAAACCCATTTCAAACCAAACTCTTCGAAAGGTCTCTGTGTTGTTTGTGAGTAGTCAGCTCTGTTAACGATTTGCACATCCACTTGCATAAGTTACACTTGTGATTGTCTGAACTCTTATGTTGGCACAAACTGTGATCTTAGTGAGACAGTGTTTCTCTTTATAATCTTGAGCAACAGAACATTTCAGCAAACGTTCCAAAAGTCTATCTTACGAACCTGAATCAAATATTAACTTGGACTGTTTATCTATTTGTTATTCAAAAACAAGAACAGTATGTGAAAGACTATGAATAGTTACCATGAGCAACCAGACCCTTACACATTTGCAACTACTTTGCAGAATTTGATGCTTGCGTCTCTTCACCCTGTCAAAATGGCGGCGCGTGTAGTTCCAGTCGGGGTGTTCACATCTGTGAATGTCCTGAGACACACGATGGACGTAACTGTGAGACAGGTGAGTCTGCACCACTGGGTTACGAACTATATGTGCTATGAGTATTCTAAAAACTGTGTTTCTTAAAAGCAAACTCAAGGACGTTTTGCCTGTTTTGTTTTTGTTTTGTTTTTTTAATCATAAATAGTCACGTCAACAGAAGGAGGTGAGTTTAAACAGACTCTGTGCACAGTCTATCTGTGCATGTTGTAATTATTTGTACCCAGTTTTCCATGTGGCTTAGAAAGTGCTCACAAGTGCTCACTCCTTCAGATATGTCACTATACTACCCCTAGGGTAATACCATGATCTACATTTATTTAATTGAGCACCCACCCCCCCCCCCCCTCTCCTTAAAAAAAAAAATGTATTGAGTCCTAAGTCCCAAAATATGTATTTTCAAATCGTTGTCTCAAGAACCAAGGTAGTGGTGAAAAGGCATTGATGACTGTAGTTTCAAGCTTGTATGTGGTACACCCAGGGGTGCCCTGCATACTGCTTGGGGGGGGGGGGGGGGTGGGACAGAATTTTTCATTTTTTCTGCTCCTCCTAGTAAACCTTGTAAATAACGGATTTTCAACAAACTTGGCAGACAGCATTCCGCAGATTGATGAGTGGGACATTGGGACACTGGGACATTATGACGGATCCAGGGGAGCCCAGGACGAGGACAGGATTAAAGACCGTACCATAACATGCATGAGGAATTCTTACAAAGGAATATATATATATATATATATATATATATTATATATATATATATATATATATTATATATATATATATATATATATATATATATATATATATATTATAATATATATATATATATATATATATATATATATATATGATCCCTATACAACCAGATGTGATGAAGCTAATATTGTAATATATTAGTAAGTTAATTTATGAGTGAGAAACCATTAATTTTCAATTGAGAATTTCTAAAGCTCACTCGGTAGAGCACCGCGCTAGCAATCTGGAGGTCTCGGGTTCGAATCCCGATGTAATCCCATCTTCTTTGCTCATTTTTGCACTAATAAATCATATTCATTCCTGGTCAGTTTCCGTCTCTTTGCGTTTGTTAGAATCAGAAGTGATAGAGTCAGTATAGTACATTGATGATTGAATGAATGCAAGCGGATCTATAGGAGTACCCTCCTCGAAAACCATGGAAGCACAGGGAATGAAATCGGGACCATATTTTTTTTTCGTTTTTACGTTTAAAGGTTATTTGTGAAAAAACCCATAACGGATTCTACCAAACTAAGATGATAGGATCTAAATTTGTTCAAACGGGCACCAAGCCCTGGCTTCTGGTCCTTCAAAAGATCTGTAAAAGCTACTTATCTTTGTCGGTTTCGGGTCCCATTAACCGCACTCCTTCCTCACAGATGGGCCTAAGGCCTGTTGAATAAACTGAGATCGTATTACCCGAGGGGTGCTATCTGCCAAGTGCGTTGAAAATCCGTCATAGGGTTTGAAGTAGGAGCTGAAAATTTACAAATTCTGCACCATAACCCCCTCCCCCCTCCCCCGCTGCTTAACACCCTCTGCAGGATACCCCATGAGCAAACTTAAAACTACAGTCATCAAAATCTTCATAGCCCTGACGTATAGTTCTATATCTGTTGGTTCAGAGAAGTAGATCTGAAGAAAAAAAAAAAGTTCTGATGATTCCCCTCCCATTTTTAGGGGGGGGGGGGGGTACTCAATTTAACACAGTGAGATCCCAGCACTTTAGGGATGCAGTAATGCTGCCTGTCAAGTTTACACTTACGCTACGTTAAGCGGTTTTTAAGAAAATGAAAATGGTAAAGGTTCATGTGCGTATTATTATTGTTGAAGTAGAGTAATGATTTGCATATTTGCCGGAGGTTAAGGGTCAAGGCCAGGTTTAAATGCAAAAAAAAAATATCTTTTTTACACTGTAATTACACTCTTTCTTCATACCTTGAAAATTACCCAATGCATAAACTTATAAAAGGGTCAGTCAGAAGTCAAGTATAAATCCTCAAGGAAAGTGAACATTCAAGATATTTCTGACAAACCTGTCATTTCAGTATTTTGCCAGTTATGTGAAACTGTCATCACACATTGGGAAGACATTGTACTATACACCTACTGGGAGAATCATTCATTATGGCGGACGCATCAGTCGCCATAGCGACATTTCTAGTGTATTAGTATGTAATTTCGCGTTCGTAAAGAAGTTGCAAACCAATAAATAAAATGAAATATGGAAAGTTGGTACTGCTGAGATATACTTTGTCAAAATATTATGAAAGAGTCTGCATTTCAGCTGCATTGTGTGAAGACGTTTCTTTTAGTTAGAGTTTTAAGTAAGAGTACAGGAAATTGTGACAGTCAAGCTGTGGTATTACTCAGTGCTTACTTACCTTTGCCATGTCTATTATCATTTTTATTTTTTAGTGTCCATCTGTAAGAAAAACAATTTGCGTCTTTACATACTGCATACGAACGCTGAAATCTATGTGTGTGTACACATGTGAAATAGATGATTACATACATACATGTGTGTGTTCCTTTTGCCTAAGTCTTCCAATAATTTCTTCATACCTGTGCAGCTAGAGAAACATGCAGCACAGGCCTAACGCGCTGTCCAGTGAGGGAGACGTGTAACACAGATACCAACCTCTGTAAATGTATCGGCAACAGAGTCCGCAACGAGAACGGGATTTGCCAAAGTAGGTAACTGCCTGTGGTGTCTTGGGCGTGTTTCATAGTGAGTTGTGATTGATCTTACGCTCGATTTATCTTGGTGAACTGAGCGTAAGTTTAATAATGAGCTAAGCCCTGTTTCGTAAAGACACTTACGCTTGATTTCAAGAAATATCAAGCGTAACTTTCAGTCAATTGAGCGTTATTGGCGATCAATCGCAGGTTGTTATGAAGCACTATTTGCGATTGATCGCAACTTACGCTCAATCTTTATGAAACAGACCCCTGTATTAACACGGAGCATAACATTACATTACATTACATTACATTAGAATTACGTTACATTACATTACAACCTTAAGCAAAAACAGGACTGTGATAGAATCATGAAGCTCCCTAGCAGGACAACAAAAGGAAGTTAGAGTACATCCTTAAAATATTAACTTGTTGTGTTAGTGTTCGAAATTCACAGGGTTGTTGAAATTGACGGCGTAAATGAACGTGACACGTCAAGTACACAAGACTACTTAAACCAAACGTAAAGCACGCTGTCACGCGCCTGACAAGGTACGCCGATTTCGCACTTCATTAGTCCATGGACTAGATTTGAATTATGGAAGTCATCATAATTACTAGGCCTGCACCTTTGTAACATCGGGCCAGTGTGTTATATCTCATGACATGATAAGTTAACAGAATAGAACCTAAGTCAAATGTGTGTATTACTATAATATGTACATTCTTGTTTCTGTGTGCGTGTGTGTGAATGTGTGTGTTGGGCACATTTTGCTTGCATAAATCCATTTATAGATTCAATTTGATACATGCATTCTAAACGTATTTTTTTCTAAGTTGAACACTACTTCCTTGACTGATATAATATCTGCCAACAATGGTGAATGAATTATGAGGAAAAAGAGATAATTCAAAGTTCTCCCTCGTTCTGAAGCAATGTAGACACGAAATGGTTTATCAACTTAAATTCCTGTGAACAGCGTGTGGGATAATGAGATAACGACTCCATTATTGCATGCTCTTGTGTCGATTTAGGGGAGGCTCTTATGTCGATGTATAGAGGATGCTTTTTTGTCGTGATTTCCGATGCTGACACTGCTTAACATGCCTGACGTTAGAATGGTAACGAATGGTTCTATGCAGGGTCAGGTGTGCTACAAATCAGCATCGCGATACTGCTGATCGATGGCGATGATTCCTCTTTCTTCACCATCATCACAAATCCGACATCATCGACGTCGGTGGACTTTAGGCGACGCATAATAGTAGCGGTAAGGCTATCCCAATAGTCTGTGTAGATTGCACTGCAAAGTGTGTAGTCTTCTCAATAGACTGAATTTAGGAAATGCTCTTGTATTACACAAGGCCAGTAACCAGTATAGGCTAGTGATATTGAGCGCATTGTTACACGTTTCTGAGGGGAAGGTTTCTTGGGGGAAGGCGTTTGTTTTTTTGTTTTCCTTTCTCTTTACATGTCAACAGACCCTTTTGACATGAGAATATAACCATCACTGAGCCATCAGCTATATAACATGTGGAGTGCAGGCAGAGCTCTATCGGCTATTATTTTGGCATGTCATTCTCCGTAGCCTATTGTCTCCCCTTCATCCTTCTCACTAACTTCAATAATGTCGTAAGTCCCTTGTAAGTTGTAACCGTGTATAATTTATTGAATCCATGTTAATATGTTTAAAAGGATTGAGTAGTTAATAAATTGTACCTAAAAGTATAGTGACCAAGACAGTGATGTGTAAATTATCATTGAAGTCTTTTGTGTGCGCTGTATAAAACTTTTCGCTTTAAATATCCTGTGTCCATCGCAGCTTTCATCCATTTTCACCAGACGTTTCGGAAATTCATTCTTCGGGGTCAGCCTAACGAAATACCGACTGGGGAGTCTCGAGGTAGATGCCGACCTCCAGTTCTTCAACGACACCTCGGAAGTCGTACCCGATCTAGCGGACGTTATGGAGACATTCACTTCCTCCCTGGACAATGACGTTGTAGAAGGATTCACTATCGATCCATCGAGGACCACAGTTACTGGTAAGAAAAGATTGGTGCTTTGCAAGCATGATAATACTTTATTACCTGTTATTGTTTCGTGACGTAATAAAGTTAAGTCAATTGAGACCCCCCCCCCAAAAAAAAAAAAAATGCAATTTAGCAAAATGGAAAAATGCTTTTCAAACAACATTAAAATAATGTTTTTTTTTATATTCATTTATTTATTTTTATTTATTTACGTTTTCTTTAAAAATACAGGTAAGTCTCGTTCAAGCCAGAGGCCCGCTTTTCAAGAGAGCCCTGTTATTGTACAGACACATTTTGCATATCATGATAAAATTATACAATGAAATAGAAGATAATAAAACAAATGACAATTCAAAATACAAAAGATTAAAGAAATAGACATAGTCAAAACCTTACATAATTATACAAACAAGCGCATATACTCACGCGCGCATGCACATCATACACACACGCAGACACACAGACACACAGACGCAGACGCACATACACACACACACACACATGCATACGGACATAGACACATCTGTCTTTAGAAGATCCATAATGATAAATAATGCGTTTCATTGACATGTTACAATATACAAATAGTGAATGGTCACGAGTGCAATGGTACGAGATTTCGCACGAGGTGAAAGATAGAGGCGCTCTATTCAACGAGGCGAAGCCGAGTTGAATAGTGCGCCTCATCTTTCACCGAGTGCGAAATCTCGTTCCATTGCACGAGTAAAGACCATACACTATTTGATTTATACAACGTCCAAGTAGATCTTTTTGGTCTAAGTAGGCCTAGAAGTCTATTATGTATGAAAAATATAGCCATACTTACATGTGGATCCACTGCGATTCTCTTTCTGGCTTGTGCAATCAGTGTCGATACAGGTCACAGCTATACTAGCGCTCATACACGTACACTAGCACTACGTAGGCCTACGTACGCGCATGCATGTACCGCACACGTACCTGCGCTAGCTGCACGCGATCCTCAATATGCAACACACAGTACACGCAGTACCGTACAATTTCTCGAACCGTGGAATAGAACGAAAAAATCGAACCAAGTTGCCCGCAAAAATAGAACCAAAATTGCACGGCGCGTTGAATGGATTACTTATTTAATATCACGTCACCAACAATCCTCCAATCAAATTACAAGGATCTACTTGGACGTTGTATAATATACACTACTGGACGTTGTATGATATACACTACTGAAAAATAAACTTACTAAAACATTAATCTAATCTGCCTTTTGAATGTTGACAGTGATGGACATAGGCCCTATGTACTTTCTGATTATACAATTTGTCCTCAACGTCCTCCACAGGTAAAGGTGTCACATCATTATCATGATTATACTGCTTGGTTTCACCCCTGACATAGGTAGCAGCTTCTGAGATAAGGACAAAGTAAAACTGGAGGGGGAACCTAAATATCCCGACTGATTTTAAGGCAAATATTACAGGAAATGTAGTGGGCAAGGTGCATGCTATTACTTTATACTTTACACTTTAAAGCCTTACATATCATTATAAATGCACATACTAAAAAGGAGAATTGATGATAAAGGAAGCTTCTGAAAATGAGTTTAACTTTAATGTTTAACTTTAATGCAAATGTCTTTATGATATGCGTTTCGCGTTATTATTCTGATATTCTTTCCAAAACACGGGTGTTCTTAATAAACTTAACTTAATAGACTTTCAACATTTTCACACGGTCAACCCCACTCTAAGAATGACGGCTCTGATTGGTAAAGCAATCTTCCCCTTCTTGTCAGGTCATTCACCTCAATTTATTCTCTCAAACCTACAATGAGTACGACAACACGAAATTATGCACGAGGTGACAGATAAGACGCCCTAATCAACAAGGCAAAGTCTGCAACATTTTTGAATTATCGCAAATTTCTTTCTTTCTTTCTGTGTCCGACTAACATTTCAGTAATTGCCTTCTACGTACTTACATTTTCTAGCATATTTTTTTTTATCCCTTTCCCGTTAATCTCCCTGAATCAATCTACAACTCGCTTACTGCAGACGTTGATGAATGCATCATAGGAACTAATGACTGTGACGTCAATGCCCTGTGTAGCAACACCATGGGTGGGTTTACGTGCACCTGTTACGAAGGTTTCGATGATGTTAGTCCACCTGAGGAAGGCGCGGGAAGATCGTGCAGAGGTGAGATATCGTGTAAGGTTAAATCCACCGGCTCTGCATGGATCTCAATCAATGTTAATATGTTGTCTTTGCATCAAACTCTCCTCTATTTTTAGAAACAAAACAAACATTAACTATTCACCTACCTTAACTTGGTGAAAAAAAAAAGATATTTCATTCTTTTCCTTTTCCGTTTTCATTCCGGTAGCTGTACCAGGAAGGTATATATCAACGGATAATTCAGACAGATTCTTTTGTTACTTTGAATATTGGAATGACCTACTGCTATTCAAATTCATGAAATTTTCCGTCGATTAAGTTGTTTTATTGCAACTGATTGACAAAATTGCTGTACACCGACGTAAATAAGCATTGAATTGATCAGTGTTTTAGTAATAGATACGACTCAAGATATTATGGGCGTATATACTCGAGCAGGATCCTCGACCCAAGTATATATGCCTGTTTGCAGGGCTCGACACTAACGGTGGCCCGGTGGCCCGGGGCCACCAAATACGCGCGTCGGGCCACCAAAATTTCAGAAATGAAGATTTTGGTGGCCCAATCGGGCAACCAAAATGTCGGATAATTGCCTTTACTTTTGTAGATGGACAGCGGTAACAATCGGCTCCGTAAGATGCTAAAATGAATGTCAGATGTTTGCTTTTTATTTTGGAAATGAATAACGGTAATATTCGGCTCCGTATGATACTAAAATAAGTGTCGGATGTTTTATTTTGCGTTCGGAAATGAATAAGGATAACATTCTGCTCCAGAAGATGATGAAATAAATGTGGAATGTTAGCTTTGACGTTCGGAAATGAATACTAATAATATTCAACTCCGTACGATGAGAAAATAAATGCCGGATGTTTGCTTTTTATTTTGGAAATGAATAACGGTAATATTCGGCTCCGTATGATACTAAAATAAAAGTGTCGGATGTTTGGTTTTGCGTTCGGAATTGAATAAGGATAACATTCGGCTCCAGAAGATGCTGAAAAAATGTGGAATGTTAGCTTTGACGTTCGGAAATGAATACTAATAATATTCAACTCCGTACGATGAGAAAATAAATGCCGGATGTTTGCTTTTTACGTTGGAAAGTAAATAACAACAACATTCAGCTCCAGAAGATGCTAAAGTAAGTGTCGAATGATCCCTTTGACGTTCGGAAATGAATAAACATGATATTCAACTCCATATAGATAGTAAAATAAATACCGGATATACTAATAATATTCAACTCCGTACGATGAGAAAATAAATGCCGGATGTTTGCTTTTTACGTTGGAAAGTAAATAACAACAACATTCAGCTCCAGAAGATGCTAAAGTAAGTGTCGAATGATCCCTTTGACGTTCGGAAATGAATAAACATGATATTCAACTCCATATAGATAGTAAAATAAATACCGGATGTTCACGTTCAGGTGAATGGTAAGAATAATGTCTCATGTTTGCTTTTATGTTCGAATGTATATAGCAACAACATTCAGCTCCGGATGATGCTAAAATAGATGTCGGATATTAATTTTGCTCTGACGTTCGGAAATGAACAACAATAATATTCAACTCCATAGATCACTGTAGATAGTAAAATAAATACCGGATGTTCACGTTCAGGTTTGAAGTAAATAGCAATAACAGATCAGCTGCGGAAGATGCTAAAATAAATGTCGAATGATCCCTTGCCCTTTGACGTTCGGAAATGAATAACAATGATATTCAACCCCGAATGATGATTAAATGAATGTCGGATGTTTGCTTTTACTTTCGAAAGTAAATAGCAATAACATTCGGCTAAGGTAGATGCTAAAATAAATGTCAGATTATTGCTTTTACGTTCGGAAGTGAATAGCATTAATACTCTGCTCCATACGATGCTAAAATGAATGTCGGATATTTGCTACTACATTTCGAAATGAATAACAGTAACTTTCAGCTGCGTTTGATGGTAAAATATTTAAAGGACAAGTCCACCTTCATATACATAAGGATTGAGAGAATGCAGCAATATAGTAGAACACATCAGTGAAAGTTTGAGGAAAATTGGACAATCTGTTCAAAAGTTACGAATATTTTAAGTATCTGCGCAGTCACTGCTGAAAAGGAAGACTACTGTGTATGATGTCACATGCGTACAACTATATAAGGAAAATAAAAAGAGAATTTCACAAAACTTTACTTTATGAATAAAGTGCACATTTCTTCGACTTGCTGCTGACGTATGTTAAGGGTAAAATTATTCCCCCTGCCTTCTGAAAGAGAGAAGTGGAGTGTTCTTTTGTTATGCGAGAAAAATGGAAATATGTTGAATTTTCTTTATTCTTTCTTTATATCGTTGTACTCATGTGACATCACAAGCCATGGTATACTCTTTTCATCCAGCCGTGACTGAGCAGAAACTTCAAAAATTCATAACTTTTTAACGGATTATCCGATTTTGCTCAAACTCTCACTGATGTGTTCTACTAATATTGCTGCGTTCACTCAACCCACATGTCTATGAAGGTGAAGTTGTCCTTTAAAGTCTGATGTCTGCCTTGCACATGACGTTCAAAAATGAAAAACAGTAAAATCCGGCTCCTTACAATGCTAAATTGTCAGATAATTCATTTCACTTTCGGAAGTGGACAGCAATAACATTCGGCTCCGTACGATAATAAAACAAATGTTGGATGTTTGCTTTTTTAATTTTAAAATGAATAACGGTAATATTCTGCTCCGTACGATGCTAAAATGAATAACAGATTATTGCTTTTACATTTGGAAATGATTATAACGGTATCAATCGGCTCAGTTACTAGTAGATGCTAAAATAAATCGGGGATGTTTGCTTTCACGTTCAGAAATGAATAAGGATAACATTCAGCTCCGTAAGATGCTAAAATGAATGTCAGTTCTTTACTTTTACATTTGAAAAAAAAAAAACAATTAATAGTAACATTCGGCTCCGTGTGGTGTTAAAATACTAGTAAATGTTGGATAATTGCTTTTACAATCAGAAATGAATAACGGTAACTTCCAGCTCTTTATAATGCCAAAACAGATGTCGGATGTTCATAAATGTCTGCAAATGCTCCCACTCTATCGTTTCAAACGTAAGTTTTGACCACCTAAATAGGCATCAACTTTTATAATAATCTATAAGCCTATTTGCTAAATCTTATTAAGAACTCAGAATAACGGTAAGATGATTGAATTTTCTCTTCATTTATTTTAGACATGGGTACATGTATCACTTCAGTAATACTTAATATTTCATTTTCTATGTTCAGTAGGACCGATTTAGTATTTATGTTTTTCTTGATTTTTTTTTTTCGGGCCACCAGATTTTACTTTCGGGCCACCAAAAAATAAAAATTAATGATTTTGGTGGCCCGATCGGGCCACCAAAAATAAAAGTTAGTGTCGAGCCCTGCTGTTTGTATGGCTACTACTAAAACACTGATCAATTCAGTACAATTTGCTAATCAGTTGCAAAAGTTACTAAATGATGGGTTTGATCACGAGACAAGTTGACTCTATTCTTGTTAAGCTGTGTTATTTGCGATTAAAGCTGCTAAAACACACCCAAAAAAAAAATGAATAGAAAATGAGTGATATCTTCATTTATGGTAGTGGTATCTGATGATGCACGTAAAGTATTTCAAAACTGCGCTTAACCCATTTTAAACCAAACTCTTCAAAAGGTCTCTGTGTTGTTTGAGTAGTCACCTCTATTACGATTTGCACATCCACTTGCATATTTCACTTGTGAATGTCCGCATTCTTATGTTAGCACAAACTGTGATCGTGGTAAGACAGTGTTTCTCTTTACAATGTTGTGCAACAGAAAATTTCAACCTGAATTAACTATTAACTTCGACTGTTTATCTATTTGTCATTCAAAAATAAAATCAGTAAGTGAAAGACTATGAACAGTTATTCTGAGTTACCAGACCCTTACACATCTGTAACTACTTTGCAGAAATTGATGCGTGCATCTCTTCACCCTGTCAAAATGGCGGCGCGTGTAGTTCCAGTCGGGGTGTTCACATCTGTGAATGTCCTGAGACACACGATGGACGTAACTGTGAGACAGGTGAGTTTGCAACACTGGGTTACGAACTATATGTACTGAGTATTCTAAAACCTGAGTTTCTTTAAATCAAACCCAAGGACGTTTTGACAGTTTGTTGTTGTTGTTTTTTTAGATAGTCATGAATGGTCATGTCTACACAAGGAGTTGAGTTTACCGACTCTCTGTGCACAGTCTATCTGTGCATGTTGTAATTATTTGTACCCAGTTTTCCATGTGGCTTAGAAAGTGCTCACAACAGCTATGTGGCTGTACAAATGTGCTTGAAGATAATAAAAAAGTTTAAATAACGTTACACACTAGAGAATCTTTGAGTAAATAAGTTACATTCTTTGACACCCACCCAAAATTGTTCAAATGGAGGCAATTTCCTTTACAAACGTTATACGGAACTTAACGGAGCGACCTTTGCGTATTAAACCTAAAAGCGCCACCTGTCCTGTCCCTATAATGAGCCGGGAAATATGCAAACACCAGGAAATGTGTAAACAATGGTAAATGTGCAAACGACGAAATTGTGTGAACGATGGGAAATGTATAAACGTCTAGCGGCGAAATTTGCAAATCTCTAAAATTGCATGAACGGGATATAATCAAACATAACGCTTGGAAACGGGTTAACGTTCAGTTTTGGCGGGAGTTGTACAAACAAATCGGAAAAATCTTTAAATATTTATTTTACTGCACCAACACTATGTACAGATGGTTGATAATACTGTATGAAAACTGAGCATGAACCTTTACCATTTTTAATTTCTTGAAAACCCCTTCAGATATGTCACTATACTACCCCTAGGGTAATACCATGATCTACATTTATTTAATTGAGCACCCCCCCCCCCCCTCCTTAAAAAAAAAATGTATTGAGTCCTAAGTCCCAAAATATGTATTTTCAAATCGTTGTCTCTAGAACCAAGGTTTGATGACTGTAGTTTCAAGCCTGTATGTGGTACACCCAGGGGTGCCCTGCATACTGCTTGGGGGGGGGGGGGGGGGGGGGACAGAATTTTTCATTTTTTCTGCTCCTCCCCTAGTAAACCTTGTAAATAACGGATTTTCAATAAACTTGGCAGACAGCATTCCGCAGATTGATGTGTGGGACATTGGGACACTGGGACATTATGGCGGATTCAATGGAGCCCAGGACGAGGACAGGATTTAAGACCGTAGCATAACATCCATGAGGAATTCTTACAAAGGAATATATATATATATATATATATGTATATATATATATATATATATATATATATGATCCTTGTAGAACCAGATGTGATGGAGCTAATATTGTAATGTATTTTAGTAAGTTAATTTTTGAGTGAGAAACCATTAATTTTCAATTGAGAATTTCTATAGCTCACTCGGTAGAGCACCGCGCTAGCAATCTGGAGGTCTCGGGTTCGAATCCCGATGTAATCCCATCTTCTTTGCTCATTTTTGCACTAATAAATCATATTCATTCCTGGTCAGTTTCCGTCTCTTTGCGTTTGTTAGAATCAGAAGTGATAGAGTCAGTGTAGTACATTGATGATTGAATGAATGCAAGCGGATCTATAGGAGTACCCTCCTCGAAAACCATGGAAGCACAGGGAATGAAATCGGGACCATATTTTTTTTTTTCGTTTTTACGTTTAAAGGTTATTTGTGAAAAAACCCATAACGGATTCTACCAAACTAAGATGATAGGATCTAAATTTGTTCAAACGGGCACCAAGCCCTGGCTTCTGGTCCTTCAAAAGATCTGTAAAAGCTACTTATCTTTGTCGGTTTCGGGTCCCATTAACCGCACTCCTTCCTCACAGATGGGCCTAAGGCCTGTTGAATAAACTGAGATCGTATTACCCGAGGGGTGCTAACTGCCAAGTGCGTTGAAAATCCGTCATAGGGTTTGAAGTAGGAGCTGAAAATTTACAAATTCTGCACCATAATCCCCTCCCCCCTCCCCCGCTGCTTAACACCATCTGCAGGATCCCCCATGAGCAAACTTGAAACTACAGTCATCAAAATCTTCATAGCCCTGACGTATAGTTCTATATCTGTTGGTTCAGAGAAGTAGATCTGAAGAAAAAAAAAGTTCTGATGATTCCCCTCCCAATTTTTATGGGGCGGGGGAACTCAATTTAACACAGTGAGATCCCAGCACTTTAGGGATGCAGTAATGCTGCCTGCCAAGTTTACACTTACGCTACGTTAAGCGGTTTTTAAGAAAATGAAAATGGTAAAGGTTCATGTGCGTATTATTATTGTTGAAGTAGAGTAATGATTTGCTTTTTTGCCGGATGCGTTTTCACATTTCCTGTCAAAATTTCTCGGCGTCATATTTGCACATTTCCCGATCGAGACGTTTGCACATTTTCCCGTTGTTTGCACATTTCCCGGCTAAACACCCAAAACTCTACACCCCCTTCCCAGCCTTACACAAAATGCAGCTACATCTCTTGTATTAAGTTTACAAGTAACAAAAAAGCTGCTTATCCAAGCAAAAAGAAAAGCAAAAAAGCTGCTTTTCCAAGCAAAAAAAAAGCACAAAAGCTGTTTATCCAATAGTGGCGAGCCAAATGGAGTAAAATGGAGTCAAAGGGGCCTGAGCTTTCGATCCTAACAGAATCTTCGTCAGAGGCGCCTCTGACGAAAATTCTGCTAGGATCGAAAGCTCAGGCCCCTTTTTACTCCAAGTTTACAACTAAATACTTTTTTACAGTTCGAAGATATCTTGCAGCGCCAGTGTCGCGCTTTCAAGCTCTGTTTTTTTCAATCACTGCAAGCCCATACATGCACTGGAAAACAGTTAAAATGGTCATTGATTTTCAAAAGCCTCTATTATGTTACTGCAATTTCAGTATGTACCCTGTATACATTAATATCGTCAATTTGTTTGTTTTTATGCCTCCGCCACGAAGTGGTGCAGGAGGCATTATGTTTTCGGGTTGTCCGTCCGTCCGCATTCGTTTACGCGATAACTTGAGTAATATTGACTGGAATTTTACCAAACTTGGTCCAAGCATAATGTATGATGTGGCAATTACTTGATTAGATTTTGGGTGAAATCGGCCAAAGGTCAAAGATCAAGCTCAAATAATGAAATTGTATCTCTTTACGCGATAACTCAAGACTGGATCAAGCAAATTTCACCAAACTTTGTCCGAAGATGATGTATGGTAAGACAATTACTTGAATGATTTTTGAGTGAAATCGGGCAGAGGTCAAAGGTCAAAGATCAAGGTCAAATCCTAAAATTTATCTGCTTTTAATTGATAACTCAAAACTGGATGAAGCAACTTTCACCAAACTTGGTCCAAGGATGATGTATGATGGGGCAATTAGGTGAGTAGATTTTAGTGACATTGGCAAGAGGTCACAGGTCAAAAAGTCAAGGTCAAATGCTAAAAATGTTGCTATTTCCCCCATATCCATGCAATGCCCAAAGGTATTTTCCTGAAACTTAGTGTAGACATGTACTACTGCATAAAGATTCTACAGAGAGAGTTATAAGGTCATAAGGTCAGAGGTCAAAAGGTCAAAGGTTAGGTGAAATGTTACAATTTCACTTTTCTGGCAAATGGTTCAATGTATCTTCATGGAACTTGGTACATATGCATGTACTGACTGGTAGATTTAGGGGTCATGGGTCAATAGTCAGGGGGTCAAAGGTCAAGGTCAACTCATCAAAATTTTACTATTTCCCTCATATACTAGTATATATGCAATGCTTGCATTATTATTTTTAAAACTTAATATACAATGTACATGTATTACCTAATGGAGATTCTCTTGGAAATTTCCTGCCAGAAGATCAAAGGTTAAGGGTCAAGGCCAGGTTTAAATGCAAAAAAAAAAATCTTTTTTACACTGTAATTACACTCTTTCTTCACACCTTCAAAATTACTCAATGCATAAACTTATAAAAGGGTCAGTCAGAAGTCAAGTACAAATCCTCAAGGAAAGTGAACATTCAAGATATTTCTGACAAACCTGTCATTTCAGTATTTTGCCAGTTATGTGAAACTGTCATCACACATTGGGAAGACATTGTACTATACACCTACTGGGAGAATCATGCATTATGGCGGAGGCATCAGTCGCCATAGCGACATTTCTAGTGTATTAGTATGTAATTTCGCGTTCGTAAAGAAGTTGCAAACCAATAAATAAAATGAAATATGGAAAGTTGGTACTGCTGAGATATACTTTGTCAAAATATTATGAGAGAAAGAGTCTGCATTTCAGCTGCATTGTGTGAAGACGTTTCTTTTAGTTAGAGTTTTAAGTAAGAGTACAGGAAATTGTGACAGTCAAGCTGTGGTATTACTCAGTGCTTACTTATCTTTGCCATGTCTATTATCATTTTATTTTTATTTTTTAGTGTCCATCTGTAAGAAAAACAATTTGCGTCTTTACATACTGCATACGAACGCTGAAATCTATGTGTGTGTACACATGTGAAATAGATGATTACATACATACATGTGTGTGTTCCTTTTGCCTAAGTCTTCCAATAATTTCTTCATACCTGTGCAGCTAGAGAAACATGCAGCACAGGCCTAACGCGCTGTCCAGTGAGGGAGACGTGTAACACAGATACCAACATCTGTAAATGTATCGGCAACAGAGTCCGCAACGAGAACGGGATTTGCCAAAGTAGGTAACTGCCTGTGGTGTCTTGGGCGTGTTTCATAGTGAGTTGTGATTGATCTTACGCTCGATTTATCTCGGTGAACTGAGCGTAAGTTCAATATTGAGCTGAGTCCTGTTTCGTAATGACACTTACGCTTGATTTCAAGAAATATCAAGTGTAACTTTCAGTCGATTGAGCGTTATTGGCGATCAATCGCAGGTTGTTATGAAGCACTATTTGCGATTGATTGCAACTTACGCTCAATCTTTATGAAACAGACCCCTGTATTAACACGTAGCATAACATTACATTACATTACATTACATTACATTACATTACATTAGAATTACGTTACATTACATTACAACCTTAAGCAAAAACAGGACTGTGATAGAATCATGAAGCTCCCTAGCAGGACAACAAAAGGAAGTTAGAGTACATCCTTAAAATATTAACTTGTTGTGTTAGTGTTTGAAATTCACAGGGTTGTTGAAATTGACGGCGTAAATGAACGTGACACGTCAAGTACACAAGACTACTTAAACCAAACGTAAAGCACGCTGTCACGCGCCTGACAAGGTACGCCGATTTCGCACTTCATTAGTCCATGGACTAGATTTGAATTATGGAAGTCATCATAATTACTAGGCCTGCACCTTTGTAACATCGGGCCAGTGTGTTATATCTCATGACATGATAAGTTAACAGAATAGAACCTAAGTCAAATGTGTGTATTACTATAATATGTACATTCTTGTTTCTGTGTGCGTGTGTGTGAATGTGTGTGTTGGGCACATTTTGCTTGCATAAATTCATTTATAGATTCAATTTGATACATGCATTCTAAACGTATTTTTTTCTAAGTTGAACACTACTTCCTTGACTGATATAATATCTGCCAACAATGGTGAATGAATTATGAGGAAAAAGAGGTAGTCAAAGTTCTCCCTCGTTCTGAAGCAACGTAGACACGAAATGGTTTATCAACTTAAATTCCTGTGAACAGCGTGTGGGATAATGAGATAACGACTCCATTATTGCATGCTCTTGTGTCGATTTAGGGGAGGCTCTTATGTCGATGTATAGAGGATGCTTTTTTCCGATGCTGACACTGCTTAACATGCCTGACGTTAGAATGGTAATGAATGGTTCTATGCAGGGTCAGGTGTGCTACAAATCAGCATCGTGATACTGCTGATCGATGGCGATGATTCCTCTTTCTTCACCATCATCACAAATCCGACATCATCGACGTCGGTGGACTTTAGGCGACGCATAATAGTAGCGGTAAGGCTATCCCGATAGTCTGTGTAGGTTGCACTGCAAAGTCTGTGGTCTTCTCAATAGACTGACTTTAGGGAATGCTCTTGTAAGGCCAGTAACCAGTATAGGCTAGTGATATTGAGCGTATTGTTACACGTTTCTAAAGAATTTTTGGGGAAGGCGGGTTTTTTTTTTCCTTTCTCTTTACATGTCAACAGACCCTTTTGACATGAGAATATAACCATCAGCTATCAGCTATATATGTGGAGTGCAGGCAGAGCTATATCGGCTATTATTTTGGCATGTCATTCTCCGTAGCCTAATGTCTCCCCTTCATCCTTTTCACCAGCTTCAATAATCTCGTAAGTCACTTGTAAGTTGTAACCGTGTATAATTTATTGAATCCATGTTAATATGTTTAAAAGGATTGAGTAGTTAATAAATTGTACCTAAAAGTATAGTGACCAAGACAGTGATGTGTAAATTATCACTGAAGTCTTTTGTATGCGCTGTATAAAACTTTTCGCTTTAAATATCCTGTGTCCATCGCAGCTTTCATCCATTTTCACCAGACGTTTCGGAAATTCATTCTTCGGTGTCAGCCTAACGAGATACCGACTGGGGAGTCTCGAGGTAGATGCCGACCTCCAGTTCGTCAACGACACCTCGGAAGTCGTACCCGATCTAGCGGACGTTATGGAGGCATTCACTTCCTCCCTGGACAATGACGTTGTAGAAGGATTCACTATCGATCCATCGAGGACCACAGTTACTGGTAAGAAAAGATTGGTGCTTTGCAAGCATGATAATACTTTGTTACCTGCTATTGTTTCGTGAAGTAATAAAGTTAAGTCAATTGAGAGCCAAAAAAAATAAATGCAATTTAGCAAAATGGAAAATGCTTTTAATACAACATTAAATTAATGCTGTTTTATGTATAGACCCTATGCATACTTTCTGATTATACAATTTGTCCCCAACTTCCTTCACAGGTGAAGGTGTCACATCATTATACTGCTTGGTTTCACCCCTGACTAAAGTATCAGCTTCTAAGATAAGGACAAAGTAAAAGTGGAGAGGGAACCTAAATATCCCGACTGATTTTAAGGCAAATATTAAAGGAAATATAGTGGACAATGTGCATACTATTAATTTATACTTTAACACTTTAAAGCCTTACATATCATTATAAATGCACATACTAGAAAACGGAGAATTGAAAATGACTTTTACTTTAATATGCAAACGTTTTTATGATATGCCTTTCGCGTTATTATTCTGATATTCTTTCCAAAAACACGGGTGTTCTTAATAAACTTAAGAGTGTTTTTCCATGTCAAATTCTGTTTAATCTTTATTCTACGTTGATTACTCCATCATACCTGAATTATGGTATTCTTGTGTGGGGAAATGCAACTAGAAATCTTCTTGATATGCTGTTCCGTATTCAATAACGCGCCATCAGAAATATCGTCCATGTCAGATATTTGTTTCACACGAATGATTTATTTTTTTAAAGTAAAATATTGAAAACATCAGATCTGTTCAGTTACAACGTCGGCATATTTATGTATAAATTTTCTGCCAATGAGTTACCGGATGTTTTTACTCGCATGTTCAGGAAAAATTATTTGATTCATAATTATCCTACTCGCCAAAGTGACGCATTTCACCTTCCACGTACTCGAACAAGTTAAAAAAACGATAATGTATACGGGCCCTAGATACTGAAATGACCTCTCCCCCGAAATAACAAGCTGCTCGTCTTTATATTCCTTTAAACTCAAATTAAAAGAGTCTTTATTGAGTGCATATCTTGCAGACACTGATTAATTGTAATGTCTTATGTAAAATTGTGGTATGTTATTGTCTGATCAAACATTCTTGTCAACAAACTGCAGATTCCATTTTGGGTCTTGCCATCAGGCTCTCCGAATTCATCATTAGCAATTCCACATACTACTTCGTTTCCCTCTCTTCCTCTTTCCCTCTACCTCTCTCTCACTTTCTCTCCAGAGCTTGACGGCAGGCACCAAATGCCTTAATAGCTGTACATGTTACTTTTTGTGTCTGACTGATCATATCCTTGAGATAGTTCTAATGCAACAACAGTTTATAGTGTACATACCAAAGTAGGCTTTATGTGCAAACCATGTTCTACTCCGGAAACCAATGATAGCTCGGTCACAGTAATGGTTCACATTTTTTAGAATAGTTTTTTTTTTCTTCTTCTTCTTTTTTGTCACATAGGCATACCCCGCTCTTCTTATTTGGCACCATTAAATCACCTGGTCTTATCTTCTATCCGTTCTCCGTTTCCTTTTCATAAACACTGATAAATCGGGGCTTACAGCCAAACAAGCTAGCTTTCATGTATGTCCCGTCATACTTCTCTTTCATCAATCCCATTTCGATTTTGACCAGTTATCATTACACGTAATTACTGTGTTTTCACCATGTATTTTGTTTGTTTTCTGCACATTGTTTACAAGGTAAAAAAAAAACCAAACAAACAAACAAACTTGTATTATTATTTCTGTTGTAATGTTCATAAATGAGAAGTATGAAAATTAATGAATTGAATTGCACCAAGAGCGTTATCAATCGCCTAAAAGCCGCAGTTCCGGGTAAACAAAAAGATACCGCCCTAAACTTACTTACAGTTTCATATCACACTTCATGGCTCTCATGCAATCAATAGGGACGTTGTCGTACCGAAGCATAATGACCTTTTACAGGTGTCGGAGAACTCTCGCTTGAATAACCTGTACACTGTATTAATGACGCATTCCTGAAATTTTTCAATATGACTGTGGCATATATTTTCGACTTACATGTACTTCCATCAGCACTCGTCTTGTATCTGAAATGTTCATCTGATATCACTGTATTGGTCATTGGAGTGGTTTGTTAGAAAAAAATAATCACCCACGCTTTTCTCTTATTGCCACTTGGGAATCGCCTTTGGAATACTCAGTCGTTGGTATATCATACAATATTCCGTTGATTTCACCTACATTCCAATCGCTATATGTATGGCTAACTGTCAGTTTAACGGACGTTATCACAGGCGCGGTGGAGCACTCCAATTTGCATCTCATTATCGCCCCGTTCTATTTGAATTTCCAACGGGCATCCACGGCTGCCCGAAACCGTGTGCATGAAAAAGTCAAATCTTTACCTTCTCCTTGTGCCGCTATGCGTGCCGCTAGTAAACTCAAACTTCCAACACTATCTAAGTTTTTAAAAACCTTCCTTTTGATGAAAAAATTATGAAATTTGCTGCTCTAGAACTTGACATATTAAAGCGTTTTGAAAATCACCTCTCGCAAAACATGCTCTCTGTTTTTTTCCGACTGGACTATGGCCGGGCTCCAATGTGTCCGAAATTGGCAACATAAGTTTATCAGGCCTCAATCCATTTATGGTGAAAGTTTTCGCTTGGTTCCACCTGTACTTTTTGAGAAATCAACATGTTTCTACAGGGTTTGGAATAGAAAATTGTAGTCTGCGAAACAATTGAAAATGACGTCATTTCTTTTCCCGTAATATTGGGCATGCGTGGTACAGTACGTGAGATTCAGGATTTCGTGCTCATTGTTGGTTTGCATGTGACGCAGTCAATTTTGCTGAGTGTCGCACGGCGGTGACTGCTCAGAGCGGGTTAACCCGCTAGCTGTGACTGCTAAGCTGCTGCCGCGCACGTTGCATGCAGCAAAGCGTTGTGTGTGCTGTGACATGCAACGCTACAGTCACGCGATTATACATACATGGGACCGACCTGTACGCTTTGCGTGCGTGTCATTTTTGATATCACCTTCTGTTTTTTTTCCGACACAACCATGGCCGGGAATATTACGGTATGACATTTAAAACGCAAGCAGATAAATAAATTTCGGTGTACTTTGTTCGAATGGCGCTTTGGTTCCGCAATCACACTTCGTGAATTTTAGGATGATTTTCGAGGCATATTTTTGGTAATTTTGCTCGCCAGGTTTTCGCTAAAATTTCACATTTTATCATTGTCAAATCCTGTAATATATTATATGTGCATATTCGGACATGTTTTCAAATTCAAACTAACTCAATTATAATCGGAAAATAGGTTTCCTTAAATTGTTATTAGCTTGAGAAGTTGTTTACTTTTTCTCAACTACGCGAGTACATGTTGTTTACTTTATGCAAATGAGGCTCGGCTGCCGATGGATTTCTGCGAGATAATTGGGGTGCTCCACCGCGCCTGATCAAAGAATAATTTTGGCCCAAGGGGCCCCCAGGAAGACCCAAAACCCTTGAATTAATGACATTTAAAAATCTTTTCCAGAACCAATATGAGTGCATCGGTGGTAGAACACTTTCCAGCATGGGGGGAGGGGGATTGGGGGCAGATCCCCGAAATTAAGTAATCTTTCAAAATATCCTTCTATAGAACCAAAAGTGATAGAAGTGATTTAAACCTTATAAGTTTTTTAATTTTTATATTTCAACACTGCAGGAACTTATGACCAACTACTTGAATTTCAAAAAACATTCACTTTGATTAGTAAACTTCATTCTTATTCAAATGAAACTTTCAACATTTTCACACGGTCAACCCAACTCTAAGAATGACGGCTCTGATTTGTAGAGCAATCTTCCTCTTCTTGTCAGGTCATTCACCTCAATTTATTCTCTCAAACCTACAATGAGTACGAACACAGGAAATTATGCACGAGGTGACAGATAAGACGCCCTAATCAACTAGGCAAAGTCTGCAACATTTTTGAGTTATCGCTAATTTCCTTATTTCTTTCTGTGTCCGACTAACGTTTCACTAATTGCCTTCTACGTACTTACATTTTCTCGCTTTTTTTTTTTTATCCCTTTCCCGTTAATCTCCCTGAATCAATCTACAACTGGCTTACTGCAGACGTTGATGAATGCGTCAATGGAACTAATGACTGTGACGTCAATGCCCTGTGTAGCAACACCATGGGTGGGTTTACGTGCACCTGTTACGAAGGTTTCGATGATGTTAGTCCACCTGAGGAAGGCGCGGGAAGATCGTGCAGAGGTGAGATATCGTGTTAGGTTAAATCCACCGGCTCTGGATCTCAGTTAATGTTAATATTTTGTCTTTGCATTAAACTCTCCTAGCTTTTCAGAAAGAACGCAAAGAACTGGTAACCTACGTGAACTTGATGAAAAAAAAAAGATATTTCATTCTTTTCCATTTCCGTTTTCATTCCGGTATCTGTACCAGGAAGGTAAACATCAACTTATAATTCAGACAGATTATTGTGTTACTTTGAATATTGGAATGACTTACTGCTATTCAAATTCATGAAATTCTCCGTCGATTAAGTTGTTTTATTGCTACTGACTAACAAATTGCTGTACACCGAAGTAAATAAGTACTGAATTGATCAGTGCTTTAGTAGTAGCCATGACTAAAGATATCATGGCCATACATTTTTATACTCTAGCAGGATACTCGACGCGAGTATGCCCGTTTGTATGGGTACGACTAAAACACTGTAAATTCAGTGCTTATTTACGTCGATGTAGTACAATTTGCTAATCAGTTGCAATAAATGATCTATACTGCTAATTGTACTATTCATTTTAAAAGTCAGACTTACAGGGTAAAAATGAATCAAATACAAGATACAAACATAATATTGATATGTGCTAGAAGAAAATGTTAAAGGCGTTCGTAGACTGTCATTTCTGATGATTTCTGTAGTTTGATAGTTTACAGAATATTAACCGTAAGATGCAAATAATGGAAGCACATAATACAATTTTCTAACGACTTCCATCCACTTATGACGTGTGAAAATACGGTCAATGGCTACACACATAAGCGGCTGTCCGAACGACTATACAGGGTCTGAACAAGCGTGCATGACAAACAAGTATCCATCCATCGTCTGGTGAATAACATCAGTACTCTGAATCCAACTCCCAAGTGAAAAATATCATGGTGCATCTACACTTGGAATTCATCACAAAGGATGAAAGACCTAAAGTAAAGTCACTTTTTTACACTTTTCAACTGACATGAAGATGGCGCCTTGAGCAATGACGAGGTACTGCTTCTCGCCATCGCCAGCCCAGTCGGTTTTGTCCTCCTCGTAACAATCGCCACCTGTTGCATGGTGGTCTTCATCAGAAGGGAACGAGTTCGTCGCGTCAAGGTCATGTTTAACACTCAGCAAACGGATTTCAATCAGTGGGCGGGTGAGTCACGATTTCATCTGCACGGAAGACGTTCGCTCTATGTCGGAACTTCGCGCAGCTCCTACGAGAAGGAACACATGTACTCAAACTCATCTGTCGTCCGAAATGTTCCGTACGTGCTAGTAAGTTGACTAAGCTTGCTAGCAGGCATATCGAAGTCATTTCTATAAAGACGAATGTCTTCATGATGAGGGTCTTCGTTGAAATATCCAAGTGTTCAATATCCGCATGTCAAAATGGTTAAAAGAATTTGCTCTCTCTTCTTGATCTGATTGACTTCCATAAAAGCCTTATAAATAGCGATTCACGTTTTACATCATTAGAATAATGATGGTGGTTATGGTGATTATGCTGAAAATGATTAGGACCAGAATGATCATTACTGTCATCATCACTACTCTCATTATCACTCAGTGACCATAAAGTCATTTCTCGGTTAACTCAAGTTATGAGTGCCGAACGTGCCGCCAACTAACGAACGCGACTAAATGGAAGTACGGTGATCACGGGAAAGAAAACATATTTTCGATGGCTACAACCCCTCGTTGTGGACAATCTATGCCTCAGTTCTTCTATACCCATAAAAGAAAGAATTTCATGTAACACGTTTGCTTACCTAACTACACTTAACCTGAAGTCATGTGACTATGTCAAAATGTCATATTGTTTGGGATCATTTATCTGGAGAATGTTTCCTGCACCCTTACTTCTTCTCATCTCATCTTCTTTGCCACAGAGCGGCAAACCCAGCAGAAGCAGTAAAAGGTCCACCGGCGAGCAGTGGTACGACAACCCCAGCTTCTCCCAAGCCTACGTGGTGACTGGTGGCGAGTTCCGCCATGAACGGCCTTATACACCCTGAGTGTTTCCGAGATTACGAGCGAGTACCCCCATTAACCTTAGTTCCATGTCGTCCACGTTGCAATTCATCATGGGATTAGGGCCGTAATTCTGATGCATGGTATTGGGTTCATGGTAGAATAGAATGGTGACTCCTTCAGGAATGTCACGACGGGGGTTTTTTATCCTTATTTCACCTTTAAACATTATCGGATACAATTATACTTAAGTGGTCTTCCAGGGCTTCTTCCGTATACTTAGAGAAATAACTTGTGCGTATGATATTGATAGTTGGATATGTAATCGTGCGGGTACAGTGTCGCCAAAGACATGCAGAAATCGAGGAGAAAGTTGTTATATCTCTTAAAAAGTATATTAAGACTTATGGGCATCACCAATTCAGACTCAAGTGTTGCAAGAAATATCATGGCAGTAAGGTATGGTTTGTTTTGTATACTCGATAATAACTGACAGAAAACACCGTCATAAAGTGAGATTTCATTGTAACTTCCAAAGACCTAATAAAAAAGTCTCCTTTACATTAAGTAAATACTATTGTGGTTTCCCTCAATGATATTTCTGAAGGTACGAATAGATTTACTCCGGCTAAACTTGGGTGTCCTCATTCCCCCCCCCCTTTTTTTTTCCATGCAAGAGTACAAACATTTGTTAATCTTCGAGGTGAACAAAATGTTAAAGATAGAATCCTGTTACCGTTGTAGTGGCCAGCGAAATACGAAGTATTCATCCTCGAACCATATGATAATTCAAACTTTTCTTGAAACATCCAGCATGTCAAGTTTGGCTGGGTTTTTTTTTTTCCAACAAAATTCATCACAGCTCTAATTAGTTGCAAGCAATATCATTACTTTTATTCAGGTACATTATAATTTCAGCGTTAAACTGGTATTTTCCTGCTTATTGCTTATTCTTCGTGAAGTTGTTGTGATGTTCTACTTCTTTGTTATATTTTTCCTGAAGTTTTCTTTTTTGTGAGCAAGTCACTCAACATTCAATGTGTAACCTTGATAAGAGGTAGAAGATCAGCTTGGGAAAATGTCTAAAAAGTAATGTAGTAAGAAATGATTAAAAAGCAGCGACAGCTTAAACGGGAAAGAAAATTCGTTCGCAAGAATGTTTTCTTTTCTTTTAGTGCGACCATATCATAACAAAATTCATCACATTCTCTGAAGACAGCGGGCGGGCCGAGACGGGAATTCTTTTTTTATGCCTCCGCCACGAAGTGTCATCGGAGGCATCGTGTTTTCGGGTTGTCCGTCCGTTCATCTTTCTGTCCGCATTTCCATCCGTCCTTCTTTCCGTCCGCACGTAATCGATTTTGTGGAGGACGTAAATTAAGAACCGTTTATGATATCGAAGAAACTTGGCATGTGAATGGACGAAGCTGCACTTATCATGTTGCGGAAGCACAAGGTCAAAGTTCAAGGTCAAATTGTAAACTGTTTTCTTTCCATTTATACCTGCAATGTATACCTGCATATATACATGTATTACCAAATGCGAATTCCCTATGAAAAATTCTAGGCCATGGGGTCAAAGGTCATACATATGTAAAATGTAAATGCTAACACTTCCCTTTTTCCTTTATATTGCTGAAAGGTTTCTTCATGAAACTTAGCATATAATATTATGTTGTCAGGCAATAATTCCCTTGGTACGTCAGCAATTTGCTTTTGGAAAAATATAACCTCTTGGAAAAATATAACCCGCGAGGATGCCAAGTATTAAAATCGTACCTCGTAAAGGCAGTATCTGTATAATGTATCCTAAATAAGCATTACGAATCATTATCCAATATATCCAAAATGTACATTTATGCATATTTGATGACAAATATTCTCTTATATAGATCAGGGAGGTGAGAGGAAATGCACCTCCCTGTATAGATAAATCTGTTTGTGTACAATGTGTTCGGAAAAGCAATTTCTACAGGAAAATCATATTGTAACTCCCGCGGGGATGTCAGAATAATGTCATACATGTATATCACACCTCTGAAAAGGCAGTATCTGTATATTTTGTTGTATCATTTGAAACATGAAATTATGATTTCTACATTCTGATATCTTCTGTAGCCCCAAAATACATTTATGCTTATAATACTATTAGATTATATGATATTTTTGTGTGTATATGTTTTCGGGGAAATATAATATTTGGAGAAAATTTAATTCCTGCGGGGACGTCAAGTGTTATGCCACACATATCATTTCCATATTTTGATGTAATAATGGCCAAAATCGTCCATATCAAACCAATGTAAGTCTTGTATATTATATTTTTATGTGTATACGCTTTCGGGAAAATATAATTTCTGGGGAAAATAAAACTCCCCCTGAAATACCAAGTGTTTCATATCACATCACTGAAAAGACAATTTCTGTAATATGTATTCCATAAAACGTATCATTCATATATTCTTATACTTTAAAGGCCAATATATAAATTCATGCATTATATATTTGCATTCTGTTGTGTGTGTATACGTGTTCATCTGTAACGTATAAGTAAAAATGTGCAGTTGAGTGTGTTTGGGTGATGGTTATTAGGCTATTCACACAGGGGTGTTAGTCAGTGTGTGGCAACGGTAAAACGGAACAAAAATGCAAACGTAGATTGGCTTTCTCTTCGATGGACCGAAAGCAGTATGACAGACATGCAGACAAGCAGAGCACACAAACTAACAAAAAGCACATACACGTTAACACTTACTATTTATAGACCTACAGTATGTACATGCATGTGTAAATATTTTACGTGTACACACGTACACGAGCTCACAAACAAGAAGTCATGCACTGGCATCACTGCCATGACTAGTTCATTAAGACGAACTATGAACAGAGCTACACTAAAACTGCGTTCTTTGAATACAAAAATTACCTCATCTTCCTTTATTGTTACCCTGCCAAACTCACAATATCTACCTGATATTGGTAGATTATGAATAATCCAAAGATGAGTATAGAAATCATACCGGCAGATGGAAAAAGAAATACACAATGACCCATACGGTCTCAACTTATAGAATGTATAACGCAAATCCAGGCTAATGCGTGCACAGTGATATCATTCGAAATATCACTGAATAAGAAAAAAAGCACCTTTTGAAACCAGTAACATTAAGCACATTAAGAGGTAGGCCTGCTCATTTTGAATCAAGATATCATACATTCTCTTCGTTCTTTTATAGAGTAATTCGTACGCATAAAACACGGCGTGCGTCGATTACCCTTCACGCACGCATGCGGACACATACTTCGCATTACTCACACAACACCCCATCATTACGTAATGAAGCAATACATTCTTGCAGAATTTCTCTGAAATTAGAATTTCTTATAAATTCCCACAGATCATCATAAAAGTCTCCCCCTTTTTTTTCTTTTCAGGTATATCTAAGGAACCTTATAAGATTACCTAAACGTTATTCAATTATACCAACATTGAGAGTAACCAAATCGAAAGAGGAATTTAAAAAAGGAAATTGATCTTATTGCAATACACGTACAAATCAAATGACTCAATTAGTGAGGAGGGCTCTTGTAAGAATTATAGTAGTCGGAAACCAACCTGATAGAACAGTGTTTTGGAGAGTCCAAAGGAACACACCATCGTACCAAATGCAGTTTGTTTTGTATTTTAACTGAATGAGAAGGTGAGACTTTGTCATAGTTAGACACTTGTCATTTCTACTGTTTGCAGCAAGTCTTTCTGAGATGGTAGAACCCTTTTGCGAGAAGTTATTATAAACGGCAACAAAGAAGGATCATTTGATAAAGAAAGGAAGAAATACCTACCATTATTCACATCATGCATCAATTATCTGGCTTCGATTCTCGTCATCCCTCATAGATGTAGCATGTCTCATTTATCAACATGATTATGAAAAATTATGAAACCAGTCTATTCATCAACATACACGGTTCAAAGTAATTGAAAGAAACAACTTGTTTATGGCAAGATCTGATAGGATATTGCAGTTTTAGTTACAGGCAATTTGCGTTGTAAAAAAAAATGTATTATTTAATGGCTATTGGAGAAGATAATTGCTGATGTTCATAGCAGCAATTAAGAAGCCATTAATATTATAACATGCCTAGGTAAGTATGATATACATATATAATCAGAGTACCACTCCATATGGTTTAAATATTTCCCTAACCACAAATATATATGAAACGTAAAACAGGAAGGGGTCATCCACATTAACAGGAAAATGAAACCGAAAATAAATACATCATAAATTTGGATTGAGGGAAATAATTATTAGTACACTTCAGCGAATTTTGACGAAAATAGGACAATTCATTGGAAAGTTATGATTTTTATCGACTTGTAAGTGGTTAGTATGTTAAAGGTAATAATTCCCCTGCTCTTTGAAAGAGGTAGGTTAAGTGTGCTTTCATTATGCTAGGAAATTGAAAATATGTTGAATTTTCTTTACATTTCTTCATATATTTGTATATGCATGGGTCATAAATTTTGAAGTCTCATCCAGCAACAGCAGCACTGAAATTTTAAAGACGCGTAAGTTTTGAACGGATTGTCCAAATTTCCTCAAACCTGTTTGATATGTCCTATTGATATTGCTAAATTCACTCAACCGACATAATATTTGGGATTCACACCCTTTCAAGATAGAACGTAGTCAAGTGTATCTTCTATAGTAAGTAACTACATTGTATTTGGATAAGTAAGCGATAGTGCTTATATGCTTATAATATAGTCTGCATACATAGCCAGAAGAGGGAGGATTCCGCTCCTATTGTGCATAGATTCAGGTTGTACCATAATGACCGCGATTGTATATAATTGCTAATTACAGGTGACGGCACTGTATACTACGTAAAACTCAAGACTTAAGACTCAATGTCCCTTCATGAAGTTAAAAGGAACAGTAATATCTTCAAGTATTGGTCTATGATTTGTTGTCGGACATGATAAACAGATCCCTTGTACCCTGCAGAGACCTGGTGGCGCACTATATAGACACTCGCATGTTTCTCAACACAGGGCAGTGGTGGGTAACACTGAACCTTACAATATTCGAGAGTACTGATGGTTCCGATTAGGATATTACCTTGAAACATTAGTATACCTTCTTTTTCCTTCGAGATGTCTCGTTTCTAGAATGCAGCGATGGTAAGGAAAGAAGACGCCATTATCGGTGGTAACGTCTCAAAGCAGTCTGTACAGATGTTTGTTAATCATTCAGCTGTGCAGCATGCCGGGCTACATCAGTCCGGGCTACGTCAGGCCGGAGGCGGTCGTGACAGAAACAAAGTTGATAGACAGACTGAGAGGCGTATTAGATAAATGGCATCCGTTCATCAAAGATACTTGTCCTCTCATTATGCATAATGTACAACACATGGACCATGTATTCTTTATTGCAACATGTAACACCTTGCTAACACTCCTTATTAAAGTTATTCCACCGTCCAGCACATTGTAAAGTATGCAGCAAGTACTTTATACTTTGGAGTATATTTTATCTATCAGCATAGTGCAGCATAGCACGGGTGACAAACTGCCAACTTAACGTCAAAGTGACTAGCGCTTTTCCCCCATTTCAATCAATACCCCTTTTTCGGTGGTTCAGGAATGGAACACGTAACTCTGCTGTTACCGTCGACAACCTATTCGCAGAAATTGCCAATGGCAATCAAATCACATGCGTTAGTCTTTGGAGGGTTAATGCGTTGTGCCTCGTCTACGGATCGTCCGTTTCCGTTTCTGACAGCAATGAATACTTAACGGGCTCCTGGCTTTTGGTCTTTTTCTTCCTCGTTTTCTCGTTTGCCTGTATTCATGGTGGTTGGAGAAAATCAAGGAAAACAGTCGCTTAACAACAAGACAATAACGGCAGATAAAGAAATTATAGGAGCCTATAAATCTGAAACAATGATTCATTTGGCATTTGGACCATACCTCGCAGTTCTAGGAATGAGCAGACAAAATCCTGGATCATTGAAGAAATACGAGTGGCTATCATAAAGCAGGGATAATTCCCCGTGAAGTATCGTGTTTACCCTCCCCAACATTTTGAATGAGCGTTTTCTGCATTAACTAACACTCTACTGAATATTTATTTCATGAAGTCTTCGTGGTAGACAGACTACTACGCAAAGGAGGCACATGGAATAATCCAATTCAGATTTACATTTTGCTCATAAGCAGATAAAGATCAAATGAGAAAACAAAAAACACAATGAGACACGGACATGACACGACAATAATGTCATGGACAGCCCCGGTAATGGTTTCTTTACATTGCAGTAAAAGACCATTCGAACATTCAAGGCAGCTTGCTAAGATATAATTATACTGGTAAGTTGGACTACGTAAGTGGTTTATATCTAGCTGCACGTCTTTTCTTCTCCCTTTTTTCGATACTCTAAAATTCGGGATCAATTTGAATCATCGTTACATGTGAACTGTTCTAGGGTAGATTTCACTGTATAAGCCAACAAACATGACAAATGCAACAAATTTTAACGAATAAACAGAATTGTACTTGATAATGCCAGGACGATAATTCCTCATTTACCTTCGAAGCGGAAGTGAACTCCTTACCTGATACACGATCAACATCACGACAGTGATGACGAAAGATAAAAGAGCGCAGGAGAAGAAAGTCACGGGAGAGCCGTAGACGGAGACACACACGCCGGCAATCACGGCCCCAACGCCCTGGCCCAGGTAAAAGACGCCTGAGAGGCAGCCCAGCAGACTGGCAAGATTCTCGGGGTGCACTTCGGAGCTCATGCGCGGCACCACGACGTTCCACGTTAGAGCACGTGACATTCCTGAAAAAAAGAACGAGGAAGTTTCATCGTCATCGGAAATACTTGAAACTGGAAGAAAACTAGTCCACCTGCAAGAAACATCGTTCGTTATTCATGGTTGAGTACTAATTAATGTCAAAGCAAAAATACTGAGTTCTCTATGGATAATGGTAAAATCACGTTTCCTTAATATAGGATTATCATGTGACGATCATTTATTCATTCCGAACATTCATTATGTGGGCTTTATCAGACTGTTGCCATCCAGATGATACGTTTGAGGGAATTTTTGAAGTCCGTGATATTGCTGAACTGTAGCTGTTGTGGGATTCGTTATTTCATGTGATTGTTTCAAAAAAGGCAAGTTGTGGATTAGCTACATAATATCGTTTTCTGTGACAAATCAGAGGAGATCAGGCTGGCATTTCCTGAAACATTTCAAATTTGTCCGACAAATTTTACAGACAAATTTGCTCTCAGCCAATAAAATGCAATGATTTCAGTAGCTTATAACAGTTTGTCAGGGGGAAAAAAGTATCCGACATAAAGCTTCATGAACTACCCTCAAAGACAACTACAAGACCCACCGTGTATGACTTCCACTGCCAGGATCCCTGGAGGGCGGGGAACAAGAGCGTAGGCAAGAAAGCAGATGAGAGAGCCAGCCGTCCCGGCGATCAGGAGGAACTCGTGGCCACGGTTCTTGATAAGGCCACCGAGATGAAAGGCGAATGAGAGCTCTGAGATCCCGCTGATGATGCGAGACGCCTTGACCCAACGTTGCGGTGCACCTGCATCAAAAGGAAGATGAAGATTCAATATTAATGACGTCAACAATAAGGATGTCATATAACAAAGAGAGCTGGTAGTTTTGTTGTTGTTGTGTAACAAACATAGAAGTAAATACGCTGCTAAATTCAGACATTATTAAAGAGGGTTTTTTTTCAAAAATTGAATCTTAATTCAAATGTGGTGTTTTTATCTTGGTCTTCATCTCTTTTGTTCTTACTTACATCACGTAGTTACCATTTTAACACGTGGTCTTAATTGGGAGAGATACCTGATTAGTGATCGTATTCTTCTCAAGAATATCTTTTATCTATCGAGACAAGTTGGTGTTCTGTAATCAATGGGTAAAATCATTTAGCTTTTGTCAACGGCCTTCTTGCTTCAGTAGGCCTAATTGCAAGAGAAGCGAGCAGGAATCAGCACGCAAAATAGAGTTACTCAACCAACGGGACGAAAGTCTCACTTACGGGTTCGGCTCCCGTCGCTAGCGCGTGATCATGTCAGTGCTAGCAGCGCGAGAGTCTTTGAAGAGGCTTCTAGCAATAAGGCCACTGTGGGAAATTGTACTTTGAAAAGTAAAGATCTAACGGTGAACTGTACGCATAATTATGCCCAACGTATCTCTTTTAGATACACGTGTACTTCGAATTTCAGTCCTAAATCAGCAATATCGAACTTAACCCTAATCAGGCTGGGCTTTTTTGGCTATGCTATATCTGGGGGGGGGGGGGGGGCGGATTCCGCCCCCCCTTCAGATCTCGCCTATGGAACGCGTGATCGCGCCGAAAATCGGCACACGTAACGCCCGTGACGTATACTATCAAAATGTACGGTTGCTTTCTCCGAAAAAATTTTCTTATATTTTATATTAATTAATCATTTTAATTTATGCATAAAATCAGTTTTGGGCTGTAAATCACTTATTAATGCTCTAATTAAGCTAATTTCTTTTTTTAAATATTTCTTGCATCATTCTCCTGAGACATAGGATAAAAAAAAATCTGTATCGAAATTAATTTCTTATGTATTTGATTGTTTTTTTGAATTTCTTATGTATTTTTTTGTTTTTGTTTGTTTTTCGGCGAAAATTTGTTACAGACATTTTTCGAAGCTTTATTATGCTAAAATAAATTCATTTCGTCCATTCTAAGTCAAGATATGAATTTTTATGTGAATTAATTGAAAAAACACAATTTGCATTGGATTTGTACACAAAATCACGTTTTGGAGCAATTTTGGGGTTGACAAATTTTTTTCGAACGGGCGTCGCGTCAAAACGGTACGCGCGGGCGCAACAATTTTGGTCTCAAAAGTTGCGCGATACTTGAAAGAAAAAAGTCATGAAACATCGCGGCGGGAGCTTATCGCGCTGCGAAGATATTGCGCGAAACGTCGAGGGGGGGGGGCGGATTCCGCCCCCCCCCCCCCCCCCCCCCCCCAGCCTGATTAGGGTTAATAGTACAATGAAAAAGAACAAGAGTTCGTTTCCTCAACCCTTCGCGCTACCTTGTGTGGAGAGATGGAAGGGCAAGAAGACGGTGATAGCGCCCTCATTTGCGGCGAGATACCACAGAACCATCACGATCAGCCCAGGGCGAACCCTGCCGAAGACTCTTCGTAGGTTTAACAAATTCGTCTCGCTTGGATCTTTATGCTGCAAGAACAATCGGACATTAGGATGGGATAGGGAAATGAGAGACGACAAGAATTGAGGACAGAACTTTCCATGGAAAGTACAATCTAAACGATATAACATGACGCCACAGAGTACATTAGTTTATTCGTTAAGTCATCTTTGTCGTTCTCAACTGTGTAGCTGTTGCATATCCATGATGGAAGTGGAGAGGGAAGGTCCAGCAGTTCTGCACAACGTTTTGTGGAACATTTCTGAACACTTCTATGCTCCTATCTATATCGTTTCGATTTTGAGAGAGGAAATGGTCCATTTTATCCGTCACTCTACCTTTCCAGAAAATGTAAATTTGACGTGATTTATCCTTAATCGTTTCTTCTCTCCGTAGACGTGCTCATAGTATCAAATACCTAGTTTCTTTCCTCTCTCTTTATTTCTTTCTCACGACCTCTTGTAAAATCTCATCTAATCTTCTGAGAAAAAAAAAAACTCTCACATCTCTTTTAACTTCCCATTAGAATCCCGCCTAAAAGAAATAAAAATCCAACAACAGCATCCTTAGGATTCTTTTTTCATATCATTTTCTATCATATCATATCATTACACATGCAACTTGGCTAGAAAGGAAGCTCAGTCAGGCATCTCCTACACATTTGTTGTTGTTGTCATTGTCGTCATTTTACCCGTTGTTGCCCATGCACATTGTGGTTGTGAAACTGACCGTAAATTTGATGCAGTAGGCTGAGAGGAGGGCTATCGCGCAGCTCGTCGTGCCGAGAAAGATGACGAAGGCTATCCGGTAGTCTTCGACCACGATGTCCACGGTGCAATGCGACCATTCCGTTGAGGACAAGTTGATGAAGGTGGTCACTAGAATTATACTGGAGGAGATAGGAAATTTATATTTCGTCTATTCTTTCGTCTTGATTGGGAAAAAAAGACATGGCCAAGTAGGGCCTACGCAACATCATTATGTAATTTCCTTAAGAGAGAAAGGGAAACGGTCGAAAGCATGAAACTTGAAAGGTGCAGTAACCCCTTGAAATCAAACAATAGACTTCAGTTGTCTGTGTGTATGTGTGTGTGTGTGTGTGTGTTATGAGGTTCTGTTATGAGGTATGTAAATTGTTCTCAACAAATATGATGAGTCTGCATCAACTTGAATTTCATGTTTGTTTCACACACATTAAGATGAACTCTTATTTCGTATGTCTTATGTCTTATGTCTGATTTTGAGTTGATATGACTTGATTTTTTTCAACACCGTAAAAGCCTGCTATCAGCTTTGAAGCTGCATTTCAGCAAGACCGTGCATAAGAATTTACAAATCAAAAGCAAACAGGAACAGGTACAAGAATAATAAAAAACTGACGAAACACAACATAAATAACATACAGTGCATAAAACTAAAATTGGAACAAATATGAATACAAGTATAAAATGACTTAGAGTAAATTATTTTATCTAATTACATTATCCAATTATGTCTCGGACGAAATCCAATAAATACTATATACTGAAAATGTGTGTGTGCGAGCAGGCGTGGTGACCGGAAGTGCGCGATATTTTTGTTTAAGCAAAGTCCGAAAATGAATAATTCAGACACAAGTCCATTAATATACATGCGTTTTTGTATTATATGAGGGGAGGGAAAGATTTCTTTCACGTCTGTTTATTGTACTTTTGATGTAATAATGTCATGTTTTCGACGTTAGTTCAAGTACATTTCTACCTTCAAGTAGAAACGTACATCAGTGAGTGAAAAGTAAATAAAAAAAAAAAATCCGGGGGGGGGGGGGGATGTGATTTAAATACCACTCACTAGATGGCGTATCCCGCGTTGCCAAACGCGCGCTGCCACCCGTACTCGCGACTCCGCCCGGGGCCTAACGAGTGCACGGTAGCGGTGTCGGTCAACGACATCGTCGTGCACTGCATCACGTTGGCCACGGTGATGAGGGCGAAGACGGCGTAGAAAGAACCGATGAGGCTCCCGTACTCGTACATCCAACCCTGGAACGTCGCACTTGGACCTGAGGGGATAGATATAAGGGAGTTGTATTACGTGTTACATAGTGACAACAAAGCTTGCAGTGGTAGAGACATGGATAATTGTTTTTATTCTATTCTATTTTTTTTTTTTTTTAGCTTCCTGAGCTTGGGAAGTGAAAAAAAAAAATTAAGTTTTAATAGCAAAATAAGATGAGAACTGAGAAAAACCATTTACATCTTCATTCTGGAAAATTATTTTGAGACATTGAAAAAAAGACAAGAGGTATAAGGACCTATTGTAGCTCTGTTGTATTATGTATGTAGCAGCTGCGCTGTAGAAATGTATAGGCCCTATCCTATAAATTATCATTATTATGAAACAAAGCAAAGAGAAAAGGCAGTGCAGGCATTATTCAAAAATCTACTAGTTTGGCGTCTCTAAAAGCTTTATGTGTAGATAGCCCATCGGAAGAAAATGAAAAGTTGGCATTATTAAAGATCTGCACTTGATTGATGATCGGTAAAAGACACGGGTATACTTCATAGGCCATTCATTAGTATCATGTCGTCTGTACCTATACTTGTATTTCCACTCCTATCATATTATTCTAGGCGAGGGTGAAACAAAGAGCATACAGTAGAGTAGACCTACATCATTGCACAGAGTGAAATGTTGGTCTCAATTGTCAAATGCACTAGGGGAATAGCACTCAATGGGAAACTTTGCATTAGAATCAAAACCAAAAACTGGAGGATCACATGCGTGGTGGGAATAATGGGAGAGAGTTCGTGGTGAATAATCAACAGAATTTCTCTTTCAATTGTCCTTTCCTGCAGTCACGAGTCATACTGGACTTCGTTCCGCGAGGAAGGACTACGAAGTTGTTACGGTTTAACCAAAAGTAGACACCACGGCCATCTTAGCTACGTCACGTCCTAGCAGACTAAACAGGAGATGTGGTAGTGACAGACTGGACTGAATTTGACACAGCTAAATTTACTGTCCCACAATGTAAACGTTCGTTGTTTGAACTGCATTAAACGAATAGTTTGAAACGCGCCCAGTGCTTTGCAAGCTAGAATGCAAACATTATTAGGACACTTTAATCAGCTATTATCGTGAGTCACTGTATCAAGCATGTCATTTAGCAAACATCACAGATCTACACGAAAGCAAAGCACACCTGTCAAACACTGATTCACCTCTCTTGGAATAGTGTAAAATGGTGCTAGAAGGTCACGGTACATTATATAGGATTGTACAGTGATAGAATTAAAACAGTAATAGTCATCAGCTTTCGGCAGTAAATAGCTAGTTCATAGTACGATAGCACTCCTTATATTCGGCTTTATTAGACACACGGACAAACATATACACACAACTCGGGTTCTCACGTAAATTCACAATGCATGCTTAACTATTCGTTTTAAGTAGCCTTTTAGGGACCTGCATGTTACTAGCGATTGTGACATGGGCTTTGGTCAGTGCGTATAAACGCCATTGAGTTTTCCCATTGTAATTGGCACTCAGATTACCACAAAGGATTAAGTGCAGTTTGTGATAAGTTGAGTAGGAGTGGGCGGCACACATTGACAATAATAATACCGAAGTGAACTGATTAGATTTCTTTAAGCATGGAGGTATTTCTTTGTACCTCCATGCTTTAGGCAAGCTACCGCCGGACCGTAAATAGAGGTTGCGATGGCTTCATTTCAACTCGGAAGGACTTAGACAATGAGGATAAAGTGCCCTGCCTACATGGAGGCCCAAACCGCTATGTACAGCCAACTACGGGACTTGAAAAGAGTGACCTCATGATAGACAGACCGTGGTCTGATCCACTCAGCCACAGCAGTTCCTGATAAAATACCACAAATAACATGGAATCTATACTCTCCCTGGGCGTTTTACCCGTTATTACCCGGGTAATAACATTTAATAACGTTGTTATTACCACGTACGGTAACACCAGTGGGTAATAACGGGGAAATAGTACACCAGTCTTTCCCCGTTATTACCCGAACCCGATATTTCTCCATTTACCAAATATTACCCGGTATGATGTATACTAACCGATATTTACAGCATTTCCACGTTATTACCAACCGATATTACTGCATTTACCCAATATTACCCTGATACTACTGCATTTCCCCAATATCAACTGGTATGATGTAACCGATTTTTCCAACATTTTCACGTTATTAGCACCCGTTATTACTGCATTGCCCCAATACCCAGTATGATGTAACCGATATTACCCACATTCCCATGTTATTTCAACACGATATCATTAAAGATAAAGATTGAGGGTAGTTAAGAGAATATGTTAGGTACATATTTGGGATTGATTTGTCCTACTCATAAACCTTATCCTATCCTAACCTAACCTAACCTGTTCCTAATGTCCTACCATCTATACCTACTACATCCTATTCCTAACTGACGTATGCTCTTATCGCATTCTGTATATATACCTGCAAAATGTTGTAATGCGTGGGGACTTGGTTACTAAAGGGAGGTCACACATTTTCTCATTTGAATATTCGTGAATATGCATGAATATTACTGTTATTACTCAAGGTTGCAACGTTATTACCAATCAAAGCCATTCAACATTACCCATATTACCCCTTATCACCCTGTTGAACTCAGTAAAATGTTGGTTTCAACACGGTGATGACAGTAATTTGTGGAACTTGAAAATTTTGCTGGGATTGCTACGAGATTACTGTTATTACTCAAGTTTGCAATGTTATAACCACTTAAAGCCATTTAAGATTACCTATACTACCCCTCATCACCCTGTTGTAAACTCGGTGAAATGTTGGTTTCAACACGCTGATAACAGTAATTTTGTGGACTTGAAAAATTTGCTGGGATTGCTGTAAGATTACCGTTATTACTCAAGTTCGCAATGTTATAACCAATCGAAACCATTCAGCATTACCCATGTTACCCCTCATCACCTTGTTGCAACTGAGTAAAATGTCGGTTTCACTGGGGTGATAACAGTAATTTGGGGGGGGGGGACTTCAAAATTTCGCTGGGATTGTTGTAAGATTACTGTTATTACTCATGTTTGCAAGGTTATAACCAAACGAAGCCTTTCAATATCACCCATATTACCCCTCATCACCCTGTTGTAACTCAGTAAAATTTCGGTTTCATTAGGGTGATAACAGTAACAGGTGATATCATTTGGGTAATAGCATGGTACTAACGGTAATATTGGTCTTATTCAAATTTCGGGAGGACATTACTGGAAATATCCGGTAATGTTGGTAATCGGTAACAAATTGCCCAGTGGGAGCCATAAATATAGGTTTCTTCGTGTCGTTAACAAAAGCATAAATAGATGCTGATTTTCGATAAATGAAACTAAATAGCCGCTCCATTTCATCAAGAAAAAACATATTAGAGATTAAATTTCACAGCAGAATGCAAATGGAGCCCCATCGCAATATGTATATCACTATCATCAAATTAACGATGCCCCCTTTAAAACGACTCTCACCTTGGACCGAGGTTCCGACGGGCACAGTGTTGGAGCCCCAGAATTTTCCTCCAGGGTAACACTTCTCCGCCCTCTCCGACCACAGCGTGCTGGTAACGTGGAGGACGTTCAGCCACGATGGTCGCACGTCGTATCCTTTTGTCGTGACGTTGTCGGAAATCATGCACGTGTCGCTGGTCTGCCCAAAGTTCCGACTGTACCCGGACATGACGTAATGTGATGGATTCGACATCCACGACTTCGGCCGGCTCATCTTCGTCAGGTTCACCTTGGCAATCGAGTGCTGCAGCTGCCTCGCCGCGAGCGCACACGATGCGAGTTTGGGTGCTGGGATGAAGTTTGTCATCAAGGAGAAGAAAACCCAGAGGCAGAGGGCAAATAGGAGCATCTCTTTGCGGCATTTGAATTTGTCGGCGATGTATCCAACCAGGGGAGTGGTGAAAAAAGAGATGAGGCGGGGGAGTGCGAAGATGAATCCCAACTGGACTGGGTTAAATCCTACTTGGAGTCCATACACGGAGAGGTACAAACTCAAACACGCTTCTCCCCCTCTCAAAAAGATGTAGAGGACTTTACAGTGCACCAGAGAATCGTCCATTTTCTGCGACAACTGTTGAAGGCACCCGTAACAGCCCGGTGCGTCCTCTTTGTCGTTGGCAGCAAACTTCTCGGAGTTGCTGTCTTCGACGTCGTCATCTTTTCTGGCGCCTTCTTCCTGCTCCTGCTCGAGCCTCTCCACGGTGTGAGAGTACGCGCTCAGGAGCCGTGCGCGCTGCTGAGTTTCTTCCGTCAGTAACAGGCATTCCGTCACGCTGGGTAACGAATCGACGGAGCCACTGTCCGTATTGCCACTTCCCAGGGTCATAGCACAGGCAAGAGAATAACGGGATCTCCCGTCGTTCTCTTGAGGTGTATCACACTATGATGAGCCAAACCAACGCTGAAGGGCTTGTAGCTGTCGCCCGTGGCACTGACTGGTCGGTCACCTCTTCTGGCCATAGATGTACTATCATTGAAAACAAAAGAATAAGGAACAATAATGTTTATTCTAAATGATTCACTCTTTGGCAAGTCTGTAACTAGTAAGATCATCAGGACCATAATGAAATCAACTACCCTTTTGGAAGTCAGTGTTTCTTCCAAAAGTGAAACAAAAGAAAGCGTAGACCTATGCAATACATGACCTCAATGCCTGTATTATGACAATTTGGTTCGTTGAATTATAATTTCCCATTGCAAAGAAAATGAATCTGAGAATTACTTTAAAAACTTTCCGTAATTAATATCAATTTCAACATTCGACACGAGTCTTCAATTGACCATAGTGGTGCATGACAAACAATACGAAGGTTACATTTTGATTTGCCCACGTGTATTTACGTTGAGCCCGGTAAACTGCATTATATAATCCAAATACCGAAAACAACTTAATGGCGGTATAGCAAGCCAGAGGAACGCTATCGGCCATCGCAGAAGCTTTCTAATCTTTTCTACACTTTCGTGTGGTACTTTTCACACAAGACCTAGTCATGCATGTATACCCTCTACATACAATACAACGCCTTCATGCAAAACACTTTCAACCAAGTCAGAGTCCGAATGAAAAGCCGTATTTTTCATGTGCGCTTTCTGACAGGGTCATCTGCATGCAACTCTGTTGAATAAGTAAAGGCAGTACCAATCCATGCGGATAGCACTCTTTACCTATACAGTATAATAGCCACATTGCTAAGTTCTTTCAGTTTAAACTCTACTTTACATTGCGAACGTTCCAGAAAAGTTTCTGATATTAATTCTGCTGACCGTATAGGCCTACCCAGTATCCCGCTGATCTTTACACAAATTCTACGTTTCATGAAAATCCGGTGATCATAGGCCAAAGTTTAGTTTGCATGTTCTCGTTCTTCTTTTCTCTTCGTCTTGTTCTTTTCCTTCTCCCTATTTTCTTTCTTCTTCTCCGTATCATTATTAACGATACATAAATTACCTACACTGCTATCATTTATTAGTAGCATATCATTATTATTATCATTAGGGCCAACTATTAACATTATTGATATTATTACAATCGTTATCGATGCTGAATATAGTGCTTTAACACATCATGCCTTACAGATTTTAATATAGACTTTCGATAGACAATCTCCCTATGTGTGAGAATTGTTTGTGCTTGGTCCGGCATAAGGCATGTGTGCCTCTTTGTTACTAGCATTGTTTTTGTGTACCGTGAGGGTCGATGTGGTCTGCCGCTTTTTGGTGTAAGGCAATTCATAAACAAGCTCATCTCGATCCATGTTACATAATTGTATATGGGCAACTGTTTTGCCAAGAAGTCTATGTATCTCGTATGTTGCTTTGGATTTATGTTTTCAAAATTGAATGTTTTGGTTTTGGGGTCGATTATTGATAATCTCAGTAGTGCCTCCACAAACCATAATATCTGCTACAGGGAATACATAGAAACATGGACTGGTGTACATATTTGCCTACGTCCACTACATTGGTAGAAGAAAGCATGATTGTTAAAAATGTCTAAACAGAACCCATTAGGGCCCCATTTCATAAAAAAGTTTATATGATAGCAACTCTTGGTGGAATAGCAATTGTCATGGTAACGACAAGAATCAAGCTTCCTGATTGGCTGTTGCTCTGGGAAATTGTCACTCCAGCAAAAGTTACTATCCCAACATTTTTATATGTCATGACCGTAAATTATTCCCGAGATTATCGTACAGTGATTGCGCATGACTTACACTGGTAAAGATCACCAGCATTAGCTGCAACCAATCTATTGTATACTCCCATTGAAGTGGTGCTTTGGCATTGATGATTACTTTAATAGTTACAATAACTTTAATATTCTTTCCAAGAGAGAAACACGGAATATCACTCGGCCCCTACAACATCCAAGAAATCAACACTAATCATGTTATAAGAAACTCAAGGAAAGAGAACAATGCAATAAGTTTATAATTCGTGTATTTCATATCAAAATTCATCTTCATTGTCGAAATCATCGCAGCTGCATGTATTTTTATTCCTTCTTATCTCATACAAGACACAAAAAGCGCAAAATCTCACAGATGTAGGGTTGTTAAATATTTTTGTGAAAATTAGTTGATAATGGAAACATGTGAAAACACCCCCCCCCCCCAAAAAAAAAAAAATCCAAAAAAAAAAGGGGGGGTCAGCTTAGAGCTGCTGGGGATTTTCTGGAACAGGCATGGACAACCTTTAATCACCAGTGATCATTATTTTGGAGGAATGGGAATGTATCTTGTAAAATAAGCGTAAATAAAAGCTTTGTAGATTTCTCTATCTTTGTATGTGACATTTCTCTTTAGAAGATTTACTCAAATGACATGACATGCTGTGAAAATGATTTCAAATTATTCAAACGACTTGAATGTTAAGTTTTCGTAAATTTACATGACATTGACCCTGCACACATTCCTATACGTTTCACAAAATACCTGTGGCAAAGTTATCAGTGGATGGATCTGCTGATCAAACATATGCCTTGTTAGTATAAACGAACTCATTAAAAGGCCTATTGCACGTCACGCCCATGACACCCACGAGTCATACAGCCAATGAGTTCGACACTAAGCAAACAAGGCCCACGAGACCGACACATTAAAGGTCGTGTTTACCTTTGGGAGCATAATTATGTGTAGGTCTATTGTATCACAAAACATCCTACCATGTAAAATTTTTGCAATAAAGCCTAAAATATGAGGAGATATGAGTATTTTTCTCATTAAACCGTAACTGTAGACGGTCTAATCTTATAGTCTGGAAACATTTTGATTGTAACTATTGTTCACATTTTGTATTTAACAATACTTAACATCGACTACACAAATTAAAATTTTTACAGTGGTTGTTTTTATCCCTAACTCACATTTTAGACCTATTTCAAAGCACTAATGCTGTTTTTTGTTTCTTCTGCAAATGGTAAATTATGTCTTTAAGCCCCGTGTTGTAGCTGTCGAACTCGTGGGTAGTTTTTACCAAGTGTCTAATTCATGGGCTTTATTTGCCTATAGTGTCGAACTCATGTGCTGTAATGACTCGTGAGCTGTATGACTTATGGACCTGTTTTCAATGTCGAACTCGTGGGCTGTATGGTTCGTGGGTGTCGGTCTCGTGGGATGACCCCTGATTTTAGTGTTTTCGCGGCGTTGATTCATGCTTTATTTCAATATTTCAGCCATCTGTCATTTTGTTGTATAGCCTGGAACATTCGTTTGTCACGGCTCTCCACGATGATGATGTTATGGCTGCATGTATACATAAACGTGCATCACATAAAAAACAATTATACATAGACTACGCACACAATGATGAATTTGCCATAATTTGCACACGTTCAGTCTAGTGCAAACCTAGTTCAATAGCTAAGCTACTATTTAAAACACATAAATCTAATCACACAAGATCAAGGCGTGAGAAACTACATTAGTCTACCTACACACATAAAGTCAGGCGCGCTCACGATGTGACAGATTTTCAAGCGAATAGCTGCATAGTGTGTAGGTATAAAATTTAGTTTTGCTTCCAAGGTCGTTTTGTAGACAAAATGAATGCGATTCTTTGACTCACACAGGTACCGAGAAAATGAATGCTTAGTCTATGAAAAGGCCAGTGATTATGGGATTGGGTGACCTTATTCTATCTTTGTGTGGGAGTGTGTGTGTGTGCTCTTGTGTGTGTGCATTTCGTGTACAAAAAGTGTACATGTATATATCTGAGTGCTATTTTGAATTATCATAAGCTTAAATACTAAGCGTTAAAATACATCAGATTATGTTAGATTCCAACAATTCACTTCAGTAGTGGATAAGGAGGTTTTAAAAAATACGAATGAAATACGACTGATCTGGGGCTTCAATGAGCATTGATTTCATGAAATACCGATTGTTAATGGTGGTAAATCAAAACTTTATGGTGTTAAGTTAAAGGCATAATTTACCATTTGCAGATGAAACAAAAAAAAACAGCGTTAGTGCTTTGAAATAGTTCTAAAATGTGAGTTAGGGACAGAAGCAACCACTGTAAAAATTTGAATCCATATAATCGATATAAGTATTGTTTGATATATAAAATGTAAACAATGATTATAATAAGTATGTTTCCAGACTAAACCATCTACAGTTTTTAGATTTTATTGCAAAAAAAAAAAAACAAACAAACAAATACAGTGTATATGGTAGGATATTTTCGGATTCAACAGACCTACACAAGTGTATCAAATTTGATATCTTGATTTCTTTTTTTTTTTAATCACTACTCCCAAAGGTTGACTGGGTTTGAAATGGCATCTAGATCTATGAGCAAAAATATCTTTTTTTGTTCTCGTAAAAGAAAGCAAATGCCATTCTACTTTGAAAATGTTACAGAAAACACCATGATGTTATATAGAACTATAAAAGAAATGATCATGGAAAAAGCTAATAATTACAGAGCATATTGGGTGAGAAATGTTTTGATGAACCCATATAGATTCCCATCTTTATTTCTAAAGCCCAATGCACTTTAGTATTCAGAAAATATGCAAAAGAACATATTGCTTTCATGTAGTGTCACATGTAGTGTTTTGTTGTTGTTTTTTGCGGTAACACGGGAATGAAATTAGAAATATCTTCGTGAATTCATTTTGATCTTTTAGAACAAAATGAACTAAAACTGTTGTTTTCTGGCAACTAGAAATATTAAACCCATGTCTGCAGAAAAAAATATGAAGAAGTGTAAAAAAAAATAATAATCATAACCTCCCTATGATCTACATTCTGTACGTTTGACTAAGAGGTGAGTTTTAAGCAGTTATAACGATTTTGAAGAAGCAAACACTAAATTATTATGGAAACTTCTTTCCAGTCCAGTTTTGATAGAGTAATTAACACTTCACACAAACCAAATCGTCATTAACACAAGTTCACAAAACCAAAGGTATACATACATGAAGTATACAATAAGACCTAATTTCTCAGTGGGTCAGCGTATTGCACCCTCCCGCACCCTTCTTTAACTCCGGCAATATTTTAAAGGTACACTATATGTCAATATTCATTTCCTTGCAGATTGTGTACAGATGAGATCTAGGAATAGTAAATATTTGATTCTCATCATCAGTACTCATGTTTGCTCTCAGACCGTCCCGTCATGTGTTAACCAAGCACTTACAAAAGACACGATAAACTTCACCTTCATGCACAACTTGGTGTGACAAAATAATTTCGATATTGTCAAACATTTTCTTGGTCTCCAGCATATTCTATCAGAACAGGGTCTCCGATAAGGAACACTCACACAGAATGACATGAATGTCTCTGCTGGAATATGTAGCATTACGTTTGCTGCTATTTTTCCTGTTTGACATGTTTATTACAAGACTTAAAGGCACCTCCATTGCAACCGCAGTGAGCCCAAAGAATACCGTGCAAACATCGAGATTATCATCTTGTATTTCTTCTTTTTTGTAAGTGTGTGTTTGTCAGGAGTTTCAACTCCGGGGTTAGAAGAGCAGAATAATAATGAAAAACAAATCTTGAATTCCGGTGGGTTTTTTTTTTCTTTTTTTTTCAGGCTACCCACTGCGAAACTTTTCATTCCGAAGTAAGGGTGTGCCGATCTTGTTTGTGAGGATATTTGCATGTAAAATGGCTTAACTCTTTCCATAAGCATTGAAGATTTTACTTTGAAAAAACAAGAAATATATCTATTACAATAAATCAGAAGTGGTATTCCTTTGATTACAGCCATGACACAGAAATGAAGAATAAAGAAAACGGAATATTGATCTCTTCTCACTTGCACAGAGAAATGATAAGGAAGCTTGTTAATTCAAATTCATGAAATTCCTCCGTCGAGACGTTGATGTATAGGGCAATTTGTCATTCAGTTGCAAAGCTAGTTAATTGCTGAGACAAACTGGCTTTTGCTAGAAAGGTTGTATACTTAAAAGGAAAAGATGAAGACGTTTTAAGTTGAAGTTGGTCCAATACTTCACGGATTTGTTCCGTTCAGTAAATAGGTGTACTGCTTGTTGACGACGGTGACCTATACCATTGTAATATCTAACCCATGAAACCATCACCCCACACTGAGGGTTCCCTTTTTATGCAGGATTTATGTAAGGCTCATTCAAACACCAGGAGTCGAGGAAAGGAACCAACATTAACGAATTTATTCATAGCCATCCCTTGTCAAGATCAGGGCCTATATACGTAAATGGTATACTTGTGTAAACCATTATGCCGCACAAGTCCAGCCTTTTGAAGCGAAAAATGCTCGAGATTTGAATTGGTTTGGCTTTGTAACTTTCTATTCACACTTTCAAGCAATCTCTCACCCATACACTTAATTATGGTTACCTATACCTTGTTACTGTGGCTCCCCACCATGATAGCCAGAACTTTTAAGAGCACCTACACATGGGGTATATAGACAGGGGACAATTAACGCTGATGTTCTCACTACGTTTCGTTCTCACCTGCAATAAGGCATTGAAGATACAAGGAAGGGGCTTTGGCTCACACGACGATCCGATCATTATTACCAGCGCCCTGTTCTCGTCAAGGGATCAATTCAGTCGCGCTGACACTACGACGATAGTGGTGTATTCGCAGTCCTCTCCGACTCTTCAAAGCCCGCCTACGGCGATCCTACACTGTGGATGGGCTGCATTTTGCACCCGGTCTACTGTTAGCGTGTAGTTTCAAAACCCAAGTGCTCTTTCTCACTTGAGGATAAGCTGTGCTCGAATTACGATCATACAATTGGAGGGATGTTCTTTGCTTCACACGGCCCGGTTTCACAGAAATTCACACAAAAAGAAATAAGAATGTGTTGACTCTCACGATTTTTTTTAAATCAAAAACTGAAAAGTTTGCGGCAACGCCTGATTTGTCCCGAAAGAAGCCATTTCTATTCTTTCGTTGCACGGTGAAGGAAGTCAAGATCTAGTGAAAGAAAATAATGCAGAGCTAATGCCACAGCTGTGCAGCGATGCGCGCGTTCAGTTTGTGTTACTGTACGTGGCTTCACGGTTATATTCTTCGAATGTCGGCGAGATTCTCCCACTACCATTATGTTTGATGACTATTAATCTGTGCGGTAAATAATTCTCGTCATGTGGAGTGGGCGTGATAGAGTGGGCGACGGCGATTGTTTGTGTCATTATTAATTTCATGGATCAATGATAGGAATTTCGTCCCTCTTCATTATGCACACAGTAACCATCAAGCCTTTTTTTCTGGATTAATGAATGTGTAAGTGGTTTGCATATGACAGAGGTACAGGATTTCCTGAACAGCTTGCAATAAGTACGGTTAACCATGGACCTACCATGGGTTAACCAATGGATACATATTTTAGCGAATCCTCAGCGTATGTACAGTGTTGGCATTGACAAGTTGTAATAATGCCATGATATAGCAGAAAATGGATGGAAATCAATGAAACGTCTTCGCGTTTCTCATTCGCTATTAAGGATGGGGCCGTTGTCGCATCTTCCTCTAAGAATTAAAGAGGATTTCCCGAGGCTTAAACTTGGATTCAGTAAATGCGGAGAGATTAGTAAAGAATAATCTAAAACAACGTTTGTTTGTTTGTGTGGTTTTTTTTTTTGTGTGTGTCTGGGAGATCGATAAAGCCTTGACCTTTATACCTCTAGAAGACATTGACAGTATTACTTGCCCTAACTTATCGTAGTCACATGTTGAGGAAATGTGTGTATGTCGTTAAAAATAAATACTGAAGCTTTTGTAAAATTCTTTTCATATTTTCTAATCATTGTACAGTTTGCAGTAGAAACGGGGAGATGAAATGATTAAATCTAAGTAAATTTGCTAATGTTTGGATGAATTTTCGGATTTTTCTAAGTCTTTTCCACTAAATTTTCACCAATATTTTTTTTTTTTACATCGACTGAATCTAATGTCATGCAAGAAATCTTTATTTTCAAAGTATTGGAATGAAAGAAAATAAAATCCGATATTTCTTCCATACCAAATCTCGCTTAACCCTTTCTGTACCAGTGGGCCAAATATTCACACATTTCACATATAAACCTATGGACATGAAATAAATATGGTACACAGAAGATTAAGAAAACATAAGAGACCTGTGTTAAATTCTTTACCAACCACAATCAATTCAAAATCTTACTGTTGCATGAGCAAAGCAGTGAGAAGCTCATTTTCCGTCCGTATAATAATACCGATTATTCTTTCTGGATTGTGCATGTTTTGCATGCATATTCACCTGACCTTGCCTGAAGCAGAACAATCTGAGGCTTGACTGCCCATAACACTTACGTGGTGTATTTTAGATAAACACAGTAGCCTGTAGTAGTATCCGCTGCTAAATATGTGGTTTTGGAATCAATGCGCGTCACACACATGAACAGAAGACCAGGCTACAATACCCATTACTTAACCAATGGTAATTGCTTCTAGAAGGGTCTCATTGCGAACACGTGCATGGGACAAGGATAGTGGATGCAACAATTTCGACGATAGAAAAAGGTGGTCGCACTACTTCCATTGGTTGCACAACGAGAACATCACATACGGAGCATGTTTCAAGCCTGCACTGCGTTTGGACAATATCTCCCCGTCCCATCCCCCTCTCAGAGGGTGTTTCATAAAGCTTTTCTTAAAGTTACAAACAACTTAAGAACAACTGGTGATCAGTTCTGATGTGCTATACTTATCAGAATTTCAATAATTCAGAGCAAGAACTGATCACAAGTCGTTCCTAAGTCGTTCGTAACTTTAAGAATAGCTTTATGAAACACCCCAGTGATTTTTTTTCCTTCTCTAACCATCCATAGCATTCAATTCTATTATCTCGAATGATTACGTTGTGCGGTAATTGGCTCTTCTTAGACAACTGTCTCTGCGCATAATATTGACTAGAAACAAAGGGGCTGGCTAGCTAAGCACTGTTGTTGTTACCTCATCCGTCGAAGAGGGATATTTCTACGCGAAAACTCAATTACCATTAAATGCCACGACGTTACTAAAATTGTTGTGCCACAGTTACTTGTCTGTTTGCCTGTGATTGACATATAACATATATAATTATTCACAATTACCCCATATGAAATGATTACATTTCATGTTTCATAAGCAATTGCTGTTTATCCCATTCTTGTTGTGTGTGTGAAAACATTTACCTGATGCACGAGGGCTCTATATATCATACACACACACACACACACACACACACACACACACACACACACACACACACACACACACATATATATATATATATATATATATATATATATATATATATATATATATATATAAGGCGTTTGCGTTCCATGCCAAAGACCCGGGTTCGATTAGCGGCAGAGACCAATTTTTCAACTCTTACGCTTTTCTGAAAAGGAGGAACAGTAAGAGGAATAATGATGTCAAGGTTATACGCACCAATTTCTCCTTCCTTTCTCATATCTCATATATATATATATATATATATATATATATATATATATATATATTTATCAAATGAAATGTCTAATTTTTACATTGCCTCAAAGTTTGCGATCTAATGACACATTTCTGGGCATTGTCCGAGTACTGATGGTGTGCTACTATCATAGTTGGTTTTTGGCTCGTGAACCTAACTGTGATATGATTGCATGTCCCAGCCCCTCTGAGGAACGCCATTGATCGGCGACCCGCCCTATATTGAGCCATCAATCCGAGGATCACCCTTGCTATTGTGAAAGGTAAATCTGTTCGACACGAGACACCAGTACACTGATTTGAAGCACCCAGCCATGGCACAGACAACAGTCAACACCTGGCTATTAAAACCGCAATAATCACTGCAGTTTCCCCTGTGTGTGAGTGGGTTTGGGCTTTGTTGTTTTTGTTCTTGTTTGTCTGTAAAAGTAACTCAAGTTTAAGGCAAGCAGATGGAATTTTAGGCTACAGGTAAACACTATAGAAACACATATAGAATGACCTTAACAGCGACCTGGTTTCTCCCCACCCCACCCCCTCCACCACTTCGACAATATGATGAGCAGATTTCTACAAAATGAGGTGTGTTTGTTTGTCTGTTTGCTTGTTGTTGGACTTAGAAACAAGTATGCATTTAACTTTTTTTCTATTTCAGTAGGCTATAACTCTAGCCATACTTTTCTTTTTCTAACTTAATTGGTAAATTCTTTCCCGAAAAGATGCATAATACAACGGAGTTTTCTCGTTCATTGGACAACATCATGCAGCATCATTTGCATTCGTTTACTTAATAAACGTCAAAGAAAATAATAAAATTACTGTAATTCACACACACACACAAAAAAACTCATTGAATTGCCGTTATTGTTTTTCGCGACTTAATTCTTTTCAGCTCAACAGCTCAGCAGCAACAATTTTTAACACTCATCATAACATCCTCGAACACGAAAGGCACTCTCTCTTCAGTCTGGCCTAATCTCATCGTTCACCATTTCAAGTTTATATCTCCTATTTCGTACTCTTTTTCTCATTTTTTCCTCTTTCGCCCGATTTAAAAGTCGCTCTCATTACTCAAAATAAGGAATGAACACTAGTTTTTCTAAGAAAAGGGAATGTTTAATACATTTCATCCAAATACTTATGCTTCCTTACCATTCTCTCGTTAACACGTATGTCTGAAAACAAGCAAAGACGCACACCTTTTTTGGATTTCCTCTGTGAAAATAACCATTGCACAAATATATACCTAATATTTGCTCTTTGAAGAAGGATTTAAGCCATCGAGTACAACGTGCATCAAGTTCGAAACAACTTTGAGAACTATCACACAGTAACAAAGAGATGAGAGTTAAGATGTAACTCTCATGTTCGAATAGTCTCTTAATATGACTGAACAAGGAGTTTAACAAAACTTTATACTACAACTTCATGCAAATTTTTGTCAAAAGCGCAGCAACATTGAATCTCATCTTCTTGCATAGTGGGACATTCACGATTGTATAATAGCACAGTTGGTAGTAGCGTAGTGCCCATTTATAAATATCAAATCAGTCAAGCCACAAACAAGTCAAGCAATATTGCCGTTTCAATTATGTTTCCTGTGAAATCAACTGAGATATCATTTCGTCAATTCTCATTTGTATACTTCGTAGATCATAACTTGTATCATTCACAAAGAATGATAAATCATATCTCAACACATTCAAACTCAAACATCACCTTGCTAACAATTAATACTGCGATATTAGCTTCGCCCTCATTTCAACATTGAAAAATAATGTCATTCGATTAATTAATCAAATCTTTAACATTTGCTAAAGGCGATATCCAAAATGTAAAAAACGACAAACCAATATTGTTCTATACACCAATGTAAATCAAACATGATAAACGTGCTCACCACATGCTCATGGCATGGTAAAAATAAAAAAGCGATGTTCGCTGTTGTTCTACCTAAAGACCATAATTGATAAAGGCATAAGAGACAATATCAACTCATAATCATTTGAAACTTCGATGATTTCAAATATGAAACGATAAAACGATACATTTCATACATCATATAACCTGTATTATCATTCACAAGGGAGGATAAATATCATATCTACACTCACGCAAATAGTAATACACCACCTTGCTAACTGATAGCCAATACTACAACATTAGCTTTGTACTCAAGGCAATAATGAAAAGGAATGTCATTCGATAAACCAATAGATTCTTTAATACTTTGCAGTGGTAAATACAGTAATAAAATTGTTAAAAAGTAAGTCATACAGATAGCACCTGACTGTGCGTAAGTCACACACGATAATTTCTCTCATCTTATCATTATATGTTCATATCATGGCGAAGACCATCCTTTCCCTATTGTTTCTGCGTTAAGACCTCATAAAAAAAAAGAAAAGAAAATCAAGATCATTTAAAAATTCAGAGATTTTGGATAAGACTTGTCAATTCTCTACAATAAACTTCATACCTCATAACTTATAATATCATTCACAAATAATGATAAATATCGTATCTCACCTCAAGAAAAAAACTCAACATCACCTTGATTGCCAACGGCTAATGCTGCGACATTTGCTTTGTCCTCATGGGAAATAATGGAAAGTAATATCATTTCAATACATCAATCCAATTCATCAACATTTGCACAAGCTAATATTCTAATTATGAAAAAACACGCATACCGATACTATCCAGTTGTAGGTGAATTAAACACGATAAACATATTCATGACATACTGGTGACACGGCAAAAAAAAAAAAACCTAAAAAGCGATCATCTTTTCGCTGTTGTTCTATATAGTAAAAAGACCACAATTGATGGAAACATTAAAGAAAATATAAAATAACAATCATTTGAAACTTCAGTGATTATGAATGTAAGACATCAATTCTCAACGATATATTCATGTCATATAACCTATAACCCAATAAAAAAAATGGCAAAAATCATATCTCGACTCATTCAAAACTCAAATATCTAACAATATTTGCTAAAAGCAATATTCAGAGATTGAAAACCAAAACATACAGTGTACCAAATACATGTTACCTGTTGTCCGAGGTAAATCAAACACGAAAACTGTGCCCATTACATGATAATGACACGTTAAAGGAGTAACAAACTATTCACATAAAGATCATCATTGATAGCAAAAGGAAACAACAATATTAACTGGCAATCATTTAAAACTTCAGTGATTATAAAAGTAAGACATCTATTCTCAACGATAAATTTCATATCATATACCCTGTAACATCATTCAAAACTCAAATATCCAACAATATTTCCAAAAGGCAATATTCAGAGATTGAAAAACAAAATAAACCAATGCATATCACCTGCTGTCCGAAGTAAATCAAACACGATAAGGGTGCTCGTTGCATGATAATGACATGTTAAAGGAGTAAAAGCAAATATTCACATAAAGATTATCATTGATAGAAAAATGAAACAAAAATACAAACTGGCAATCATTTAAAACATCGGTGATTTTAAAATATGACACGTCAATTCTCCACGACAAAATTCAAATCTCATAACTTATGTTATTCACAAAGAATGATGAACACCGTATCTCACTTCATGCAAAAACTCAACATCACCTTGATTGCCAACGGGTAATGCTACGACATTCGCTTTGTCCTCATGGGAAATAATGGAAATCATTATCATTCAGTGAATTGAACGAAATCATCAACATTTGCACAAGCTAATATTCTAATTATGAAAAACCTGGCAAACCGATATTATCCAACTGTAGGTGAATTCAACACGACATGGCATGCTGATGACACGGTAAAAAAACTAAAAAGCGATCATCTGTTCGCTATTGTTCTACGTAAGGACCACAATTGATGGAAGCATTATAGAAAATGTAAACTCACAACCATTTGAAACTTCAGTGATTATGAATGTAAGACATCAATTCTCAACACTAAATTTCATATCATATGACCTATAACATCACTAACATACGGCAAACATCATATTTCGACTCATTCAAAACTCAAATATCTAACAATATTTGCAAAAGGCAATATTCAGAAATTGAAAACCAAGACATCATTTATACATATTACCTGCTGGTCCGACGATAAGTGTGCTCGTTACCTGATAATGCCTTGGTACGAACTAAAAATTGATTCACATAAAAATCACCATTGATAGAATAATGAAACAAAAATATAAACTGGCAATCATTTAAAACTTCAGTCATTTCAAAATATGACACGTCAATTTTCGACGATAAACGTCACCTCACGCATAACCTATAATGCCATTAAGAAAGAAAGATAAATATCACATCTCATCTGGAGCAATAAATAAAACATCGACATCAACAACCAATACTGCGACATTCGTTTTAGTTCTCATGGCAGTAATAATGACAAAAAAACACTCGGTTAACCAGTGGAATCTGGTAACATTCGGAGAAGGGAATATTCAAAGAGTAAAAAAGCAAGATATACCGATACAGATTTATCTGACTATTCTATAACATGCTTATCCCTTGCTAATAGCATCGTTAAGAGTTGAAAGTAATTGCAATCTTTTCTGTAATGTTTTTACGTAAAGATTAAAATTGATCACAATCCTTTCAAACTTCAGTGATTTCCACTATGACACTTCGATCCTAAACAATACATTTTCAATCACATAATCTATAATAATTATCAGTCACAAAGGAGGATAAATATAATATCTACACTCACACAATAGACTATTATTCACCACTTTGCCAACTGACAGCCAGTAATGCAACATTATTTTGATTGTCCTCATGGCAATAATTGAAAAAAAAAGTGTCATTTGATAAAGTAATCAACTGTATGAACTTTGGTAAAAGCAATCTTCAGAGAGTGAAAAGCGAAACATGATACAGAGTTACCTGACTGCCCGTAAATCACACATGATAAAAGTGTGCTTATATTTACTACACATTCTCATGTCATGGCATAAAATACTAAGAATTCATCTTCACAGAATAATAGATATATCACATCTCACCTCATTTAAAAAAAAACTAAACGTCACCTTGCCAACAATCGACAATTTGTCCTTATGGCAATGATGAAAATGAAAGTCATTCGATAAACTTTTCGAATCTGTCAACATTTGCAAAAGACAATCTTCAGAGAGTGAAAACCAAGGCATACTAAATACATACTATCTGCTGTCCCAGGTAAATCAAACACAATATTCGTGTACTCGCTTGGTAATAATGGCATGAAAAAGACTAAAAATCGATCATCATTCTTTTCGCTATTGTTTCCATGTAAAGATTGTCATCGATAGAATAATAAAGCCAAAAAAAATGTATGTTCACAATCACAATCATTTAAAACGTCAATTCTCAGCAATAAACCTCATATCACATAACCTGTATCATTCACAAAGTATGACAAATATCATTTATCTTATCATGCATAAACTAAAACAACATGCAAAACGACAATGCTTATACATTGACACTGCATGTTCTCATGGCAACAATGAAAAGGAATTTCACTCGGTAACTAATCGAATCTGTGAACATTTGGAAAAGGGAAAATTCAAAGAGTGAACAGCACGACATACTGATACAGTGTTACTGGATTATCAGTAAATCAAACACAATAATATACTTATGCTCAGAAGGCATATAAGTATACTTGCTAATATGCTAATGGCATGGAAAACAATTAAAAGCGATCATCTGGTCCCTATTGTTTCAACGTAAAGACCACATTGATAGGAACTATAAACTCACAATCATTTCAAACCTCAGTAATTTCAAACATGAGCCTTCACTTGTTAACTATACATTTCATATCACATAACCTGTACTATCATTCATAAAGGAGGATAAATATTGTATCTACAGTCATACAAAAAAAAAACCTATAATACATCACCTTGCCAACTGACAGCCGATACTGCGATATTCGTGTTGTTAAAAAGCAAGACATACCGATACTACCTAACTGTCCCTAAAACAAACACGATAAATGTTGTCGTTATACTATACACGCTCCTGTCACGGTATAAAAGACTAATAATCGATCATGTTTTCGTCACTGTGTCTACGTAAAGACCACAAAAGCACGCAAAATGTATATAATATTATACAAATAGTGAATGGTCACGAGTGCAATGGTACGAGATTTCGCACGAGGTGAAAGATAGAGGCGCTCTATTCAACGAGGCGAAGCCGAGTTGAATAGTGCGCCTCATCTTTCACCGAGTGCGAAATCTCGTTCCATTGCACGAGTAAAGACCATACACTATTTGATTTATACAACGTCCAAGTAGATCTTTTTGGTCTAAGTAGGCCTAGAAGTCTATATATGTATGAAAAATATAGCTATACTTACATGTGGATCCACTGCGATTCTCTTTCTGGCTTGTGCAATCAGTGTAGATACAGGTAAGGTCACAGCTATATTAGCGCTCATACACGTACACTAGCACTACGTAGGCCTACGTACGCGCATGCATGTACCGCACACGTACCTGCGCTAGCTGCATGCGATCCTCAATATGCAACACACAGTACACGCAGTACCGTACAATTTCTCGAACCGTGGAATAGAACGAAAAAATCGAACCAAGTTGCACGCAAAAATAGAACCAAAATTGCACGGCGCGTTGAATGGAGTACTTATTCAATATCACGTCACCAACAATCCTCCAATCAAATTACAAGGATCTACTTGGACGTTGTATAAATATACATAATATACGTCAGTAAATCACTGTCATCTCAAATGTCAATTATTATTGATATGAAATGCCAATGATCAGCGACAAACTTCATATCACATAACTTATAGTATCACTCACAAAGAATTATAGACAATAATAATCTAATGTGAAAAATAAACATCACCTTGCCAACAACCAATGCCGTGGCATTCACTTTGTCCTCATTGCGATAATAGAAAGAACCTGTAATATCATTCAGTAAATTGATAAAATCTATCAACACTTGCAAAATGTAGGAAAAAAAGACATACCAGTATCATCCACTCGTAAGTGAATAACACGATATTAATGTGGTCATGACATACTAAATGACATGTTAAAAACTAAAAAGCGATCATCTGTTCGCTGTTGTTTTACAAAAAGAACACAATTGATATAAGCGTGAGAGAAATTGTAAACTTACAATCATTTAGAATTTTAGTAATTATGAGACATCAATTCTCGACGGTAAATTTAATATCATAAAACCTATAACGTCATTTACATACAATGATTGATATCAAGTCTCGACTCATGTAAGAAATTAGACATCACCTTTGGCTCGTCAACAGCCAATACCTTGAATACTGCGACATTTGCTATGTCCTCGTTGAAATAATGAAAATGAAAGTAATTCGATACACTAATCAAATCTAACAATATTCGCATAAGGCAATGTATTCAGAGAGTGAAAGTCAAGACATACTAAACACAAATTACCTGCTATCCGAGGTAAATCAAACACTAACTAAATGTGCTCTTCACTTGATAATGACATGATAAAGACATTCAAAGTCGATCATCTTTTTGCCGTTGTTTCTACATAAAGACCAAAACTGACAAAAACACAAAAAGAAACGTAAAATCATAATCATTCAAAACTGCCATGATTTCGAATATGACATGTCAAGTCTAAACAGTAAACTCCACATCACATAACGTATGGTACCATTAACAAAGAATGATGGATATCATCTTAACATCACCTTGCTAACAACCAAAACTGTACATTGCTTTATTCGCATGGCAATAATGAAAAGAAATGTCATTTGAATAACCAATCGAATCATAAATGGTAATATTAAAAATGTGAATTATTAACGTATCTCAAATCAAACACAATGAATGTACTCATTACATCATGATGACATAGTAGATATTAAAAAGCGATCATCATTTGTTTGCTGCTGGTTTAACGTAAAGACCACAATCGATATGGGAAATATAGGCTAGCGATTATTTCAACTTCATTACTTTTAAGCAATATCTTTGAAGGTCAAAGCAATTCGGCCTCAAATCATCAGTAATACTCGGATATTCTATCAGTGCTACAATTTATCTGAACAGAATGATATAATACGTCTTCAACATCTACCACATTTGGATTCCACACCAAATTAAACATGTAGTATTCCCGAACAGTAACAGTGTTCCAAGAACATTCACTCCTGATATTTGCGTTTATCAAGTCCACGTCTTCCTATCCACGAAGTAGGCCTACTCTCTTGCTTTTATGATATCATAATACATAGTTTATACATGTACACCATATCGCAAGATAACCTTTTTCATATGGTAGATCAAATCATCAAATAATTCCTAATCCTTTAAAGCTACCATAGAAACGACAAAACATAGCTGCTACGTTACACACGCACATGAGTCACACACGCATGCAATGAACGTATTGCCTCAGTATACCTGATATACACATGTTAAGATATTAGCTCGACGTTAGGTGAGCAATAGTTGTACCGCCCTCTGGCTAGGAAAGCGACGTAATAAAGATTAATCATGACTCATCAAAGTAAAACTGCTCAAAAAGATCACGTTGTCGACACGCAGACACTTCATGTGATTTTTTTTGCCACGAGATGCTACGTGGAAAATACATAGAACAAATTGTATATGTAGCACGTGGTAACGTCTGCATCACAGGAACTATACAACACAAAAATGTCAAGACTTATTTCAACAATTGATTCAAATCGCAAGAAATACACAATATATGAATTAAAAAGGATAGACCTGTGCGACATGATCAAGTTTACGCGTTACAGCATGGAAAGAAAACGTACATCATTAGCAAGGTGCGACTGTATTTCCCCTCTAAAACTTACATACCTCCATGTTCTTTAAAATTGGAGAAGTTACATAATTCTCATGTTCATAATGTCAAAATGAGAGCATATATTTTAAGCCGCTAAAATGAACTTCGGCTGATGTAAGATACTTTTTACACTTCAATTTGACATAAAATGCAGCATACTACTTAAATTGTGACAAACGTTTCCATTTAATAATATGTAGATGACATCTTTCAACTACATACAATGCACAAAACGTTAGTGCAAAGATACTGGGTTCGTCAATAGGTTTTCAATAATAATAATTTCCTTACCAGATTTCTGCTGTCGCTTGACATGCTTATCTGTTTTTCACTTTCAAACAAAGAGCAATAACAACAAAAAGGAGAGGGATACGAAAACCTGTTCCAAATACGACAGAGCTCATTAAAGCATCAGCCACAAGGTTACATAAACACGCAAAGTTCGATTGCAATCATCTTCTTCAATTCATCTGGAATAAGAGGCAAAGAATATCCTAGGGCAGTAACCGTGTTTGGCCTGCCGATTAGAAACAGGCATAGTTTTTGAGTCACACTAAGCAGAAAGATACGAGTTTTGAAGATTCGCATATCCTGTTACAGGATGTATCACAAATTGTACTAAAGCATGGCATTAAATGTCGTGTGACTCAAATTACGTTCATGATCAGCAAAAGGCATTATAGCATGTGCATAATACACTCAAGATATAAAGTTCTTCTCGGTCACACAGAATTTTAGGAGCTCTTTACGACATGCTCTTGATCATCTTGTATGTAATAATTCAATAACTCCATATAAATTGATAATGACATAGAATCGAAAGGTGGAGTAAATGTAGAATACCTCATTGTCCATAGACAAACGAACTGCAAGAGATAATGTTTCTTTATATCAATCAAAACCACAGTTTGTAAAATAAGGCAAGATGTTATTCAGTCATTACGGCTACTAGCACCATGACTAGAAACGTGAGGATGCACAGAAATCCCTACTATATACACATTTCAAAGTCCCTTTCACAGAGAGGGTGAACACACTGTAATGTAATCAATGTAAACGATAGATATCTCATTACACGGTACACTAGAAAGGTGTTCCGCTAAGTACAACGACCATTTAGAATGGCCCTCGTGTGCTGAAATTTCACGACTTACAAATACTATTTTCTTTTACTTGAGAGAAAGCGCAGTCGTGTGAATACCTGATTCTAGAACCATCCGCTATGCGGCATAATTATTTAGAATCGGATATTGTGGATACGAGAGGAGTCTCCGTACAAAGCTAATGTGCAGCCATGACTTCACTTTCAACAGTTTAAAGGCACTTGAAAGAAAATAACTCAAAGGAAGGTTCGCTGTCGTCTGGATCAATTTCATGTTTATCAGCCTTTAAGTCCCCTTATGCCTGATGTAGCCATGGACGGGCTCTGGGATAATTATACGCTTGAGAATGTTTCGCGAAAATGGATTGCCAGTTCCTGGACTCTATGCCTGATCTCCAAGAACTATCCGCGTATTATCTGTCCTCCGTGAATGCTGAATCGTCAACAATCATCTTTATATGCCCTCTGATTAACCCTTCTGAAGATGTTATCGAAACGGGGGATACCCTTCTATGATAATCTTCCCAATTCTAATGTCAGATGTTTGAAGGCCTCATTGAACAGCTCACTTAACCCTTCTGGGTGCTTGTCGGGATGCCATCTCACCTTCAGGCGGTTGATTGCCTTTGATTTTTCTTCTTGCGGCAACTGCAAAACTTCCTTTACCTCCTCAGTAACAAGCCTTTTCGCTTCAGCGATGCTATCTGGGGACGTATCCTTGAAACGAATGTCAGAGCCATCAGGCTCTCCTATTATTGCTTCTATCCCATCTTCAGACAATACGGACAAGATTTCTGAGGGAGATTTCACAGACATAGCTACTAGAAGTACAGCCAGTCCTTCACCTGTAACCATATTTCCTAAAACACGGTTAACACATCTGGCTACTCTAAATAGTATCCGTGTCCTTGGTTCATCGGTGTGCAACACGTACAGCTGACGTGTGTCCCTTACAAACGCAGGTATCCTCCTAAAGCTGTTGGTGATGTTTTTTCCATCGACCTGAAGGATTACTTGAACTCTCTGCATGCAGTATACTTTCAAAAGGCTCAAGCATTTTCTCATGGATTTCCTTTCCTTTTCACTCATATCCCTGTTACTGTAGTGCTTCACTATGCTGACAATTGCGATAAAAAGTTCTTCTGAATGCAAGACAGCGTCAAGACGCCGTTCGAGGTCACAACGTCCGCCCTGAGCTAGTAGACACCTACCTTGAGTGATATCAGCTAAATCCAATACTTCTTTTATACTTTCACTCAGTGATTTCGGTTGAAATCTTTGTGGCAGCTTATCAATAACGTCTTTCATGATGGCTTTTTGGTCATGAAATACCTGAAGTATCAGTAGTTCACTCTTAGGAATGCGGTCATTCAAGTGTTCAGCGTCATTGAAAAAGAGGGTGTGAGACTCCTTCAGGCCGTGTTGTGTTGATGGCAAGTACAACGTAGAAGTGTTTTCCAATTCTCTTATAACCGAGAGACCATCTGATTCATGGATTTCTTTGTAAAGTCCCCGAGAGGCTTCACCAACTAAACGTACAACGTTCGGTTGACCTGATCCCTCTCCAATGTTGAAAAGCTTGTTGAGGATAAACGCATACTGGGCTATGGATGGTTTATCAGTTGCTCCAATAATCCGTAATAACCAAAAGAAGGGGCCCCATATGTCAGGAAGCTGGTACAGGTATGGAGACAGATTACGGGTCACTGTCCGGGAGATCTGTTTCGCTTCTACAAGAACATACCCACTATCGAACTTGACTAGAATGAGAGGAACGTTTCCTTCTCCGAGTTTCTTTTGAATAAGGTTACAGTGACGACATTTACTCTGTGGATTACAAAGCATTTCGTTCTCGCACTGATTAGCCAAAAATGCCAAAATCTTTTGCATGATTTTGCTCACGCTTCCGTGGTGATGAATCCTTTCGTGTTGCTTGAGACTCTTACACAAGATAGACGTGTGCTTTAAAACTGTTGACAGCTTCGGGTTCGTGATCATACCTAGTTTAGATGGAATATCACTCGCGCCACATTTGAAACACTCTGTCCTGATGGCAGCATAATCCGGTAACATGGGTAGCACTGTCCATACCAGCTCCTGATACGTGATCATTGATCCAGAGTACATAATGCAACAGTGTCCATCTGCTACAGGGCAGTGAAGGGCATCGAGTTCTCGAGTAAGCTCTCTCTTTATAAGGAATCGTATCCTTCCCACTTGTTCCAAGAAATGATCGTCTTTGTGAAGGTGACAGTACTTTTGCAAACATCTGACGAGGCTTTTTGATAATACCTCTGCGTTACTGTCTCCTTCAATTTGCCTTGCAAATGTTAAGAACATCGACTTTGTCACTTTAGTCTGCAGTCCAATTTCTCTCAGAAATTTTAGACCCAATCTTTGGCGTATCGTATCGGGTGGGAAGTCGTCCTTTGCCTTCATCACACTGAACACCTCGAGCTCAGGATCAAAGAAGTGTGATGCCGTATAGAGCACTCCATCTTCTCCTGGAATGAAAGCAAGCGTTCGCAACTGCAGATTGTCAATTTCTTGTTTCCTCCTGCCGTCCGATGAGAGTGCAGCCTTAATGGTCAGTAGGTGTGCAAGACGACCCTCTAGCGTCATGTTCCAAAAACATGGTAAGATGAACTTGGCATAGATCTTAAATAAATTACCTTTAGACAAGCCAAGCCCCTCATAAAGATCCGCAAACACCTCCCTTGGCTTAAGAAATACTGCAGGGCAGCTGTCTATCCACGCATCTTGTTCGCATGATGGAATCATTGGTGGTAGGAGGAAGACAGACGTTAAGTTCGTAATGCTGACATGTTCACCGCCAATAGTCTCAAAGCATGGTAGACGTTTCATATGCGAGTAGTTCCGATATTGGCATCTACTCTGAAAAAAACTTAGTATCTCATCATGCTGAGTCTTGGTAAGGTTTTGGAAACGAGCTAGAACGTCTTCAGAAAGCAAATACTCAAGGAGCTTGAAGATCTTGTCTTCAGAATCAATGTCACAGGCTAGCCTGCTAATTAAGGGCCGTGAAGCAAAGTCACTTGCAATCTTGAGAATACCTAACGTTTGCAGCGCTGAAGAAAGGGATGTGGTCATATGAGTGCTAGGGAGGAAGACAGTGAAAGAAATCCTTAGAGGCACCAAGCAGATTTCATGATTCCTTCTCGAGAATCGAGTGTGTGGCAAAAGTGGAACTGTGGGCAGTATTGCGCAGTCCCCGAACTTTTCCGTGATTCCATTGATGAACAAGTCAGTTTTCTTTGCAGATGTGTATTGATACTCTAACAGATCCCACAAGTGCTTGAACCATTCCACTGTTAGTCTACCATCAAAAGGCAAGTAATCGTCTAATGGGATCTTTAAGAAAGGGGCATTCACACTTACCATCTCAGCAATAGCAAGGATATTGAGGTCCCTGAATACCTTCTGGTTTGCTGGTAATTTGCGGAGAAAGTGTGCGTGAAGAAAACTCATCGAATGTTTGGGGAAAAGGTAGGCATAGGGTGACTTAAAGACAGGTTCCCATTCGGAAAAGATCCTCAGCATACCATCCTGAGTGAGTAGCAGTGGAAGTCCATGAAGTTGAAGATGACACACCAATGTGCAATACTCTATGAGTACGGCCAAATGTTCTTTGTCTTGGAGCACTGATTGTGAAATTGAAATAGGAAGTTGAGAGCTAAGTCGATTACTTCTACCTAGGTAAGTTACCACAGCCGACGGCTTGACTTCCAGAACTTCAAACAATGTGCTGCTTTTGTTGCAATTTGCTGATGCCTTAATAATGTTCGAAACAACCAACGCAGGAGACTCAATGATGGGAAATCCTGTCCTCCGAAGAATCTCCTTCAGAGAGACAGACTTCTTTTCCTCATTCAGCCTGGTGAAGAATCCAACGTCAGACATGTTTCCATGCGCATCCAAGACAAAAGGTGACACGGGTGTCTTCCATGTCAGAAGGAAGTTGTTCTCATCACTTGGCTCGAGAACTGGGAAAAGCATACACCTGGTACGAACAATCGCTTCGTAGATGCTACAAACGAGATTCTTCCAATACCTATCACTTCCATGCAGTGGGAAGAAACCGTGGTAGACATCTAATATCTTGAGCGCACCTCCTGACCTCTCATGTGAGATAGGCATGAACCACTTATGTTGATCAGTGAAAGAGTCACGGATCCCCGACAGGAGCTTTATGTAGGAGGGTACAATAACGTGCTCACAGAGCTGCTGATTCCACGTGGTTTGAAAATCATCATTTGTACTTTGCCACAGATGTCTTCTGCTCTCGTGATCCAGAGCAAAGTAACCATGAACATGGACTGGTAATTCCGTGTTGATAGGAAGAGGCAGGAAACAGTATGCTTTCCCTCTCAATCTTCCGCCAGACAAACGAGCAGCAACCCCTCCGATAGGTAAAAGTTTATATCTTACCGATTTTTCATCTATTTTACTACCTTCACTACGTCCAAGATGTTGACATATCATCCAACGTTCAATCTTTGACATGCTATGCAGATAAACTTCGTAGCACGCAGGCATCAACTCCGTAACATCTTGCCCTGTACTGGCCCCTCCGATATATTCAGATACACGAGCGTAGAAATCATTCTTCTTTTTCTCTTCGGATGGTTTAGTTTCCACGTGAACTGTTCGTGTAGATGTTAGAACACCTCCTGTCGTGACCTCTGATAGTTTGATCATTTTGACATTTTGTAGAAAGAGAAGACTCTCTGATGCTGTGTCTTCAAATTCTTTCAGCAGTTTTTTTATCTTGTCCTCGTTCCAGACTTCGTTGCTGATTTCAGATGCTTTCGTTCTGAGCGGAAAGCGGAAAACAGTGTAGTGATTGTGCGTTTCAGCAAGTTTGTCTTCTAGATAGCATGGGAAAACATCTGTGTACGTTTGGCGCATTTTGTCCGTTATGTTATATAGGCGACCTGGGCTATAGGATGATGCTCCTGGAATGTGGGTCAGAAGTGGATCAAATATGCACAGCGTTCGCCCGTCAGTTATGAAACTTGGACAATCACTGAGATGATACACCGTGTTGAAGCCAACTCCAAAGCGACCGATCTTGCTCATTTCATTTCGTTTGCTTCCTTCGCCAAGGTCTTGTATTCCCATGATATCCTTGCGAGAAAATGACTGATTGTTGAAAACACAAAGTGCGGGACCTTGCAGAGGCTCCATATTGTCTGAGAAAACCTTATTTCCATGACTACGGGGGTCGTACAAGATATGAATTTCAGTCGCACCGGCATCATCCGCATTTTGAAGCAGTTCCTTGAGAACGGCTTCCTTGCCCGAGTACGACTCGAGAATGCGCTTAATCCGGGGTGTCAAGTTTACGCGTTGACCAAATTCTTCACCGGGTAGATTTTCTGCATGCGGCTCTAGCATTTGCTGGCGGATGTCTCTGATATTTAGCTGCCTTGCCAAAAAGATACTGATGTCATGGTGGCAGTAATTAAGTTGACCGTCTTCACTATTTACCCAGTCAACATCGTCGTAACACAGATCTGTGGATGGCCTCATCACATTTGAGTCATCTGGTAGATATGACACGGGAGCATTTCCAGCAATGCAGGTTTCTCCGAGAAGACGTGCAATGGAAATCGCAACAGCAACTACAGAGGTTTGTAACGGTTTTCCTTCACTACAAATGTAGATTTCCTGAAGCACTTTCTGGTAGTCACTAGCCTTGAAAGTATCCTGAATTCCCGCCATTTGAACAAGGTTGGAGTAAGGAGCTAACTCTGAAGGAAGCTTAAACAAGAAGGGTTCAAGGTAATGGGTGACTGATTTTGCCACTCTCAAGGGGGACACAAATAGTTTGTTGATCAGAATCCATTTATCTTCTTTGAGTGATGTCATGAATTCTTTCTGTGGATTTCGTCTACATGCTTTGTTCAAATACTTGTAGATTTTGCCACAAGTGATCATAGTGTCATGTGAAACATTTCCATTCTCGACGTGACTGCGGAAGTTCCGTAGTTGACTCATGACTTCTTGAAGTGTAGGCTTCCTCTCATCAATGCCAAGGAAACATGACACATTACGTGGCATTCGCCATGCATCACACTCATGAAGGACTGGGGCTACACTACTTACAAGATTTCTGTGCAGAAGACAGTAAATGCTGTTGGCAGGCATGTAGCTATCAAAAGATATCCATGGAAGGAAAGGAAACACGGTGCTGCCATCTGAGACAACGGGTAGAAAGGCTATCGTGATCAGTCGTTTCTTGGGGAAATTGTTATTTCCCCATACATCTCTGGACAGCATCTCTGATAGATACATAATCAATTCCTGAGATCTCCGCAATGCATTGCCGTCTTTCTCTGCACACAAACGTGCTACTGATTCACATTGTGTCAAGAATCTCTCTGCAGAAATACAATCAGTTGTCATTCCAAGCTCTTCAAGAGCGGCTAAGGTTTGAGTGGATGTGAATTCTTTCTGAGGAAAGACACAATCTGCTTCCGAAAAGAGCTTAGCTGCTTTGCGTTCCGGATGTACGAGATCTTTCGGTGTCCGTAGCAAAGCTTTTCCTCCTGACACTGGTATGCATTGAATGTCTTTCAATTTCTGGTGCAGATTGTATTTCCTAGAGTTGAGAGCATACAGTATTATGGTGTTTCTGTGATCATCTGGTACACGGAAGAGTTGCGGTAAGAAAATTTCGTCAAAAAACATTTCATGATCAAACGTTCTTTTCAGTAGCTCATATTCAAGCCCCGAGCGTATGAAAGCACGCCGTGTTTTGTCGCTGACTTCGACAACAGTGAAATTATGGCGAAAGGTTTCTAAAATGGTAGTTGTCACAGCCTTTATGCTATCTTCCTCTTGAAGTTCTGGACTCAAAAACACAAGGTCGTTGAATTTCAAAGTCCTTCCATCTTTCCAGAAAAGCGCGGGTTGCGGCGATCCATGTACCACTGCCCGGTAGAATGCATCAAATAATGCGGAACAGTCTCCATCCCATGGCATCATTTCAGCATCGGGCCACAGGGAATCATACGATACCGAACCATACTTGCCTCTAAATACTTTGACAAAGTTTTCATCAGATAACAAGTATATATAGGCTCTGCATACAACGTCTTCTAGGAGGAGGTGGTTCCATTTGGCACGTATCCCCATACCTTCAATCGTTGATTTGTAGAGGTGTTGTCTATTGTCAGTCACAGCAAAAGCCCCATTGACATGTACAGGCAACATACTTTGTATGGACAATGGTAGGTAGCAGTACACCTCTCCCTGAATTTCGGAGGGACGTGAGTCCAGAAGGGCCATTGCAACTTCTCCCCTTGGAGAGAGTCCCATTTCAGACTCCTCTGCTGCCATCCTCTCTGTTGCTTTCGATCCCTCACACGTAGCCCTGATCGAAGTGAATGTGGTCTTTAACATCGTTGTCTTCATTTGGAAATAGTCTGCGCCTGAATGAGTCATTTCCTGTGAAATTGAGTCTGTACTGAATGTTATGTTATCCTTGAAGGTGTTTCCACATACGCGTTTTTCTGTGCTGAAAAGCATTACAGCCCTTGAAGCATCAGTCGTCTCCGCTGAGAGGTAATACATGGAAACTTTCATGACTGCCCTTGTGAAAATAAGTACGCTTCCACACGATTTCCACATCTTAAACAACAGCTCTTTAAGTCTAATGTCGTCATAACTTTCCCTGCTGAGCTCACTTTTTCGTGCTGCCTCTTCACTCCGTAACGGAAGCCGGAAGAGTGTCCCGTCGTAGTGGAACGGGTCTGCAGTCTGAAAGCCAAATACCCCATTGAAAGGCATGAACTGATCTGAAAATCTCCGCAGTTGCTTAGTTCGTTGGAGATTCACTCTCAGGCCGGGTTGAGATTTATCTGGAAGGATGTTACCTAGGTGAGTTGTTTGGGGATCGAAGTACTGAATAAACTTCCTACTTACAAAGCAAGGCACATCCGTCAGGTTATACACTGAGTTAAAACCTATCCCAAACCTTCCAATCTTTTCGGGATTCTTCTCCTTCGTTCGGCAACCAAGACGGAGAATATTTGTGAAATCTTCGTCTGTGAATACAGCATCATTGAAAATCCACAGAGCAGGACCTTGGCAGGACTTCATCCCTTCATCAAAGAGCTTTTCCATACTATTGATGTTTTTTCTCATGTCAACCAGAAATCGAACCTCTGTGGCACCAGCATCCTCAGCATTCTGTATCATTTCTTTGAAAATAGCCGAGTCTTCATATGTATTCTTCAGAATGTTGCTGATCCGAACAGTCAGAGGTTCCGTCTGGCCCATGGGGATTATCCCATCTAGATCGTCAGCATCAACGAGCAAACGACTGAGTGGAGGGACGTGCAAAAAGTCAGCAAGGTCCGCTGTTACAAGAGAACTAACAAAAGTAAACGTTTCTCCCTCTTCATATTGTTCATCATTGACGTCTGCTTTTAGCCAAGGTTTATCAACAAATGCGCTCTCCGCTACTGGTATCAAATTACATCCTTCAGCTTCTATTGGGACCAGTATACGATCTTGCAAATATTGTGGCAGTTCTCCAATTGTTTGGAGCTGTTTCAGGATTTGCATGACAAGACGAAGTTGCTTTGCATGAAAGGCGGTGTCCTGTCCTCTTGATTGGTCACATGATGCCTTCACTTCATGCATAATGTCGATCATTGATTCCGCATCGGTTTTCACTGTCAATATCACTCCAACAGCGCGAAAAAGTTCAGCAAATTTACGCATGGCAGGAGGAATTTGTGTCATGAATGGCGATAAATCAAACGGAAGCTCGTTAATACACATTTGTCTTGGGTTTGAAAACCCTTCACCGTTCCATATTACAGGACCAATGGCTTTCAATTCGTCTACCACACTATCTCCTTGTTCACGCCATTCATTCAAGAGGAAATCATATATGATTTTTACCATTGGTGCAAGTTCTATGACATCTGCTTCACGGCACTCTTGAGTGAGTTTGACACATTCCCTCAGCTGGACAATCACAATTTGTAAAGTTGGTTTCTTAGAAGCCATTTGAAGATCACTGAATACTGGGAGGAGTTTGTTGCCCGCTGCGGCGAGTGGGAGTACTGAGCCACATAGCATGGAATTCTCTCTTGACAGTAGGAGGGTCTCATTTGGAGTGGAAAGGCATGAAGATGGAATGTGGTACCACTGGAGCTGTCTGGGATAGAATGAGGGCTGAATTTGCGCGTAAGGCATGCAGCGTTTATTCTTCATGTATGCTCCAACAGTGCAAGAGGTTCGCGACGAATAGCTAGTCATAAGATGTCGATTGTTGGCAAGGAACTTCAGGAAGCAGAGAGCGAAATCAGCATTGTTGGACTCAGAGACGATGTCGAGACATATGATTGCCTCGTCTGCAGTTACCCTATCCTGGGCTCGCATGCCAAGTTGGCCCAGAGCTGAAAGAACTTCTGGACCCGTGAACGGTTGAACTGGAAAGAATCCCTTACCCGCAAAGAGCTCTTGAAGTGTTGGATCTCGCACGTCAAGCAGTTCAGAAGGTGATTTCAGTGTTGACCTGAGACCGTCAGTAGGAACAAACTTCAGCCTTTGAAGCACATGCCTGCTTGATTCACATTCACGTTTTATTTCATCCCAGTGCCGGAGGAGCCACAGTATGACACTTCGAACCTCAGATTGGTTATACAAATCACCTTCATCTATTTCTCGCACAACATGCATGATCACATTGAAATTTGACATAGGTACTATTTTCAGTTTTCCCATGAGAGGTTTTGAACTGTGTTGTGCCATAATGACAGGTCTTTGCAACTTGACTGGGTGAGGGAGCTTTCCAGATTCATTCTCAGAAGTGCCAATGTAACCAATTGATTCCCTTGCACTCACTATCGATGAATATGATACACCAGAGCCCTGAAAAGTCTTGAAGAGTGGAAGAGACTGCAATATATTATGAACTAAGAAATTGATTGTAGCGTTTCCGATACACTCAATGAAAAGCTCACGTTCCCTATCCTTAAGGTCGCGCAACTTGTTGGCAAGAGAAGCATGGTCTGTGTTCAAAGTTGCTCTCAGTATCCCATCAGGAACCGGTAAATGAATATATCCCTGAGATAGTGTAGACGGGTGTCGGATGACGTAATCTGTACAGTCCAGTGTGTCTATGCCAAGTTTGACGAGGACCTCTTCAAGATGTTTATCCAGAGTCAACTTTCCGTTATTTCTGACAATCAAAGTAGATACTTTGGAAAGTGGCTTGAGAGCAACTTCAGAAGCATTTCCATGGGGAAGTGGGATGAGAGGCATCCCTTCAAAAAGGGACAGACTGTCTCTACTCTCCGTGTACAACATGTTCCAGATTGTTTTCAACCAGGCAGCGGGAGGGTGGTTGCCAATTCCCGGCTGCCACAGGACCGTTCTGTTCTCCCAGTTCTGCAAACCTCTTTTAAGAAGAGCAGCAACTGCCTCCAGGGTCAAAACCTCCAGCTGAAATTGACCAGTTTTAGCTGTTAAATAAAGGGAAATAGAAAAAAACGAACAAACATAGTAATCTCCTTCAATTAGAGACGGTCAACTGTCATTCATACAGATTTAGACTATAATGATGTCTCCTTGACAAAAGTCACATTTTAGCATTCAAAGTCTAAGAAGACGACAAATCCCTAAGAAGGGATGTATCAGACAGTAAAAAGATTAGCTGTAAGGTATCCATGGGCACAGGTAATTCACACAAAATAGACCATGTTTATGTATATCTATATATATATACACTGATATGTGTACCGGTATTTGTGAATATCATTGCCTTAGATCGCAATCAGAGCAGTGACTGCATTTCTTACTTTTCCTTCGGAAACATGTTATGTAAATACATTTTTAGCAGAGTGAAAATGGACGAGAGGGAAAAGGCCTACTTACTGACTTCGATGAGGAGATTTTGAAGTGGCTGTGATTCTGATCTTCGGATGAAAGACTGATATTCTCCAGGAATGAGAGCGCGAGGAAATTGAGCAGTTGGAATGTAGACTTTTGCGTCGGAATCTTCAAATGGGACGAAACTGCCGTCATCGAGAGGGACTAATGGCAATGCGGTGAGCTCAGAGAAATATCTGTCGGACATGATATACTCGAGAAGCAAAAGCTTCTCATGACTGTCGAGATCTTCGAGAACAGCTTCATTGTTGCGGATGCAGCGTCGAAGGACCGACGGGGTTGTTGTGATGACATTTCCTTTAAAGTATTTCATAATGCACTTCATGCAGAACTCGGGGAGTGACGCGTACGGGTGATTAGCTATACGTAGGCATTTCAATACTACCGTTTCCATGTCTCTTCCCACGGACAAATCCTTGAAGATGACATCTTCAACTCTCAGCCATCCATTGTTCTCACTGTGTATGACACGTTCTTCAAACAGTGCATTGAAGAAAGGCTCTAGAATAATCTTCCACTTCTCAAGAACGTATGGCTCGTCAGGCCATGTGCGGTAGATGCTCTCCACGCTGATGTCTTTTTTGTCAATGGCAGTCGTTATCGCTTTCACGTATAGGGATGGAATAAGTTCTCTCACAAGCAATTCGTTCCATTTCCCCGGGACGTCCGTCTGGTCTGGACCAGGCCACTTGATTGCCCGGCGGTCACTCTGAAGTCCAAAGAACCCATGCAGATGGACTGGTAATCCAGTGCGGCTTTCTTCTCCCGGTGGAAGTGGTAGGAAACAAAACACCCTTCCTGAATATCTGTCATCTTCTGTGGTATTGATAGGAGCGGCAATACCCGTCCATGGCAGAAATTTTTGCTCAGCTGCCATAGTAGAAAGCTGTGAACTCATAGAGGCACCTGCGATATGGTGGCACACAATCCAACGAGAAGTCTGTGAACCTTCCAAGTTTTCGGAACTTATTGTAACATCCCGCGATATGTGAAGATCTTCTCGATCAGTTACACCTTTGGAGCAATACTCCCTCAATTGTAGTGTGAATTGATCTTGTTCAATCAATAGCTCCTCATGAGACGTCACAGTTGCTTTCACACTGGCGATGAGACGGGAATCCTGTTCAGCCGTTCGCTTTAAAACTTCAACTTCTCTCAACGAACGTAAGAAGAGCATCACTACATCCGCGTCGACGAGGAAAGCGTCAAGGAGATCATCCATCTTTTTTTCATTTGTGTATACTTTGCTGCAGAGATCACTTTCAGTTGTGCGGAGCGGGAATCTAAACAATGTCCCATCGAAATATCCAGCACTGATCCCGTCTTCTACATCATCGAAAAGGCCTCGATAAGGTTGAAACTGGTCCTCGCAAGCATTAAATATTTGTTGATCTTTTGAGTTTTGAAGATTAAACCGAAATCCGGTCTGAGGACGTCCGCGAATCCTGAAATGGCTCTCCAGTGGATCTAAGAAGGCTACACTGTGATCACTCATGATGCTCGGTAGGTCTGCAAAGTAAATGAAAGCTCCCATAAAACATTATGCACAGGTTTATTAACAGCAAAGTTTAGTATGCTCTTTAGAGTATCATATGATATATTGGGCATTCCTCGGTCGATTCTACTGCATGAAAAAGAAAAAAATATGCTAAGGACGCACACATTATATAAGTCATTATCACAATGACTGAAATTTTACCACTTACAGTCGCCATTACCCGAAAGACATATCAAATATTCCTATTTGTGATTATTGCAATCATTGCTATTATCAAATGCATATATAATGCTTCATTTTCAGTTGTTTAAATCTGCTGCTAGTAGATTGTTATGTCTTTCCTTTCTTTTCCAATCGCACATTTTCCTCTCGTTACAGATTGTTCGAGAGTTAAAAATTACTTTTGCTCTTGATACAACCGTTATCATAATATGTACTTAAGTTTAATTCCTTACAGGAAGCGAATGTCGCTGAATCTGTCATCTCAATGAAACAATGCGCCATTACCTACAACATACATAATGTTTATTCCATAACTAATTAACAGAACAAGCATTACCTGTAATGTGGTACACGGAGTTGAAACCGATGCCAAATCTGCCGACCTTGAGGGGGTCTTCCTGTTTGTTGCTGCGTGCTGGCTTCTGTATTCCCTCCCAGTCCTTTTGCTTGAATTTGGCACTGTTATAGGAGTACAAGGCGGGGCCCTGGTACGGTGCCAGGGATTCACTGAATAGCGTTTGTGTACCATACTGTCTGACATCGTAGAGAAATTTAACCTTCTCTGCTCCAGCGTCTTCAGCATTTTGGAGAATTTCCTTGTAAAGGCAAAAAAAAAGTATAGCCAAGTAACGATCCTCCTTCAAAAGCATGGAATTCAAAGAGTACACTGTAAAAACATCGCTTTAGATTTAAAGCCATGGGTATTAACTCTAGCACCGATCAAGAGTCAACAGAGGACCACACCCACAGGTGTAGAAAGTATGTTGTGATGGTGTTGAAAAGTGTTCACCTGGCACTTCGTGGTGTTAATTTGACACTGCAGCTGGTGATATTTTTGACACTTCGCTGATGTTAATTCAACAATGACACCACATGGTGTTGATTTGACATTGCTGGTGTTAATGTCAATGGTATTACACCCGCCCATCTTCAATAGGAGACCACACCAACTGGTGTTACTGTGGTGTAAATGTGTTCACACCTTTTTTTTTCTTTTTTTTTTTGTTCAAAATCAACAAAAAGAACAGTAACTAAGAAACTATTCGACAAACAATTTTATATTTTGAAGTGACACCCGGAGGTGTTAATCTAACACTACAAATGAACACCGGAACTTTAACATCAGCTCGGTGTTTCATATTCAACACCGGACTTTTTGCAGTGTATCATCGCACTCAATATGTTGCTCCTCGTGGTGAAAAAAAGAAGTCAAGTCTAGTGTATAGTCTAATGAAACGCATCGATACACGTTGATCTCTTATTTTACAGAGCCAAAATGTTTCATTTTTGAACCTCTGGAATATACGTTGCACACTGCGTCTTGGTCCTTAACATATTAAATACGCGCTTGATCTCCTGAATGACCAAAAAAAGAATAAAAATGAGAATAATTACTACGTGTATATGCCTGGGTATGCACTGTAAGCCTTCTTAATCTATTGAAATGGACCCTGTTGTTATATCATTAACTCAGCACTGCCAGTTACCTACTAAGCTGTTTGAGGAGGGCATCGTTGGTAAAACATGATAATCCAAACTTGATCTAAGCGCTGGGAAGGGTCCAAATTTAGGACATGGAAAACGGATTTAATTATTTCATTTACAAATTATTCACCACTTGATCTAAACACTAAACAAAAAGTAAGTTCCCCCTAAAACAAACTGTGTAATTTATGAATCGGGAACCTCTGAGGAAATCTGAATACAGGATCATGTAGCTGTATTCTCGGCTACCTTTCATGTGAAATTCAGTGGATATCACTGCGTCACGCTTGAGTGAGCATGACTTTAAGTCAAAATGGTCACTTTTTGAAGTTCACAAGCCCAATTTTGCAACTTTGATTTGGTGATATCGGAACAGATTTCAATTTTCCAGGATAAAAGGCATGCAACGTATAATTTATGTGCTTCTTATCGTACCATGTGACTTGTGCACAAAATTTCACGGTTGAGTGGACACGGGGTGAAAATTACCAAAATGGCCGATTTGACATGTTTCTCGTAGTAATTTCTATCAATTGAGATTGAATTCGTGTGTTGAACAGTTTTTACACACAATTCACGTAATTTCACGGTTGAATGAGCACATTAAAAACAAAGAAAAATAACAATTTAAATTGTGCAGTAAGAATTGCGATAATTTTGGGCACTGAAATCAATTGTTTTAATGCTTTTTGTATTGTGTTTAATACCACTGTGCATACAGTGATCACCTGACATTTTAGTCACGCTTCAATGAGCATGTGGGGCTGGAAAAGCCCTTTTTACCCTATATCATAAAAAATATTCATTGTTTTTTATATTTTAGTTGATATGTTGGGCAATTACTCTGATTTCAATGAAAAAAATAACATTTCGATAAAAAATGACATTGTGACATGCTTCAGTGAGCACATAAGTGCTCACTGAAGCATAGTGTGCAGGTCAAAACCATTTTCGTGGCTGAAATCTTATGATTTACATTTGGTTGGTTTTGAACACATGTTCAGCGGTGTTAGTGGATAGAGCCTAAAAAGTGAGTGCAGATGCTCCCCAATCTGTGTTATATTGCCATAACGATCGCATACTAGTCAACCAACATTTTAAGCAACTATCATCACCATCACATCATCAACACCACATGAACAACAAAGGCCACTTTCTCACCACAATCAATATCTGTCTCCAGACTCTCCATGCATGTGCGCAGCACGGGAGGATGTTGATGTTGAACAAAAGTGAAATTTGGTACCATGTCAATGATTAGTTGCATCTATTTTCTCTTTGAGTTAATGCATGACTTCATGACTTTACAAAGATCGAGAACTTAAAGCCAAAATTAGTATTCAGTAGCGCGAGAACAAAGGCCCGAAGATTTAATTTGCATAATTTCTCATCTCTGCTCCAACAAGGGGATTTCATCAAACTAAAGGCAGACAAATTTCCCCACGAATACTTAAATAATTATCAAAGGTATCCATGGATTATAAGGAGGGTTTCCGGCACCATGTACCCTTTGACGTGTAAAATTTTGAAGGAATGCCAAGGATCACTGAGACATTTATATCGGTCCTAGACGCAATAATGAAATGTTTTTCAGTTGATTTTAAATGCAGGAGATCAATGCAACACCTGCTGGATGGTTTTAATAAGATAAATAATTGTTTCATATAATGGTCATTCAACCGTAAAATAAACCACATTGCACGCAAAAGCCATTGTTTGCTTTCAAAAGTATAAATTACTCCTCATTATGGCCAAACTGCCAATTTTTCATTATGTAGGTTTAAAAAAAAAGGGGTTTCCAGCCTCACGTGCTTATTGGAGCGTGACTGAAATGTCAGGTGGTCACTAATATGCGTTTGGGTATTAGCTCAATATAAAAAAAGCATCATATAGTTGATTTCAGTGCGCAAAATTATCGCAATTCTGACTGCACAATTTAAATTATTTTTCTTTGTTTTTAATGTGCTCATTCTACCGTAAAATCACGTGAATTGTGTGTAAAACTGTTCAACACCCAAATTCAATCACAATTGATAAAAATTACCACGAGAAACATGTCAAATCGGCCATTTTGGTAATTTTCACCCCGTGTTCACTCAACCGTGAAATTTTGTGCACAAATCACATGGTACGATAAGAAGCACATAAATTATACGTTGTATGCCTTTTTATTCTGGAAAATTGAAATTTGTTCCGATATCACCAAGTAAAAGTTGCAAAATTGGGCTTGTGAACTTCAAAAAGTGACCATTTTGACTTAAAGTCATGCTCACTCAAGCGTGACCAAGTGATATTCACTACATTTCACATGAAAGGTAGCCGAGAACTACAGCTACATGATCCTGTATTCAGATTTCCTCAGAGGTTCCTGATTCATCAAATATAGATATTTGATTTAGGGGGAACTTACTTTTTGTTTAGTGTTTAAAAAGAGTACATTTTGATAACATATTTATTTTGGTGATTGACAGAAGAGACTAAAGGATTGTTACATGTTCTCTCCATTGATACTTTCCTTGAACTTTTAATTTTCCAAATCGATTTGCTTGAAGAAGAACCTGAAATACACTTGTCATATCTCTCTCCGTGTAACATTCCACAGCTACTCCGTCAGAGGTTATGAATATAGCACAAAGTACTGCACATATCATACGAGATATCAGAAACGTGCAATATACAGTTATACGGGGTCAAAGCATTTACCTTTATTATCTGACCATCACTGTAATCTCGCAGAATCTTCTTCAGGTAAGTTACGAGCGGAGGTACCGTTATACCAAATTGGTCTAAGAAGAAATAATTTCAAAAGAACAGATATGGGAATGGCTTGTAATCAAAAGAGTGATTGGCATGAATATTATGCTCCATGAATATTTTGTCACTTCTGCTAAATTCATACTATCCTTTTGATGTCTGATGAACAGATTTCATCGGTACCAGACTTCTCTTCTTGAATCAACTTAATTTCGACTATCATTTTCGTTTGATGTTTAATCAATATTGTTTCAGTAAAGCACAGAGGATGCAATGAGAAGACAGGATTTTCACAAGATTTATAATATAATTATTATATCACTGCTAATGTTGTGATCAAAGGATCTGGTATTTTATTCAATATATTTCTACTTGGGATACAGTCATTATGTAATGATATTTTGGTTAATCTTGTTTCGGTCTTTTGTAGAATTGCCATAGATAGAGTTGAGAGCATTTGAGAGAGTACTTGGTGTTGAGAGCACAATTTATTGGCACGTCTTTATTTAGGTTCAAATCAAAAAGTAATATACTCATTAGATTTTGTTGGAATTTATAAATTGTAGAATAAAGTGACAAAAAGACGAGTAGATGCAAATTCCTCATAGAAGCAATGTTAAGCCTATCAGAAATTACCCCCAAAAAATAATACTGCGGCCCTATGAAGATCATATTGTACTCATTTTTTATATGCAAATAAGGGCAATCTATACTTTGTCGGAAATAAAATATATGAAATGAAATTAATGAAGGAAGAGAATAGTCGCTAAGACGCTATAGCAGTGCTGAAATGTTACATTTTTGTACGGGTATGAAGTGATAAGACAAAGTATTGTATTATGTGCAAGGCATTGGCAGAAATATAATCATTCGTCTCTCAGTTAGACGAATTCCTCTGAATCCGCCAATTTGTCAACTATAGAAAATTTGAATTCTTTTTTCTTGGTAGCACCATGAAAATGCAAAAAGGGAGAAAGAAAAGGAAATTCAATTTGCATCTAGAAGAAACGTGATGGAAAGGTTAGAATCAAAGAGAAAGAAAAAATGAATATGCTCGTACCTCGGTGTTATAAGTGAGAGAAATCCTAAAACATTCCGAAAGAATACTCGCGGGTAAGTCCCTTTGAGCTTGTGCAGGCCCGTAGCCAGGGGGGGGTGCGTCGGGTGCGTACGCACCCCCCCCCCCCCCCCCAAATTCTGAAAGGTCCACTTTTTCATAATAACGGTTTTTAGCAATTCTCAATATAACAATCCAAATAAATATAAAGACACATTATTATGCTACGTAAATGTGGAAGAGTACGTTTAACAATGTTAAAAATAATTGTACGAAACCCTTTTTTTGTATGAACCATCGGATCGTCCCCATGCACACAAACACAAATGTTATGTATCAATTTGTGCGAGCTATTATTATATTGGCACTGCATGCCATGGCCCTTGGCGCGTGTGACCGGTGTTTTTTTTTTTTTTTTCCACTGGCCGCCCGAGTACGTGCGATTCGTGGATGACATTGAGGTTGACACTTGCATTTTTTCACAGGAACAGAGGTAAGTGGATGAAAATCTAATAGCCTCAAGTTTACGTATATTGTTTTTATTATGATAAGAATTAAAGAAATTTCCTCGAAATTATAACTATAATCGAAACCTGAGACATTTTATATCTACGTCTCACAAAGATATAGTACATGTATATAAGTACATGTTGGCATGATAATGCCTGGGGATAGATTATTATGTCAACTATTTTCCATTATGAATGCATGCTCCAATCAAATTGTGAAAAGATGGTCATGAATTAGCATTTCTTACGAACGATCAGGAGAGACAAAATGAGTCGGATTGGATTACAATTCTCACTTACAGCTTTGTAGAAGTCTGAGTCAACAGTATCACACAGTACTTTAAGACGTATTATAGTACAAACGATTTCTTGAGCCTGCACCGTTTCAGGCTCTGTTCTGGATACAGCGGTAGAAACTCATTCTTTTCTTTCTTTTTTATTTTATCATTATTTACTAATCTCTTTTCTAACTTACAGGTAGCAGATTTCTTTGCAGGCCAAATTCGGAAATGCAGTGTTGATTATTACTTATACATTTTCTCATGTTGTGACAGTTCTATTGGTTCTCATTTTAAAGTGAGCCAAAACCTAAAAAAATTTTCACTTATAATTTCCAAAGAGTATTATGCAGGCACGCAAACTCATTTTAGTTGTATTTCATTTAAATGTAATGGGTAAGAGGGTATGAGAGAGAATGGAAAGTGCTGAGCTATGAAGTAAAATGGTAAAGTAAAAAGTTTGTCAGATAGTATTACAAAAGAAACTCATTCTTTTTTGTTTGTTTATTTTATCATTATTTACTTATCTCTCTTCTAACTTAAAGGTAGTGGATCTCTTTGCAGCCAGTGGCGTATCTAGGGGGGGGGGGGGGGGGGGCAAGGGGGGCACGTGCCCCGGGCGCCACTCCTTGGGGCGCAAAAAAACGAAAAAAAAAAAACGAAGAAGAAGAAGAAAAAAAGAAAAGAAAAAGAAGAAGAAGAAGAAAAAAAAAAAACTCGCCCGGAAGGGGGAGGGAGAATGGTAAGGGGGGGGGGGGGGGGCAGAAAACCAAATCAAACAAGATAAAAACAAAACATGATGATGACGCGGACAAAACGACAATGTTTATTGTGTTCACACAAACATTCTATGTTCTGTGAGCTGAAATACAAAAATTTTCGGCTCGCTCGCTGCGCTCGCTCGCCAAAATTTGTATAAAAAAGAAGGTAAGAACAAAACGTGATGATGACAAAATGGCAGTCTCTATTGTGTTCACACATGTCATTTTATATTTAGCAGGCAAAATGTTTCACGGAGCAGCGGCTGCAATTTCATTCCTTCTGAAGCGATCGCCCATTGGATCAAAAGAAGGCGTCAACGGTTTCGAACATACGGGGGGGGGGGGCGCAAAAAAACAATAACAAATCAAACAAGATAAGAACAAAACGTAATGATGACGCGGAAATATATAAATTTCGGCTCACTCGTTCGTACTAATTTAGAGTATTTTTTCAAGTCCTCAGTTTGTTGGTATAAATCGTTATCTATAAGGCCGTCACTATATTTTGATTAGAATTGTAAGATTTAATAAGCAAAAAATGACAAGAGTTTCATGATTTGTAAGCTGAAATACAAAAATTTTCTGCTCGCTCGCTGCGCTCGCTCGCCAAAATTTGTTTAAAAAAAGAGAAGAAGATAAGAACAAAACGTGACGATGACGCGGACAAAATGATAATGTCTATTGTGTTCACTCATGTCATTTTATATTTAGCAGGAAAAATGTTACACGGAGCAGCGACTGCAATTTCATTCGTTCTGAAGCGATCGCCGATTGGATCAAAAGAGGACGCCAACGGTTTCGAACATACGGGGAAGGGGGGCGCAAGAAAAAAATCAAAAAAGATAAGAAAAAAAACGTAATGATGACGCAGAAATATACAAATTTCGGCTCACTCGCTCGTACTAATTTAGAGTATTTTTTCAAGTCCTCAGTTTGTTGGTATAAATCGTTATCTATAAGGTCGTCACTATAATTGTGAGATTTCATAAGCAAAAAATGACAAGAATTCCATGTTTTGTAAGCTGAAATACAAAAATTTTCGGCTCGCTCGCTGCGCTCGCTCGCCAAAATTTATATAAAAAAGATATAAGAACAATACGTGATGATGACGAGGACATTTACAAATTTCAGCACACTCGCGCGCACTAATTTAGAGTACTTTTTTAAGTCCTCAGTTCTTTTGGTATAAATCGATATCTATAAGGCTGTCACTATATCTTGATTAGAATTGTAAGATTTGGTAAGCAAAAAATGACAAAAATTCCATGTTTTGTAAGCTGAAATACAAAAATTTTCGGCTCGCTCGCTGCGCTCGCTCGCCAAAATCTATCAAAATTCATTACATTTAAATCACCCTCAAAAAGATCCCTTTTAAGTGCTTGAAAAAGCATCATGCGGACTTTGTTTAAAGTCCTACCGGGATGGGGTAGGGGTTGAACACTTTTTTTCAGAAATTAGGGGCGCAGTTTTCGTGCTTGCCCCGGGCGCCGTTTTCCCTAGATACGCCACTGTTTGCAGCCCAAATTCGAAAATGCCCAGAGACAGCTAGTAACCAAATAACCTACTATAATTTAATAGATAAGAAATAACCATTCCAGTATGTATCTTAGTGTGCACAGTAAGACTGATCAAATCAAATAGGAAAACATCTGAGCACTAAGCCTGAGGTCTGAATTTGCACTCAACTTCTTCCAATGGCTAACGGATGTTTAATTTTTGAATTTCACTGACCTCCAAATTTCACAAAGAAAACCTTCTTAGCATGATGGTTAATATGACATTTGACTGATATTGGAGATGTTTGCGAATCGGATCTACTACCTTTAATATTATTAATCTAAAATGATTATTTGAAAGTTCGGAAATGCTGGAAATATCCTACCACAAGGAGGCAAAATATAAATGGTTCACATTTACAATTCATTTTGTTTTTAAAAATTTTCTTATTTATTTTCGTTTTTGACAAACTCGCATACCAGGCTTCAGGCCTGCTAACGCGGGTATACAATAGAAAAAAATAAAAGTTAAAACAACACCAGGAAAATCACTATTCTCAATTTTGCGGCGCGCTACGCGCGCAGAGTCTCGAACACAATTAAACTTTGCAACTTCCTGGCAAAATGAGTTTTTACTATTTCCTAGATGAAATACCGTAACGCGATTGCATGCAACAGACAAAAATACAAATTTCCTCGAGACTTTAAAACGTCATTAAAACAGTCAAAATTCACAATTTGCGGCGCGCTTCGCGCGCAAATTCTTATACAACTTTTGTAGTTCGGTCGTCCAAAGAATATATATATATATATATAGCGTGTGTGTGTGTGTGTGTGTGTGTCATCATTGGTATTGGTACCGAAGGTCCGTTTTTTTAGTGACCGCACCCCCCCTTGAAAAATCCTGGCTACGGGCCTGGCTTGTGGGATATAGCGACTTGTTGTTTGTGTTTGCGTGTGATTTCTTGTAAACTCCTCGTAACATTTAAACATACGATCACTTCAATTCAAAGAAATTAGACAGTTTACTTACGGTCAGAATCATCAAGGTCCGGATCCTGAGTTAATCGGCGAAAATTAAACGAACAAACAAACAAATAAAGGGAAGAATGTTGAGAAGGTAATAATATAGCTGGATCCTGTGTTATCATAATCGTTAACTCCTTTTAAATCAGGACATGAAGTTTTCAAAATACAAACTATTCAACGCTTATATGGTAATCTACTCATTTTGAATGAGAAGAAGAATGTTTATTTCTGTGATGCCAAAACTTCAAATGCCATATGACTTATGAAAAAGGACAATGTTTAGATTTTTTTTTTTTTTGGATGTCTCAGCCATTCCAAAACCGATTTTCATCTAATAAACTTTTAATTCCCTTAGAATTGTATGCACTGTAGTATTTCATATGGTTTCTTGGTATCTCGCAAAAAGTTAAAAACCCAAACCTCATCTCAACCAATACTATATCATCCCTTTAATATTAGATTGAAATAATTCACTGGCATCAATCTATTAACCACATCATACCTACAGACGGTTATGAGTAGCCTATCATTTTCTCATTTTCTCGGGGGTATTATTATTTTCTTCTTAATCATTCACCCTTGCACTTTACCCCCTCCCCCTCAAAAAAAAATGTATATATATATATATATATATGAGACATGATTACAACAATTTATATTCATATATTTATATTTGCCGACTTATCTCACTGATCATTCTACAGAATTGCATTAGTCCAATCCATCAAGATATTATTTAAATGCGCCATCACAAGGTGTTAACCGAAAAAACCTCGACAGCTTTCCCGAGACAAAACGTCACTGGTAATTACATGAACAAATTAAATGATGGCTGTCATGGCATCAGATTGTAATACTTATACGATGAAGGTTTCTAGTGCAACAGATCTTTAAAATAAAACTGCTAAAGCACTTACCATGGTTGAAGTCGTCGACAGAACGTTTCAAAGCGGTAGAGTTCAAGTTACGAAAAAGGAGACAAGCTGAGTGATTGTTTGTGCAACTTCCTAAGTATGAAAGCGACTCTCTCTGTCCTGCTGTCCATGCCGTGTCCCTGATAGTGTCTATACGTGGTTTTCATTTATCCGTGGAAATGTTGAAATCTATAAGAGGAGTCATAACACAATATAAACAGCTTTAATGCAAAACTTACGACTATGTAATATTGTTCTCTCAGTAATATGACATCTTCTTTCGAAGGATCCTTCGAACTATCAAATATGTAGGTATCATTGTTCCACCCCTCCCTATAACGATGTGGCTAGCGGGCCGTTTCAATGAAGTGACTTCAAAGATGGACTAAGGCATTTATACTGTGGAGATATTACCGAAGTTTTGTGACTGACTTTGCAGTTCGCCCCTGAAAAATGCTCACAAGTGAACCGACCTGTTCCTAATTCCATGCATTTGACAATATTGTTATGGAAAACCGCTGCTTTGCGCCCAAACAACCTGCTGTCAATGATTAGCTCCTAATCTCAACGTTGATCCAATCTCTGATCTCCTACGTGCAGACAAACAGAAAATCGCGTCCACCCAGAAGCGCATGTAAGAGCAGAATAATCAGATAGGAGGCTCACGACACCGAATTATGAGCTTTGAATACTGTGAGCGCTGGACGCGGCTGGGCATGCGCTATATGCGAGGTTCAATGAGCGGTTAAGGTGAAAATACATAACATGTTCAAATCAGCTTTAATGTCAGAAGTTAAAAGGAAATTCCATCCTGATTTCACTGTCTATTGCGTCAAATGAGACATGAGAAACAGAGAAGTAAATCACTGAAATTTCGCGGAAAATCGGGCCTATCTGCCTATATAAGCAGTTTACAATTGCAACATTTTACAAAGTTGGCAAATCTGTGCTTTATGTTGGTTTTGAATAGCTCTCCATACTTTGTTTTCAACACACATTTCATAAATTTCTTTTTTTTTTCTTAAACGTTTGAGCGTTAACAGAAATTGTCCTTTGAGGTACGCATGCAAAAGCAAACTTGAGGAATTAGATTAATTTTAACATGTTACCAGTGCAGCGAAACGGACTCGCGCCTGAATGATCATTCATTTTCATTCATTAAAGTAATACTGAATTTGACTAACAATGATTGCTTTCCTTCAATTACTTGATAGCTTATCAACATGTAGGAACTAATCATAAACGAAGGCGTTAACAGAACTTTAAGAAAGGGTGAGTTCAATGTGCGAAAGAGGAGACACGCTGAAGCATTTTTATTGCTCAATTTCCTCAGATTCTCTTCGTCGGTTTGCGCAATGCACGTGTAGAGGGTTGTCAGGTTGCGCAACCACCGACTCTGCTTACCATATTGTTTTTCTTCCGGTCTTTCTGATCCTTGCCTACTAGTATCTATTAAAAGGTTTGTATAAACTGAGTCACACCACAGTTTTTCCTCATATCTTACTATCAATTGATATTTTCCCAATGTAAAGCTTGATCTTACTTGGGAGCATTCCCTGTTACTGAAAACAAAAATCCGCTGCTGCCGATATTTCTTCATTATTTCATTCTCATTTTTTTTCTTCCAACAAAACATAACACAAAGTAAAGACATGGCCAGCGAGCAATGTTCGATCAAAATGGTTTTAAAGATGCACTTAAGAGGTAGAATTAACCAGAATCCCAGAGATTTCATAAACATTGGACCTAGAATATGTTTTTTTTTTTTTAATCAAGGGTTCTATTGTTTTCATGAATCAATGATACAAGCAATGACCACATAATTTTGTTGATTGGTTGTGGAGATATAAAACCGTGGCTTAACAAGTGTTCAAAATAATTGACCTGCGCACAAATCTTTGCTGAAATTTCCCTTTGAAACACGAAATATTAAAAAGGGAATCTTATACGTCCTTCGCATCAGCTTTGATTAAGGTGTTTTGGTAACCTTGCAATGCGAACTTGAATAGGAGAAAGAATCATTGTTGTGTTCACTGAACTTTAAATCAAAAACATTTTGTGGGGATATCTGCATGTGTGCGTGCGTGTGTGTGTGTGTGTGTGTGTATGTGTGTATGTATGTGTGTGACGGGCCTGACATGCAAGGTAGCGTTTGTTGCGATTTCGATCAAGTTGAGCTCAAGCTAACTGCTGGCAGGCATGTCGCTGTAAGTTGGAATAAGGCGAATTTCACTGCCCACAATTATTTTGGAGCTTCAGCGCTGTTATTTTCAAAACTTAATAATTTGCATTATCAAAGAGAGTAAAACTTTGCTCTCCTGTGCAAAGCGCATGTGCAGCCTGGGAATGATAACCCATTAATTTGTATCGAAATCCTATCTATATTCGAAACTTTCATTATCGATTGGTTGATGTATACCTTCAGGTGGGATGCGGCATTTGAAAACAAATCCATATTCGGGTTGGATGAGCTTAAAGACAAAGTTCTATAATGTTCATGTCTCTTGCAAAATACACACAAAAAAAAATATTTTTTTTTCTCTTTCTTTTTCTTTTTTGTTGGTTTTATTGTAAAGAACATGGGTGGCTGTCGCTGCCGGAATCTATAGAGATAATGCAAATTTCCTTCCTGACGGATATAGGACCCTGAACAGCTGCTGAATGAATTTCGATTAGTTTAATACATGCAGGGTTAACAGGATGAACTTGCTTAATGGCACATGAAAGTTATAGTCATATTCCGAAAGAATACACGGTATACAGCGCTTACAGGGGCGGCAGAACGGAAGGGGGTTGGGGGCTATACAGCCCTCCTCCCACATTAACACATAGGCCTAGGGGCCTATACCCACAGAGTTTTGGCTCTTCAAAAAAAAAAAAAATAGAGAAAAAGAAATCATAACAAAGCCCACTATGCTGAGGGTTCGGTTTGGGGATAAGGAGACTACTAGAGTTTATGACATCAGGACAACAAATTAAACAAAAATAACAGAAGAATTCCTTAAAAAACATCATTTTTCATTTGAATTACATATTCCATCTGTTTGTTACTCAAATTATGTTAAGGGTATATCATTCCCCATACTTTCTGAAAGAGGCGAGTCAAGTGCTCTTGGCATTAAGGTAGAAAAGTGAAAGTATTTTCAATTTTCTTTATCTTTTCTTTATATTGTTGTCCACACATGATGTCATAAACTGAAGTAATCTCCTTATCCAGTCATTACAACACCAAAATTTCAGAAATTCATAACTTTTGCATCGATTGTCCGATTTTCCTCAAACTTTCACTGATGTGTTCTGATAATGTTGCTGCTTTCACTCAATCCACGTTGCTCTTTGGGTTTTGGTTTTAGCTGTACTTTGTTTTCGGTTGTCATGGGCACGTGTTAAACATGAGACAAGCGTTTCCGGCTCACTTGAATTAATGTTGATGGACAATCAACGCTTCCCTGACGGCCTCAGGAATAACACTTTAATTTTCGAGACAGATATAACAAAACGCCCAAATTGAAATTATGCTCGACACTGGTGATAAACATATGGATTTAATGCATTTATGGTTAAAAAAAAACACACACACACACGCACACTTGATAAACAATATAGACCTGATAAGTAAAAGTTTGTATCATTACAAAGGGAAAACATCCTACTTTGACATTGATCCCGCACTGTCGATATGCATGCTGGCAGTGTATGGAGACGGTAAAAGCAGACCTTTCCTATATGCATGACACCAGCTCCCGTGGGTTCATGTACTTGATCACAATAATGAACAGGGCAGGTTAACACAGACATGACAGTTGTTACCCGTGAAATCATTGCCAGAACAATTTTTGCGTGTCTTGTATACAAAGTTCTTTTTGTTCGTTGTTTGCTTGTTGTTTGATGATTGATTGTTTTTTTGTTTTTTCTTTGGTTTTTGTTTGTTTGTTTGTTTTTTGTTTGTTTGTTTGTTTGTTTGTTTAATCTTCTTTTGTAGTGAGCGAAAATGTACAGGCTTATGTTCCTGAACAAAATAATTGTGTGCTTTGTCCTTCTTATCGCAAATGTAAACATGGTTTCGTTAGAAGACAGGGATGATGGCAGGACCCTGGCATGGGAGGGTCGTGGGAAACCAAGTGCTTACAGAATTATGATATTTGAATTACGATATTAATTTCAACTCGAGGTTGAGATTAATATCATAATTCAGGACACAGATTACAGCATGATACCTTTGACAATGCATGACTGTAGATGATTCATGATGATTTTCGTATACTAGTATTTGGTTTTGCCTGTCAGCCGATGAAACGCGGAAGGGCGAAAAAATTAACAATTGCATGGGATCCTTTTTTTTGCCCCCCCCCCCTCTCCTCCGTTACGGAATTCCTGGATCCGCCTCTGGCAGTAAGCACTGGCAATTATTTCACAAAATTATTCATTAATTGATGCATAGTTCTGCATTTGTCTTTTTCGCTCACATAGAAACCACTCAAGGCTATGATGTCGCGTTTATATATTTTTTCTTTTCCTTTTTTTCTTCTGTACAATGAAATCTATAAAATTGACGGTAGGCCTACTCCGTTTTATCTGTGAATCGTAATTTTTTATCTATTTTTGTATCATATGAAAATGAATGAAGCTGCAGCCAGGAACAATGGAATCAAAGCTCAAATTCAAGCTGAGAGAAATAATGAACAATCGGTCCTCGATTGGGTCAACCTGACGTGTATACGTTGTGACGTGTCTTCTCGTGAGGGCGACATTTCAAAGGATTAGAGTCAAAATGGCGACGCCCACGTAAGATTTGTGACACTGGTGTTGTGACTGGAATGCACAGCGTGTGATTCTCAGTTGTGAAAGCAGGATTTCTATTCCAGTTTATAAATGAATGTTATTTCTTCTCAGAAACAAGTGCAGATTTTAATTCCTTTTCAAGGGAATTAACAATACAAACCGCAGAACAAGTCCTTTCTGCGTTTCGAGTGAGCTGTGTGCGAGAACGTCGGACGCCGCTTTTCCCACGGCCACACACGGCACGGCGAATCATGGGCGTTGAGAGTAGTGCACTCGCGGGCTGCACCCTTGAGGACCCGCTTCCCGATACAGCCTCCACTCAGCACCAGGACTGGAAAATTCATCCAGCAAAGCGTTCAGATGGATCTCGTGTTTCAGTTTTCGTTCACAAACACGACGAGGAAGGGAAACATGAGCAAATATACCAGCATGCTGCTAAGGTAAATCAATAATGATATGTAAACACTGTAATTTCAGGAATAAATTTACATCCACAGCCTTGTCAAGGGGTCATTAACTGCGACCAGCCCCAACGTGCAGCGTTGGGGCTGCGCCGTTTTCGCATTCAGATCTGAATGTTGTACAAAACGGGTGCCGTTGCGGCGCTATATTTCCTTAATTTTTCAACAAAAACTACTAGGAATACTTACATGGGTCGATTAAACCTAAATGATTCAAATCGGCGATTTTTTGATGCATTTCGTTGCTTATGATGCAGAAAATGTTGTCTTATAAGGCGAATTGCCTTCAGCTCGCCGATGCTCACTAACGTTGCATGCTAGCCTTTGGCAAGGCCTTCTCGCTGTAACGGACGAGCGAACGGACGAGCGAAGCGAGTCGCGCTACCTTACTCGGCTGGGCTCTCTACACCACGCAGCGAGAGGGCCTTGACAAAAGGCTACGTATTGCTCGCTACATGCGCAGATGCTTACTAATGGATATACACGTTCAAAATGGTAGCACGGCTCTCCCACTAGGGCAGGCCGCTTACTCCTAAAAAATGTGGAAAATTTTGCAGTTTCCAGATAAATTCGTGAAAAGAACCAAGGCAATGGGGTAATGTGTATTTCATTTTTTATTGTCACTGTGTTTATGATGGAAATTTACCCATGATTTACTCGTGAAGTCGCCGTATGTGGCAATAGGGAGTTGTTCGTGGTTCTCACTTTAGCGAAACTGCGAGGTAGCCGCCAGGACCCCGCCGCATAGCGGCGCGGTCTCCGGGGCTAGGGGTCATGTTGCTGTACAGTCAGTGACAGTCGACGTTACTTACACTAACAGAAGATGACGTCTCTGGTCGGGCTAGAAACCGATCCGGTACTCTAAACACAGTGTAGGCTAGATCAACAAATAGACCCTGCAAGTAAATGTATTGTAAACATACATGTAAATTTACTAGGGCCTACTTCAAATTTATTATACCTTTGAATCTAGCTAGTCTAGTTCCAATTCAATAGTTGTGCTTTGGATGTTTAAAAATCAATCAAAAATAGAATTCTAATCATGCTAATTAATTTTAATACTAAGTGACCACTCCTCACATTGAAGGCTGTGTCACTGATTTAGACCTTGGAATCTACACAGCATTGAATTAATGTGTACTTTCATATCCATGTAAGGGTTAGATATCTCAAATTCCATGAACCAAATTACACCAAAATCACATTCTCAATATACTTAGTATTCGATTTAATAGCTTTTAATTTTTAATATTTCCCAATTCTTACATGAATTTGAACCAAATTTATTGTCTGAACTGTCAATATCGACATTGACTTTCAAGTAGTTGCTCAAAACAAACTTACTCTTCACAAAAGATCACGGTGTGTGGTGCCTGCGTGATCTGAAACTGAAGTTAGCCATTTAATATTATGCAACATTAACTGCGACCAGCCCCAACGCGTTGGGGCTGGTCGCAGTTAATGCAACATGTAAAATGTCTTTCAAGTAAAGTTTAAACCAGGACTCAACACGGGAACTGAAAATCAATGGCGAGTTGAAAGAAGCTGGTTGAAAAGTATGTATACTGTAAAACGTGATATATTTGTGGCATGAATTTTTCGCGAATTGGAGCCAACAGCCTTTTTTGCGGCATGAAATTTTCGCGAATTGCCACTGGCATTCATAGTGGCATTCACACTGGCATATAGTGTTGACAAGAACTTTTGCGTGCATTTTAATTTTGCGAATCTTGGCGCTCGCGAAATTGGCGAAATTAAAATGGACGCGAACATTCCTTGTTTTACAGTATTTGTCTGTGTATGATCATGTGCATTCTACTGGCTGCATTTCTTACTTGACCTGGCCTTGTCATAGATCTCGATCATTTGCCATTGATTTTTTGCTCCTGGTTACGTGACAAAATTCCAAACATGAGGTTGATGAGATGATGTTGAGGTGAAATCGAGATACAGTGTATCCTCAAGTAAATTATCTCCTACTTCCGTTGCCTTTGCAGCAACTGAAGGTCCTTCGCCACCCGACCATCCTGAAATTTTTTGCGTCGTGCAACAACGTGGACAGCACCTACTTGATCACCGAGCAAGTGAAGCCCCTGGAGCTGGTCATTGAGATGCTGAGCCCGGAAGAAATTTGCGCTGGCATCTACAATGTGGTGGAAGCCCTGACCTTTCTGCATGACAGAGTAAGCGGCCAGTTTTTAGAAGTCTCACAGGGGTCAGAGTTTGCATTGTATGGAATGAAAGCAAGGCCCAGACAAAAGCCAGGCAAAAGCCAGGCATCATAGTATTGGCAAGTAAATGCAGTTAATATGTAAGGAGGCAAGATGTACCACTGTATGTTCTTAGCTTAAGTTGAAATTTTTTGTGAAATATTTTCATTTGTGTGTGTGTGTGTGTGTACATCGCTCAATTAAGTTTTACGTTGCCTTTATTCAAAGTTTGGATTATCAATATTGAGTGATCTATTCAGCATGTCTGAATACCTGTGGATATTTACCTCGTAATGAGCACATCCTTTATATCGGTACCAACTTTTGTGTTATGTTTCCGCTGTTGCAATATTTAGCATGGATTGTAACTACCGTGTAACTTATTTGTTTGACTTGAACTAGGTATGAGATGAATATCTAAAGGTTGTGATGTCTTTGGCCCGAATTCACAAAGGTGGTACAAAAGAAATCATGGTTTAAACCATGGACAAAAACCATGGAGCGCCAAGTGTCGCACGGAATATTTTGTCATGAAATTGGTCATTTCGCCAACAAAATGACCATTTCTTTAACGAAATTATCATTTTGTGGACGAAATGTTCATTTAGTTACAAAATGTTTTCATTTCGTTACAAAATAATCATTTCATCTGCCTTTGTGTTTACCTTTGTGATATATTCAGGGTGGAGTGTCACACAATAATGTGTGTCTGTCATCCATCTATGTGAGCAGCGGTGATGGAGGCTGGAGGCTTGGGGGCATGGAGCATCTATGCAAATTTGAGGATGCTACTCTTCAGGTGAGCACCATGAATGGCAGGAATTTCCTGTCAAAATGACTGGGCATAGTGATCACATTAGGTCAGTGCCAGATTTTAACATTTGAGATGCGTTTTTATTCATTTATTTATTTATTTATTTATTTACTTATTCATGTATCCATTCATTCATTCATTCATTCATTCGTTTATTCATTCATTCATTTATTTCTGTTTAAATATCATATTTAGGTTATCAGATGGTTTCTAGTGTTACCTGTACTGTTATTTGTTCACCTGAATACCATGGTTTGTGTTCCATCTTTTCAGTTTCTGGTGCAGAGCAGACCGCTAAGAAATTCCCAAGCCATACCTCCTGAAGAAAAAGTTGAAGGAATCAAGACATCAGTCGGGCCTAGCATAGGTCATGCCCGGGACGCATATGGATTTGGGGTTTTGGCTCTCACCCTCTTGGAATATCTAGGTGACTTAGGTAAGCTGGTGTCCCTAGCCCATGTCCTTACACAAAAATGTAATTATTATTGACAAATATTCAACAAGCCAAGCCTGCAGAGAGTTTAAACACATAAATTAAAACAACAGATCAAAGAAAATGTGAGCAAATCAGACAAATATTGTGAACAAGTTTGAATCCTTGTTTTCAGTTAAGCAACATTGAGTACGAAGTAACTGTTGTGGCTTTGCTACTATGACCTTACTAGTTAAAAGGTCTCCCCTTATTATAGATTATTAGAAATATTTTGAGTTAAATGATTTTCTATATATTTGCATTCAGAAGTTTATTTGGTCAGTCTTACGAATGGTTTGTTGTGTGATATAGCCATGTATTGAACAGTAAATGCAGAAGGTAATCTTTATTGAAATAAAAAAAAAGTAAGATTACCAAGAATATTCCATGCATATTATGGAAAGAAAGTGTAATATACTGTATATTTGTTCATCCCCTCCCTCCTTCCATGAAGGGAGTATTTCTGAAGCTTTTTCCATCAAAATGGAGGAACAGTTCCTTAATCCTGACCCCAAACTGAGACCAAAGATGAGCAAGTTGCTGTCTGATGAGCTATTCAGGTGAGTTAAGTATTAGCAAGGAGTAGAGCGATAGGTATGTGTGTCACATTGTAATGTGAACTTTATTATCAACTTTTGTGGTACAAAATGCAGTCATTTTTTCCCCTTTTGACTGCAACATATGTTCTTTTTAGAATTTACATTTTACATATTAAATCTCAAATGTGGCTGGAAGGCATGTTCTTCCTATTTTATACTGCAGTTTCAGTTGCCCATGGTAATTTGTTTTTCTTTCTTTCCTCACATTCAAGTAAGAAAAGTGCTATTTGAAGTTTTGACCAGGAAATATTTGTGTTAATTTCAGTGACCTTTGACCTTGACCCTTGATCTGTCTTTTTTAGGCGATTAATTATTTCCATCTTTCTTTCAAGGTGATGCACTTGTATTACAGTTACCTCTGAACATTCCAAGCTGAAAACTGTGTGTGGAAGCTTTACATTTTTGACCTTATTAGTTCCCATGTCTACAGACTGTATTCACCTATCTCCCCTATCATCTCCATGTAAATAATTGTCAATTCATTCCTATCTTGTCAATTAAGTGACATCATGGCTGGACAGTTTTCATGAGGTTTGGCTTAAAATGACCTTTGACCATGACTTTTGACTTTTCACTAAAAATATAATCCTTTCAAGTAATATTATTTTCTACAATTATTTGTACACTTACCACATTATATTGCCGCTGGATATTCCTACATGTACAACTAGTCATAGCAAAAATTGCTGTATTTAGCCAAAGTTTGACCTACATTGTACACTACTGTAATCTAATCAGCTTGTCGACACCTCATGTAGGAAACCTGTGCCAGGTTGTGAGAAAATCAACTGAAGGGTGTTTTTCTAAATTGCAAGATCTTGGTCAAATTTACATACATCTATAAAAGCAACATACAACCCAAATAGAAAATAACTCAGCACAGATGCAAAACAACATTTGAGGGTTCAGTTGATACTGAAGATAGAAGCTTGTTAATGTGCAATCTTCACTTATGTGTTTGCTTTGTTGTGTGTGTTGAATTCACAAAATATGACTGCACAAAGTCGTAATGGGAGGGGGGATGGAAGAGGAAATAGGAACATGTCTGCCCATATAACTCTTTCCCATTTTGCTGTGAGTAACATTTAATGAAACCGTATTGCATGATTTTATTCTGTCAGAAACGATTTCCTTGACATCATGGGTTTCCTAAACAAACTTGTGCTGAAGAATGAGATGGAGAAGAACACCTTCTTTGAGGGGCTCGCCTCCCACCTCTACCGCCTCCCGTCCCAGCTGGTGGCCTCCAGACTCCTCACGCCGATCACCAACAGCTTTGTGATGGCCGAACCAGTAGCGGTCAGCATGGTCTTCCCCCATCTTCTGACCCCCCGCAGAGGTTAGCCAGCAGCATAGTGTGGTCCACTCATTTGGCAGCATATAGCTAAATCTTTGCTAAATTAGTCAATCATGGAACTTAGTAGCATAAAGCGCTCTGAAAAGAGCGTGAAATACTCTTGTCGTTCTGTGGGTTCAGGGGTGTCCCCGTACCTGTTGTGGCACTATAGCAGGGCTCGACACTAACAGTGGCCCGGTGGCCCAGGGCCACCCAAAATGAAAGTTGGGCCACCAAATTTTTTTTTTAAAGGGGCAATTCCGCAGTTAGGTGGACATGACATGGATAAAAGAAACGTGCCTCTTTATCTTACCCTTTAATCTAGGTATCAACTAATGCCATGGATGTTCGCCAATCATTAGGGTCTTTCAAATTCAGTAGATTTTATTTTTCGTATTCATTGATTTTGTGAGATCTAAAACCATCATTTAAAATGTACATGTGGGACTGGGGACGCTGAAATTCACTTAAAAGCAAATTACAGTGGGTTCCTTTGAAATTTTTTCCTCAAAGTTTTGCTAAAGGGTAAAAGATGAATACATTTAAATACTCCAGAAGTCATGTGACATTTTGTCAATTACAAAAGGGTGAAATGACCTGCGGAATTACTCCAGACAAATGTAACGTTACTAACCGTAACGTTACTAACCATACTTTTGGAGGTCTAGCTAAAAGATTATTGGTCGAACTGCTAAAAAAATTTGCATGAACATTTGCCATGATGCAATAATTGAAATTAATGCAACACTTTGTTTGAAGTAACTTGAATTTTTGCACACTTTGTGTTACAAGACATTGATTTTTTTGTCATGTCCTTTTTTTGTAACGTTACTAACCAGCCCTTTAAGTTGCTATAGCAATTCTAATATTTCTTGGATTGTGTTCATTCTTTTCTGTATCATAAACCTGGGAAGGATGAACATGTTTTTGAGATAATTTTGACTTGAAGTGAATAAATGGTAATTTAGTGGTAAAAACAGATATCTAAATTTGTTCAAATGTAACGTTACTAACCGCGGAATTGCCCAAAGGCACATTTGGTGGCCCACCTCATGCCACCAAAAGTTTTTGAAAAGTATGTCAAAAAATGTGTAACTTTTTGCGCCAGAAATGCATAAATGCATGCAAGTCAGTGTGTGCAAACGTAGTAACTTTGTCCTTTGTGTTTTGAGAAATAGAAATCTGTTCTTCTAGCTTCTTAATTATTTGCATGTAATCTGATGTTACTCATTTATTTATGTTTAGATGTTGCAACCCATGTGCATGTGCCTGTCAATGAATATTTATGCTTAGTCTTCACCATTCAGCAGTTAAATTTGTTTAAAGGATGGATGAAAAGGACTGAATGAGTGCCTGAGAGTGAGTGTTGCAAGTTTGATGAGGTTTATTTATGAGTAGATATGTCCAGCTTCCAATTCTTACTATGATAAAAATTAAGTATTTGACTCATTTAAAAAAAAAATAAGAGTTTTAATGTTTTTTACTGTTCTTTTGGGGGGCCACCAAATTATTCTCTCGAGCCACCAAAAATTTGAAATTGATGATTTTGGTGGCCCCATTGGGCCACCAAAAAAAAAGTTAGTGTGGAGCCCTGGCTATAGGCAAGTGTTTGCGCATATTTGAGTTTGCAAATCGTACACATGATGACCTACAATAGACTCTAATATGCTAATGTTGATCAGACGTAAAGCTGGTAATTTGTTATTGAAACATATCCCCTGATCGACTTTCTTGGAAGTCATCAATCTACTAATGAGAAGTTTAAAGTGATATTCCAGTTAAGCAATGTTATTGTTTCTCATCCTTGGTAAAAACTTTCACTTTTGTTATGTCGAAGTGGTATGTGTGTGTTGGCTTCAGTTTCATACACCAACTGGGAGAAATGTAATAACTCCAAATAAAGAAATAAAAAAAAAAAACAGCAGTATAATGTTATTCAAAGTGCATGGAACAGGCTTGAAGGGCTTTGATCTGTTCGTGTTGATCTAAAATTTCATTCTCCAAAGAGCAATCTGTTTTCCAGGTATATTCTTGTGTGATGGGAGATGGGCACACAGTGAAAGTTTCAAAATAAGTCTGAATTTCATATTTTTTTATCATTATTTCTACCTGTCTAAAAGGCTAAAAGGTCAGATTTTAGAAGAAATAATCTATATAAGTACAAATTTAGTCTGGGTAATCTTTAGAGAATTATTTTGAAACGTAATGCAGCCGCCCATTTTTTATTTGTAGGACTGTCAATAATAATACACTCTTAACAAATAGAGGGGTATGCAAGTCTTTTTCTGTGCTATAATGGAAACACATTTTGCCACATCATTGACCACCCTCGCTCCCCTTTCAGATTCCAAGAAGAACCCAGAGTTTCTGGCGCACCGCATCAATCCCATCCTACCCCTGGATATGTTCCAGCGGCACATGATCCCCGTCCTGGCGCAGGTCTTTCAGTCCAGAGAGATGCATGTTCGCAGTCTCCTCCTCCAACACTTCTCCTCCTACGTCGATCTCTTCGATGAAGCCACTCTCAAGAATGTTGTTCTGCCACAGGTGTGTCCTCTCATCAGTCAGAGTTTACTTCAGTTTCACTTTTTCAAATCGCACTCTTTGATATTTCTATCTCACTGTCATGCCGTCTGAAGTTTCACACGGATCTTTGTATTGTACAAGGAGAAAATCTGTGTATGAGGCAGCACTCGGTGGAATGGTGCCAGTATTGCTTAAATATGGAAATTGCTTTTTTGTGTGCTTGTTTTTTGTTCAAATATGTGGAAATATTCTAATGACAGCTCTGAAAGTCAAAGTGATTCAAAGGAGTGGTCTTTCGATATCAACCTATATCGGTAGCATGGAAATGTAAAGTTATGACAGAGGGAAAACAACAGGAATATTACATTCAAGTTACATTTGATTAGACATACAAGTTGTATACTGCAAACTTTGCTTTCGTCTAAACGTTTGTCACATTTTGAGAATGACCCACTTTTCCTCTTTGGTCATGCTTGCAGCTCCTGCTTGGTCTAAAGGATCACCACACCAACCTTGTTGCTGACAGCCTGCGAGCCCTAGCAGACTTGGTACACATCCTTGGCCCGGAGGTTGTTGTCGGAGGCAACCGCATCAAGTATTTCGTGGAGGGTCGGCCAAAAGTAAATGTCACTTCATTCAAAACATTTCCTTTGAACTGGTATATTGGCTACTGAGACTTTTAGCAATATAATTTTTTTTGTACTGTGTAACTTGTGCAAGTAATGCCTAAACCGTAAGAGCAGTTGACTTATTTTGGAAATACAGAAATGGTATGAGGTAATGGCATTATAGCTTTAATGGCCATGCATTTCAAGAATGAAAATTAATCATTTATATGTGAATGTATTTGATTGTTGCCGAGTGCAACAAATTTTAAAATTCCATTTGGCCTGCTCTATTCTACATTCTAACAGTTTCCACAAAAGGCAAGTAAGTCAAGTAAGCTGACTGCCATTCCTCAACTGACTGCCGTGAGTGGGGTCATCGCCATCCCTGCCCTGGACCAGACTGCCCCCGGGTCAGACCCATACGCTGAGGGAACAGACAGAGGACCCGCCAGGCAGGACGGGGAGGAGGAAATTTCGGAGACGGGTGTGGCAGTCGCGGAGGATGCCATGGAGTTGGCAGCAAGGAAGGAGGAGAGAGAAAGAAGACGGGAGGAGATGAGGCTGAGGAACGAACAGAGACGTCTGGCCAGGGAGGAGAAGAGGAAGATGATGATGGCAGAGAAAGAGAACGGTGAGAATAAAAATCTTCAACAGGTCGATGAACCCTCGTTAATCTCAGTTTGCACAGGAGGTCTATTAAATTTGGTGCCAAGATGTGATTCCTGTTCTGCTTGTTATCTGTTCACATAGTCGTTCGAAGCACTCAATAACTTGTGTTGTATCTTGCGTGGCTAAACTGAAATCATGACTCTTTTAAAGCCATTGAAAGAGTCTTAATTCTATAAGATTCTTGATCTTCAATGGGAGGTCCCAAGTTCAAATCATGTCAAGTGCATACATCCTTGTACAATGATGATGATATAGCATTGTAAACAATGTAATTTTCCTTCTTTTCTTTTGAAAATGGGACCTCTCCTATCATAGAAATATCACAGTGATCATTATGCATTCTTTTGCAACACATGTCTGTTTCCTGACAAATGGGTGCTGATAGATTATTTTTAGAAAATTAGGTTGTGATAAAGTATTGAAACAAGATGAAATGCATTTAAGTATTTCTAGGTAAATGCTGTCACAGTTTGATTAGTGCAAGAAATGTAGCATCTTAAGAAGTTGAACAGTTATCACTTATCATATTCATCTTCCATTGATTTGCTTTTATTAAAAAAAAAAATCATCTTCTTATGATCTGCTTTTATTAAAACAAAAAAAAAACACAAAACAAAACAAAAAATCCTTCTTGCATCTCCAATATGCTTCAGTCTCATTAGAACATATATGTATATCTTTTCTATTATACTTTCTGCTCCAACTGGTTTTGGTACATATTGAAGCATGATAATAGCAATGTCAACTTGGGTTACAAAGGAGAATAATACACTCATCTATTTTGTATAATTTTGTATCTGTGCAGCCCCACTGTCACCCAGGAAGGAGAAGCTGAGTAGCCTGGCCCACAGACTGTCACCAGAGGGCAGCATGGACAATGGCTCGTTTCCCATTGGTGAGGACGCCTCACCAGCAGAGCTCTCTCCCAAGGGTTATCACAAGGACACTGCAGCCAGGGATACGGGAGGCAACGGGGATGCCGACAGCCCAGCTGGATCCACCCCTGCTCTGGACAGCACAGAAACAGGGGATGACTGGTCCGATTGGGAAGATGCCGACCAACCAGAGGCTAGCAGAAAGGAAAGCCCCCGGATCAGGACACATATAGCATTGCACAGGACAGATAGCCTTTCAAAAGAACCCGGAGAAAGTGGTCAGAGTGACTGGGGTAGTGATTGGAGCCAGAGTGCATCGGAAACATCCCCACAGAAGGCTCCCTCACCACTGGTTGGTGCAGGGAAGAAAACTTTGAAACTGAAAGGCCCAAAGACACCATCCCATGAAAAACAGAAACTAGAAACAGCAAGTCAAAAAATGGGAAGAACTGGAGACTCTGCCAGGTCAACTGTGTCCAAGCAGACCCAAGAATTTGGAAACCTGTATGAAATTCCAGATTTTAAAGTACGCACCAAGCCGGCTCCTGAAGATGATCTCTTTGCCGACATGGAACCCTCTTTCAGTTTTTCTTCCAAGAATCCAGGAGACAAAAGTAGAATTACCGGAGAGAAAACTGCCTTTGATGATGCTCCACGTGGAGAATCAGGGAAGAAAGAGACATTATCATTTGCAGTTGCAGAGACAACAGAAGAGGTATGCTAACATCGGAAGAGTACTTTTGATGTTAAAGGGACCAAATCAGGTTGTGAATGCCACATATAAACTATAAAAAGATTATTGGAATATCTGTCACCAATTTTGTGCTGTTCTCTGTTGAGCAATATCCCTTTCTGTTAATGCTGAAGTTTCTTTTGAATGTGAACAATGTCTCTAAGATGACATGTCAGACAAAATATAATGAAACATTGCAAAGATATCTTGAATTTTTCAGTATAAAGACATCTGTGCAGCAGAAACAGTGCAAAGTATGATTGATTATTTAAGAGAGTTTTTCTTTGAAATTTACTAAAGATAAAGCATTCTTTAATCCCATCATTTAGTCCTGTAGAATATAACCATATCCATGCTTTCCTGCCCCACTTTTGAGAAGATGAATTGCTGCTCTGCTCTAATTTATGTAGTTGCTAATGAAGGCTCCCACTCAAAGGAAACTCCCACATGAGCTATTGTTTTGAAGTTAAAAAGGAAGACAGAGATTATGATTTTCATATGTGAACATACAAACTGTTCAGACAACTGAAACTAACAAATTTTCTAGCATTTGCTACATTTTACCACAGGATGAAACTTTGCATTTTGTATGATACCCTTTTTTTTTTGGAAGCTAGTTTGCAACTTGCTCCTCTCTCTCTCTCAATGGCATTTTAACACTGATCAGGTAAAAGTTTCCATGACCTCAGCTTCCCCACCAGCCAACATCTAAGATAAGTGACATGTTTCAGCATGTTGTATCTTAGATGTTATTCCAAAATCGAGGAGACCATTTAGGTTACCAGGGGAAGATCTTGCAGCGACTTCCTCTGTCCCTTTCTATACTCTTGGCTTCTCACAATGCCTCTCCTGGCGTCAAAACTGTCCAGTCTTGGCTGATATCTTCCCATCCCTCCTTCCTCTTGTTCTCTTTCCGTTCACCGTGCTGTCCAATATTGTTTTGGTAAGTCCCAGCTATAGTCAAACCTGCCTTGGCAGCCACCTGTCTTTAATGGCCACTCTTTTTATCTCCCTCAGGTGGCCGTTACAGACAGGTTTGACTGGCTCTCGCCATGAGCCCATACTGCACCATTTTAGCATACCATGCTTTAAAACCTCTCTTCATGTTTTTTTGTCGCCAGGAGACTGCCGGATGGGGTGATGATGACTGGAATCTAGACATGGATGACAGCTAGCATGCACCGCCCCCCCCCCCCAACTGCCTTACCCCAACTACATCCCCCCTCCTGTTTCTCGTGGATGATGTGCCCCACAGAGAGTTGAAGAGATGAGACGAGATGACTTCCCGTTTCTTCAGAGAATTTACCCTAAATGAGAGATAGTAAAAGCAAAACCCTCATGAAAAAATTATTGCGAAGATTTTATGGTTACCAGGGTATGTTATTAGACCATTTCAATATCAATAAATCTATTTGATAACAAAGTGTCATTGAGCATGTCATTTACACAGGAGATTGATGCACGCATCCCATTGCATTTGCGTGACCATGAGAACTATGTAAATGTGATGAATATTTTGTACGAGATGTTCATGTCATTATATGTTTCAAAATGGTTGTCCGATATCTGTGAATGGATACAGTTCTCACTGTCATTAAAACTTATTCATTTTTGTTTTTTGCACTCTGAGAGGTACATTTTACATCTAGATATTTCCCAAATCAGCACACTTGGATTGGTCACACAGTATGTTAGCACATGTTGCTGTACTTGAGAATGCTGGTAGATATGATTCCTGGCTACAACAGCTTATAAAGATAAGATGTCACTGCATGTCTCTGCTCCCAGAGGAATGTAATGGATGTACCTGAGGTAGGATGGAAGTACAGTATCATTAGTTTCAACTTACAACGGGCATTTCTAAAAAGAAAGTAGAAATAACTCAGTGTTTCTTAACTTTTCTCATATTGTATTATAGGGATTTGAAATGCCACATCAAGTACATGTACTTGTATTCTCTTCTCATTTTCACAAGCCAAAGTGGTGGTAGCTACATTTGTCACATGCCATTCTGCCAAGTTTAAAAACAGAAAGATGCCTGAAGCAGTCAGGTAAATTCAAGTGATATGGTAAAGGATATCGTAGGAACAGAAGCACTTCCATTTTCACTGCCCGACAAACTCTAGACAAGTTTCAGCCCAAATAGTTGTGCAAGTAGTGCAAAGACTGGAATTCATGTTTAATAGATGGGCCAAAGTAAGAGGGATTGCAATAGATAGTGTGCAAATTTAGTGCTACTTAAGGTTTCTCCTAATTTTTGTGTGACATCTAAACTTTTCAAAATAGTGTGCGTGTTGTTGTTGTTTCTTTTCAAGAAAATGCTCTTCTCATATTTGGAAAATAAGCTCTTTTCCACTTTGTATGCCTTACCAGCATCCAAACTCCATTCATATGTAAAAATCATTTAAATGTATATAACGTATAGATGCTTCCAAGTTATTTGCAATATTGAAAGACATTTATTTCCACAGGTTTTATTTCATATTTCATTGCATAAAAGCTGTAATGTGTAGGGGAAAGTTTATAAATCAGCATTTTCAAGTTCCTAGGACAGTATGTCTACAGTCCCAATGTGGCCAAAGTATTGCATTTACCTGTATGGTTAGCAGTAGTAAAGTTGTAGCTAGAGGTACCTATTGTGTCAATGACATTAATACCAGAGATGATCTATCAGAATGTGCAATCACTGTGGACAAATTTATTCACCAGAAACGGGTGCATTCCTATTTAGTTTCAATTCCAGGGCTGACTACTCACAAAGTCACTGTGTAATGTTTCCCTGTACCTTTTTGTGTCTAATCGCCGAACTGGAGTGTGAGTGTTTACCATGACGGTATCATCTCAGAATCTGACTGATACTGTGAGTGACTTATATTTTGTGAGGATGATATTGTACGAGTTTCAGCACTCGATGTGCAAATGGTTAAATTTGAAAATGAGTATCACAGTGACGGAATGATAAATAATTGTTATCGATATTCAAGCAGGAAAATTAGAAGTTTTCCACCTCAGAGACAATGTTGTTTTGCATATTGTATTAAACAGGGAGCAATATTTCGGCGTGTTCTTATTTTGTGATTATCTGTCGAGGAAACTACAGCCTAACCACAAAATTTGTGACTCAAGTAGTGTTTAACTATGATGTGTCAATCCTGGAGGTGCAAATTTGCAAGAAAATCAGTGTGTGTGTAAGGCTAGCCGGGTAACAGCCCTTCCTATGTAATTTCATACTAATATGATTTAAAGTGAAAACATAGTTTTGGTAAGGGTTTGAGGACCTGTCTGGCACCATTTCATATTTGCTTGCAATATATCGAAAGAGTCTACCAAGAAACTTACCTGACTGACGCGATTTGCCGGGATGAGCAGTTGTTTGGAGTATTTCGAGATCAAAAATAAAGAGTCGTATACCGACTTTCATTCCAGAAGGATCCAGACTAACTTGGTCTCAGGGAAAACTCAGCCCTATTTCAGTCAATTTACATGCAGTTTGCATGATCGCCATACTGAAAAGACAAAGACGCTTGATAAACAACAAAACAACTTCAAAGACAGCGCGTCTCAGGTGATGTGCGTAATACGCTTGAGGACCGCGCGCAGTCCATTTGTTTTGTACAGGATTAGCGCGCACTTTCCTGTCTTTTCAGTTAAGCGTCCTTGGTATCAACTCGGACCATAACTGTGACCAGCTAGCCAGAACGTGAAGCGCTACAGGCCGCTCCCATAGTACAATGCTGTACAATCCAGAGGGGCAACTTGTCCCACCGTCAAAGCGAGGCCGAGTTGTCCCCGAGTCCGAGTTTAGCCTGACCCCGATCGGATAAGTTCTGAGACTGCGACTCTGTCGAACCTTTTTGGTTATTATTTCGCATTTTCGTCGTTAACCATCGAATATCTTGTTATTACAGCATTATTCCACACATTTCTTAGGCATACGAGCACATTTGGGAGTGAAATTTGACAACTTTTGAAGGCGTACCAGAGCTAGGGAAGTTTAAAAATAGTACCAATTGCATTTCTTCTTCAATTTTTGTTTGAATAGGCATGTTGAATAAAACATTACTCAAGGTTTGTCTGCTACTCTAGTAGCCTCAATGTGTGGGTACAAAGTTGGTATTATCATAATTATGACACTGGTGGCGCTATTCTCATTCGGTGTCATGACATTTGATACAGAATGGGGGGAGGCAGCGTGTTGCGTTCGTCTCTGTGCCGCACAAACCACTTGCCACGACTGTAAGACAATAGGATTAACACAAGGTTATATTCATCTGGGCAGAATTTTCCTGTGACTTAACCAATTTTTTGACTTGTGCTAGGTTGATGCAGGCAAGGTTGACTGTATTTTCCATAATAGTCTGACCACAGAGATGTCCTCATTTGCAAATGCTCCATCTTGTATTAATATCTTCATGTTTTTAATATGTTTCTGTTGTCACAGTTGGTCTTTTGTTGTTGTTGTTTTTTTTTTTGTTTTTTTTTTTTGATACATTTGGGGTACTTTTGAGTGGCCTTCAGTTTTGTTATGCAGCTGTTTGCAGGGTTTGAAAGGGGTATCTGCAGTTCAAACCTTTTTTTTTTCATCAAAAGTGTTCTTTTGTTTTACTTTCATCATTCCATGCAGTTTTTAGTTGTCAATTTCAAAATGTATCACCTGCACTGTAGTTATCAACTCTGACACTGTCACTCACCGAAGCAGTGAAAGAGTCGCGTGTCACAGAAACTCTTATGAATCATCTAGTATCTGTTTCCAATGGCAAAGACTACTAGTACTTAGTTCAAGAGATCATGCCTTGAAAAGTTGTAGGTCTTTCAACATTAAAGAATGCATTGCAGTCATCCTCATCAAAGTCAAATCCAAAAGGACTGGAGAAAGCACAATTTGGATTTACATAACATTTTTTATATCCATCCCAGGTAGAATATTTTGTTTGTTTTACCCATATTATTTTTTTACTTGTGCGAGTTCGACTTAGGCAAGGTTGATTGTATTTCCTTTTTGGTGACCTGTACATTTTACTTGGCTTGAGAGAGAGAGAGAGTGAGTCTCCATCATGGAGTTATATTATATGCATGTATTCCATAGTTTGACATGATAACATGGTTGACGGATATAAGGGAAAATATCCATTGAGACACAAATTAAGTCAAGGTAAACTAGCCGTCTAGTCCTATGTACCTGTCTTTGCAAAAGGTATTGACCGTACACACACACGATGTGCATGAGTAGTATGAAGAAGGTGGTTAATGTACACTTTCATAGAGTGGCTACAGTCAACTCCCGTTTTATAACAAAGTCCTCAGAACTAGCAGTTTTCTTTTGTTGTATTGAAATTTTGTTATAACTGAACAAATGAAATACATGTACAGTATACATTAAAATTCAAAGCTGATAAATTTTGGGCTTGAATATTTACTTTGTTGTAATTGGAATTTTGTTATAACCATGTCCTTAAGTGGAATTGCACTGTACTACAGGAATCGGTGTGATTGTAAAGGCTATTGTTATGCCTTTGCCATGATGGGTACCAAAGACATTATTTTCACATGAAAGTGTGCAGTCAGCAAACCAAATTGTTTTTAAAAATCTGTGATCTTGTGGGTCGTGGCACTTTTTAATTTCACTTTGATTTTTTTTTTTCAATGCTATCATGTATTATTAGCCATCAATGTGACTCTTTGTTATCTGTAAAACTTAGCTTCCAAGTGTATTGTCTGTGACATGCCCATTGGCTGTGCTTCAAGACATCACATGAAGAAACTTTTAGTGCATAAAACCACAGGATTTCACATGGTAATGCAAGATGCATGGCTGCATGCTTTGTTGTGTTCCAAGAGTGGTGGGCATTCAAAAGTTGTTTGAATTTGCAAAACACACAGCTAGCTTTACGTGACATGTTCATTTCTGTTTTTTTTTTTTTGGGGGGGGGGGAGGGGGGTAGGGGAGGAAGTCATTCTTTTTATGGTGAAAATTCATCTTATTCCCATCATTGTCTTGGCAATCTTGATCCTAGCAAAATTAGAATACCACAGCAGTTTCCCAAGCTTCTGACAGATCATGCAGCTGAATTAGCTGCGGTAGAGTGGAACCTCATTATAAAGAGGTTGTATACAACAAAACTCTCTTAGAACAAATTGATTCTACAGTCCCAACTCTTTATATTTTTTTTTTTTTTGTGTTTGTACTGGTACTCTCATGTCATGAGAAACCCGACTTAGTGAGATAAATGGCATATTTTTTTAGGTCCCCGTTATAACCAGGTACCCTAGCCTGGTTCAATCCCTGTTAGCTTGTAACACAGCCATAGACTGCTTGACATGGAGACTGCTGTATAAACTTATTTTCACATACAGATATTTTTGCGAGTTAAATCAAAGACGTTTTCGCAAATTGACACCAATGCTATCGAAAAATGCATTGTTACCCTAGTGCATGGCAACATACATTATTCCGTGTGTTGTTAAAGTCTCGATCCAACTGTGATTCGTGCAATTCACGAAAATTAAATCGTCGCGAAAATAACGGCTTATACATTACAATGTAGTACCTTTGTACTGTAGTACTTCCTTGAGTGTCAATTATGATTGCTGATGCAAAATTTGACTTTTCTTACTTCTTTAGGCAATATGTATGCTGGCATTTGTGCAGTATTTGGATATCATGATATAACCAGGAGTAAGAGTGAGAAGTGAATACCAATGTCTGTGACTCATTTTCTTTGCTGTCATCCATTATGTGAGTCCAATATGTTGAATATTTTCTCAATGCTAAATGTACATAATAAATACATGCTAATCAAAGAATCCAGTTTGTGGCCTTGTCCTGTCTGCAATTTAGGAGAAACATTTCAAAGAAGACTTATAAAGAATATGTGACAAATTGATTGATTGATTGATCAACAGCATTTGTATAGCATCATATCTGTTGTAGAAACATTCAAAGGTGCAGACTCCTCCAAGAGAGTTAGCAATTGAATGCCTGGTGAAAAATGTGTCTTCAGTGGGGCTTTGAAGTGATCCAGTTTGTCAATTTCACTGAGAAAAGATGGGAGGGAGTTTCACAGGCGAGGAGCAATAGAGGAATTAAGTAGTCACTGGATTAAAGAATTCCACATGAAATTTGATATCTTTATCTCTGAATAAGATCAAACAATGTCTTGTGTCATTTTCAGATGACGTTGTTTGATTAAAATGTGAACTTCTTGGCACTATCCCCATCAAAGCAGTATTCAGTATTTTAGGTGATTTGGCTCCCTTTACATTCCAGTGAAGTACATTTGTAGATGTGAAGTCAACAGGACTTCCATCAACTATTAGTACATGTGCAGTACTTGTAAATACAAAACCTGTACTGGGTAGCCTATTAAAAGACAAGGGAGGTGGAAAGGACAGGTTCTGTCTCACTGTGTAGACTACTCTATATATATTACACGCAGACACATATAAGGGTATAACTGGCTTATTGGTTTGAAAAAAAAAAAAAATTATATATATATATATATATATATATATATATATATATATATATATATATATATATATATATATATATATATATATATATATATATTATACAAATGTTTATGAGTATAATATATATGTATATTGTTATATTATACAAATAATGAATGTTTATGAGTGCAATGAACAGAATATTTCCTGAGGTGAAAGATGAAATGATCCATTCAACTTGGTGCAGCCAAGTTCAATGGATCAAAGATTTCATCTGTCACCTCATGAAATATTCTGTCCATTGCACGAAGAACACTTATTTGTTTTATACAATACCTAAAGTAGATCCTTGTCATTTGATGTTTTATTAATTTAGAAATAAGAGACTCTGAGATCGAGAGAGTGCTCACTGAGTACTTTATGCTAGCGTGCTGTCGCATACACACACTTTGAACACAAGCATTTAAACACGCGTAGTGTGCCGGGCTCTCGGCGTGTGTGCAATGGAGCAAATTGTATGGATCCAGAACAGGGGCAGATCCAGGAATTCTGTAAAGGTGGGGGGGACTAGTGCCACTTCTGGGTTTCATTTCATTTTTTTTTTCTTTTTTATTTCTTTTGTTTTCAACGAAAAATAAAGGGGGCGTGCACCAGTTGCGCCCCCCTCTGGATCCGCCACTGCAAAACTGCACGGTAAATGGAGCCACGATTGCACGGATGACGACGTCATAGTGAAATGGGACGAATGATCAATGTCAAACAACCGATCAAATGACAAGGATCTATCTAGGCGTTATATAAATGTATATATTAATACAGCTGTACACTAAATTAATATGCAATATCCAGGGCTGCACACTAACCCTTTTTTTTTCTCCCCCTCCTGGTCCAACCTTTTTGTCGGACCAGTAGGTACACAGTTTTTCCATTTTTTACTGGTCTATTCCTGAAAAAGTTACTGGTCCGACAGTGATTTCAACTGGTCAGGAATCGTCAAACCAGTGCCTGTGTGAAAATGTGGGTTACGAACTGATAAAGCTACAATAACAAGACAAATTGGTAACTTTGTATGGCACAGGTGTTGAGCAAGTCTATTTGTTGGTACACAAGTTTCATTAATTTTTATTTTTCTCAAATTATTTATCCACTGTCCACATGTAAAAAAAAGTATTACTCATACAGTGGACTCCCATTAAAACGAAGTCCTCGGGACCGGCATTTTTCTTTTGTTATATCAAAATGTTGTTATAACTGAACAAACAATAAAAACCATAAAACCAATTATTTTGCAACCTGGATTTTTATTTCGTTGTAACCGGAATTTCGTTATAACCATGTTTATTATAACAGGAGTGCACTGTATTTTACACCACAAACTGATCTGGAGAAAAATTTTATCACGAGAAAAATGAAAACTTGTGACATTCTGTGCACTAACAAAATGGAGAGGTGCCAAACAGCCATACTCACACAGAGTTGCCAATATTTCTTGCTCTCTAATCTGTATCAATTCATAAACTCTATAAGTCTCTAGCATTTTGTGTACACATGTAACTTTTTTTCCCAAATTTTCACTGATCTACTTTTCTTATTTTTCTGTTTTCAAACAAAGCAACATACTACCAGGATGGAGTTTCCTTTGAGGGATTGTTCAAGTGTACAGCACTGGAGGGAAAAAAAAATTCTACATCACACAGACACCAACAAATCAGAAGGAAATATAAGATTTACATTTCTGTCTTATATGACTGCATTTATTGTCGGTGCCCATCACTTCCAAATTCAGAAAATGCCCCAATGGATTACAAAGAAAAAAGCCAGAGTCCTGTTCACGTCTGTCAAACATGGGTGAGAAAGATGTAAATCAGCCAGTCAAGATAAGTTGAATCTGCTTCCAAAACTGGATGGTAAGTTGATACTGTAGTGTGTATGTCTGTCTGTCTTTGTGTATGTGAGAGTTGGCACAGATGGTACGTACACTAGCTCCCGTCCTAATCCTGGACCTGGTTTGCTCTCAGGAACGACGCCTTCTTCTGCTTCACGCGGTCTTTGCGCTGGGCCAGGGTCAGCTTCGCACGGTTCCACCTGCCATACAGAAACATGGTCCATGTAGTTAATAGTCATGGAAATACAAACAAATAAAAAGCAACAACAAATGAGATATTTTATGGGAAAAAAATTGCCGCTCATGTTGAACTTTGACCACTATCACTAAATGCACATACTTCTTCAAATACAGTGCACTCTTGTTGTAACAGAGTAGTCGGGACCAGTGGTTTTCTTTCGTTATATCAAATTATATTGTAACCAAACAGTGAAGTATGGAAAGATTATATATGGTCACTTTGGAACCTAAATTTTTACTTTGTTGTAAAGAGAATTTCATTTAAAACCCTGTTCGTTAAAAGTGGAGTGCACTGTATTTTAACGATTCCTAACAGAGTATAAATTACCACAGAACATTTCTAGCTGGAGTTGCAACTGAAACACAATCATTTGGGGGCAATTTCCTTGAAACACTGCTCAAAATTCAATCAGCATTCTACACCCAATGTGGCATTTCTTATGGATCTCGTACCAAGATCATCTATTGAGCATGTGTTTGTTTGTTATTGTCCTTTCCGAGACTGTGAGACTGCGATCTCTAACAAACGGAAAGCCAAACAAACTGCTCCCATCCCCCCCCCCAAAAAAAAAAAAAATGATTGTAGAAATAAAGATTTTAAAAAGGCCTCTAGCACCCTTTGGGGCAGAGGATCAAAAGAAAAAATCTGCAGCGACCTTTTAGATTCTACCACTCTGTCTTGAAGTACACTACATTTATATTTTTATAGCAGCATACAATAATTCTACTGTGACTGAGAATGGCATCATAGTGGTAAGGCCTCGTGTAAACTAGATACAGAACTTTGTCATAAGTACAGTGAAACCCCGTTATAACGAGGTCCGTGGGACCGGCGATATTACCTCGTTATAACCGGTACCTCGTTATAACCGTACGCATCAAAAACAAAGAAAAACATAAGCACGACATCCTACCCATCAACGAACCTTAAGAACATCCTTTGCGTTGTTATTACACAATTGTGGATCATTATTATTGAGAGAATAAAGGGAAATTATTTGTGAATTAGACGAAGAAATAGGGGCTGAAATTAGTTAATTCTTTATTGTAATTCTTATTTGTTAATTTTTTTCTAAACACCAGCGCAAATACAGTAACATACAAACGTTGTTTACCGAAACTTGCGAGGTATTTTTACGCTGTTGGTGCTCAGCGGGAATGCGAGGATTTCATGAGTGATTTCGGCTGTAATCTTGTATAATGACTTGATCGTTGCGCCCGAATGGATTAAAAATGCGTTCTTTATTTTCTTCCGAAAAATCTCTTTGGGTTTTGTACTACCGTTCTTGAAAAATATGCGACAGGATTGAATGTGGAAGGTTATCATCCTCTTTACTCAAATCTGTACCTGGTAGACCATTCTGAAAGAAAGAAAAATCTTCATTGTGAAATGCAGTGTGTTAAAATTGTGATAATGAACAAATCCAGATCTATTCAAACTAATATATGCATTTGTTTCTTTTTCTGATTTAGGTTAACATGCGTCATTCAACTTTTTACGCTACTGTCACCTGGCGAGATCGCGATGATTTCAGAGTAACATACAGGCGTTGTTTACCGTAACTTGCGAGGTATTTTACGCTGTTGGTGCCAAGCGGGAATTCGATAATTTCATGAATCATTTCGGCTGTCATTTTAAAGGGATTAAAAATGCGTTCTTTATTTTCTTCCGGAAAATCTCTTTGGGTTTTGTACAACCGTTCTTGAAAAATATGCGACAGGATTGAATGTGGAAGGTTATCATCCTTTTTACTCAAATCTGTACCTGGTAGACCATTCTGAAAGAAAGAAAAATCTTTATTTTGAAATGCAGTGTTAAAATTGTGATAATGAACAAATCCAGATCTATTCAAACTAATATATGCATTTGTTTCCTTTTCTGATTTAGGTTAACATGCGTCATTCAACTTTTTACGCTACTGTCACCTGGCGAGATCGCGATGATTTCAGAGTAACATACAGGCGTTGTTTACCGTAACTTGCGAGGTATTTTACGCTGTTGGTGCCCAGCGGGAATTCGATAATTTCATGAATCATTTCGGCTGTCATTTTAAAGGGATTAAAAATGCGTTTTTATTTTCGTCCGAAAATCTCTTCGAGTTTTGTACATCCGTTCTTGAGCTGTTGAATGCGTTTGTTTCTTTTTCCGAACACCGATTAAGTAGGTTAACATGCGTTATTCAACTATTTTTACTCTAATGTCACCCGGCGAGATCGAGATGATTTTATCAATTATTTCGGTTTTAATCATACACACTCATATTTAAATTATCATTTGTTAAATGATAATGAACAAATCCAGATCTATTCAAACTAATAAATGCGTTTGTTTCTTTTTCTGAACACCGATTAAGTAGGTTAACATGCGTTATTTAACTATTTTTACGCTACTGTCACCCGGCGGGATCGCAATGATTTCACTAATTATTTCTGCTTTAATCATGCACACTCATATTTAAATTATCATTTATTAAATGATAATGAACATGTCCAGATCTATTCAAACTAATAAATGCGTTCGTTTCTTTTTCTGAACACCGATTAAGTAGGTACACATGCGTTATTCAACAATTTTAACGCTATATTACTGTCACCCGGCGGGATCGCGATGATTTCATTAGTTCGGCTTTAATCATCCAAATTCATATTTGCTAACCAGCAAAAGAACTGGAAGTCGGAACTAAAATTGGAAAGGATATAATGATGAGTTTCACACGCATTCCAATTGTCCATTTTTGGCCACAAGTGTCGCTACATGAAACATTTTTGAATGCGTTATCTAATTTTTTCTCGTTGCGCTGTGGTCTGACCTTATATCACGCACGCATTTCTCGCGAAAAAGAAAATCGAATGATTAAGTTTAATAATTTAGTAGGAACATCGGAAGGCATTCCTGTTTCTCATCGCGTGATTTAGAAGAAAACACGAAAGGAACGGTTCTCTGCAAAACGGGAAAAGGCGTGGATAGCGTGAATTCAGTTTTCAATGTTTCGTTTGTCGCGTGTTTGAAAGGAGCAACTTAGTCAAGAAAAGGAACCTCGTTATATCCGATCAAATTGCTTATGTTTTTCTTTATCATGATTTACCGAAATTGTCCTCGTTATAACCGGAATCTCGTTATAACCGATTCGTTCTGCCATAGGTTTACACGTAAAGAAAAACGGGACCGACGCTATCACCTCGTTATAAGCGGTTCCTCGTTATAACCGAACTCGTTATAACGGGGTTTCACTGTACTAAAGTGCTTCCTGGAAAGTACAAAATCTTGAACCCCCGCCCATAACTAATAATTCTGTCATGTGATGATTTCACAAGATTTTTAGTCCAGGGAAATCTCATTATAACTAGCTTGCTTACAAGGTCCACGGGTATCAATTTTAATGAGGTTAATCAGGCGGTTGTGATTTTACTGTTACCGTATTTGGCTGGTCTTGTTCAGGAGGTTTTTTAGTATGTCTGTAAGGAGGTACCGGTAATGACAAGGTAAACTTGGCAATTCTGGCAACCTTGTTACTCAACATTCAAACTCTACTTGTGCATTTTATCAATGAAATGTGACAAGTGAGGGCTTTTAGCTACACTTGTAAGGATCCACCATTTCTGGTTAGAAATAAGTGTGAATGGAAAGAACTTACCTCTTTGGAGTCACGGTGCGTTCAGGCTTGGACTTGGCCACAGGATCGGCCCTGATGGCAGCATGGGCATTCTTGTACATCTGTTCCAGCTGAGATACACAAAGGGGCAGGGAATGGAGCATGGTGTGAATCTAACTTTAAGCAGGGTATCAAAAAGTAAAGCATAATCCATGAAGTAACTGGATGAGTAAAGATAGATTGGGAGTATTTGTGCAAAAGTTCAGTCATTTAACAACCAGTGGCTAAGACTTTAATGGAAGGACGACACCTCACAAGTAAATGGCAACCACTGATATAATCCCTTTCCTACCACATAAGCGCATAATTTCTGAATCACTAAAGGCATCTTATATCAATTTGAACAACCCTCAGCAGCCATTTAGGAATCACTAGGATCATACGGTAATTCCAGCTGTTTTTTTGGCATATCATCACCGGGTGTATTTTCCTCTTTCTCCTTCTTCTCAATCTCTCACATCAGTTCCAAACAAGCACACAAGAAGAGACCTAGTGTGTCAGGGTGGAAGGGTACTAAAATATGAATACAGGTGACTCCCATTATAACGAAATCGTCAGGACCAGCAAATGTAAAATTTCTTATTTGCCGAGCATCTAAGTATGTAAAGATATGTAGATTTTAATGTGGAAACTTGAATTTTTTCTTCGTTGTTGAGAGTGTTTCGTTATACCATGTTCGTTTCATAAACGGTTGTGCACTGTATTCTTGCTCTAAGATGAGCATTCAATATCTGCCTCCCATCAAAAGATCACCAAAACATCAGAGAGGACTTTTATGGGTGAGAGGTACGAGCCCCCAAGAGTTCTCCAAAGGTTTATCATTCATCAGTAGTCCTTACCCAGCAATCCTTATTACAGACATCCATTACAGTCAACTCAGCACAAGTCAACAGCACATATATGTTGAATAATCAGCCAAGTCAATCAAAATAAAGATTTCCAATTTACGTTCATAGCCTTACAAGTGTAATTTCTATGCTCATGCAGAAGTCAAACATTGCCTTACATAGACTCAACTGCATTTCCACTAGGAAAAATTTATGTACTTGTCCAGTTCTAGTTATGTCATATATTGCAGGAAATAGTCCAATTTTTTGCCCCTCCCTCTCCCCCAACCTGCCCCCCCCCCCCCAAAAAAAAAAAATAAATAAATAAATAAACTGGTTCATATGTCATTCCCACAAACTACGAACCAAAAGGATGTAGAAAGAGGGGGGAAATACATATTATAATATTTCCTCAAAACCCTATGCACAAAAAAACCACTACATGTAGACATGTACGACATATAAATGACTATAATGATTTTTTTTAAAGAATTTATGCCATTAATTTCATTCTCATCAGTAAACAAAAAAAATGGTTTCACACTCTTTCTGATATACAGTTCCACAGATATGAGTTTTACAGAGCACAAGGGCAAATATCTCATATCATGAGGGATGATGCTAATCAACTAGGGGAACATCTTCTGAGCAGGCATCAAATACAAAGCATGCTAAAAATCTGACAATACAAATGTGGGCAAGAGTCGGTATTGAAACTATGTAAATACACAGATCCATGGCAGTAGCATGCTTTTGATTTTTTATCTGCTTAAATCTGTGAACTTAGATTTCAGGATCATAAAACAGAGGGTTTAATCATCTCACGTTGTCTGGGCTGATGTTGTGCTTGATAAACTGGGAGAACTGCCTCTTGTAGGCCTCGTCTTCCTCCTGCAGCTCCTTCATGTAGTCCGCCACATGACCTCCAAAGATGTACTTCCTGTGCACCTCGGCGCTGAACTCTGCACTCTCAGCGTCGTAGCCAGGGAAGCGCTTGTTGCTAAAAGATAAAAGATACAAGTAAGAGCAAAGCATCACAAACATTCAAACACAACCTTTTGCTTCTAATTTCAAGAGGCGGGAAATGCCTTGTACTTGTTTGTATCATACATTTGAAGTCTTTGATCAACACGTTTTAATACTATTCAAATACATTCTCCGTCTCATGCACTCATACATGCACACACACACCCACACACGCGCACAGACATACACTGTACATACAGAGTTTCTCTATCATATTTATGGAAGAGTAATACAGTAGTAATCGCAGTCCTGACGCCTAGGTACCTGGAGATGGCCGGGACTTGCGTCTAGTTGCATTTTTAGGATGTTACACATCAGGGACAAGTCTGGGTCAAGTCCAGACAGGCCAGGAAATATTTGTGTAGAAATCCCTGGCTAATTCACTGACAGGCCAGAGGGTATTTAAGGAACTCAAAAATATTCCTCGATGTCAATGTTAATGTTAATGTTTATGTCAATGTTAATGTCCTCAAACCCTGCTATATTTCCAACCCACCAAGGCCGAGAAATGAATTTCCCCCAACAAACCCTGGTATATTCCTGACCAACACAGGCAAAATAAGTGAATCTCCCCTGACAAATCCCAGTATATTCCCAACCAACCTGGGGCAAAAATGCTAAAATCCCCAGCCACATTGGATGCCAGTCCCAGTCATCCCCGGTAACTCAGGGGGTCAGCGCTACAATTGAAAAGTGCACGGGCTTATTCATTCTTCAAAAAATTCAAAGAGTTTGAAGCTTATCAGGCCTAAACATTTTCCATAGATCTTTGATGCTGATATAAACTTGATGCTTAATTCATATCACCTCATCAGGGCAGCATTCTATATCATTCCTCTCTTTGAACAATTCTGCCATTAGTATCTTTAATCACTTGTCCTACTCTTTGATCTCTCACTATTTCCATTTGCAACACTGGCATTGGTCTTTGTTTGTTTGTTTGTCTGTTTGTTTGGTTGGTTGGTTGATGGGTTTTGGGGTTTTTTTGTTTTTGTTTTTGTTTATTTGCTTTTTTTTTTTTTTTTACTGTTGTCACCTCCATAAATTTAGAACCAAAACAATAAGGGGAAAAGGAAGGAAAAAAGAAACCCAAAGCAAGTTTTGGCATTGAAGCTACCAGAGGCTTCCAGGTCTATGTGATACGGTTTACTTGTCTCTTACCTGTGTGGGATCTCCAGACCACCATCAACAGCACCCTTCAGCACTCCGAAGACCTTGGCCCCGGTGGTGGTCCTTGCCAGACCAACGTCCAGGAAGCAACGGAAGGCTCCGGCCTGTCCCTCCTCACTCTCCACCAGGTAGTCATCACCATCAGGCTCCGTCTGGCCCTCGTAGATGGTATCCAGGTTGAACTTCTTCAAGACCTGTCGCAAGGAGGAACAAACACGCATTGGGACCATTGATCAAACAGTCTGATCGAACATTTTGCGTTAAGCACTGAATTATTCAAGATGTATCCAATTCCTAACAGTGAAATTTGGGGGTGTGAATCACCAATTATGCCACTCTTTCATTTGATCTCGCCTTGCCACATTTTAATGATAGTAAAACCTAAATTGAAATGGAATGTAGAAATTGTTAATTACACACTATGCAAAATTAGCCATAGAATTGACGTACTACAAGTCCAGCCTAAATCTTTTGAGCAAAACTGCCCATTCATATTTTTCTTTTGCAAGAAGTCTGATGACTGGTGGCTCATTAGGTTTCAGTTTGTGTCAACTGAAAGAAAATGTAGCTGGTGGATGGTGAAAAGCAGGGTGCTACATAAGCACTTGCCCGATTGCCCAGGGCAAGTGAAAATCAAATTCGGGCAAGTGTTTTTGAACAATGAGAACAAATGCTTGCCCGAATTGGGCAAGCAAAGAGTTTGGAAGCCACCTTTTTTTTTCACTTATTACCCCCAATTACCAACAACCCCACTTTTAGTCAACCACACAGAAGCCCAAAGATAATGGCTGTTTAGTGATCAATGCGACACACTTTATATTTCATTTCAGCAACTTTCCAACGCTTATGTGAAGAAGCCCCAATGCAATGCAAATACAACACTAAATGTCTTGATCGGACCAATTTATTACTCCATTGTGTTTAAGTGTGAGAATCAATGTGTGCTGTTTATTCAAATTATTGTGTTTTATTAAGCCCTTGACTTACACATGATTTTCTATATTAATAGCATTTCTTTTTATTTTGGACTTTCTTTTTGGGCAAGCAAAATGAAAGTTCGGGCAAGTGTTATGCAGCAAATATGAAAATCTGTTTGCCCGACCGGGCAAGTGGTAAAATAAAGTTATGTAGCACCCTGGAAAAGTATGACAGAAATACATACACAGTTTCCTTCATTCACAGATATCGTTTGGACCCACTACTTTTGGTTGATATGAGAAAATTATACAATTACATTTTCCTGTTTCTTTTTAGTTGTCTTGTTTTTACTTCCTCATAAGCACTGTTGCAAATGTTCTTCTGATCAGGGTGACCTTTGACCCAGCTAAAGGAAGATCAAAGAGGGAAGCCAAATCAAACCTCATAGGTCTTTCTGTCTCTTCTTTTTTTTTTTTTTTTTTCAACAGCACATTGCTGTGCATGGAAAATTCAACATATGGACCTTCCAAAATTCTGATATGTTCACACATTTAGTGTCACCACCCTCAGAAGCCAAGTTGGAATCAGTGGGTGTCATACGGTAATTCCAGCTGTTTTAAGGCATATCATCATAGGGTTTCTACTCTGCATAGCACAGAAACTTCTCCAAATGTGCAAGTACTTGTGTGTGGTTCTATATTTTATTTATTTTTTTTCTCCTTTTACAAAAGTAATTCTACGACTTCTTTCTGGTAAATTCAAATTACCTTGTCAACATTATTTAGTTGGTTCAGTTTAATAGTACAGTAAATGAGAATTGAAGATAGAATGGTCAAGTTTCACTTTTCTGGTAATTGAATACAAGCTACCTCACTTCCCTCCAATTCAAAATTTCCACAAAAAAAAAAAATAGAACTCATAAAAATGATACCCCACCCCTTCAAAAAGAACAAACAAACAAACAAGGCTTTGTGCAAAGGCATGATCAAAGAGTGCAAACTCACCCTGCGGGCAAGGAGAAGTCCAGTGCAGTACGCTGCAGCGTAGTTGGTCAGCCCGACCTTGACGCCATAGCGAGGGAGCTCATGTGAGTAGGCTGCACACACGATGTAGTCTCCCTCTATCTTGGCATACGCTATCTGCAAAGGAAAAAGTCCAACAAAAATGCTACCAACTTGAGGCCAATTCTCATGCACCGACAGCCATATAATAATACAATTCACTCAATTCCATAAGTGAGATTTTCTACTAAATTTTGATAAATCAGAATATGTACAACTTGAACATGCTATGTCAATATTTGCCTTGCACTGGAAGTGCAATGCGAGTCTGAGCTCAGAGCACTGTTTGTAAGTGGAGTGTCACTATCCTCAGAGGCCAAGTTGGAATCAGTGGGTGTCATACGGTAATTCCAGCTGTTTTAAGGCATATCATCATAGGGTTTCTGCTCTGCACTACCACTTGCACCACAATGCAACCGGTTTGGATACAAGTGTTTACTTATATCACAACTGGCTAGTCAAAAGTTACAAAAAGCCTAACAATGAAAATATCAATGCACTTTGCTCAAGATGGTTACATGAAGACCAATAGATTTTCTTGATACCTCACAACTTTCAAAGGCATCAATCTGTCATGTACAAGAGTAAACACTTGATAATATCATGAAGTTGTAATGAAGCAATGCTGTCTACATCAATGATCTTCTCCAGTTTCATTGTGAGGCAACTTGCCAAATGTACAAGTTTTCACAAGAAAGATGCATGAAAATATGAAAAACAAACAAAAATTAAAAAGAATTTCTTTCCATGGTTACACCTTGAATGTACAATCTTGGCAAAAGCGCAAAATATGTAAAAATTCTTCTTGTTGCTGTTCCAGCAATACCTATCAAATATATCATACATTGATACATGAGACGCAAAATGCTTTCTCTTCAACATTCGAACAGTGGGAAAATAGTGCATAGAACAAGCACATCATAGCCACTGAAATGCCCACCTGACATGTTATGTCCTTGTTGGTGAATCGCACAATCATGCGATACTTGGGGGTGTTGTACTTGTTCTTGTCTTGGACGACCAGGTAGCGGCGGGCCTGGTAATCAGTCCTGCCTTCACGCCTACGCCGGAATTTCACCTGGTATCGCTTGAAGTAGGCCTTGTTCTTCACAACTTTAACGAACCCCTGCAAATGAATGGTTTTGTTAAACTCATTAATTGTGTATGGTCAGTTTTGGCTTCCAACCAAGAAGAAAAAACAAAAACAAAAACGTAACCAAATATCTAGCCTTCAAAAAAACACAACTAGAATTTAATAGTGGAAAAAGACTAAGTTCAAGGCACAGTAGTTTTGTATGTCACATGTCAATGCACCAACTCTGGACAACAAAAAGCTGTAACCAGCAATGTCTCAATGCCATTCAGAGATGTGGACTATTTTCATCAACAAATCGTAATGTATTGCTGGAATTTAGTTAAATATATCTGACCTTCCCCTGTTCTGAGTACATGTAGATCTTGATCTTGCAGAACTCTGCTCCACATTTTGTCAAGACCTTTACTCTAATATTGTCTACTAAAATAAATGTTTGAAATTGGCCTTGAGTTTATCACAACGTAGCCAGTCAGCCTGCAGCCTACAGACCTACTTTTTACAATAACTTATGCTTTTTACATTTGCACCAAAGGATCAAACCTAGAACCCTATTCCTAATCTACTTGTTTTGCATTCAATTCGAGATCCATAGCCAGATGGCATGTCTTTCAATTTGTAGCAGAATGGTGCTGTTTCCATCTTACCGGGTGCTTACAAAACCAACTTGCTAAAATTCCATAAATTCAGTTTCAGAAGGAAAAGATTTCCCTTCTTGAATCTGAATAGCAATTTTAGCTATGGACATAGAGAAAGCTGTCCAAATAAGCTTTTCTGCAATGTCTAATCTCCTAAAATAAGTCAAAAAAAATATATATATGTTACAAATAGCTAACTACTTTTATTGCAATGTTGACATTGTTAAATGGGCATTTCCACAGTAAAAGGGTACATTTTAGGAATGTTGTTTAATTTTACTTTATCCTTCACATACTGGCAATATCGCTCACAACAGGAAAGTCCTTTATTAATCATCTCCAAAGATACATAAAAAATCCCAAATTTTGCCATAAAAAATGCAATATCAGCGCAATTCTTTTCCAAAGCGCGTGGAAATTAAGTTCAGTATTAAGAATCAGGGTCGTAAAAAAGTGCTAAAATTGAGAAAATCGCCATTCTGTTCTGAGAAGCGCATAGTGTGATAGTATCTGCAAAAACACAAAAGAAAACAAAATCTCTGTCTGTGCCAATGCAGTGACCAAATGTTAGGGCAGAGGTTGAATCGAATGCAAGTGCCGAGTTGACAGAATTCAACCACCAATGCAAAGGGCACTGCAACGTCTGTCCTCGATGCATGCAACCTTGTGCCAACAAGGTATGGAGCGGTGCTTTGCTCAGCAGCACATTATGCACACCGACATTGAACATGGCATGGGCACACCCATTGCCTGACCAAAACCTGGCTGGGCCCAGGGCAGTCGGATTCTGGCTGGTCATCACCAGTTATAAACTGGTACTCTAACCCTCTAGACCTAGAACCATATGTCAATATATCATTATGGCCTAGATCTAGTGTTTCTAAATCTTTTTGAGATTTTCTGAAATCCTATGAATTTGTATTAAGATGCAAGTTGTAGAACCTCTACTCCCTATCTTGTGACAAAATCAAAATTGAGAAGGAGATAAATGCCAAAGGCAAAGTTTGATAGGGGTGCTGTTCGTTATTCCGAAGGTTCGTTAATCCGAAACATGCAAATTCCCTATACCTAGAGGTTCGTTAATCCGAAAATGAAAAAGGGTTCGTTAATCCGAACAGTTGTGGTGTTATTCCGAAGGTTCGTTACTCTGAAGATTTGTTCATCCAAAAATGAAATTCAGAAAAACGAACCTTTGGAATAAGGAAACTTCGGACTGAAGAGCCTTCGGAATAACGAACCTTCGGAATAACGAGCTGTAACCGTTTGATAGACAGGCCATGAAAAATAAATTGATAATTGTTTTAGACATGATTTTGTATGGGGGTATCATTTAGATTTTCAATTCTACTTACGAGAGTCTAGTCAGTTGCAGAAGATATTGCACAAATCTCAAGGAGTCAAGCATCTGCATTCCATTGTAGTTTACTCCCTTTCAACAAATTCACTTATTTCAACAACTTCCGTTTTTAGAGCTCTAGAGTTCTACTAGACTCTAGAAACATGATATGAGCAACTCTCCACATCTGTTCATTCCACATTCTGACGCAAAAACTATGGCAATTGTGCACTTTACGACCCTATACTATATCAGAGACTCCAACCCTAAACACCTTCTGATCTGGAGATTCTCCCGCCTGAAACCCCCAGCAAACGGGAGACTCCAACTTGATGTGCGCTTCGCACACATCACGAGCATGAAGTTCCTTGCGGTCTAGGGTTCTAGATGCTCTCTCCTGCTATCTAAGGCTTATTTTTCAACATACAATGAAATTAAGTAAGAAATAATTTCAAGCGGGAGAAATTAAATCTCAAATGGGAGAACGGGAGATTCAGCAAAAATGGGCTTTCGGCGGGAGATCTCCCGTCGAAAGAGGGAGAGTTGGAGTCTCTGCTATATCATCAGTGAAGATTTCACCCTAGACAAATCGAGCAGTGCGTACGGATTCGAGTACCTATCAGCAATGATCAGATATGACCATACGTGGTCGGACCGGACAAGTAGTGGGACCAGACTAAAAAATTACTTCCACAAACACAATAAAATCCGATAAAATAAGCATAAAATACAATGGCTTTTGAATAAATATTTTATACCAATTTTTGAGGTAACTTCTCTGAAGCAGAATTCGGCGATTTGTTTCATGATTTGTCAACCAGAAGAAGCGTGCAATATTCTATCACACGCGCTATGTGAAACTTGTGCACGTGTTCGAGTCAGAAACAACAAACTTCAGTGTTAATCCATAATACACGCAGGCTGGCTAGATATGTCTAACGTCAATTACCGTATGGTCGCCACTTGTGTGTAACTCTTGTGCACGTCCGGGCTGGCGAACTAATATCAGCACTGAATTAGTTCGCCGCCCCTAGCCGGCCACATATTATTAGCATGTGTGTTATACATACGCTTCAATGAAGGAGGCATTGTCGGTCACCGCGTTTGAAAATCTCCCTTAATCTGCCACCTGAAATCCATTCTAAATCAAAAACATCCTCGCATTAAAAATGGTTTTATCACCTGTTACATATGGTAAAATATATTTTGATTAAAATTATTTGTGTTTTTACGGAGGAAAAAGGTGAATTACGAATGTATTTTGAGAGCGATGAAAATCCGTCGCCCAACCTGATCTGATCTCCGATCGCGGCGCGCATTACATGCGATGTGAATGTCTGGCGACCTTACCGCAGTGGCGACCATACCGTAATTGACGTTACAACATTCAAAATATATTTGCAAGGGTTTCAGTTAAGTTCTCTGTGTTAATTACAACAGAAATTGATTTTGTTTGCTTTACTTTGGAAGAACTGTTACTTTCAGAACCTCATCATTGTGTATTGAAATATTTTTATTGTCAATATTATTGAGAATGGCAATCAATGTGAAATATTCATCTAAATCTCAACTTCTCAAGTGTCCAGGTACACAATCCCCCCCCCCCATCATAGATTCTATTTCTACTTTTCTAGATCTAACCATGTTAACCCATTTAATACCACCGCGGGTTCAACAGCATGTGGTCTATTCTGGTAGTACTGTGCAATGAGTGCATGTGTGCGAGATTTCAGGTGCATGTGCATGTGCAGTGTGCGTATGGCAAGAGAAGAAACTTGCCAGCTGCTCAGACGTAGCCTCAGACTCAGTCATGTCAGTGCACGGAGGTTCATGGCGTGGGATATCACCTTGGCGTATGCGGAATGAGGCAACGGTTAGGCCTACCAACGACAGGGCTGTAAAGTGCACAATTGCCTTGCCCTTGGCATGGCCATGGCCCATATTTACGGCCAATTGCCACTTTGATCCATGTTGATTGGCAATGCCATGCCTGCCATGGTATTGAATTGTAGAAATCCCTCGCCAACAAGGGCAGGCTTTGCACAGCACCCACAATCACACATATCCCCTGTTAGCCCGACCAGACACTGTTACGCTATGCGAAAACAGCGTCTGACGAGCATGGCATGCAGCCTCGAAGTGAGGAACCTCAACACAGCTACAAAACTTAGGAACATGTATACTTTTCTCCCTTAAACAGAATACTTTACTCACGTTAAATGCATGTTTCTATTATAGAAGAATAGTTCGCCACACTGGGTCCATGGAGACCACTTGCGATAAGTCCATGGAACAAATAAATGACACTTTCTGGCGCAATTCCTGACCGTCGGGCTTCGTCGTTGCAGAATTCAAAATGGCGCCTTGACTTATGCGCATGCGTGACCGGATGTGCTCCAGAGCGAGCGCGTGTGCGTTGAAAGTGTCGAACAAACCTTGGCGTCTGCTACACAATAACCGTGGTATGGAGCTCAATGTTCCTCGCCCGACCAGACGCCAGCCGCCGCCAAGCCCAGTACAGTTTATAGCTGTATACTAGTAACCGTGCGTACGCTGCTTGAGTGTAGCAGCACGGTCGACAGCGCGACCTTTTGAAAGGGCATTCACATCACGTGACCACCCGATATCTAAACTTGGCCTGGCGTGAAAGATTGTGTACCGTGTGGACATGCTGGATATGATGATCAATTTCGGTAAGTTTCATTGCGTACATTTGAATACTAATATCATCAGATGTAGAGTAAATATTGAAGAGTATACTCGATGAGTTTGAGGTGACAAAAATGATCGTAAGTATCAAAAGTCAAAGCTATCGTGATACGATTACGTCGCTCTCCTAGTGGTTGGTGGTCGTGCGAGTACAGCCCTGTCGCGACGTACCATGTACACAGCGACTGGGCTGTGTATAGTTAATCCCCTGTATCTGCACACTGCACTACTGATCACGGTCATACAGAACAGGTATTGAAGTAGGTCTTGCTCTAGAATCTATATGCATAACTTGCATTAGACCCGACAACACCGGGCACTGTCTACGAAATGAAAGGTAGGCCTATGATGGGCATGCATGCATGGGCAATTCATTGGTCCTAGCAAGTACACTCGGTCAGTACGCTAGAGGTTGCACTTCCACGTATCCCCGTGTTGTTGAGGGGGAGACCCATCACTACATCCACTAAATCATAGCATTTTACGACTCATCTGTGCCTGAAATATACTCCTATAAGGGGTTATATGCTCATTAATTGGGATCATAAGTTAATTTATGTAATCAAAGAATTACCATTCTGGCAAATTTGCCCTGATATCAGGGTCTTTTCCGATAGCATCGGTTTAGGGCTGTACACCGTAGAGAAAAGACCGACTTTAAGAATTCGAGCATTAAATATATTTGTTCATGTAATAAAAACCTTACCAGCGTTATTGATGCGCTTAAATAATTGTATGATACTATAATAATTTATTGATACTTATATTGTAGAAAATATATTTTTTTTAATTCAACAATTTTACATGATTTACATTTTAATTGATAGTTACTTCTGACCAATGAGAGCGTATTTACCGCTGAGCTATCGATGAGCAGTGTATGTAGCTACCCAATAATCTCTTACTGAGTAATTAGTATTATTACTACCAGCCGTTGGAGGCATCACAATCTTCTCAGATCGGCAGAATCAGGTGTGAATAACTTTTTTTTTAAACTTGTTTGATTGTCAGACAGATCTCTAAACTCCCTTTACGAGCAGTGGTTCACTGACCGGAATTACCACTCCCATAGCTACCTTTAGTCCTTCACGTTACAAAATATGTAACCAGAGTCCTGACGTTATAAACTTATATTCTAACAAGTTTATAGATAAACTATATTAAACAAAGAAGGAGGTACATGTACATGTAAATACAAATTAATACCGGTATGTCAATGATCGCGATGTCGGTAATTTACACAGTCAGGGGTCTACAGTCCGTTGTTGTTGATGTTGATTGTTGTTATACTTCCTCGGGCATTTGTCGGGTAGTGTCTAGATAGACCTAGGACACCCTATTATTATTAGGGAGCTTTAGATTTTAGACGCGCGGACGTTCAAAGAGAAAAAAAACATGATCTGAGCGTGCGCAGTGAACTACTGCGCACGCTCAGATCATGTTTTTTTCTCTTTGAACGTCCGCGCGTCTAAAATCTAAAGCTCCCTGAAGGGCCGGCGGAACCGAACCGGGAGAGGGGGACGGGGATTATTTAGGCCCCTCCTCTAACGTTATTTTTTTTTTTTAACCAGTTAGAGTTAGACAAATTCTGTAGATTGATATACCATGTAGAAGCCTAAACTCTTAACTGTTACAGTAACACTAGTTTTCTATCTGTTCATTGCGCATGATAATGGGGTATTTTTTTCACAATATATTAAAGGGTGTGTACAGTTCTGGTCGAGGTGAGGATTTAGCTTTTAACGTTTTGCGAGATATTCAGAAACCACTCTATGAGTATGAGATGTCAAAGAGCATGCAGTTCTAAGGGGTATTCTATAAAAAGTTTATTCGATGAAAATTGGTTTTGAAATGGCTGAGATATCCAAAAACAAGGTGAAACAAAGAGTTCCTAATATTAATAAAGTTGTGGCATGTCGCCTTTTATTATTAGCACTTTTTTGGATATCTCAGCCATTTGAAAACCAATTTTCATCAAATAAATGTTGAATCTTTCTTAAAATTACACGCTCTTTCATATTTCATAAGAGGCTTTTCATTGTCTCACTTAGGAATGTTCAAAACATGAATCCCCACCTCAGCCAGTACTGTACAGTCCCTTTAAAGCGTTACATATTCTAACGTTAGATTCCAGTGCCAATGGTATGCACTGCACTAGCACTGTACGTGGGCCCCTCACCCGTACCCCCACTTTTTTCACCCCCCCCCCCCCCCCCCCCCCCCCCCGGAAGAATAGACCGTATTATTCGATTATTAAGATTACGGGAATTCTATTAGTAATAATATATTGATACTTAGGGCCTTAGCTTGTTCTACCAGCTGATGAAGCGAGGGTATATGTAAACCCCTTTTTTTTTTCTTCTTTTTCTTTTTTGCTAGTTGGCAGATTTCAGAAAGTTGCATTGTAACAGTTAGATAGGCCTAACGTTAGACCTTTTTTTTTGCTTTTTTTTTTTTGCTTTTGAGCAGATGAAACTCAGAAGTGGCAGCAGAAGCTGCGGCTGAATAGACATTCTACAAATGTGGCGCTGGCTATGAGTACAATGGCTGCTTAAAAACTTTTACAAATTCTCAACTAACGTTAAAGTTTGAATGGATTGTCCGATTCTCCTCAAACTTTAACTGATGTGTTCTACCAATATTGCTGCCTTCCCTCATAATCCACACATATACCTATATGTGTAAATAGGTCCTAGACCATGGTCTAGTCCCCGCCTAAGCGCACCAGGGACCCCAACACACTTATATTTATTGGACTACAAGATGGAGTATGTACCATACCTCAAACTGTAGTGCTGGACATTCACCAGAAATTCCTACAAATCAAACAGATAGATTTACATGTAATCATTATGCTAGTTAATTTGTGGCACATTTAATTTCTACCATCTCTCTTCATTGTCATTTTCAAAATAACACCATTGAAACTAAATTCACAGTTTTTCTAGACCCATGACTATACCCTCCATTTCCATCACATAGATAAATATCCAAGGTGCGAGTCTTTGATTCCTGTTTGCCGGTGTCACCTGCCCATGTATAACAAGATTTTTCTTTCTTTCTTTTATTAGTTTGGGTTCTGGTGGAAAGAAAAAAACTCCAACAACATGTCGTCACATCTTGTTCTATCAGGGAGACTGGCTCTTGTCACAGGTGGGTAATGTGATTCATGAAAGCTTGATCAATTTGATGATTTATTTTAGTTTTGAGAGCTGCTGTGGTAGCCCACCACAAGAGGAATTGTGAACCAGATGAAATTTAGTCTGAAACAAAAGGAAAGAGTTTAAAGATATTACAAGCACAGTGAACATTGAAAATTTGATCAGTATCAGAATATAAAATAATGAAGTTACTCCTATGAAGTCTTAAAGATTTGCAATTTTTATTTCACAAAACAGTTCTCGAAAAGTTGATATGAATATTCAAAGGATAAAGTTTATGCCATCATCATCTCACAATTTTCTGTTGATCATGTGCAAAAACGTGCCTTTTTTTTTTCTGCACTAAATCATAATGTTGTTCCTGGCTGAATAACTTCAAATCGATGGTCAGTCAGATATAATATTTTGATTTGAGACTATGACAATTGAGACTGAAAAAAAAAAACACACACACACACACGCACACACACACACACACACACATAATTTGATAATGATAATTACATTTCTAGATTTTATGTGCAAACTACAGGGCAAGTTGTGAGGCAATGACATCATCAAAACTCCTTGTACCAGGTATGACCATTTTAGGACAGTCTTGTTAATATTAGCAAAATCTTCACAATTTCATAATTTCCCTAGTTTTTGAATGTGATTTTATCAAATCTTCACTGCATTTATGTGCCTAGGTACAATTTTACTTAATCTTTTCGGAACTTCCCATTAATTTTCCTGTCTCAAATGTTATCGTCACACAGATTATAGATTCCTAGAGGATCATAAATCTGATATGTGCAGATACCGGTACATTGAATGCACCCACCCAAGTAGAATTATATAATCTTGAGCGTCAAACTGTATCAAAGGCTAACAGAATGTCAAAACTTGTTCTTTTATTACCAGTACTTCTTGATCCTATGCTAAACACACAGGGAGTGGCAGTGGAATTGGGCGGGCAGTCTGCCAGCTCTTTGCTCGGAACGGTGCGAGCATTGTCGGCGTCGATCGCTCACAGAAGGCCAATGAAGAAACCATGGCCAGTCTCCCACAAGAAGGCCAGAGTGACGGACAGGTTCATCGAGCGTTTGCAGCTGATGTTACAGACAGGGAGGCAATCCAATCTATTGTCACAGAGGTGACCAGTTCTTTTGAGAGTCCCCTGTCTGTCCTTGTCAATTCTGCCGGCATTTTTACCCCTGGATTTCTGTGTGACACCACAGAAAAGAGCTTTGATGATGTCGTCAATATCAACTTAAAGGTAAATATCACAGTACTTCTGCAAATGTTGCACTTCTCCAATACAAGGAGCATTGTAAACCATTTTGAATTAATTTCCAGTAACTGCATGATGCTTACTGAACACTGTTTGTTTTTGTTTCTCCCTTCTATGCATTGTACAGATATTGAAACAACAAAAATATCCTTTCAGTACATAGTATGAATGAAGTGTTCTGATTTTTTTCAAAGCTGATTATAGGAGGAATCAAGGACAGTAGACTGTGCTTTGTTCTCAAGGCTTTGTAAAGTCTTTCAATTTTTAGTTCAGTCATGCAGTGAACTATGTAGCAAGAATGGAAATGGGCAGAATTAAAACACCATAGCTCTGATTTAAGGACGTACCTTAGCAGAGATGAAGAGTTAGCAAATATGTTACAAAATAATGTCAGCTGTGGCCTGTAGTAATATAGTACAGTGTATTGCAGTATACATGCTTTACATATGATTAAGAGTTTTATCCTGTTTTAGAATAATATCCAGAAAAGTGGAGTTGATGAAACAATTAAATCTATAGGTGTTCAGTCACTTAAATTTGTTTCCGAGAACTTGCATCTGAACACATACTAGAGGAACATTGTCTTGGTGTAGAAAATGTGTCATCCCAAGAAGGTGGAATTCTCACTCCACCTCCCTGGTCATATGTTATGTCTTGTTGCATGGAACTTTCTCAAGCGAAAGTGACACTAGCCTGTTAACTACAGGCAAGCCAATGTGGCAGAAAGGTACCGCATATGGCATGTTGGTTAAAATTCATGCAAACTGAAAAAAAAAAAAATATATATATATATGTATATCAAGCATGTACCTTTCTATGTGGCTAGCTTTAGTGCAAATTACTGTTGAGACCCGTAAAATATGTTCCCAGTTAGTTCTCCTGGACAGGTAAGTGTAAATCAGTACACCATCTGCATCTTCCTCGCAAACAGCTCATGTCTGTGCATAACCTGTTATTGGTAGTTTTTTGTTGTTTTTTTTAAGGAAAAGTCCAAACCTGTTGAAGTCAGCAGATAAATATCAGTCAATGCATTACTAGTAACTTCTTTGGAGATGACGGGCTGGAACCACAGAAACTAGACAACTTAGACTTCTGTAAAACTAACTCTTTACTACTTTCTAGTTTGTACCATCTACTCAGTATATTTGTCTACTATTCTTACATTGTTAAAGTTAGATAAACAGCAATTTACCCATTCATGCTTGCACTTGCTAGAAAGAATGTGGCCTACCAGTGTGTTAAATCAAATGAGCTGTGATAGTTCTTAGAATTTGTGTAAATTCTGGTCTGCGGGAAAGTAGCCTGTCTTTTTTGGTACTGAAATCATGAAAGTTGTCAATCCCAGAAGGTTTTTAAAGCCATGAAAATGTTCCATTAAAAAAAAAAAAAAAGAAAAAAGAAAAGACCTTATGTTTGGTTTCTTTAAGAACTTTGAATTCAATCTTGCTAACTCTGACTAATTACCTATTACCTATTATGTACCAGTAAAGATTTTGTTTTTTTGATGAGCTGAAGTGAATGATTCATTTGTTGCCAGGTACGCTACACCGTCTTTACAAGATTCCAGTTTTCCGTCTTACTCTGCACATGAAGCCACTTTGGGTATCTAGCTGCTGTTCATAGTTTAGTGTGATGTTCAATGCAGGGTACCTTCCTGGTGACACAAGTGGTCAGCCAAGCAATGGTCAAAAGCCAGGTGACTGAGGGCAGCATAATCAATCTCTCCAGTCTTGCAGGAAAGGTATTTTGTTGGTCATGCACGTCTTCATCGAGATAACATCACCTTCTCAGTGTGGCTTCCCTCATTTCTGTACAATATGTATATTACAGATTTATCCTTCTCGTCAGTGTGGCTTATTTTGATTTCTAGTTCCATTTAAAAATGTAGAATTTGTGATGTTGTACTTCAGGAACTTTATCAAGAGAGATAAGTTTGTCAAAGTTAGGAATATTGAGATAGGAAATTTGTGTGGGGATGGGGGTGGTGAATGATGTGTGCTTAAAGATATTACATCCTGTACAGTCACACCTATGTTGTTGGCAATATAGCACTGTATATTTTAAGTTTATAAAGCTGTTGTAGTTCACATAGACCCATAACTTGGTTGGTTTTGCAGAAGCACCATACAAATCATTAACAAAAAATGTACTAGTAAGAATTTTCACTCTCCATGCAGGGCTTAAATTGTGACAATAACTCTGATTATAACTGATTTCTTTAAATTTAAGCTAAGCATTTCAGGGTAATGGCATTTGATGTGACAAACATTTTTCAGAGTGTTTAAGGACTTTATCTGAGACCTGCATTCTACTCGAGAATAAATGACATGATTCATTCTTTTTAACACAGATGGCCCCTGCTGGTATGCTTCATTACTCGGCAACTAAAGGCGGAATCATAGCAATGACTAAATCGATGGCCAATGAGTTGGCAAGGTCTGTTTTTTTAAATGTTTCACTGTTGGTAGACATAAGGTCTCTCTGCATCTTCTGTGTATACTTCCCTTCTAATTTGTGTATTATTTAAACCTGTGTAATTAATTATGCAATTTGATGAACAGAAACGAGTAAACTATTGCCTGCTCATGTAAAATCAGGATTGTTCGAGACAAATTAATAGTTAACAAATCGACAATCAAATCTCACTTATGAGTAGTTCGTTGTAGTGAAATGTATTTTGAATGTATGTGGCCAGTACCTGGGTCATCAGGTTGGTCATAATTTTTTGTAGTGCATCATACTTGGTAACATGATCCAAGATATGCTTTCATTTAATGACCAAATAAGTCACAGGATATGACCAAATTTTCAGTTTCTAGACTTTTAGAGCTCCATTGATCTGTAATTTGTCCCATTTTATATCCAGGTTGAAGTGTCGCTGTGTACTCAAGCATGCTGTCATTAAACATTTAAAAATTATTGGTCAAATCAAAAAATGAAAGTGACATCCTAAAGACAGAAAAAAAGAATGTTTAAGATTTCATAGCATTAGTACGGAAGATGTTCATCATCGTGGTAGAAACTGAAAGAAATAAAGTTGATCTTTTGTCCCACGAAGTGAGGTATTAAACACGAAAGAATGAATGCGACGTTTCGGCCACGAAATCTGCTGGCCTTCGTCTGGCAAAGTAGACCGAGCACTGCTCCGAGTCCCAAGCATGTTCCACAACACCTCTTCCCAAGACGAAGGCCAGCAGATTTCGCGGCCGAAACGTCGTATTCATTCTTTCGTGTTTAATACCTCGCTTCGTGGGACAAAAGATCAATTTTATTTCTTCCATTTCATAGCATTCTTTTATATACTGTGAAGTTATGGGCGGAAGGTAATTTGATTTCTGTTTTGGGTTTTAGTAGGGCAGATATGTAGCAAAAATTAGTTGAGATGCTCACATCCGGTAGAAAGAATGAAATTTTGCATATAGGGGTATTTTGGGGTGCTGATTTAAAAAATTGCCGGATCCAAGAGATCTGACCACGGGGTCGGCCACCATTTTGAATTCCAATATGGCCGCCATCAAAACAAATTATAAATATCCCAATTTCAGTTCTGAATGACCTGTGGTACCAAAATTTGGACCAAGGAGCGTTTTGACATACCGGTATTGAATTTGATGACAGATTAATTTGAAGTGTCTGACAAACATCGAATGGCCGCCATTTGGAATTCCAATATGGCCGTCTCGACAAAATGTTCAAAATCCCTATCTCGAGTTCTAAGTGGTGAGTGACGCTGAAATTAGGTGCAAAGTATTTTAACAGACTGAGTTAAAAAATGGACTAATGTGATGTGTCTGACAAACGCAATGCCTGCTATTTTGAATTCCAATATGGTTGTGAAGACAAACATCACGACTAACATTCACGGGCATGCCAAAAAGTACAGCAAAAATGAAGCATAATGCACCTTTCACTGACGTCACAATGTAAATACAGCAGTGCGCACGCAATCAGTTACAAACCCGCGCTCAATCAGGTAGCCTAATACAAACCCGAGATAGAGATTTTCAACATTCCAACATGGCAACTATGTAGGAAAATTCAAATTGGCTGCTGTGTAGCTTGTCAAACATGTCAAATAAGTCTGTTATTGAAGTAATCATATCACCACGCTTTTATGTATCAAATTTCAGTGGCTTATATCATTCAGAACTGAACATAGGGATCTTTGACGACGGCCATATTGGAATTCAAAATGGCGGCCTACCCCGTGGCCAGATTTCTTGGATCCGGCAATTTTTTAAATCAGCGCCCCAAAATACCCCTACAATCAAAATTTCATACTTTCCGTTGGATGTGAGCATCTTTTTCACATATCTGCCCCACTATTTGGGTTTTTTTTTTTTTAAGTGATCAATTAGGTTTCATATTTATTATCCAAATGACCTCGTTTCATATTTTTGTCAACTTACATGTCTGCACCTTTATCAGGATATAGAATTTTTATGGAAATGTATATGCTTGCAGAGGTTTATGAAAGACAGGTGAGTTTAGAATAAGTGCTTGTGACTGCAAATTTTGATTTCCCAACACACTCCAAACTCTGTCATTGAAATATGATGTGCAATGATATGACTTACTAAGATGTGGTATTCGTGATGGTTATAGTAATAGCATCATAAGTGTCTTGATGTTGTAGCTGTTGCTGTTTTTTTCTTTACTTTTTTTTTTTTTTGTATTTGTTTTGTTTTTTGCTGTTTTTTATGCTGGGCTGCCATTAATTGAATTGAGTGATAGTGACTCAGTCAATCTGGTGCGTCTCCACTGTGATGTGTTTTCAAACTTACATACTGTACACTGGAGGAAAATATGTAAGATGCACCGTGCTGCACCCCTTGCCATTTCTGTGAAAGAGTGGCATTTTGTCTTCTTGATCTTTCCTTAGAGTGATACTGATGTGATATTGATGATGGGTCTTGCAGTGAAGACAGAGAACATGTCACACATGCAATATCAAACTCTGTCTTCAAATTGTCCATGTCATATTTTCATGCCAGAAACCTTGCAAGTTTGTATTGTTCATCCTGCAGCATTATTGCTAATAGGGAAGGAATCTGATTGACAGGGAGCATAGTGATTGTATTGTTCATATTGTTACTTCATGCATCATTGACCTAAAACCATGACAATTCCATCATGATATCAGGTCTCTCACAATATCAGGGTAGACAAACGAAAATTATAAAGAGTTTGGACCTGCAAAATGACTTTATTGCAAGAGGCCTTTTTTATCCAACCTCTTTATTACTGACATTTTAGCTGTCCCATTTTTGTCACTTACAGCTCAGATTTTATAAAACTTTTGGACAATCTATGTGTGTGTGTGTGTGAGTGTGTGGGTGTTTTAAGATTAAACCAAGGGCTCTCATGTCAATGACATTATTCTAAAGAATATCTCCTTCCTTGATGTGACAGGTTCAACATTAGGTGTAATGCAGTTCTTCCTGGTTTCATTGCCACACCCATGACAGCAATCACTCCGCCGGAAGAAGTTCGTCGGGTGAGACATTGTACAGAATTGAACAACATCCTCTGTCTTTTCCCCCTTTTGCATAGCTTTGCGTTATGTCTTTGGTTGCATCCATGCTCTCGAGTGTCATCCAGATAGGACAATGTTTGTTGGCACTGCTTGACTGGAATGCAGCCTTCATCCACATAACTCGCCAAAGATACCCTCTGCACCTTAGATACTGTAACACCAGAAATATATGCGGTATCATATTTTTGCGAAGTGCCATTGGCAATAAATGTACTTTTAGATACACTGTACATTTTAATTTTTCAAAATTTGTGAAGAATTTCATGCTCATAAAGATTTCTGGTTTTACAGTACATGTGTTTAGTTACCCATTTCTAAGGGAAAGGCAAACAGAAAAAAAAGGAAATAAAACAGTATAAGTGTTCTAACTTTCAGACAGGGCTTTAAGAGAGTGTTTTGGGAGTCGGAGGTAAAACCCTCACTTTGCTCAACAAGTAATTAGAGGGCATGATGGTGAATATGCCATGAAGTCTTTACTCTGACATTCTGATGCATCAGACTGCCTCATATGCCCAATTATCTGTCATTTAGGGGCCTACCCTGTTCACTCAGCTGCTGAGATTTATTTGACTGTGCTTGCACCACTACTGTACAATGAGGAATGTTCGCATGCATTTTAATTTCGCGAATTTTGCGAGCGGCAAATTTCACGAAATTAAAATGCACATGAAAATTCTTGCCTACACAATATGCATTGGATGCCAGTGGTACTTCGCGAAAATTTCATGCTGCGAGAAAGGCCGTCGGCTCCAATTTGCTAAATTTTCATGCCGCGAATATATCGTGTTTTACAGTAAAACAAAAGCACCAGAAACTTGACTACCACCTATTAAATTCGTAGTTGAGAGAAACCAAAGAAAAGGTTGCATTTGTGTACACTTTGAATTTGTTAAGTCTGTGTAAGGTGGCCGAATTTAGGGGACAAAATACTCAACAGGGATGGAATGTTGTCACGAGTGAAAGTGTTTTGTGACAAGGAGTAGCTCAGCAAGATCTGAGAAGAGTCCTACCAATGATGAGAAAAGTAATTATCATTAACCCTTAACTGAGCTTTGTTCACCAGTTGGAACACTTTCAGGAGTGCTTAGCTTTGCCAGCGGGGACAAATGTCTGGAAACTAATTGTAATTGAATAGAAATTAAATCCCCCTAATTCCTGTATACAGTATTGTTACCATGACCACATTGCTATACCTGAGTGGACTTGTTAATCCTTTAGCAACTGAAGATTCTGCACATAATGGCGTATGGTTTCCTTGAAGGTGCAGCAATATTGTTCTCGTTTCGACAACTTTCTAAATGATGTGAAATACACCTTGCTCACTGCATGTTTAAATATTTGTCTTTTGTAAGTTATGTTTATTCAAAAGCCTAGTAAGACTTTACCAAGAGAATGGTGTGTCACAGAAAAAAATTCTCACATACTTTTGTTTACCTTCAACCTCTTCCAAATTACTTAATTATATATTCTATATGAAAAAAAAAAAAAAAAAAAAAACGATAAAGCATAAAACTATTTTCAAAAAATGGATAGGCGGTTTCGGGGAATTTTACAGAGCAATAAGACAGGCAGTTTCAGGCGTTCCAGTGACTAATGGGTTAAAGGGATCGTATAATTTTGGTTGAGACCTAATTTCAGATTTCTGCCTTTTTTTGGTGAGATAATGAGAAACCTCATATGAAATATGAAAGAGCATGTAATTCTATGAGGAATTCAACATTAATTTGATGAAAATTGGTTATTAAATGGCTGAGATATCCAAAAAAGAGCGATTTTAATAAAGTGTGGGACCCACACTTTATTACGATTGCTTTGTTTTACTTTGTTTTTAGTTGTTTCAGTCATTCCAAACCCAATTTTTATCAAATAAACTTTGAATTGCTCTTCTCTTAAAACAGTATGCTCTGTACTATATCATAAGTGTTTTTTTGGTATCTCGCAAAAACTTAAAAGCCCAATTCTCATCTCCACCAATACTGTACCATCCCTCTAACTTTACAACTAGGTCAAGTTTGAATGGATTTCTGAGTACTATTTTCTCACTAAACCATAACTGTAGACGGTTTAATCTAGAAACAATTCTATTATCATAACTATTGTTCAAATTTTGTATATTTAACAACACTTAACATTGATTACATTGATTAATGTTTTTACACAGGTTGTTCCTATCCCTAAGTCACATTTTGGAAATATTTTTAAGGACTAAAGCTGGATTTTTGTTTTATCTGCAAAAGATAAATAATGTCTTTAAGAGAAGGCATCACATCATGTAACTAATACATTTTTAGCAATTGATAATGATAATTACCATTATTTATATACCGCCCTTTCAAAACAGATTCGAAGCACTCACACAATTACAAGAAATGGTCAATATATTTACTGAACCAAAAAAAGAAAATACAAAACAAAACAAACAATGGCATTAAACTTGATGTGATCACTATACCATTGGAATCAAATGAAACTAAAATGATAATAATGATAATAATAGTGATAACAAAAATGATAATAATAACAACAATAATAATAATAATAATAATAATAATAATAATAACAATAACAATAATAATAGTAGTAACTAGACTTGGAATTTGTCAACACTGACAAATTAGGTGATCCGATCTGTTCGTATCTTGATTTGAGTCTCCTGATCCCAATAGGCATGACCATACCGGTTTCATCTGTGTTTAGTGGACATTGGCCGTGTGATGTTTGGATTCTCATTTAGAAAAGGGAGTCAGACCTGCCATCTATGGTACACAATTCCGTATACACTAACGAAGATACAGAATGAAGTATATTTGACCTTTGACCCCAATTTGCACAGACAAGAAGGCATCTGAGCAAAAAGTGGTTATTTTGTGAAATGATCCTTGTAACATGGTCTTTACGTGTGCAAAATATGGAAAAGATAGGACATATATTCACCAAGATACAAGATGATACATTAATGACCTTTGACCCTAATTTACATACCCGAGATGACGTCTGATCAAGTGGTTGTTATTTTATGAAATAATGTACGTGACATGAACTAAACATGTGCAAAATATGGGCGTGATAGGGGCTGTTTTTCTTGAGTTATTGCAAAGAAAGTTGTAGAAAGAAAGAAATATCTCAATACATTGAAGATAAGTTTGATTTCAACCAAGTTTTTTGACGTGATATCGGCGCCGTATGAAAAAATGGAGGATATAGTCACGATAGCCCAAAGTCTGAGCTACAACATATTAAAATCTGGGAGAAATTCACAGAAGAGTAAGTGAGCTAGTGTTCGATAAAGACCGTCATGTCAATTTTCATTTCCAGAAAAATTCCCTCCCATAGAGATAACACGTAAACTGGTTAAATTTGACAAGGTTACATTATATCTATTTTCACGAGGTGAAGACATCATCCGATTAAAACCTTGATCGAACAAAACTTAAAGAGTATTACATTGGCTACAACATACTAAAATCTGGAAGAAATTCACCGAAGGGTAATTGAGCTAGTCGTCGATAAAGACAATCATGTCAATTTTCACATCTAGAAAAATTCCCTCCCATAGAGATAACACGTCATAATGAAGATAAAGAAAGAAGTACATATGACCTTTGACAATACTTTGCACAGACAAGATGGCGTCTGAGCAAAAAGTGGTTATTTTGTGAAATGATTCTTGTAACATGGTCTTTACGTATGCAAAATATGGGAAAGATAAGACATGTATTCACCAAGATACATGATGAAACATTTTTGACCTTTGACCCTAATTTACATACCCAAGAAGGTGCCCGATCAAGTAGTTGTTATTTTATGAAATAATGTACGTGACATAAACTAAACATGTGCAAAATATTGGGCTGATTGAGCTTGTTTTTCTTGAGTTATTGCAAAGAAAGTAGCAGAAAAAAAGGAATATGAAAATACATGGAAGATAAGCTTTAATTTCAACCAAGTTTTTGGGCATGATGCCGACTCCGTATGAAAAAACGAAGGGCACACTTACGATAGCCCAAAGTCTCAGCTACAACATACTAAAATATGGGAGAAATTCACCGAAGCATAAGTGAGCTAGTGCTCGATAAAGATAGTCATGTCAGTTTTCATTTCCAGGAAAACTGCACTCCCATAGAGATAACACGTAAACTGGTCAAATTTGACAATGTTACTTTAAATCCCTTTTTACGAGGTAATGCTGTCATCCAATTAAAATATTGTTATTATATGACTGAAAGACCATTTAATGAGCTACAACATATTGAAATTTGGACGAAAATCAACTAAAAAATAAGTGAGATATGCTTGAATGAATTTGAAATTTGATGACGTCATTTTGAAAATTTACTTTTTTTACTTTATTAAGAAATTTGATATATTTTAATCATTTTTCCAGCATTGCCAACCCATGAAATGACATGTACAACTCATCAGCTTTCAGAATATGTAAAAAAAATGGGGGGTCACCGTCCATCCTGACGAGTAAAATTGGATTTAAAATTGGCAGTTTTTTGGCATTGTTGCACTGTATATCGCCATTGACGCGCGCGCGGAATTTCAACTTTGACGGACCCGTATGACGTCATTTTGAGTTGGATTGACTTGAAACTTGATAGAAATATTCTTTGACATTTCACATATCAGATCAAAGTGAAAAAACGGAAAATTTTCATTGCATATGAGCTGTGCGTGCGTATATGTGCGCGCGCGTACGCGTCCGTCCAATTTTTTCAATTTTTCAAAAAATACTCCAAATGGTCTGAAACGTGTGCAAAAAAATTTTGAGCTCGATTTGAGCATGCAAATATTTCAACGCGCGCGTTCTAAAATAAATATGAATTTTGACAATATGAGTAGAATCCGCTTGACTTAAAGTATATGTGACGTAAATTTCATTGAAGAATTCTATTCCATTAATGAGATATGGATGAAAATGTGTTTTCATATAATGACGTCATAGTGACGTCACGGTCGACTGATCACTATGATTTTATAAAATTTTTCGTCTTTGGGACATGATACATATATGGTATGAGTTTGAAATTGATACTGTGAGAACTTTCTGAGTACGTAGATACACAACTTTTGTCCAGAAATAAAGAAAGAAGAAGAAGAACAAAGAATCCGTAGAGATACAGAAGGTGATCCGAGAGGACACTCGGATCACCTAATAATAATGCAGTTACATCCGCCTTTATCACATGACTGCTGTTACATCATGGGCCATGTATGAACCAAAATCTTCCCCTTTGTGCATCCTATCTCATGCAGGTTGAATCCAGGATACCTCTGGGTCACAAAGGGAAACCAGAACACATTGCCGAGACGTGCCTCTTTCTTGCTTCTTCGCGGAGTTCCTACATCACTGGAGCTAGCATCGAAGTGACTGGTTAGTGAAAATATATTATGATTATTATTATGATGATGATGGTGATGATGATGATGATGATGATGATGATTATTATATTATTATCATTATTATTATTATTATTATTATTATTATTATTATTATTATTATTATCATTATTATTATTATTATTATTATTATTGTTATTATTATTATTATTATTATTATTATTATTGTTGTTATTATTATTAGTAGTATTAGTATTAGTATTAGTATTAGTATTAGTATTATTATATAATGATAACCAAGCATCATGTTTGACTATTATTTTAGATATTTAAGTGATGCCAGTGCATGCAAAAATGAATTAAACGGAGTTCAATTTGTCCAAATAAGGTTCAAAGTAGTTTGTGTGTTTAAGTAATTAAAAGAAAGAGTGGAATTTTAGCATAGAATGCATTAATATTGAAAGCCCGTAACCCATGAGTAAAAGAGTATTTATGTTTGAAGCTGAACTGTCACATTTTTGTTTACACCATTTTGGCAAGGGAGGGGTAGAATCTGCCCACTTTTACAAGCAAAAGAAAGTTTGTTCTATGCTAAGGATAAAAAACATCCCTCTCATGAATGATGCTGTAACTTTTGAGAATATTTTCTCAACCAGTTGTCTATCTCACCATGTTGAACTGTAAATCAACAGCACAGCTGCATGGCTTCAATCCTCCTACCCTGAAGATAGAGTGACAGTTAATTTCAGCTGCAATCTAAATGGGCTGCTGTTCGTTATTCCGAAGGTTCGTTATTCCGAAAGTTCGTTAATCCGAAACATGCAAATTCCCTATACCTAGAGGTTCATTAATCCGAAAATGAAAAAGGGTTCGTTAATCCGAACATTTGTGGCGTTATTCCGAAGGTTCGTTATTCCGAAGATTTGTTCATCCGAAAATGAAATTCGGAAAAACGAACCTTCGGAATAACGAATCTTTGGACTGAAGAGCCTTCGGAATAACGAACCTTCGGAATAACGAGCTGTAACCATCTAAATGTAATTCATATCAATTTTGGTCTTCAGTTTCAACTTTTGTTGTAAATGAATGTGCCAGATACAAAATTGATAACAATCTTGATACTCCCCCACTTATGACAAATTGCAACACCTCTCTAATGCCCTTTGAATCAGCTTCTATTCTTGTATGTTATCTATCATACAGTCAAATACAATGCAATAATCATTTATACATCTGTAGTCACTTGTGGTATGGTATTTCCTATGTATTATAATTCAGAGGAGAAATTTGATATCTTTTTTATTTTTATTGTTTAGGTGGTCTTGGCATGTGAGGGGTGACAGATGCCATTACACTGACTCTCTGGACCACAGTGATGACAGGACTGTCTAATTTTCTTCCTGAGTAGTGAATTGCAATGATTAATTTTGTTCAGGATTCAATAAAAGCACATAAATGGTGGTGTTGTCAAATGACTTAGAAGTAATAAATGGTACAGTACTAGTCCGTTGAGGACAAAACAACTCAACTCAAATTTAAGAATGGCATGATAGGATCTGTATGAAATCGATCAGACGGTTTAACATGCTGTCCTTATATTGATGTCCTTGTAGAAATCTTTGATCGTATAGTGGTGATGGGTCAATGTAATTGTGTACCTGTATGTTTTGGTTTTGCAAATGTTGCCACACATGGAACTGAAATCATGGTCATTGTCATTTTAATATTTTGCCAATATTGTGAAAATGTAATCACACTTTGTCCACATGTACTATCTAGACCTATTAGGAGAATCATGCATTATGGCGGAGGCATACCAGTTGCCATAGCGACATTTCTAGTTAACAGTATGTACTTGTAACATACAATTGAAGCACTGATCAGATCAGTGCTTATTTAGGTCGATGTAGGGCACTTTGTCAACCAGCTGCAATGCAAACATCTCAACGGAAAAATTTCATGAATTTGAATAACTACGCAGTATCAGATGCATGCTGTAAGGATTAGAACCAACACTTGCTGTCGGGCGGAAGCTCTGTGGTGTAGTGGCGATGACACCTGTCCAGAGATCAGGAGGTCATAGGTTCGAATCCTGCTCAAGTATGTACACCCATGATTCTTTTATCATGGCCACTACTAAAATGTTGATCAATTCAGTGCTTATTTACATTGATGTAGGGCAAAGTGCCAATCAGTTGCAATGAAAATATTGCGACGGAAGAATTTCATGAATTTGAATCTAAATATAGGCCTACTGTTTCAGGGTATAAAACTACATTGTACATGTACATGTTGTATAACTTGTTATGATCATCTTGCAGAAACCCCATTCAATTTGGTTCAGTTGTCATGGAGAAATGTGGGTCTTCATACAGTAATTCATGTCTTGGGTCCATTTCTCCTAAGTTAAGCACTTAATTGGATGCTCTTGGCATCCATATGAATGAAAATATTCTGCTCACAACTGACAGGGCAACCAACAAATGAATTCAAATTTTGTGCATAACTTTACATCAATATGTGAATATACACATTTGTGAATATGTAAATATTGCTGTCATGATCGTCTTCATGAAAAAGAAAGAAGAAAAATAAATGACACAGAAAGCCCAAAAGGAAGAAGACCTCAATTTAGTCTTAAATGAGTAAATAATTTCAGATCTATCTTTAGTCATTCATTTTCACACCTTACTAATGTTTGCAAAACTCAGAAATCTGCATTCTTTTTGATGTAATTCACTTTTAATTTCTTTAGTTGGAAATGAAAAGGAACAAGCGGTTACTTTTTCGAAAGAGATTTTTGTTAGAGAACACAATGAACAACACATCTCACAAAACATGGAGGGAGGGGACTTTTGACATGCCTTACAAAGATCCCCATTTCTCTGTGACTACTGAAGCTAATCGAATTGGGTTTGCTGCATGCTGTAGGTAATAATTAAGTTAGCATTTCATACCCTTGATTTGCATTTTAATTGATTTACTACTTTTAAGGTTATCTGTTGTAGAAAACTGATTGTAATTTTTGGGGGATTACATGTGGTGTATATGTATGGGATGCATCATGAGCTTAGCATGATTACTTCACTATTTACCCTGGTGATACCCATTTGTGCATAATGAGGTGTATTTTGCATAGATGTACTAGAACAGATATACTTTGTGCCAGAAAGTATAATATATTGTTTGATTCAAAAATAGATGTCCTCATCAAGTGGTCATGGATATTTCATGCATGGTAATGCTTTTGAACTTTGTGTGCACCAAACCAGTGACTGCAATATGGCTGGAAGGCTGACAATGTAATATTTTGTTGTGTGTGTTGTATACTACTTGTATTACAAATATTCAAAGAAATCTATACAGAATAAAAGAGGTGCTCTGAGGTATATTTGTTTGTTTGTTTGTTTGTTTTTAGAGAGAAATTTAATCATTAACATTGTAGATTATGTATGAACCAAAAGCTAACATCACCACAATTTGTATGACAGCTTTTTTTTTTTTTTTGCTTTTTTTTTTTTTGCTTTTTTTTTGTTGGGGGGGGGGGAGGAGGTTGTCACTACTATGTTATGAGCTGGACAGTCATCCATCATGCTGTTAATGGCCATCACAGGTGTGAAGATTTGATTTTATGCCAACTTAATTGTGTACTTATCAATTATGACTAACATTTTCTTATTCTGACCCAATGATGATAAATATAAGGGAATAAGCTAGCCTCAAATATGGAAAGATTGTAGATTGGTGGAAATACGTGTACATGTATGAACGTAATGCATACACGTGCAAATTATACTGAAATATTTTCATGCAGTAGAATGATAACAGTATCCAAGCAATAAGAATGCACTGGAGTAGAGTGCATGTGTAGTCTCTTTCATGTCAGCATGACCTGTACAGTAATGAGTTGTTTCCGTCGAATAAAATTCCACTCTACATTTAATTGATAAAGGAGAGTTATGCTGTAATTAAACAAACAGTAATGGTAGAGGTTTCATGAAAGTTGGACGAAAAAAGTAGCAAGACCGGTGGAGCGTTTTCAAAAGTGGGGGGGCCCACTTCTGGGTTTGTTTAATTTGAAAAAACAAAACAAAAAGACAACCTGCGCAACTTCTGGGTGCCACTTCTGGGTTTCTTCAGCTGACAAGCAAGACATAACAACATAACCTTACCGCTCTGACATTTCAAGCCACAAGGTCTCTATCTATTTCTTTCTAGTGCCACTTACGCACTTCCGGGTGACAGTGGGGGGAGGGGCCAAAGTGTAACACCTTATGTATTCCTTTGTATGGTGAAAAAAAATGGGGGGCCCAAGCCCCTACCCCAGGGTCTAGGGAAATTACCCCCCTGGGCAATTACCCCGGACCCTTCTGGGCCCTAATCCTAATCCTAATCCTAACCCTAATCTTTACTCTAACCTTAACACTAACCAGTATTGAAATAGGGGTAATTGCCCGGATATGATTATATCATTACATCACACTGCATGTACAAGTATTTTTTTCAATGATTTAGCAATTCTCTGCCCCCCCCCCCCACACACACACACACATAAAAAAAAAATGCTGAATCATAAATTACAACCCTTGACTGATTCGAGTAGAGGAAAATCATGCTTTCTGCCATGTTCAATGTAGAGTGGTTATGAAATGTGAACACCTCAGATATGACACTACAGTATCACCTGACCTTTTGTATACATGTGATTTTCACCATAAGTACACTAGCCACTGTTCTGTTTACATGAAATGTAAAGATCTAAAAGTTTCATATTTTTGATAGTCCGGGGGTCTAGTCTACTAAAGTTCTTTGTCCTGTTGGATTTTAATCAGTCTGCAAACTCTAGTTGCTGAATGATAAACACTATGATGATCCAGATATTTAGAAAGTGTTTGATTGGATGCGCATGCGTATTTGGTTGCGTATGGTACGTGATTATTTGTGACTGACGGCAATGTGCTGGACTAGACTGTGAAGGTTGCAGTGCTGAAGTAGACCAGGGAAATGGGAATTCTCCTCCCACCTCCCTGAGTAGACTACGTGCTGTCAGAGCCTTCTATTACAAAGGCTCTGTGTGCCGTAGTGTTCTAGCGCCCTCTTAAATGAGTTTTACTCTTGCGGGTGATACTGTACACTGCGCGAGTTTGAAAATACAGACTATGTACAGATCTATGTATTTCCATGACGACGGAACCTCAATTGAAGCACTTGTACAGATCACAGCCGGAGCCACGTTTTTAAAAGAGGGGACCCAAGCAGTTTACATTTCTGGAGCCACTTCCGGGTGGCATTCATGAGATTACAAGTGGGGAAAAGGGTCTTCAGCGCAACTTTCTGATTCTACTTCTGGGCGGCTCTTCGGCTGACAAGCACCAACAAAGGGGGGGGGGGGGGCCTTACCCGCGCTCCCGCTTCACGGTTTCATCGGCTGGCGAAAAAAGAAACAAAACACTTGCAATCGCCAAAAGCTTCCTGTACTTCCGAAGTAAAAAAAATAAATAAATAAAATAGGGGGACCGATTCCCCCCCCCCCCCTGCTCCCGTTCCGCCGGCCCTGCAGCATAGAGTGCAATATCTCACCGATTCCATGAAATTTCACATTCAAACGCAAAATAAACATCCTAATAACTGATATCACCCTGGGATATCGCTATATGTATAGCTTGCTACAATGCTGGCAATATGAGATAACGCCACAAAACAGAGAACTGCAGTTGTCGCGAGATTCACCTTGCACCTCGGACTAAAAACAAGTTTGACAATTAATGGTTAGTAGGTAGGTTTTATTCGTATAGGCCCCCATGCAACCCCCTTTTGCACATGACCTCGCCACATATTTCCTATATACACCACGTCAAATAGCCAAAGAGAAATAAGTCACCGAGTATGAACTGAGGAAATGACGTTACAGTCGATATCAGTGATCAAAGGAATGTTTATTATGATTTACCGATATACAATATATCGATGTATATGAATGTGTGTGTGTGTGTGTGTGTGTGCGTGTGCGTGTGAATAATAGCTAAGGGTTTCTGCTCGGAGCCTAAATTGTTTCACTACAGTACAGTATAGTGAGGAAATTCTGTGCATTCGCCCATAGGGCTTCATCAAGTGCAACTAATACCATGGGCAAAAATTCAGTATAAAAACTTCTTTCACGGAGTTCCCTTGATTACCACTGTTGTATATAATATATACAGGTCATACACATTATATACACACGCACGCACGCACACACACACACACACACACACACACACACACAGAGAATACTAATTATAGGATAGATCGTTCTTTCCAACAATAAAGCAAAATGATAAATCTTCTTCCCGCCCGCTTTATGTATCAAAGTTACAAAATGGTATGTAAGGGCCTTCCGTTGGCCTAAACCTCTCTCCTGTCTCTTCTTGATAGATCGGATATTACTCATAGCCATTCTGATTTCATGGAAATAGTCTGGGAAAAATAAGCCTCATACTGTCGCTAATCCATATTTGACTGATTCCTCGTGCGTCACACTCGTCTAGCGATTTAGAACATCGAGACTCTTTTCTTTCATCATCCAAATCCTGTGTGAAATCATACGTTTGTACAAGAAAATGAACTAATTTGTTCTCAGAGTGGGACAATCTTTCCCACTGTTGATTTTTAGCTGGTAACGAGAGAGCCGATGCTCTTACCAAATCAGGACCTCACGCCTGCAAGTTTATGTGAGCAGTTGCGCGGCAACGCCGGCACTGCTGACCCTCCAATGATATCGGAGAGGGGAGGGGGGAAAACGCAGGGCCGGCGCACTGTTTTCAAAAGTGTGGGGGCCCACTTCCGGGTTTCATGAGCTAACAAGCAAAAAAAAAAAAGGTCCTCAGCTCATCTCTACCCGTCCACTTCCGGGTTTCTTCAGCTAACAAGCAAAAAAAAAAAAAAAAAAAAGGTCCTCAGCTCATTCTGTCCCCTCCCATTGTAGTGCCTCTTACGTACTTCCGGGTTGAAATAAGTGTGGGGGCCCAAAGTGATGACACCTTATGTATTCCTTTGTATGGTGCACAAAAAGTGTGGGGGCCCGAGCCCCCACGGCCCCCACGGGTGCGCCGCCCCTGAAACGTATCATTTTTCCTCCTCCTCCTCCTCCCCCCCCCCCATAATTCCGGAGATTATGTGCAAAAAAAAAAAAAAAGAAGAAGAATGATGAGGATAGACTATGACATCATAGGCCTACAGGTACAATACTATGATTGGCAAATTGTAAACAAGCATTGCATTTACATTGCATTTACCCAGCCCTCCCGGGATCCTCTCCCACACCCTTTCCCCGCTCAGATCACCTCCGTAGAGAGGACACTTTGACAAAATATTCCACGAAAAAAAAAAAAAACACTTTATCAACTTTAATGATATAAATATAGGCAAAAGCTCCCTCGTATAGGGGGAGGACACCACTCCTACCATACGCGTCCGCACACTTTGGAGAAAAAGAAAAAAGCGCACACATTGCAAGTGACAGGCATGATCTAGCCATTCACAATTTTCCCGAATATTGTTTTTGTGGGTGTTTTTTTTTTTCTTGGTCTGAAATTTTCCAGAAACACAGATGTCGGTGCAACAGAATGTTGAATTTCAATTTGGAAAATGCAGAAGCTCCCCGTCGTGTGGGAGAGGGTTTCACACCCCCCCCCCCCCCCCCGAATAGAATCTGACTTCTCAACTTGAGATTTCATTATGTTTTATAATCTATTTTTTTGTCATTTGAATTATAGCAATTGCTACAAACTCACTTCATAGCAGCGATTGTCACGCCACTATTACAATACAATATTATGGTACTTATACACTGCTAGGGCAAAATGGCGCCATCTTCTGACAATCTACGCGACATAATCGGAGCTCGTACTATTATGATGATATAATACGTGTTTGGTATTTGCACTTTATGAAATCCTACACGTCACTTTTTTTTTTATTAGAATATTTAGATATAAACCTCTAATACGAGTATATCTCCAGACTTTTTGAAAATGTCGGCACCTGATTCGCGTATCACTTATATCGGTGGAACACAATGGTTTGACTTGATTTGGGAAATATAGAGCATGATCTGGTTGCGATCCTTTGGTTCCGCGGCGGTGTAATGATAAAATGAGCATTTATAATTCCCATCACGGATGATTGTCAAATACAATGGAAAGAATAGTAAAACCCAACATTACTATATTGGCATGCATATAATGTACGCAATCACGTTTCTGACAGGCACGCTTATTATATACGAGTTGCATCATTCGTTCCCTAACTATCATGACGAAAGCGCTTGGCCGTTCCGGAGTAAATCAGTGAAGAAGAAAGAGGGAGATGGCTTAATGCAAAAGAAAAATATGAATATGAACCGCATTAACTGTGACCAGTCACTAGAATACAAGAAGTAATAATTATGTAATAACACACACGCTATACAAAAAAAAAACAAACAAACAAGAAACAGAATACAACATTGTATTTTATTCAAGGAGTATATTCGCAATGTACACATCAGATTGTCGCGAGAAAAACGGTTAGGCCTAATGCAATTATGTTGCAAAATAAGTGTTGGCAAAAATACAATAATCGTTTTCTCTGTCCATCCCCCCCCCCCCTCTCTCTCTCTCTCTCTCTCTCTCTCTCTCCAGGCACACACACACACACAGAGAGAAATATATATATATGTATATATATGATAATGAAAATATATACCGGAGGCTGCCTCAAAAAAAGTTTGGAAATCGGAGTTTGAAGTTACTCTCTTATCTCATTTATTGACACATAACTGGTAACCACAGAAAGATTGTAGGCTACCTATTTACTGTCGGCCTGATTATGATTATGCCATCAGGGATATAGGGCAGTATCTTAAAATGTTGAGTTGCAAAACAAACTTAAGCACGGTGGTCATGAAGAGTTGATAAAGAACATTTCCCCCCGTTTTTAAAAGTTGTAGTAGTGTTTTCAGCTGATGGTTAGCCACAAAATTCATATTTATAACTTGGAATTTACCATTTCGCTGATAGTGGTGCGCCATGCCAGGGAAGTTACTATCAAGTTTGCTGACTCATTCGTATTCACGTTTGAGTTATCAAGCCACGTGTAACAAATGAAGAGTTTGTTTGCAAAAACCGATAAGTCCATATTTTCCAAACGGAGATATTTGCGAATAAAGGTCAAGAAAAATAAAGAGAATAATAAGAAAAAAATTGCTTCTTTTGGCCATAACTTAAAAAAAATACCTTTAAATGTAGTGACCAATATATCATTTAAAAGGTATTATTTTGTACTTAATGACAGAGACCGTACTTCAAATCTTCAAAAATGGACTTATCGGTTTTTGCAAACAAACTCTTCAAATATTTAAAAAGCCCGCGCTTACTCTCTGATATGTCTTTGGTACTGAGTCCTCTACACGTTGAAACTTGTCGTTGCAGAGTTTTTGTGCGTGTCATACTTGCTTGTGCACACGTTTGTTGTGAATACAAACCAAGGGTGTTGTAGCTCCTTGATACAAACTATGAGAGCGCGGCAGACCTCCGCCAACCAGGGAGGTGGGAAGAGAATCCCACCTCCCTGCGCCAACTAAGCAGCTCACTTCCACCATGGAGCTACACGTAGGTAGCTCCATGCTTCCACCACTGATCTTGTTCTTTCCACAATGCATGCTGAAATCGCCCGATTTCAAAGTACAGTTGAACCTCTCTTATCCGACCTCCCTTTATCCGGATCTCTCTATTATACGGACGCAATCTCGCCGTTATTTATTTATTTATTTATTTTTTATAATTACGGGAGGAAAGGGGGATTCCCAACTCCTTGAGAACTCCTGTTACACAAACACACATGTATTAATGTTACATATTACTTCCAACATGATTAACATATTACATTACATCAAATTTCCTTCCAAATTGCTTCCCTTCAGACATTTTAACATCCCCAAATGTAACAATGAAAAGGTTGCAGTATACACATTACTACATGTGGTACTACAATGGGCTACATCAGTACATGTTTATGTATATGTACATGTATAAAGCATTGCATCTCCCGTATCCGGCCAAATCCCTTATCCGGATGTGCCCCGGTCGCGTTTTTTTTTAAGACGGCACAGATTGGGGCATGGCGCGTGTTAAACCTATGGGAAAAACGTTGGGTTATTGTTTTTGGTTATGGTTATGGTTATGGTTAGGGTTAGGGTCAGGGTTGGGGTTAGGGTTAGGGTTAGGGTTAGGGTTAGGGTTTGATGGTTAGGGTTAGGATTAGGATTAGGGTTAGGTTTAGGGATAGGGTCCCCGATAGATTTTTAGTTTCCCCAATCTGTGCCGTCTAAAAAAAACACGCGCCCCGGTCCCGACTTGTCCGGATACGAGAGGTTCAACTGTATAGAAGCCTTTTGTTACGTCATCAATTCCAGCTGCGCCCGACTTGCCTCTCCAGCTAGCTTGACTCCCACGGCCACGAGTGCGCGTATGCAAACGCATGCGCACTTGAATATTATTGACCTTACCTGAAAAACATCGAAAATCCTTCATAAAATCCATACAAATTTCCTGGATCACTACCAAAATTTAATCATCTATTCCTTGTGTCATTCCTCAACCGTTCTTGCCTAGCTGTAGGCCTAACTTTCCTCCAAATCCGTTCACAACTTTTTGAGTTATTTTGCACACAGACCAAAACAAACAAATAAACAAACAAACAAACAAAACAAAACAAACAAACCAATGCCGATGAAGGCAGACTACATTACATAATTAATGTCAATAACAACCCGTAGACATTGGGGAAACTCCATTATCAACAAGGAAAAGGCATCGAATGACTTTCCAAACTTGAGTCATTTAAATTGCAACTTTTCAGTTTTGGCCTTCCCCACATGACAAAGCATTGAAACTCCATGAAAAAGCAATCTTTCTGTGGTCATCAAACATATTATGTCGAATATTACTGAGATTAAAGAGCAATATTGATCAAACTCAGAAATCCAAACCTTTTTGATGGATGCACTCCAGTTGAGTCTCAGATCTCCCCCTTAATTCTCTCCTCTGACCATTAATCTTGTATCCAATCTTGGCGAATGTAGTTTCCTTTGCCATGTGCTGCATTGCCAATATTCAATGTTTGGCAGTCATTTAGGGAATCCATGTTTCGGGTCTACCGACGATATCATCGATTTTTTTTTTTTTTTTTTTTTTTTTTTTCGTCACGCTTCTTGACCCTTTCACCTTCCCATGGATATGGTGGGCATGGATATACGAAGTACAATATTCTCGAAGCGCCCGTTCTTGCAGGGGCCCTAGAAACAGCACATGTATGAATATTCATTATTTTAGAATGCGCTGCCATGCCAATCGTATATCATGTAAAATGAATATCAAAATATCAAAAAATAACATAAAAATAACATACCATAACACAGCATACGAAATTTTTATTCAATAATCTATTTTTAGTTACCGTTGTAAGATAAGAAATTTTCTTAAAACAAATATTATAATTCTTTTATCACCAGCTCTGTATCTTCTCCATTTATATTCGATAGATGGCGAGATTTCGCGCTCCCTCAATTCTCGATTTGGCGCGGGCACATGTTTTCATGTGTGTAAGCGCTCACTCAATTTTACTAACACAGGGTGAATTTTAGATGGATGAAACGGAGGATATTAAAGTATATTTCAGACAAAGGTGAGTTTCAATTCCGTTTTGACTCCGTGACAAGTGAGAAATAGATTTTGTGCAGCCAGTCATTTTCCCTTTGCGTTGAAAGTGTGATTTATTGTACAGTCTGCTGAATCGGTGAATGGAAAATGCGAAGCCGAAGGAACGTTTAACTGCACGTAAGGATCTAACAGTACACGTTACATGGTCAAGACGCAGGCTTTGTATCTTGCCTGTGGGCTCTGCTCTAAACAACGATACTTTCCCATGGATTGCATTGTACTGTATCTACCTAGCTATGTACTGGACTGGCACGTTAGTCTATGATTGATGAAGTTGAAGACATGAAGTCAGTCATGCGATTTCCAACGTAGCGGGTAGGCCGGTCAGCTACCTACTAACCTTAAGGCAAGGGCCTTAACATTGCCATTTATGGGCTCTAAATTTAAAACAGAATAGGCCCCTAACTGTTCTGAAGATCTAATTTGTAACTTACGACAAGATTACGTTACTTATATATAATAAATTTATAGACTAGCGTTCAATGTCATTGTTATTGACATTATTACCATGTCATGTGTGCAAACTATGTCCAAGACCAAGATTATCTGGTTATAGAGGTCTAACATTAATTAACTTAATTTTATAATTATATGGCTGCCTGCCCGGCACATAAATGTGACTCGTGAAATGAAATTGGACATATTTTTGTATTCGAGAGTTCCCAATTTAAATTTAATTTACTGCTGTTCAGCAGAAATGCCAAGTTCAAAAAATTTTTATGAGTGACATTTTCATGACTCTGCGTCTTGGCGCGTGCACATGTGCGCGAGCGAGGGAATGAAGCGACTGAGCAGGGGGAGCATGTGGGAGGGGGTGTCCCTCGGCCCCCTCCCACGGTAGGGAGCTTTTTCAATTTTTAGCTCTTTTTTTATGGTGCGATCTGGTGTATACTTGAGTGACTTGTTTTTTGCTTATCTTCTACAATGTAAATTTAGATCTATTATGAAAGACAAAAGGGAAATATACCTTCAGTTGCAACTATCACTTTAACCCTTTTTGTGGAGCTTTGCTCCAGATGCTTGAGAAAAATGGGTGCCATGCATGAGATCGTGAAACAGACCTCAACAATCACATATGCATGAGACTTGGTAGTTGTGGTTCTGCCGCATATCTTATTTTTCCGAAAGGTCTTTTCAGGAATTACATTTGATCTGGAAGATCTTCTTTCTTTTTTTCTTTTTTTTAAAGTGAGACACCTGCACAGCACAAGAGTGCATGACGGTTCACTGAAATGCAAACTTTTGTTACTTCTGTTAGAGTGAAGAGGATGAAGGAAAACCTTAGGGTCAAGTCTAGTCTAGCTAGAGGCTGTCTAATCTGTACAGGAATAAATCTGCATGTAGAAGTCTAGATGGTTCTAGAGCGAGCATGATTATGCAAAAGAAAAAAAAAAAGATTTTTGTTGAAGATGCCAACTTTGTTGTAATGTAAGCCTCCAGGAACTTTCTCTAGAGTCGAGTTCTGATACCAATCGATTTGAGAAAAATTTTGGCAAACTGGAAACACTGCGCTAGAGTGCTGCACTATCGTGATTTCACTGGAGGAGGTGACCATTTTTTTTTTTTTTCAGCAGACCTCTGAATGTTACTTCAGAACAACTTTTTTTTTCTTTGTTTTTTCCTGCGACTACTGTTAATGTGATGATTCTATTCAGGAGAGTCTGATCATTCATTCCATGGAGTTTAAATTTTGCTGTATTTGAAGTGAAATTTTGTGCACATTAATCGCAAGAGTAGACCCCAACGGTCCTAGTGAATGTACAATTTTTTTTTTTTAAATTGCTTTGTTTGCTTTTGTTTAAAACCTAATAGTCTAAGGACCTGAGGAACAGGTGGGAACTGCCTGAGAACCGAAGTTTTTCTAAAAAGTGTGATTCCATAACGTTAGTGGACTAGACTACAGGCTGACGTTAACTCTCAGAGAACTACATGTACACAGTACAATTGTACTCCATTTATAGAAATGCAGTGTACTTTCAAAAAATAAAAAGATAAAGAAACTTTGGTAAAATGTCTTATCCCATCAGTACACTCTCTTCAAGGTCTGATGTAACATACTGCATGCAATGCACACGCTTTATCTATGGTAGAGTACACACATTTTTCTCACAATCTCAGAAACAGTCTGTGGTACAGCTCCAGGGAGTGTATTTAGCAATTTCTATCTAAACACAAAAATGTTCACCCATTAGAGGTGTTCATTTAACGTTTGTTGTGCTATAGATGTAAGTTCGTAAGCAATCCGTTTTCCTTTGGGTTTACTTCATTAGTTGTGCTTGTGAATGAATAGAATGTAACAAGAATTCAAACTATGTTTGTTGTAATAACAAAATTTTATTATAACTGTGTTGGTTGCTATGGGAGCATATTGTGTTGTGTTCTTTTTACCAAACTTTGATACTGTAAGGTTCTGCTGATAACCTTGGAGTACACTGTACCTTTGGCTATATATAGGACTCCTAGTAATAGGAGAATGAAACTCAGATACAATCTTGTGCATAGCTGTGTGATAGATTTTATGTAGCCTTTGTAGGCATTATTCATAAGATCTTCATCCTTTGTTTCCATATCGTATGTACACATATGTAGGCCTATTGTCTCTGTGCCTTGTCAACAGCTCTTCTCATTTGATGTGTATTGTATGTACTGTAAAAATGGATATTTTCGCTTGACTAATTTTTCACGCTCGGCATGGGTAAGAAGAGTTTCGCGGGTTTTTAATTCTGCGCAATCAAGACATCGACTACTGGAACATACATTGTATGGCAAGCAAAAATATTCACATGCTTTTATTCGCTAGTTTCAGGTTGCGCGAAATGTGCAAAAATTTCCACTTTGACAATACTCATTTTTCAATCAACATGATGTTTGAGTCATTTTTTTTGGGATGGGCGTTTGTGTGTGTGTATGTGTGTTCCAAATGTAGCTCTATGCATGTAATATGTTGCTGACATGAAATGTCAAGCTACAACATACAATGTATGTGGCCAGCAGGTTGTTGTACTGTAGTGCACAGAACATTTCTTCACAAAGGCAATATTAAAGGGATGGTATAGCTATTGGTTGAGGCGAGGATTCAGCTTTTAATGTTTTCAAAGATAATCTATACATTGTATATTGTATGTAGAAACCACTGTTTGAAATGTTAAAGAACATACAAGTTCTAGGGTAATTTAAAATTTATTTGATGAAAATTGGTTTTGAAAAATGACTGAGATCCTAATAAAAATTGTGGCCTGTTGCATTTTATTAGGATAGCATTTGTAGATATCTCGGCCATTTCAAGACCAATTTTTGTCAAATAACCTGTGAATTCTTCTACAGTAAGAATTACATTCTTTCATATTTCATAGTAAGAGTTTTCTCATTACCGGTACCTCACAAACACACAGGCAAAATGTTGGAAATCTGCAGCCCCATCTAAACCGAAACTCCACCGTACCTGTAATGATGATGAAAGGTACAGTACCAAATTATGGTAACCTACACATGTATTAGTGATTTCTCCAGGGTAGCCTCTGTATTTTTAGCAGTCTTTTTTTTTCTAGAGGGCCTTGCCATTAGCATTTCTTCACCATTGCACCATACCAATTTACACACTCTGGGTCAGACAGGGGAACAGAAAGGGTACCTACAACTATGTGAAGGTATTTTTTTCGATGATGGATACTCGCATGGCAAGAATCAAATTTGAAAACCTTCGTACATGCGTACATGAGTAGACTACTGTATCTGGATGTGTGTAGGTTGACACAAGCAATAATTGTATAAGTATGAAATGTGTGCTTTCCTTGTCAGATCCAATGTTTTTGCTCAAGAGTCGATTCTTTCTTACGTGAACGGAAATGTGAAATAAAACCAAGTGCATCAATGTCTCTGTTTTTGTTGCTGTTAGGGCTAGGGTTGCAAGGAATGGTTGTTGTCTTTTATTGTAATAAACACTGGAACATATCTGGGCTCAACAAGAACAAGAACTTCGAATTCTGAAGGTTTCCACTTAAGTAATATTGTTAAAATAAATGGTACTCAACACATACCACACATGAAAGTTAAAGGAGAAGTTCGGACGATTTTGATTAAATTTCACCATAATCTACATAAATCAAAGACCAAAATGACTAAGTTTCATTGAAAAATACCCTCCCAACTCGTCACAATCGATTTTTTCGCATCACTAATTTTGAATCGTAACTGTTCAATTTCTGTACGCCGGCTAGAACAATCACGTGACGGCGTGACATATAAGCCCCACAATGCTCTGTGTTTGGAGCGTCAGCTGGCTTGGGGAGCCCTGCATGAGCAACGGCGATACGGGTCGAGCACGTGGTGGTGTACCGCTTGGTTCCGGCCATGCAGCGGATCCGCGGATGCACGTGGCATGATCTACATGTGTATGTTATTGCTTCACTTCGCACGCGAAAATGCCGATGTGTCAATTCAGCATTTGGCCAGAAGAAGAGTTTCTTTGCCATTCCGAACCCAGAAAATGAGCGGGAAAGGTGCGCCAGATGGCTTTCCAATATTAGAATTGACAACTTTGGCGTCAAAACTGAAGTACAAATACTACTTGATTCAGCCTCGTCATACTCCCCTCCGGCGGTGGCACTGGCGCTTGCGTTTCTTCCGCGGTTCAAAGTTATACGGTCGTAAGTTACCACCGTCAGACATACTCAACAGTCTCGGACAACAAGAGAGGCAATAATTCTGAAATTGACAGACTGAACTCAGATTGTTCACACTCAGAAGTTAAAAAAAAAAAAAAAACGATCGCGGATTGTAATAGCATTTGGCAACAGCAGACGTACTTCTGTAAATGTATGCCTGATCACTGTGATGGCAACAATACAGTAGCCGATGAATGTAAATGATGGGATGGACACAAATAAGTACGGCAATATTACAATACATATAATATTTCAATAGAATGAAAATGTCATAAAATTGTGACTATTTTATATTAATCTTTGACAGATTTTATATATCAAAGATGATTTGAATAAAGGATTACAGCGCTTGGCAACATTACTCCTAAACGGTGTACTCCTGCGGTAGCGCCAACTACAGCCACACCATAGGCAGCCCTTGGCAGGCATGCAGATACCGCCCCGCAGTCAGCAGTGTAATGGGAGATCGATGCGTAGCTGGGCTGCGCTCGTGGTGCTTTCAGCTGAGGAAACTGGGCCCGATACGTCACGCACAATGCATCCTGGGACAGATAGTACGAAGGGCTGCTCGCGACTGATTCAAACACAAAGAATTACCTTATTTTTTCAAAAAATCATAGTAAATGTATATAATCATCTTTTCTCATCGGGGAAAAAGGTAATAGGTTCATGAAATATTGTTCTTTACATGGGAAACGGCTGATAATCGTCCGGACTTTCCCTTTAAACATGGTGAAAAACAGATTATGGTCAGTACATGTATATGCTGAGTTAATTTGAAAAACACAGAAACAGTATGACAGTATCCAAGTAATAATGATGAAAAAAAATTCTAGAGCACAATCTTTTTGTTTATAATATTACACAAGAAAGTCTTTGTCCCACCAGTGCAGTGTTTCTACAGTTATACATCCAGTAACTTCTCTTTCTCAAACTTTGTTTACTGATGAGATGCAAAATTGTGACAATCATTTTTACTTGTGTCTGCCACTTTGAAAGAACAAGGGGACTACATACACGTGTAAATCACACATTTTATAGCTTTTTGCTCATGTCATTGTCAGAGAATGTCAAGAAAAAGCATCCGTGGAAGTAAGCAGGTGTTTGTGAATATTGAATGACCCCCTTTGCCATCATTTGCTGTTTGAAACTGTTGCTATACCCCCACCCGTGAACAGTACGGGGCAATGGAAACGTAGCCATGCATTGCTGTCTCATTGGTACTAGGAGAAAACAGGAATGTCAATAATCAGCTCCTGAAGCTTACATTCCATGCATTTAATCATCGTGGATGACTGCTCACAATAATAAGAGAGAGAGAGAAAAAAAAAAAGATGCACATGTGTTTGTATCCGTGTTTAACTTTACATGCAGTACGTGCACACACATGTGCATACAATCGTATGTGTGTATATATAGTGTGTGTACGCTGCATGTAAATGTTAAACTGGTCATATATGCCATATGCAATGTTTGTGTGAAATACACATAGTTGGGCAGCACAACCCAGACTCCTTGAATCTCATCTAAGAGATCAAATGCAAATGAATGGGGGGGGGGGGTGTTCTATATGAAGCCATCAATAAATCTGTAACATTTGAGTGTGTGGAATGAAAAGTGTGATTAGCACCTTTAATTTTTGAGGAGGATAACATCTGCCTGTCTTAGGGGAAGCGTGGTCATGATGCAATGCATCCAAGCACACGCTGGCTACTGTCTGCCAAGATAAACGCGCCGATAGGTCACGTCCCCTCCCAAACAGTTTATCGCTGGCTCAAACGTGATGAATACCTTGCCGCCCTGATGCCTCAGTGACTGATGTTTTGTCAGTTGAAGATATCAGTTGGTGGCAGCAGAGAAAAGACGCTGGGGGTTATTACTGACATATGTTCATACGGATGTTTAACTGTCCCGATAATGAATTGGGGCTGGAAAGCAAGTATTGCATTATGAAAAGCCATCAAAGAGAGTTGCAGTATGGGTGTAACATCCATCTGTGAAGATATGAACTCGACAAGTCTGGCATTAGGTGCAAAATTTTGTGTTTAACCATGCAGAGTGCGTCTAGCCTTTCTGAAATTGTGTACGATAGCTTTGGACATTTGAGCCAGGACAGGTTCTCCACTTGTGTTGTGAACCAAATATTCTCCATTTCAGTTTTCTGTTTTGGGTTAATCCATGTCAAATCATCCAATTTTCAGACCAGTTTTCACTTGACCCCTTGCGATTTTCTGACCAAAAATTCCAAGGTACATGAATTTTGTCCCAAGGTGGATTAGTTGCTAAGAAGCAGTCTCATAGCAACCAGTGTCCGAGTGAGCATTCCAACAAATGACTTCTTTTAGTTCTTAATTTTATTTCAGATGCAAATATGGCAGACAGTAATATGTATCTCTTTTTGGTGAAATTAGTTTGGTGATTCTGAAAAAAAAAAAGTTAGTTTGCTAAGCCAAGTCATGCCAAGGAACCATACAATACTCCTCTTCCCCCCCCCCCAAAAAAAAAGAAAAAACGATGCAATGGCGTGGTAGATGAAAGCACCGCAATCTGAGTCTCCTTAAAAGCTCATCGTAATCATATTGCTTAGGATGGTAAATGCCACTGCCGACAAATTGTGCCAGAGACAATGTTTACAAAGTAAATAGCTTGTCATTTAGGCTGTCAGCCTTTACACCAAAAATAACGTTCTTGAAATTATTCAAAACAGCAGAATGAACAAACAAATCTAAGCCAAAGGGAGAGACTCTGGTCCAAAGTGGAAAAAGAAAAAGGTTGACTCTGTAAGGTCTTCGTGCATTCATTAGCAATTGATGTACATAAGGTATTCTAACGCCAGGCTCCAAATGTGAAGGGCCTTTCTGTCCACAGCGGTACCATACACAGCTCAAGTAGCCAAGAGCTCAAGTTCTGTGACGAGTGTGTGCCTGAGGACTTCATATTCACTGATGTTTACGACGAGAATTGTAGCCTTTGGAGCTGGATGTTGTTTACGACGAGTTGCAGTCTTTGAGGCGAGCTCGCCTACATATGTACCTCACCAACGATTCATGCTTTGTGTTCTTAAATCTGCTTTTCTTTTCTTCTTTTTCCCCTTCTTTTTTCCAGGAAAGAAAAGGTTATACTCTTCAGTAATCATGTGGTAAGGGATGGATGAGGATTATAAGTGTGTGAGGCTTACATCTACTGTAGACAAAATGCTGCTAGAAAGCAAGGGCAGGGGAGTTTGAATTGTGACTTTACACATCATCCATTGCTCATATCAGACTGCAGTTTTCATAGGTCACATCAGGGTGCACAGATTTATTTAAAGATCTCAGATCAAAGATATTAAATCATTTGATATCTTTGATCTGAGATCTTTCTTTGTAGAGCTCCTGTTGCATTAGTTCTCTCCTGTTCAGACACCAGAGAATTCACACAGTGCTTGGTGGCGAGGTGTAAACTGCATCACCCATGCCAGGGAGGTGTCAATATCCCCAGAGACGGCTGACGCTGTGGATTTGTGATATTGCCGTCATAACCTCCTGCCAGTTGCCTTCATTGCCTTTCAGTCTGAAAAATATTAAAGTTGAAGAAATCACAAGCTGATGATGAGCAGAATTTTTACTGAAACTCTGTGAAATTATTTCGAAGCAAATATTTTTTTCTCTGTCAAAGAGAAATGATGAAGTACATTGGACAAGATTGACTCTGACTTGCTCTGCTCATTTTAGGGGTTAAATATTTATGTTTATATACCACCAGTACCTTTATCTGTCCATAGTCTTTTACATGATGAGCCCTGTTTTAGTTGTAACTCTTGACTACTTTTAATTGGCAAAGTGAATAACAGAACCTGCAATAATTTGGTGTTCCGACATTTTTTTTCCCCCACTCCGCCAGACCTACACTAATGTTGAGCCCTGTTGTATTTTAATTGTTATGGCAGTGACTACAGAAATCCTGCAATGTATTTTACTGATGAACTGAAATGTCAGAGAAGGATAAAATGACAAAGCAACCATGATGTGATGTGGATCAGTCAATTCGCTTTCACTTTGTGAATCGTATGATTGAGTAGAGTATGTGTACTGTGACTCTGTGAGTGGTACAGACTGACTGCATGCCGACCGCATTTTCGAGGAAAGCGCATGATACAACTAGTTTTCCCGCCCTCTGGTGCATGTTATTCGTAAGTTGTGCAGCAGCCCATTCTGGATCTAACTTAGCTCTGTCACTAGCCATAAAATCTGAACTTCAGGAACCTTTGTTGATTTCTTCTTTTTTTTCGTGATCCTCTTCCAATCACAACCCTCTTTCTATGAGCTACGAGGTTAAAATGTCAATTACACAAACCCGCCACAATCACTCCTGGACCAGGTCATTCACCACAATTCTCCGAGCATGAGTGGAATGTTTAAAAGCAATATATGCAACATACCAATGGTAGAAAGGGCCAAATTTGAGCAGGTGAATGAGAAATACATGTAATGGCAGATGAGTAAAAAACAGTTTAGTGACTCATTTGTCCAGATACACACTTGCAATGACTGTTGGGCACTTCTGTTTTGAGTCTGACATGTCTGCCTGTGATATACATGTATCATAACTTCTTCTCTGGATGTGTGTGATTACACATGAATTCCAGGAAATAATTTACAGGGGCAGATCCAGGAATTCCGTAAAGAGGGGGCGTGTTAACAAAATTAAAGGGGGGGGGGGCGCACGCACCCTTCCCCCATCTTTTCTTTTTATTTCTTTTGTTTCAACAAAAAAATAAAGGGGGGGGCATGCGCCGGTTGCGGTCCTCCCTGGATCCGCCCCTAATTTAGATTGCATCCTTATCCTGTTATCAGGTGATAGACTCCACCATGTATTATCATTTCCTGTCCTCTTGAGGATGTGCCTGCTGTGACGAATGAGGATCATTATTGAATCGTATCCTGAAATCCTGGAAGCGTTTTGGGTCATGATGGTGTTACATTGTACATGTATGTTGTGTTCCAAGGCAGATAATGATCAAGCATTATAACAGGGCTGTGTGGGTGGATGCAGGCATCTGGAAGTAGCCTGAATGCATCACCAGTATGAACAAATCTTGAATTGAGGTGTACATGGTAGCTTCGTGCAGTCTGATACCGTTGTGTCTCCTGTGTGTATGCGTCGATTATGTGAAATTGTGCCATCAAATTAGCATTTCAAGACCTAGCAGCATTGCATTCACAGAGAAATGAAATGTGAAGATTACCCAGCCTGCCTGTCGTTCAGGACAGTAAGTAGTGCAGGTATAGAGACTGCAACCATCGCCTCATGGATGGTTCAACTCCCAAATGAGAGATGATGGGGAAATCTTTGATCAATGCAAGACATCACTCCGACCCACCATCTCTATCTCTCTCCTCTCCATCTTTACCCCCCCCCCCCTTTCCCTTGCTTGCTCTTGCATCCAAATCTTGCTTCCTTCTCAAGCCCACTGCCTGCATTGATCCTCGTCTGCGGTGGACAGTGTTCCGTCATGAGATTTTCACGATGTATCCTGCTCCTTACACAGTTGGACCGACTTGTAGCATACCTAAAAATAGAGCTACACTATACATATGTACATAAAAGAGATGCGTGCGGAGGAAGCGTGTACTGTCTTCCATTTCATTTGTTCTCATTATTCATGCAATATCGTGGTACATGTATCAATATTGAAGAAAAGATTATTGGGTTAATAAGGGGAACAAGGCAGTCTTGTTTTTTATTACCAGGCAAATTGTGATGACCTACCTTCTGTTTCTTGAATGGAACAGAACTAATAATTTTTGGCATAAGGGTGTTTTGTAAGTGTATTCATGTTCTGTATTCATTACTTTGTAAATAGGATGCATTGAGGCAGTGGAGTGCTACATGCCCATGCCAAGAAGGTCCGTAATTTCTGCCCTGATGTGGGCATTTCACAAGGTGTGGAGTATGGCATCGCAAAGTGGTGTACAGTGACTGCAGATGGTCATTACCCCAAGTGAAAACATTGTGCATGTAAAAGCATTCTGTCATGTGCTACAGTGTTACGTATTGCACACTTTCATAAAAATGCCGAGAAATTGTCCATAACAAATGAGTATTGATAAGACAAGTGCATTTAAGAAGTTTACTCAACTCAGAGAAATAGCAATACAAAAGCCAGTGAGTTTTGAGCTTCTAATGATGCTGCCTTCATATTCAGCAATATTGTAGACTAGAGCTTTTAAAATCAAATGTGTAGTTCACAGGACACTGTCAGTCGGTAGGGAATTTGATACAAAATTGGTTATTAGGTCAATTCATATTCTGGAACTTTAGATTGAGAGATATTCTTTTGACTTCCACATTAAGATATCATGTCAAAATTCTCCGATATTATATTTCTCTATATAGTTGTACATACAAATTGTACATTATGTCACAAACTGTTTTAATTCTCTCATATGATGCATCATGTGTTACCCCGGGGTACCGTAGTACCCCGGGTAACCGGGTTGTGTAGCGCCACCTCACGTCCACTCGAGGACAGCCAAAGAAAAATGCATGCACTGTGTGTGCGTGTACATAACATTCCCATGCCACTGCATGTTAGGCCAAGTAAAAAAAGAAACCAGTTTCTCGTCCTCGTGCGCATCGATTTTGGCCGCCGCATCGATTTTCTTACTATTTACTATTTTCAAAATGGCGCTGAAAATACCAAGAAATTCATAATTCTCGTCCCAGCCCGCTCCCCGCCCACATCGATTTTCAGTTGCCGAATCGACTTTTTTGATATTTACTATTTTTTCGGGCGCCGAAAAAAGAATTTGACAATAATATTCACCTACCAATGGTGATGTCTCATTTCTAATTACGCCTTGCATCCTCTACTTAGCTGTAGTACAGCTGTAGCTTCTGTAGTGCGTATGTAAAAACGCATGCATTTCACACTGCTCCACAAAGCAGTCGAACTGTAGTTGGATGGGCGGGCCGCGGGCGGGCCTGGGTTGTGATGTACAGCGCACTCGGTACGTCCTGAACGCGATAGCGGCAACATTTTTGCGAACAATCGCTGATATTCCACGCGTATTTCGCGCATTGTTCATATTTTTCCCCATTTCTCATATTTTAAGCGGATGAATTGTACTGTACAAATGCTTGTGAGGATTGTATGGAGTTTGTATACATTTTCCTGTCATTGTGACCATGTGCATGTGCGTGCAGTGTCGGAAGGTACGGTAATGCAGTGGCCGTGCCGCACCGTTTATTGGCAAAGTGTGCGTGTCTGTAGCTGTGTAGAGGCCCGTACACTCTGCTCTGTAAACGTTGAATCTGACGGCGATGTATTGTTATATTTTGAAGATAAAATGAATGTGCTTTTCCAGCAAATGTAGAATTATTAAAATGGGTGTATCTACAAAAGAAATAACTTTTCCACGGATTCTGGTTTGTCTCGTATTTCTGCGGGATACTTTTCTTTACGATGTAAATTCACGGACACGGCCGTGAGTCGTATCATCTGTAGTGTTGTATACAATCATTCATCATCCAAATGATGAGTGATTATCAAATGTCTTTTTAGAACATGAAGAAACATCTTTAAATGTTTAATGCTATAATGCCATATCAGTATCATTTTGACATCCATCTGCAATTGTACAAGCCAGTTTCCAGTTGAATGTGCTACAATTATTGTACTGTGAAGAAATGCAGATACATACCAGCTGTGTGGACACAAAAAGTCACAAACACCAATGATGAATAAAGCAGTGTTTTGAATATCATGGAATTTATTTCAGTCGTACATTTGTTGAAAGACATGTTTTATACCTGTTTCAATTAATAGCACAATACATCAGAATTGCAAGTACACTGGTATCAGAAATGCCATTACAACACTAAATACCAGTTTTAAGATGGTCATTTTCCCTTGACATCTGTAGCGGAAAGAAAAAGCAAATGTATTTCTGCATGCATGAAGTTTCATTTCAAGTATGGTACATATATATATTTGTTTGAAAATGCACAGAGTGCAGGCAAGACATACACTTGGGACCTGGTCTCTCATAACACAGCTACCAGAGTGATATTTCATTTCATAAATTGGATATAGAAAATAGTAAAGCCCTCTCTCATTACCTTTCTCAGAATTACCGGATGAGAAACACATATTACTTTCATTTTGACAATTCTCGAAAAAATAGTAAAATATCAAATAGTAAGGACCTCCCTCATCGCCTTGCTCAAAAAACCCGGACGAGAAACTACTTTCTTTTTTTACTTGGCCTTATACTATGCGTGCATGGAAGCTGCGATACCACTAGCGTGTGCTTTTGATAGTGCAGTGCAGTGCAGTGGCTAGCACGCGCTAGCTCCAGCACCAAAATAATTTCCTCTTTTTGGCACCCAGGGTACAACCTTTTAAAAAAAATAATAATAATTCAACAAAATGGCTGATTTTTATTTGGTACCCCGGGATACCATTTATGTCATCAAATGTAGAGATGGCTGCACCAAAACATTTAAAAAAAAACACAACAACAACAGCAAAAACTTATCAAAGAATTGTCTGATTTTCCCCAAACTTTGCTGATGTGTACTACAGTGTACTACTATTCATATTTCTGCATTCTCCCAGTCAACATCAAATATTTGGGTGTCATTCCCCTTTATTTTATGTCTTTAAGATAGGAACCTTGACAGTTTCCACTGGCACCCCCCCCCCCCCCCCCCCCCCGCCCCCCACCATCTTCCATACAGACTGTTGTTTGCAACCTTATTGTTTGTACACACTGAAGTAATCAATACAGGGTCTCTTCATCTGATTCTTGAGATGAGGAAACAATGGGGTGACCTGGGTGAGTGGTTGAGGGCACCAGGAGTGCCTAAGTCGGTCTTTATTCAGCCCAATATGCTCCAGTTCCATCTTATTGTCTATGATGTGAAGCATCTTTTCCCTGTGCAATTGTTTGATGAAGACAAGGGCTAGAGGTCCATTGATTTCCCTCCTGGATGTGTTTGAAAGCGGGTGAGAAAGGGGGGGATGGGGGACAAGCAGGGCAGTGTATAAAAGGAGCAGTGGCTCCGTGGCAGCGTCCTCTTTCTCTGTGCTTCTACGCCAGGGAGGGCAAACTCGGAATGGTGGCAGAGGGTGGCTGGTGTTGAATCCAGACTTTTTGATCCTCCTCATTCGTGCTGGATCAATCCATCACCCATCTCTCTCTCCAGGGTATATGGAGGAGGGCATTGTGTTTTCCTCCTCTTTTGTCAAGGATGTATACTTCACAGGTTTAATTTTTGGCACGCAGCGAGCGAAAAATAAGGGGGATCCTTTAATTTGTTTGGAGGGCAGAGCTCACACAGCCATTGTACCACCATGAATATAATGGAATATATAGAGGTGAGTGTGTGTGAATCATCTGTGATGACGTGAGAGGAGGACAAATAGTGTTTTTAGAATACATTCTCTGTTCACCTTTCGTCTTTCCATGCTTGTTTGCCACATTTTGTGGAAGTCTGCCAATCCTACTTCTTAATTGTAATGACCTCAATACCTTCATATCTGAACTGAACACCTACCTGTACCTTTTCCAGCAACTTGTGAATGTTGTGTGACACATTGTGGGAGCTTGGTACCTTTGACTGTTTCTGCAGATAAATGGTGCTATATAAATGCTGTTTTATCATCATCGTCATCATACATTGTTGTCATCATCATCATCATCATTTGTAGGGATTACAGCTGTAGAAACTGTAACAACAAAAAAGGGGAAAAGTAGGCATATGAACTTGGGATGTTAGAATTACTAGTGTGTTTGTATAGTTGTGTGGACATGTGTGTGTGTGCTAAATTTCATGCTAATTCCTGACCATAGTTTCTATAATACATTGTACAGTTGTACTTCTTTGTGTCATTATATTTTGTTAAAAGTTATACTTAGTAGTTCCTGAAGCTTGAGTTATTCTGTTTGAGCGTAGAGAACAGTTGAGTAAAAGTTTGTGGTAATTGTTATACCGCTTGTCCTACAAATCTGCATGTCTTTTGCAGGGATTTGCAGCCAAAAGCAAAATTCTTGGATGGCAATCCCACCTTGATCCCGAAGGTTGCTGAATTTGTTGCTACAATTGTTGTATAATGTCTGCATAGAATTTCTTATAGAGGTATTATCCCAGATGTAATGCACAGTTACTGGTTTGTGCAAGCATCCTGAACAACAGTGTGCCTACAATTCTGCCCAAGAAGAAAATACAGATCTTACAGAAATCCGATAATATTGAGAGGGGTTGGGGAACCTGGAACGGATTTCACAGAATATGGGGGAGTACTGCATATATTGTATTTCTTTCAGTTTGTGGTGTGTTTACCCGTAAGCCGATTTTTTTTTTTTTTTTTTTTTTTTTAGTTATTATTTTTTTTGGGGGGTGGGGGGTGGGGTGGGGAATCTCTTCACCATCAACAGCTGGATATGGTTGCCTGGCAACATTGCTTTTGTTTGGCTTTTCTTCCCCCCACAATGCTACCCCCACTATGTTGACTCTGACCCCCTTTGTGTGAGGTGTCGTGTTCAATAACCTGATCTTGCCCCCAGTACAGCATAGAATCTGGTAGACGTCATTTCTTCCACCAGCAGGAGACTCTGCAGCGAGGACGATGACAATATCGCAGATATTCCCCGAGGAAAGCTTCAACTTTTGATTGCAGTGTGACTTCTGTATCCCAGCCTGAAAAAAAAAAAACAAATAATCAAACAAAGCAAAACATAAGGAAAAATAGGCTTCAGTGATCCTTTTTTATTATAAAAGAATGCTGATTTACAATAGAAGAGAGGTTCTCTCAGCTTCACTGGGTTTTACACTCTTTCTTTGTGTGTTTTGGTGTAGTGTTTATGGTTGCTGTGGAAACTGTGTATGCAGAAGAATGTAAAGTGCACTTTATTATACATATAATATCAATATATGCAACACTCCAGTAGTCTGCCTGTTTGCCTATCACAATCCCTTTTGAAATCAGAAATTAGGGGGGGGGGATGTAGTATTTTAGTGGAAGCATTTACAACACTTATGTGAGGAGATATAACAGCAAAAGAATCTACGTATATTTGTATATATTTATTTTTATAGTTTTTGATTTGTGTACATGTGGCATGGGGAAAGCAAGATGTAAGGTAAGGGTTTAAAAGATATGAGCGTTTATTTGCAAGGAGAACATGGCAGTGTATAATAGTAAGGAATTTCAAGTGATATTTTGGTAGCTCATGCGTTTGCATGGCCTACCTTGAATACTGTTCGTAGTAACAATATTGAATTGTCTGTGGTTAGACGTTTTTTCTTGTCAGAATTCTAGAAAACAAACATTTTGATTTATAGTGTGCGGCACAATCTTTTAGGCCATGCCAAACTGGATGGAAATATTTCGAGGAAAAACGGGTGAAAAAAGAAGGAGAAATATCAAAGCCATCACTCATCTTATCCTTTCACTTCAGAAATGTATGTAGTATTCTTTTGTTTTGTTTTGTTTCAAAGGGGGTTATTGTTTTGTTTTGGTTTTGGTTTTTGCCATTTGGTTAATGGTGTGGCCATATAAATTTTGGGAATAGTCCAGGTCAATTACTGATGATCCCATCAAATATTGACCAGCTGGCTGCTAGCCAACAAAATGAAGAACTAAATTTAAGAAAAACAATTTGAAAATATTTACTGTCTTGTAAAGATTTGCCGAGTGTGGCTAGAATGGAATCAAAAGAAGGACATTTAATAATGCCAAAAAAAGAAAGAAAGAAAGAAAAAAGATGTGGAATCATGTCATATTTAAGAGATTGTGGTTAATGATATCAAGTCAAAGCCCAACAACATATTCAGAGAACTTGTTACCAAGTGTGTCTAAATGTCATTGTATATAGTTTTCATCATTTTATAGTAGTCAGTAGATTGTATGTGAGCCCATGAAACCACAGGCAACATTATGTCCTTGTTCAGTAGTAGTGCCCATATTCAATGCCACAGATGGACATGATGGTGAATGATTCTGCGTAATCAGTCGTAGTGCTGAACGATGACATTTACATTGAACAAATGGAATGAGGCACTGAAAATCCCTTTAGTGTCTTTTGCCATCTCATGATACAATAACTCCATGTCTGGATCGAGTAAGCCTTTAAAAATCATTCAGGAATTGCTGGAGCATGAATTGTAGTGTCCACGCCAGGCAAGGTTCGATACTGGCACGCATGGGAAACATAAAGCGTTGCAATTGAAAGTGACATTGATGAATTACAAAGCGTATGCTTGCTTGGGTTTGATTTATTCATGCATCTACTGAAAGATGCAACATAATATACCTAACCCCTCATGGCAAGCACCACTGCCTTCAGTGTGCTGTAATTCCCCAAGAGATCAAAACTTCAGCTTGCATGAAGCAAAGGTTTGTCTTGAACTGTATGAACTAACTGCTTACATTGATTAAAAAAAACATATAACATATACATCCATTAAAGATGATCACCAAGACTTCAACTTGTTTATTGAATGTTTGACTCGTGCTCATGTTTTGGACTACAGCTTCAAGGTGGTGTTTTCAACTGTAGTAGACCAAGATTTGAAAACTGTAAAACCATAAATTTTTGTGTGCATGAAATATTCAGAAAGTTTGTAATGCATGTAAAAACTCTTGTTTACAATTATCTGCACTGAATGCCAGTCAAAAATTAGCAAAAATTTTATACTGCAAAAGATGCCATTGGCTCTGATTTGCAAAAATGTTATGCTGCGAATATTTCAGGTGCTACAATATTCCTCTGGATAATCAACTCTAAAATCTGCAGATAATTTTAATAGCAGCTCATGGTTGACATATTTTGCTTGTGAGAATTATGAATAACTATTTAAGATGACACATTGAGCTAAGGGATTTTATTTATATTTTCGTGTGTGTGTGCAATTGTACTTGACTGAGCAATGTCCTTTTACATTTACATTTGTTGTCGCAAAAATAGAAATGGATTCAGTTTGCTCTGAAAGTCCATCTCGGGTTTCCTTCTTGATTTATTCAGTGCAGGCACATTTTGACAATTCCAGCACTTTCTTGCCTGGAGCCACTACAGATACACAACTGACAGAGAGTAAAGTGCATACAATCTTACACACTGTAGATTGTGAGGAGAAATTGCTTTTGGCAGACATTGCTCAGTTACACAGAGTCGTAGTTGTCACAATTACTGTATACGCCATATATTTCGCGAGGCTAAAATTTCGCAAATCGGGAACTCCTGACAATTTCGCGAGTGGTTAAATTCGCGATCGTGGAATCTTGTACTGGAACAGCGAAGTGAACACGCGTGTTACATTCACATCGGGATCAGGTCAATATTTTCGCATGTCTTTAATTTCACGAATAGCACCTGACTCACGAAATTCGCGAAATTAAAAACCTCGCGAAATATTCGGCTTATACCATAGTACATTTTTGAGTATGATCTTCAACAGTTTTGCATGCTTTAAAGCAAGATATTTTCACAGCATGAAATTTTTGCGAATAGTAGCTGACAGCCTTTTTTTGCGGTTTAAAATGTTGACAAATGTGAGCTGACGGCCTTTTTTGTGTCAAAGTTTTTGCAAATTGCCACTGGCATTCAATGCTAATATACAAAATTGTAGTGTACACAAGAACTTTCGTGTACATTTTAATTTTGCAAATCTTGGCTCTTGCGAAATTCATGAAAATAAAATGCCCCTTAACGTTGTTCCCGTATGGATTCAAATAGGTAGTATTGGCATGCAGGAATTACTACAAGTCCAGATATAGTTTTTGGTAATGAAATATTATCGAGAACGTAGCTCTTTTTTTTTGGGGGGGGAGGATGGAGGGCTTTGTTTTGCATGGCTAATTACACACATTTCCAGGATTTGATAATGTTGACAAGGGTTGAACTAAACTTTGCGATAACATGAGGTTTGTTGGGCTTGTTTGATTATTTGTCATATTTACATGTATATAAACCATTCATAATTTTTGCACATGTCATAACTGTAGCTTTATAGCAGTCTATATTAATGTGTAATTTTTAAAGAGTCGGTAAAAATCTAAAAATCTGCAAGTCTATGGTTGCCCAGAGGGGCTTATGATAGTTACTAAAGTGAATGGATCAATTTGATGTCTTAATGGGAGACTGCTATTTAATGGAAGACCCCAATTCTGGGAAAATACTCTCGGGAATGACTTTTCTAGTGCCATTAGCATCATATGAAATTGACATTATGGTTTTTGAATAGTGAACTGATATGATGGGAAGTAATGAACTCATTTCATCTTCAGATATTTTCTTTCGTGATTGCACAGCTTCTGTTCCTAAAAGTCAGAGAGAGAGAGAATCTTGTGCCTTGAAGCTCAATGCTTACACTGTCAGAAATCTGATATCACCATTCTGTGATCTGATAGTAAGAACAGGTTGTTGAGACATCCAAAAATGCTTGATACTTGTATACAAGTAAGAAATGAAAACTTGTGTACTGTATGTAGGGCCTACAGGTCATATACACTAGGCTTTATAATGGTTTGAATTTGAGATAGTTCTGTGCCTGAAATGAAGTCAAAATATGAGCCATTCTTTGCCATTGTCAGCCTTCTCTAACTCAATAAATCTAATTTCTTGATGATATTGTGTTATCACTCTCTTCCTGTCAGTAAACCAATGAGAGATTCAACAATCAGATTTTGACACAGAGTCAGCACCAGGTCAACACAACCATTGAATCTATAGTAGGACCTACATAGTCACTATTCTTTTTACCATTTGAGCTGTTTGATGGATACGAGATAGTTAATATTATCTTTTAGTGATCATGGCGTGAATTCTTAAATCTCATTGGTCAATCAACCACTGAATATATCCCGTATTCCGTGATAAGGTCATATTGTGCGCATGTGCTAAATCCACCACTGAATATATTCCGTATTCCATGATATGACGTCATGATATTACACAGCTATTTGCGCGTGTACCAAAGACGCTTATAGGAAAGTGCGTGCTAATCCTGTACAAAACAAATGGACAGCGCGCGGTCCTCAAGCGTATTACGCACATAACCTGAGACCACTAGACTCTTGATAAACGACAACAGCAACTTACTTATATCTGGCTACTGCAGTATATTATGGCGTGTACGTATTTGTATGCGCGCATACAGTGATCAGCTCGCGAGACGTAGGCCTAAGTCAACATGGTCATGGCTGACAGCCGGCGATTTCAACAACATTCACGAGGGGAAATCAGCGAGGAGAAGGTTAGCAGTTACACTAAAAGATAAAATCGTACGAGACGTAGGCCTAAGTCAACATGGTCATGGCTGACAGCTGGCGATTTTAACAACATTCACGAGGGGAAATCAGCGAGAAGAAGGTTGGCACTTTACACTAAAAGATAAAATTGTTACCCCCTGCTTGTTCTTACGAAATACAGGAAATATCTACGGTCTGGTGCCATATTCCATTATTTGAGGCCGGAGGCGGAATGGAATATGGCATCAGACCGTAGATATTTGCCCATATTTCATGAACAAGCAGGGGGTAAGTAATATTACAGTGGGCACACTTCTGCGGTCTCAAATCTCGTGATGAATTTGTAGGAATGGGTCATTAGCATTGAAAGTGTGCAAATCAGGAAAAGAGTTGATTTGTAGCATGTCATGAAGAGCGTGTCATGGACAGGAATAGAATATTACACATTTCAGATGCATTTGACATTGTGCAAATTGTGCCTCTTAACTCGCTGTGTCAGTACCAAATATTCCATCTCAGTTTGTCTGTAGATGTTCAGAACTGGTTATTCCACTGTGAAGTATTCGTCTTTGCAGGCATGATGTGGTCTCGCTTCCCAGCAAATGGACTTTACATTTTTTGTCTAGAAACTCTTTGCAAAGTAGGTAAACACAAAGCTGTTTTGAAATGTGCTTATATCATGCACATACTTTTAAGTTAGTTTCCACTTTCTGGGTTGAATGGCACAAAGCAACTTTGCAGAAACAACTCTAGAATTGTGATGCTATGATTTTTAAATTAACATGGCATCTCAAGACTGTGTGATGCCTTTTGAAACATACTTAGTTTTATAATAAATCTTTTAAGTTAGGGATATGCAGCTAAAGAATAGCAATGTCATTGATAAGCAGACCTTTAAGGACAAATTCACCTTCATAGACATATGGGTTGAGTGAATGCAGCAATATTAGTAGGACACATCAGTGAGAATTTTAGGAAAATCGGACAACCCATTAAAAAGTTATGAGTTTTTGAAGTTTCTGCTCAGTCACGGCTGGATGAGAAGACTACTATAGCTTGTGATGTCACATGTGTACAACTATATAAAGAAAGGATAAAGAAAATTCACTATATTTTCACTTATCTCGAATAACGAAACAACACTCGACTTCTCTCTTTCAGAAGGCAGGGGGAATAATATTACCCTTAAGATACGTCAGTAACAAGTCAAAGAAATGTGCACTTTATTCAAAATGTAAAATTTTGTGAAATTCTCTTTTTATTTTCCTTAGAACGTTGTACGCATGTGACATTATACACTCTAGTAGTCTTCTCATCCAGCAGTGACTGCGCAGATACTTTAAAAATTCATAACTTCAGAACGGATTGTCCAATTTTCCCAAAACTTTCACTGATGTGTTCTACTAATATTGTTGCATTCACTCAATCCACATGTATATGAAGGTGAACTTGTCCTTAAATAAAAAAAAAAAACAAAAACAAATAAAAAAACTAGTGTGTCTTGTAATGTCATGAATTACAAATCCCCTTTGGCATTTAGGTACCAGTAAATACTGTAGTAAGTCAGGCAAAATTTATGTCTTGTAGTGCAATGCCATCAAAGATGCTGGCGGCAATATCGTTACCTGGCTTTACTTCTGGCTTATGAGTTCATATGTACTTGTTTTAATGTTCACATTAACAGTAACACGAGTAGAGAAATAAAAGGGGAGATCATTGCATTTGTGCAAATGGGTAGATACCAGGTAATCTTTTAGAGCTAACATGATTTTTACTTGCTCTGAATCTTATGTAAATGCTCAGTTGATATGTTGAGAATTCCCATGTTGGGCCTTTCAAACTGACAAAGAACTTTTGTTGTGTTAGGAAAACTGTGACATTACAATGAAAGTTGCTAGGCAACTGTGCCAGAGGCCACTTGGAACATCGGCAGAAGAATCGCACATCGGGTTGTGATTTCTCTATTAAATGTGAGCTGCCTTGATTTACGATGCTAACCCTAGCCACAACAAGTTTGAATTTTGGTCATGCGACTTCCTATCGACTTTCAGATTACTCCCTGCAGCCACACAAAATATGCAGCTTGCTGGTCAGGTTATTGTTTACATACCTATAGGTACATGGACATCAATTCTGATTGGCAGAATAGACCGTTAGCATCTATAGGTAATTCAATTTGTTTTTATAATGCGCTATGGCATTGTTAGTTTTCAGTGCAGTGTGAATGACAAAGTCAAACATTTATATTTTTGATATTGCAATATTTCCGTGCTAGTGTATGCCTTGCGACTAATTTTGAATGGACAGTATGTAGGCATAGTATGTAATTACATGTATCCACAGATGCACATGACTTGAGGGGGGGGGGGGGGGTAGGAGAGCCAGCTCTTGCCGATGTACATGCTAGGCATAGAATCTGCCCTTCAGAGCTTTACGTTGTACTTTTGTTTTGTGTTTGTTCTGGCTGAGACAATTGAAATGACACAGACAGGTCAACATTCAAAGACAAACATCACATGGCCTAACAAGCCATGACTTATTCTGTGTCAACACACTGTCGCCAGTCATATGTGGAAAAAATACTTTGCCAGAAAGGGCTTTTATGGGTGTGTACATGTATGTTTATGTTGTGTTCTGTTGTTTGAATGTTTTATGTATTCTTGGATTGTGAGTGTACGTACAGTACAATGTATGTGTTTGCATAATTGTGCACGTGTCTGTGTGCGCACATTTAAAGCCTGTTTGTGAACAGTCATAGAAAAGCATCCCACATTTTCCAGTCTGATGTGGGTCACCATTATCCATGTGATACGCATTAGCCTGTTTTTTGAGGTGGAAGATTTATGGAGACACGGTTGTCACTGGATGTAAACAAAGGAATGAATTTGCTGTCAGTAATGATGCATTCATTGCTGATCACTGACACAAGCATTACAGCAATTGCCTTTTTTATAGTGTGTGTGGGCATGGGGGGGGGGGGGGGGGGGGTAGAGGATGCAAGCAATTGTACATGCATAACAGAGAGATGAGAGTGATCATGTTCAAATTATTTTAAGAAAGGAACAAGGTTTTTAATTCACCTATTCCTATCAAGATGCCCTTCATTGTTTTGTATCCAGTGTGAGCATCGTTTGTTGCCATGGTGACCAAGTGGTGAGATTGGTGAGGTTTCTAGTTGTCCAGGACATTTGTTACCATAACAGCAGAATGCGTGAGGGACTCTGGTCCATTGGCAACATAGGGACAGCGCATACCCCTCTTCTAAGATAGGATGGTTATTGTGGTACTCAAGAAGTAGTGCAAGACAGGACAGCACCTCTGCATGTGTACAAGCTGTGTACATTTCTATTGAAGGTTCTATGTAATGCAAGAGCAAGCAGCAGGTATGGTTTACCTGTATCATCAGCAGTGAATCCATGCATGCCACTTTTTACATAAAAAAGAAAGTAAACAAACCACATGAACCCAGAAAAAGAAATCAAGATATGATGGAGTGAAATAACTGAAGGAGGAATGCCCCCTCCCCCCCCCCCCCCCCCCCCCGCACCCCTTTGCTTTTCCTTGAGATATGGGTTGATTACATAATCACCATGACTGTCAATGAAAGTAGATGTATTGTGTCTACACAGTAGCTTGGTTAGCTCAATGTGGATAGCCTGTAAACAAAGGAAACACCAAATGGCCCCTGTGCCCCCATGAGCTATCACTATCATTAGTATCAAGGTTGTTGGTTTGTTCAGGGGAAGGGGGGGGGGGGAGGCAAGACCTGGGAACAAAAGAAATTCACAATTCTTGTCCAGCAGACTTATTGTTCCCTGAAAAAGCAAATGAGGTGGAAAATGAATGAGTCTGATATGTATATGAAAGAATTGGTGAGGGTTTTAACTCGTTCACGACATGAAATGTCTCGCAGATGCACTGTGGTACAGAGGACTTTACACGTTTGTATTTAATGGGCTGCTGAGGGTATTTCCCCCCCCCCCCCCCATCTGTTGTGGTTCATAATAAAGATATCCATCAGAATTTCATCAAATTGAGTCAAAAGGGGAAGGGGAAAGTGTAATTGGATTGCCAACTCTTGAATATTTATCCATACCATGGACCCTGTAGGGTCCATGTCCATACTTTCTGTGAAGAAATCTCAAAAGGGTCAGATCAAAAGGGCTAACTCTTTAAGATTTTGCATTTGTAGTGTCATACACTCATATGCAGTATATATGTGTATTGGGATGCTGGACAGGTATCTTATGGGTGGGCAGTCATGGTTATACAGTTTGACCTCGATTATCCGGCCATGTCGGTACCGGCGCTCATCCGGATAAGCGAATTGGCCGGATATGGGAGACCCAATGTATAGCTGTTGTCCAAGCTGCCGTCCCAGTGCACTGGCAGCTAGGCAGGTAGTATACCATACAACGGTGGTGTAATCTATGCTAGCCTGCGCAAAATCTGTAATCCCTTCTTCACAAAAATAAGTATATCTTGTGAAAATCATACATGTTTTACCACATTAGATATTGAGAAACCTATCATGCACATCTTATGAAATTAGTGAAATAGATCCATGAAAAGATGTTAAAGTCACTGTTTTTTTCTCAATTTTTGGATGAAAAAAAAAGAGTCCTTCACTGCGTGTACGTGTCCGGATAATAGAGATTTCCGGATAAAAGGAGGCCGGATAATCGAGGTCGAACTGTATTTTGAAATTTCACTGTCTGAGAACTTGACTCTCTATGAAGTATTTATCATCTTGTCTTCAATAGGTGAATAAAGTTGAAGTTCAGAATTAATAGGCCGCTTGGCGTAAACCCCATGATACATGTGTGCCATAGACAGTGTTGTTCAAAGGAATTCAGTGATGCTGAATGAAATTTAATCATTTTTTGAGAGAGTTTGAAAGTACCGACAACTATTGCCCTATGTCGTGATGACATTAGTTTGCGAAATAGATTGTTTTCATTCAGGGCTCGTATGTGGGTGGGCAGACTGCTCAGACCAATAGCCCGGGAATTCAACCCCGCAGCATATGAAGGGGCCCTCTAGCCAAATTGAATTGCCGTTGGTTTATGGGACTCGAGCAGTTGAGGCGGATTAAACGTGACATGTGCTTGCCTGGTGGAGCGCTCTTTGATCCGCCAGATGAGAGAGATTATATGGGGATTGGCGGCAGTCGCTGCTGTTTTATCTACTTGACTCGGTGCCTTACGGAGAATGGCGCAGGTCAAATACAGCCATCCACTCATTGGTGTGTTCGAGCTTTGTCTTTCATGTAAAGATCATGAACAACTGTTGATAATGTAATCAGTGTGAATGGTGCATTTTGCAGTAGCCATTATCATTTATTTATCACCCAGTGTGCCAAACTTGATTGGTGCTATCCCCACAATTTGAACCAGGTAACTCTCAAATGTGCTCTTGAATTGTAGTTGTGTCATTGAAGTCATGAACAAGTACAGTATAAGAATGATGCTTGAATCTTGTTGAACTGAATTCAAAGTGTTCAGTGTTTGTTTTTGAGTTAAAGTAAAGGGGGGAGACAGAAAGACGGACAACAAAAATGAGTACATGATTGAGAGAAGATAGAAGTAAAGTGAGAGAAACAGTGTGATTTAATGTAGAGTGTTTCCTGTAGGGGTTTTTTGGTCATATACATGTTTGTATGCGCAAGTGATTTTTCCCTCTATTTGATTAAGAACGCCCCCATACACACACACGCACACACACATGCGCACACACACATGCACACACACGCACGCACACACACGCATACACAAATACACAAAAGACAGGGATAGAGAGATATGAATCTTGACCAGATGCAAGGCAGCGTATCCAGGGGCACTTGACATTTTCCGGTGGAGATCTTCTGCGGTCTCCCCGAGCATCTCATCGGCAGTCTCTGTCTCCGCTGTGTCCAGACGAAGGTTGCCTCCGAAGAATTTCTGTAATTGACAACCATTTGGCTTGCACACGGGAACGAAACTGACGGGGCTGATCTTTCTTATTCGCGGCGCATTTGTGCGCAGCTCTCTGTCCGTGCGCTGGAATGCGAGGGGAGAGATATTGAGTTGTGTTTATTTCGTTACACCCAGGTGATGGTTGTAGCATCTCCCTACTTTGTCCCTGATTTAAATCCAATGTGGCTGTATGGGGCTCACTGAACATGCATAATGTATGCTGTATGCCTTCATGTTTAGTATCCTAGGCAACAACTGGTGACCCTCCTAATGCATCATAGCAGTTCTCATTGCCACTATTTGATTTATTTTTATGCCTCCGCCACGAAGTGGTGCCGGAGGCATTATGTTTTCGGGTTGTCCGTCCGTCCGTCCGTCCGTCCGTCCTTCCGTCCGTCCGTCCTTCCGTCCGTCCGTCCGTCCTTCCGTCCGTCCTTCCGTCCGTCCGTAATGAATTTTGTGGACAAGGTAACTATCGAAACCTGTTGAGGTATCCTAATGAAACTTGGCATGTATGTGTATTAGGGGGTGAAGTTGTGCCTATCAACTTTTGGGTGCACATGCTCAAGGTCAAAAGGTCAAGGTCAAATACATAAAATTTCACTATTTCCACCACATCTATTGAATGCCTGAAGATATTTTCTTGAAACTTAGTGTATACATGTATTACCCAATTAAGATTCTCTGGTGAAAGTTTGGGTCATGAGGTCAAAGGTCAAAAGGTCAGGGTCAAATACATAAAATTTCACTATTTCCACCATATCTATTGAATGCCTGAAGAGATTTTCTTGAAACTTAGTGTATACATGTATTACCCAATTAAGATTCTCTGGTGAAAGTTTGGGTCATGAGGTCAAAGGTCAAAGGTCAAAAGGTCAAGTAAAAATATTAAAACTTCTTTTTTTTTTCTCCGTACCTTGGAAAATTGTTCAAGGTATCTTCATGGAACATAGTATATACGTGTACTGACTGGAAGTGATTATCTAGAGAATGTAGGGTTCATGGGGTCAAAGGTCAGGGGTCAAAGGTCAAGTGCAAGACTTCACAGTTTTACTATTACCCTCATATTTATGCAATGTCAGCAGGGTTATTTTTTTACACTTGGTGTATGCGTGTGTAACCTAATAGAAATTCTCTGGAAAGTTTTTTTTTCTCTTTTTGCCTCAAAGGTCAAAAGGTCAAAGATCAAGTGAAAGTGCTGAACTAACTTTTTCCTCCATATCTCGGAAGTGGCTCAAGTTACCTTGAAACTTAGTACATATTATGCATGTTCTACCTGAAAGTAATTATCTTATGAATTTTAGGGTCAAGGGCCAGATGAAAATGGTAACAATTTACTATTCAACTCAAAAATTTCACTTTTTTTCCACACCTGTACCTTGAAAATTACTCGATGCCTAAATGTATGAATGGGTCAAAGTCAAGTTAAAGGCATAATTTACCATTTGCAGGTGAAAGCATTAGTGCTTTAAAATAGTTCTAAAATGTGAGTTAGGGATAGAAACAACCACTGTCAAAATTTGAATCCGTATAATTGATGTGAAGTGTTGTTAAATACACAAAATGTGAACAATAGTTATAATAAAAATGTTTCCAGATTAAACCGTATACAGTTACGGTTTACTGAGAAAAACCCTGATATCTCCTTATATTTTAGGTTTTATTGCCAATATTTCATATGGTAGGATGTTTTATGATACAACAGACCTACACATATGCATCAAATGTGATATCTTGAACATTTTTGAAATCACTGCTCCCAAAGGTAAACTGGACCTTTAAAGTCCTTAAATCCCTAGATACATGCTCTCTTATTCATCCAATTAAACCTACGTCAAGGAAGGTGAACATTCAACACATTTGTGACAAACTTGTCATTCCAATATTTTGCCAATTTTGTGAAAATGTAATCACACAGTGTCCACATGTACTATCTAGACCTATTGGGAAAATCATGCATTATGGCGGAGGCATACCAGTCGCCAAAGCGACATTTCTAGTTTTTTTTTATTATTAAGAACAAAGACAAAATAGCGGATCTGTCTGAAATGATATGCCTCTCTGCTTTACAGTCCTTGGTTAACTATTCACCAGGTAAATGAATTGCTGCAAATGCTTGCATGTGAAATGTCCTGCCCTAAAGCCAGAACTTAAATATTTTGTTGTTTGTATTTGGCATGCAAACAACCTGTGTTGATGTACACACTGGGGGATAAAATGTGCATTCAATGTAGCTACAATGTAGCAGTGTGAAGAAATAATGCAACTATCCTTGTAGATTTCGTGCTGCTTGTAATGAATAGTATCCCAGAGTTTGCCAAAGATGTAAAATATGCTCTGTAGGTTATTGAGAATGACAACTGCTAAATGTACCAGTCAGATTTAATGATCTGATGATATGAAATGAGCCGTAGGTGTACGAAGCGGCTTATTCCAGTATCGATTTGACTTCAGCAAAATTGCTTGTACCCTGTGAGTCTCGTGGGATATGTTTATTGACGGCACCAATACCATGGTGGCCTTTTGGAAAGATTCAATGTGTCCCCAGGAGTTCCAGTCCCCTCTGTGTTCCTCATTCAGAACTGCCTTATCAATAGCCAGAGCTACAGATTTGTCAATGCTGCAGTGATCTTGTGCAAAGGTGTGTGACGAATGAAAAGTATTTTATGACTTGAGGCTCATGACCAATTTTCCGTTTCTCTTTCACTTCCCATCTCCCCACCCCCTCCCCCCCTTTTTCTCATGCAGTATAAGTGACAACAGATTCACCAATGGAAGCTGATAAGCAGCTCCTGCACCTCATATTTGAAGGTTCGTATCTTTAATTCTCGGGCCAAGAACCAGCATCACAGCCACCACCTCTCCAATTCTCCGTTGTCAACGCAGTCATCGCAACGCAGTCTCGCAACGCTGCTGCTAACACCTACATTCTTATAAAATTTTCAACTCAAGGCCAAATCTTGGGGGAAGATTTCCTGCCGAAGGAAGAACCCTTCACCACACAACAGTAAACAACACATTCCATATTATTCGATCACCTCGTGCCATCAGAAAGCAGAAGCCAAAGATGATTAATAACAATACCAGAGGTAAGTCGTTGATATTTGTTTGTGTGTTGTTGTTTTTTCACTCATTCAGAGTGATAGACCATTGGGGAGAAAAAAAAAAAGAAATGCTTTTTGTTTCAGCATTCATCTGTGTATTTAGTCTGATTAATAATGCATAACAACAATGCAGCAAGGAAGAGAGCAACAAACAGTAAACTTTATGTATCACTTTTTTGTCCTTACAACCCCCATATGTCGCTTCCTTCTTCAATTCTCCTCTTTCTAGGCTCTTCTTCTGCCAAGCAACGATGCGATTAAGGACTACATACACATGGTGTCACGGCAAACCTTTTCTCCCTCATTTACTTCACCATGCAAATCTTCAAACAACACATAACTTTAAGTTTGTTTGGTATACAAAGAGGAATAACATGAGAATGTGAGCAGGGAGATATGCAAGTAAAAGATAAGACACTAGGTTTTCTTGGGATGTAAAAATTTTACATGAATTGGCTGTCCGGACGTCCTTGTCTACAACATGTCCCCTTACAGTTGACTCGATGTACAATGTACAAGGAAACACCTCTGTGTTGACACTAGAGTGTCATAACATCCTGTATAGTCCATTGGTATTTCAAGCAAATCTTGTTGATTTGATAGTTTTGGTCTCTATTTGCACAAAGCTATGGAGGGACAGGTATGGGCTTGTAAGTCACATGACCTGAAAGACAACTTTAATATCCTGTGACGTTCAGGTTGTAGGCTGCATTGTAAAAGTGTTGATACAGTTTATATGTTCTCAGAGCTTGGATGGCATGGAAATGTCTGGGAGAAAATCCAGGAGAATGGTATTTTTTTTTTTTGGTTTTTTGGTTTTTTGTTTTTGTTTTTGTTTTTGTTTTAAATATGGCTCAGTTTGAGGTATGTCTGTGTGCCCCGAGTTTGATAATGGTATTCAGAAACTTGATGTCATTGCCAAGGAATTGATATGACGCTGCTTAGCAGTGACAGTTATTCTCAAAGAGAGCTTGTTATTTGCGCTTAATAGTCTGGGAGTTTAATTTCAGTGTTATTTGAATGATTTGTTTACTGTTGAAAATTAACTGTAATGATATGAATTTAGGTGACCCAGAGCATGCCAATTTTTGCTCTGTTTAGATCATTACCCTTTCTTTCAGCAGCTTGGTAGCATGTCGGCTGATGGATATGAAGGCAGATGTGTAAACTACTTCTGGCATAATAGTATCTACCGATTTGACGAGATGTCTTGTGCGATTGGCGATTGTAGTTGCTCTTTGAGAGGGAAGTCATCTTCATTTGACTGATCTGCTAGGAGGCTCTTTCCTCTGTTGTGACTCAGGATGGAAATGAATACTCCCCTCTGAACGGTGTCCCAGATCTCATTAGACAATGTTTTGGCAGATAGGGCATTAGTGAGAAGATGCCAAGTCAAACATATCACAGTTTTGCAGCGATACTGCCAGCACCAATGTAAAGAGAAAAGACATGACTTGACAAGAAAATGGACAAAGTGTCTATTTTAATAGCCCTAATGCAAGAGATCGCATATTATGTTGACAGATAGATCATTGTCCCCGATGTTCCTTAATATCTTGATTAAATTTGTCAAACTCGCTCATATTCAAAGTACATTTAAAAAAAAAAAATGTTTTATCTGTGAATGGCATTGTATAAGACCAGTTCACTCTCAGAAGTAGAAGATCCTTTGATACAATGTACTGTAGTTCAAGAGTGCACCTCAAAACTGCTACAACAAATCCAAGATCTGTTTACAAAATCTTTATCATCCCCCCCCCCCCCACCCCTAGATTGTTTGTGAATGGATGTTTGTCCTGGTGCCAGTAATCTAAATTTCAATATGATTAGGGATCTTCTATGTTGCACATCTCTATATGAGAGACTCTTGTCCTGTTTTTAATGGGAAATCCAGTCCTTGATTTTGTGTAGGATTTACTAATTTGTGTCTTTCTAGAGTAGGGTTGCTTTTTGAGGAAGTATTGTTGTTGTGTTTTGTTTTGTTTTTTATTTGGGAAGCAACAAGCTCCCCAAGGTAGTGTCAATTGTTGTGACCTCACAAGTCAGTGACAAGATCACAACAAAGCAGAACCTGTCGGTGCAGAAATTAGCCATTTCCTGGTGTGTTTGTTGTTTTCATACAGAAATGTCAGGTAATTACGAGCATGAATTAACACTTACATTTCAAGGAAACAAAGTAGGAAGGAAAGGAACATATAATTAGATTGGCGTTAAATCCAAAACAGTGGTCCAAAACTCAGAAATATGTACACAGGCACTGCGCACTCATAGGTTGCCATGGTTGCCATGTTTGCATCTTTCTGCTGAAAATTGCAATTGTGAGCTTGAATACCCATTAGTCCATGGCCAGCTGTGTGTTCTGTCATGCATATTTTTGCCTTTTACCTTTTACCCCCCCCCCCCCCACCTTCACAAATTAACCCACTAAATTTATGTCATTGTGAAAACAGACTTCTCATTATAAATCAGGGGCATTTTCAGCTTTCATACTCCCTGTTAAATTTAACATGTAATAATTCAGCAGATTTCAAATGTATCAGTTTGCGCAAGGACAAATGGCTATATTTATAAAGTAGGTTGATTTACAACACCCACAGTGGTCTGTTTAGGTGTTGCTGTATGTCACTGTGGCTGGTGACGTGTATGCCGAGTATACTTTCTAATTTCCCCCTGATGTGGTTTCCCCCTCAGACTGCGTTCTCCTGCAAGCTATCCTATTTCAGATAGCTGGGGAGGAATTCCCTGGGTTGTCCTCATCATATGGCATGTGATAGTCCAACTTGTTGCATCTCATGTAGACAGGATGTTTGTGTGGGGGAAACACCTGCTGTGATGCAGTCTTGAGCATTGTTCTCCTTTCATCATTTTTTTTTTCCGCTTTCATATTGTTTTCAATCTGATACTTGGAGATTTGGAGCAAGTGCCACACATGATTGTGAATACGGCACAGTGTAATTTAAAGAACGGATAGAACATTTAACAACATCTTTACAGATCATTGTTTCTTTCTTTCTTTATAAATTCTGTAAAACGAAGTTTAAAACACATCACAATCACAGTCTTTTGGTTTGTAGCTGTGAGTATTGATTTGAGTCTTTGAAAATGCACCACTGTATGAGACATGAATAAATTTTTCAGTGACTTGAGCCTGCGATGTAATATTCAATACAGTATTCATCGCATAATCGGGCATCTGATAATCGGGAACCTCGCTTAAATGACATACGCTTCCCAGAAACATTTCCAATGCACGTTATTTTCACTGGATAATCGGGCGGGGACCTCTGATAAACGGGACAATTTTTCTTCAAGCGATCTTTGATTTTGTTGATATTTTACACAAAAAATCTACCAAAATACCACAACAATATTTCAAAGATTCCCTATCAGTTGTCGTTTACATCAAACTTGTTGTTTGATGTAAACATCAGTTGTCGTTTACATCAAGCAAGCTTCGGACTGGTGTGTTTTGACCTCCGTCCATCCAGTACACGTACATTTCAGCTCGCTGCCCGCCTTCGCTTTTCTGTACATGTGTATATATGGCGAGCCAGATCGCTACAACACATGTACAGTGCAGTGATCGCGGCAAGTAAACAATCAAGCCGTGATGATTGAATGATTGAAGGACTTTTCATTGACGTTCCCACATCAGTTCTGGGTTATCATTTCCCATGGTTGTGGATATGTATTTATACAGAACGCCCTACGTGTCCAAGAATTCAACGAATGTTTAAGAAACTGCTAGCTTTTAATCCACATATTTTGTGTTTGAAGAGAGGCGACAGAAGAAGAACCCGGTTGCGATTACTCTACATCATTGCAAGAATGCAGGGACAGCTAGAGGGTTGCACCGAGGGGTAGCGTGGTTGTGTATTCATGTACATGTACAGTACGTCAGTATGCATGTGTGTGTGTGTGTGTGTGTGTGTGTGTGTGCACTACATAATGTACATGTCGTATGCCGTTAGTGTATGGTGAGTGCTCATCGCGAAATCGGGCACCCCGCTTAAAGGGGCCGTGTTTGCTACTCCCAACCTGTCCCGATTATGTGATGAATACTGTATAGTATGCTAATTTGATGATGATGCTTTTATACTATGATCAAGATGTTATTTTGATTCTGTTGAATCATTTCTTTAGAGCTCTGTGAAAGACTTGTGGTCTGAAAGACTAATTTGATTGTTTGTATTGGTGATGTGATCACTGTTCATAATTGATCATTTCTAGATTTAGAAATACCATTTGTAAATTATGTGCTGAGGATGTTAGTTTTGACAAGACTTGACAGTCAGTTTAGAGCTTTGATTCAATCCTTTTTGGTCAAAAGAAAAAAAGGCAAGGAAAGAAACTAAAATAGACATTCAAACTTGTCTGCCAAGTGTTTCTGAATACTGAATGGTAATTAATGGAATTGTGGTCTTTACTGTACTTTCCAACATATGGTATCGCACATTAATGTCCTTTTTTTTTTTTTTTTTTTAAAGAATAGTCCGTATCATTAGTCATCTTCATTGACATGTAAGTTCTTTTGGTATGAGAAGTAGAACAGTACTCAGCATGTGTTTGACCTCTTGCAACTGTTCTACAGATACCATCTTCCTGTAGTATTTGACTTTTGGTTCCTGCTCCAACCCCCCCCCCCCCCTCTCCACCGCCACCACCACCTTTGGTAGCTTGCTTCCGATAAGGAAACAATAGTCATTTGTTAGAGGACTAGTGTAGCTTAGTGTTGGTTATTTCAAAAGACTGCTGTCATTTGGGTGTAGGTCATTCTCTCTAATTGGCCGGCCAGCACTGGGCTGGTGGTTTTGTGATAAATAGGTATTAGCATCACATGTGTAGTCTAAACATGTGTGCCTTAAGTTTACCAAGTTCGAGGATTGTCATTGGACCTTACGATAAGATGTTTGTCTGACTCGATGTTATACCACGTGCCCAAGTATTGGCAGTTCCAGTCATTGGTGGTGTTGAGAGACAATCTGTCGACAAAGAATGATATTTTTCCAGTGTGTCCATGTGCCTGTTGCCACTCCAGTTGAGAAGGATGTCTGCATTTGAGTCGGAGTGGAGAACTCCTAAATCACTTATCTCTATTCAAGTAGCACCAGTCTGGTCACAGGCTCACGTAGGAAAGATAAAAATGTGATGCATGTTTGGTGCGCTTTAGAGTTGATCTGGACTGGTCGTGAAAGAAGGTGTGAGGCCTGTTCCCAACAATTCTGCAGAGACTGATATTTGGGGGGAAACCAGCTCAGCGTTACTACCCTTTGCACATTTCGAGTTGATTCCTCCCGTGAGTTGGGAAGACCCAGTTGAAGGTGCCAAGCCAATGTCTTGCCTTGGAATTAGACAATTCTGCCGTATTGCTCCTCGACATCATATGAATTCCGAGATGTATGGGGATGGCGAGTTGCTGACGTACTATAAGATGAGATGCATGCAACGAGAGATAGACATGCTTGGTAAGATTAGGATGTTTGGAGACCTTTCGGTGTTTGTTTTTTCACTCTGTTTTTTATACTGGCATTTAATCAAATGTTACTGTAAAAGTGGATATATTCGCGCAACTTAATTTTTCGCGCTCGGCCGGGCAAGAAGAGTTACGTATGTGTTTGATTCCACGGAATCAAGACATCAACTGTTGGACCATACGGGCAGCAGGAATATTCATGTGCTTTTATTTTTGCGTTAGTTTCTGTTTGCGTGAAATTTCAACACTGCGAAAATGTCCACTTTTACAGTATGTCATATACGGTATCAGATGTAAAGGGGGCCCTCTCGCTTCATGACCGAAAAGAAGAAGAAATGCTATGTTTATATAGAATCTTCTGTACTCTAAAGTTTCAGAAATCAGGAAATTTACATGTATGATTCATCAAGTCATGGCATAAGACAGAAACAATAGTGCTATTGCATGTTTTTTTTTCTTAGTATTTTTTTAATTTGATTGCATATTCTGTTCTACGTAGATGATGACCTTGTCCAGATGAAGACGAAGCTGTCTGAGACGAGGCTGCAGTATTCGGAGGACCAGTGGCCAGCCTCCGTGCTGGCCTACATGAACGAGATGCGCAAGCAGCACCAGACGCACGACATGGTGCTGCTGACCAACGAGCACGAGGTCCCCGCCCACGCCGCCGTCCTCGCCTGCATGAGCCCCATCTTCAGCGAGACCGTGAGCCGCGAGGAGAAGCGCCGCAGTGGCATCCTGAAGACGACCGTCGAGGGGGTGTCGGCTGCTGCTGTGGAAGCCCTCGTCAACTTTGCCTACACTGGGAAGTGAGTACAAGTTTGTTTAAACTGTAGTCTGGCCCCATTTAGTGCTTGTCCATCGCAAATTTCGTGATGATAATTCATGCTCCACCCAGAGGTTTTGTGGTTTTAGTTGCCGTGATAATAATTTGGATGGCGATAATGACAAGTTGGAGGGTGATCCTGATTTTCCTGGTGGTGTTGATTCATAATGCTCCGATTGATACAGAAGATGGCCTGGAAGTATTATGTAACAGTCCCTTCAATAAAGCCTTTACTTACAGAGTTTCATAACCTTTAGTCTGGTCAGTTGGATCGATCTCACTTTTTGCTTTAGGTTGATGGCAGTCTTTTATCCATCATTAATCTTTATGATCTTTTGTACTGCCTGTGCAGAAAGAAATAAAACTGTTGAGGATACATCTCTGAATTCTAGACCATCACTTGCATACATACAGGGTAGGCTTGTTAGTTTGCAGTTGTGAACCTTGACTACTTTGGCTTAGCTTTCTGGCTTTGCTGTTACATGTGTGTGTTTGTGTGTCTACTATCTAAAGGTATAGGTATTACCAGTGCCAGATAAGCTCTCATGCGTGTGAAACCCATTGAGGACAGACTGATTTTGCAACAACACACATTTCCCATAGACATTGCCTGACAGAGTATACTAGGGACTCGTCCTCAACGGGTTAAAAATGAAGACCGTCTGGATGGAAGAAAGTAGAGACGTTAATAGCGCCTAATTCCGGCTCATTAGTGAAGTATCTGTATGCTAATCCAATTAATTAGGGGTGCTTCAAAGCAGTAGTCCGTTTTAGTCCCTTGCATGAACCCTTGCAATTTTCCACAAGGTTATAGAAGAGCAGTCCAGGTGTACAGGATGGACAGTGTGGCCCTACAGAGAAGATAAAGTCCCCTCAATTTACAGGGGCTCTCTGGAATATTCTGTCATATCCCAACAAAAGAATGTACCCCCCCCCCCCTCGCTATTTTGTCGTTGCATTTTGTAATAAGTCCATGAGACCATCCCCAGTTTTGGTTCAGTTTGTGCTTCTTTTTACTCTACAGTGATTATTCATCATCCACCTGTTTTTTTATTGAAGTTTGTACAGAAAGATATCATAAACAGTTCTGTGAGAAAGGGAATGTTCAACTGCATCCTGCCATTGAGTTGGCTTTTCATGTTTTTCAAGATTTTGATGAAGTTTACTTGATCATGTATATTTGTGTACATTGTTTAGATTGAATTTGATGTTTCAGGTAAACAGCCAAATCATAGGGCTGGATATTTATGCTGTGTTATGCAACTTAGAGCATTTCCTTTGTTGTCTTACAAGTCTTGGTTAAAAGTAAGTTTCAGTTGAGTTTATGAAATTATTCTCCACCATGCAACATTGGTACATGAAGGATAATGGCTTTCATATTTCTTTTATTCTGTACGTCTGTTTTCTTTCTTTTTTTGTATTCTTTATGTTTCTAGATATGTCATGTTAATGATAAATAATACTCTTTGTTCATTATCTCTTGTGGTCCAGACTCGAGGTATCGTCAGATCTTGTCAGTGAAGTTTACCACACCACCAAAGTGTGGAAGGTGCCACGACTTAAGAAGGCATGTGCCACCCACCTCCTGGACAACATGAACACAAGAAATTGCCTTGGTGAGTGGGAAAAGTAATGATAAGTTACTTGGGTGTTACACCTGTGAGGAATGCATGCAGCAAGACAGAAAAGGGGGAAAAAACTTAATGAGGTGCACTGTGGGATCAAGCACAGTCAGTATGATATGGCATTTGTGTGATCATGTTGTATGACAGATTTTAATAATGAAGCAGTGTATCAGAGTCCTTGGTCAAAAATGTAGATGGTCCTCGTGAAAGAGCTGCAGAAAAAGTCTTGTAATGACAACTGAGCTGAACTGCCTAATCCCTTGAAATACAGGTTCGTTTTTGTGAACAGGTCTGGGAGTTTGTCTTGTTGCAGTGACTCCCAATATTTGCAAGCAAAAAAACAACAAGAAAAACCCAGAATATGCATGTACATTGATATGCATGTGTGGTAATTGTCTGTTAAGTGATCGCGCTTAACGTTTTTCTTCCTTTTTCGATTCTTGTGGTATTCCTTTTTCAATTCTTGTGATATTCCTTTTGGCATTTCAGCAGCAAAATCCCTTCGATAGGTCTCCTTTTTGCAGCTTTGGTAAATTTTATGAAAAAAAATATGGGAACTCTTAGCATCTTTACAGATCAGAAATTGCAAGATATGGGAAACGTTGGTGACAGTGTCTTTAATGACTGAATCATCAACACAAAGATTGTGTAAATTTATGTTTCCTTGCAGCAGAAGTTCACCTTGCCTAAGCAAACCACACATTGTGCATTCGTACATGTGAATTTGCTAATGTCTTTGTTACTGTCAATTTAGCACAACTCCGTGGTCCCAGTTGACTGACGATGAACAGAACAATATTAAACTCTGCAGCCAGTGTTGGAAGACATTTTAGAGTGTGAGACCTCCAGAGGCATAATGTCTAGCCCTGACATGTGTCTGCAGTGAGCGCAGTATATTGACAGACATTCAGACAGAAATTATTTTTTATTACTCTGTAATTAATGATGCTTGGCCAAGTTTATGTTGAGGTGTTTTTCTTCTCTTGACTGTGTTATCTGTCTGGATTTTTTAATGTAATGTGTATATAGTTTTTATTTCATTTCATACTTGATGATGTTAATTTTGCTAGGAATGAGCAGGAACAAATATCTGTTTCTCTTTGTATATCCTTCTGCTCATCTCTTTCTATTTGTTTCTCTTTCTCTCCCTCTCTGCCTTGCTCTCTTCCATCTCTCATTCATTCAGTCTCACTTCATATCTTCCTTCTCTTCTTTGTCTCATGTTTTCGCTTATCTTCAATGTTACTTAAGACTGGCATAACCCTGCCGACCTTTTTTTCGTTTTTGTCTGCCCCTCTTTTCGAAATTCTCCTCAGCCGTTCTAATTGTGGATGGATGTTTACATTGGCCTATATGCTCAGCCTCTCCGGGGTGTGTAAGAGAATTGGTTAATTTCAAAGCCCATCACTTCGAGAGACTCCCACGTTTGTTCGAGACAGATGAGATAATGGACGTCCTCCCTCGGCTTAATTCTCCAAATGTCAGTGGCAGCACACTCGCTACTGATGCAATCATATGTGGTTTCGTTGGGACAAATTTGAAACCTGAATCATATTTCCCATCTTCTCGAATGCCCCGCTGATGCTGTCAGCCTCTGGCGTAAAGTTTGAGATTTAATTGCAGGTTGCTGTGCTGTGTGGCTGAGTCTTTTCCCATTCACAAACGAATGCTTTGTACATGTACCTGTACATGTACCTGTACGGGTGCATGTGTGAGCCAAATTGTAATTCAGACTGGAGCAGAGTCTAGCTTGTAAATCCATGATGACTATATCTCACTGTCTGTATGTCACATTAATTTTGTACACACACCACATGAAATGTGTGGGCAAGATCCCCCTAAAGGGCATGTGTAATGTACATATGACATTCTGATTAACTGATGTTGTTGTTGTTACCGAATAGTACAGGAAAATAGTCTCTCTTCAGGCTGATGTATTTAGTAAATTTTGAAAGGGTACAGATGTGGAAAGACATCTTTCAGCTACAGGTGCTCACCTCACGATTAATTTGGTTATTGACTGAAATTAGATCATATACAACATATAGATATTGTTTGATTCTTTGTCAAGAGCTTTGTCGGTAAGTACATCTGCATGGAACACAGTTTTCATTTTATGTCATGGAATTAAATTAAGCAGGGGGAGGGAGATAGGTGTAGATGTCCAGAGGGAAGTTGTTTGAATACAGATTTGTCCATAACTTCTCTTTTGTCATTTTGTTAATTGTCTTTTTTTTTGTGCTTAATTCTGTTTTTTCATATCCTTAATAGGAGAGATAAAACGTAGAGAAAGATTTGAATCTACTCTACATGTAGAGTATGAGATCAGAATGCAGCAAAAAGCAGTACAATGTATAAAAGTAGATGATTGGATTCTGCTGTAGATCAGTCTGTACTGTGACCAGGCAGTAGGGGATGGATTGCAAGGAGAACGGTTCATGATTAGAAGGAGGATCTGTGTCTAAAATGGAATCAGACGGCTTTGCTGAATATGGTACACTCTTTTACCCGCCTGATGGCTTTCTTCCCATTATGGGATCCATTTGGCAGATTGAACGGAAAGTGCCCGAGACGGCAGGCTCTTCTTGTGGTCTTCTACCCCATCTTGATTGGACACTTACACCGGGTTTCCACCGGTACGTAGCCCGATAATGTGCCACCTTGGAGTAGAGATAATTGACATGATTTGGATTGAAATGACGCAAGGGAGCGCGAGCGCAGTTGCATCTTTTCCTCCCTCCTTCTCGTGCAAAGGACCGGAACTTTCGTCATTGAGTCGTCATGCTGCGAGGACATTGTCGGTGGTTTGTGATCGTGCAGAGTAATTCTGTTCTCCTGGTCCCTGGCGTTGAATATTGATTTCCCCTCCATTGTCTCCCCGGACGAGGGTGTCTATTGTACCATAGGCAGCTATGATGACAGTTGAGCTGGCTTTTTTTTTCTTCTCCTGTCTCACAAGCCACACTTTTTCCTGGAGTGCTTAAATCTGAATGTCAAAATTGTCTTCATGCAGCTTGTCGCAGATGCAGCTTATGCAAGATCTTTTTCTTTGTAAAGAGTATTGCTTAGGCTTTCAACAGAAATAAATGCAATGTTTTATATTCTAATGCTACTTGGAGTATTACAGGCATCATGGTCGCATAATGTGTAAAAGGAAGCTGGGGAAAAAAAAAAAGCCTTTGAAGAGTGGTTAAAGAGCTATTATGATTGCTCCAAAGTCTGCAGAAAACCCTGGTGAATGCATACAATGTAAAGAATAAAGCTCCCCTGCTTTCAGTACAGTCACACTTGACGTTCTTCTTACTCAGAAATCAGGCAGTGGGCCTACCCCTCAAAATTTTCATTGAATGTCTGTTATCTCAAAGCATACATTGCAAAGCTGCCAAAGTAGGGGATTTTAACCCTATCTGTGTCACGGGCCGATTAAATCGGCCCAAAACCTGCCATGTAAATGCTTGGGCCGATTAAATCGGCCCTATTTTGATTGACAGATTACTTCAAAGGCTATGACACTACCACTCTCTAAACTCATTTGTGATTGGCTGACAGTGTAAGGAAACGATATCCAGTGTGCAAAAAAGCTTCCCCACCTTTGACCAATCAGGAAAGCCTTCTCAAAGTCAAAAGAATTGTGGTGGCCCCGCCCATGTTTATTTGCATTCAGACTGCAATGTATTGTGTACAGTTTTGCTATAGGTTTCTTGTGTGGAGAACTTACACGAATCTGTATATGTGGGACTGTAATAACATCGCCGTGTGCGACGAAAAGATCGTACACATGGGTCAATTTTCATCCATTTTATCTAAGTCAATATAGTAAAATATGAAGTGAAAACATTCAGGATAGGGATTTCAACATCTTTGAATTCTGTGAAGGGGTATGGTTTTTGTGATATCGGCCTCATAAATGAAATGTAGAATAAATGAACACTGCACATTCAGTGCAGCAGTTGTAGCTGTTTACTCAGCACTAACAGCGGTGCAATGGGTCTCTAGTTAGCCGGGGCTAGCGGGGCAGGGTGCTAGGAGCAATAAGGGTACAGTAGCCTCCTACCCGCAGCTGGACAGTCTCGGTCTCGAAGCTTAGAAGCTGAGGTATGTTTGACTGTCGATCATTATTATCTAATAAACCGTTACTTTATGAAACTTATGTTCAATGTAGGTTTATCATAAAGCAAATGACTACATTGATTGTTCAATTCTGTTCAATGAGGAGAGTGCAAAGGAGTCTAGCATACTCAACAGGAATGGACACTCTGAAGACTGAATATTTTCAGTGACAATTTTTACCCTTAGATTATCTTACCATACATGGCAATATTATAGGACAAGAATAATCTAAACTACAAGTAAAAGTCGTATAATCAATTAATATTTTCATCCTGACTAGATGTTAGCATGCTTTATCTACTTTCATGCCAACATTTCATTCATAAAACCAGAAATTGTGCGAAGTGTGTAAAATGTAGGTTGTACTTGCCACACACTTTTGTTCATAAAATGAAAAGTACTACTGCTACTGACAAAATAATCACATCATCTGAAAGCTGAATAAATTCTCTACAACATGTGTATAGACCTTTTTGGGGTATAAGAGCATATTGTGTGAGAAAATGAAGTGGTAACATGTACAAGTAAGTCTGCGAAGATAATTATGTGACATAAGAGGGCGTCCTACTTAAAATGTGAGGGCGCCCTCACTGAGATTATTATGTAATATGAAAGTGTAGACCATAAGCTTTCAAATGATGTATAACATGACACATTAATGTCAATAATAACAATCAGAACTGGCCAACAACAATCCCATGTCTCCGCACTGCAAAATGTCTGAACATTCTGGCTTCGTCTATGTGACAGAGATAGGGTTAAGGCATCAAGTCTTTTTCTTCTTGGTTTTTTTTTTTTTTGTGTGTGTATTTTAGATGTTTGTTTGTTTGTTTGTTTTTTGTTGGTTTTTTTTTTTTCGCTGAAATTTAATTTAGTGTGCACTAGATGTGAATGAGTTTTCCATTTTCATCCCAACTGTGGTTATTGTGATATTAATGGCTTTTTTTAAGGTACATCAGTATGTTTGTATGTGTGCATGTGTCTGTTGCTTTGTTTTGTTATTTTGCAAAAGTTGGCTGCCCTGTTAATTTTTTGTTAAATCTGTCATCCTGAAATACAGACAGCATTATATGGTCAAAATGCCTTGTCATTTGCTGCTCTATTCTTGACACATGATGCTTTGTCAAGCCCATGACCCGAGACACATAGGGACAGTCTGAGGTCATACAGTGTATTTGCTCCATTCCAACAGGCTAATTTCAAATTCAGTGCATAGGGTTCTATATCTTTCTAACAAATTGTGATACAAATAACCTGAAGCTTGTAAAAGGCTTGTTTGACATATAACCACTACTGTAAAAAATAATATTTTTGCACTAGTAGTTTGTTTGTTTTTTGTTGTTGTTGTTTTTGTGTGTGTTTTTTGTGCTCTGCAGAGGAAGGTGAAACCTGGTTTTGATTCTGCAGAATCAAGGCATTGTGGTACTTAAACAAGGTACAATGGCTGTTACAATTCCTCAGACCAAGCATGTCTGTAGATTACATTGTAGTCAGTAAACTGGCTTGTTTAATTTATAATGTCCACTTTTCTTTAAATCATGGTTTTTGTATCGGTGCCTGTTGAGCGTTCAGATGGATATGTTATCCTTTGTCATTATTATCATCATTATTTTTTTTTTTAATGTGTCCTGATGAGTATGTAGTACTGCTTTTAGCTGGGCACCAGATGACAATTTTGGATCTGCTGAGTTTTGATCTCTAGAATGTCATCAGAACAGAAGAACATCTTTGTTTTGTATGTTTTATGATCATGAAGAGCATGTCATTAAGGTTTAGAAGTCAATAGTCTTGTTACGGTGGTGTCTTGGCCTTGGAATAAGGGCACTTCAGAGTGTGACTTGTTAATAATCACCTAATGGCTACAAGAGAGGTGAGAAATGTGCTGGTATGTCTTGCACTCTGTGAATAGACAAGTGACTGTAACATAAAACCCATGTGTTACCCTTTCCCCAAGTTTGTCGCTGTTCATGTCTTGTGTACATGCAAAGATTTTCTCTTTTGCATGACACAGCATAAAAGAGCTAACATGGCGCACACACACACATGTAAATGTATACAATGTTACAGATTAGCATACAGATAAAGTGTACTTGTGTACATGTACATGAGCGTGTGCAATGCATACGTGTGTGTTTGTAGCTGATAGAACAAAGGGGAAACTATATATGAAAGATGTGTTGATTTGTTCAGCTAAAGACATGAAGTAGTGAAGGCTATCCATCAACTTCTGTTGTCTTCATGTAGGCATTTATAAGCCAGTACCTGTTAGCATTTTTTTTTTTTTTCTGTCGGAGTGGAGACATGTTGTCTAGAATTGTACTTCACTATTTACCAAAAGCTAATGGTCAAATGGATGGTCATGAATTACACAGACTTTGTCATCACCATAGGTTGGCTGCATTACTTCAATGTTGTAGAGGCACATGTAGTATTAAGACTGTATATGATGATAGTATTAATGTTCTATTTTCTTTCGCCATTTTTCCTGTTCTGAACACAAGTTATATGTATTGTCCAAATGAGTCAATTGTTTGCAGAAGCTGGTCATTAGTTATTCCTTCCAAATACAAGTGGCATGCTGTATTTGATCGGAAAGATTAAACAGATACTTCCCATGATGCGTGGTTCATTTGACAATGTAGATACCAGGCTTTATTTGCCACTAAAAAGCGCACGTACACTCCTGCCGTTTGTTAATTTCCTACACTATAGCAAACACTTGAGACAGATTGAGTGTGTACACAGATGATGCTGATTGCAGTGGGGTAAATGCCCTCATAGTCCCATTGACTGCATCTTCCACAGTTGTGTTGATTAACATGGTGTTTCGTCAGTCTAATCCCCAAACCAGCTTCAAATTGTACATGTATGTGTACTTTTACATGTGCAGTTGATTTTCAAATTTATTGAGACATAAAGAAATGATGTATTCACTGAAAATGTTGTTTTATTCTTCAAATTTGTCTAATTCATTACATACATGTACTATGATGCATCCATTATATATCAGTGTATGCAACGGTTTCCCTTTCTCAAACCCTGTTTTCATGGGGGGGGGGGTATTTATGCACAAGCAGTATCAAGAAGATGGCATTTGCTTGGTTTGCTGACAAGATAGTCTGGAGGAATTAGGAGGCAGGTGTTCTGAGATCATTGGTACAATGTAGCCTATGCTCATTTCATTCGTTCACCTTCAAAGTTTACTGTTCCCCTTTCCATCTGAAATACAGTTTATGACAAGCTCCTTGGTGACACTGTCAAAGGACAGAGGCTTTATAACCGAAGAAGGATTGGAAAATGTTACAAAACTCCCATCACTTATTACAAGAGTCATACAAATGTACATGAAGGAATATACTGTATGCGCCATATATTTCGCGAGTCTAAATTTTCGCGAATCGGGACTTCCCGACAATTTCGCGAGCGGTTAAATTCGCGATCGTGGAGTCCTTTACTGAACGGAGAAGTGTACACGCGTACATCACATTCACATCGGGATCAGAGTCAATATTTTCGCATGTCTTTAATTTCGCGAATAGCACCAGACTCGCGAAATATTCGGCGTATACAGTAATTGGGAAAACAAACTTGTCGTAGCCCTGATTTTTTGTTCGATCAGTGTGGGGAAATTATTATCCTTTTTTTCTTTCTTTTTTTTGGCAATGCTAACAGCATATCTCGCTAGTATAAATGACATCCATTGTCCATTGTCATGGTGTGCTACAGAGTTTATGGAAATTTCATAGCTCTTCATATAATATAACAGACTCTGGTGTGATGTAGGAAAATGCAGCACAGATTTATTTTCTCACCAGAAGCATTGTTACGGGATGGTACAGTATTGGTGGAGATGAGAGTAATTGGGCTTTTAACTTTTTGTGAGATACCAAGAAAACACTTACAATGTATAATATAGTACAGGGCATACCTTTTTAAGAGGAATTCAACGTTTATTTGATGAAAATTGGGTTTGAAATGACTGAAACATCCAAAAACAAAGTAAAACAAAGCAACCGTAATAAAGTGTGGGTCCCACAATTTTTTTCATTATTATTATTTATTATAATTATTATTATTATTATATTTGCTCTTTTTTTTTTGATATCTCAGCCATTTCAAAACCAATTTTCATCAAATAAACGTTCAATTCCTCATAAAAGTACATGTACATGCTCTTTCATATTTCAAAAAGGTTTCTCATTATTTCACAAAACAATGTTAGAAACCGGAAATAAGGTCTCGACCAAAACTGTACAATCCAGTACTGTACAAAAGCAGTGCCTTTCATACCCAGGTAATATTCTCATGAAACAAGATGGCAGACAGAGGAAACAAAAGGGGATGGGGGGGGGGGGGGGGGGGGCGACAGAGAAGGAAGAGATTGGACACATATGACATGGGCTACCAGGTCAGGCTGTATTGGAAGCAAGGATTCCAGGCCTCAGACAGGGACAGATTATGTAATGCTGCCTTCCTGAAAGCCAGTCATCGCATCACTGAACAGAACCTGGTGGTATATATTTAGTGCGTGGGAGTTTGTGGTATCCAACAAAAGAAAGCAATTTGTGGATTCTGTAAGTGACCAGATGCATGCAATATTTCCCAAAGACAGTAGTGTTTGTAGAGTGCACCTTTCAAGAAACAGATTTTTGAGTATGGGAACATTTGTTTGTACATCTCATGATAGTGACACAATGATTCTTAAAACTTGTATACTGGAGTTTTTTTGTTTTTTGTTTCTTTTTTGTTTGTTTGTTTTTTCGTGCATTTGAACATCATCATACAGTTCAGTCAAAACATTTTCATTTCTGAATGGAGCCCTGATACTGTCAAACAGTAGGCCCTATCTTTAGAACAATCCCTGGTATAGTAATGCAGTAAAAAATTATAGAAGAGCCAGCTGATTGACGTTTTTGCAGTATATAATCCCGCCCTCGTATGTAACAAAATATCATGTGTCTATAGTCCAAAGGACCTAAATTGTATAATTGAGGTCTGTGAGACGATCGTTCTGGCTGGCATATTTTCCAAGTGGGCCAGAGATTTTCTTACATTCTCACTGCCCGATATTGTTCAGGATTTGACGTCACAAACAAGTGGTCTGGAATGTTTTGAGAATTGTTCAGTAGATGCTCACGACAATACATGTCGCTTCAACTCTGCAACTTTTTTTTTCTTCATTCTGTGGAGTGAATTTATCATCGAAATAAAGGGGGAACAGTACAGTAAGTTTTAGTTTAATTGGTTGACATATATTCGCATGGAATTTATTATCAATGCTCACTTAAAAAAAAAAAAAAGAAGGATATTCCACATCCCTGCACAGTTCCTCTTGTGTTATGATATCTCTGTATTCCACGAAGATTCCCATACCTGTGAGAGAGATTTTGTTGGGATAGTTTGAATATTTTCACTTTTCTTGTACTTTGTTTCTTTTTTGTTGTTGTTTTCCAGCAACAGCCGACTTCAAAGCTCTTTCCTAAAGAATAAGATTTAAAGAACTTTTTTTTTTTTTTTTGCCTTCAGAAATGAAAATTGAATACCCATCTGCAAAATTATTCAACAGTTCAGTCAGCATTTTGCACCGCTGATGGAGATAGATTTTCATCCACCACCTACGGTGGAATTATGGGTGATAAGCGCCTTCTTGGAAAACGGTAGGAGTCAGAAAGCCAGCGTGATATCTTGACTCCTTGTTCTGAATCCTGTGGTGCGCCTCCTCTGGCAGCGTGCCAACCATTAGTGGGAGGGAGTGTAGTGAGCGGCCGAGAAATCACGTAGAGTTTGAATGGAAGAATTAATCTGCCGTCATTGAGACTGCTCCCGGGGTAATCAAGAAGGATGTTCTGAACATCGGGGCCACACGAGGTCACGAAAGCATCTCATTGCTCTGTGTGTAGGCATCAATTAATAACTGTGTTTATGACATGAGGACAGTTGTGCAACGGCTGCTGCTCAGCATGCTGGGAATGTTTCGGCATACAATATTTCTGTATTTGTATATTTCCAGCAATAGGGTGGACAGCCCTTTCAGCACAGCTGATTTTCAAAGGGGTCACACATGACATACATTGTACATATTAAAATCCACATTTATATAAAAACAACATTGATAAATGCCCAATAAACACTGATACAGTCATGGGTGTAAAATCATTGTAAAATAAAAGTGATTAACAAGTCAGGCAAGTGACTTGCAGTTGACATATTAATGTAATGAATTACTACAATTGTGGTAACAAATGACAAACAGACAAAGGAATAGTAAAGAAATACTCCGAATACACAACTCAAAAATTAGATATCAAACCAATCAACAAAATGAGAGTGTATCGATGTGTGTTTGTGTGGGGGGGGGGGGGGGGGTGAAATTTATAAGGAACCTGAAACTGATGATGAAATGATAGTGACCTCAAGTCTAGTGTTCTGTGGTTTTATCTTTGTGCTCCTTGTGGTTGCATTTGTCATATGAATATAAAATTATACAGTTATATTATCTACTGTATGTTTACTATTGTTATTTGCAACTATTACATGTACATAGCCCAGGACATGTGAAGAAGGGAAATTCATATTATCATTCTTTCATCCAGAGATGGTTTGAAAGGTGTTGCAGCAGATAGCAGTCCATGATAAAGAATTCCTGGTTACTATCTCGGTTCATTGGTTCAAGGGAGAGGGATTGAGATAAAATACCTATTTCCGTTAGATATGAATTGGACATCAGCCTGTAGGATGTGTTCATTGACCTGTTACACTACATTCAAGTGAAATATCTTGGTACTTGCTGTCACGGCTGCACATTTGAATATTCTCCTTCCTGAAACCAGGACTCGTTTTTAGAATATTTCTTTCTCATCATACATGTACATCTTTCTATCCCTTCTCTTTTCCCTTTCTTTCTATCTTTTTCCCTCCCTTTTTCACTTGCTTTGTTACTGTGCTGTGAGAATATTTTCCACCTCTGCCTGGTTACGGAAAGATGAGTGCCAAGCGGTGCGTCGGGACAGGTGGAAAAACGATTTAAATCTGGGAGTAGGAATTACAAGTGGAATTCCGCAGTGTGTGGGTCTGTTGATGTCTTGTTTGTCACGGTAGGATATTGCCCTGGCTTATTTTCCAACCTTCGCCGAGTGATTGTCGGAGCCAGACGTTGTTTTCCCCCGGATGCCGGAGTGCTTCCAGTTAGGACTCAACTGCTGTTTTGTGAAGATGTTACCTTCCCTGGCAACACCAGTACCTAGAGATTCCTCTTTTACACTCGCATAATGCAACTACAAGTTTTGTAGCTTTGGGATGACGTGTACAGTATGCTGTTGGATATTAAACTGCAAATGAAGTAGTGATGAAAGCCCACGTCATTACAAAAGAAGAAGAAAAAAATAAGATGTTTCATCTATGTTCATACATTTTATTGCCATTTATCAGTACTTTCTTTTGTAGTCCCTCTTAAATTTCAGCAACATTTGTGTAGAGATGGTTCTGTGTGACATTGTAAAAATATAACACAATGATAAATAAGAACCTAATGTGCATTTTCTTTGTATGTGAATGATGAATAATTGATTTGGCTGTGAAATACGGTAGACATTACAATACTCTTTTCAATATCATAAAGCAACGTGTGAGCACATTTCTGCTCCAGGCCTTTGTCAATCTCTCACACAATGACAGTCCCTTCATTCTAAAAACCTTTGCTTATCACATCATGTTTAATGGTAATCTATGTTTCTTTCTCCCTGCTCTCCTGCTGCATCTGTTCAACAGAAATCCGCTCACTGGCCAACAGCGAGAATGACACCGAACTCGTCTCAATCACTGACAAGTACATCAAGGCAAATGTAGACGAGGTCACCGGCACACCAGACTTTGCTCAGCTTCCAGTCATGAAGGTAAAGTGAAAAAGAAAAAATAATGATAAATTGCATCGCTGAATCATTACTTTTTAACTCTGCACATATTTGGTCAAATGGAAGTATATTTTGTGATGTTATTCTAGGACATACAAGTTGTATTTCACTCTTTATTTTTGCATAGGACTTGTAGCATGTCAATAGCTTTAAATAATTCAGTCAAGTGTGAGTCTGTTAATAGCCCAAGTTGGAAAGAAGTCGAGCAAGAGTGTACTAGGACTGTGTAGGAATGTACTGTACGAACCATCAGGAGAAGGAAATATGTTCTGAAGCAAGACATTTTGTCAGGATATGCTGCAAAGGAGGTATCATCTTTGTCACGTAAAGTGGAGATATAAGGTATTCATCCTGTTCACTGAAGTGGAAATCTAAGGTATTCATACTTTTTTTTTTTTACTGAAGTTGAAATGTAAAGTATTCATGGGAATCTTTGTCTACTAAAGTGGAAATCTCAAGGCACATTGTTGATTAAAGTCACAATTTACTCCCCATGTTCAAGTCAGTATCAACATGGAGTTGAATGATGCTTTGGAACTTGAAAGCAATTGGCAGTTACCCAGGACAAATAGGTTGGTGCTTGCCAAAAGATAGTAGGCATGGATTTAATTACAAGAAAGTAGTAGAGTTCATTCAAACAAACTTTATTGTCTTGAAAAGGGATACAAACATGAAAATACAATCAAAGGTCAGAATTTGTTCTATGATAAACCCATTTTGAGTACAAATTTGCTATTGTAGACTTATATCAACTAATGATGTTATCCCCTTCATGAAGAAAAAAAAAATACAAAAGTACTAAAAGTCATGATGAAGAAAAAGAAAAAAAAAATTGCCCTGTGATGACACCAAGATGCCTTATTCTGATGTGTGGTAGACAACTGGAATCCTGATCCGACTCTTTTCTCACCTTTTCTCATCTTCTTTAAATTCCTCCTTTCCAACCAAAACTTAATTTTGCTACTCGCTTTCTCTTCTCTATACTCTGATCTTCCATGGATTGGGAAACCTCTTGTCACTTGGCCACAGTGTTGAGGTTCAAATCTGAGGGTAAAATCAGCTGCGTCAGGCATGTTTTGCAAATTTTTCCTGCTTTCTCTGAAATCCCAGTAACCTCGTATGAAAGGGATCAGTTCGTAATGATAGTAATAACTGTGACCAACAGCCACGTGTTCTCTCAAATAAAAACAGGCGTAATAGTCATGAAGATGTACTCTTGTGCCTACTATCATGGGAAACATGAAATGAATTTAGCCTGGTACAGTTTGGCACAATGGACCATCCAGTACAAGTTCTAAACTGTATTTTTCATGATGAAGTAGTACATGTGAATTGCACTATTTTACGATGGGCCAACATTAGCATACCCCAAGAGTGTGAAGAGAAGGAAACTAAATGCCAAGTTCAAGTGCTCTAATGAAATGTAAAGCGTAGCAACTACCTGTGTCCAAGTTTATTCTGGGTTGTGCAAGAGGCTAATTGATCTTTGTCCACCTGTTTTGACCCCACCTGTTTCCTCAACCCCAATGGCCTTCAGCTGGAGGTGATATCGAGCAAGGCCTCTGTCTCCATGAGCGACCGTCAGATCTTCGAGTCTGCCGTGGACTGGGTGCGGAAGACGGTGAAAGGAGGAGTTGAGCTCTCTGAATTGATGGAACAGGTGAGAGGATTGGAGAGAACACAGACTGCATTCCTTGCACCTTCATGCTACAGAAACAGCCTTTATAGATGAAATATTCTTTGTCACTCTACCCCTTGCCCATTGCCCTGTAAGAATAAGAAAGTGATGCCAGAACAGACAAACTGGATATTCTGATCTTTTCTGAAGATAGTAGTCTGAGTGATTCAATCAACAGTGTTGTGGGGGTTTTATGTGTGTAAAGTGTGTAACATTGTATTTGAATATTTTTGGGTAACCTTGTTGATAATGAATGGCAGAGATAGGTCTCAAGAATGGAGTTATGATGAGCTAGATGGGAATTACTGCACCTGGCTGGTCTAAACCTATGTTCTCAACATGTAGAATTGGGTAGAAAATATTGCAAAACCTCAATATTTCATTGACGTTTCTCGCTCTCAAAAAGAAAAAGAAAGAAAGAAAGATAAGTGAGCTTGGAAACAAGCACAGTAAATGTTTTGTCAAATATTAAAAGATTAACCAGACATTGCTTCCCTGAAAGCATTAACCAGTCAGAATGGAAATTTTTTAAGATGTTGATACAAAATGTACTTGCACTACTTCAAAGTAAGTCTTATTTTGCTTTTGTGCAAATATTGTGACTGAAACAGCCCCAGACCTTACTGCTGTCAGCCAACAACATCCTGAAGAACATCAAGGAGGTTGACGAGCTAGAATCGGAGGTCATGGACACCTATGACATTGACCTATCTGAGGTGGGCGTCTACACGCCAGACAAGAAGAAGGTGCGCAACGGGCACCAGAACGGGGCCGGAGCTGGGGGCAAGGGACAGGGAGGAGGACACACCCCTACCGGTAGTGCCAACACCACGCCCCGTAAGCTGATCTTGGCTCCGGGGGACGCCCCCAAGCAGTCCCAGGTGATGGACAGCTGGAAAGTGATTGCATCAACTTCAATGGCTGGTGAGATTACATTCTTGGATTGGGCAATATTTTTTTTTTCTTAAAATACATGTAATAGACTTTCTCCTATCGAAATTTGCCAAGACCATCTGTTTGCGGTATTCAAGCAAAGAAGTTATTTTATTTATTTATTTTTAATTTTTATTTGTTTATTAATGTATTTCTTTGTTGATTTCATTTTTGTTAGCTTTTTGAATTTCTGTACTACAATCCCAGTACCAAGAAGCATTTTCAGGGTTGCAGTTGCCTTTTCTACACACGAATATGTGTTATAATTTCCATTTCTTGTTCCCAAACTGAGTAGTTTTCCATAATACTTACTGTAGTTAAGGAGAATGAATAAGTGTTCCTTTATAATGTACAGTTGATAACTTAGACACCTACCATCTCTTGCCCTCTTCCCTCAGATAATCGCTATGTCGCCCTCGTTGTTCTGGACAATCAACTCACTACCCTGGTGCTATACGAGAAGCCGAAACACAAACACCGTCCTGCCCGCTCCTTCTCCATCGAGAAGGACGCCCTCCATCCTCCGCTGGCGGCCATGAACTACCCTCGCAGCGCCAGTGGGGTCACCGAGCTCAATGGGAAGATAATCGTTGCAGGTGAGACTTTCTCAGCTATCAGTTATCTATGGTCATAAATGCCTCTGTGTGTTCGCTTTTGTCTCATTTGAATCAACCAGAGTTTTCATTGGTACAGTGAGAACTTCCATTCAGCAATTATATCTTTGGAGTTTTGCCCTCCCCTCCATCGCATTCTCTCTTTTTGTTGGTAGGCTACGCCGAGTAGGATCAAAGATTGGTTAAAGAAGGATTGCTGTGGAAGTATCCTAGACACTTCAGGCCTTGACCCTTAGTTTTTAGCGCACAACCTGTGGTACCCCATTGTATAATCGTGTCAGTCTTGTTTGCAGGCATGGGTGGGATTAGGACTGTCTCTATTGCTGTAAAAAAAAAAAAATAATAATAATAATAATGAATAAATAGTAATAATGATAGTAATAAGGAAGTAAGTCACTTAAACAAAAATAAATGTGGATCTTGCCATCCTCTCAGGTGGGTATGACCGCGGCAAGTTCCACTCCAGCACAGAGGCCTTCGACCCCGTGACCAACAAGTGGGAACTGCTGCGCCCTATGTCCACCCCTAGAGGGCGCTTCCAGCTCAGCCAGCTGAACGGATTCCTCTATGTCGCTGGGGGCTCAAATGGCAACTGTGAGCTGAAGTCCTGCGAAAGCTATGACACCTTGAATGACTGGACCCCCACCCCAGAGATGTCCCTACCCAGAACTTGTTATGGTGAGTCATCTTCACATGGTGCAGCAAGTGGTCAAATCTAACCACCTTCAACAGTTCCATTAGAGAGACCTTTGAACAGACATTAAGCATAGGCCTATAATGTGACTAGCCACTCAATATTCATGTTGGCCATAATGAACTGGGGTAAAAATCAAACAAATGGAAATGGAAATGGCATTTGTAAATAAGAAAGAATAAGAAAATCATGGAATATTAACCTGTTGAAGACTAGTCCCAAGTATTCTTGGGCAGGTGTGTGTGGGGAGAGTTGTGTCAAAGCAAAAGCAGCTCGTCCCCAACGGGTTAAGTATTTTCCAAAAATGGAAATTGATCACAATTTCTCATTTCAAAATTAGAACAGATAGCATTGTTATTTCCTCACAAGGCTACCATGGACCTGCATACAAAACCTCTCTAGATTTCCTTTTCTGATATGATATAAAATAAAGTTGTATTTTTTTTTTTTTTTTTTTGCATCCTGTAATTGTCTAGAAGTCATGATAACTAGCACTGACTGAGGAAAACAGAAAAAAAGTAATACATTTCTTCATGGAAACAAACAAACAAAAACCCCAAAGAGCTTTGGTTGACTTTAGTGCTGACTTTTGTTTGTGATGATTAGTTGAATAAAGATATTTACTGGTTTTTGATGGTACAGAAGAGCCCTTCTGCAACCACAAGTTTGTTGATATTCAAGCTGTCTTTCTATGCAGTAAACTGTGCCAGAGTGATAGCATTAGTAAACTGAGGGCAGCCATGCTAGATAGACAGGTCTGAAGGTCCAATTATGTTAATTCATGGAACACGAGATGGCATAGGCTAAAGCCAGTGCCTTCCCTCAGATTTTATTAGTAGCAGTAGTTTTGTCAAGTTAGTGAGCGTGTGTACCTCATCTTGTGTTTTCAGGTGCTACTGTCCTGAATGGTCAACTCTACATCATTGGCGGTGCCAGTGGGAGCTCCAACCTGAAGAGCTGTCTACGATATGACCCATCCTCATCCACGTGGTCAGACATTGCCCCTCTGATTGAAGGTCAGTTGGACTGTAGGGGGATAGGACAGATTTAAGGGTTCCAGACCTGTCCAATCTGTGACCCCTGAAGAGGCCGCCACACTCTTCAAGTTTAATGTATATGTAGTGGATAATTAAAGAGAACAGTAAGACATCCGTGATGATATTTTGAAACTCTCGCTCTCTAAATTTTAAATTCTGATTCTGGGGCAATAAAATCTGTCCCAGTCTCAGGACCAGATAAAATGAAGGAATGATGTCACCATGTCACAAATCTGTAGATGGTTTTCAGAGAGCAGCCAGTTTTGCCCTTTGGTGGTGAAAATGGTGCTTATACAGTGTTAAGACAGAATCCATTTATTAGGCTTTATTAAAGGGGCATAGTCCCGGTAGTGTTGATGGCGCTGTTGATGATACTGCCGATCATCGTTAGCATTGATGCGAAGATTACCGAAGTTGAGCTGTCATCAAGAGTAAAGTGCGTAGGTGTTGCCAAGTAACGTTGCCTTTGTTGTCTTCTTTGCGCATGGCACAGTCTGTAGTAATGGCAGGGTGCGTGCATATGTGCTTGTTATTGTGACATCACAAAAGAAGTTTGCTAAAGCTGTCACCCCCTCAGCCGATTCATGAGCCGAACTGTGATCGGACCACTGACTACACTGAATCGGACTTCTTTGGACTCGGGGAAAGTGGGCCAAAGCGTAAGTGCCAAAGAGAAGTCGATAGCGTAGGTCTCTATAGGAAACTTGCGCCGTGCGCCCGCGTACGCATTTGACTAAAACACCGGAACCGTGCACCTTTAACCTGTATTTATAAAATGAGTTCAATAATGTAACCAATCAGAAGTGCTAAAGTGAGTCACATGTGCGCTCTTTATTTTCTTACTCACATGCACGGGGGTGCAAAAAGTGTGCAACGAGAAAGCATAACAGCACAACTTGTTATCTTGTGGCACATTATGATTGCTCAATGCAGCTGATACACACTAGCAGTGTTAGCCATCTGTGTAGCTATGCATTACTGTATGTGCACACGCAAGGATCCAGAGTAGGGCTTCTGTACTCTTGGTATAAAATACATATTTATGGGACATGCACGCAGCACAAATCACAACAATTTATGCTTTCGTTTGTGGATCTGATTGAAGAGTGGCCCGAATATATTGAAATAAAAAGTTTTATCAGATGAGTATCATAATACAGATATTTCATAGACCCATTTTATCAACCAAATAATCCACAGGTTTATGTTTGTGATGTTGGTGGAGGTGGAGTGCAATCTTGGGTATTTGCAATGTTTCAAGTGTGCTGCATTGCCACTAACTCACTCTCACCTCTGCATTATGTATTTAACAGTCTTTCCTTTTATGTGTTTGCTTGTATCATGACATACATTACAATATTCAGCAGTAGACTGGCCTGACAGACATAAACATTTATGCTTTTTTGCTTATTCTCAGTATTATGCAGAGTCTGTCTTATTGTAGAAATATGTTGCACTATCATTACTGCATGACCATTTGTCTGCTGATGAATTTACCTTGTTTGCATGAGCACTCCCTTTATTTTTACTCAATCCTAGATGAAATGACTGAATGAATTGAAGTCGGTAGAATTGAATGAGCTTTATCAGCTGTGTGAGTCATGTTATATTGATAGATATTATTGTATGGCTTATAACAAATAAAGATAAAGCAGATATTACTCTTTTGATTGCTATTTCAGGCTTTCAAGGTCTTTCAGAGTTGGCATCAGAGCTTTGTTTGTGCAGGAATATTTGACATCACATTTGAAAGACAAGCAAACAGTTGGTTCTTTTTACGGCAGCATCTGGTTTGTTTCAGGGGAGAATTGCTTGTTTATTTGACAAAAAGCACAAAACAAAGTCCTGTGCAATTTTTTGACTCGTAGCGTTCTGTATATGTCTTTTTTGGGCATATTTTATTTATTTGTTGTTGGGTTTTTTTTCTGCCAACACCATACATAGGTCGAGCTCAAGTTGGAGTTTGTTCCATGAGCGGAAAGATATATGCAGTCGGCGGCTCAGACTCCTGGAACTGCTACAACTCGGTGGAGGTCTACCAACCAGAGGAGAACAAGTGGAGATCCATTGCACCCATGAAGAGCTGCCGCAGGGGTGCAGGAACCTGCACTGTTGATGGTATGGGTGCCTTTGTGATGCCCCTTTTCAAGAGTGGCTCTATTACTTAGGGGAAATTTGTGGGATTGATGCATGAACAGAGATAGGGTCCAGAAATACAGTTGATTGCAGTTAGAACATGACTTTACTCTTTCTACACCCTGGTTCTGTTGCATCTTGGGCAAGAAAAGGATGGACTGAGGTGCTTGTTCTCATTTGAATAGTTGTAAAAACTTACAGATTTGTATATTCTCATTACTTGTCTAGTGTAGGTTGTACAGTGTAGTGCCAAAACTGATGCAAAGTGGTTTGGACTTTGAACTTGTCATTTCGAGTGTAAAGATTCCATTTTTTTCTTCTTTCACTTATGCAAACCTGCTGTTGCCAATTAGCAAATTTTCTTAGCAATCTTCTCAATCCACTAAATGGCACAAATGACAGCATATACTGATGCTTTTAAGGGTAGTTTATGAAATGGCCTTAAGCTAATATTATTGTTTTCATATAGTAATGCTATGTGAAACAGTTTCTGTTATGTGTTGTAATGCACCCACCTTAAAGGTGGCATTTGAAGGGGAGGAGGGAATGGCATCTGATCCTATGAAAAATAGAAAGTGGGTTTTTATGGGAATTTACATGGGGGATTCACCTGTGTCTCATGTCTTTGTCATGTTCACTATTTGTCATATCCACAGGTAAGATGTATGCCATTGGTGGCAGTGACGGTCAGATGGTGCTGGACACCGTAGAGTGCTATGACCCCGAGACCGAGGAGTGGGCCCCGGCGGCCAGCATGTCCACTCCCCGCGTCAACGTCGGTGTGGGTGTGGCCGACGGCAAGATCTACGCCATTGGCGGCTTCAGCGGCAAGCGGTTCCTGGACAGCGTGGAGATGTACAACCCGAACACCAACCGCTGGTATCAGGTTGCCAGGCACTTGCGGGTCCCTGCCACGTCATCTCCGCCCCTTTCGCCCCTCCTGTCCATGAACGGCTCTGAGGATGATGGCGCGTTCCATTCCAACGGCAAGGACATGCCCGCTTCGGTGCCCATCACCAACGGAAAGGACGCCTCTTCGAAACCCCATCCCAACCATACAGATGCCCCGACGCTCCCTGTGGCATAGTTTTGTTTTGTGTTTTTTCTTCCTTGCAGGGCAAATGACATATTTTGCAGTGATGTGTAGTGGTCTATGTTGTACAATCATGGACTTTCTTATTGTCTATTATAGAGAATGTAGTCAGTAGGACAATTGCTACAGAAGAGATTTGGTGCTTACAAAGTCAGTCTATACATCATGACACAAAGTAAGGTTGTGGTTTGAGTAAGTATGTGAGTGACAGTGCTTTGCCAGGAGGAATGGACTTTTATTTGTTGGTTTTTTTTTAAATGTCAAGTATTAGTAGGGTACATTTGCTACGAATTCGATTTCGAGAGAAAGACAAGGTCACATGACTTAATTTATAGGCCTTTAAACAGTAATTGATTTTTCTTCATCATTATAAAGAAGCTTTCTATTCAGCCCAGGTGGTTGTGACTAAAGAGTTCTGCACTCATTGTGACACTTATCTTTCGAAACCTCAGATTTTTGGAACTCCTCTACTTTCAAAGATAATTCATCTGAGATTTTCCACGTGGAGACTGTAGTATTTGAATGGGAAATTGAACATAGGGGAAATCAGTATTGTTGCTGTGATGAAAGTGTGGCTGTTCTGTGGGTTTGCGACTCTGTTTCATCGAGGCAAACAAAGACACACCCAGTTACTGTACGAGCTGAAATTTTCGCGGTGGTTTTATTTTCGCGAATCGCCTTTGAACCGCGAAAATAACACGCGAAAATAACAACGTGCGAACGATAAGTACAGTTAGACCTCGCAACCGCGAAATTAACAACACGTGAAAATGTCCTCCTAGTAGCAATTCTCGAAAATATCTGTACGCGAAAATTTCAGCTCGTACAGTAGATTAAACAGTGCATTTTTTTGATAAGCCATCCCCAAATATGTTGTGGCATGATTTTTATTGGGAGGCATGTTTCACATTGCATGGGCTCAAAAAAAGAAAGAAAGAAAGAAAAAGAAAGAAAGTTATAGAGGAAATCTGCATTTATTACATCACTGATCATGTCACTGGGCATTGTAGATATTGTAAGAAACTCGTTTCGTAGATCAGTTAGCATTACACATTGGAGTTAGCCCTTACAATTTGTTTGTTTTTTTTTTCCTTACCAGTTGTCCAGTCTGAAAGCAAGGTGCACACTCCCATTATATGAAGGTGTTTTTTCAGTTTATAAGAAATGTATAGTGTGGAGAAGCATTTTGTGTATGAAGAGATAGCATTTTCCTGCTCCTAAATGGCAACCCTGTTTTCAGCAATGATGATACAAGGATATCTGCACTAAAAAGTGAAACAAATCCAACAATCATGCAACTTAACACTACCTCCTCAGCCTCACATTCGTGCAGAGTCACGTGTGTCCAGGGAACTACGAGACAAGATGAAATTCTCATAAGATTAGACCACACAAATGATTCTGTTAAATTTCTGTAGCTTTGTGTGTATGTGCATATTATTCCATAACAGTTTTCAATGTTGTGCTTCACAGGATATTTAGGTTATATTTCTGTGCCTAATATATTTTGAGCTTAATACTTACACATTAGTGTTATAATGTGCACTGGTGTTCATATTTTTATTTCATAGTCGGCACATAGATTCTGAAGTGTGTCCTATGTAAGAGCTTATTTATGTTTCTTTCTGACTATCATTACAGAACATTGTTTGCTATGGTCAAACATGTTGGCTTCACAAAGGGGGGATTAATGTTAGTAATGTCTTTTTGCGTTAGCTTTTTGCTTTCTTTTTTTTTTTTTTTTTTTCTTTGTTCCCGCTCACAAATTGGGCTTAAAGGGGATGGCTAGTAACTGATCAGTGGGAATGCCGGGGGATGATTGTTTCAATCCTTGTGGGATTCATTTAAGAGTACATTATATATCTATTGTTGTGTGAAAATTATTTGCTTCAGAATGGTCTCATATTCAAGTAATGTGCAGTTTAATGTTTCCAGGTTAGCATGCCTGTACAGTTACAAGGTGATCGTTAACATTAAACTGCACATTACTTGAATATGAGACCATTCTGAAGCAAATAATTTTCACACAACAATAGATATATAATGTACTCTTAAATGAATCCCACAAGGATTGGAACAATCATCCCCCAGCATTCCCACTGATTCCCACTGATCCGTTACCAGCCATCCCCTTTAAGGCATCATTTGATTTTTTGCATTGCATGATGCTGCTTCGCATTCTGTGCCGAAAGCTTTTGCCATGTTGTTTATTCGCTGTTCTTCATGTTGGGTCTCTTTCTGATTCGCATTTTCTTTTTCTCTTTTCCAATGTGAGGAAGTAAATCGTAGCTAAGCCAGATTTGTGCCGTTCAGTGCAATTTGAAATTTGCCACATTCAGAGGACCAACATGGTAACGATCTCTCAAATTCTAGTCAACCTTTCTACAGCCGCAAAGGAGAAACATGCAGAATTCTTACCGTACCTAGTCAAATAGTCGTAAACCTGAATATCTCAGGATTCAGTTTGTCGAACAGGTAGATAGGAAGGGACTCTGTACAACCAGTTTAATACATATCCACTTCAGCAGCTCCAAAAACTACATTCCCCTGTTGTATTTTAAACACACATAAATCATGGATGCTAGAGGGAAAACCACTCTATTTCACAACATAAACTTTTGGGAGGTAATGTGATATGCAGGCTCCCTATCAGGTGTTTTAGGCATAATTGAAAGTCAAGCATAGAGGTGGTAACCTGTCCAGCAGTGCATTAACCCATATCTACTGGTCACGTAATGCAGTCCATAAGCTGCCGTAGGCTATTTCATGCACATTCACTCAATTTTGCTTTCTCAACTCCAAATTAATGTCACAGACACTACTTAGAAGGAAACTATGGAAAACAGTGTACCAATTAAAAGAGAAACTAATGGTCTTTAATATGAAATGTAAATCAGAGTCCTCTATAATGAATTATGTGATGTCACGTAATATGGATATTTACATACAAAATCATGCATTTTTATGCCTCCGCAACGAAGTGGCCGGAGGCATTATGTTTTCGGGTCGTCCGTCCGTCCGTCCGTCCGTACGTCCGTCCGTCCGTCCGTCCGTACGTCCGTCCGTCCCGTTTTGTTTTTGTCGATATCTCAAGAACCGTGTGGTGGTTTTACATCAAACTTGGTATGAGGGTATATCCTTGGGGGATAATACTTTGTGTGGATTTTAGGGTCACAGGGTCAAAGGTCAAAGGTCACAGGTTATTTTGTGAAAAAAAATTGAAATTCCACATATTTCTCCATATCTCGCAGATGGTTCAAGGTATCTTCATAGAACTTAGTATATATGCTTGTACCGATGGGCAGTGATTATCTAGGGAAGTTGGGGGTCATGGGTCAAAGGTCAGTGGGGTCAAAGGTCAAGGTCAACTCCTCAAAATATCACTACTTTCCTTAAAATGCAATATGCCTGAAGGTTTGTTTTTTTTTTAACTGGATGTATGGCATGTATTACCCAATATATATTTTTGGGGAAGTTTCTTGCCAAAAGGTCAAAGGTCAAAGGTCAAGTGAAAGTACTAAATTGCACTTTTTCCTCCATATCTCGAAAATAACTCAAGGTATCATCATGAAACTTACATATTTATGCATGTTCTACCTAACAGTGATTCTCTGTGGAACTGTGAGGTCAACGGTCAAAGACCAGGTTTAGATAATGCTATTTTCCCATTTGATACTGAAATTATACTTTTTCTCAATACCTTGAAAATTACTCAAAGCATAAACTTATAAAAGGGTCAAAAGTCAAGTAGAAATCATTAGTTCCCCAAATACCTGCACTCTGACATTTGAATAATTCATCCAATTGAACCTAGTTCTAGGAAAGTGAACATTCAGCACATTTGTGGCAAACCTGTCATTTTAATATTTTGCAAATTGTGTGAAACTGTCATCACACATTGTCAAGACATTGTACTATAGACCTATTAGGAGAACCATGCATGATGGCGGAGGCATATCAGTCGCCGTAGCGATATATCTAGTTGATTCATGATATCACATATTCAAAAAAAAAAACACTTATGAAAAATATGAATGATCTTTATGCAGAAAGATTTTTTTTTCAATATTCATTTCTTTGAGCTATATGAAACTGTAATGAAGGAACTGTAAGCCCTCTGATGAAGTGGTTGGCGTGCATCTTGGTTGAATGCAAGTATCATGCACTAAAAAATGCAAACCTACAAATTGTTTGAGTGAACTGTAACATTACTCCACTTTGCCATCATTGTACATTTGGAGTGCATATGTTGTAGACATGACTGAGTTATTGTATGTATAAGACTATGATCCATTTTTGTTTGGTTTTATTGTTTCTGTGTTTGTAGTTGTCTTTCATTGTGTGTCTCACTGTACTTTTACCCGTCCACTCGGTGTTTCAATGTCAGTAAAATGACATAGTTTTCATGATTCCCCCCTTTTGTCGGTTGCAAATGTTCCTTCTGCACGCTGTCACAGACCGTTGGAAGGTTTAGTTTTGTTTAAGGTGCTGCATTGTTTTATAATCTGGAATTAAATCAAATCTGGCATTTTTCAGTGAGGTTTGAAATGTATATGGCATTGTATGTTTACATAAATGTCATAGTAATTCTGGTAGGGCCATAATGTTTTCCCCAAGCACTTTATTTTTGTTTTTGCTTGTTTGATTGTTACTTAATTGGGGGGGGGGGGGGGGAATGATGCAGCTTACACAGGAATACTGTGCCAATTAACAATGGCCTACGACAATGATTTATCAACCTCATTGGAAAATGAGCACAAAGAGAGGCTGACAATATGTATTTTATGCAGATTAAAGAGATGACACCTACGTGCATTTGCTGTAGTGTATCCCCCGAGTGTGCACGGTATTAATGAAGTTGACGTAGCATTTTTCTGCTCTGCTTATTTCATCCTGGTCCATAAGTACCGGTACCTGTTAATCAGGTAATGAATCCAGTATTTGGGTTTGTGTGGGAGATACGGTAAATGTTGACTGTGAGAGAATGCATGGAATGCATAGCTATGATATTTTGTTGTTGAGGTTTGTGTTCACTGTGATGAAAGAAGAGAATGTTTTATGATGTTTGTTATACTTGAGACAGAATCTTCCATCATTCACTTGAGATCTGTACAGTTGTCAAATGGTGTTGAAACAACACTAGGTGTGCTTACAAATTTTTGTTCATCTTGTAGAAAATGTATGTTAGAGGGTGTTTTTTGTGTGTTTCTCTTGCTTTTGCAGCTGGTTGTGAAATTAAAAGCCGTCAATGATTGTATGAAATGCAGAAACAAATGTAAGCTATTGATATGACAGAGGGAAATTTATATTTTTCCTGTTTTTTTTTTTTTCTCCATGGAGTATTACTTGATGTCTGATGTCAAAGAAATGAGACAATAAGTCTGAAATCCATAAATTAAATATATTGCTCTGGAGCAGTCAATATCATTGTGAGAAATTTTATTTTGATATTGGAGAGAATCTAAACATCTTGACTTCGATTTTGTCTCCAAGTTACCACAGTTTGGGAGATGAAAGAAAGCACGAATGTGTGACTATTTTTGTATAAATTTTGTGCACTCTGAAAATTGCCGAATATTGATAGTTTGTGCCATGTTATGTATATTTTTGTCTTTGCATGTCCTAGTCAGGAAAATGATGTGTGAGATTTTGTTTAATCTTAGTTTCCATATCAAATGGCTCGCAATAGCAAGGCGAGTGTGCTGTGGATATGCGTAATCATGCATTCTGACAAATCTCCAGGTCATTGGTATTTGAAAGTTCTAGTATTAATCATGTGAACATGTGTCTAGCATGTGTCAAATCATGTGTGTTGTTGTACTGAGCATCTTGGGGAAAAAGAAAGCAGGCCCATAAAGACTGTCATTACATCAGTTTCACAAATACATGTATGTGTGCGTGTGTGTGTATGAATGCATTTATGCAAATTAGAGAGTTGTGGCCGATATTTAACACTCTCTATAAACCTGTATTTCTTGAGAGAGAATGGGACCTATTATGAAGGGGGGGGGTGTTTGATCACTAATAAAAACTATGCGTGTATGTTTGTAACTGTCACTGATTTAGCAAAATTTTATGGTACTTCAGTCACTGGTTTGAATGTCATCTGTGCACAAAGAAAACACCACAGTGTGGATTTACTGAACAGGCCTGGAAGCTTAGGGCTGGAAAATGCATTTGTGACATTAGCATGACATCATTAATCATAATATGTGTACTGTTTGTTATTTCCTCGATGTAGATGACCGATCTGCGAAAAGAAAGAAAAAAAAAAAAAAAAAGTACTGAGTAAGAAGGTGTAAAACAGAAGAAAAAAATGCATATTTTGTATTAGAAGTTGTGTGGCAGGGAAAATATTAACAATATGTGTGCATTCCTCTTTATACCAACACTTTATTCCTCATTGAGCAAAGTGTCTGACAGTCATTGTGCATGGTTTGCTGAACATTCATCGTTGGAATTATCAAATTGCTGTCGTAGATTTCATCTTCACTATTTTGTCCAGGCATTACATCAGATTAATGCTTGCCATGAATTGGCGCATTCTGCTGACAGGTGTGGTGAGGACTAATATCAGCCAAAGTCTGGTGAAAATTTTTGTACACGCTTGACAACATTCATGTTTCAGCAGATGCCGTAATATCACGAAAACGAAAATGAAATGAACAGAAAATTTAAAGAATCAAATAGAAATGCCTTGTGTGGTATTCCAAATTTTCTCCATCCTTGCATGTAATTTTGGTATCTTATGATGAGACTGTTTACTGATCATGTGTGCAAGAAGGTAACAATGCAGTCAACATTTTGTGGTGAAATTATTCTTTTTTTTTTCAATGCAAAGAGGGTTGAAGTTATTCCAGTGTTGTAACCCTAAATGGAAGGGAATGTAGTATGTTGAAATAAGCTCTTTGTTTCCTTATTTTCTTCTCTCTTTTTTTATTTCCTCTTTCGCTTTCTTTCAATGCAACATTTGTCTGAAGCCTTGTCTTTGAAGCAGATTCTTTCTTTCTGTAATGATTAATTCTGGTGAGTTTTGTAAATAAATACATATATATATATATATATTTGTGTGTGTGCTTGCAATGCGTTGCCTGCTGGGTAAATTATCAAGTAGGTCTAAGATTCAGTGGCATACTTGTAATCTCAGTTCACTTTGGTTTGTTTTGAGTTGTTGCTGTTTAAAAAAAAAAAAACTAAAAAGAAAATCGGAAACAGCAAAGGAAAGAATATTAGATGTGGTGAATTCTGAGAAGACACATAATGTCAGTTGAAAAACTAGGAATTTATCATTAAGCAGCATTGTTGAATGTGGATTCAATAAAAACATTGAAAATTGCAATCTTGTGTGGTTTTGTTGTGTTTACAAGCCATTGCATGCATGTGTGAGGCATGATGTGTGTGTGATAAGTAAGTTTTCTCTGTTGGTTATATCAAGATCTTTTGTAGAATTCAGTTTTCTTGGTGTTGTTTAGTGTGATGATCAAATGTGGTGATACTGTACAATGTACTGAAGACATAATGTACATTGACACATGCCTACCCATTGCAGAGAACATTCTTAGTTGTTTTACGAGGGCTTGTTTTCCAAGAAATGGGCAATCATCTGCGAATCAAAATGACGAAGATAGTGATGATGACGATGATGATGATGGTGGTGGTGGTGATGGTGATGATGATGATATGATAATGACAATAAAAAGTGAGAAGAATGATGAGAACAATTAAAGCAACAAAAATAATGACAATATAACACACAAAGACAATATTGACTGATTGATTCACCAAGTTGTACAATTTTAAATGTGACAAGGTGGATTACTTGAGTAATAGATCAATGATCACTGGAAGCAGAAGCATAACAAATTTCATCCAGATTGCATTAATTGATAATTCCGTGGATACAGTACCGGTACAACACATGGATCTCCTCGGGCTCAGGATTAAATCATTTGAATGGCCCTCTACAAGTTTTCAACTTACTGGGCGTCATCGTAGGTAATTCAGGTAATAATATTTGCAGTATGGCAAGCAGTTTTGAATGAGAGTAATAAAGACAATGCCATCATGCACTCATTGGACTCTGCTAATAAACTTGGAATCAGAGAAGCCAGTGATATTAATATGACAAGACTTACTTGTAGGGTATCCATGCTCTTTATGATGAGAGTCTGCTGTACAGAAAACTCCAGTTACATGTACAGTGTATTTCTTGAGAGAAGTTTAGGTCTGATTTATGATATCTTTATTTGTTAAAGCCAATATTTCACATCCAACTGGATTTAAAATTGTGCTTATAATAATGGTGTTTTTGTCACTTGACTGGTGTTGCACGAAAATTGAGTGGGTTAAACATATAAGTCATTGAAGAAAGCATTTTCTAGTTCTACATACAAATGCCCAGAATGATGTCACATCTATCAAAAGAAAAGATAATTATGTTGATCGGATTGCTTCCTTCCATACAAAGCCAATGAATTATACCAGTTATGGTTGAGGGGTCTAGATATCGCGCACGAAAATTTGAAATGCTCTTATAATAGAAGTTATTCCATAATCGTACCTGAATTTCTCAATGAATATCACGAAAATGCAGAAAAATCACCTCCCAGAATCTCCTGATGATACGATGACGGAGTAGTGCGCTGTCGCCGTTTGTATGTCGGACTTTTTTTTATGCGTTCACCTTCTCGGGGTATGTAAAGATCGCGCAGCTGCCCTATGTAGTTTCATGCGTGAAAGTGTCTGCCCCTCTCTGCGGCTGTAGCATGCTTCGGCTTTCGTAGAATATTATCAACGATCGATCGAACAAATTACGAATTCTATCGGCTACGATCATACGAACGAGACAAGCGAGACGACACGTCTAGGCTACAACATCCTTAAAAAAAGATTTTAAGCTAAGGTAGGTAAATTATACCGGTAACGTAAAAAATTGGAAATTTAGTGAAAAATTTGTTCCAAAAAATTGGAAATTTAGTGAAAAATTTGTTTGAAATCTAAATTTCTTACCTGCTTCCTTCTCATTTTAGCGGTTGTCAGGTATGTTTATTCCATGGGCGTATCGGCAAATTTTGCGCTTAGTCTTACGCGTATTAATGCTTGCTATACGCAGTTACGCTATGCGCGATCATTACGTCCCTGCGCGAGACCTAGTACCCTTTCTTTACTTTAGTAATATGCGAGATGATTGCAGTGGAAAAAAAACAACAACAACAAAAGTAAGTGCAGTTTTTCCCTTCATTTCTTTTGAGCTCACATATGAGCCAAAGATGAAGATATATATTCCTCGGGATATAGGATCTCAATTTGTTTCAATGGGCGCCATCCCCCTCTGCCCCCCCCCCCCCCCAAAAAAAAAAAAAAACCAAACAAACAAACAAACAAATAAATCATGGTACGTCAAGGATCCGACTCCCAAGGCTAGAGTTCTAAAATTAGAAAAATTCTCATCCGATTCTACTACTACTACTATCATAGATCCAAGGAATTTCGAATCAAAATGCGATATAGATCTATGCGATGCGCATTGATGAAAGGCAAGTAACAATATGGCGGCAGCTTTGGAGAATGCGAATCTGCTCAACAGAGCGCTTATGACGACCCAGAAGTTGCGCATTGGTGTGACAAAAACCTTCAATCACCTCAAAGATGGAATCAAAGTGTCCAAAGAGGAAGGTGGTGCCTACAAAGCTTTTCTATCCCAGCTGCAGGAAGATCTCTTCATCATTCACGAAAGCTTTGTGTAAGTTTGGTCCTCGGGCTAGTGTTCCGTTTCCAGACATAATGTAGAAATAAGTATATGGGACTGTTAGTGTTACCAGTTACGATAGTCGTTGTGTGTTGACTTCTAACGCCACACCTGCACCATTTACTCGATGATGAGCGCGGCAGCGGCATGGCAGTAACAATGCAATGTTTATTGTTAGTGAAGTCTATTAAAGTTTTATGGCCATATTGGCACCTTTGCTTTGTTATTTGATTCTGGGATATGAGTATTCGGCATTCTTCATTTTTTAATCTTCAAGTTAAAAGGGCTTTTCACAAAGATTGTTATGTTGAGTAGAACATCTATGATCTATTGTTATGCTTCCACTGTTTGGGACCCATCTTCCAAGAACCTAATCCACCAAGTGGAAATGGTCCAGAGAAGAGCTGTGCGATTCACTTTAAATTGCTACCATAACGCCTCATAAGCAACAGTGTCACCAAAATGCTACAAGAACTTGATTGGACCACTCTGGAACGGTGCAGAAAAAAATGACAGGCTATCATTCAATTATGATCAATGATGTAGACCCCTATGGTTGAGGGGTCTAACGGTTAGATATCGCGCACGAAAATTTGTGATGCTCTTATAATAAAAATTATTCCACAATCGTATCTGAATTTCTCAATAAATATCACAAAAATGCAGAAAAATCACCTCCCAGAATCTCCTGATGATACGATGGCGGAGCTGAGTAGTGTGCTGTCGCCGTTTGTATGTCGGACTTAATTTTATGCGTTCAATTTCTCGGGGTATGTAAAGGTCGCGCAGCTGCCCTATGAAGTTTCATGCGTGAAAGTGTCTGCCCCTCTCTGCGGCTGTAACGTGCTTCGGCTATCGTAGAATATCATAAACGATCGATCGAACAAATTACGAATTCTATCGGCTACGATCATACGAACGAGACAAGCGAGACGACACGTCTAGGCTACAACATCCTTTAAAAAGATTTTAAGCTAAGGTAGGTAAATTATAAGGTAAAAAATTGGAAATTTAGTGAAAAATTTGTTCTAAAAAATTGGAAATTTAGTGAAAAATTTGTTTGAAATCAAAATTTCTTACCTGCTTCCTTCTCATGTTTAACGGTTGTCAAGTATGTTTATTCCATGGGCGTATCGGCAAATTTTGCGCTTAGTCCTACGCGTAATATTGCTTGCTATACGCAGTTACGCTATGCGCGATCATTTAGTCCCTGCGCGAGACCTAGTACCCTTACTATACAAAATACACAATAATCTTACTCTTTTAGGCCTACTCCTCTGACAGCACAGAACTTATTAAACGGGCTACTCAGTTGATGAGAGCCTCGCAACCACACTCCTGTCAGATACCATACTCGAGAACTGAATCGCATCGCCATTCATTCTTTCCAAGAACTGTAAGGAACTGGAATTCCCTGTCGTCAGAAATTGTTTCAGCGCCATCTGTTATCTGTGGGATCATATCGAAACCGTCTAACGGTTTATCACAGTGGCTAGTTATTTTCGTCAAATTTTATATGTGCTTGTAAATATCTGTAAATCAGTTGTATTATAATGTAAATAGCACAGTCTGCAAGAATCTTCAGTCTATTGAAGGAGGCAGACTTAATCAGAAGAAGAAGAAGATGATATTAGCATTGTCATTGAGTAAATTTTAAACTTAAATTTAGTAAAAATAGCAGCACAGTGCAGCTCAACTTTCACTTTCCTCAGTTTCTTTCTTTCTCCTCTCCAATCCCTCCCTCCCCCTCTCTCACTGACACTGCACTGTATCATTGACCCTTCCTCTGGGCCCTCTCCACACGTTTTGCTTCTTAGCAGTAAACTTCGCTGTTATAAAATGGGCTTTAGAATCTCTGCATTCCTCTGTCTGGTCAATTATCATATGTTGATTTTACTGTCACACTCACAGAGTCACACTGATCCAAAACCCCAGGATGCTTTTTAACACAGTTGGTGGGGCTGGTCGCAGTTAACTGATCCACACTGAGCAATGCGTCCGTGCTGTGAAATCTGAAAGCATGGATGGCTCAAGCCTTGACCTTATTTCTAGTATTCTATTTGTAGGTGTACCGGACACATGGTAGGGAAAAAAAGGCAAAGGTTGACCGAAAGATCGGTCTGTATTCTATCTGATCGTTGAGGATATGTTCCACGGAGACTGTATCTGGCTTCACGGATCCCCTCCGAGAAGAGCGATAATGTAACAAAAAAATAAAATAAAAGTTTCACGGGATCCCCAGGACTTTGGACAGATGGATCTTTGTGTCAAGGAAAAAGGATGAATTTCATGAATTTACAGGCCCATTTGATGATAGAATACCGTACACAGGCCTATTTAGTGGATCAGTGAGAATTGGATATTCTCACTGTTGTGGGTTTAAACAGTTTCAAACTTAAACTCCTGCATCACAACACTTCTGTGCAATTTTCACTGATCTCCTCTGTCCTGTGCATCATATATTTTCTATGATATGTTGACAAACCCTCTATAATAATTGTTTGTGAGCCTCTGCTTGCCAGAGTATCTATCAGTGATATTATGACAGATCCTTTGTGATATGAGACAAAAGCCAGACGGCATTAATATTCCGTTACAAATTCTCTCTTGTGGCTTGTCAACGGACACCGCCTAACCACTTGACTTCTGAGACTGCCGCTGTAATGTGTTGCCTGTTTTGATTGACATCACATCACATCACTGATATGGAAGTGGAGAGGACTGGTCCTGTGAAGTAGTCTGGTCTCAACATAACAGAATTAACTTTAACTTCATTGCTTTACGTGAGGAGCAGAGGCTTTGAATTTGTCCGCGCTCCAATGTCTGTCCAATAAATTTTTGAAGCACCCCTTGTTTTATAATGTCTAATTCTGTATCTTAGGCTAATATGGACTGCTCATTGTGTGAAAACCAGTGTCAGTGCTACTACTCGCTAAACGACTTGCTCAAGTGAAACATCATTTGACACCTTTGATTTAAACACAAACACAATGTTGTATTACATGTGCATGCATTTTCTGGAACAATTGACTAATTAGTTCAAGATGGCATCAACCAGCTGTGATGAACAAAATATGTTCAATATACAAGTATATAAGTACAATATAAGTTCTAATACTACAGTCCTATTTGGTTTTGAAGCACTCTCGCTTCGAAAATAAGAAGAAAAGATGATTAATAATATACATTGAGTTAGGTGCACTGGTATGTCATAAATTAAATACTCTTACAGGCATTCTGAAGCCTCCTTCTCTGAAAAGATTGTGCTTGAGTATTCTTAGCACTTTTTCACTTTTTTTTCCACAGGGAGCTGGAGAGATTGACAATGACTGTGAGAAGGCAGAAGGAGGTGGAAGCCATTGGCAACACAGGGGCCCTTAGCATGGATCCAGTCACAGACAAGACACCTCTCTACCCTAAAGCTCTGGAGACATACAAATGGGCTACAAGGGTAGGGCTACTCTTTCGCAGTTCTTGATGCAATTCTACAGCTCCACACAATTGATAGCATGATATTCTATGAAATTACATCGCCTAGTTGCTCCCTGCCGAAACTGATTCTCGTGTGATGCAAGATGTACAATACTTACAGTTCGAAATGTGACGGCAAATTGTATGCACACTGATGTGAAAATGCATTGCATGGAAAAAGAAAAATCATAAGTACAGAAGGATGTCAACTGAAACAATGACTCTCATTGAATGACTTTCTTCCATTAGAATTGTCTCACAGCCTAACTGCCATATTGATCATCAAGACCTTTTTTGTTTCCTCTTTGATAATAACTGATTGGAATGAAAGTTGATATTGTAATCGCTTAATAAGATGAAACAAAATTACAGCATGATCTGCACTACGAATTGGTTTATTCATATACTAGTGTGTATGTAATATGAAGTTTTTCATGATTTAATGAATGTATTTAATATGAATATGAGATTGGTACACATTTGATTGCAGTCGTGGTTTCAACACAGTAGTACAAAGAATTATATAATTTTTCCACAGCTGAAGGAGCACTCAGCCCATGTGCAGAGCATCCTATCCAATAACTCCACCAAGCGTTCCTACGGTAGTGGGGGTACCTCAGCCAAGAGGAGAAAACTTCCTCTCACCCATCTGAATGTATCACCACAGTGAGTAAAAAGAAATGAAATTTAGTTCTCCTTCCTACCTGTCAATACACCTGATTGGTAATGGTATGGGTTTATCTTTATAGCATGAATTTAGTCCTGAGCTAGCACAAGTAGAAGGTGTATTATGTTAATTCTTTCTTGGATCTGAGATGAATGAGGTCTGAAAAGAACATACTCAAGTGATTATTATGTTCTGTTCTTTGTTAGGATCATTCTATGAATTTTATATTGCGTATTTCATCTTTGCATACTATTGCAAGGTACGGTTGTATGATGTAATGATATAAAGTAGTATGTAATTATTCAGTGATGAATTACTTGGCTCAAATAGTACATGTGATTTTTTTGTTTGTTTGTTTGTTTTTCTTATGCTTTTTGTCATTTTTTGTTTGTCTGCTGTACCTTTCAAATTTCAGAGTGGTTGACAACCTGATAATGAACTTAAGCCGTCAGCATAAAATCACCAAGATACAGATGAATCCAACAGTTCTCAAGGTACTGTACTTTTCTAATCTGTGCATAACTTTCAGTTATGATCAATTTTATGAAATCGTATAAGGGAGCCACAGTTTTAGTGTATACTGTATGCAGAGTTCCTACTTAATATTGTATGCAGCTCAAAATGAATGTCATTTTCTATATTACTGTAATATGACAGCATTCCTTTCATTTACACATTGAGAACATTCTTACCTTGCTTTCTCACAAATTTACGGGTATTGTTATTTTATTACTCTTTTCCATTGCTTTCATTTATCAAGTTTGTTGCTTGAATTGAAAAACAAATTTGATAAATCTCCTTTCATGATACATGCAGTGGCGAATAAGTGCAGGTGAACTTGTTAATACATTTGCCTTCATAGATTACTGTATATACTGCCAGTATTGAAAGTTGTTATATCTGTAATCAAAGCTTATCAAGGTATTATTTCATGTTTCTTCATTCTCCTATTCTTAGCATAAATCCATATCTGGTCACTAATTCTTTGTCTCTGTAGGTTTCAGTCAGTAGAACCCTCCAAGCCATAGTAGTTCTCAGAAGCCTACTCATCGAGAGAGTCCTAGTCCGTGCTCACCATGAGAATATTCTTAATGATGATGGAACGGTAAGGAAATCACCAAGCTCTCTATCTGTACATTGTTTCCTCACATTGTTATTACATTCTAAGACATTGTTAGTATAGAAATAAGCAAATGGGGTCATGGGTTTGTCATGGGCATGTGCTCAATCGTGAAAGGCTTATGTGCTTCCAATATCTTCAACTCAATAGACTTGAATTTCGGTATCTTAAAATTGTTGGCATGTAATCTTGTAGGTAGGTAAGATAGAAGACCTATGCAGGGAATAATTTCCCTGGTATCTCATCACAATTTGCTATGCATGTTTTATATCACTGCTACACGAACTATCCTTTGTGTAGCAGTTTTCTTCCATAGAAGTGTACAGTACAGGATACCATTAAAAAAAGTACTCATTTGCTGAAATTCAACTTCCAAGTTGGAAAATTTTTCCCTGATATGTTTTGTGTTGATATGTCATGCAATGCATCTATAGCATGAAGAAACTAAAATATAGCCATATAGCCATATAGCCACATGAAGTACCGGTAATGAAAGTAGTGAGCACTGTTGTCCAATCTTGTCAGTGTTTATTTTCTGCTCTCATATATTCAGTCACTGTTCTACATAAGGACAAGGTGCTCTATGTGCATGACATTAAGGATTGGTGGTTGCATACATTTAATCAAATGTATACACTCTCCTCTTTCACTCTCATATTTCTGTCATCATGCAGTCTGAATAGATATAGGATCCAATTATTCATAAACATGATGTCTCATTGTGAATGGCACTAACTTGTGATTGCATTTGGATGTGCTTGTTTCTGTTGCTTTATATTTCTTGCAGGTGGATCTATGGACCCCGTCAAAGTATGAGGTTTTTCGAAAGGTAAGAAATGCTGGTTACTCGCTCATGCAAGACGTAAACACCAAATGTTCAAAAACATCTGATGAGGCAATGTTTCACAAATTTTTGTTAATTTCTTTTAGTAAATGAGGTTGATTTCTTTCTCTTCCTGCTATTGATATATATGATCGTTAATGAAATATCTTTTAATGGCTTTGTCTGTCATTTTAACCGATAGTGAGCATTAGAACATAGCATCAACACAGAATAAAATGCTTCAAAATCTTTCTAAACATTTTGGGTTTGTGATTGCAATAGTGAGAATCATGTGCTTGAATCCCAATTTAATGCAAAATTGTATTTTATCAAAAAGTTGATGCCAATTTAAAGTTGCTGGCACACTAATCTATTAATGGAACCAAAAAATATATATATATATTTGCCAAATTATTCCTACCAATGGGGCCTAGTAATGATTGATTGATTGATGACTTTATCGTCCACTCTGGAAATTCTTTGTACATTGGATATCACAACAAACAAACATTAAAATACACCACAGACATGTCACAGAATGCGATTGAAACTAACACATATTAACATACAATAACCTATACACCATAACTATGAAGATGAAGATATACTTATAATTACCATAATTATGTTCATGACCATGCAACCTGTATGTATGCTGCAAAATAATGCTGCATACTCCTAACCTCTGTGCCATTTGTACCATCATGGTTGTTGCTTTTCAGATCACAGAACATGCCACAGCAGCAATGCTCCGGTACTACCTCCCTACACTCCAAGAGCTCTCCTTCCGATCTTTTATGGTAAGATAAAGATTTGTTTGTAAGTGACCACATTACATAAATGATAATATTCAACAGATCAGAGACCTGTAAGGAGCAGTAACTTTCAAATGTAAGTTATCATCACTGCCAGGGCCACATTTTCAAAAGTGGGAGGGGGGCCCACTTCCGGGTTTCATGAGCAAACAAGCAAAAAAAAAAAAAAAAAAAGGTCTTCAGCTCAGCTTTCTCATTCCACTTCCGGGTTCCTTCAGCTGACAAGCATAAAAAAGAAAGAAAAAAGTCTTCACCTCAAACGCAAAGACCTACTGTGCTCACACTTCAAGGTTTCTATCTGTTTCTTTCTAGTGCCACTTAACGCACTTCCGGGATAGTGGGAGAGCCTGGTTCCGCCGGCCATGATCATCATTGTGGAACTTTTAGTTTTTATGTGTCCATTCATAGAGAAGGAAACAGTCATGGTTCAAACTATCCATAGATATATTATATGACAGTTTTGAACAACAACAACAACAACAACAAAGTCAACAATTGAGTGCTGTTGCTTTGTTTTTTATTTGTATGAAAAGATAGTGTGTATTGGACATCATGGTATACATAGTGTGTTGTTTTCCCTATCCTTGTTTTATTGGTGTGTTATTAATTACTCGTGTAATTATTGTGTCTCATCCGTTGTTTTTTTTTTTCCCTATATTATTTTTGCTTGTATCTCAACAGCACTGGCTGAGCAGCTACTCCAAGCTTTTCTTCACTCCTTGCCGACTGTGTGGTAAATACCTCAAAGACAACCTGCCACCAACCTGGCGCTGCTTTCGGACGCTAGAAACCTATCATGAATGTTGTCGGCCCTAAGTGTCATCACACTGAAATGTGCATGTCAAGTCTTGATGTAGTTGTGGTAGTTGCTATTTATTCTAAAGAAAAACAAAGATCCATGTTTTAGTGAATAATTCCACAACTTTCTTCGATCAAATTTACAAGCAAAACTACAATGAAATCATAGAGAGTTGCTGTAAACCTTGCAGTGGTATACATGTGAGATCATTTCAGACAAGGATGCTTATATTTCATGGACAAGGAATGATTTGCTTTTGTCAAGAAGTTGAATGCTCAACACATGCACTGTAATGTCTCTGTTCACATGGAAAAACAAAATTTTCCACTGCCATGACTGTTTACGCGTCCTATCTATAACCGGCTTGTTAAGTCTTGTTTTGAGTCTACTTATTATTTTTTTATTCATGGAATACCCTTTCCCTCATCAGGATAAATTGGTTTGCAGAACCCGTGGCTGAGGAGGTACTCTCCAACATCAAAGTGACTGCTGTGAATTTCCCATTACAATATCTTTATCATGTTTGGTATGTGTAAAGAATGCATTCTAAATGTTGGTGATGAAAAAGGAGAAAATTTTGGAATATGCATCTTTCGAAGTGGAATCATTGGTGTCACTAAATCTGTCATGTTGGTGTTTTTGTTTTGTTTTGTTTGCTTTTTTTAAGCGACTGTATCACTGGCACATTACTGTATGAGAGGTTTCAAAAATCTCTTGCACAAGCCACTCATGAAGGTGCAGAAAATACAAAGACAGCTGTTGAGAGAAGGGTGCTGTGACATATCCTGTAAATGGGGTTGGAATAAGAGTGAAGAGGTTCTTGACACCCATTCTAATGAGACATTTTATGTTGTAAAATTTCTTGTGCACATATCTGCCATTGACCCTCTATGTAGCCAGGCACTTGGCTTAACTTGCCCAGCTTTTTCACTAGCATTCAGTAATCTATCAAAGCTTAACCTCTGTGTAGATTAGCAATCTCATTCAGGTGTAGCAATGTGCCACAGTGCAAATGGAAGACCATGGTGACTCAATAGAGATTAGGGGATTAAGTTAATCTCTATTCCTTGACAATTAGTTTCCAGACATTAGTGCCTGTGCAAAGAAAGTGCTTTGTTGTGCCAACCAATCAGTGAAGAGAACACATGAGGGTGAGAGATGATTTGAATGGTGTGACCTGACGAGTTGACACAAAGTTTAGCTGAACTTCAGTCAGCTTGTTACCTCAGCTTCTGTTCTAGCACGCTGAGCAGGTGTGCTTGTTGTTATCTGACTGCGGCCTGCCTCAGACGGTGATTGATACATTTCTTATTTAAGACTCTCTCTGTGGTTACACTCTCAGATTAAGATTAATGGTATAATGGTCACATGACAAGTGCCTGGCAATTGGTCATGCTGGCTGTTTGTTTCCAGGGTGTATAAAAGCAGCAGTTTTTAATGACAAGATTGTCAAACATGTCTCTTCCAACACAGAAATGTTGACATTTTTCTGCAACAGTGTTTGAAATAACAATGGCAAGTGTGTTTAAATCTCCTACACTTTGAATGTTATGATGGGTGACTAATGGACATTTTAAGGACTTCAAGTCATGTGCCTACCTTGACCATGCAGATTTGTTTTGTTTTGTTTTGTATGTTTTGTTGTTTCAGTCATTGTGCAAATGATATTTCATCCATGCAGATATGTCAGTCATTGTTATGTCTCATCTGTTAAAGATGTTTTGTAAATACATGTACCTGTATAAATAAATAAAGAATGTAACATGCTCGTTATTTAGAAATGAAAGCTCTACTTTGTTTTGAGAAGTCATCATTGGTTCATTTCCAAAAAAAAAAAAGAAAAAGAACATTTGTCATGATACACATATATTTATTTCTTTTTATTCCTTTTTTATGCCTCCGCAACGAAGTGGCCGGAGGCATTATGTTTTCGGGTCGTCCGTCCGTCCGTCCGTCCGTCCGTCCGTACGTCCGTCCGTACGTCCGTCCGTCCCGTTTTGTTTTTGTCGATATCTCAAGAACCGTGTGGTGGTTTTACATCAAACTTGGTATGAGGGTATATCCTTGGGGGATAATACTTTGTGTGGATTTTAGGGTCACAGGGTCAAAGGTCAAAGGTCACAGGTTATTTTGTGAAAAAAAATTGAAATTCCACATATTTCTCCATATCTCGCAGATGGTTCAAGGTATCTTCATAGAACTTAGTATATATGCTTGTACCGATGGGCAGTGATTATCTAGGGAAGTTGGGGGTCATGGGTCAAAGGTCAGGGGGGTCAAAGGTCAAGGTCAACTCCTCAAAATATCACTACTTTCCTTAAAATGCAATATGCCTGAAGGTTGTTTTTTTTTTTTTTTTTAAACTGGATGTATGGCATGTATTACCCAATATATATTTTTGGGGAAGTTTCTTGCCAAAAGGTCAAAGGTCAAAGGTCAAGTGAAAGTGCTAAATTGCACTTTTTCCTCCATATCTCGAAAGTAACTCAAGGTATCATCATGAAACTTACATATTTATGCATGTTCTACCTAACAGTGATTCTCTGTGGAACTGTGAGGTCAACGGTCAAAGACCAGGTTTAGATAATGCTATTTTCCCATTTGATACTGAAATTATACTCTTTCTCAATACCTTGAAAATTACTCAAAGCATAAACTTATAAAAGGGTCAAAAGTCAAGTAGAAATCATTACTTCCCCAAATACCTGCACTCTGACATTTGAATAATTCATCCAATTGAACCTAGTTCTAGGAAAGTGAACATTCAGCACATTTGTGGCAAACCTGTCATTTTAATATTTTGCCAATTGTGTGAAACTGTCATCACACATTGTCAAGACATTGTACTATAGACCTATTAGGAGAACCATGCATGATGGCGGAGGCATATCAGTCGCCGTAGCGATATATCTAGTTATTTTCTGGTCCAAGACATATAGTTACGCGTGAGATTTGAGAATGTGCATTGTGGAATCTCAGGTGAGCGAGTGCAGTTTTGCCATTTGTAGGTGCTGTAGAGTGTGGTGGTTTGGTAAGTTATGCAGCATTGTAGTTTGAATGTGGCTCAATCTAGACCCTGACTAGGTTACTGTTGTTAAGAAAAAAATATGCATTCAGTAAGAGTCATATTATGGTGCACATCTGTTTATGGTATAATAAGTCATACCACCAATATGAACTGATAAATGTTGGTCTAAAATGTGTGTGAAGGTACGAGTTCTCTGTCATGTATATGTCGTGTTGTGTACAACCAACTTCATGATGTGACATAAGAGTGTGTGTGTTTATCCATCCCCCCCCCCCCCCCCCTTTTACTGATCCCAGGCATGCTCTTGGATTGAGATCTTGTCAGCTGTACTTAATTACATGATAGACATGACAATACATGTACTGTGTTCACAAGCACACACATGATCGAACAGGCACACACGCACATGCTAGCAAGCATATTTGCACAACCTGCAGATGCCATCTGCCCTTGCCAACACTTTACAACACATGAAAACTGGTCTAGCGACTTGAACACTGATTTGAGTCCAGGTTTCAGTGATGTGTTTCTGTAAATGACAGATCTGTCACAATGCCAAGATACGGGTATGAAGAGTGTTGTGAAAGGATGTCATAGAATCAAATGAAGTAAGAACCAACAAACCCTCATTAACATTCTCTCTAATTCATCTTTCCATCACATTCCACCAAGTGGCTGACATATCACCGTAACAGAAGAAAAATTATGTGGAAGTACTTCAATCAGGGTGTGCAGTAGTAAAACATGATTTTTTCTTTTAATTATCATTGAATATAGAGTTCTTGACTTACAATATTCCAGGAAAAGTAAGAGAGCATTAGAAGAGAAATTAGAATACAGGAAGAAGTCCACCTTTCACATGTTTTCATATTTTCAATGATTGCATATCCCAACAATCATTAGAAATGGCACAAATAACTTCATTAAATATAGATGACTTTTTACACACAGTATGACAAAAATATGTACAGAACTTAATTTCATGTAGCTGCCATGACACGATATTCAGAATCATGAATTGCCATGAAGAGTATAAAAGGTTGTGCTATCTATACAACCATAAAAACCACTTGACTGAAAGTCCCTACATGAAAATGCTGGGGGAGGGGGATTAGGATTGAAGAGGGTCACGGACTGGAAGAAAAGAAAAATCTTATTTCCACCAACACTACTTTGTTGCATGTGAAAAATAAAGCAGCAATGGGTGATTTCACCAAAAGTGGCTCCAGCATCAAATACAGTTTCTGTTCCTGTTACTTGCTCATCAAAAATAGATATTATCCTGCTTGATTGTGAAACAGCTGCATTTACCAGTGATTTCTGATATTGCCAGCTCTGGATGGGAGCATATTATTGGGCAAAATCAATCTTGGCTTGTTATTTCGGTCCAAGCGCAGCCTTCTATGTTGCAAAGTTAGAAAAGCTGACCAATATTAGGCAATTAAATACTTCTCAAGGCACAATGTAGAAAATAGAACACTTAAAACCTTGCTGGACTCTTTCAGAGGGACTGAGCAAAGCTGTTTGATATACTCCTCACATTACAGTCTTTGTACTAGAGTCGCATATTCACATTAGACTACAAGCGCGGCTTCCTTCTCAAAATTTACAATTTCTTTATTTCGATTGACAAAATTGTGTTAACTGCTTTATAATATGATATCTCTTGTCTTTTGCAGTAGTTTATACAAAAATCCAATTTCTTCATGCACTCTGCTAAATAACTGCAGAACTGCTGATACACATGTGCAACTTTGCACTCACAGTGGACAGCAAAAGAAATCAGTTATTCTCTTTTTTTTTAAATGATCATGAATATTTCTTAATTTGCATATGATTTTACTAGACCAATGCATAGAATACATTTCCTTCAGGATTCCACAATCATAAACATGATTTTCCTGTTTACAAGAACATAGCTTGATATCGATAAACCCAGTGAAAATCATGCAAACTTGATATGTAGATATGTGTATGACAAACACAGCATATCACCAGTAGTCTCATGCATGTGCTTCATGGTACAGTCCAATTTTCATTGTCTGTGAATTTCATTTAACTCTTTGCACTTTCATAAATTCCATGGCCAAATGTTCCTGTCCGAGCTGTACAGTCAGAGGCATGGTGGGCAAATGCACGGTCACGAGCATCAAAGGATCGGAAAGTTTCCAGGTGCGGCAGCTTGTTGCTGAAGCGTGACATCTGCCAGAGGGGTGGGTCCTCCACTGGTGGGCAGAACTTTCTCAGCAGGGAAGCCCGGGTTTCGTAGATGCCTCGGTTCATGTTTTGCTGCAATAAATGAAATGGAAGCAGATAGTTGCACTTATCTACCTTTAAAATACCTTTCTCCTTACTTTTAAGATACAAATACAGTTGTACAAAGTTAAATGAATTCAAAACTCATGTAATAAACAATTTAACAAAGCAATGTATTCAAAACAAACTTTTTAGGATTGAGTCAACATTCAACAAAAAATGAGAACTACAGGAGAAGTAAATTCTTCTGGTTACAAAATATCCAGTAAGCGTAACCATTACACATACATATAGTAATTCAACATGAAACACAGTTGTACAATGTTTATCTGATCAACAATACATTTTCTGACAGGAAAATATATATTTTTTAATTTTCTTTACGCCATTTCATCACAGAATCAACTATGATAGGCTTCATTTACAGTCCCAAAATGATAAATCTGAATGATGTAAACAAACTTACCTTTTCTTGATGTCTCTCCCTCTTTGCCAATTCTGTTTTTCTCCTTTCCTGAAGCCATCTGTCTTGGTACTTATGCTCCAAGAGATCAAACACTGGTGTTGAAGGTCTGTACAAAAAGAGATGTAGGATAGATTTCATAACAATAATGGTTAATCAGCTTGAAAAGTACACATGTAATTTCTACAGAAAATAAAATCATCACACTACTACTGATTATATCTGAATATGATATGTATGCCAGAAGCAAGCAAAAGACCCAAGCATATTGTGAACCAGTTTGAAAATACTGATGTATTCACCCTACAAAAGTTTCCTCAATGCACATATTTGAAGTAGATTCTACCGGTATATACTTTACAGTATGCTTTTACTCATTTTAATTCCTTTCGTTGTTGTTTTGCAAAATCTTTTGGATGATTTTTTAGCAACAATGTAATGTACCAAAAAAAAAAAAAAAAAAAGGTTTAAAAAAATGCTTACATTGCAAAAGTTAAAATGACAATAATCTGCTGGCAAGCAACATACCTCGTAGAGATACCAAAAGTCATGGATGCTGGTATCCTCTTCACTTTGGACTTGCTCTTTTCCTCTTCAGATATTCTTCGCCTCACATCATGGGTTGCTCGGTATTGGGACTGGTCGCTGGCACGTACAAGCCCTGCCCCTACACAGGCCTTGTTCAGAGCAATAAAGTCTCTCTCAGTGGGCTTCCTTTCGCTGTGTCCAATGGGCCCTAGAGGGGCCTTTGGGCTCCAGCCAGACAGGGCGTCCGAGGCTCCTCCATCCTTGGTGATGTTGGGACGTCCATACATGAAGTCTGCAGGTGGGAGGTTATAACCTCGCTCCAGAGACTTCCCCAGCTGGGACTAAAGTTTATGAGAAATGTAATGTGAACAGTGATTAGAGACTGTGTCTATTGCAGGTACTTCAGTTTTTAACATCTCGTAGACTAGACTAGAAATTCTAGAGCTTATTTACTATTTGGAACATGCACAGAAACACACACAGTCACAGGCACAGGAACTAACCTGTAAGTAGGTGAAATGTTAGTGTGAACAAAGTTCAAGCTTCAAATACCAGGTACTAGTATTGGTAAAGCGAGTTGTAACGTACTGCTTAGAGAGGTAGGCTAATAATCATTTGGCAGTTTCAATAAGATTCCTAAAATCCTACTCCTGATGGAGTTAACTGGAGATGTGTCGCCAAGAGTGGTCAACTTTTTTTTTTCTTTTTTTTAACATGGAGGTCTAACGTTAGATACTAGTAACAATGTAGGCAAACCTGTTCTGAGTAATGTTAAAGAAAGACATAGTTTAATCAAGTAGACGAGGAGAGTCTTCTATAAGTAAACGTTAGATCTCTGACTGTTAATGAATGTTAGAACCCTAACGTTAGGTTAGACCGTCGAAACTAACTTCTTACTCTTAAGTCTTACGGAACTCCCTAGTGACTGTCTAACTGTTACATGTTAAGTCATTAAAAAAGTGTAAGTTATCTGACTCGGGGCCCGTCGGGGAAAATAATTTTCTAGAAATAGGCCCCCTAATAGAATCTAGAATCTTCTTACCTTTTTCAAAAGTGGGTTGTCAAACTCAACTGCTCCGGCGCTCATGATTTTGTCGTCTTGAAGTGATCTTAAGGAGAGAACTCGGTGTTTCTTTGCTTCAATATTACCCGGAAAACGTCTACACTACTCAGTATCTGTGTAGCTAGCTTGCAATGTAGGCTACTAAAGGCGGCGCGGGGGTCCGGTCGTACATACGTATCCACACACACACCACCAGTTGATACCATGTGTTTGGTTTGTACGTGTAGCGATGTAAACAACCCGTTCCGAAGGCGTCTATTGTGACGAATCTCCATGGCGATGAAACGTAGAGGGCAGTCATACAATTGAGATGATCGTTTATGCTCTATCTCAGTGATCGTGATCGTTTAGCGCAACAGTCGCTATCGGGGATCTCCGGATATCGCACGCGCACGTGCACTGCATGTACGTACGCATGTCGCACTATGCATGCAGCATACGCATATTGCACATGCATAGTGCAGATATCCGCCACTTACATTTATGCTGAACACTGAGTGACGTGACCGACCTTGCTAAACTAAATTTTAAACAGGATGAGGAAGCTCAAGTACCACGAGCAGAAATTGCTCAAAAAAGTTGACTTTATATCGTGGGAAGTTGATAATAATCTAAATGAGGTTAAAGTTATGAGGCGATATCATCTTCCCAGGAGAGAAGATTACACGAGGCAAGTCTGAACCAGTCCGCAATTGCGTGATCCCAGTAACTTATTTCCGTGTTATGTGTTGTAATTTAAGTCTGCTAACTAAAATTACAGCCATTTGATTAGCCACACAGGAGTCTTCAATTCGGTCTGTGCTGTTTTCAGTCTGAGCTGTTCGAATTTTGTTGTTGTTTTTGTTGACTTGGAATTCTCTGTGATACTGCAGTATCTGTTCATGATGTTGTGTTTTGTGTTTGTCAAAATGTTGCTGTTATTGGTTATGCAGTGTAGGCTCGAACGGCTCTTTTTTTCTTCTTCCTTCTTCATCTCTGCCGACTCTGTCTGCGTTAAAACCTAGTAACTGTATGCCTAGCTAGATGAGTAGTATTAAAGGCACATGGTCCCGGCCGGTAGTTTAGTCAAATGCGTAGACAGGCGCATGGCGGCGCAAGTTTCATAGAGACCTACGCTATCAATTCCTCTTTAGCGCTTACGGCTGTTAGTGTTACGCTTTGGCTCATTTTCCCCAAGTCCGGAGAAGTCTGATTCACTGTACTGTAGTCGGTGGTCCAATCACAGTTCGGCTCATGATTCAGCTGAGGGGGGTAGCAGCTTTAGCAGACTTCTTTTGTGATGTCATATTAAGAAGCACATAAGCACGCTTCCTGGCATCACTAGACTGTGTGACATGCAGACAAGACAACGAAGCGAAGGCAATTATAGCAACACCTACGTGCTTATCAATACACTTGATGACAGCTCAACTTCGGCAATCTCTGCAAATTCGGCAATCATGCTAACGGTGATCGACAGTATCATCCAACAGCGCACAGTGCCCTCTTCACTACCGGGACTATGAGCCTTTAAATGCTATAACACTACAGTCGGTAGTATAGTAGCCTGGGCCTGGAGGAGTACATTTAGGACAGAGTGAATTTATAAAATGGGTGACTTTTTATGCCTTTGCTTTATTTTAACCACCTTGTCCTTGATACATGTGCCATAGGCCTACTTATGGAATAATCAAAGTTACATAGAACTAGAAGTGATGCCATTTTCTTTTTCCATGGACTTGTCTCTAGCACAGTCTATCTAACCTTGTTTTTCAGTGCAGTACCACCAATTCTATCGTTTACATGTTTTTACAATTTCATTGAGAAAAGCAACCTAAATATTAAATCAAAATATGTATTTCTACTCTAGAAATGCATGTATAGATCTGTTTTTGTTTGTAAAGATGATTTAGTTTCAATAGTTGCCAACAAAAAAAAAGGAATCTGTTATCTCTTTCATTTTCACTGTCAAGTCTGGATTTAATACTAGTACTAGTGGAGTAGTAGTACAGTACTTGCTGACTTTTAATTTTTTTTTTGTTTTGTACAAGTCATCATGTTGCCAGATTTTTCTTGCGTTGTCTTTCAAATTGAGTGTGGTAAAGTTAGTTTTGCTTGTCAGATATTGTTAGTTACCAACATTTTCAAGATACTGGCTTGAATTGTGAAGTACTTTCTATCCAAATACTGTATAGAAACTAACCCTTTTTGACAATATCCTTAGTATTTTTGTCACACACATCTTTTTGTTTCCTTTCTCTCTTTTTTTATTATGCTCCTTGGGATAATAGACATTTATGAATATAATTGTGTAATTATTAATAACTCTAAGAATTAAGATGTAATTTAATTTCAATACAGGTTTTGAGTTATTCACATCACTTGATAAATCTTAATGGGGCCTTTACCAAAAGATTGGTCTGTATCTTGTCATCGGGATATGTTCTGCGGAGACTCTAGCTGGCTTCACAGAGTCCCCTCCTAAAACTGTGGAGGAGAGCCATAAAAGTAGAAGTAAAAAATGTATATAATATTAAAAAAAAAAACTCCTTTGGACAGCTGGATTTTTCTTTTTAAATCAGGCTGTGAACCTCAATATTTTATTTGAATTTCACGTTTGATCATCTATTAAGTGTTAAATTAATGTTTGGAATCACCTGTCATATTATGTAGGTACAACAAGTTGAGTCGACGTGTACGAGATCTTGTAAACAAAATCAAACAGCTGGACAGCAAAGATCCATTCAGAACGAAATGCACAACTGAGCTGCTGAATAAATTGTAAGTACATTTGATTCATACATAGATCCTTAGGGATTCTTTAATTCTCATTTTCCTCTTGTGCTATAAACTTGTCCTCAGTTTGGCTGTAAGCTATATAAACACAGTAATTGACACTGTTGCATACAAAGACAGAAAGCAGAGTGAAGTCCATGTACAGTAAACTTGCCAATTTCAGCAAATTCTTTTTTCTTTATCAAAACCATTGTAGAGATAGTAATCGACAGCACATACGGATAAGCATATATCAAGAAATAAAAACTTGAATATACATGTGTAGATATAGCTTGAGTTAAAGCAGCAGTATCAGTCAAACACATTCATGAATGAAAGTATGAGAAATATCAGAGAATTCATTCAAAAGTTATGGATTTTTAAAGTTTGGGTGTCATTGTCACTGGATAAGAAGACTAATACATAGTGGGGGGCCTTGCATGTGTTATTTTTTATTTTCAGTTCAAGTTGATGTAAAAGTTTAATTTTTGGTTCCATTGTAAAGGTAATTGTCTATAGATCAATTTTGGTTCGAGTGTCAAGCACACAAGTAAGAAATACTCAGAATGGCCGCCAAAATCCAAGATGGCCGCCAACTTCTAGACTTTTGTCAAAAAATTGGATAAAACTCTCCATTTGAAGTGATTTAAGTGCTGAATCTGATATTTTCAAGGGTAATGAGATTATTGGACACATTTAGAAATAAAAACAATGCCTTTTGCTTAATTTGCATAAATTTACATAAATTCCATTTTTAAGCTTTTTTCCTTAAAAAAATAAAATTATTTAGAGACAAAATGTATATAAAAAATGAAATAATCACAAGGAAATGATAATAAGGAAAGAATTACAGCGAAATCTTCCAGAAATGTCCTAAAATACATTTTCAGCACATCCAATGAATAGGGGGTCAATAGCTCCATGTTTTACAGAGGCATTTTACGTAAAAATACTCCAAAGAAAGGTCTTGGAACTGCTAGCGCACCCATTTGAAGTGATTTAAGTGCTGAACCTGATATTTTCAAGGGTAATGAGATTATTGGACACATTTAGAAATAAAAGCAATTAATGCCTTTTGCTTAATTTGCATAAATTTACATAAATTCCATTTTTTAAGCTTTTTTCCTTAAAAAATACAATTGTTTAGAGACAAAATGTATATAAAAAATGAAATAATCACTTTCAAAGCAATGTATCAATACATTGCTTTGAAAGTGATTGCTATACAGAATCGGAGCATATGTGAGTTTTGTCCTGGCAGCTCATATTCAAGGATATAACAGTAGTTGTTGAATTCATGTTCATGGAATACAGCAGTGAACACAGAAATGTACACATGCACGTTACATGATCAGGAGTTGATATTTTCACATGTTGTTAGATTTGCGAATAGTACCCAGATCGCAGAATTCCCACAAATAACCCAAGGAAAACAGGTACAGTATGAAGTCTCATTAATAAAGATTGTCTTTGATGCGTTTGAGGTGACAAAAAATGATGTCAAGTATCAAAACTAAATGCAATCGTAGAATTTGCTTTGTGTTTGCTCTGTGTTGTGGGCTGCTCAGGTACAGCCCTGTCGCGATTTATACAGCGACTGGGCTGTGTATAGTTAGTGTACAGTAATATGCACAGCCCTGTACAGTGTATTTACATAATATGTGCATGCACAGGCCTGTCACATCATTATCACAGCAAGTCATGACTGGTACTCTTAGTGGTCTCAGTCTGGTGGCCCCTGGCTGGGCCCCCTGCCTTGGGCCAGCACTTAGGCTCCTGTCCTCGGCCCGGCCTTGGGCCCCCGGGCCCCCGGGCCTGGGCCCACTTGGGCTCTGGGCCCCTGGTTCTGGGCTAAGGCCCGTGGCCTTGGGTCCGGCCTTAGGCCCCGCCTTTGGCCCGGCTGTACTTTGTACATGGTCTATGTGAAATCAAGCTTGTCTGTAACTGTATAATTACAAATAATTACAAATAATCACAAATGATCAACAGGTCCATACTATGAATAAATGAATATATAAACATATGAATATATGAATATATATGTGAATATATATATTATTATATATGATTATAAATATAAATGTGATCAGGCATTCTGTTACGGTGTCAGATCTGCATTCATTCATATATAGCAAATTTTATGCATGTATAAATGGCATACATTGTGTACAGTATGCTACACTACCGCTATGAAGTAACTTAATGCTCTACCGTGAAAACCGTTCCTTACTGGTAAAATATTGTCTTACCGATCTGCTTTCATTCAAGCATTACCGTTTGAAAACCTTTGCAAAGCTGACATGACTACCGGGAAAATACTCACGTAAAGAGAGAGCTTACCGTTGGCACAACTTTTACTGTACCGTACCGTTGTTACCGTACCTTTACCGATAGCGCGCGAGTACTGCAGAGCGCGCATGCCCGCAAATCTGTACTTCTACCAAAGATAGTAGATAACAAGATACAAAGGCGCGCGATAAAAATGGACACATTATGGCTACCCTACATGACGATACAAAAGAGAGCCAAGTACAAACTCAGTACACCTAGGAACATCATTTATTTCCAAAGGTAGTGGTATCTTTATTATCTTAAAAAGATTTAAAAATTATAGTGTAGCTTTTTTTGATTAAGGGGATTATTTTGATGAACGAGATTTTAGAGTAATAAGGATTATTTCGTGGAGGTAAAAATTTGGCAACAACATGATCTCACAATCAAAACGCTTGATAAACAACAACAACATCTTCAAAGACAGTGCGTCTCAGGTAAAAGACACACATCACCTGAGACGCGCTGTCCCTGAAGCCGCTGCTGCTGTTTATCAAGCGTCAAGGCAGCGCGTCTCAGGTGGTTCATGATGTCATGCATGGACAAGAGTTTATAGAAAAATGAAAAAGAAAATGTCCCTTTGTCCCTTTTCCAGCATAATGAAAGAGCACAATTGACTTTCCTCTTTCAGAAAGCAGGGGGGGGGGATATATTACCCTTCAATAAACAGTATCAGTAACATATCAGTAGAATATCTACTTTTCATGAAAAATAGAATTTGTGGAATTCCTTTTATATTGTTGTCCATACATGACATCTTGAACTGTTAGCCTTCTTATCCAAGGTTGAAGGCACTGAGACTTTTGAACCGATTGTCCAATTTTCCTTAAACTTTCACTCATGTGCTCTGCTAATATTGCTGCTTTCACTCAATCCACATAAACCTGGGTTTTGGTTTTTTATGAAGTATCATGGTGTCCAGGATGCTAGAAGGAAAGTGAATATTGTCTGCCTGCGTTAATGTTCTATTGTGTTGCTGAAAATTTTTATGTTCGTTATCATCTCTGTGGCTTTATTAATAGTGTAAAACTTGCTCAAGTAGTAGAAGTGGAATGTCGTATGGAGAATATTGGTACATTTTGTATTCAAATTCTTAATTTCATTTCCATTTGTTCTCTGTTTCAGATTCTAGTCATTGTTTGTTTTGTTTTGTCTTATTTTTCTTACAGATACAACATTGGCCTCATACCAACAAAGCAGAATCTTGCCCTCTGCAATGCTGTATCTGCTTCATCCTTCTGTAGGAGAAGACTTCCAGTTGTCATGGTGCGATTAAAGATGGCAGAGGATGTGAAGTCTGCCGTAAAACTTGTTGAGCAGGGTCGTATCCTTGATTACAAGATGAATGATTATATCATCTCCTTGCTTGCCAGCATCACTGTCATCACAAGGTGTTCGTACTGGTGAAACAAGTTCCTTGAGATTGACATGTGCTCTGGCTGTTCCTTCACAAGAACTGGCAAAGTACAATTTACAATCCACAGAGTAGTACCAAGAATTATTATGAAATCTTTTATCGGCTGATTTGAATACTTCATTTGAGTTTGGAACATACATGTATTTTGTTAAAAGGGCATTGTACCGGTTTTTTAATTTTTTTTATGTTGTTCTTTTAATTCTAAAAGACCCAGCGGTGCAAACAGAATCAAAATTTCATAACGATTAAGTCCGTAATTTAATGTTAAAAATGGAACTTTTTAGGTGAGAACTATGCTAATGAGCTGACGAGCCCGGATGTTATGATGTCACAGGTGCTCTCACTATTACTGATTACAGGTGCTTGCATACGCGTGCGTTAATTCGTATCGAGTAGCAGACGACGCTTAGGCCTAATTTAGCTAGCAGGCGGCGCTTGTGTACTGTTCTATCCATGTAGATATCTCAAATTTCACTAAACCAAATTGCACCAAAATTACAGGATATACTTCATAGCATATTTCAAAGTATTCTCTTATATTTGAACGAAATCAGTAATCGAGAAGTATCAATATTGACGTCGACTTTCAAGTCGTCACTCAAAAAAAACTCACTCTTCGCGAGAGATCTTGGCGAACGCAAGATGCACAATCCAGAACTGAAGTTAACCGACTAGTACTGTGCGAACGGGGAATTCACGCGAGAACTAAACTCAAAAGTGTAATGATTTTTGCGACTTGTGTGATATAGGAACTACATTTTTCATTCAACTTATCTACATGGATATATCATATCATATCTACATGGATACGGAAGTACGCTAGCACTATACCTACACCAGCGCTGGGATCGCGAAGCGGCAACACTGTGTTAGAATCTACGTGGTCAGGCCACTCTTCCGAGATATGGGTCCTAGTCAAAGAGATTTTTCTCCTCAGTCAGTGGGGAAAATCTCTTTGGTCCTAGTACGTAGGCCTACTGAAACAAACTGTTAGATCTAACATTAGTCCTTGGTGTAAATAACACCACTATGAGATTTATCTCGACTACAAAACATCGGAAATCCATAAAACAGATACCTTACCTGAAAAATCCAGCACAGGAACAACAGTGCCTGCAGGACAAGGGTCCAGATCTAGATCTGGAGTCTGGACTTTCGTCTGGATTTTCTTCAAGTTCTGGCAGCAGGGGTATGTAACGTTACGCTGTGCCATATTAGCGCTGTGCACATAGGGCCTACAGCTGCAATGTCGACGGTGAGTGGGTGTAGGGCCTACTCATCAAAACTTAGACTGCCACGTACAGTTTGTACAACCTACTCCTTGACTGCTCAGTAGTCCTAGTCCTAGTTCTAGTATTTCAGAGTCTATGTGTACTGGGTACCGTTTTCATCTCACTATGCGTAAATCGTGCGTGTCGTTGAAGAGAGTCTATCTACATTTGGATTTAGATTCACTCAGCCCTCATCTACGTTAATGAACTGGCGAACCATCGCTCGATCATGATCATCAATGCGTAACGTTACTTACACACAGTCTTCTATGGGCAGCACGTTCGGATAACGATGCCAATTTCATTTTGCATATCTGGAATTTCCCCACAAGTTTTATCTAAATAAAAAGCTGTTGAAGAGATTGCTTTTAAAGATTAATAGATATTGTTTAACATGTTTATTATAGCTCCATATTGCAATTATACTAAATAACAGCTTTTGCAGTACTTCGTGTGAGATTTCATCAGTAAATTGGCATTATGTAGTTCGTCTTGCTAATGTCGGAGTTGTGCACCAAGAGCACCTGTGACGTAGGCCAAATTGTGTGGATCGTTCCATGGCTTGCTCGATTTCATTTTTTTCAAAAAATCATTACAGGCTTATCCTGGGTTTTACAATCCTCTCTTTCCATTTCAAGCCACGGTATGGTAAACTGGAATCAATCACTGCTCAAATATCGCTCATATTCACTTCCCCAAGGTTTAACAAGGGTGTAAAGTAATCGGACCTGTGCCAATGCTAATGCACTGTCCATGCAAAGTTAGCCGCGGCCCTGCTGGGCGACCCGTGCTGCGGCACACCTCTCCAGATCCAGCTCTCGGCTCCAGAGTAGACAACATACATGTACATTTACTATACATAATGTACATGTGGTGTGACTGTTGTTAAGTCGATTTTTTTCGACTTACGCACAAGTCGAAACTCGCCTAAGTCGATGTGTTTTGCTCAGTCCCGAGAAGATCGACTTATGCGAGTTTAACTGTATATCAGACCAGGAAATGTACAGAAATCTTCTTCATATTAAATGAAGTAAGTAATGACAACTTTTATCACTTTAATGGATTTGCAGTCTTCTCTTCATAAACAACACTATATTCAAAGCAGGTTACATATGGTGTTTTAGGTCAGCTTTACAGTTAGACATAAACGTGTTATTATACCCCCGCCAAACGAAGTTTGAAGAGGGTATATAGGAATCAGCGGACGGGCGGTCGGTCGGTCCGTTGCAAATCTTGCGTCGCGAACTAATTCCTCAGTTTTCAACCGATTCCCATAAAACTTGGCACAGATGTGTGCCTTGGGTTGTAGATGTGCAAGATGTATTTTTTGACAGTACCCAAAAGTATGTTGCCATGGTAACGGCATATTATGGGCAAAAATGGGTACAAATCTTGCGTCAGGAACTCCTCCCACAGTTTTTGATCAATTTTTATGAAATTAGGTACAGATGTTCATCTGAATATATTAATGTGCAAGACACATATTTCCGCAGTGGCAAAAAGTGCGTTGCCATGGTAACGGCATGTTATTGGTAAAATATAGGGCAAAATGCTTCATGGCAAAACTGCTTCATCGGTGTTCTTCCAATTCTCATGGAATTCATATTGAATGTTTGTCTTAGGATATAGGTCAGCATGACACATTTCTTGACAGTGACAAAAAGTATGTTGCCATGGTAACAGCTCACATATTATGAGCCAAAATGATGGAAAATTTTGTGTTGCAAACTACTTCCTCAGTTTTTGCCCAATTTCCATGAAACTTGGTACAGATGTGTGCCTTTGGTTGTAGATGTGCAAGACGCATTTTTTGACAGTACCCGAAAGTATGTTGCCATGGTAACGGCATATTAATGGCAGAAGATCAAGGAAAGATCTTGCGGATTTAACTACTTCCTCTGTTTTTTGACCAAAGCTTATGAAATGTGGCACACACCTTGATCTTGGTGGGAAGATGTGGAAGACATATTTTTCAGACGTGTCGGAAGCTGCGTTGCCATGGTAACGGCATATAAATGGCAGAAGATCAAGGAAAGATCTTGCGGATTGAACTACTTCCTCTGTATTCGACTGAAGCTCATGAATGTGGCACACACATTGGTCTTGGTGGGAAGATGTGCAAGATATATTTTTTGGACGTGTCGGAAGCTGCGTTGCCATGGTAACGGCATATTAATGGCGGAAGATCAAGGAAAGATCTTGTGGATTGAACTACTTCCTCAGTTTTTGACAAAAGCTTATGAAATGTGGCACACACAATAGTCTTGGTGGGAAGATGTGCAAGACATATTTTTCGGACGTGTCGGAAGCTGCATTGCCATGGTAACGGCATTTAAATGGCAGAAGATCATGGAAAGATCATTCCTTGGGTAAGACTGTCGTCACGGGGCGGGGGTATTAATCACCTTCAGTGATATTTTTTTATTTTGCTTTCCAGAAGGAAAGAAAATACAGCCGTTTTTTTATTTTGCTTTCCAGAAGGAAAGAAAATACAGCCGTATCTATAAAATTGTCAGCAGATTACAATTGTCTCTCTGCTTGGGGTGCTATGGCATGATTTTCGTTCAATTTTACTTTCCTCGAAGCAACTGCACTAAATGCTCCAAGTTAAAGTTTTAGAGTAATTTTCCTTTATTTGGTAATATCAGATGTCAGAGTTGGACCCGAACTTGTCCTTGATCCTGCATTCATTGTAACCAGGTAAGTTGCAGATGCAGTGCGCTCCAGTTACATTGTATAAGAAACACAGTTATTAAAAAGTTTTGTTGCAAGTAAAAATTCAGGCTCTAAAATTAATACCTGAACTTTATTTACAGGTTTTGTTTAGCTATTAAAAAAAAAGAAAAAAAAATAGATATAACAAAAGAAAACTGCTGGTCCCAAGGACTTTGTTGTACTGGGAGTTACCCGTGTGTGTGTGTGTGTTTTGGGTTTTTTTTTTTTTTAAATCAGAATAAATAATCAAAATCAAACTGCTGGCTGAGAAGTGTCATGCTCTCTTGGGATTCAATTGTTAGATGATGTGTATAAAGTACAGCTGCAGATTCTACCAAGATGAAGATGTGAAATTTGAATTTCCATGAAGCAGCACTTTGTAAAAGTATGTACCATGCTAGTAATTCTGCAGGTCCAAAAATGTTGCCCCGTGAATGTAATTTTGTATTCACTTATAATTTGCATGTTGCAATTACAAAAGATCCCATGTCACAACCTCGTGTTCCTTATTATTTGTCACTTTGTTTCATCGTCTTTTGTTATGGATCTTGTTTTGTCTATCTGTGAACAGAAGCATGGAAGACTTTGTGACTTGGGTAGACACCTCTAAGATCAGGAAACACATCATGGAATATAATGATGCAGTAAGTGTTGGACATGCTCTTATGTACAAGCAAAATAAGTGAATTGAATCCTTGAAAGATCAAAGATGAGACTTTGATCTTTATTCACTTTGTGTAGTTAACCTGTTGAGGACAAGTCCCGAGTATACTTGGGTAGGTCTATGGGAAATGCGTGTTGTAGCAAAATCAGTCCATCCTCAAGAGATTAATGGAATTTAGGGATCTCCTTCTACTAACTAGTCACAATCACATTTTTGCGTACAATGGATTAACTCCACATGACCATGAAGTATTTCACAATTTTAGATGTACAGTGTGTCTACAGCACTGAAACTGGATGGGACTTGAAGCCATTGGCCCAGTTATATCTTGCTTTATAAGTGCATTTAAATGCTTCCTTCATGGCGTGATAGATAAATTTAAAAAAAAAAAAAAATCTGATAGTACGTTAACCATTACAGAGTGTAACTCGTAATGGAGAGAGGAACATCACAGGGTCAAGGATTTAATGTTCCTATTGACATTGCACGTCTCAAAATTTGCTGAAAAGGTGACATGGTATGCAGTTAGGTTTATCTTCAGACACTAAGATGACATGGTATACAGTTACGGGTAGGTTTATTTTCAGTGTCTGTATGTCATTTTAGAGAACACTCTTTCCCTTGTTGATGAACAACAGTAATTGCAGAGTAACGATACCAAGGCTTATCACAGCTGTACCATCATGACTTGGCAAAAGATATGTAGATATGTCGGGGTAAGGGAGTATTGTAGCATGCTTCACACCTCTTTTTCGATTTTGTGATTTCAATGATTCAGTAAGATTAGATATTGTATAATCCACATTTGGGTCTTTGTGCAAGGTTTTTATAAAAACCCTACTTGCAAAATTTTGAAATGTTCTCTTTCATATGGAAAATTAGTGCAGTTTTACAATTTCAGTATAATTTTCCAAATTATCCGAAGGTTTAATAGTCAAAACACTAATTTATACCTGCTTGTGATGATGTAAATGAAAAAACATCAAAACAAAAACAAAATCACTGAAAATAGCATACCATGTGAAAAGTAAGTGTTATAGGGTTACAGTCGTAAAAGACTGAAGTTTTAATGAATCAAGAGATTGTGAAAAAAGGTGTCAAAATTTATTTCCATCTTGAAGCTTTGTATGTAACTAGTTATGTAACTTTCATCCTTTTGCAGAGAGATGACTTCGACTTGATGTGATGACGGCATCCAGAAAGAGTGGGACAGTTTGTTGAGACTGATAGAGCACATCACTGCTGGACAGCATTTGCCAATTGACAAATGGCATGAATTGTTGGTGCCTTTCTACAAACTTGGTGTGAGGCATTCAGCTTGGAACACCAAGACCCAGAACAAGTGACAGATGTGAACAGTCCTCGAGTTAAAGCCTTTGGTGCTTTCTGGAGACTTTCAGCACAGAACACTTGTGTGACATTCACTCCTCCTATTCTGTCCAGTGATTGATGATTTACTTTTACCAGTACATCCTCTCTTTCTTTTCTGCACCATGTCATTGCTGTTGTGACAGCGATTTGCTGCCAACTTGTTGCCGCCCCTCACCTACATCTGTGAAAATCTAGAGTGGACCCACTTGGAAGAAATATCTGAATTCATCCTATTCTGATCAATGTTTTTGGAAAGTCTCCCACAGATGAGCACCTTCAAGCGTTAGCAATAGTATTTGATCAGTGAAGGGAAACAACAGTGTTGTTATCTGTTACTGGGGTGAAGTGCAAAGATTGGGAGGAATGTGTACTGCAAGGAATGTGAACTGTGCATGGTAACAAACAAGTAAGAACCAAACACACAAGGCTTTTTGAGTCTTGTGTTTGTACGCTATGTGTATTAAACATAATTTGTATCAAGTAGTTCTTGGAAGATGATAAAGATCAACAGACAGCCTTTACAAACTTATGTAATAGTGCCCTTGTACCATTCTTATCAGATCCCATGGGAGTGCCATAAAATTTACATACATGTATATATTGTGTATATTGCATATCATCTCGTTTTAATAAGGCAGGACTCGTGCCTTGTTCACTGGTTACAGGATATACACCCTGTAGTTGCAGTTGCTTAAAAATCTGACAGAACACACCTCCGACTCATGCACATCATAAAAGCACACATTGTGCATTTATAAAGGGCTGCAAACCTCTGCAGATGAATAATATTTTAATGCACTGTAAACAAAACATTTTTATGGCAGAAATAATTTTCAGGTTAAAAAAAGGCAACATTTTCTTATATTTTCAATTAGAATGAAAAGCACTGAAAAAAAAGAAGCATAAGGAATATGGTATATACTAGGGGTCAGCTCTGTGCATAAACACACAGACACACAAAAAAACAGAATGTTAATTCTTGTCCTTAGGTAAAAATACACCAAAGCACCAAACAGTAGCGTAAATTTTTTCATGTTCTCTTAAACAGATTGAGTCAAAGTTATGGTCTTTGTGACTTTATTCACCCTCTGAGAACATGTTTATGAGTCACATTCCTTCTTCAGTGAGTTGATGTTTCATAGCAAGATGTAAGCTGAAATGTAAGTTGACAATGAATTTAAAATTTGTCTCTGTAGCGCTCATAGTACAACATTCATGTGGCTCTACAAACAGATACATGTATTTGTCTGTTCATTCTTTATGATATCATGAGGTATAATTGTGGAAGATTACTTGGTTCCAGGCTTCTGGTAATATATAGCCATTAGTTCCCTTTTTACAGTACACTATTGTGCCCCGTTTCAACAAAATCTTTATTGATCCCCTTGTTTAAATTTTGTTTTTAGTTTCCCTCTCGCCCCTCTTTATGATGTAACAGTACACGATATCTCGATACAGTGCACTCCTGTTATAACGAACATGGTTATATCAAAATTCAGGTTACAATGAAGTAAAAATTCAGGCCCCTATATTCTCTATGTTTGTTATCGTCTATTTGTTTGGTTATAACAGTATTTTGATATAATGAATGAAAACTGCCAGTCTCAAGGATTTCATTACATCGGGAGTCCACTGTATACATTTTTTTCCCCCAAGGAGTTCTTTGTACTAGTATCTGTGTAACAAGAGTCTGCAGTTGACTACTGTGTACAAAATATCCCATCCAAAATGAATGATAGCCATGAGCAAGTTGACCATTACATGAGTGAAAGGTTTAAAAAATGTGCATGGTCTTCAAAATGGTTTTCTTTGTATCACATGGTAGGAAGGGAAGGGGGTGGAGACATTTGTGAAGTAGGAGAAAGTGGTTTTCAATGTAATGAGACTTTGCTGGAAGCTAAGTCATCAGCTTTGTTTGTTGACTGGTCCCCCCCCCCCCCCCCCCCAGTTTCAGAGAGTCATGATGTAAACTGTCACTCGATGCAGTCTATTAAAGCAAATAATCATGCATAGAATAAGGGTAAATCAGAATATGTCTTTATTGATTTGTGTTAAACAAGTATTCAAATACTGTCGAGTAAAATGCATTTCACAAAACAGGTTTTACTTGAGATGTGCCAAGTCGCATTAATCTGATGTCCTTTTCAATGGTATGCAGAAGACAGTCACACATATAATACTTGATAAATGCAACAGTTTAACCATTATGAAAATACAGTGCTCTCCTGTTGTACTGAACACTGTATTAATAGAATTCTCATTACAATGAAATAAAAATTCAGGTCCAAAATTACCATCTCTATTTCTTTATATACTGTACTGTCGGCTATAACGAAATTTTATTATGAACGAAAGAAAACCACTAGTCCCTAGGACTTTGTTATAATGTGAGTGCACTGTATGCCATATCATGGGTTTCTCACTGAGAAATTCAACAGATTCCTCTGCCTTTATGTAAAGGATGCCTGTAGCATTACCTGCAATCCATTGTGCTAATGGAATCCAATACATGTACATGGTACGTCTTCAACTGACTGGCAATTAAAGTCAGAATATGATAGTACATGTAATTCTGTTTCACTCAACTAGCATTTGTTCCTTTGAAAGGATGTGTGAGAGCATATAAGCAAGGAAACAGGACCCATATTCATTTACATTTACAAAGGTTTTATAGGGCTTGTCATTGAATGATTTCATTAAAGGGTGTGTACAGTTCTGGTCGGGGTGAGGATTCAGCTTTTAACGTTTTGCGAGATATTCAGAAACCACTCTATGAGATGTCAAAGAGCATGCAATTCTAAGGGGTATCAAAAGTTTATTTGATGAAAATCGGTTTTGAAATGTCTGAGATATCCAAAAACAAGGTGAAACAAAGATATCCTAATAAAGTTGGGGCATGTCGCCTTTTATTATTATCACTTTTGGGGATATCTCAGCCATTTGAAAACCAATTTTCATCAAATAAACGTTGAATCCTTCTTAAAATCACATGCTCTTTCATATTTCATAAGATGTTTCTCATTATCTCACTTAGGAATGTTCAAAACATGAATCCCCACCTCAACCACTATTGTACAGTCCCTTTAAAGCAGGTATTTATGCAATCTGATGGGACTCTGAATTACAACTTTCATCTGTGCACAGTATATCTGCCAGCAATTCATGCAAGATGTAGGACACATACACCTCGGCATTTACATACTGTATAAGCTGCCATTTTCGCATACAGATATTTTTGAGAACTGGGAGGTCACAGACATTTTCACAAGATGTTTTCACGAACTGACACCGAGGCTTTTGTTAATGCGCTATTACCCTAGCACATAGCGATGTTTTCGCATGCTAAATTTGCGGTCCTACTGTGATTCGCGAAATTCACAAAAATTAAACCCTCATGAAAATAACAGCTTATACAGTATTACTTGTTGCTGATATCAAGTACTTAGAGTATTTTAAATACAGCCTTTACAAATCACCATCTTATTTTGGGTACCATGTAATTCTGAAAGGGAAGGAATGCACTGTCATAATGTCAGGACATCTCACCATTGCAATAGACTAATCATGGTTGTCATATTTATCACATGGAATTGCTGGTCACTTTGAAAGGGTCCTTTGGTTCATGCTTTAAATATCAAAACCACATCACAACTTCTTGAAATAGCTTCCCAGCATCTTCAGCATACATGTACATGTACCATAGTGCAACTGTGAGCCTCACTGGCTGATTAAGCACTTGCATACAACACTGGAATGCATCTGACTTTCAATCTTCTGTGTGATACCTTGCAAACTACATCCACTTATTTATAGTTAACATTTAAGCCTTGTAAAGTTTTATTAACCCAACTGTACTTGCAAATTGGAGCTCACATCTACAAGCAAAAAGAAGTTGCATAAGCATGACAAAATACATTGTCATACAGTCCTCCCCCTTTTTACTTTTTTTCTTTCACTTAAGAATTAACTCAAATATAATGAATATTTAAAGCTTACAATTGAAATCATTTTTTTTTAATAAGAACTACAGAGCTAAACTGATGCTTTATTTACAATATGATTTATCAATCAAACAATTTTTAGGGTAACCCATGTTCAAAATTGGTTTTGAATTGAAATATTTTGATGCAAATATAAAAGAGTAGACCAAATGTTGATCTGTATACATATCTTCATTTGATGTTCATCTCAGGATTGAAAAAACAAAAAATAAAACAGGAATGATTTATTAATTCTATTCCTTTTCAACAGAGCAAAGTTGCTGGAAAGAGTAAATTTGAGTTTAACAACATCACAAACATGGTAGATAATGTAGAACAGATACTGAATATCTGAGAGGAGGAAAACATATTTCACAGGTAGCACAATTGTTATGCAACTCTATTGCATGAGAACTATGATGAGATCACCTTTGATTGAGGTAAGGTCTCTTCCATGTTTTGCCATAACCAGTCCAATTGCATTGTTGTTGCTGGACACGCCTCACACCAACCTGATTTCTCTGTTGTCTGAAGTCCTTGATCTGTTTCAGTACTTCCAAAACACTAGAACTGGGCAGGGAAAAAAGTGACAAGACTTAACATTTTTGTTACTGACAATGATGATCATCAATCACATTTGAATCTTTTCCCCTTTTTGTGATCAGTCATCCTGGAAAACAACAGTGTAAAATCAGCCAAGAGTTAAGATATAGTGTATTATGACCTTGATGATTAAATACACTGTACATCTACAATGTATGAAGGAGAATTATATACCAGTAGTGATATAACAGATTTATTTTTATCTCATTCTGTTTAATACATGAGGTACATTGAACTTGGTGAAAGACTGCACATCTACAAACAAATTTGATGGTTGCTGTACACTTCAGGATGCATTGGCCTAAAAAAAAAAAAAGAGTGAAATGCAGTCACCAGTACTCACTTGAGTTGTTGGAGATCTTGTGTCATAGCCTTGACCATGGGCGTTGAATCCTCAGTTACGCTGCTCTGACAGGTTGTCTGAATAGCTGTGTCTGCAAAGCTATGGCCACCCTTCAGAAGAATCAATTACAATTAAAGAAGTTGTGAGGGCTGACATTTTCCTCAGTTACTCCCTTCACCACTACCCACACTGCCTATTAAGATGTTGATAATTTGGGGGAAAGGGGGAACTGAGAGGGTCAGTGGGCAGGAGAGAAATGTCATAAGCTGACAGCCAGGCTTGATAGTATACAATGTATTCTAAACTGGTAACCACATAAGTGGTGTATCAATTTACACACATAAATGCCCTTCTCTTTTTGGAAGAACTATGCTAGGTGATACAGTATTCTCATAGAAAGACCAATGTGTATGTTTTGGGGACATAGCATACCATAGGCTCTATATTCTCCCTTTTAAAGTACTTTTTTTTTTTAATTTCAGAGAGCCATTCTTAACCACCTTGAATACAACAGACTGATGTTGTACCAGGTAGGTCATATTGAATATCATGCACAGTTATCTTTCAAAAGTGAGAAATATAGAGAATGTCACAAAAACAATGCATCAGTGAGTCATCTGTATTGATTGATATTATTATGACATGATTATGATACAAGTTACGATTAACAAAAAATGTAGTCATTATGTTGACTTTCTGAGTGTATGGTACAGGGGAAACTCGGTATAACGAACACTGCTATAACGAGATATCGGTTATAATGCACTTGTCAATGTAATGACGCACCCCACTACCCCCGGACATGGGTGCGTCATGGTCATTTTTTGACTGACCACACGGGGTTTTTGACGGACACCACAGTCACTTTTTTGACGGACATAACGCTGCAAGTGACGAACACCACAGTCACTTTTTTGACGGACAACACGTTGAAAGTGACGCACACCTCGGTCACTTTTGTGACGGACATCCTCGGTACATGTGACGCACCCCCGTAAATACTGAAACGATTTTTGCATACGTTTTATTCAAGCAATTTCATTTTCTTTTGGTTCGTACACATAATTTGTAAAAGTTTCGGCAAGTTTCCCTTACCATGTAAGCACCGTATTGTCATTCACCGTACATCACGCTGCTGCTACGATATTCCGAACAGTAGTGTGTAGGCCTATTCTGTGCATGCAATCCATACATGACAATCACATGTTCCCATGTGTGCAGAATTTGCGCTGTGTGTGCAGAATTTGCGCTGTGTGTGCGCGGCCATTGCTAGTGCGGTGGATGCAAACTGCTGCATGCAGCGCAGGTAGGTACACACCACGCCACGGCATTCATATTCCCGCTCGAGTACTGCGTAACTACAGCCTACTACTAGTAGTCGCTGTACGTAGAGATTCGCACATCTAACGTCGCGCGCGCGTCTGGCCAGCTGTGCTGGTCGGGCTATCCCGCGAGCAGAAAATCACTAATGGCATGCAGCAGGCAATTCCTCTGCTGCCGTTTCGATAGGAAAGATTGAACTAAGTTGTTACATCGCTGAACAGTCCCTGGTTTGAGATTGAGTATGCATGATTTCATGGGTTTGTTGGAGGGAAAATGTAAGGAGAAAGGGTGGCTTTTAAATTCTTTGCTTGCCAGATTCTGGCAAGCATTTTTTCCTCTTATTCCAAAACGCTTCCCGACTTTGATTTTCACTTGCCACGGGAAAGCGCTCACTTAATTTCACTCGCGGTACGTGTATCCAGCGTGCAAAATTGCGTGTTATTTTCCATAGCCAAGTGACGTACCATGACGCACCCATCGGTCAAAATTTGACCGACAATGATGGGATTTTGACGCACCCCTCGGTCAAAAATTTGACGGACAAAGCTGGTAAAATGACGAACACCTGGGTCACAAATTTGACGGACCAAGCGAGGAAATGACGCACCCATGTCCGGGGGTAGTGGGGTGAGTCATTACATTGACAAGTGCATAACGAGGAAATTTTCTCGGTCCCAAATTTCCTTCCACACAAGTCTATGTAAAATGCTACTCTTATAGCGAGATCGGCTATAACGAAATAACTGCTATAACGAGATAAATTTTGTGACTTCCAAACAAAGAAAAACATAGTAAATCAAACCTGCTATAGCGAGGTAAAGCAAAATGCCTTCGGTAAAGCTTTACTTCGCCTGTGCTATCATCTTCCGAGATTGTAAAGCTTGATGCGCCAAAAACTGTCTTGTACACACATAATCGTTTTCTTCAGTGCACCAGCTAGCACTGCATGTTGTACGTGTGAAGTGTGTGTGTGCACGCACACTGATACATGCAGCAAATGTGGTGGGACGGCCATCATGACGTTTAGCAGGTGTGAGGCAATCTGATGCTGTGATTGGCCTTCTACTTAGGGAATTCCCCGTCTTCACACACACGCAGTCATAATGTACATACAGAATGCGTCACATACACACACAGCATTGTGCAGACCATATTCAAGCTTTCCAAACAACACACACCCAAACGATATAACCACATACCAATCCACAGATGATCTTGATACAATCGCAAGCTATATGAATTTACAAATTCAAACATCTACAATTAATAAGAAACACATTCTTGATATTGGATTTCCTTGGCGAAAAACATCTTCTTACCCATAAAGGTGAGTAATTCCCTCACACACAATATCAAGTTATCAGTATTGATTGAAATATGATGGGTAGTCCCACATGTGCAAATTAATGTCTTTATTTTATGCCTTCTTTTATGCCTACTGATATAACGAGATATCGGCTATAACGAGGAAAATGACTCGGTCCCGACCATCTCGTTATATCGAGTTTCCACTGTATTCAAATTAGAATCAAACACTTCTACACACACACACACACACATACACACACACACACAAGCATACACATTTACATGTACAGAAAATTTCATGCCAATATCTGCTAAGTGAAAATTAAGTGCAATTGAAAAGGGCTATGTTCAAAGAGAGTGTGAAGATTTACTGACCCTATCAGTCACTTCAGCTGGCTTGAGAGGGGAAGTTTGTGAGCCACTGGTGAAGTTGCACTGCTCATCCAACTCCATCATTTGAGAATGTGTGAAGTCCATCATGTCACCTGCTAATGGATCACCCTCTGGTGTACAAGCATGATCTATTTATGCAATGATACAACACAAAGTCACAATTTTCAACATTTCAAGAATATTTTTTTTTACATTATATTTCCATTTCCTTCATTCATCATTCAAGCAAACAGAATAGAAACTGAAATCTGTTAATCCTGAATCCTTCCCTTCTATGTTTAGTGAAACGAAGTACACGTAAACAGTTTTGTTTTTGTCACTGCTTTTTTTTTTAAATCAAGGTGGATTAAATCTAGACTACAAGTTTGGAATGTACCTGATTAGATCATTGTGTATATTTGCTCTCTGAGAACATACAGGTCACATACAGGCCAGCAGCTCAATTTTAAATCACAGTACACATAGAACATTAGGTCAAAACTTGGCTTGAAATATCAAACATGGTTAGCATTTTATTTAGCCAAATTAAAAATGATGATTTTCTGTGAGAAAACACACACCCAGAGATGCACACAAACAAACACTGCATGTAGCCAATATATGCCAACTAAATATAGTGCATATTTTACCTTTAAGCACATCTTTTCTTTTCATATTGTATTTGTTTTGATCACCTGAATTATACATGGGGATACATGGGCTAATGCTACTCCAGCATTATACAGGATACTGATTACTTACCATCATCTTCCATTAAGGAAAACTGAGTATGTTCCACATCATGCTTGTCCTCATCTCCTCTTCCATCTGATGAAGTTATTGCCAACTGGTCCTTTGCTTTTACTGACCCTCCAGGCTCCATACTGAAGTCCTCAGTGCCAGTCACCTCTCCACAGACATTCTCTACCATGGTTACAATTCCATCCAGTGTTGATTGGTCATTTTTATCACCCTTTGGTAGAGGCATTGCCTGTGCCTCATCTTTAGTAGCTGCAGTGCATGGTGCCTCACTGCTTTGTACCTCTGAACTGACTGTGGTGTCCACCTTGGAGAAATGAGTGGATACAGTACTGTCCACACTGGATGTTGTTTCAGAAACAGGTGCCCTTTCTTCACAGACTGTCTTGTCAGCCAGCATGATTCCACTTAAAGTCACAGTGTCCTCTCTTGAGTCTATGTCATTTATCTCCGCATTACCACAGGTTTCAGTCGGTTCATTAACCAAAGGTAGGTGTATTTTAGAATCCAGTCCTGGAACAGTATCAAGTGAGTCACTGCAAATGCAGACATCTTTGTTGCTGGTGTTTTTTTCTATTGCATGAGTACCATTATGAACTTGGAAATCACTTACTTGGATCATCTCTACCTTTTCATTAGGTGACTGGATTTCCACATCTTCTTTGGTCTCTTTTTCATCAAAAGTCTTTTTGGCTACATCTCCTGGTAAGGTAGGAAGTTTATGAGACGATGGTGCTGTCTCAATAGTGCTTGGCTCATATTCATCTGTGGTAGATTTGAAGTTGTTTGGTAACATATGGTACGAAGATGTTAGTCTAGGAGCAGAAGCCTCAGAATCACTTTCCAAAGTAGGATCAGCATTGTCATTTTTAACATCTGGCTGTGAAACACCATCCATATTGTTATTGTGGCTGTTAGTTTCTGATGATCTTGTTGGAGATGTATCTCTGACTGCAGGGGTGTCAGTGTGATCTGATATCTTGTTCATCATGTCTTCTGGATTTTCTGTAGTTGAGCCTGATTCCTTTGTTGTGCCATCATCTCCCTTACCCTCAGATAAACTATGTATTGGTAAAGTAGATTCTTTTTCTCCACTGTCATCCTGCGTGAGTTCATCCTGCTGATCAACTTCAGTCTTAGCTGTTGGCATATCAAGAATATCTCCATCACGAGTAGTAATACCTGAAATTTTTGTAGGTGAGACAGCTCCCTCTGGCATTCCATCTTGCTTGTCATCTTTTGCTGCTCCCTTCGTATCTGGGTCACCCTCTACGTCAAGAGATTGATTCCTCTTCATATCAGAACACACAGGCCCTTGTTCTTTTTCCTCAATATCAGTGTCAGAGATGCATAACTGATCTGCTACAAAAGTAGACTCTGCAGCAGAAACTGTGTTGCTGGTGTTGGCCAGATTCACCTTGCTGTCATCAGTCTCCTCATGAAGGGGAGTCTCCTGGATCCCTTGCTGAGATCTCTGGCAATCATCCTGTGCATCTCCACCCTGTACCATGGAAACTGTGTCAGTTGTGGCATTATCACAGCTCTCTGGGTAAAGTTTGAATGACAGCTCAACAGAAACTGCAGCTTCAGCTTGTTTGTTTCCTATGTGTGGACTGTTATATTCATTTGCATGCTTGACCGACTTGCATTGTGTTTGTGATGCCACATTTTCCCCATCTTGTTCAGACGTTGCGCATTCCTTGTGTTTCAGATCCTCAGTTGATGAACCTTCTGATGGGACGCAAACATCTGCATTCATGCCCCTCTGTTTCTTTCCAAACACTGGGATAATTTTAGCTGCAGCTGTCACATCTGAATTTTGTGCCATTCTCTTTTTCAGTTTGTATTTCTTTGAACTAGGTTGCAAAAAGAATGAACCAGAATTATTGAGCATATAGATTACATTGGCTCTGTAACTTAATCAGTTGCATCTAACATTTCATTTTGAAATTGTCACCAGTAAGATCTCATGACTTTATTTTTATAGTGAACTTGTACAAACTATGACAGCCAAAAAGTGACATATAAAGGGTATCTTTTTTTTAAATTATTATTAACTAATGAAGACAAAGCCCAATCTTACCGAGTGCCTAAATGGCAAGTGCTACACAGATAAATTCAAATTACCGATGATTTTTTTTTTTTCTGTAACATCATGGCTTGTGTGGGCATGTAATATGAACAGTCATTACTTTTAACTTTGTAAAAAAAAAGAAAAAAAAGGAGGTAACAAAGGTGTTTTTTTTTTTCTTTCAGAACATTGTTCTCTTTTCTGTACATGGGATGCAGCAAAATATATCTAATCATTCTGTAGAAAAGCACTGTAAATTTTGTATCCCTGAGGGCAAGCCAAATCATCTAGAATTACTAGAATGTCTACATTGTTTTACAGGCAAGGAGCATCACAGTAGGCTCTATCCCATTACAAACATTGCTATGCTGATAAGCCAATAAATTTACCCTGGCTGATTTTGGAAAGAATTATGAAATGCTTGCTGTTGGATACATCTTGCCCACCTGGTGTCTTTGAACTCTTCAAAAGCCACATTCTCAGACATTGACACATTCACATTTGCTGCTGTCCCCTCTTGGTGTTGGCGACTCAAGCCCTTGCACTTTCCCAGCTTTTGTTGTTTCCGTGTGCGAGGTGTTGCACTGGCATCATCTGAAATAGAACATTCACCGATAATAAGAATACATTTTGTCTTGCTGTATTTTCATATGAAGTGCCTTCATGATTACACCATTTACAAACTTATTCTAGAGTCTTCATATTTATAATGCCAATAAACAAAAATGTAAGTGGCCTGTATCGAACCATTAGTGTTACCAATCTTGTCTTGTTTAGATCTAAATAAATTTTCACTGTACTATGGTAAATCACTGACAAACAGAAGTCATATACTCCATGTCATACACACATCTCAATCTATACAGAAACACAGACAGGATGCTATAAATAGATCTGTCTACTTTCAATAACAATCATTTTTCTTGTGTCATTAAATCAGAGTAATATTCCCCACTTCCCTGAACTATTGCTTCCCTTCAGAAAATGTTCATGAAAAAGAAAAATGCTTAAAATGGTACCGGTATCTAGACTTGTCTCTTAGTCTAGATCTATCCGAACGTTGGATCTATAAATAATTTTAGAACTAGTCTGTAGTCAGACTCTAGATTTGACCTGTAAGGTTAGAACCTCTAGATATCTTTTCTGAGACTAGACTAGTCTATGTACCATCACAGACACTATTCACAAGTCAAATTTATCACATTTGAAAATTTATAAGGAGAGATTACAAAGTCAAAGATCATTTTTCCACCGCACAGGCTTGTCCCTATCCCGTATCCAACTTATGAACTACCAGTACCATAGATTAGAAACTTTAGAATGTTTTTATTCATTACTCTTCAGCTGTTTCTATCGTTAGACTTCTAAAATGTTAGTTATGATGCTGGGATCATATTGGGTCCAGCTGATCTAGATATATTTTTACTTGCCTTTCACCCTAAGATGTGAACTTCTCTTTCTCTTCCCAGTCAATGAGCTCATATTTGGTGTGCACTGACTTTGTCTTTGCCAACTGCTGGTAGTTGAGGGCCGTAGAATTCATCCGTTCTGCCTATGATCTGTAACGTATGGATACAGCACTTGCATGATATAGAACCAACAACGTTAGATGAATCTAGAAGTAGAATAGGCCTAACGTTACCTAACAAATATTACTACATAGGTTGAGAGTGTAATAAGAGGTTCACGCAAAAACAAGTGGTCCTGTTGTTGTTGGTTTTTTTTTAGGGCCTAGCACATTGTAAAAAGTTAAATCTTGACTTAAACCACATCAATAGTTCCAATAGTTAACATTAGATCTCCTCTCAGATCTGTGAAATGAGTGAATGAGTGAATGCGTGAATAAAACAATGAAATTATAAAATCACCTGATCATCAATCAATTAGGTCCCTAATGTTTTCTAATTTGAAATGTCTAACGTTAACAGTTATCATGTTATAAGTATAACTGTAGTGTTACTGTTAGAGCTCCTGACATCCAATTCGAAAAATCTACACAGCCAGCGTGGCAACCCAATTCGAAAAATCTACACAGCCAGCGTGGCAACCAAGCAAAGAGTAAAACACAGTATGAATTTAACTTTAGAAGGCAGTGTTATAGAAGGTAGCTAGTATTGGCAGCGGTGCGTTAAGTAAACCACTTCCTCTAGGTTCTACCACTTTTCATCCCTTTCAGTTAGGTACATTCGAGGTCTCCGTGGTCATGAAAATCGAAATGGCATCAATCAAATTAGATCCTATTCCTAGATCAATTCACAATAAAATATCACTTCCGATGTCCAAACCATTACTTACTTACACTTGTGGATGATAGCGACGTCCACACTGAAATGGAAATGTTTTTGACAATTCATAAGTTAACACGAAAAAGAGGATTCACACTGAATCACAGAACTGATTCATTCACCCTGGCCTCATTTCCGGTTTATAGCACACATAAGGAAATACGTGCGATCGATAGTGATCGTTTCATGCTCGCAGGAAATGGGTCGTGTGTACTTTTTTAACAACCACTGTAAAAGTGGATATTTTTGCGGGACTAATTTTTCGCGCTAGGCCGGGTCAGAAGAGTTTCGCGTCAAGACATCACGCACAGGAACGTATGGCAAGCAAAAATATTCGCGTGTTTTTTTTTTTTCGCGCTAGTTTCTGGTTGCGCGAAATGCGCGAAAATTTCCACTTTTACAGCATATCAAACGAAACATGATAAGCAGTGCACAATCGTCGGGCGACCCATTCTCTTTGTAAAGTATGGGAATTTGAGTCTAAAATGTTCGTCCATTTTGTGAATAAGGACTGAGGATACTTGTAGCACATCTACCAAAAGTCTGTAATTTGTTTTCACAACCATTTTTTTTTCAATCTTGATTAATTGATTCGTGGCTCAGTCATCTGCACGTCAGCCTTCAAGAGAGAGGGGTGAGAGAGAGAGAGAGGGAGAGAGTATATCGCGGAGAAAGGTATAGACTTGACCTGCTTTTTGGAAAGTCTTTGTTTATAGAATTTGGAGATAGAGAATTGACAACATAATTTGTAAAAAGTTTTTACTTTTTTTTTTTTACATCTGTTTGACACCCAGATGTGCACACGAAAATGACGGAGATAAACCGGAGAGATGTCTATTATATACCTCCCATATATTATGTGTAGCCAACACCGTTCAAAGTCTTTGAGAAAAGGAGGCTATCTTTGGTCTTATGATGTCATTTAACTTTATTATTTTGCTGTTATGTCAAGAAAAACCTTTCAAATCTGTGGACTGATCCCCTCATAATTTACAAACTTCTCAATCAGGGGCATCGATGCGGGTGGGAGGGGGGAAGCAGTCACCCCCCCCCCCCCCCAAAAAAAAAAAAAAAAATAAATAAATAATTACCTAGACATGGAAAACAAGACAAGTGCCAAATTGTGTCTCGCCCATTCGCGTACAAGGAATTAATATTTTTTATAACTCCCAGAAGTTGATTGACCTGCTTATGACCTTTGACCTTGTGGTGACCTTCAACGCCTCAAGGGACATTTACCATCCAAGTTTGGTCACAAATGGACATAGGGATCAAAAGTTATGAGCCAAAATCAAAACGCATCCTAAAAACATAACATTGGGTCCTTAAAGTTTGTTGATCCCTGTCTGTGACCTTTGACCTTGTGACGACCTTCACATCCCCAAGGGACATCTTCCATCCAAGTTTGGTCACAAACGGACAAAGTGATCAAAAGTTATGTGCCATAAACGAAATGCGCCCTAAAAACTTAACATTGGGCCCTAAAAGTTCGTTGACCCCTGTCTGTGACCTTTGACCTTGTGGTAACCTTCAACTTTCCAAGAGACATCTACCATCACCCAAGTTTGATTGCCATTGTAGCAACATGTGCTCAGTTGCGTGTGATAAGAGAGTCTTGCAAGTAAACTTTAACGTATGACCTCAAATGACCTTTGACCTTATCCTGTGACCTCCAACGGCACCATAACATGAAGGTATCCCCAGTGCATCCATCACCCAAGTTCGATTGCCATAAGCAACATGTGTCGAGTTACTTGTGATAAGAGAGTCTTGCAAGTAAACTTTAACGTATGACCTCAAATGACCTTTGACCTTATCCTGTGACCTCCAACGGCACCATAACATGAAGGTACCCACAGTGCATCTATGACCCAAGATAGGTTGTAATCCAAGCAACTTATGTGAAGTTATTTGTCAAAAGAGAGTCTTGCAGGTAAACTTTAAAAGAGAGTCTTGCACATACTAGTACACTGTACTCTTTAATATATGACCTCAAATGACCTTTGACATCATCACATGACCTCCGACAACACCATAACATAAAGATACCCCTAGTGCTTCTATCACCCAAGTGTGGCTGCCATTGCTGTAACAGTTGCCAAGTTATGCATCATAAGAGAGTCTTGCAGGTAAACTTTAACATTTGTGACGGACGACGGACGGACGACGGACGGACGCCATTTGGATCCCTTAGTCTCGCCTTCACCTCCGGTGGGCGAGACAAAAATGATTTAAAAAAATAAAATATTTCACCCAAAGGTGCACTATATTGTTAACTTTCAGTTCTGAAAATGCAAAATCTCGCGTGGGAGAGCTACATTATAATGGGGGATCGTGATCTCTGTCTCCCCATGCCCCTCCCCACTTGGTCCCTTTCCATTATGGTAGGACCTACACTTTTGAGATCAACAAATTTCGGAATAGGGCCTATCATGATCCAAAGTATGCACTGTTATCTATCTGTCATTTCGATTTAAAAAAAATATATATATATATGTATATATATATATATACAAGTGTATATATATATACACACATAGGTTCCCGATTGGACAGGAATAACCACTTTCATACCTCGCGAGGTTCCCCTCCATAGATTTAGCAGGCCTACATTTTTTTTTTTTTTCATTTTTGTCAACTGCTTGCATGGTTCCTTTCCCATAGACTTAGTAGGTCCTATATACACTTGATGTTGAAAGTTTTCCGAATGCACCCGTAATCTGTAACTTCAAATAAAAAAAAAAAAAATGCAACTGGGGGTGAGTAGGCCTTCATGATATCTATTACCATGGAAGAGGTGGGGGCAATCCCCTTCCAATGTTATCCCTTCCCACCCCGGTTCCCCAGCTTCATAGGCCCCCTACACGTTTTTGTCCCCGCTTGGTCCCTTTCCAGGGAGACTTCACACTTCACCGAGATTGACAAATGATCGATTTGGGCCTATTTCATCAAAATTGTGCACCAAATCTGTCACTGTACAATTCCATACCATAATGCAAAACTTTCCTCATAAAATGGTAGGGGAATATATAACCCTGAATTCCAGCATGCTCCTTCAAACATGACTTCAGGGGCGGATCCAGGAATTCCGTGAAGAGGGGCACCTTTAATTAAAAGAATTAAAGGGGGCGCACGCACCCTCCCGTTTTTTCTTTTTCATTTCTTTTGTTTTAACCAAAAAAAAAAAAAACTAATAAAGGTGGGCGCGCTCCCAGACTATGCGTATATGCGAGATATTTTCACTGCAGTTCTAAAAATGCAAGACTCTCCTCGTATGGTGGGAGGGTTTATAGGAATACCCCTCACACGCCCTCCCTGCGCGGCTCCCCTCGATCCATAAGCCACTCTGCATGCGGGGATTGACAATTATCGATATAAATACAATTACTGTATTCCACCAAAAGTGTGCGGCAAACATTGCAATCATAAAAATGCAAAAGCTCCCTCTAGTGAGGGAAGGGGGAGGACCTCCCTCTCACAGCAATTCTCCCTATTGGTCTAAAAAGCAAACAAACAAACAAACAAGCAAAAACAGACTAGAACGCTTCTCTGATTGATAAATTTCCAGATAGGGGTCCTATAGGGCCTATATTCCAAGAAAAGTGTTATTAGTTGAATTGCAATTCTAAAAAATACAAACGATCCCTCGACTGGGAGACGGGAATTCATATACAGTGTAGTATTTACCGGACCTTCCACAACAATCATTCCGAATACTACTAAGTATTTTACACTAAGTGTGTGAATAAGATGGTTTCATTTCAATTCTCAAATAAATGCAAAAGCTCCGTCGTGTGCCTCCCACGTACACCCCTCATTTAGACAGGGGAGGTGAGACGAGGTGTAATGTTTGGTCTCATACACTTCCCTGCCTATTATAGACTTCATAGTGATGACACCGGTACACGCGGAACAAGTTTAACTCGTTCCATACGGGAACCTGAAATGGGGATTCCAGAATTCAATATGGAAAGGGTTAAGATCTGAACGAGATACCACGATTTGATTCTTCACATTTCCCTGAATATTAATTTTTCTTCCTTTCTTCATGGGCAATATAAAAAATGAAAAAAAAAAAAAAGTCTGCACCATCAGATCGCTGAATTAGGGCCTAGCTATCAGGTCTGATAATTCACAATCGCGATCCCTCTTGTGCGGATGGCACTACCCCCTCCCAGTGATCACTGCTATCCCAATAGCCCCCCCCCCCCCCCCACCCTCTCCCCGGCTCGGCGGCTCCGCTCGCGCTTGTGGTAGAATGAAGGCCTATTCTTCCACCCCTTTGAAATTCAAAGCAAAGCAAAACAAAACTTCATAAAGTTTATCACAACATTATAAAACCTATGACTTTCAGAAGGTTCCGTACGTCCGAAACATTATAATGTAAATAACACAGTCTGCAAGAATCTTCAGTCATTATTGAAGAAGAACATCTTTCTGTCGAAGCGGGTATCGAAAACCCCGGTAATGCTATATTTCCCCCTGCCGCCCCCCCCCCCCCCCCCCCCCGCGGCCCGTGTTGACGTAAATAAAATGTAAACCAAATGTAAAGAGTGCTTTTTGTTTTGATTAGGCCTATGGAACCTCCATCCAGGTTTTGGTACCGGTAGAGGGTTTCCTTTTATAGGGCCTGCGCCTATAACAAGCGGAAACGTTACCACGACACCGAGCGTAGCGTATACTGTAGCAGCCGCCAAAATCTCACAGACTTTGACCGAATCTCCTGCAACCGTATTTGTTCGCTGCGCCTCCATCCCGTCACTTTACCGTATGTAGCAGACGTACGGGAAGACTGGTTTGTACTCAGCGTACATATTCGGAGCTTGAATCATCATGGCGGTAAACAAATGAACACCAATTTTGACATCGGGGGATTCAATAAGAGATTGAAGAATTCATTTTTCGTCTTAGTGGCTGGATCAAAATGGATTCTATGGCTGGGGAAGACCCAACCTTGCCCGTGGACTTTGGGGAAAGGTACTTTTCTTCTCCTAGCATAGATTTGAATTAACATTTAGCGTCTATTATTATATTGCTAGTATTAACCGCTGCTGCGCCTACGGACGTGCAATGCAATATCGAATACGTGATGCGGCGGTGTACGTTCGTTCCATTATGCTAGGCTATGTGTTCTACATACGGCATACGGTAGACTCAGTGGTAATGCACTTGTCAATTGTAGTCCCGGCCCATGGGTACCCGGGGATGGCCGGGACTTGCATCCAACTTGCAATTTTGCATGTTACACTACCCGGCCAAGTCCCGGCCAAGTCTCCGACAGGTCGGGCAAAATTTTCACGGAAATCCCCCGCTAAGTCCCCGGCAGGCCGGGCAAAATTGAAGTTGAAATCCCCGGCCAATTCCCCGACAGTCCGGGCAATATTTGTGCAGAAATCCCCGGCCAAGTCCCCGACAAGTCGGGCATATTTGTATAGAAATCCCCGGCCAAGTCCCGACCCTCAAGGCCCGGTCACACTGCCCAAAAGTCGCGTAAGTTTGCGTGAATCACGCAAGAAATTTGATTTTGCGCGTGATTGTCCGGTGAGAGTTTTCGCTGATTTACGCGATGAAAATCACCGATGAATTGCGCAAGAACTACGGAAATATCACTCAAAAATCACTAATCAGCGCATAGGCACGCAAAGGCCCCAAATAGGGCGAATTCGTGATTGTGCGCGACGCCTGACGATCGACGACAGAGGTCCACGGAAAATCACTCATAATCTGCGCTTTATCACGATTAACTGCGTATGAATCGCACATAAACGTGATAGCGGCAACATTTTCGCAAACGATCACTGATATTCCACACATATTTCGCGCGTTGTTCGCGTAAGAATAACGCAAACTACGCAAAAATTACGTAAAAACTAAAACAGCGCAATACTGCCTAGAAGTGTGTAAAACTTTACGCGAAGCCGAGTTTTGAGCTGCTCAAAAACTGGCTTTTGAGGACCTGTCACACTGCCCAAAAGTCACGTAACGGCATGAATCACGTAAGAAATTCGAGCCTTATTTTACGCGATACGATGCGCGATTTGCGCATTTCATGAGTTTGTCTACAATTTTGAACCTTCGTAGTTGTCAGCCGATGTGCGCCGGATCGGCACTTTACGCAGTTCCATGTTTTGAGGAGCTCAAAACTCGGCTTCGCGTAAAAATTTTACACAGTATTGCGCTGTTTTACGTAATTTTTGCGTAGTTTGCGTGGTTCTTACGCGAACAATGCGCGAAATATGCGTGGAATATCAGCGATTGTTCGCAGACATGTTGCCGCTATCGCGTTCACCAACGACTCTCCACTGACAAAAAAAGCAGACTATAAATAATGACGCATGTTTCGCGCTTGAAACACCTACGTATCACTGAAAATCACTGAAAAAAAAAAAAATTGGCGTAGGCCTATATGTATCTCTAACATAACAGAACACGGTAAATACTCACGAAATACTGATCGAAGAATCACTAATGTATCACTAACAACTCACGTATGATTTTGGCGCTATATTTTTGCGTGATCTTTCCGTAGTTCTTGCGCAATTCATCGGTGATTTTTCATTGCGTAAATCAGCGAAAATGGTACAATTCTCGACGGACAAGCACACAAAACCAAATTTCTTAGTTACCGGTACGTGATTTATGCGATTACGCAACTTTTGGGCAGTGTGACCGAGCCCGCCCGCGTGGAATCGCGTAAAGCGCCGATCCGGCGCACATCCGCGGACAATACGATCGAAGGTTCCACGTCAGAAAAATTCATGAAATGCGCAAATCGCGCATGTTTCGCGCTAGGCTCTTTACGTGATTCATGCGTTTACGCAACTTTTGGGCAACGTTACGGAGTCCTCAATAGCGGGGAATTGCTAGTCAAGCGAAATAATTTATGGTCACTTTACCGTACTGGAAATGGTACAAGTCATAATCAACTCTCAAGCAAAATCTGGCTCAATCCCGGCCAAAATTCCCGCCCCAAATGCCTGCCATTTGGTTGGAGCGAATTTCCCCCGACAAACCCCGGTTTATTCCCCACCCACCGGGGCAAAATAAGTGAATCTCCCCCGACAAACCCCGGTCCATTCCCGACCCACCGGGGCAAAATAATTGAATTTCCCCCGACAACACCCCGGTACATCCCCGGCCCACCGGGGCAAATTAAGTGAATTTCCCCCTACAAAGCCCGGTCTATTCCCGACCCACCCGGGCGAAAAAAATGCTGAAATCCCCGTCCAACTTGGTTGCAAGTCCCGGCCATCCCCGGGTACCCATGGGCCGGGACTTCAATTGACAAGTGCATAACGTTTAGGCCCCTATCTCGTAAACGTTACACGTTTTTTTTTTTTTTTTTTGTACGTAAATCGGTAGTCGTGTTGTGTATACAGAGCAGAGACGTAAAAAGATAACGCCAATAACGGTGTTTAACGAGCTATTGAGTACTTGGGACTAAATACAGTCTAAAACGTTAGATCTAACGTTAGAAAATCTAGAGTAAAATATCCCGTTTGCGGCAGTTTAAGCATTGTTGAGGGTTTTTCCAACTTGTAAACAAATCAGGCATATTATTTTCAACCATTTCATATATCATAGACAAGATTATTCATTAACGCAATTGTTTTCATGAAAGGAATTTTCCATTGACCAACGCAGTTTTCATAATTTACCAGGGCAAAACCCGGCACAATTTTCGCCGATAAGGGCGATATGCGACGTAGTATTTCTGCTTGCGGCACGATGTACAATCCCTATGCAATACGCGCGTGCTCCGCGATCTTTGGCTGAACGCCTTCACATGTCTCGCGAACATTGCGTAAGCGCCATTTCCCATTGCGAAAGCACGTGAAAATAGCGTGCGCACATGCATTGGCCGCAAACAAGATCGCAATTCTGGCGGTGTTGTTGATGTCTTTCTCGTGTTTTTCTCACTTTTTTTCGATGGTAACATCCATTTTCCGAAAAAAATGGCGGCCCACATCGGCTAGCGAAAGTTCTGTTTTACGTGACGATATGTTTTCAAAATCCCTGAACATCGAGAAAACGACAAAAAATCCAGTTTCTTGGACCATTGTTTCTTATATGTTAAGAAGTACCGAAAATTTCATTTTGGATGCGATATGTTGTCATTTAGGTGAGAAAATTTCACTTTCGTCAGAGATCGTGCCCATTTTATCGGTTGGTTTTTGTTGATTGCTAGTGTGTTAGTGTATGTGTAGTGTGCATGTGACAGTGCAATGCTGTGTTTAGCTGTATATTACCGTGTATGTTGTACCTGCCGCGAACGGCTGCACGGACGCTTACTGACGCAGTTACTCTAGTAGTATCTACACCAGCAATGCCAATGTCAATGACCAGCGCTGCAGCACTGCAGCTGCAGCAGATCAGTGTCGTGTGATGTGGTTGTAAAAATTTTACACTATTTATTTTGAAGTAGACGGGGGTTCGACTTTACCAGTGACCTTATTAGTGTCATCAGCACCATGAATGATCACTGTCGTACTGACTATTCTGATTTTAATTTCAATAGCTTAATTGGCTTTGTCAAAGTTTGTGTTTAATTGAAGTGTGACGAGGTTAACCTGGTTGTTGTTGGTGACATTGCATTGTGGTCATTGTTCAGTAATTACTGATCAGGTACTGAGGTAGGCCTAGGTGCAGGCTATGTCACATGTGTGTGTGACTGAGAAATTATAAGGTTAGGGCTAGCCCGACCAGACGCTGTTAATACGCTACGCGAATACAGCGTCTGACCAGCGAGCGGGCACCTTCAAAGTGGGGAACCACAACACAACTACAAAACTTATGAAAATTTATACGTTCTTTATAAACAATGTACATGTTACCAAACGTTACTCACCTTAAGTGCATGCTTGTATTACAGAAGGTTCGTAAGTCCATTAAGAGCCCTCGTGATAAGTCCGTGGAACCAAAAAATGATACTTTCTGGCGGATTCCCTAACACCGTCGCGGTTCATCGTTGCAGAATTCAAAATGGCGCCTTGATCTCTGCGGAAATCTTTTGCGTGCGTGCAGTGCGCTGCTTGAGTGTTGGTGTAGCAGCACGGTCGACTGCGCGACCTTTCGAAAGGGCATTCAGATCATGTGACCTCCCGAATATTGGAAATGGCCTGGCGTGAAAGACGATGTACCGTTCGTGAACCGTTCACACATGCTGCATATAACCATCAATTTAGGTAAGTTATTGAATCTAAATTTCAATACTCATAGCATAGATATGAAGTCTCATTATCATTTTGTTCGTCAGATGAGTTTGAAGTGGCAAAAAAATGATCTAAAGTATCAAAATTCAATCCGATCGCATGCGATCGTTGGACCCTCTTCGTGTTTGGAGCTTCGTTGGCACAGCCCTGTCGCGCTACGTATGTACAGCGGCGACTGGGCTGTGTATAGTTAGGTTAGGGCCTACTTCGTTTGGAATCAAATAGGACTACGGATCTAGAACTAGAGTAAAATATCCCGTTTGCGGCAGTTTAAGCATTGTTAAGGTTTAAGGGTTTTTCCAACTTGTAAACAAATCAGGCAAATTATTTTCAACCATTTCATATAGGTTATCATAGACAAGATTATTCATTAACGCAATTGTTTTCATGAAAGGAATTTTCCATTGACCAACGCAGTTTTCATAATTTACCAGGGCAAAACCCGGCACAATTTTCGCCGATAAGGGCGATATGCGACGTAATATTTCTGCTTGCGGCACGATGTACATTGTACAATCCCTATGCAATACGCGCGTGCTCTGCGATCTTTAGCTGAACGCCTTCTCATGTCTCGGAACATTGCGGAAGCGCCAATTCCCATTGCGAAAGCACGTGAAAATAGCGTGCGCACATGCATTGGCCGCAAACAAGATCGCAATTCTGGCGGTGTTGTTGATGTCTTTCTCGTGTTTTTCTCACTTTTTTTCGATGGTAACATCCATTTTCCGAAAAAAATGGCGGCCCACATCGGCTAGCGAAAGTTCTGTTTTACGTGACGATATGTTTTCAAAATCCCTGAACATCGAGAAAACGACAAAAAATCCAGTTTCTTGGACCATTGTTTCTTATATGTTAAGAAGTACCGAAAATTTCATTTTGGATGCGATATGTTGTCATTTAGGTGAGAAAATTTCACTTTCATCAGAGATCGTGCCCATTTTATCGGTTGATTTTTGTTGATTGCTAGTGTGTTAGTATATGTGTAGTGTGCATGTAACAGTGCAATGCTGTGTTTAGCTGTATATTACCGTGTATGTTGTACCTGCCGCGAACGGCTGCACGGCTGCTTACTGACGCAGTTACTCTAGATAGATTCGTGGCATAACAATTTTGCGAATTGGAGCCGACAGCTTTTCTGGCAGCATGAAATTTTGCGACTTGCCACTGGCATCCAATGCACGTCCACATTGTCATGATTGTGTAGGTAGATGTCTAAAGAACTTTCTTGTGCATTTTAATTTCGTGAATGCTGCTGCTCGCAAAATTTGCGAAATTAAAATGCACGCGAACATTCCACAATAAAGATTAGGCCCTACTAACGTTAGTAATGAAAAAATAAATACAGGTGTGTGTGTGTGTGTGTGTGTTACTCATACTTGCCAACATTTTAATTTAAGAAAGCGGTAGAATCCAGGATGGGTCTAAAGACAAGAGAGTCAAAATTTGGATTTCAAAGTCGATTTCAAACCCAAGACTCGAGTGCAGTAGACTTGAAATTGAATTGAGAAAGAGACAGATGGCAAAACTGGACAGAGTGAAGATAAATGCAAGATTTTAAAAGAAAACAAGGAAGGAAAGAAAAAAAAAAGAAACATACATTGTAAAGCCAAGTATCTAGTACATTTAAGTAAGGGAGGGATTGCAATGATAGGTTTGAGGAAAAAGAAAAGAAAATGAGAGAAAAGGAAGATAGAAAATATAGACTATTTACAATGGAATGAAAGAGAAATTAATCAAAACTTAAACAAAACATGAATAAGAAGGAAAGAAAGAAAGATACAGATTGAAAAGGAAATAAAAAAAAATCTTTGTAAGAAGGAAAATGAAGAAAAAATATAAAACTTAAAAGAATGATGTAGAGGGAGGAAAAGATAAAAAAAAACAACAACCACAACAGAGCAGTAGAAAATAAGATTGAACAGGAAACTTAAAAGTTTTAGATTGAAAACAAAATTTCTCATCGCGCACTGCCAACCTTTGGACGAAAATGCGCCCCTACAGTATCTACACACGTAAGTCCCATAGAGCACAATGGAGTCATGTGCCTACACTACGCAGTGATGACCCCACATTTTTGTGCCAAATATTACCTAATTGCAAAATCCTCAGACCATGCTGTTATAGTGTTAACAAATGTTGACAAATATGATATCATATGAAAGAGGAAGTTTTTCTCCATATCTTGTCAGAACGGCGGTATATGAATCCAACGATAAATTGATGTATTGATAGAATCCCGTCTATCCCCATATGTCAGGATTTGCTTCACTACTTGTATCACCGTGAGACATGCTTCTGTAGTTGCGGATATGCTGAATATGGTGCAGTTAGTTTTTTTGCTAGCTCCACATTTTGGTGTGGGGATATTGTCGTGAAGATACCCTTTGCAATAATATTTTGGTCACAGTGAATGTTTTAGGCATGGCTTTGTATGCAAGAATCCATAGTAACGTCGGTGTGAAGGGGCTTACTGTATGCATAATGTAAATTTAACATACATTGCCGTCTACCGCATGGCCTCTGCGGCATGTGGATCGCGTGTGCATGCAGTGTCCAATGCAGCCACGAGCTACCTCTGTGTGCTGTGTGTGTACAATGTGTGTTGTGTTAATGTACTTATGTGCGTAAGCGTGTCACTGCACACACAAGGTTCTTCGATCGCGATGAACAAGGAAACTGAGCTGTCGCTTGCAATAGCTCTACAACACATCACATAGCATGCTAGCACTCTGTGAATACAGTTGAACCTCTCGTATCCGGACAAGTCGGGACCGGGGCTCATCCGGATAAGGGATTTGGCCGGATACGGGAGACTCAATGCTTTATACATGTACATACATACACATGTACTCATGTAGCCCATTGTAGTACCACATGTAGTAATGTGTATACTGCAACCTTTTCATTGCTACACTCAGTAACAGACCCCAAAATAGAGGTTCATGTTTGCAAGAATGAAATAATTTTCTTTTATAAATTCTTGGGATGATTTACCTAAATAATTATTAAGAAATGTATCAAGTATATGTAATTCATGTGTGGTTGTGTAGGAGTTCTCAAGGAGTTGGGAATCCCCCTTTCCTCCCGTAATTCTTAAAAAAAGATTAAAAAATCACGACGAGATTACGTCCGGATAATAGAGAGATCCGGATAAAGGGAGGCCGGATAATAGAGGTTCAACTGTAGTATAGTCACACTCACAAATCTCATACTTTTTTGCTAATCAGTTTGAAAACAGAGAATTTTCTTGACTGTACTAAAGGTCTGATAGAATCAAGTTACATGTGGATTGGAATTGATCTTCTGTAGATCATGTTCATTATTTCAAAAGTGCACTCACGATGCTCGAGTCAGTGCATAGCATAACACCACTGGCTCTTAGAAGTCGATTGTGAATACAGGTACGCTTAGGCCTACTGGTTGGTACTATATAGCGGTACTTTGACAAACATACATATTACACTGTAGCTAAATTGCGAATACCCGATCGACAGAAAGGGTGGGCAAAAGATTTCAGAAGATTCTTGTTTGGCCATTTATGCATGTACAAATAGTGGTAATGTGGCATCAATTCCAAGAATGTAGAGGTTGTAGCCTGTACATTTCATGGAAGCTGCGAGCACCTGCTCTTGACAATCGAAGTCTGCATTTTCTTCGAACCATGCTCACGCTGGCTGTCCTGCTGGCTGACAGTCGCGCTGCATGCTCTCCACTCCCCACAGTTTTCAAGGGCTACACTTGCAATACGGGGTTACTATATTAAGCAGCTACATTGCATGTAGGGCGCTCATTGACTACTGCGAATGTTGCGAATTGAATGTAGACTGAATTCTAGTAGCAAGCTACACTTGTACGTACGTACGCTCGCAGCGCACAGGGTATGACGATAAAAGGGGAGTGGCTTCTTGCACTGGTTACGCTTTTTAGCTAACTGCTGTGCGATCATTTACCTGTCGCTGGAGATCAGCATGCTCATGCAGCTTCTCAGTGCAATTTGCGAACATGATTTGGACCGCTTTTCATTCGTTCTCGGCGCGAAAAAGTTGTAATATTGGCGGGATTTCAAAGCTTAATTTCGAGAGATAGAAACATCATTTTGCCGTGAAATTATATGTCTTAACCAGTTGAGGACGGACTGATTTTGCTACAACACACATTTCCCATACACACCCGCCCGAGTATACTCGGGACTTGTCCTCAACGGGTTAATGACATAATTCTCTTTCATAGGAAATTGTTCATAGTCTACTTTTCGAAGAATTTCAAAAGTCAGAAAAATACTCCGGACACCCTACTAATGAAGGGAAAAGGAGAGAATGAAAAGAAAGAGAAAGATAAAAAGGGGTGCACACAATGCCTGTACACACACACACACACACACCATTAAAGGGGCATAGTCCCGGTAGTGTAGATGGCGCTGTTGATGATACTGCCGATCACCGTTAGCATTGATATGAAGATTACCGAAGTTGAGCTGTCATCAAGAGTAAAATGCGTAGGTGTTGCTAAGTAACGTTGCCTTCGTTGTCTTCTTTGCGCATCGCGCAGTCTGTAGCAATGCCAGGGTGCATGCATATGTGCTTGTTATTATGACATCACAAAAAAGTTTGCCAAAGCTGTCATCCCCCTCAGCCGAATCATGAGCGGAACTGTGATCGGACCACTGACTACAGTGAATCAGACTTCTTCGGACTCGAGGAAGTGGGCCAAAGCGTAAGCGCCAAAGAGGAGTCGATAGCGTAGGTCTCTATAGGAAACTTGCGCCGTGCGCCCACGTACGCATTTGACTAAAACACCGGGACCATGCACCTTTAACCAACCATCAAACGCTATCTGATCATTTGTGTAGAAAACTGCTATCGCTAGACTTGGCTGAGGAAAGGGAAACACAAGTTTAGCTTTTCGAAGACAGCATACCAGAAGCTGCTGTGATCGCTACTTTTAGATTTAAACAACTGATTGTTACTGCATACGCTGAACGTATTTGTACGGTACTGACTGCTTGTACGTAGCGCCAGGGCTGCATTTCAAGTGATTGAGTTATTCTGACACTTGAAAAGTGTCAAAATGTAACATATACTGGACTTTGAAGGTTAAATGATGGAATTATGTTAGGTTAATAGGGTGAGTTCATGCATGTTTAGAAATCATTTGACGAGGTGATGCAAAAGTGCACTAACAAGGTGGTGCAGAAGTACACTAGTTCCAAAACATGGAATGTAAAATGGCATTGCGTGACAAATTGAGTTGATAGGCCTGCTGCAATGCGAATGCAGGAATTATGCAATCAACAATGTTTGGTGCTAGTGCTGTTTCACACAGGGTGCTTAAATTCCAGTTTTATGGCATAAAAGTCAGTCTTTTAGCTCAAATCAGTCTGTGAAAGGCAGTGCATACAATCACAAGTGAGTGTCTTTACCATTCAGCCACTCGCGTGTGGTTATAGCCATGGCCCAAGTCGCTGGATACCGCCGTGTGTACACTAATTATTGTACAGAATCCATACACACAGAGAAGCTGGATATCGCCATCATTACCCACTGTGTGTGTATAGACAACGTTGCACACTGACACTGATCCGACAGTCCCTGACCAGTAAAAATTACTGTTGGACCGGTAACTTTTTCATTAATGGATCAGTAAAACATGGAAAAACTGGGTACCTAAGGTCAGACCTGTCTGTCAGACCAGTAGAAAAAAATGGGTTAATGTGCAACCCTGGTACAGCTACAATGTACATCAATGACAGCATACAATGCCAATGGCATGTCACACACCACCCCCTCGCAAAGCGATGAAAATAACCTCATTTATCATATCTTCTAGTTTCTACAATGTAGTTTCTTTACACCCCCTCCCCTTTTGCCTTCCTTTCTCTTTTATCTGTTTCCTCCCTCTTTTCACTTCTCTTTTGGTAGCTCCCTTCTCTCTCCTGTTTCTTCCTCTCTTTCTGTTTGATTTCTAATCTACAGTACCAAAGGCCATAATTCAATATTTTTATGATCAACATAATCACATTTTTTACATTCTTATTTTATTATTTCAAATACACATGCACACACACACACACACAATACAGAACAACAAACCTACATCAACCACTTCATCTAATACAACCAATACCACAAGACTTGGTACATAGTAACTAAGGGAAAGGGAAAAAGAAGTATGTCGTTTTAAAGATGCCTTAGAAAATCTCGCTGTGTTCACTATGGGATCGACACTTTCATATCGGGGAATTGAGATGAAAAGGAAAGAACCCTGGATTAGTGTCCTTTGAATCATCCTTGGCGCAGCGTTTCCCAAGCGACCATTCGTCATATACTTGAGAATGTGCAAAGACAACTTCCCATTCATGATGTACATTGTACATGTGCTGAAGCTTTCTCAAGAGTGCGCTCCATCCAGGCCTACAGTACAACCACTGGTTTGTGTAGATTACTGTATACGCCATATATACAAAATCTGTATTTAGCGAGTCTAAATTTTCGCGAATCGAGACTTCCCGACGATATCACGAGTGGTTAAATTCGCGATCATGGAGTCCTGTACTGAATGGAGAAATGTATGTGCGTACATCACATTCACATTCATATTGCAAATTGCAGCTGACTTGCAAAATTCGTGAAATAAAAACCTTTCGAAATATGTGGTGTATACAGTATTCATTGCTCAGCAGTGTGACAGCAAATTTAAGCACTACTTAGTATACATTATATTATTACCAGAGGAGATTCTAACGAAGGGCATGCATGATATCATTTCTTCTTTTTTTTTTTGGGGGGGGGGGGCTCCACAAAAGTAGAATCCAGAAAAATCATTGTGGCAGCTCAAAAGATGTCGAAGAGAAAAAAAAAAAAAAAAAAAAACCGAACATAAATTGGTGATATTTTTATTTGCATTTTATTCAAAAATAGTAGAAAGTAAAAAAAAAAAAATGATGGTCTACTATTACAGGTGCACTCGGGGTCAAGAAACTTCTGTTTTTTTTTTTTTCTTGACCTTTAATAATCCTTTACTTTGGAAAGTTTCGGGTGAAAGTTGAATTGGAGCTCTTGTGTTGACACCAGCAGTTGATATGATATCAGAGTACATAGTTCACAATTTGTCTGCAGTCCAGTGGGCAATACTACCAGCTTGATCAGTAAAGAAAGGTAATTTTACAAATTTCAAGACTGTTTGTAGAGTGTAGAGGTGTCTTGAACTTGTCTAGAGAAAATATCAGCAAAACTACGTCATGTATCTGGTATTGCAGGCAATCTAGGGGCTTAGGGGCCACACACGTGCAGTTATGATCAGAAAGTATCATACATGTACACACAGTCAGACATGGGTTATGATTTCGGCCATCATTTTTCCAAATTGGTCTTTTAGTTTTATTGGGACGTGGGCTGGTTCACAATTTTCTTCATGTTTTCATTCAATTTCAGGGTCAATCTCACTTCAAAGAAATAAAACTTGTAGAGATCTGCAAAATTTGTGCACTCAATTTGAAGTTAAGATGTAAATTTACTCTGACAGACCATAGCATTACCAGTATTTTGATGCGGCACTGTTTATAGTCAATTGTAATACTTTCGCAGTGGTGCCATACAGCGGCTGTATTCAACAAGCTGTGATGTCAGTCTCATTCTCAGCAGTAGCAGTCAAACAAATGTAATGCATGAAGAACGGGGATATTACTCACATCTCATTTGATTTGATTTCTGTGTAATATGTCATCTGAATTTTGAAACTTGACAATACCATGCAAAATATCACAGTATTGTTAAATTGATGATACGTACACTTGTACTGTAAAAGTGGAAATTTTCGCGATGTTGAAATTTTTTTGCACATTTCACGCGACCAGAAACTAGCGCGAAAATAAAAACATGCAAATATTTTTGCTTGCCATATGTTCCAATAGTTAATGTCTTAATTCCACGGAATTAAAAACACACAAAACTCTTCTCACGAAAATATCCACTTTTACAGTCAGGTGTAATGTCTGTGTGCATCCAGCAATGCATTAAATACACACTGTGTAACAATAGTAATTTCATCAATTATTCAATATCAGAGTACACCTGTGGGATCATAGCAACATTGTAGGATAGCTGTTCTAGCATTGCAAGAATGCAAATTTGTACTAAAAAAAAAAAAAAAAAAAAATCAATATACGTGTTCTTTTGAGGTCACAATTACGGATATCCCTGGAGTGTCCATTTTACAGCACTTATAGGGGGGGGGGGGGGGGGTAAGGGTAGCCATACCCTCTTTTGAATCTTTCATATTTTTTAAAAGAAAAAGGCACAACCCCACTTTGATATTAACTATACATCGTGTATATATTGCATTGTATTGTGCATTGTGGACCGTATGTAGGCCCTGCCACTTCAGCAACAAAGCATATGGTGCTTAAGTCAAGTCAGTGGAGAGTGAGTGTCCCCATCCCCCTAAATCTTAATAGCTGTGAGTCACTAGATTGTGTGGGAGGACAGCTTATAGTATGTTTGCCGTGTCACTAGTTCCAGCAGCTTTTAAGAGATTTAAGGACGTGACTTGAAACAGACACACGTGGAAGTTGTGCACCCATGCACGCATTGTATTTAAAGTACATGGATAGTCTTTACTCAAATAGCGCTGCCCTGATGTTGGATGTAGAGTAGGAAGAAACCCATGGGAGAGTGCCAGAGGATATACCGTGAATAGTCACATCTCTAGATGTAATGCCCAGTGCTTAGGAGCTGTAGCTGGAATAACATGAACTGTTCTGACTAAAATTCTATGGATGTGGAGTGTACTTGACGTACATTTGTGTGTATGTTTTTTTTTTTTCTTTCATGGCTTGTCATACCCAATGGCAAGATTATTCTGTGCTATGGTATCTAGAGCAAAGGAAATCAATTTTGTGAGACAGTGGTAATGAGAATGTTAAACAGTTTCTCTTTTACTGAAGGGCATGTACGGGTTATGTAATCTACTATCCTTCGTGACGGACACTTGTGCTCACTAATATGGAGAAAAATTGTTCATCAATGTTGCATGCCCGGATTTCCCATGGCAGGAGTACATTTAGTATTGGAAACCCGACTGCATGTCCCATGGAACAGTATGCCTGGCCTGTTTCACGGTAATAATTGTAGTGACTGAATGAATGTTGCATGATATAAAAGGCTTTCTTGTTTTTCTGGCATAATATGTTGTGGTATCAAATCACAATAATGCTCAAATTCCAGGATTGTACTTAAGTTTGTTATTGAGAAAATGTAGTGGGAAGTGATTATGGCTGGCATGATAAATTTGGCTCTACACTCATTGGCTCGACCAAATATTTAACCTAATTTCATAGTGAAGAAAGATGCACTTTTTGTAAAGATAAAGTTTGTTTGATGTGTCAAAACTTTATTGATAACAAGAAGTGAGAGATCCATGCTATTGAGGCAAACTCTTGCTTTGATAACAATTCTTCAAGAGAATGTTTAATGTACAGTCTACCAGGTATCTTAAATAGTACTTTGTGTGTTTTGAGTGCTGATTGGCACCGAAAACCCAAAAGCGTTTCACACATTGCCCAAAGTCTATGGCACAGCAAGGGTTAAGCTACAGGAAAAGTGTTTTTTGTTTTTTGGGGTTTTTTTTTTGTGTGTGTGTGTGTGTGTATATAAATGCAGGAGGTATGGACATAGTGAAATATACAAAGGTACATTTATAGAAATTCAAATTACTTCTGACTTGTGAGTACTCTGTAACTTAGCTAATGTAGGCATTTCATGGCCGTGACATCACCAAAAAAAAAAAAAAGGCCTTTGTCTCCAATTCCCAAAAAAAAATTCATGCTGCGAAAATATCTTGCTTATACAGTACTATAAAGCTGATGTCACTGGGCAGTCACTTCTGTTTTATTGAGTTGGATTTCAGATAAAGTACCTGTAGCTTTCTTAGCATGAGCCATTCTGTGCTGTGAGATATTGTGATATTAACTGCTTTTGATTTTGAGACTATTGATATTGTTTCACTTACTCCCCGTTGAAATAATGCCCGATTAAAATAGTGTTTCCATGATACACTCCTGAATCTGTTCTTGTTGGATGTTGTACCAATGTAGCCTTACATTTGAGTACCTGGTATGGTACAATAGTTTCCCACTACCTCACTACCTGCGTCTTCCTATAGAAGACACACCTGATTTCATGCTTGAAGAATAGAGTCATTTGAAATACGATTGTAGCAGTACGAAGTGCTACAGTGGTATGTCTCAGACAGTCAATTTCATGATTTTGTTGCAAGTGGCAGTACGCCATCAACCGTTAAAAAATGAAGAGTTTGCAACAAGTGGGGCGCAAATGAGTTCTTCCTGTAAACAGGAAAAGCCATTAGGCGGCGTCTCTGACTTTCCAATGTCTTTAGCAAGAATGGTTGTCCCACCAGTGTGTAGTAGTAAAGGGGGGAGTGCGTGCAAAGCTAAGGGAAGGTCCCAGGTCTGCTTCGTGTAGAGCCAGAGCAGAGCGCTTGGTGAATCAACTCAATCTCTTCCTGTTTCGAATTTGAGCGTAGGCTCACTTCCTGGCCTTGGCAAGGCTGTGCAGTAGAGAGAGACAGATATTGATCTGTGTACAGTAAAGTACACACAGAGCTTATGGCTGTACTTGGATAACATTCTACTTGTGCACCACACCATTGCAGCAAGTGTCAGTAATACTAGGACGCGTGTGAAAGTGTATTGATCGCAATCATAAAGTAATGCAAGCTATTTTGAGCTGCCCGCTCCTATTCAATGCCCTGCAGAGCCAGACTCTTGTGTATTATGGTGCTGTCCTGTGTTGTCAAGACTTTCACTGACAATCCGTTTGTTGTGACTGAACTCTTGGGAACTTTTTGAACGTCATCACCTTTCCAAAGTTACCAGACTCTAATGTCAAAGTGTTGCTTTCAAAGCCCAATATTTGATTCTGCAAAGTTTTCACAGTCCTGTGGTATACTCAACAGAGGGGATTTTTGTGCAGCTCCAAGGGTCATTGATGAGCATTTTTGGTCCATTCTTAAGTTTGAACATTTTACCTTGGATTATTATGTGGAATTTGCACTTACAAGAGGTGAGGACTGTAGAAACTGTTAAATTTTGAAGTTAATGGAGTCTGGTCTTTTATTGAAAATCATTTTGTTTTTTGTATAAATCATGAACACCAGAATTGATTTTATTTTTCAAAGATTCTGACTGAAGAGTTTCTTTTGTTATAAATGATTTTTTTTTGTTTGTTACAAGGGTGATGATACATGTGATGATGAAGAAATTTCAGGAGAATTCTCAACACTCTGCTTAGTGCAAATAAACTGCTGAATGACAATTATTTTGTTTAAATTGTTTTATACTTCAGGCTCAGTTGCAGATTGCGCATGATCTGTATGTACATGTACTGTTTATGCATTGTGCCAAAACTGAAAAAAAAAAGGAGGGAAATGTCAATTGAATTATATGATTGATGATGTTGCATATAATGCAAGGAACTTTCACTTTTGATGATGCTTCACCCACTTTGCAGACCTGTTGAATTGGAAAGACATAAGGTTTCATAAAACTATCAGCAGAAGTTTTTGACATTACAGAATATAATTGCTGGAAATTTATACTGTAAAAGTTGACCCTTATCCATTTTGTTTACAAAATCATAGACTTATAAAATACACACACATTGGCCTGTCTTGAGGGTCTTTAGACATTGAATGATTTCGTGCTTTTTTTCTTTCAAAAGTTATTTCATTGGCTGAGAGTCTGTAGGCAATGCCCCGTCTGCAATATAATTGAAAGAAAAATGGTACAATGTATGATGGCACTGGTGCAGTCTGGTATAAAGCTTATGAAGGGGTTACCCTTGCTCCTTTACCTGTCTCTCCCCTTTAAATATCCAGGGGTGACCTTATTGCTTCCATACTTACATGGTACTCTGGTGATGTAAAATAGGATATATCTCACAGAATACATGTCTTTCCCCATCTCCCCACCCCATCCATTTTTTGTTTTTCATTTTTATAATGCAAACTTTATCATTAACGTGATGAATCATTGAATGTGTGTTTGCAGGCCCGTTGTACGATCTCCACATTCAAGTCCAGGAACACGTTTGTTGCTTGTCAAAAAAAAAAAAAAAAAAAAAAAAAAAAAAAAAAATTCCTGCTCTTTGCTGAAGGCATATATGGCCCCCTCTTTTATTTGCCCCCCCCCCTTTGATACCACTTTGATATTTTAAAGAATTGAAGGTTAAGTGTTACTTCAAGTAATCAAAGCAAGATTTCTTCTCTTTGACAGTGTAGCAAGAGAGGAACATACAAAAAACACATTGTACATCTTAAGGGTTTCCTGTAGATTCTGCACAGTATTTGTTTGAGACATTCTTCTTTTGTCAAGATAGAAGTGTAGGGTGAGCTTCTGATTACAATAGACACACACACACACAAAATGTTGCGAGTAGTCTCATCTACAGTCTCTTTTTTTTATGCCTCCGCCACGAAGTGGTGCCGGAGGCATTATGTTTTCGGGTTGTCCGTCCGTCCGTCCGTCCGTCCGTCCGTCCGTCCTTCCGTCCGTCCGTAATGAATTTTGTGGACAAGGTAACTATCGAAACCTGTTGAGGTATCCTAATGAAACTTGGCATGTATGTGTATTAGGGGGTGAAGTTGTGCCTATCAACTTTTGGGTGCACATGCTCAAGGTCAAAGGTCAAAAGGTCAAGGTCAAATACATAAAATGTCACTATTTCCAACATATCTATTGAATGCCTGAAGAGATTTTCTTGAAACTTAGTGTATACATGTATTACCCAATTAAGATTCTCTGGTGAAAGTTTGGATCATGAGGTCAAAGGTCAAAGGTCAAAAGGTCAGGGTCAAATACATAAAATGTCACTATTTCCACCATATCTATTGAATGCCTGAAGATATTTTCTTGAAACTTAGTGTATACATGTATTACCCAATTAAGATTCTCTGGTGAAAGTTTGGGTCATGAGGTCAAAGTTCAAAGGTCAAAAGGTCAAGTAAAAATATTAAAACTTCTTTTTTTTCTCCGTACCTTGGAAAATTGTTCAAGGTATCTTCATGGAACATAGTATATACATGTACTGACTGGAAGTGATTATCTAGAGAATGTAGGGTTCATGGGGTCAAAGGTCAGGGGTCAAAGGTCAAGTGCAAGACTTCAAAATTTTACTATTACCCTCATATTTATGCAATGCCAGCAGGGTTATTTTTTTACACTTGGTGTATGCATGTGTAACCTAATAGAAATTCTCTGGAAAGTTTTTTTTTTTTTTCTCTTTTTGCCTCAAAGGTCAAAAGGTCAAAGATCAAGTGAAAGTGCTGAACTATCTTTTTCCTCCATATCTCGGAAGTGGCTCAAGTTACCTTGAAACTTAGTACATATTATGCATGTTCTACCTGAAAGTAATTATCTTATGAATTTTAGGGTCAAGGGCCAGATGAAAATGGTAACAATTTACTATTCAATTCAGAAATTGCACTTTTTCTCCACACCTGTACCTTGAAAATTACTCAATGCCTAAATGTATGAATGGGTCAAAGTCAAGTTAAAGTCCTTAAATCCCTAGATACATGCTCTCTTATTCATCCAATTAAACCTACGTCAAGGAAGGTGAACATTCAACACATTTGTGACAAACTTGTCATTCCAATATTTTGCCAATTTTGTGGAAATGTAATCACACAGTGTCCACATGTACTATCTAGACCTATTGGGAAAATCATGCATTATGGCGGAGGCATACCAGTCGCCAAAGCGACATTTCTAGTTTTGTCTGTTTTTTCTTCCACATGATTATTTGAATGGTACAGCTGTGATAGGACCAGACTGTATAAATCACATTTTCATACATGCTATCAGAAGAAAATGTCATTTCAAATTAGAGATGGTTCATACTCATCATATATGTACGTACGTAATGTCTACTTGCAATGTAACTGAAATTAATTGACATTGTATGGGGCCACACTTATGTAATGCTTTGTATGATTACATTTTTGTAGTAAACCTTTGTATTGGTTGTCACTCTACTTTTTAAATGTATCCCATTAATGGAACAAAAAAAAAGAACATGCTGTATGGAGTAATGAATGATCATGAATAAATTTATTTAAAGATAATACTTGAATTTTACAGTAGATGAATAGATGACTTCTAAATTTTTCATACAACTTTTCATCCACATTATGTCATTTATCAGCAGTACCAATTATCATGAAATTGGTAACCACTTTAGACTTAACTGAGACTTTCACTTCACAGTGTCAGCCAGGACAAACTAGAAGGCTAAAAAATCCTACATTGCACATCCCCAATAGCTATTTGAACAAATCCTCAACCTCTTTACACTACCAACATCTGATTTGTGTGAGAAAAGGATTATCACGCTGTCCTGCTCAAAGGACTGATGTGGTAAATAGTTATCCACGCAGAGTAGTGTGTATTAAGCCTCTCGGTGCCAGCTCCTTCAAGAACCGTAATATCTCATTATAATTTTACCAGTGGTAAGGGGAGACTTAAGTAGTGTAGGCATCTTCTGATGCCGCCAATCCTGGAGTAGAGTGGGAGAAGTGGTCTACTGAGGAAGGAAGAGACACACTCTTCTGTTTGCTAGGAAGGAAGTGGGATAAAACCTGCTAACACAAACACAGTCAGGATGTCCAAGACTGGTTTTCTTCAAGTTTGTATATCCAAGGAATAGAGGGCAAGATATTATTAAGTGACCAGATATTGCACATTTAATGCAACTTCGGCAGTTTGAATGTACACTAGGTGTCTCAATACGCACAGCTCTGGTAGAAGAATCAGGAAACACTGTTAAGACGGAAAGGGTGAAGTGAGTATACATGTAAATGGTTGAATTGATCATGAATTCTGTACTGTAAATCGTACAAATGTAGCTGTTATTCTCGCGTAAGAAGGAAAAATGTCGATTTCTTTTCTGTGGGTTTTTTTTTGTGTGTATTTTTTTTTCTTCTTCTTCTTCTTCTCTTTTTCTTCTTCTTCTTATTCTTGCAGTTACTATGCATTGTAAGTGCCATGATGGGCTTGAGCACCATAATGCTTGTGGAAAGAAATTATAACTCTTAACTGTACATGTAGAAGTAGAACTTCCCGAACCCGTTGAGGACGAGTCCCAAGTATACTCTGGCAGGTGTCTATGGGAAATGTGTGTTGTAGCAAAATCAGTCCGTCCCCAACGTGTTAGTTGCAGAAAAATATGAAAGAATTAATGAGGTGTGATTATTTCCAGGTTGTTATTTGTGCCAAGTACACATTTTTGGAATACTTCTCCACCCCCCTTTCTCTCAGGCGTTAAGTACCTTTTGTATGTTAGACAATCTAATGACAAGGCTGATTTTTTTTTTTTTTTTTTCTGTTTGTATGCTAAAGCTGCTCAATGATATTGTCGCCTGAAATGCAATACTTGAATGAGTATTAAATGACCAAGGTATTAAAAAAAAAAAAAAAAAAAAAAAAGTTGGTAAAGCTTGAACATGTGGGCTGTGCTCTATAGATGACCAGCCTACCATTACATTTTTTGTGCTACGACAGAGAAAAGCTCTAGGCATTTGTTTTAATATGCAACTTGAAGTTACTTTTCACTTTGACATACAATGTAGTCTACATTGACCAAGTTGTGCCAGAAATGTTTGATAGGTGTACTGCCCACAATATTCTTGTAATGTGTAAAATATAAAGCTCTTGATCGATTTTGAGGAACAACCAGGAAAAAACATATATTCATGCAGAGTTTCCATTGTGTTTCACCAACAATTACAAGGAGATACTACATTGTAGACTGTGAAGGCAGAAGGACCACAGCTTTATGTAAGTTCCCAGTTAGCTACATGTATAAAAGACATTTGGATTTTGCATGTATAGGCCCAACTGGTGGCTTTAGGATACTTTTGAAAATGTTTAATTGGTATACTTGACGGTATTTGATTCAATACATAAGGTGCAAGTCATACATCTGGTACAAGTCCCGAAATATTTTAGCTCCCATTTCTTTCATGAGTCGCCACATATGCATACTGTTAGGTAGAACTTGCATTTCGCAGGCTGTTGTGAGATACACAAGTTATATAAAAAGTAAATGAGGCTTCAAACACTTTTTCACTTTTACCATTCAGCCAATCAGAGGCACATTTCCTGTTTTTAGGGAAGTAGTCGAGATTGAAATTCCTTCAGCGTCCTTATCAGATCTACATGTATGGTTATTTTGATTCCGTGTTTGGCAGTTAAGTATTGCAGGATTTTGAATTTGTGTGTAGTGGGGAAGTGACTGGTGCACGTTAACGGCCGGAAATGACCTTCTAACCGCCACGTGGCCTTTGACAAATTGCAAAATTTGTTTTTGTGGCAGTTAAACTTGGTTGTCACATACCACTCCTGAATGTTAATTCTCAGCTGTTTGGATGTAGACCTCAGTTCTGTCATTAGTCATAACTTTGATTAATGACCCGATGTATTGTCATGTCACTGACTGCAAATGACCATACCAATGTGTGTTTACATCCCTTTTTGACATTGACACAATGACTGATGTATGGCCATGTTGGTGTGATTTTGTCTTTCACTGTTCATATCAATGCTTGATGATAGCAAATTACTGAATACTTCATATTTTTTGTTGAGGTTTTATTTTCATTGAATTTCGCAAGTTTGGTGCTATTTGGGAATGTAGCAACACATGAAAATGTGAACTGTGATCCCGACATAAAAGTGATGCGCACACGTATAGTAGATTTCTCTGTTCATTACTGTACTCCATGATCACGAATTCAACTGCTCGGCAAGTCCCGATCCGCGAGACATTTATAGCCTTGCTTTTACGTGTTTGGCATTGGATAATAGTCATTCTGGCCCCCACCACTTTTTAATACAAACTTTATAAAATGATGTTCAGAATGATGTTCAGAGCAACAAACATTCTTTATGAACAGTTATTGAAGTGCTGATGCATAAGACTGCACAATTTTTTAGACATTTCGACATTTTTGGATAGTTACATGTGGGCACCAGTTTGGAGAAATGTCTGCAGATACTTTATTCCAATTTACCATTGGGTAAATACAGCTGTACAATACTGGGTCTTGAAATAAACAGGAACAGAGACAGAGTATTTCAAATTGAAGCAGAAGTGGTAAATTGGTACCCTTAAAAAGAAGTCATGTTGCTCACATTATCATTGGAAACATTATAGTGTTAAACTCTGAATGCTGAAATTCTTATCAATCATGTTGAGAAATACTATGTTAATAGATTAACAAATCAAAAACAGCAGTGCAAAAATCATGCCATCATAGCAAACATGTAAAATTCCACAGAAAAGAGTAGAAACACCCACCAGATTTCTTTCTTCTCCTGCTCACAGGGCATTGTTGATACATGTTTATGTGGGATTTTTTTTCCTCATTAGTAATACATACAGTGTACCTTATCTTTTGCTTTATAATAGCAACCAAATGAGGGAAAAACACACATGTAAGACAGGTTCCTGGTTGCTTCCTCCTATGACATTTGTGCTACAATTGGTATTTTTACAGACTTTATCATTGACTAATATTCAATGATGCAGTCAGTAATGAATTATGTTCTTCCTCCTGTTAAAGAGGAATTGCTACATGTAGCTGTAATGTATGACTTTATATGCAGCAGCACACATTTTGCATGCCACTAGAGCAGCAAGTGTCTACTTGCACACTGTACTCTACACTTTTACAAGTTGTGTGCACGATTACTGTGAAAGTTACATTAGTTACACTTTTGTAAGTTTTAGGAATCACTAAAGTGATATATTTTCAACTCTATCAACCAGATTAATTGTTGAAAATTTCTTTAAAATCAGACAAAAAGTATTTTTTTTAAAAGCGGAGTTGTGTGGAATTTTGAATTTTACCCTGTTTTCATAGAATTTGATATACAATGTAGATGTAGAATAAGCAGTATGCAAATTAGGTGAAGCGATATCACTTTACAGGTACATTGTACCATGTCGGTTTGCCTGATTCTACAATTATTTTGTCAATATTTCTGTCATTTCTACTACTAAAATCAACCTTCCTTCATACACATTTTGCATATTCTAAATTGTTGCAAAGTCCTTGTAAAGACCAAATTTTCATCTTCTTGAATTGTAACAAGTAAATATGTTGTGATTGCCCTTGTACAATAATTAATGTATGTATATAAGGCCATGTGAGTGCTGTCAGCTCATTTACTAGTAAAGCCTTTAAATGTACTGTGAATGACCTGTGAGAGACACAAGTATCACATTTCTGGGATAACATTTGATACTCTGCATACAATTACTATACTTTTGAAACTGTTTTCTTTGAGCAATTTTTTTTTTCCCCGACTTTAATGAAACATTCTTTGATCTCTTTCGTTGTTGGATTTTCTACCGGGATAGAAAGTTTGATTGATCAAGGAATTGATTTTTAGCTTTAGACCAGTACAAAGGATTTACACTCGGGATGAATGAATGTTCAGGGCAAGACTGAACCTTGTGTGCAGCAAAGTCAATAAATATCATACATGTAGCTTGTGTTTTATATTGCTTATTTAAGAAAGTAACAGCATTGAAATTGTCGAAGTCTATTTCTTTTTTTGTGCATTTGCCTGAATATTTTCATAAGGAGTTATCAAGGACTGGCATGTAGTATTCCAACATGCTTTTGTTTTAATACTCTAAAGCTATATATACACTGTACAACACCTTCCTTTTATTCTACTGTGCTGTTCCAGAACCTCCTTGAACTTACCATGTACCTGTAATTTATTTTTTCTTCAGCTGTGTTTTGTATGCTGTATGCCATGAATTGGTCCTGTCAACCGATTTGCAGTCCGAGCAACCTGAGAAACTGGTGTTGGTTACTGAGATCAGTCTACCAAGGCCCCGGGGGAAGTGGGATTCCCAACTCCCTGGTCCTCCCCAAATGAATTTGTATGCAATGCTCACTCTCCTTTCTGGACTAGTGCAACAACAGTGTCACATGACCTGCTGATGACTTGTATTACCGTTTATAAACCTGCAATGTATCCAGCCTAGTGACGTGGAAGTTGTCGGAAGTGGCCAGCTGATACAGTACTGACTAGTACTGTATGTCCTGGTGTGTAGGCCTTGTTCACATGGGAACCAGAGTGCAAACATGCTATACACAGTACATGGTCAATGTTATATAATAGTTTTGCTGGAGTGTGTCACGTTGATCAGTGGGAGCCATTTCTACTATCCATCATTTTTGCGTTGATTGTACCTTTCAAGTTCAGAATTTACTGTGTCATATTATGTGGATTACTCGTATACAGTTAATATCCCGGTGCCATGTGTATTTAATGTTGATGTGGCCAACAAATTTCAGAGTGACTGGACTGCAATGATGGACCTTTCTATCCAGTAAAGTACACTTGTATAGACTTGGTTTGTTTGGTAAGTTTGTAACTTACTGATGTAACTGGGAGAAGCGATGATTTCCCTGTACTGTATGTCGTGATTGTTGTGAGTAAGAAGTTTGATTACAAATGCACAGTATTTCTTTTGATATTTTATTTCGGTACCTTTAAAATGTGTAAATTCTCAGTTGATATGTTTATGTTGCCTCTCTAAAAGTACAATATACGGGAGAGTGTAACAAAATAATATTGCTTCATCATCGCAGTCTACATTTATGGATACTGATATGTGCGAAAGAGGATATTTAGATGTACAACTTTATATGTTGTACATGTAGGATGTAAATCATAATTCCGTACTTTTTGCAAGATGAGAACTAAGTAGTGTGGAATTTTCCCCAAAAGTTGTTCCCATGTCCCTCCTCCCCCATTGTACACGTATTGTACACACACAAACACACACACACACACACACATGCACTTTCCAGAGAACCTCGTACAATGCATCGTAAGTGTCGTGTGAAAGAATATATTTCAGATATTACCATTTCAGTCTTGCTGTTGGCTTTAAAGGGATGGTACAGTATTGGTGGAGATGAAAATTGGGCTTTAACTTTTTGTGAGATACCAAGAAAACACTTATGAAATAGTACAGAGCATACCATTTTAAAAAGAATTCAAAGTTTATTTGATGAAAATCGCGTTTTAAATAGCTGAAACATCCAAAAACAAAGTAAAACAAAATGATTGTAATAAAATGTGGGTCCCACACTTTGATAGGATCGCTCTGTTTTGGATATCTCTGCTATTTTGAAGTCAATTTTCATCAAAAAATGTTGAAATCCTCATGGAATTACATGCTCTTTCATATTTCATAAGAGGTTTCTCACTATCTCACCAAAAAATGATAAAAAAATTAAGTTACACTGTAATTCTCAACCAAAACTATACGATCCCTTTAAACCTTATGCAAAAGTGAGAAAGGGGTAGGTTTCTTCATGAAATGAAGTTTTCATGAGATTCAATATGTGTACACCACAAATTAGGATTTCCTCCCAAATATCGTGGTCATAAGACCAGGATGGCTATTTTGAGGTCTTTTTGTTTGTTTCTGATACACGTATGTATGTTTGTTTCTTTAATGTTGCAGCATTTTCCCCTCAACTATGTAAAATTTTTAGGTGAATTTCAAGCAAGTGTTTTATTTATTGTGTTATGCAATTACAAACTAATAATTAATGGTGACTATGAAGGTTTATTTTGAGTTTGATCTTTGCTATTTCAGAATGCAACATTTACCAAATCACTTTAGAACTAAAGTCTCTTTTGCTTGTTTGCATGGAAAGTAAAGGCATTTGCTTGTCTGCTGTTTTCTACCTGCTTTTCAAGCTTTTGACACATGATATTGAACACTTTGCATAATTTCATGATTGGTGACATATATTCGAAACTACAGTCTGTGTGTGTCACGGTCTTGAATTAAATTGTTAATGAAGGAATTTTTAAATGATTTTTAAAGTTCATGAGAGATGGCAATGGCCCATCTTGGACAAAGAATGAATGTGGGCAAAATACACCAACCGTGAGTGCACAGGTGGAATTTGCCATTTTAGTTTGTTGTGGTACAGCTGTAGGCAGGTATGGCACTTGGCACAACCACATTGCGCTGTATGAAAACACGACTTGGGTAGTTTTTAATAGAGATTGAACATAGAGAAAACGCCCCTGCTACACGCCCACTGAACACACAAACACAAATACACATGACACTGCTGTTGTTTTGTCCCGCAAGAGAGATTGGCGCAAATTTGTGAGCAGACTTGTACAACAGCTGTGTGCAAGCATGTGAACTCCAATGTACTGCGTATGTACATGTAGGAATGACTTTTTTTGTATTACATGTACATCATGGGAGGGTTTGTACTTTCAACGTAATGCAACCATAATCTAAGACAATGCACTACACAATACGTATTCAGGATTCACAATGTATTCAAAACTTGAACATATAAATGTAAACTCACAATGAGGAATTTTATGAAAGGAAGGCAAGTGAGATTAAAGAGTGCTCTACTACATTTAGATGGTAACATGGAGACGAGATTGTAGAATCTGTATCAAAAACATTTGATATACATCTCCATGTAACCTTGTTGCGTATGCTTTAAAATACAATTACAAGCTTTGATATTTCGAAGAACTTGCTTCATTTTTCATCCCTCATTTGTATAGTGATAGGTCATGGAACTTGTCATGGACAAACAAAATGAAATGATAAGTGCATACACCTGCCAGAGGTGATCAACTTGAAATCTTAACGCAGATGTGTGTACTGTACAATGTATGTGGGGCTGTTGTTTTAATTTTCTATAATCGACCAAAATAATTTGAGTCAGTTATTTATTGTCAGATATGATTTTGGTGAAACTAATTGCACATTTCAAGTGTGTGTTGTTGGTTTTTTTTTTTTTCTTATTTGGACACATACTGTATAAGCTGTTATTTTGTATAAGCTGTTATTTTGACGAGAATTTCATTCGCGAAAATATCTGTACGCGGAAATAACGGCGTATACAGTAATAGGTACAAAAATGTGGAGGCTTGTAGTTTTGTGTGAGCTTCTAAATGTGTTCTCGGGCTTTAACCTTTGAAAACAATGAAAAGTGAAAGTAAGGTATCAGTTGAATTAGTTCTTCCATGAAGAAACTGCAGGGTACCTTGATCTAGTGATAACATTATTGGCTAATCATGGACTTTGAACCAGTGAAGCTAAGCAATACTGGGTGAAACAACACACACATTTAATTTCAGTGAAAGCGTGCCTACGAGTGTAGTGTGCATGTACATGCTGCCCTATAATGGATGTTGCGCTGCCACAAGGACTCTTGGTCTGTAGGGTTTGTTGCAGCAACATTTTGGTAAGAACATTTTAGGAAGTTATCAATAATTATTGTCATTAAATGATGGACAGTCACTGTATCTTGATGAAGTTCTCCCATGCTCTTCTGATTTGTACCCCCCCCCCCATTAATTGTAGGTTTGTAAACTTCAATCTAATAATGGATATTATGTGTAGCATGTTACCAGGAAGTTAAACAAGCAACTCCACTTTCTGCATCAGATAGGTGAGATAAATTAAGAATTTTGCATTCACTTCCAGGAAGAAGCAAAAGAGATACCAGATACTCTGTCCTTGCCTCCACGATATTGTACCTCCCCCCCCCCCCCCCCCCCGATTACTTTCTTTTCTTTTTAATAACTGGTTCACATTTCAATAGCCAAATTCACACACAGGTACATAAATGTACTATCATGGTTGTTTTTGTTTTGTTTTGTTTTGTTTTGTTTTGGGGTTTTTTTTTGCATTGTGTTCACAAATCGTTTTTTAAAAACAGCTACCCTGGTAATTTCAGGCATTTATGAACAGGACTGAGCACTGATTTTTCGGCTGGTCAGCACAGGGAAAAGGGAGAGGGAGATCTATGCCTCGTTGATCAGTTTTCATTGAGCAATCCATAACATCTTGTTATTTAAAGGGCAAGTTTGTGCTTTACTTCTTTCGCATCCATGGACACTGTGTGATGTCAGCAGCTATCAGGTAGATCTGGGTTGGTCTCTGACCCACCTTGTTAGCTGGCTTCATGAGGCATACTCCTGTAGTGTTCACACATGTATAGACATTGGAGGAGAAAACCAACATCTTGTGGGCTTTCTCTGATACCTTTTGCACATGATCACGGATGTGGACAATACAGTATGCTACAGTACCGTCAGTTGTAAACGACTGATTCCACAGCTGAATATGACTTGATGAGAATTCTTAGGATTATTTTTGTAATATCATATGGATGATAGCAGCATAAGAATAGTGCAAGTTTGTTTGTTTGTTTGTTTTTTTAAAGAATACGTACAGCTTGTACATGACCATATGTCATTATTTGTGCTGACGATACATTGTATATCGACTCAAAAGCTCACTTTACCTGCCATACGAGCTGCTAGAACTGTGTGTTTCCTTGTGCGTACACTATGTAGAAGTGTGTGGATATCCCACACCTCTAGCCACTTTCAGTCACATGTAGACCTGTGGTCTTTCTTTAGTATTTGGTGTAGATGCAGTCAGTCTGACTCTAAAGAACTGAGAATACTATGGAATGGGAAGGTTGGCCCAGCTTTGATATATTTGAGAATCCCCATTTTTAAAACGAACTGTACAGCTTTATCACTAATCTCTGTGTTTCAAGTAAATACACAGCTGAGAAATCTTTTGTAATATGACTTGATTGGAGTCAGCTGTTACCGAAGTGTAAACTTCGATGCACATATTCACTGACTATAAATTTGTGGTTTTCAAATGCAATGGTGGCAGCGAAATGAATTGGGCAATCCATTAATCCCTTTGCTACTGGGTCTTTAAACCACCAAAACCAAAAGGGTTTTCAGATTTGGGGGCAAGTGTGAACATAGCATGATTTGGGGGCAAGTGTGAACATAGCAGGTATAGCTACAGATGGTGAGTTCATGGTCGACAGCTGTTTACAAAGATGCACATGCAGCAGCCCCAAGTAATGGGCAAGTAATCGCACTTGACGTAGCCTTGAAAAACAGACCCAAAGGGGTCATGAAGTAGTGGGTCTTTGGTCAATCATTTTGCAAAAGACTTGTCAGGTGGAGGCCTGGCACACTACCAATGAGTAAAAGTGAATTTGATACATATGTATACTGCATATCTGTGTCCAGTCTTTCAGCTTCGGGCTTTTGGTAGTGTCTTTAGGTGACATAAAAAGCAGAGATTGAGATGGTTGGTTTATATCATAATTATGCAGAAAAACCAACATGTTCTCTCTAATAATCTACTTACTTTTGTTATGCATTATAGAAATGGTGTCTCAGATAGAAGACTATGAGTAACCTTAACATACAAGACAAGGTCTATGTATCCCTGTCATGAAAATAATTCCAACCGTGGTCTAAACAGTCTTTCACTTCAGTTACATCTCTGATGTCAGGCCAGCTGTTGGTGCACCATCTATCTGCTCTGATTTGTGGAGGGCAACATAGGTACTATACATGTAGTGTAGACACTCAGTCAGCTTTTTACTTTTCGTCCTGCATTGGTAGCAGAAATCAATATTGGGTGTCCCAGTCAGAGCAGTGACTGCAATGTGTGGTGATTTGTGCGAGGAAATATGACTGCTGGGATTCGGTGGCTTTGTCCCGCTGCCAGACTGGACGAGTGATGCAGGGATGGCACCGTCAGTGAACATCTGGCTACTTTCAGTCCAGTAGATATGGTTTGGATTACAAATGTCCCATGTAGAGGATGAAGGTACACATTAGTTTGTTTGTTTGTTTTGTCTTTAAAAGTGAAATTTAAGATTGCCCTCATGTGGACCATGGATGTGGGCCTTGTCTCTTGTGCATGTGTGGCTGTTGGTGTGTGTGTGTTTGTGTGTGTGTGTGTCTTTGTGTGTGTCCGTATCTGCCGACCAATCCTATCTGCCTATTCTACAGTGTCCATGACTTGCTTGTTTGTTGACACGGACTGTCCTCCACAATGATAGCAGTGTTGTGGCCACTGGCTTTCTCATACTTGGCTACATACAGTACATTTAGGTTTATCCTGGTACCCAAGTACTTGGAAATCAGTAGTAATATAAAGTTGAAGCCAAAGCATTCCATTTTTTTTTTGTTGAAACTTTGCGTGAGAAGGAGATAAGATACAACAGTGCAAAACTGGTCATTGACCTGATGATAGGATGCCATGTCCATACAAAAAAAGAAAGAAAAGAAATGGGGTGGAAATTATACCAAAAGCAGAAATTTGTCATCAAACTACGTATGACTGAATGGTATGCCCAAGTGCAAACTACATGTTGGCTTTAATACCTGGTAATGTTTTTACTGGTACTAATCTGTCAGAGTCAAGGAAGTACTGCTCACATTTATCATTATGTGGAGACCTTGACTCTGATTTCATGAAAGATGTTGGGATAGTAGTTTTTACATGAATGGTAGCAATAGCTATAGCAATAGCTAGTCGGGAAGCAGTATTCTCGTTATTACCATTACCATTGTCGCAGCAGCAAGAGTTGATATCATAGTGACTTTTATGAAATAAAGTCCAGGATATCCAAGCCATTGATATTACACTGTTCAATTGAAGTCATTGGCTTGCTCTACCCCCAACAGAGAGGTGCCAATGTTATAGGTGTGCAATAATGGTTAAAATTACCCTTGGGCTCTCCCAATGAGGTATCTTCCACTCAAGTGTGAGCATTGAATGCATGAAGCGATTGTAGTAAATTGCATTTTTAAAGGCCAGGTGAAGTTAAACTGTGTTTGCCTTTTTTTTTTTTTTTAGTACGGCTTCAATATTTATATTGTGTGTGTGTGTGTGTGTGTGTGTAGCTTAGTATTCACAGTACTGCTGTCAGTTGATGGTGTCAAAGAAATGAATCATTCCTCATTTCAGCAGAGAATATATTCCAAAGGTGCACAATATTTCTGTTGAAAACCCCTTTTCTGCCCTGTCATCTGTCAACATAATTACTAAATTACAACAGTAAGGGCTGTCCTCTATAATAGATTCCACGAACCATTAGCAATTAGTGGTATTAAATTCTGAAAATGTAAATGTGAAAAAAACATCTTTGGGGAGGATTCCCCCCCCCCCCCCCCCCAATTCTGGCAATTCACTGCAGACAGTTAATGGAAAGATGGGATGAATTTACTGGCACAGTGTCATACATTTGTATTATAATGGATGGCAATGAATGGGATACCAGGGAATATTGCACAAGTTTGTGCTGGCCAATATTGCACAAATTGAAGGTGAGGGCAATGTTTGCCCAATGAATGCAATATTCCCTGGTATTTCATGAATTAAAAGCCATCCAATATAATCATCATTATATTAATAACCATCATTTAGAGAAGATATATTAAGCTGTAAAATGTCCCATACTTCTTCAAGACTTTGAGGTTGCATTGCTCTGTACTGTAAAAGAATCTAATGACTTGCACCTGTGTAGCAAGATGTTTGCGCACTTGTGACTTATAACACACTTTCACACTTTAAATAGTACAGTGGCAAGCATTCATGTGCCCAGCAAGCAATCGTACAACAGACATGACACAATATGGTGTATTATTGCATAGCCACTAACAACAGTAGCCTATGGAGAATTTACATATTGAATACGTTCTCATATTGCACACTGAAAGTCAAGCAGACAAGAATGTGTGTTATTAATGCGCTGCTAAAGCATCCCTATCATTGTAGAGAAATGTATTTGAGGATAGGAAAGTGAAACCAGACATGTCTTGGCCACAGATGGCATTGGATGTACAGTAAAAAGTGTGCATGAATACCTTGGGTATACAATGTATAATACATGGTTAGTTTGAGTGGAAGTCCACACTGTGTTTAAAGGGGAAGGCTAGTAACTGATCAGTGGGAATCAGTGAAAATGCTGGGAGATGATTGTGGCAATCCTTATGGGATTCATTCAAGAGTTCATTGTATATCTATTGTTGTGTGAAAATGATTTGCTTCAGAACGGTCTCATATTCAAGTAATGTGCAGATTAATGCTCCGTCACTGACCAGGGACGCTAACCTGGAAGCATTAAACTGCACATTACTTGAATATGAGACCATTCTGAAGCAAATCATTTTCACACAACAATAGATATACAATGAACTCTTAAATGAATCCCATAAGGATTGCCACAATCATCTCCCAGCATTTCCACTGATTCCCACTGATCAGTTACTAGCCTTCCCCTTTAAACATTGGTGGATTAAATGGTGCATGATCAAGCAAACGGAATGGTGGCAGTTTCTTCAAAACTGGAAACACTGCAGTGAAAGTTTCAAAATTCTGAAGCTCTAGCTTAATTCTGTTTTTTTTTTCCCACAGAGAAGTGCTAATGGTTGCAAATGATTTAATGCTAATTGAATGAGGTGATGGTGTCATCACATTACATCTCTCACATTGGTGTGTGCACTGGCACATTAAAAAAAAAAAAGGTACTTTGGTTAATTATTCAACATATGTGTACTGCCTCATCTACTGAGTATTTGTTAGATTGTGAAAATACAATTTACTAGTTTGATTGGGAAATGGACATTGTATGTACTGCAGATTTGGCTGCATATGAGAGTCCTTTCTGGTCATTCACATTCATACTGTGTGCAATTGTCAGAAATTGATGAAAAGTTAATAACTAATCTGGAGTTGCCATGGTTTCAGGGAGTGCTCGAGTGGTCTGTGCATTAAGAGCATTGGACATGGAGTTTCAAGCACCCGAAAAGAGGATCTTAACCTGTTGAGGACAAGTCCCGAGTATACGCTTGTACTCGGGCAGGTGTCTATGGGAAATGTGTGTAGTAGTAAAATCAAACCGTCCTCAATGGGCTTAATAAGTACAGTAGGAGCAGTGTGTTCAGATGGATAAGGCCCTTGAGTTGTACAATGAGAGATCCCTGGTTCAAAGTCTGTGCGGCATGTTCTTTCTTGGACGAGATGTCATAGGGTACACTCCTGGCTGAGGTGTGAAAACTAGGTACCTTGTAGTTCTGGGATAATGATAATGGCAAGGTCCCTCAGGGAGAACAGTGTATACACTAGAGTGGCTATTATAACCCAGAATAAATGATTATTATGAAGGTGAAGCTGGAAATGTGCTTTGATTTTTTCAACATATTTTATTTTGAAAACAAAAACAATTTTCTTTGCTATAATTGTTTTCAAGGCACCCCAGTTTGATATGCTTTATTTTTCTGATTTTATTTCCACAGCATCAACTTTTCCCAGCTGCCCAATGTAACTACAGGGCCTGAAATCACTGCAGCCAATTTCAGTGACCACTTCCCGGACACTTCTGTTCCAGGTAGGAAAGAATCAGACATTTATTTATTCAAGTGTGCTCTAAACATTCCTACTTCCTTCCTTGTTATTCTTCACTGGCTGCCAACCAACAATAATGCTGCCTTGAATATCTTTGTTTGATTTAGGTTTTGTGTTTTCTTTGTCTCTTTTGTATATTTTCTCCCTTTGCTCTGTGCATTTATCTGCGACTAGAATCTATTGTCATTGAATTACTTGCATTATGCTATGCTAGTAATAATACATAATGTGTACAGTGTAGTGATATAAAATTTAAACATTTATGTTTTTTAAAGAGTATTATTGTCGAGACTGTTGGCTTTTATAACTGCATCATGTTGTATTCTTACCACAAAGAGAAATAAAGTTTCTTTCACATAAATTGATTGAGAAATTATTTCAGTGACTGTGATGCCACACAATTTTTATCTTGTCTGAAGAAGTCAGTTTAATGTAGTTTATTCAATGTGTTGCCTCAATATATGTCCCATGTTTTGATTTGCAGACCGATGCATAGGAAACTCTAAATAGGCACACTGCCATGATAATTATGTTCTGATAACATCTAGTGCATTTGAGACCCAGAGTAATGAATTAAGTCACCCTCTTTAATGACCCCTTTGACTTTGATGTTACTTTGCAATGTATAGTTTCAAATTTTTAATTTGTTTACCATGAAATGTATTTATTCAGGATATTATGTCACTGGTACAATGAATGTCTGATATCAAAACCCAGTGTTTGTATGTGCACATTTGCACGTTTCCATGTCGCATCAATGTATTTGTTAACCTTTTTTTCTATCTGTTTTGTTTTATTTCCTGCTGAGAGGAGTAATAGGAAATGGGGTTGCTATGAGTGCTGATCTGTTAAGGGAATGGAAGGCACGTGACAATTTGAACGTCTGTTTTCCGTTTGAAGATTTAAAATATATTTTATATTATAGGCCTTTGTTTCATTGCTAAAGATAACCAGAACACAAACAAAACAACAATGTGGCAGTTACAAAAAGAACAAAGAGAAACATACAAGCTGTACAAAGCCCATGGACAGGGCATGAATAAATTTTCTTTTACCAAGTGGTGTTTCTGACTGATGTGGTATGGATGTTGTGGGATGAGTTGCTGTGGTAACACTCTTTTGTTGTGGTGGTATTGTGTTATTACAGCCATACAGAAGGTAGGAAGTGGCAGGATGTCGCCGGTCAGAGCACACACCATGAAGGAGTATGAGCAGGTAACTTTTTTTTTAAATTGTTATTTGATGGTTCATACAATGTATTTTCCTGTCTGTCTCTTCTTTAATCCCCCACCCCCTCGTACAGTTCTATATAGTATTCTGATTATTCACTTAGAAATTTCTTTTATTCCCCCCCCCCAAAAAAAAAAAGAGAGAGAGAAGATATGATAACTGAACAAATAATTAAATGAATGAATGCACAAAATTATTTCTACAGTTGATACATTACAGTTGAGGGGAAAACATTACATTGAAGTTATGTATTGGGAATTAATGTGATAATTTAAATTATGCACAGAATTCTAGAGGTTTGTTGATGTGTACAGTTTATATGTGCAAAGTTTTAAGAGAAAGTGAATACCAGGTATTAGGTGTTCAGATTCTTGCCGAGACACTACAAATCTTTGATTGAACAGTTGAATAGTTGACATACAGTTTTTAAAGTAAACACACATCCGCCCCCCAACTAAAAAAAAAAAATATATGTATATAGAAAACAAAATGAGACAGATTGCATAATTATTCTTTGTGAGTATGTCTGTTTACATGACAATTGAATGAGAAGTTTGCAAAATAATGCTTGAACACTTGCCATAATTGTAGCAAAACAACAGAGAGAAAAAATATATTTTCTGATGAATGTGATTGCCTCTTTTTATCAAACAGCAAATCTCAGAGCTGAAGAAGGAGAACTTCAGCCTGAAGCTGCGAATCTACTTCATGGAGGAGAGAATACAGCAGAAGTTTGAAGACAATGATGACATTACCACAGTAAGTTTCAGAGCCTTTAAAGGGGAATTTTTCCAAAATGGGTTGTATTATGAGGATTCGATGAATGCAGAAATATTAGTACACATCCGTGAAGTTTCAGGAAAATCAGGCACTTTCTTCAAAAGTTATGAGTTTTCAAAGTTTTGCGCAGAAAATGTATTTCTGGACAAGATAACTGCAACAATATGTGATATTACAGTAGGGTAATGATACTTAAAGAAGATACCAAGGGAATGCATCATACAGTCAAACTCGGATACCTCGACGTCGGATAAGCCGAATATCACTTACCTTGGGGGCAAAATAAAAGTCCCGATTGTTCCTATGGAGTTTCCGTGTATTAAAATTCGCGTAGCTCAAAAAAGATAACTCGAAGTTCGGTTACCTCAAAGGGAAATCTAATGTCCCGATCTTAATTAACTTATTGTTTTTCCCAGCATGTTGCTCGAATCGAAATTGCAAACATCACTCACCATCTCCGATTAAGCGCGCGTGGACAGCGAAGACATGTCCAAATATTTTCACACTCGATTGTAAATATTCTGAGACTAGAACAATCGCGCACCCAAGAAGAAATACCCGATACACAGCTGACAAGGAAAATCCCCAACACCTACCAACACACGTACATGGTATGCACATAGCACCCGTGCCAATGGAGTGCTTTACGATAGCACTACGCGCTGCCCCATCATTTGCTTTTCTTTAACCATTGTGTTTTGATCAAGACAGTCATACCGTGCGCGTAGATTTCCCAACCGTCGGGGCGCACCTGCTTGACAGTTATCTTTGCCATTAATCACGTTCCACTGTCAAAACATCAATCTCCCTCGTAGTGCCTTTTCTTAAACTATTTTTTTTTTTGCCTTTCACGAAGTTTACTTCCCCGAGAACGCAAGCACTGAAACTTTTTTTTTCCAGCAATGCGATTATGAAAATCTGGAAGTATAGACCGATCACAATGAAGAATAGAATACACAGGGCTCCGCACTAAGTTTTATCGGGCCACCAATATCACTGATTTTTATTTTCTGGTGGTCGAAAGTAAAATCTGGTGACAAAAAAAAAAAAAATCAGGAAAAACATTAGAAAAACTAAATCGGACGTACTATACTGTATAGACAAATTAATATTAAGCATTATTGAAGTGATACAGATGCCCATGTCTAAAACAAATGAAGAGAAAATTCAATCATCTTACTCTGTGTTTAAAGATTTGACAAATAGGTGTAGAGATTATTATAAAAGTTGATGCCCATATATTGAGGAGGTCAAAACTTACGTTTGAAATGAGAAAATGGGAGGATTTGCTGACATTTGTTAGCATCCGACATTTGTTTTAGCATTGTAAAAAGCCGAAAGTTACCGTTATTCATTTTTAAATGTAAAAGCAAACAACCGACATTCATTTTAGAATCTTACGGAGCTGAATACTATCCTAATCCATTTCCAAACGTGAAAGCAAACATCCGCTATTTGTTTTAGCATCTAACTGAGCGGATTAATACCATTAATCATTTCCAAATGATAAAGCAACAATCTGTTATTTATTTTTGCATCGTACGGAGCAGAATATTACCGTTATTCATTTCAAACATCCGACATTTATTTCATTATCGAACGGAGCCGAATGTTACTGCTGTCCACTTCTGAAAGTGAAATAATCATCTGACAATTATTTTATCATCGCACGGAGCCGAATGTTACTGTTTTTCATTTTTGAACGTCAAGGCAGACATCAGACATTTTGGACCATGAAACGTATATAGCTGAATGTTAGTGATATTTATTTCGAAATGTACCGTAGCAAATATCCAATATTTTTTATCATCATATGGGGCAGAATGTTACTGCAGTTCACTTCCAAATATGCCAAACGTAAAAGCAAATTCATTCGACATGTATCTTAGCATCTTCCGGAGCTGAATGCTATTGACATTTACTTTCGAACGTAAAAGTCCACATCCGGCATTTATTTTATCAGCGTACGGAGTTGAATATTATTGTTATTCACTTCAGAACATCAAAGCAAACATTCAACATTTATTTTAGCATCATCCGGAGCTAAATGTTATTGCAATTTAGTTTCGAGCGTAAAAGCAAACATCCAGCATTTATTTCATCATTGTCAGGAGTTGAATAATATTATTATTGTTACTCTTTTCCGAACGTCAAAGCAAACATCAAACATTAATTTTACCATTAAACGCAGCTGAATGTTACTGTTATTTATTTCGAAATTTAAAAGCAAACATCATACAGTTATTTTAGCATCATATGGACATGATGGAGCAGAATATTACTGCTATTTTCTTCCGAATATAACAACGATCATCTGACATCTATTTTAGCATCTTCCGGAGCCGAATGCTATTGCTATTTACTTTCGAAAGTATAAGGAAACATCCGACATTTATTTAACCATCGTACGGAATTGAATGTTATTGCTTTTCATTTCCGAACGTCATAGCAAAAATTCGACATTTATTTCAGCGTCTTCCGGAGCTGAATGTTATCTTTATTCATTTCCGAACGCAAAACCAAATATCTAACATTAGTTTTAGCACCATACAGAGCTGAGTCTTATCGTTATTCATTTCCAAAAATATGAGCAAACATCCGACATTTATTTTAGTATCATACGGAGTCGAATATTACCGTCATTCATTTCCACAATTAAACGCAAACCTCTGACCTTTATTTCAGCATCTCATCTTACGTAGCCGATTGTTACCACTGTTCATTTTCAAAAGTAAAGGCAAACATCCGACTTTTTTTTATCTTTTTTTGGTGGCGCGATCGGGCCACCAAAATCTTTATTTCTGAAATTTTGATTTCATTTCCGATTTTCACTCAATTCATTCATATAAAAGTTAATTCAATTCAAATTGACAAGCATGCAAATAATCAATAGGCACTATAACAGACACCATGTTGAACATCGATAAACGTCGAACATCGATAAACATTGGATAAGTCGAAGAAAATTCGACGTACGTGTACCTCGAAATTCGCGTACGTCGAACCATTTTCTTCAGTCCCGACGAATTCGAGGTATTCGAGTTTGACTGTATTTCCATTTTTCTAGCATAATGAAAAATCACTTGCTGCGTACAGTATTTACCTCTTTCAGAAGTAGGGGAATAAAATTACCCTCAATATGAATGTCAATAACAAGTCAGGAATGGGTACTTTTTATTTAAAAAAAAAAAGAAAGAAAAAAGTTACATTGTGTTGAATTCTCTTTCTCATGTCTTTATTCCATTGCCCTCTGTGTCTACTAGAAGTACATTCTAAACATTCTCACATGCATACTGGAATATGTTGTCATTCCCACAGTGTACAAATAATCCTCCTCCGTCTTATTAATCCTGAGGCGTCCAGGGAAGGCGCGGGAGGAAGTGCCAACTTATGACGTCTCAAAGTGATGTGTGTGACAAGAAAAGGCATAGAACCCATCATTTCTATAAAAGGGGGGCAATCACTTGCCCATGGCATTGACCATTGTATTGACATTGTATATGCAGTGGAATTAACAGTGGTAATGACAGATTAAAGGGAAGTTGAAAACACAAAATTAATGGACAAGTGACAGCCCAAAACACTTCCAAATAATCCATTGTTTCTCGGACACTTACATTGTAATGCATGCATAGTGTGTTAGGAGCATAAACATGAGGTAGACAGTTCCGACTAGATTTGGGCACATTGGTATTGCATTTGACTGCTTTCTTTGTAAAGCACAATATATTTTAATGTAATTTCTTGAGATTTAGTGCGTAAGACTCTGAGAGCCATTTACAGGACTGATAATGGACTATAATGAAATGATTCAAAACTTGTTGGCATTGAGACTATACAACTTTGTGGTTGAGGAACTTAAGGAAACTCAGCCACACATTTTGAAGACAAAATGTTTGCAGACAGTTGATCTATATTTATGCATAAAACTGACCAGTACTGTGAACAGGGTTACTCAACAATTCATCTCGAGTCTGTAAGCAAATAAAAAGTGAAAACAGAAGCGTTCCAAAATGGAACTTAATCCAGGAAACTAGCCAGCCAAATCTATAATTCTACTCAGTGGCATGCAGCCCATATTGCTCCCATGTCATGGATCATTTTTCTAAGTTTATCATCGCGTGGAATTTGCTTCCACAGGAAAGATGATAGGATGAGATTTTCAAAAGCAGGATTTGGGGAAAATGGGCTGCCAGCATAATCCAAACAAACAGATGGATCATGTGTCTGGCACAGCTTCTGGCACAAATAAACCTGGTATTAGTTGCCATGGTCACCAATGGATGCACGATAAAGTAACAACAGCATCCGTCAATCATATAAATGATATATTGTGGAAAATGGCAAAGTGACAAAAACAAAAGCCTAGCATTGTTCCAAAAGTGCAACTGTGATCTGAGTTAAATTTATTATGTTTTGTTTTGTTTTGTTTTGTCTTGTTTTGTTTTGTTTTTTTTTTGGGGGGGGGGTTCTTTTTGCTCAATGAGGAACTGATGTGGCTCAGTGGTTAAGACCACAGACTACACACTGTATTAATCATGAGGTTACTGGTTCAAGTCCCCTGGCTGCGATGGTTGCACCCCGTAGCAAGGCACTTCATCCTCATTGCATAGTTTTTCAGACTGGATTTAAAGAACTTTGTAAAGATGTTGGTCCGGTGGTTGCTTGCTTACATGCATTCAGTGCTTTCTTAGCGGTCACACATCAATTCAAATCAAATCTCATGTACTGTAAAAACAAGGAGGCAGAAGTGAAGGGAATGAATGTCAACAATCGTAATTTGCCTTGTTTGAATAGCACATTAAAGTCTTCAACAGCACTTCAAGTAGAATGTAGTTTTTCCTGCAATGTTACAGACAGCCAAATTTTCATTCAATGTGCCAGCCATTCAAGATTGAGTGTGAAAATAAAGATCAGCAAGTACTATAAGTCTCAGCTTACTGGTATATTTTACAAACTTCTTTAAATTTGCATGGCTTTGAGAGACAATGTTTTCCAAAAGCATTGCATTGTTGCAGTCCCAGAAACTAATGTACAGTAGGTTTTACACTGTGGCATACAAAGAGTTAAATGCATCACATCAGCTAAGCGTTGTGAGATAGAATAAGGTCATGTGCAACAACAGAATGGGTGCCATTAGTTTGCCCCCATTAGTCACTGAGTCACCTGTTTAGTGCTCTATCTCTCCTTCCATTGTTTGAGGCAGCTCCAAATTATTACCCCCCCCCCCCCCTTATCTCTCTCTTTCTGATCTGTAACTTTAGTAGTTGGTTGTTTCTGTCGATGACATAACCTAATATAGAACTATAGCTTGAGTCTGAGGTCAACACATGCTTCCTTGGTGGAGTGATCCATAGTATGTCGTTACCGTTATATTTTATCACTATTGCTGTTCGCAGAAACAGGCACATCTCTCCTATTGTTAGTACAGGTTTAATCAAAAGAAAAACAAGTGTAGGGTTTTTACAGTGTAGATATGATGAAAGACAAAATTGCATGTCCCTTAAAAATGAGGAAGTTTTGGCAGTTCACGTCTTTCGCTTTGAGATAAACATGTTCAATATCACTTTATCATCTCCTCTGTTTTTGCATAGCAGGGACAAACAGTGACGAAGCAAAATTATCAAAACGAGATGTTTACAAGTATCTTTTTTTTTTAATCCAGACAAGAACAAAAACATGCACTTACAGGGAAAAATATTGTACTCATTGAACCATTAACTTTTCATGTTTATGTTTATTGTGTCCATGGGCGAAGCTCGATTCATGCAAAGTGAATGGATAGATTCACATCCACCCTCAATGTTTTATCTTTCTCCCTTTACTCACCAGAACATCGAACTCAAAGTAGAGGTCGAGAGCCTAAAGAAGGAGCTGACAGAGAAGCAGCAGTTGCTGGTGAAAGCATCGTAAGTTTTGTGATGAAAGAGATGATGATAGACATGAAGAAAACACAGATAATAATATCATGTCTATTGATGGTATGTAAAAGAACAGATAATGACAATATTATGCCTGTTGATAGTATGAAAAAGAAGAGGTACATACTCCAGCCAGTTAGTAGTAATACGTGTGGGTATAAAGGAGAGAATTTGATAGTGGACACAGTGAAAGTTAGAACTATACTCCACTTGTTTGAGGACTACCCATTTGTTTTATTCCTTTTTCCTTTGTCATAAATCCTGTGTATTAAAGCCAGTGACACATGAGGACAAATACTCCAAAAGTCTTTTGATATGTTTTATTTCAGGGGGGATTAAAAATCAGATTTTTGTTTCATTCACTGTGTGAAAGATTTGGAATCTCACGTACATTAAAGAAGTTATAAAACTCTATACACTCCTTCAAAAAATAAGGTAATCAAGGCGTGCTTATAGGTGATTTGCTTCAAAGAATAAACAACCGGATCTATTAAAGTTGTAGTTGGGTGTTAAGTGCTCTCATGCATTCTCTTCCTAGAACAGGGATACGTAAACTATATCAGGAGCCATGCCGAGCATGAATAGTGCTTGAATGGAACACATCGTATTCCTAAACTAGCTTCTTTTGTGTGTTTGCATCCTGTGTGCGACCTTGGGTTGCTGCATACCAACATAGAAACATGGAATATCATTTCAAATGTTGCATCACTGAGGCAGTAATTTCCAATTTTGAATTGGTGTAAGTTCCATGAACGATGTTTTGGTCCATGTTTGAAACCTAGTGTTGGAAAGGCATTAAAGAATAGCAAACATTCATACACACAAACAATCCCATTAAAGTTGTGAGGTGTATGTATCGTACATTTGTGGTGACAAGATAAAGTTCGATAAATGGCAGTTTTATAAAACCTCACTGATATCCTTTCCCTGTCTTATCTCACAATTGCGGGTCATGAACATATTACTCATCCTCACTCCCCAATTACCAGAAGTACCCCTTGTCCATTGATGATCTCAAATGCGTTAGGGCAATGTGACCTGCGTTTGCGCAGTTTCAGTCAAAGTTGTGATATATATTTGACCATTTGGTTCTGGTTTGTTTTTGTTTTATTCATGTTTTATTCTGGAGTGTCCACAATACTTCATTCAGGCGTGCCAGCGAACCATGCACCTAAGATGTAACCTTGTACCATGCCATACGTAGTATGAGTGGCTTACCTATAGGTCATTCACCCTCATGAGGTATTCCCAGTGAGGAATTGAACATGTACAGTGTATGTCATTTTCACTGACAAATTGTAGTCTCACTCTATGCTAAGTGTTGTGCAGTCCTACGGCATGCTCTCTTCAGGATTGCTGTTTGCATGTGTGCCCTACAGTTACGTTCAGTTCTCATCACTGCAATGACTGAAAATTAGCTGGTACCTCTGTAAAGATATGTGCATTTATAGATTAGTAGACTTAAAATTGTATTAATGATTTGCCTACCTGCATGTTGGGTTTGTAATATAGGCAATAATATGTTCCATATTTAGAAAATTATGGATTAGGTGAAACTACAAGAAGTTCACACAGGGTACTTGCTTTATTGAAGTAGCATCAGATTCTGTTTCTGTTTGTATCAAATATACAAATGTACCTTTCTTGCAAATGTTTAGTAAAGCTGATGAATTTACTGTGATTCAGTATTCAGTTGAACAATTACTGATGATCTGCCTTCATTCTTCACCTGATATTTCAAACATATAATTGCCATTACTCATCAGTTGATTTATTTAATCTAGGGATTCTAAGTACAACACTCACTTCATCTCTTTTCTGCCTGTCTCAGATAAAAGCTGTAAATTGTGTCAATTACGTTGATGAAGGTGTTACTTCCTTAATTAAAAATCACTAATTAACAGCGATGAATAAGGCAAGGACAAGTTGTTTGAATGCATAGTGTGAGTTGGGACTATTGAATTATGCTTGGCTTGCCAGAATGATGACATGCCTTTTAGATGAAAGAAGTTTAACTATATCGAGAACAAAAACCTGGTATTAAATGCCACCTTTTAGTGACAAAGTGTGCAACTGTTGTCACATGGATGTTACAGAGGGCATGGATGTTTTTATGGTGCTTCTTTTGTTTTCATCTTTTCAGCTAGCATTTTGGACTTGTCTCAACAAAAGCAAGTGCCTTTATTTTGATGTTTCATTTGGGTTCTCCTTTTTTTTTTTTCTTTGATGAAATGATAAAAAAATGAGAGGATGAGTGGAGATAGATTGACAATGTATATGAAAAAAGAAAGAAACAACAACCAATTTTCATACCTAAATTGTTACTGTATTCGCCATATATTTTGCAAGTCTAAATTCTCGCGAAATCAGGAATTCCCGACGATTTCAAGAGTGGTTAAAATCGCGATCGTGGAGTCTTGTGCTGAACAAAGAAATGTACATGCGTACGTCACATCCACATCGGGATCAGAGTCAGTTGATATTATAGCGTGTCTTTAATTTCGCGAATAGCACCTGACTCACAAAATTTGGGAAAATAAAAACCTCGCGAAATATTTGCCGTATACAGTATTTTACTCTCTCCAGTCTTGATGAGGCTTCTCAGTTTCAATCAGCTAGATATTATTTATCAGCCATGACTGGCAAAACTGAATAATGGTGCGCTCTGCAATGTCTTAAGTACAGTTGGCCAGGTACCAAATGTTTCATTTCTTTCTTTATTTTTTTTTCTAACAGTTTGATCTTATGGTTCTTAAAGTCTTTATTTGATTTTGTAATTTATTCATATTATTTGTTTAACCATCTACCACTTGTAATGTCACAAAGAGTTCATGCCTCTTCTCACCCCAATCACATCATTCGTAGGAATGCTGTGGAGAGTCTTGCCCATGAGAAGGAGGTACTAGCAGAGAAGCAGACTGAAGACAAGGAGGACGCCCTCAATCATCTCCGGGAGCAGCTGGAGGGAAAATGCCGCAGGATTCAACAGGTGAGTTCTGACTTTACCAATATATATGACTTCTCAACTCAGCTCATCTGCAGGGAAGAGCTCTGGTGGAAAATATGACCAGCTAAGGTCTCTGGTTACCTGTATAGACACCAGGGCCCTATTGCATAAAATGATATAATCAAACATAAGGCAGGTATCAACCAATCAGAATTGAGTTTTCACAGACATATGTTTAATTTTGTGACTTATGTATGTTTGATCTCAACTTTTATGCAACAGGACCCAGGTTCCTACTGACCCCTGCTTTTACAGATTCATTAATAAGTATAAACACACATACAGGGACATCAGAGACTTAGATGTTCAGCCCAAGTCTGATTACTCTTCTTGATTGTTTTTTTTTCCAGGATTCTAAAATAGAACATTTACCATCACAGCTGAATTCAACAAAGCATAAACTCTCCCCCATATTTGTAAGATGGGTCACAGATTACATGGATTGCCAACAGCATGGAAATTGACAGAGCTCTTTCTGCCAGACTTTGCATTCTGCCTTGGCAAACTACTAGTAGGCCATTACTTGATGGCTTTATTGCAGCTTAACGATTTTGCCAATCATGGATTTTCCTCAAACATGTGCCCCTTCCTTGCTTTGAAGATTTTCCAGAAATAGTAACTAAAGCAACCAGGGGGGAAAAAATGTGTAGCAAATATATACTGTTGTATGTGGCCCTGCAAGCAAATGAATACTCAAAAACTGATTTGCCTGCTGACTGGATAACTAATATTTGTGTTATTTGTTACCACACTGGGTCTTCTTTACTCCCAAGATACAAAATTTATTACATAGCATCAATCAAATACAATCAGTGTTTTGAAACAAAATATCTCGAAGTTACAATGTGACAAATTTAACCATTCTGTCTTGCACAAAATATCTGTTTCTTTTTTTTTTTTTAGTTTTACAAGCAGGCAGGTAAAAAGGCAACTCAAAGTCATCCCCCCCCCTCTTTATTTATATATTTTTTTTTTTAGTGCAACATGTTCCTAATCTCAGACAAAACCTCAGTTAAGGCCCACGTATGAATTTCATTAACCCTTGCACTATTTTTTTGCCATTGCAATGTGATCGTTTGTGTTCAAACAGGAGCTGGACGAGATGCAGAGGGTGAAGGAGGGCCTGGAGAAGCAACTCAGTAACGCGGAGTCCACACAAGAAAACCTAGAGGGTGCCCTTCACAGCAAGAAGATTGAAACGCAGAAGCAGCAGGCCAACAACAAGGAACTGCTCGGTGATAAAGACAGGTGGGTCAAGTTGAATTTTTTTTTTTTTTTTTCACACAGCTTTGCAGCAGGGCTATTCCCTTTTGAGTTCATAAACTTTTACCGTACTGTGTATCTACCAGAATTGGAATAAAGGCGAGCCCCAAACAAAGAAGAGGGAATTCCTGCCTGAAAGATCATCGCGATGAAAAACGAAACACAATAGGACTCATTCTCAGTAACAGTTCAACACTAGTTTGAGTTAGAGTCATCTTGTTAAGGATATGTGGGTGGGCACTGGCAAAAAGTCACATGAGCATCAACCTGTCCTTTGAGCTGGGTCAGTGGTCAGTGAGGTCACATTTATGTCTGCACCTGAAAAAGTTGATAGTGCTCCAAGTCGGCATGCTGTACCTTGCATACAATGTTCAAAATGGTCAGATCTACAGCAATAGTATAGTATGGGGTGGGGTGGAGGTGGAGATGATGTTTGTTCGTGTAGTATGATGGACATGTGCCAAAGTTTTAAGTGGAGAACGCGAGTCATTCGTTAACCACGCTGTGACCGGGAAATACGCACATCCCGTCCAAGATAGAGTCCTGTTGTGAAATTTGGACAGCATTTTGCTGTGCCATCATGACCAAATTTATGTGGCGTGGATACTGATATCAGTGAAGGCCAAAGGAACATGTGGAGAGGTATCTGGAATTCTAAAACAACTACAAAAGCATGTGGCATCCATTCAGATTTGCAGTGTGCTGTGTGAAAATTGTTCGCTTTTGTTTTGTTCTGTAAAAGGGAGGTCCCCAACATCTTGACAGGAATAGTAAATTATAAACATTAGTGGCATGCCTGAGCTGATTCTTACATAGGGTTTTATTTGCATTTTATTGATAATCTCATAAGATACAGAGAATAGGCAACTGAATTTTTTTGTTCTTGTTGGTGGAAAAGTAGAAAGAGGAGTGTGGAAAGGATAAAAAACAAAGAAGATACTTTTCACTAGTTATTTGATTAGGAAAGTTGGTATTATGAAGAACTTCTTAATCTTGTAATGCTATCACTATCCATGCTAGCAAACACATGTTAAAAAATAGTTTTGGTAGGCTGGGGTGCAGTATCTATCACCTACAGACTTTAAAGAGTGAGAAATAATCTGTTCTGTCAGATGATATGGGCCCCCGATGTGGCTGATTGGCGAAATGAGAAGAATTAAAGTTACAGCCTTGACCTGATGCAGGGTGTCTTAAGCCTCAGTCTCGGTAGCAAGACGGGGCTTTATTGGATTTTGTAATTTCATTTTGACTCTTAATGCCGGTAGCTGGAGGGTGGCTCACAAAACACTCTGATTCACCGCTTACTGTGATTACAGCAGTTTGTGGAGAAGGGAGTCCCCCTGTAAATGACTCTGTCATTTGTGCAGGTGTGACGAAATTTGGGAATCTACCTTCAGCATTCTACTCCCAATAACTGTCTCCTTCTTCCTGGAATAGTTGGTTGTTGGAAAAGTAGTGGGCTCCTAATCACAAGACATGATTAGGTTCTGAATAGCTATGTAACCATATATTCACACATCCATGGTTTGCATTTTGACAGGAGTAAATGATTGTATTGGCTGCTCATGCCTTCTTTTTTATTTCTTCCCATAATATGACCCAGTGTTTGCTGCCATTCAGGTTATAATTTTTGTTGTTGTTGTTGTTGTTGTTGTTGTTGTTGTTTTTTTTTTTTTGTTTTTTTTTTTGGGGGGGGGGGTTCAAACTGAGGGGGCTCAAAGTACAAAGCAGTCTTTCCACACAGACAAAAAAAAAAAAATGTATAATGATATTATTACCAATGCATGTTCTGTGGGTTGTTTAACACAAGACTCATTGTATACTGTACAGTGTCTCTTACATGAAATGAACAGATTTCTTTCTCTTTCTCTCTCTCTCTCTCTCTCTCTCTCTCTCTCTCTATCCCTCTTTCCTATGTTTTGTTTTCTTTGCCCCCCCCCCCTCTCTCTCTCTCTCTCTCTTAGTTTTAGCTAGCCAAAGATCGAACAATATATGAAAGCTTAAACAGTATAGAATGTGCTGCACTGTTAAAATGCCTTTATCATAGCATTGAGGAGCTCATTGAAACACTTTGTAGACAGAAATCACCTTGAAATTAGTGATAATGTTGTTACAATTATTTTCCCAAATTATTCTGGCTTTTATTAGAAAAACCAAAACTGTGCTCTATCCTCAAAGCAGGGGTGATCTTGACTGCCAATAATTAGTTTTTGCTCATTCTCTTTCGTAATGACAGACAAGTTTTAAAAGTGCTGTTAACATTTACCAAACCTATGCTAACTGAGAACTATGAATGCTTAGTGTTTAATCTTGCCCAGCTGAAGGTCTCCCACACTGTCCGTTAATTCCTGGAGTGTAGACTACTCGTGTTGTATTTCATGGAATTGCTGATTGAAAGTTCCTAGTTCCGTGTGTAAGCATTGTAGTGTTCGTGTCGGATACAGTTCATATTTCAGGATGTTTCTGGAGCAAGCCCTAGTGCCCTCTGAGTGGAGAAATCATTACAGAAACCACTGGCACTGCGGTTTCGCTATCCAATTGATTCTCTTGAGTAAGACGACTCTTGAATTTGTCTCTGAGCTATGAGTGGGGATGGGGGGGGGGGGGGAGGAGGCTTGCTGTTGTCACACCGAATCCTGTGCTCACACTGTGAAAGATGTCCCAGCCAATCTTTAGCTCTTGGTGTCTCATTAATGGTGTGCAGATGTGGTTGTCATGGTTGCAGAGACTACAGTTTTTTCTGTTGTGCTGTTATGCATTCTACCAATTGAACTTATTCGATACAGCAGTGGATTGCATGTCCTTCCTTTGAATGTGAAACCATGTCAGCTCTGAGGTATTGATTTCCAAATGGAGGGAATTGTGGTCAGGAAATTAGCTGTTTTCATTTGAGGCCTCCCAGGTGTCATATTCTTTAAGAATATAAAATGGCTGTGTATGGTTTTTGTTTTGTTTTGTTTTTAGTTGTAGAGATCCCTTTGTACTTCCTCATATTAGCTACTGCACAAATCCCCTATGTGTGGTGTTTGAGTTTGTATGTACAATGTGCTCTTCGTTTCTCACAGCAGTTTTTCCTTCCTCATGTATGAATGACCTACTGATCAAGAACATATACAAAAAAAAAATTTGTTTACAAGATTTGCCCCCAAAAAGAGAATGTTATGCTTAGAACTTTGAATGAGCACCTTGGATTTGAAATGGTGTCTTGTATTGAACAAATTGATATGAATCATATGAAGCACACAGAGTATGAATCTTGCCAGTTATCTACACTGATTAAGACAAAATGATTGCAAAACAAATTCTTCCATGCATTTAAGTATCAAAGATCATTATTTTGTGGTTGTGCTATGAATAAATGTAAAGATTAAAGGAGTACAGACACCCATTAATAGTCTGAACTTAGTGACAATGTGGTTTTACAATATTGTTCTAATCATCATCCCATCCTACCACATCATGTTTATGAAGCGCTAATGGCTGAGCATGTTTCATCGCAGCGGTTGAAACATCGAAATGTCTGACAGGTACACCCATCACAATGTCTGGCAGGTACGCCAGCCACAGGCACACACCGCGATGCCCCTCAGCCCACGTAGCTGTCGCCCCCTCGCCATTGTGTTTTGTTTACGTTCCGCTGTGACGAAAATATGCACCCAGTCATGGATGTGACTGAATAGCAAACACTGTGGCGTTAGGTCCCAGGAGCGTGCCCACAGTGTTGATAATATCAGGGGATGGGGACGTCACGCAGCAGAAGTTTTGGTGATGGGTAGTGTTCCTTTGTTGAGGCATTGCACACTGAAGCCTGGTACGATACCTGCCGGTAGATGTGACATAGGATTTTAAATTTAGGACGGGATATAAATATGGCAGTTGTACCTGTGGTGAACCCATGTGAAACTGAGTCATTTAACCTCAAGGGAACATCTAGAGCCTTTGTTGTGCAACATTCTGTACGATGTGTTTTACATGACATCTTCCATGCTACAATGTACCTGCCCGAAGATGTGACATGCAATGTATGATGTATGCCATGTCAACTTGGCAGAACATGTGGCAAACCCATGAGAAACTGAGTCATTAAATCTCAAAGGAACACCTAGAGCCTTTGTTGCGCAATATTTGCAACTGTACAACATGCTTACGTGACATCTTCCATGCATGCAAATCAATACCATCTTCGCACACTGGCCAAACTCATATACATTTCTGCAAAAGTTTGGTTGTCGAGTCAAGCTGGCCCTACCTAGCGTGCCATTTCTCTGTCATTCATACTTTATCACAGATTTCACTCTCATCTCCTAACGGAAAGCCAGGCCGTATCGATATCACCTCCTCTTGAGATTCTGTGTCTATGTGTGTGCATTTAATATATATTTTTTAACACTCCTTAATGAAGTTACCCAGGTCAGGGGATGTCCTGAAGGTACTTCATCATGCCACTTAATATCACCCACATCAGGAACTCCTGGATACAGTTTAGATATCATTTAGCACTTGAATTGAGAGACTCTCAAAACATGTTTGTTGCTGTGCTCCCCAGGCATAGATGAATCAACAGAAAGATTAGAGAGAAATCAATAGCATTGACAGATGGGTAGTCAAACCTAAGGAAGGCTCAGGGACATATTCAGTTTATCTTTATCTTTACATTATGCTCTGAGTTTGATTTTTTTTTCTTGTGTGTGTGTGTGCTTTCCATCCATGTTTTCCTTTCTCAAACTTATCTTTTTTTTTTCATTTGTGTACTTGCTTTAGTTTTCTCATGTTTAACATGTGTAGTTGCATATTTGTGTAATTACAGTTATGGCAGTTGCTGTTCTTCTAAAGAACTTGGTATGCTTCAAATTATTACCTAGACCAACAACAATAACAACAACAACCACAACAACAATAAAAATAAAAACACTGCAGATAGTGCAATAGTCACAATAATGCCGGAGATATACAGGTAATTTGAGTCTCGAGTCATTCTTGGTTGTCATCCAGATTTTGATATTCAAGGATTGGTTGGTCAAGATAACTTAGATTGCAAGATTGCATCTGTTATTCATAGTACCGCTCTTGAAATATAGTCACTTATTCAAAATGTGACAGGAGTGAACTCTCTCTAGATAGCAAAATCATGTGTGCTCTAACGAGGGCCTCATATCCATGGGCTTCTTTTTTACCTCCCACCCTGACTAATATTAAAACAGAGATATTTTCCTAAAGAAATCCTATAAATAGCACATCTCACTTCTAGATTTTGTGTCTTTTGTCTCAGCAAGATTTGTATCAAATAATTCATCAGGGGAGTCATATCCTGTTTGTGTAGGGAGTTCAACATAAGTGTGGATCTGTGTTGCAGGGGAAAAAAGCACAGCTTGTTCAAGAAGATTCCTAAGATTTGATTGCAGTGTGCTTACAACTGAACTAATGATGCTGTTTCCAATTTACACAGGTCTGCACATTAATACTTGATATTGTTGTCACTATTATGTCTCCCATGATACACGTAGCTGCGCACAAGCTTGTGAAGATTTCCCTTTACCTCATAATACCATATTTAAATTTTTGTAGAGGTTGTTGGGTAAGGGGCTTGGATGAGCTGGTAAGCTTGCCTGTAGTGTATTGGTGCTAGCCACTCAAATTCTCCTGGCTTTGAAAACTGTGTCCCCCCCCCCCCCCCTTCCTTTGGCAGGTAAATTGTTAGTCTGTGTATCTCTGTCCATGTCAGCATTAGTAGATGGCAACATTGATATATTTTGAGAAGAAATATGGCCCCTGGCACAGTTTGTACCTTTTAGGCCCCCAAACACTACCATACATCTGTTTCCCTCCCCCCCCCCTTTCATAATTTTTAGCGCAGGTTAAATTTGGAGGATTGGAAAGTACAGATCACATGAACGGACCTTTCCAACTGCTTGCAAGTTTCCTTCTTGGTGATGGTTTATTTTTTGTTTGCTCCTCCTGTCCCCCCCCCCCCCCCCCTCCATAAAAAAAAAAGAAAAAAATCAGATCAGTTTGCTCATAAAGTGTGATGGCATGTTTACAGTAAGGAGGATTTGGGCAGCTGTGAAGTCTTCCCCAGCTCAGTAGAAGTGCAATCCCTATGGCTAGGCAGTTAGTGCTGTAGAAACAAAAAAAAAGTTTTTGCTGAAGTTATGTCCTTTCTTTTGTTGGTTATTTGATTTGTTGTTTTTGTTTTTGTTTTTTGTTTTTTGTTCTCTTGGCAAACACAATTGTGGCAGTAAAAAAGTTAAATACATTGTGCACAGATTTGAAGAATATACACCGTACATATACATGAATGTATACATACATGGCAACTTTCAAAATTTTTTCTCTTTTCTTAGTGTATTCAAGAACATGCTTTGTTCTGTGGCCAATCAGAATGTTCTCACACAACAAACATGTTGGGGGAGAGGCTGACGAGTGTGAGAAAAAGAAGCATGCCCCATGCAGCCACCTGGAAATATTGTCCGAAGCTGGCATCATTGGCAAATTATTATTTAATTGTAATGACCTTTACACCCCAGGTTGCCATGCCAACCTGTGCGTCACCTTTCATCGTCTGGCTAAGGAGTGCCTGGAAATGCGATTGGGTCACTCTAGTCAGAAAAGTTGCCAGTCATTACAGGGTGTCAAGGCGCACCTGTTTAGTGGAAATCAGTCCCAGGGGGTTATGTCCCCAGCCCCTAACTAACCCCCTCCCCCACCCCCCAGCAGAAAGATGAATACTGCAGGCAAGGGAGCATGTCTTACTGATTTTGGCAGCTTGACAAGCTGGCTCTGATCAAATTTACGAGCTGCCGGGATGCATTTGTAATGAGTCTTTCCTATTTTGAGGATGAGGTTTTATTCGCAAGTGGCCACTAATTCTTTTTCGCGCAGCTCATGATGTTAGCATGTTGCAGTTGTTAGATGGAAATGCCAAACCTTGTCTTGCTCCAATCTGTGACTAGCATTACTTCATCACTTTATTTTTCCCTGTGAAAAGTGCATTTATTCCCGGCTTGGGATGAGTGAGGCCAAGTGTAAAAGTTTTGACGCATAGGGTGACGTTCAGTGGCTAAAAATATGTGGATCAATTACTTATTTCCACAGCCATTTGAATGCAACCAATGCTATGTTTGGCATTTAGGGCATATTATGGCATTTGACCAATCTCAGTCTTATGTGTTATATTCAGATGTTCATATCACCATCTGTGTCATAGGGTTTTATAATAACATAGAATTTGTGAGACATTTGATAAACATGCAAAGACGAAAGGATATGGGAATTTTTTGCTCCTGCAGCCATGTTCAATGTCTGCGCAATCCTTCAGTCTAAGCACTTTGAACATTAGTCAGTATGTACATGTACATGTATATATGAAATACCCTTTCCTCTTTCTTATTCGACTGTGCACCACCATTGTGTGGGACATCCTGTATTGTTGACGAATAGAAACAAAGACATTGCACGATGTAGGTTGTTAATTAAAGACGTACAGGAGGAGTGGTAGCTGCTATTGAACGATGATTAATCATGTTCACTTTCACAATAAACTTTGCATCGGAGTGTCAACGCTAAGAGCATAGTCTTGAGTGATGAACGACAATGTACAGCAAAACTCTGACCAAGCCTATACTGTTTAATCTTCACCTGTATTTCCATCATAAGTATGATTGTTATTGTATTACATTGATGACAATTATGATGATGATAATGATGATGAGAGTTAATATTATCAAGACTTCAATCTACTTTAAAATAATTGTCCATCAAGGCATCACCTTGGAATATGGTTCTGTAAAATAAAAACAAGCATTTATAAGGATAACACATGAGCAGTCACCTTGGAATATGGTTCTGTAAAATAAAAACAAGCTTTTATAAGGATAACACATGAGCAGTCACCCATTTATTCAGTATATTGCCTAATCCTTCTTGCCTTCTGCACCCCTCGCCAATGGTCTCTCAGCTAGCCTAGTTCAGGGGTTAAGAAAGTATACCTTTAAGTTTAAATGACAACCACATTGCCAGGTCTCTTCACAAGCTAGTGACTCACACAGCTGGGCATTGTTAGCTTGCCCTGTCCCAGATCATAACAAAATCATTGTTCGAGATTCTGCTGGCATCGGTGTGTATGTGTGTGACCCCCTAGTAGATTTAAAAGGAGAGAGAAAAAAAAATACAGAAAAAAAGTTGTGTTCCATGCACTTCCAAGTAGAGCGTGTATCTCATACAAAGTTTCTCGGTATTACAGTGGACGATAAACTTTCGTGGAAGCCTCATATTATTAATATTAGTAAAATAATTTCGCGTAATATTGGTATTATTAATAGACTTAGATCTCATATCCCGTTGTCTTCTTTGCTGACGTTGTATTTTTCATTAATATTACCTTATTTAAATTATGGAATCTTAGCATGGGGTAGTGCCCATCAAACTTTATTAGATAGATTATTGTTATTACAAAAAAAGGCACTTCGTATCATTTGTGGCGTTTCTCCATGTTCCCATGCAGATCCATTATTTGTTAGACATAAGATATTAAAAATCAAAGATTTGTTTTTCTTTCAGCTGGGTCAGTTTATGTTTAATTATAACACAAATGCACTTCCCAGCATTTTTGATTCAATGTTTCCACGAAATCAATCTTTTCATAATTATCCCACCAGGCGATCAAATGAGTTTCATTTACCCCTTCTGAGAACGTTATTGGCTCAAAATACATTTATATACACTGGCCCTAGATTTTGGAATTCTTTAAGTTGTGATATAAAAAATTCTTTATCTTTGAATTCGTTTAAGCGTAAGTTAAAATTTTTTTTGTTGAACTCATATTAAGATATATATACGATTCATTACTTAGCTGGTCTTTACAGCCTAAGGGTTCATCGTCAATCATTGATTTCATCATTGTGTATTTTTACATTATCTTATTTGTATAAACATTGCTCGGCTGATCGAGCTGAAACACCTCAATTCCCTCTTCTGATCCCGATGTTCAGCACCTCAATTCCCTCTTCTGATCCCGATGTTCAGCGTGTTGGCTTTTCCTTTCATTTCCTTTTTCTTTCTCTCCTTTCTTTCCATTATTCTTTTGTGTTTTATTACTGTCATGGTATACCCTACTGTAAAGTCATGTAATGTCCTTGTGTTTCTACTGTCTTGTTCTCTCCTGTCTTTGTTTAAAAAAAAGTTTAATGTATTCACAAGAATCCTTTGAGTGGTTCACAATTTACAAGCATGCTTTTCAGTGAACCTCTCAGTTCTTTCTCTTTTTTTTTCCTCCAAACATAACTTTGTATTTTGCCGGTATGCATGTATAATTTCGTATTTGTTAACCATTATCTACCATGTAAAGTCGAATACATGCCTATGTTATGTTATATCTTCTGATACATTTCGTGTTATGTTTGACGAAAAAGAAAGAAGGAATGAAATAAATGAAATGAATGAATGAATGAAGTATTCAAAGAGAGTGGCACACAGGATATGTAATAAAACCAGACCAGATTTGTGTGCCAAGGAGTGTGATGTTGCACCCTGCATGTGTATGACTTTCACATCTGTAGGTGATAGGGGTTCTATCTTTTCAACATCTAGGTACAAAAGATGATGAGATCAAAATGATAGGAATGTGGCCTGAGATTAATTTTTGTGATTACAAAATTTAAGTGTACGCTTGTTTGCTGTTTTCTGTCAAATGTTTGATTTTTAATAGAGAAGATCTTTACAAATGTTTTTCTGTAACTTGTAAGAGTTTTGGCCCTATTAGATAATCATTCTTTTCTTCTTTCTTTCTTTTTCATCATTGTGTATTTGGGCATATAGCTCACTGACAGGGTACTCCCTATTTTTGATATTCACTGTGAAGAAGCAGGGGGGGGGGGTATGGAACATTTGAGGGTGTACAATTGTACAAATCCATCTATACCACTAGATTCATTGTGCAGGGTTTACAACTTCCTAAACTGACCCATTGATTAATATTTACTGTCATTCTGTGCTCAGTTGCATCTAAATATCAGTCTAGATTGTATCATAATATGTCATGTTGAGCTCTGAGGGCATTTCATGAAACGTTTTGTGCAACAAATTTGTCGGACAAATTTGCTCTCAGCCAATCAGATGCAAGGATTTCAGTAGCCTATAGCAATTTGTCAGAAAAAAAAAAATGTGTGACAAGACGCTCCATAAAATGCCCCCCTGATTCATCAGGTATTTATATAAAAAGAAGTATTTTAAGATACAAATCCACCATAGTGACATCAGAGAGCAAGAGAGGTCACGTTTATCTCTTGACATTGGAAGAGAAATTATCAACAGTTGGAATCCCACATATCATTCACAAAACTAGAACCCAATGTAGATGCATGAGATGTAAGGTTTATAGTGTGTGATATCATTCAGTACCTTTCTCTCTCCACGCGACTATGCCCAACTCTTGACTCATTTACTCGCTACCCTTATCAGATCAATCCCAGATGAGCATGTTTCATGAGACAGACAAACAAGGGTACTTTAATAGAGTGGAAGACTTTATCACTCTCTTGATGCTGCCTTTCCACGTGACTCACCTTAACCCATCCACGTCTCATCCCACAAAAAACGTGGGATGCATTATTTATGACCAAAAGAGGGCGTCCTCAGACCTCAGGCTTGGCCAGGAGCTGTAGAATAATTTTAGCCAATCACAGAGATCCTTACTGGGACTCAGAAAAATAATTTATGCAAAGAAACCTATTTTAGAATGTCTCTTATTGGCCAAAACACCTGCCAGGGGTTCGAGCCTGCTGAGAAACTAATCAATATTCATGTTTACAGCGCGCATGCATCTTTGTTGCCCCAGCAACTGCAGTGATTCCTTACGCGCGGTATCGGTGATATCGATCTCCTCATAGAGTGCTTGACGATATCTGATTACACGAGCTCTTGATCCTTGTGTATACATGTATATACAGTGTGTACGTACCACTACGTGTGTGTGTTGAGTTCCATTTACGTTAGTGAGTGTGGGTAACTTCTCAAGGTTTCCCGTCCATTTCTCTCTCTCTTTTCTCTCTTTTGCTTTCGTATCATTTTATATCTTTTATTCTCAGAGTACAATCGTACTTCTGAGAGTGTTTTGTTCATTTTTCTCAGTGACTATCTCGTTTGCAACAATTTCGAGGTGAGTTTTTGTCCTAGTGTTTGTTGAGTTTTTGGATTGAACACGATGTAGCTTATCTACGTGTGTGAGAGAACATCGTAGTTTGTGTGGTACCCACTCGTTTGTTTCCGTGTAAGCATTTTTACCGTAAAGTGTCTTCATCGTTCGTCTTCCAAGCATCGTGTTTTCACCCTAGTTTTCCTCATCGTAGTTTTTTACTTTGATTTTTTTTTTGCGGTGCAAGATGTTCTGTGTATTTTTTCTACGGTAAAATGCCATCGTTGATGATCTTCGTGTATTCATTACTAGTTTTTCACCTCCGTTTCATTTTTATGTCTAACGTAGCGTAGTTACAACTATGTTTAGATCACCGTTAGAGCTAGTTAGCTAGGTCTGCGATGTCTGTATCGTTTGCTGATGTGTTTTGTGAGCTGAGAGTGACTATGATGGGAGTGATATTCACGGTTTTGCTGTGGTGGAAGTGATGGAAAGATGCAATTTATTTTGTGTAACCATGCATGACGTTGATGGCGAGTAAAACTACGACACGAGTAGCCTAGCCGAGGCCAATGACGAGAGCGACACTGAAGTCAAGAAACGGGGCTGATGCTCGCTCGTGCACGGGAGTGGTCTAGAGACCTGCATTATTTATATATTTTTTCTTTTTCGTATTCACTCGGGTATCTAGTGCTACAAACCCAAAATTCGTGTCTCTGAAGAAACTCAACCAAAAGCTTGACAACAAGTTTGCATCAGGTCTATTCTGTAGTAAATGTTAGATCTAGATTCTAGGCCTAAATGGCGATGCTAATTTAGTTTTCATTTAGAACTCGACGAAATCCATTTTCTTTGCTCATTTTTCAACTGATAAATTATTTAGAACTGTACTAAAATTCTGATGTACTGCATTCACCGTTGTAATAAAGAACCTGCTGATCAGGTGTTTTATTCTATCCTTTTCATTTCCTCCCTATCCTTTTGGTTTCCTTCCTGTCACTTTCTTCATTGACCCTGGATGGAAAAAAAAATCCCATCTTGCCATGTAAAGACAGAACACATACCATCATGAAATATCATGACATTGAAATAATAATGAAAAATATATAAGTGACCAAAATACTTGTTAGTGAAAATAAATAACAAATGAAAGGTGATTTCTTATGGAGCAGTTCTTTCAAATGTCAAACAGCTTCGATAATGAAGCAAGTGAAATCTGAAAACTATCCTGGCAACAAGTTGATATTGATAGGGAATTCTAACAAAAACTGTCACACCATTTGATGTTTGAATTTGTCTTTTTTATTGGATGAGGTTATAAAACTATAAATGCCACCGATAAAATAACAATCCTCTCAATTTGAACAAGAGCAGTAGGGTGGTACACTGGTACGACTCCGTAAACAACTGATTATATATGCATCGTATCCATGGGCAACTGCGGGATAACTGCAAGAAGGCGCAGGAAATTAGACTTGAGTCAAGAACGATTATTTATTATTATTTTTTTATTCAAACTATTAATTTTTTTTTCTTGGACTGGAAAAAAGCCAAAATATTTCATATTACGCTTCTAAAATATATATGAATATCTGAAGTCTTTTTATCGTGATTTTATGAAGAATTAGAATTATTTTTAAAAATATAAATACTAGACGGGCTGAACAAGGAAGTCTAATTTCACCCCAAGAATTTGCAGCACACCGCATCTCGGGTGCATTCCTAGCGTTCTTGCCGCACTCTCACCCAGCTGGCTGCCATATGCAAGCAAGCCAGTCACAGTGCATGTTCACCGCGCACAGTACACACGTTGTAGCCAGTTCACCGATCTCATTCCTGATCTCGTGCGTGTAGAAAATTCTCCCAAAACTAAGCCAGACATGATTTTGGAACATACATTACAGTGTCAAGACCTTTTCAGTGGACTTTGAATTCGCTGTTTGTCTGTTTTAGCTCTTGAATGTACGACTTCGAACGTCCGATTTGTTTTTTTACCATACCACGTGGAGCTAGCTGCGTGTTTTTTCAGCCCCATGCTTTTCCACACACGTCATCACGTACACACACAAGCCATCGCGATCGAAGTTTGAGCGATAGCGATAACATGTGCGGAGCAGACATGCGGATTTCAGCACAGGGTAAATGAGTAGTTGAACGTATCACGATTGTAAAACAAATCTTTTTCTATGTCTCTGCAAATTTGAATTAGGTTATTTCAGCATAGATAGACTATGATACATTACAAAATAGATTAGCCATAGCAAGAACTTGCTTACATGAGCGTTATCAGATAACGTTGCAAAATAAAAACCCCGTCATTGAATGGAATGTTCCAGAGCTATCTCGGGGGCTCGAGGACACTATGGACACGTCTATTCGCAAGTGGGTAAGATGTGATTACAGATGGCTTGAAATGAAGAGGATTTATGAATGAAATACACAGAAACAATATTTTTTTCATAATTCCTGCACAGTTTATTATTTCTTTTCATAAAATTCACATAAACTAGTGCTGCATTGAGTCAAGTAAGTGCATATTAGCACGAGTGTACACGCATCATCCCTCCTGCCTAGTGGGAATGACACAGGCAGTTTTTCAATGACGTATGAATGCTCTTCGCGTGTAGATCGCGCCGTAGGGAAGATCGCGCCCAAGTTCATGGCCAACTTACTAGGCAGGCACGATTTTACAGATTACACAGAGGCCCGTACGTGGATGGGTTAAGACCGTGGTTCAGGGAGGGTGCAGCCTCGTAAGAAAATAATGCGCTGAATGTTCAGATGGCATCAGGTACATTATAAACATCATGAGCTGCGGCAAGTCCCTTGATACAACAACGTGCAATATTTCTTTCACACCTGTCAGCAGAGAGTGACAGGCAGAGGTAGAGATATAGTGAGAGATGGAGATGTGACAGATAGGGTAGAGAGATAGACAGAGATGGAAATATAGTGAGAGATATAGATGTGAAAGATAGGGTAGAGATAGACAGTGGTAGAAATATAGTGAGAGATGGGAGATGTGAGAGATGGGAGATGTGAGAGATAGGGCAGAGATAGAGATAGAAATATAGTGAGAGATGGAGATGTGAGAGATAGGATAGAGATAGACAGAGGTAGAAATACATTGAGAGATAGAGATGTGAGAGATAGGGTAGAGATAGACAGAGGTAGAAATACATTGAGAGATAGAGATGTGAGAGATAGGGTAGAGATAGACAGAGGTAGAAATACAGTGAGAGATAGAGATGTGAGAGATAGGGTAGAGATAGACAGAGGTCGATATACAGTGAGAGATGGAGATGTGAGAGATAGGGCAGAGAAAGAAAGAGGTAGAAATAGTGAGAGATGGTGATGTGAGAGATAGGGTAGAGAAAGACAGAGGTAGAAATATAGTGAGAGATGATGATGTGAGAGATAGGGTAGAGATAGACGGGGGATGTAATAGTGAGAGATAGAGATGTGAGAGATGGATAGATAAATGTAGATAGAAAAGAGAGAGAAGAGAAACAAAGGGAACACTATCCTTGACTGATACTGGATGAGCAGGAATCACTCCCTGAGGATTTGAAGTGATAATGCATTTAATCTTGTAACTCTTCAAACATTGTCAGATGTCTTCACTCCCCCTTACCCCGTTGCCTGACATTGCCAAACAGCATTGTTAGATTGCTTGTTACCATGCAAGTAGAAAGCAGATAGTCATATCTTATTGAAAGGGCAAGTATAGAATTCCTTTTAGAGGATAATTACATATGGGTGGTAATATTTTGTCAAATTGTTGATTCTGTGAATATCAGTCAACTGCAGCAAAATATGTAGAGTGTGCAATATGTGCTAATGATTGTACGCATCATACTCTGACTGTTTTCTCTTTTTGAAGTCATTTAATTTTTAATTTCCATATTTATCAATGAAAAATATGTACATCAAATATAACAAAATACTTTGTAATACGATGTAATGGACAGAAAAATGAAATAGGTACATGTTTTCCAGACTTTTTTGACATTGTTATTAAGCTGCTTGAAATTTCATTGCTTCAGTTTTGTCAGGGTTGAATCAGAGCTAGAGGCTGCTCAAATGAGGAACTTCTAGGCAATGTTCTAGTTCTCCAGACCAGACTCTCATTCACATTGCCATCAGCTGATGTGTGATTTGTGCAAATGTAGATATCCCTCGTAATACCACAGGTGCAAGTGTCCTTTGCTGAAAATAAATCTGCCGTGTCTTTTCTGTTTTTACAGACTTGTAGTATCAAGCACTGATCGGCCTCAAAATGGAGCATTGCTTGTGAGGGTAGTAGTTCTTTTTGTTATTTCTTCGAGATGTTTTGGCCGCCAACTCTGCACCTTTTCCTGTGCGTCAGAGGAGAGCTGTAACTGCTGTAATGGGTTCTGTCTGTCTGTGACAGCAGTTAAATGTCAGCAGGATGTGTAGCCTGGCCTGAATCAGAGAGCGTCCCTGCACGCGCGTCTGTGTTATTGCCAGAACTCATCAATGGCTGAGTGAGTGAGTGCATTAGGGTGTGAGTGAGGCTAGCTTATCCCCCCTGGGTGTGGCATCTAAGACACATCAAAGTAGTGGAAGTGAATAAGAGATAGCCCTCTATCCCCATAGGTCTGCCCCCCCCCCCCCCACCTTCTCTTGGCCATCTTTGAAGAGACAGGCAAGTTGTGTGAACTCTTATTTGGAATATGCCTGTATTCCTTTTTAGTGCCTGGAGAAGTTATTGCAAGGTATAGCGTTGGAAGAATCACCATCACAGATTGTCATCTGTTTTGATTATGTTTTTGTAAATACAGACTCCTCGCACATTCTCATTCAAATGTGAATGTCGCAAAGACTCAGCAAATCCCATCCTTTTCTTTGAATCTCTTTTGAGTGGAAGTAAGATTTGGTTTTGCCTTCATTTTGCAATGATGGCAAATGTACTTTGATGTTAGGCATGCAAGTAAGTCTTCATGTTTTTGCCTTGGTGCTTTCTTCAAGAGACATACTGTAAATGTCCTGTTCGAGAGGGCCTTCGCATTCACAAAGGACAGTATTTCATGTATTGTTGTCAAAGTGCAGTTGAGTGTGCCAGTGTGAATGCATTGCATTTTCTCATCTGTTAACTCTATTAGATTTCACTCCATTTTGTGTGGAACAGTAACCCAATCCCCATAATTACAAACTGAGTGAAACTCTAGGTGGAATTCGTGATAGATTAAGTTGTGTTCTGTGAAAAGTGCAGGTGCGGATAATGGGGAACTTGATTTACCATGATTTAGCGTGTCGTTTTTATGAACTAAATGCCCCTGGCACGCTAATCTAATGATTTAAGTTCATTTAATTTTTGGTAACTTTCAAAACCACAGGATTCTAGAAAGCCCTTGATGCTAATTGGCTGGCTTACGAGAGTCTGCATGAGTCACAGATTTTTCTGTATCTTCTATTGAAAATAAGTTTTAATGAATAGGATATTAGCCATAAAGTTCCCCTGGACATGAATAGGGCATGTGTTTAGTGTTTGTGTGTGTATGTTGTGTGTGTGTGTATGTGTGTGGTTAAGTTTTTTTTTTTTTTTTTCAGTGTATGATGTTTGTGATTTTATTTGTGTGTGGTCGTGATTGTGGTTGCCTTTGTGAGTCAGTAGTTATAGTAATAAATTTATTAAGGAAAAAAAAAAAGACATTGTTTCCTTGCCTGGGAATTTCTAAGATGTTTATTATTGTTTGATGAATCATGCTATGCAAGAAGACATGTAAAGATATTTTTTTCTACATTTTTCTTCTGTTATACAAGTATGTCCAAGCAAGGAGTTGTCCTTAGAATGGAGTAATGCAGCTAAAGTCCTATTTTCCCCAATCCTCTTTTCACTTTTTCACAGAGTGATCGAGCAGCTGAATGCAGCCCTGAGAGCCAAGGACCAAATCATAGGGGACCTGAATGATGAGAAGGTGCTGACAGCCAGGAAGACGGTCCAGCCCCTTCAGGAGCAGGTCAACGAACTCAAGAAGGAACTCCAGCAGAAAAACAGGGAACTAGATGTGAGTTGCCTGGGCAAGAGGCCTGCAGTTCTGCAGTGCCATGCCATGGTCAAAGGATGCAAGTGGCTACTTTCAAGTGGCTACTTACTCCCACTTTTATCCCCTAATGATACATTGAATACAGCAAGCATTGTAATTGTACAACAGGGCTTGTTTCCTTTCCCTCAACCTTTTATGTGCCAGAGATTTTGGACAGTGTGTACAATGTTATGGGATTTTCTGTGCCAATTTGCACTCAAAGCATACAAAGGTTTAACAGCCTGAGTGGCTGCAAATTATATATATCTGAAGATTTGAAATTCTCCTTGCATTGGGAATGATATCCAGAGATTTTCTGTTATGGGCAAGCAATATTGATGATGTCATTTGCTTCATTTTATGCATTAGGAAAATGCAATAGACCATAATGTGTGTCCCTTAATGTTATGAAGGACTTTAGTTGTCTAAGTTTGGTATGATACTGCCAGCTCGCCTTTGAAGTACAACACACAGACCACTTTACTTGAGTGTATCCCTTTGAAAAATGGATGTAATTATGCATCTTTTTGTTTGTGCTATCCCTATAAAATGTTACAGACATTCATCCTAGAATTAAATTCTGCAGATATTGTAGTAACCAGGCATGAAGTTGTCAGCAGATTCTTGTGTATAGTGTGCTTAGTCTTTAGATTCAAGTTTATCTCCAATATTGCCCCCCCCCCCCAAAAAAAAAAAAAAAGAGAAAGAAATGGGGTGTGACGTCAGAATTGGAATCCATGCAGTATTAGTACAATGATGTGGGTAATACAGAGACCATCTATTGGCAATAAATATTCATGTCTTCGTAAACACAGTTCTTGCGTTCTTGTACACCATGACAGCTGCAACTATAGGGATGCATTTGTCTTATGTCATACCGTCTGTGTCCCTTTCTGTTGTTAGAAGATGAGGGCTGTGACTGAGAATGTTTTGTGTTTCATTTGCAGGATATTCAGCAGGATGCCAACAAGGACAAGGACAAGGACAAGGAGAGAATACGCAAACAGTACGAGGTATGCTGCCCTCACTCACCCACCCATCCAGCTAGCAGGGACTGCAGTGTGTCAAAAGTGTCATGCGTTTCTCTACAAGGAAATATTTTTTAAGAAGTCATCATTACTTGTCTGTGTTATTGCACAGCTGCAAGCAGCTGTTACAAGAACTTCAGCCAATCGCTGACCTGTGTGTATATCATGAGCTGGAGTGTGTAATGCCAGCAAGGGACAGAGTGCTGTGGCATGAGACCTGTGTAGAGACTTCTTTTTTCAATATACACTTTCTTTAGCGTGTTAGAATTCATGGGTGTTTCTTTTCCTGCAGCCTAGCAATGAATCATTTTATTCACACGCTCCCTCAAATTACCGAACTGTAAGTTTCATTGGCAGGATTTCACATACTATTCATCAGGTTTTGCTAAGCATGGCAAGGCTCCAGCAAGCTTTATGGGTGTTATGGCAATTTTTTGTGTTAACAAAGCATGATTAGAATTTTAATACTGCACAGATCAGGTCTATTGGAAACATTGTGGACGTGAAATCCAAATTCTATCACCCCCATTAGTGCACACTTGATTAGTTTCATTGATGTGGCAATTTGTGAAATATCATGTTGCAAAAATATTTTTCTTGAAAGTATGTCCAGTTGCGGTAAGAATATGCTATATTCTACCAAAGTATAATTACTGCAGCAAACATGAATCGCAGTACAGTCAAATCAAATGCATGGCATCTAATAGTAGAGTATCGCAGATCTTACTCTTATCTCATATGGCACTGTTGATAAAGTAGTCATGAAAGTAGTGTAGAATGAGCAAAATAATAGTAGAACTGTAGTATTTGGTGAATTAAAAAAGCCTTGACTGTAGTTGAAACTCTGCTTTAAACACTCTTCCTCACAGGATGTGTATCTGGAACAAGAGAAGAGAGTTCGCGACCTTGAGGACGCCACAGAACAGCTCCAAGATGAGGTCAGAGACAAAACCAAATCCATCAAGGTAAGCTTGTCTGGGATTCCCACAATGCATTGTATCTGCTTTCTACTTGGCTAGGTGGTACGAAAATAAACACTCACGTGTATCTATCAAAGGCAAAGAACTGTTATTTGATGCACAATGTGTCTTACGTACCTTTTAATTCATTAGTTTTTATCACAAGCCTTTCAGTGTTTTCAAGGCAATCATGCAAAGACTATAGACACTTCCCACTTCTGTCAAAAGAACAGTTGTTGAGTTTAGCCATATTCACAGTCAGCATGCAAACTGCATGAATGTGGTAGGGAAAAGGGAAAGAAGGATAAAGGTAATGTTTCAATAGAAATTATTTTTGTCTTGTACAATTCCCTCCAGTATGCAACTCAAGTGCTGTGAATCACAATATCAAACACACTTTGTTTGGAAAGTGAAAATGGTATGAGCAGCCACTTTCCCATGAGCAATAAACATGTGATAGAGGTATACCAGGCACCCACAGGAACTCTGTCTCTCTGCTTTCTTTTCTTTTTGTTCCATTTTTCTTTCTCTCCTTTTGCTTTGCTTTGCTTTACTTTACTATTGCTTTGTTAGTTCATTTTGTTTTGTTCGTGGGGCTGTACTTCTGTTGTTGTTTGTCTTGGCTTTCTGTAGTAAAGCTGTCTTTGTTCAACATGTGGTAAAAATTATTGGTATGTCACAAGCTTTTACAATTTCAATTTACAGTGCATAACAGAATGTAGGATGTACTCTGTATGCAATATGAATTGATTGAAGTGTTGCCATCTTTCTGTTGAGTATCCTGTGTGTATGATAGAAGAATGCACATGCCATTCAAGGTAAAATGCATGTTTCACAAGATGACATGACCATACTAAACAGATAATGTGAGTGGCATGCTCATGGACTAATTCTACAATTTAATACAGTCAAACATGTCTGTAATGACAGCTTTAGTTACATATAATATTTATTTATATGTTGCCAATTTGGAGGAGATAAAGACTGTCAAGTTAACTGTATCTTAGAACGTATTATTTCTTATTTTACTTTGTTCTTGTCTCACGTTCAGGATTTGGAGAATGCCTTGAAAGTATCACAGAAGGTCATAAAGGTAAAAATGCCTTTCCTTTGTTCTAACACTCACTGCAGTGCTGAAAGACAGATTTCCTTGAAGTCCACATTTCCTTGTGGTCATGTGACCACTTTACGGAGGGAAATCTAGTGTCTGCAGTACTAAGGTCACCTGATTTAGAGATAAGTGTATCATGACCGGTGATTGCCCTTTAAAAATTGAACCTATGCAAGCATTCAGCCATACTATGCTGCAAAGACTGGTATTAATCCGATAATTAGACTTTCTTTCTTTTTTTTCAAAGAAATGAATTTGTCATAAGTATAAAATTTGGGTTAGATCTATTCAGTGGCATTCAAGAGAATGTGATGACATGTCATCTCTTATTACATTGTACTTTTTTTTTTTTTGTAGGTCAGCAGCACAGTCCGATGCACTAAGTCTGTATTCACATAAATGAATAATTTACACAGTAAGTTTTGTGCAATTTGATATTAAAGGTAATAGTTGCATGGTCTCAAGTGCATCATGATTTGTAATACATCATCAGAATCCTGCTGAGATTATGACTAAAATCAAAAAAAAAAAAAAATTAATCTCATGAGTAAGTGGAGAACATGAACATGTAAATTACAACTTGTATTCAATATGCTGATGTAATGACATATGATTATTGTGCTTTCATTGACTATATATGGTTACAACATCACATACACGTATGTGGAAATTGAGCCCAACAAGGAAGCAAACCATGTTGGTCGAGTAGGGGAAAGTTTTCGTGCTGTCTCCATAGCAAACTCCCCCTTTTTCCCATTTCTTTCCTGGTAGGAACTGGATGGGAAGATCAAGGACCGAGAGAAGGAAGTAAATTCTCTGGAGGGTAACGGCAGGAAGAGAGACAGGGCCATCCAGGGTTTGACAGACACTGTCCGGGCCAAAGACAAAGAGGTAAGGTGGATATGAAAGCACCCTCCATATTGAAAACATCCGTGGTAGCCATGAATGTATGCACGTCGCTGTTGTTTTTGTTTTTTCTTCCCACCATCTTTTGCAAGACCGCCTATGTTGATAGCTCTCAAGAATGTTTTTCTAGAGAAACTGAAATGTGTCCTGAATCAACAGCATGTTCTTGTTTTTGTTTTTCTCTCTCTTTCTTCATCAGTTACAGTGGCGCTTTATAGTAATAGCTTGCAGAGTGATGCTTAGAGAGAAACTGAAATGTGCCATAAGTGTCTGATTATGTCGTAAAAATCGACCCTAACTTTCAATTGGGTTTGATGGATGAGCTATCTAAACTGAACAAAAGTGGAAATGAATATCATGCAATTTGTCAATCATTTGAACCCCACATTGAAAGTTGTTGAGACAGTTATTGCTATGTTAAGCACAAACAAAATGAATGTTTAGAAGCGAAAATGATAGTATTTTTCACATTTCTATCCCTTGTTTAATGCTGAAAATGCTCTTGCGATTTTTTAGTGTTTAAATTCAGAAAAGAAGGGGAAAAAAATCTCAATAAGAAGGGATTCAAAAGCTCACTCAAAAAAACAAACAAGCAAACAAACAAGTGACTTTACACTTTGCCCCCTGCTTTGAAGACTTGTGAGAGTTTTAGATTATGAATATTTATTCTCCAGTCCACCAAACAATGGGCAAATCAACAATATGTGAGGGATATTCCAGTAGTGTGAGTGATATCTCTGCTCTTCCATTAGATCCAGCAACTCTGTGAACAGATTGAAGATTTGGAGGATGCTTTGACCAAAGCCAACACAGCCTTGCACAACGCTGAGAGGAAGAAGTATGAGGTAAGTTACCAACTCCCGATGTTCAATTTAGATATTACAGTTGAACCTCTCATATCCGGACAAGTCGGGACCGGGGCTCATCCGGATAAGGGATTTGGCCGGATACGGGAGACTCAATGCTTTATACATGTACATATACATACACATGTACTGATGTAGCCCATTGTAGTACCACATGTAGTAATGTGTATACTGCAACCTTTTCATTGTTACATTTGGGGATGTTTCGGGATGTTGAAATGTCTGAAGGTAAGCAATTTGGAAGGAAATTTGATGCAATGTATGTTAATCATATATATTGGAAGTAATATGTAATTCATGTGTGTTTGGGTAGGAGTTCTCAAGGAGTTGGGAATCCCCCTTTCTTCCCGTGATTATTAAAAAAAAAAATCACGGCGAGATTGCGTCCGGATAATAGAGAGATCCGGATAAAGGGAGGCCGGATAATAGAGGTTCAACTGTATTCACTAAAAGTTTGTAGAGAACAAAGACACTATCCATAGGTAAAACAGGTGGGTATGAGTGCAATGGGATATGATGCAATAACTAGCTGTGAACATAATGTACTGTATACGCCATATATTTCGCGAGTCTACATTTTCGCGAATCGGGAATGCCCGACGATTTCGCGAGTGGTTAAATTCACGATCGTGGAGTCCTGTACTGAACAGAGAAATGTACATGCATACGTCACATTCACATTGGGATCAGAGTCAATATTTTCGCGTGTCTTTAATTTTGCGAATGGCACCTGATTCGCGAAATTCGCGAAAATAAAAACCTTGCAAAATATTTGGCATATACAGTACATCAGCCGCCACTGTCAGTTACACTATCCTAGACAAGATACCAAACTTTATTGTACAAAGCATCTTGAGTCCCGTTTCTCAGTCTGATGAGTCAGTTTAAGTACATTTTTATCCATTCTCTTCCCTAGACCTATATTTCATTGTTTTGTCGAACATGTTATGTTTAAACAGATTGTTGTAATATTTCTATCTATGTGTCTGTGCATATGTTTGAGTGTGCATTTTCTAAAGGATTGTATGCAGGTGTACTTGCATTTGATATGAGTGGAACAATCATCATTGTGGGTACAATTTCAAAAGTTATCTGACTAGAGAACCATTGGAACAGTCTGGCTTATTTCAAGAATTTCTTTCAGAATAAGACAAGATGAACATAATGGCTTAGCATTCACTCTCATTCTGGCATTTTTTTAAAATATATATACTAAATGTGCACATAAAGAGAAAGTTTTTGTTCTTTCTTGTCAAGGATCTTTACAAAGTGCAAAGTAAAGGTATGTCACATGTGTATTCAGTGACCACTATGATAAATGGTGAAATCCTAGCCTACTCGGTCTTTATTGTTAAAAAGGTTGCGAAAATGATTAACTCACCTTGCTATGCTGCAGAAGTTACACCCAGCTGTAAACTGACAATATTTGTCCTGATATAACTGTAGTCATCCTGTAGATTTGAGAGACCACCTGTCCTCGTGTATCATCCCAATTTGTTTTCAATTTAATCGTAGATTTTATGCTCACTTAGTACAAGATCCTTCTGTCCACTTAAGCAGTGCTGTTGTTGCTTGATGACATGGCAGTGTTGTCCTGAAGGTAAAGAATTTATGTAACGTTGTAGTGCCGTGGGGGTGTCTTGTCCATAAGATGACAAAAGAACATATACATGTAGGAGATGCAAAGTTGAAGTTGTCCTATATCAACTCTCCTGTGGCCAGTTATTGGTTCATCCTGCACAGCGCGTGTCTTCAAATGACTCGATCGTACTCACTGTGTGAGGAACGGGGAAAAAAAAAAAAAAGTGGACGACTCCATCTGAGAGTGCTTCCACATCCACAGCTATAAAATTGTACACCAATATAACGACCCCGTCCATGCCATGTCCATGTACCAGGGAGTAAACTTTCCCTCTTGTGTAAGAGGTATTTGTAGTGTGTGTGTGTGTGTGAACGTGCATTGACATGTCCTAAAGTCCACGTCACCTTTATTTGGGATTTAATTAGAATGGAGGAAATGCAAGTATTAACCACAGAGTTGCCGTCAAATGCTCCGGACAAGCCGTGGCATGTTTGTAAACAAATGTGTGTCTGGATCACTGAGATCCCTGTCCAGTGATTGAAGGTCATTTGTACACCCTTTTGTCATCAAAGTGAGAGTTTCTGCAGCCACCTGTAGATAGCGCAGTTGATATGTTCAGTCCATTTGGAAAGGGTGTCACAAATCTCAGTTCTTCCTTTGTGGAACACTTTACCTATCTGATGGAAATATTCTTTGGAACAACAGGAAACGAGAAAGCACCGCAGGAGTAAATTGGTTATAATTTGTGGATTTGGATCCTTGGATTAGACAACTGGAGCAACGAGACAGTGAAGCTGCCCAGAAATGTTGGAAGCAGTGTTTGAAATGTTTGTTCTGCTGTATGCTCTATGGGATTTATCCTTACGGATCATAGCAGGGTTTCATCAGTGGATAAAGAGGACATGGAAGTCATTACCAAGTGCTAATGTCTGGTTCTTAAAATTGGTAATTATGACAGTAACAATATTTTCTCTTATACAGTGGTGTACATGATTTCTTGACTTTCTTGCAGGATGGCAACCAAACGATTTGGGAGATTGCGAGAATGTTGTTTCATAGAGCAAGTTCTGGAGAAAAGAGCACATTATGATTCCTCAAAGCCAAAGGGTGGTTGATTGATGATTACGACAGGATTTTTCTGTTGTATACACACACACACTTCAGGTCTGTGCATCATTAAAATCACTCTACTCAAGTTTTGGTTCAGCAGAATTGTGTGTGTGCTACTTTTCTGAAGAACTAATGCTTTCTTTCTGACAAGTTGTATTTGTACAAGGGGAGAAGTTTTCCATTTGAGAATGTTGCTGCAGATGATGATAGTGATTAAACAGACTGTTGCAATGTTATGATACAGATGAAGAATGCAATTATGATGATGGATGATTGTGATGACTGTGATATCAAAAACTACTCTACGGTGTAGATGATGATAATGCCAGTGGTAGCTTTCATGAGAGTGATGATGCATTGATTCATGCTAATGCTATTAATCTTTACATCAAAACACAGGGTATAGAGCAGCAGCAGTCAACCATGTCTGAACTGGAGGACAAGCTTGCTGAGATGAGAGCTGATATCCATGGCAAGGACCTGGAAAATGAGGTATGTAGCCAGACTTTATACATCCAGTACATCGATGAATCGCGATCATATAATCGCTCAAGACTCGCTTGGACAATATATGTATATAAATTAACAGTGTATTCCTGAAGGTGCTGCTGCAGTAGAATGCTATATATGCCATATACTTAGCAAGTCTAATTTTTGGCGAATCCAAAGTTCCCAAAAATGTTGCAATTGGTTGAATTCGCGATTGTGGAGTACAGTGCTGAACGGAGAAGTGATGTGTGCACGTCACATTCATGTCGGAATCAAAGTTTATAGTTATGCATGTTTTTAAATTTGAGAAATTCACAAAAATACAAACCTCGCAAAATGTTTGATGGATACAGCACGCATAGTAGTATTTCAAACCATTATAGCATGTGAAATGATGTGTTAGTATATCAGGATTGAAAATTTTTTTGCTTATGTTTTTTCCTTTTATGTCGAATGATATGCCAATTGATACCATTGGCTCTATATCGTGACTAGCTTGGTAGTTCTGTAATTGGACTTTTGTACATGAGTGGTTTCCACTTATACAGAAAATGTAACTTGTCATTTTGATAAGCAACAGCTAAATAAGTAGAAGACATCTAGGGGCCGTTGAATTGTCACCCTTGTGAATCTCATGACAGAGGTTACAGCGGTCCTTGACTCGCAAGCAGCAGGAGTTGGATCGCCTGAGGGATGAGAGGAGAGAGTCGGAAGACCAAACCGATGGCTTGATGAGACAGAAGGAGGATGCACTCAAGGTAAGAATTATCACTCCTCCATCTTGTTTCTGACTTTCTGTGATTCCGTGATTAGCCTCTAGAGATTTGTTTCTATGTATGTCAACCTGACTGGCATAATTTTGCAATTTATATCATTTCATTTTAGATTTAAAAGTAGTGTCTCATTTTATAGTCTCACTCCAAAACCCTTATTACTCCTTAAGAGGTTTCAGTGGTAATGATTAAGTGTGTTGCATTTTGCAGTTTGTAAGAATGTTCTTGTCGCGATGGTATGTATGATGTTGGCTCAAATGATGTTGAAATGCTAGGACATAGTGAAAGTAATTTGGGGTATCATTTATTTCAATTCAGTTCAGATCAATCCTATGATATTTCTACAGAAATGCAAAAATATGAGCTTTGCTCTTGAATATATTTCAGTATTCGAAGGATCCAACAAAGTGCAAAGGGCCAAACTGGATGTTTTCCAAAAACTCAAATTCTGAGTTTGTTACATGAAACAGTTGCACATTACCAGTTCATTGCTGGTATTTTTAGAAATGGGGAGAAAAGGGGGAGGTAGACAACTTGTAAAAACATGCTAGGGACCAGAAGGGAAGAGATCTTATCAAGTTTCATGTCTCGACATGCAAGAGTCAAGCCAAAATCGAAGACCATATGTTCCCTCTTCCTGTACAGCATGAGCCCCACAAAGCTAAACTACAATCTCAGCCCCTTTATAAAGGAAAACTTTTTGTGAATGTCTTCTTTGTATCTATGCACTGATTGTCAAAATGGATACGTCTTAAGCGAGAATATCTTCAATTCTTCCAAAGTATGTGATTATTGCATAAAAAAAAGATTGTCATTGAATGCATGAACAAAAAACAGACAAAAGTTGTTAAGCGCCTCTGTTTGCTTGCTTTGAGTATACTCTTATGGCAATTTTATCATGAGAAATCATACATAGAGTTTTACTACATAGTGGGTGTGGGGTTTGTTTGTTTGTTTGTTTGTTTGTTTTTTGGGGGGATGAGAATGGGTAGAAAGGGATAGGTACAGTTCTTGTTGTGGCATTTCTAGGTATGTTTTACTTGATAATGGTACTATGTTTCTTCCTGACTCCCAATCTATCCTCTCTAGCTCTTGAAGGACCAATTACAGGATGCTAAGGCACAAGCCAAAGAAAATGCTGATGCTACTGAGCAACACTACCAGGTATAGCATTTCAGCTTTGATCTCTTTCTTTGTTAAAACATCAATGTCGCAGCTGATTGACAAATTGCTCTACATTGACGTACATGTTGTAAATAAGCACAGGATTAATCAGTGTTTTAGTAGTAGTCATGATAAAAAAATCATACACGTATGTACTCGGGCTGGATTCGAACCAACGACCTCCTGATCAATGGACAGCCATTCTAACCACTAGTCCAGCCCTAGTATTTGATGCCCATGATTTTTTCTTTTTTTTTTTTTTTTTAATCATGGCTACTATAAAATGCTGATTAATTTAGTGCTTCTTTATGTCAATGTAGGGCAGTTTGTCTCTCAGTGGCAATAAAAACAACTTGACACAAGAATTTCATTAATTTGCATATTAATATTATGAATATTTGCAATGTTACATAGATTAACACATGGATGATCATTTTTTGTGTCAATTTCATTCTGGTTAAAAATGTTTATTTCTTTTAAAAGCAGGCAATGTAGTTGATTATTGACTTTTTCACATAAGTAGAAAAAAAGATGTGGAATGAGGACAGGAAAATGATACAATGTATTTTCCATGTTTTGTGCATTTTGTATGTCATGCAGTTTCACAGCTGTACGAAATATAAATTCATTATTGTTTTATTTCAGTTGGATTTTTTCAATATCAAAGAGGTTTGAATCTTTGATTGGAGGGCGGTTCGCATGTAAATTACAAACCCCAAGTCAAAATGTCGACTTCAAATAAAAACCTAGACACTGACTTGTATGATATACAAAGCTCTCTAATGAGTAAGATTGTGTAAACAATCCTGGAATAGCAGCAGTCTTTGATTAGAGGTTTCAGCGTTGCCTTGAATTTTAAAAAGACAAGGACAACTTTGAGAATGCATTCAATCTGTCACAGCATGGCAAAGAGTACATACTGTGCAGGGAGCAGAATGCATGCAGCACTTGTGATGTGTTCATAAGTAATCAAATGTCAGAAGGTGTCTGAATTTTGAACTCCCCCAATTTTCCCCTGTTTGGCATAGAACCTCCTTGATGATAGCCAGCAACAGTTGGAGCTCAAGGAGAAGGCGCTACAGAGGCTGACAAAGGGACTGCAGGAGAAGGACAGACTCATTAAGGTGAGATTAGCACCTCAAGGCTTTACTCCACCTAACAAAACAAAGCTGAGCACAATAAATGCAGCCATGTCAACACACACATACACATTTCGCATGGAGCAGCCTCCTCTTTGAAAGTGAAACTCCAGTTTACTATCAAGAAGATTGTATGGCATGGTGTGAAATCAGGCAAAAGAAAATATTAGCAAAAGTTTCATTACATTGGGACCTTGAATTTGTATATGTTTTCAGAAAACTGCAACATCTTTCATCATCACATTCTGTGCAGATAAGAGGAAGCAATCCTTTTTTTTCCTAGATGACATTATAAGCATTAAATAAGTTTAAGTCATTACATACCTATTTTGTTTTAAACAAATGAATAATAGTTAAACACGAAGACTGTTTAACATTTAGGGGCAATTACTGGAATTATGCCATCCTTCATTCTCAGAAAACTTTGTGTGCCAGCCGGCAAATAAAACTTGCCACCTCAAAGGCTAATTGCCAAACAATACACAGAAAGAGTTGTAGAACGTCCCTGTATTGTGACTGCTGAAATCAAAATCAGATATACAGGCAGTGGCCTTCATTTGTTAAAGATGGCATGGGGACAGGAAGGGAGTGAGGGGGTTGGTTTTTCACAAGAATAGTTTATGTGATGTGATTACTCATGTGCCAAATATACCACAGCTTAAAGTGTAGGATACAATGTAACATGTTCCTGATAAAGAAGCCTTTTTTGTTTATCTTCTTTTTTTTTTTGGGTCATCCTTCAAGAACATAGTGGTAGTTCCTTGCATTGAATACTTAGAGCGATATAACGTGTGTCTGTTATTTTTTGAGAGTGTGTGTGTATGTGGGGGGGGTGGGTGATGACTTATATATTCTTTGTAGTACAGAGAGAATCATTTCACTGCATGCATGATAATATTACACATTTTAAAAATATTGATGACGTTAGAGATGGTTGAACTTGCAGGTGTATTAAAGACACTGGATTTCATTCGATTATCTGTACATCAAGCCCTACTTGTATTGAAAGAATGCAATGCACTTGCTTTGTTATGAAGATTTTTTTTTTTTTTTGTACATTACCTGCTTGTCTTATCCACCATAGCTGAGTTAACTATTAAAAAAAGAATAACAACTGAATGTGTTCATAACACAGTCACTCTTACACCATGCACGCTGTGATTTTCTAACCTAATCCGTTATACACTAGTCTACTCACGAAAAGGTTCTCACTGAATGCAAAATGTGCAGTCACCTGGTTTCTATTTTCATTTCTCAATTAACGTGGAATTGTCCAAAACAGGTCTGTGGATTTATTTCATTTTGTTAGATTCAGCAATGGAAAAGGCACATCATTTCATGTACCATAAATATGTCTCCATGCTTTATATTTGTTCCAAGTCCTGTTTTCTATTTGTCTGTGTAAATATAATAGTACATGTAGCATACATCCAGAAGGTAATTATTCTGTACTTTGACTTTCTTGGAGCCATGTTTGAGTGATTACATAAAACCTATGATCTTGTTGGACAATTGTTTGCTTCAATAAAGTATGCCTTTTATTTGCTGTTTATATCTCCTTTTTTTTTTCTTTTTTTACTTATATTTTTTGTTAGGTAGGGATGGGATAGTTTTGGCTGTAAACTTTATGCCTTTTTAGATGGCACTATTTATATCCATAATGCAATATTTGATGTGAGAGAATGAGTAAGTATTTACCTAGTGTAGCCAAGTTAAACTGTATCACTGTAATGTGCATGTCCATTTCTTCCATCAAACCACACAAACATACTAATCTGCATAGGATTACATGGAACTCGCAAAGAATGCCAGCTTGCCGGATGTAAGTTTTCACATGTTGGTTGTTGCACAGAGCATGCCTTGTTATCTGTGAATACTCTTTAACTTGTGTACTACTTTTGCTTGTTTATTACATCTCTCTAACTTTACTGAGTAACCATGTCATGTCAGCATGTTAACACATTGTCATATATGTAATACTGCTGAAAGGTATGTGATGCATGGATATGTGTATGACAACTTCATGACTTCTTAATATTGTAATAGACAGCACTAACTGTTCATTCATCTTTAAAAAAAAAAAAAAGCCTGGTAATGATATGTAGCAGCTTTAGAGAACAGTGTCAGTTCTTCTTTGGAAACAAACAAACAAACAAACGACGCCTTTGCACCTGCAATCTAAAGTGTATTAAGATCACATTTGTTAACATTTTGTCTTGATTTTATTTTTTTGTTTTTTTTATTTTTTTTTTGAAACTAGAAAATCCTTGTAAAAGTCAAGGCACAAGTGACATTTGTGGAATCCAGACTTTGACATCTTAAAACCCACTTTTTAAACTTTTGGAAGGTTCAGGCAACTATCAAATTGTTTGTTTTGTTGTTGTTGGATTTTTATGCCTCTGCCAACGAAGTGGCCGGAGGCATTATGTTTTCGGGTCGTCCGTCCATCCGTACGTCCGTCCGTACGTCCGTCCGTCCCGTTTTGTTTTTGTCGATATCTCAAGAACCGTGTGGTGGTTTTGCATCAAACTTGGTATGAGGGTATATCCTTGGGGGATGATACTTTGTGTGGATTTTAGGGTCACAGGGTCAAAGGTCAAAGGTCACAGGTTATTTTGTGAAAAAAAAAAAATGAAATTTCATGTTTTTCTCAATATCTCGCAAATGGTTCAAGGTATCTTCATGGAACTTAGTATATAAAATTATGCTTGTACCGATGGGTAGTGATTATCTAGGGAAGTTGGGGGTCATGGGTCAAAGGTCAGGGGTCAAAGGTCAAGGTCAACTCCTCAAAATATAACTACTTTGGGCAAGTCCAAGCTATTTTGCACCAGTAACGCGTGGGACATCACAAGAAGATTTAGCCCTATATTGCACTGTTAAGATTGAAACTTCATATGTTGGGTTGCTTTTTATAGCTAGTAGGTATCTTCGTTCAAAACAACAGAAATAATGAGAATCACCCGTTCAGTATTTAATTTATGCAAATTTATTCTCCAGTAACGCGTGGGACCACAAAAATTGTCCGTTTTTTTCTTCTTTTACTTTTATCTCAATCATTGTGAAAATACTTGGTAAACTATAAAATCATTACAAACATCTTTTTCTACAACAATAACTGTACCTGAAACAAAACCTTTCAGAAAAAATCATGAAACTGTTTTCTCTCAAGGTCAATTATAGAAAGATAGGTATAGTAACGCGTGGGACAAGTAACGCGTGGGACATTTTTGTCACTATGAATATTGTGATGTGAATTGCACATTTGCTCAGAGAAACTTTAATATGGGGTACTAATTATCTAAATAGATGTATTTCCAATAAATTCTTGCAAATTCAAATGATTTAGACCCACCAGAATAATAGATATAATAAGAAATATGAAATGCCTGTGTTATCCTTTTTTTTTTTTGACATTTGACTTTGAATGTGACCTTGAAAATAGCATGTAATGATCTTTTGTGAATTGTTTATCCAAAGTGGAACTTTTCACCAAATTTCAAGTCAGAATTCAGAAAATTACAAAAAATCCCTCAATAATGTACACATTTCCCATAGAAGACTAAGATTTAGTACGCTTCCATTGACTTGTACACAAATTGTCCCACGCGTTACTAAAATGTCCCACGGGTTACTAAATTTAATTAAAAATTGCAAGTATGTAATTTATCAGACTAACTTTTTATCTCTTGGATATGATTAGGTCCATTGTAAATTTGGTCTTTTGAAAGTTTCAAGTCAATTAGATCATTAACTTTTATGCAAATGAGAAATAATGACCTAAAAAAGTAACGCGTGGGACATGCTAATTTTGGCCCATCCCTCATTTGCATATTTAATCAGTTGAGAAACTGAAAATCACAGTCATGATAACTTGTTAGTCAGACTTAAGGTCACCATACTTATTTTCATAAAAACTTGTAAAAATCAAAAGATATATCTAAAAATGCAGAATTTTTGAATGTCCCACGCGTTACTCTAAATTTTAATTTATGCAGATTAATTGTTTATTGCTGGTTATGCGGAAGGATTTTTACTTTTTCTTTTTAAAATTCATGTATTTTAACTTCTTAGCTTTAAAATGATACCAAGTTTATGTAGATTGACCCATTTTGAATTTTCAGTCTTGTGTGATCAAATAGCTTGGACTTGCCCCTTTCCTTATATTTATGCAATGCCTGAAGGATTTTTTTAAAACTTGATGTATGCATGTATAACCCAATATATATTCTGTGGGAAGTTTCTTGCCAAAAGGTCAAAGGTCAAAAGGTCAAAGGTCAAAAGGTCAAAGGTCAAGTGAAAGTGCTAAATTGCACTTTTTCCTCCATATCTCAAAAATAACTCAAGGTATTGTCATGAAACTTACATATTTATGCATGTTCTACCTAACAGTGATTCTCTTTGGAACTGTGGGGTCAAAGGCCAAAGGCCAGGTTTCGATAATACTATTTTACCATTTGATACTGAAATTATACTTTTTCTCAATACCTTGAAAATTACTCAATGCATAAACTTGTAAAAGGGTCAAAAGTCAAGTGAAAATCATCAGTTCCCCCAAATACCTGCACTCTGACGTTTTAATCATTCATCCAATTGAACCTAGTTCTAGGAAAGTGAACATTCAGCACATTTGTGGCAAACCTGTCATTTTAATATTTTGCCACTTGTGTGAAACTTTCATCACACATTGTCAAGACATTGTACTATAGACCTATTAGGAGAACCATGTATTATGGCGGAGGCATACACCAGTCGCCGTAGCGACATTTCTAGTTTTTGTTGTTTTTTTTTTGGGGGGGGGGGAATATTAGAAGTTGTAGTAGATTGATATAACCTTACATATTTTCTTCTTTTTATATGGATAGATGAAATAAATAGATGTAACACATTATCAAACAATTCAAAGTTCATTGTTGCTTGTTATAGCAATTGCAATACTCGAATCATATTATATTAGAATTAGCAAAAACTGTACAGTGCAACCAAGCTAGTATATTCCATATGCTGTCAGCTGCCTCCATATCTTGACACTTCTCTACCTCATTTGTTTTGTACATATACAATATGAATATTCATACACCAAACTATTGATAAATGTGCACCAATCAAGTGATGTCTCTTCTTAGATGGAAGTAGGTTGTTCCATGGATGGGTTTGGATTCTCTCTGCACATTTACCATCAGTATCACCATGCAAACTGTATCATCACTCTGTATAGCACACTGTCCTGTAATATTATATCAGCCTGGGAACACGCTCTGATGGGTATTTGCTATAAACTTAGTGGAAGTTACAATTGTATGAATCAAGAGATGTTCTGTTGAAATGTATTTTCTCTTCTTTTTTTTTTCAACCTGTGACCAGTTTGCAATCTAGCTGGTACATGTATATTTGAAAGCACAAAGCATGCATGCATTTGGTTTGATAAGAATTTGATGCATTAACTCACACTGCATGTTATTACCATAATGGCTGTTTCAGCACTATAGATGGCAGCTTCAACTGATTATTTTGTTCTCCTCTTGCACTTACAAAATCCATTTCAGTTATTTACTAATTTAACCACTGTTATTGGTATCACTAAATATACATGCAATAGGTTGTAAAGAAACATGTGACAGAAATTGAAGGCACTGTTTAACAGTGCTTTCTAGTTTGAGAAATCTGAGCTGCACAGCCCTGTAACATACTGACAATGAAGCACAAAAAAAAAGAAAAAAAAAAGGAAAAATTCCTGCAGATTAGAGTGATGGTTGATTGCTTCAGAATATTTGAATATCTGAGATTGACTGGATTAAAGATACTCAGATCTTTGTTTTCCCCATCAACCTAAGTGTCATGATAAACCACATTTGAAACATCCTGTATGGTGATATTTGTTCATAGATGTATGTATCTCAGTTGCAACAGCATATTACATTTTCAAAACTGTTGTGTGCGTTCATATGTGTTTTTCATCCAATTGGAGATTATGCAGCTCAGGCAGCAAAACTTTAAGACAAATTTTAAATTTCAACCTCCATAATGTTAACCAATGCCTGTAAATTGTGCTTCGCACACTTGTTTAATCTGTTAGGTGTGTTTCTGTTTGTTAAATGTCAACTTGTTGAGCAATTAAGTAAACAAATGTACCTGGTGCACTATCTCAGAAGTAGTTCATGTTTCACTGTATTGCACCTCTTCCTAGTGATGGTTCTCCATGGAGTATCCTGTTTTTCACATCACTACATCGCCACATTTCTTTGACATCACATTGCGATTATCCAGTCTCCAGAGTGTTTTCTCGTCTGTCGTGTGCAGTATATTTGTGTTAAAAGTGTGTTCTGAAGTCATCTTTTTCGACTTATATATTTTCCAGTCAATCAAGTTTGTTACTTCTGTGAATCTTTACTATTAGTAGAGATTTCTTTATCTTATCACTTTGATAATAGTAGTTGGATCTGATTGTAGCTGGTTAGTTTGCATGACGCATAAACACAGACGATAGTAGTCTGGTCACACTTCATTGGAGAGACATACGCATTTATTGCCATTCGTAGCAAGCAACATGTGACTTGAACATCATGGTAGTGTACCATGCTTGGGTTAATTGATGATTATCAAGTTATGTCTACATCAGAACCTCTCGTGTAAGTTTCAAATAATTTATGATGGATGATACCATTTCAAAGAGTTTTGTATGGTAAATCGTCCAGGGCTTCCACACACAGGGTATCTGACTGATAAGGTTACCACCAGTTTCATATAATTTGTAATTACATGTACAACTATATGTTTCTTGTTTGAACTTTCGATTTCCAGTATGATAATTTTTTTGCTGTCATAATCATTGCAACGTAGAGAAAAGCCTGTATGTTGTAGGGACAGAAACTTGAGACTATGTCAAAATTTCACAAGTCAACCAGAAAGAATTTTGCTTTTGTTCTTCCCTTAGGCTCAATATGCCTCGACTGATGGTGTCATTCAGGATCTGAGAGACAAGCTAGCCGACAGAGACAAGGCTATCCAGGTGAGCCTTTATTTCACTAAGTCATGTGATCTGCTAACTTGATACCTTGTTCTGATCACCAAGAATGAACTTCGAGGTGTTGTTTTAATGTGTCATTGTAATGATTCTGTTCTCTTCTAAACTCACTCTTTTTGTAATCAGGGATAATTGCTCAAATACTGCTGTGACATGAATTTTCCATGCCTCAGCATTTTCATGCCAACCTTTATAGTGGGCTGAATTTATGTATCTCTAATTTCTAAGGCAGTGTACATGTAGCTTCAAGGTATTCTTGCAGTAGAATGCCTCAAACAAACCAAATATATTCTTCAAAAACAAAATGGAACAAAACAAAAACAAATAGCATTTAAAATTGTATTTGCTTTTTTGAAAGTTGCAGGTAGATGTCATTTACAAACTGTGCAAGCAGTAGATGAATACTTGTGCAAACAATTATGCAATTTTAATCAATGCAAAGCATATGCATGTAATCCCAGTATGGATGAGAAATATGGTAGGGTTGTGTGTGAACATGATTAACCCTATTCTAACTGGGGGGGGGGGGGGGGGGGTCAAATTGACCCCCCCCCCCCCCTCGACGTTTCGCGCCATGATTCCACAACGCGCAAAGATTTTGCCGCGTCGTTTCATGACTTTTTTCATTCGAGTCTCCCGCATATTTTGAGACCAAATTTGCGACGTTCGGATACACCGTTCCGAAGTTATGCAATGTTTTTGCATATGCATGTCAACCCGAAAAACGCTCAAATTCATGATTTCGTGTGCAAATCCAATGCAAACTGTGTTTTTTGTTTGTTTAATTGATATAAATTAGATTATTTCAGCTTTTAACCATTGAAATAAATCAATTCTAATGTAGATAAGCTTGAAAAAGTGCCTCCAACAAATTTTGGCAAAAAAACAATAGAAAACAAAAGATCGAAAAAACAATAAAATACATAAGAAATTAACAAAACAATAAAAAACAAAAGAAAATGATTTTGATTGCGCTATTTTTTTACTCGAAAATTGTTTGATGTGTCTTGAGGAACTCTGACACAAAAATTTAATAATCCTTCAGTCTTTTTGATGGAGTTATAGGTGAAAATATGATTTCATGCGTTAATTTGCATAATTAATTTATTAAAAAATATGAAATCAAAATTTGTCTATTGTATGACCATGTAATCTTGTAGTTGACATCCGGCTCTATGTTCAGGCAAAATTTTGCGGCGATCGCGCGATCGGCGGCCGAGATCTGAAGGGGGGGTCAAATCAACCCCCCCCCCAGTAAAAACTTGGTCTCAAATAGCCCAGTTAGAATAGGGTTAATATTCATTACCACCACTGTCCTCCTTTTGGTTGGGCAGGAGGCCAATGAGGATAAGGCAAAGGCATTGGAGGCAAAGGAGGCGGAGCTAAGAAAGCTGAAGCAGTCGCTGAGGGATCACCAGAAGGACCTGGAAAAGGCTCACGGCGAGATCATGGAGGACGCCAACAGATTAGGGGTTCGTACATGGAGGAAAAGCATCCCCTGGGAATGTGTGTGTCCAACTACATTATACCTTCCCCTGTCAGATGATGTGCTCAATCATGTTGTAGTGCACGTTCCCTATAGACCAGTGATTGATTGTAGTCAGCTCGGAGTGTGTTCATTCCTTCTCTGTTCTTGGGAAGAGACTGCAGAAAAGCAGCTAATTTCTTTTTAGGAAAGCATCTTAGGGGCTTGAAAAACACAAAAGAGAAAGCAAAAGTTTGCTCATTACTATAGACGTCTGAGTTAGAACAGGAATTCTGTTTTTAGTTTGTATCGAGTCCTAATGTACATGTATTAGATACGAATGTGGTGAAATTTGCTTAAATTGTGAGATATTTAAAGATACACTGTAGCTCTTTATAAATGACAAATATTTATTGAATTATTATCCATTACTGTGAAAATAGGCGATCTTAGACTATTAACCAAAGCTTAGTTTATGCTGTAGGCAAATCTGCCTTGATAGTTTTCACCATAGTTCACCAGTAAATGGAATAAATCCATCATGAACTAAATCATTATTTTGCACTGTACAGGAACTAGAGGCAAAGTTAAAGGATCTTGACAACAAGAACAAGCAGCTGTCAGACAACGTGAGGGCGCTCAACAAAGCAAATGAGGTGAGTGAGATTAGCCCCATCCCTATATTTCATCGTCATTGTTTGAGAACCAGAAAGAAATAAACTGCCCAAAGACCTACTGCATTAACAGCCTTTTGTTACTCAATAGACCGAGATGCAGATACTGAAATAAAAACACAATATTCCAGGGCTGACTTTGGTACAGTGTGGTCATTTAGCCATGTCATACTGCAAAGCTGTGTAATTTCATGTTAGGGAAATGTGAATGTGTGATATATCATGAATTTTCATCATCTTTGAAAGAGGCACATGGTTGAAAAAGAAACACTGTCCATGTGTGAAGAGGTGTAGGGAAGATCCCAAGCTAACAGCAAGTGACAAGAAAATGAGATCTAATTGCTGAGTTATATGATGATGTCTATAATGGTATGTGACATGGTTAGATGGTTGAGATGCCTGACGCCTCTTGGATCGCTTTGGTATAGGATATTCTTTTGCCTTCCTCCACTGTACATGAAACACAGTCCAACCACAAAAATGGCAGAACAGTTAGTTTGAGAGGTAGTAACGCTACCTGCTTCTCTAACCATCCACAGGACGCGGAGGACAACCACCAGCGCTCTCTGGGAGAGAAGGACGCCATCATAGGTCGGCTCCAGGCAGCCATTGCAGGGAAGGAGCGGGAGCTGGAGGAGGAGCGCGGAGCTCAGCAGAAGCAGAGGGAGCAGAGTGGGGCAGCACGGGACGAGGCAATCAGACAGCTTAATGATCGCCTCAGGGCCAAGGACAAGCAACTGGAGGTGAGCATTACCTTAATCCATCTAGCCTGGGGGAATTTGGCTGCAGAAGTCATTGCCTTACTAAATTGGCAACACTGAATTTCACAGCACATCTGATATGGGATGAATGAGATGGAACTGGGTACATTCACTAAATCTCCTCCACAAAATCAGAGATAAATGTACATTTATTTGCCAGTTTGAGATAGGAACAGGATATTCAATCTTCTAATATTTGTTGCCAATTTAAGATTTAGTCCTGAATTTAGCAATTCAGGGGTTTTTGACAATTCTACAACCAAAAGAAGCCATAGATTCACTAAAAGAGAGACTGAAATGGAGAGGATTATTTACTTTTGGAAATTACGTTATGAAGAAATAATGATAAACAGTGACACAGTTATAATGAAAAGATGCAACAGTGTTGTGTGGTATATGACAAATTGAGGACAAGTTCCAATTCTAAGAATCATTTCTTTCATGCCAGATATTACTCCTATTTTAGACCATTGTTCTGTATGTCATTGACAGGTCACTAAAATGAGTTTACAACAACCTTAATTTTCTGCTGGTGAGCGTTATGTTGAAATGCTTCTTATTCTCACTGATTTCTCTTTGTCGTCGTCCAGGAGATTGTCCAAGAGCGAGCCGATGTTGCCGCTGCGAATGAGAAGGCCACCCAAGACTTGCTTCATACTATCAGAGACAAGGACAGCCTGATAAAGGTGAGAAAACCAAGTATGGGACTTGTGTAGATTAAAGGGAAGATAAACCCCAAGAACAATGTGGATTGAGTGAAAGCAGCAACATTAGTAGAACACATCAGTGAAAGTTTGAAGAAAATCGGACAATCGATGCAAAAGTTATGAATTTTTAAAGTTTTGGTGTTGGAACCGCTGGATGAGGAGACTACTAGAGGTTATGACGTATGAGTGGACTACAATATCAAGAAAATATAAAGAAAATACTACAAAAATCCATTTTTCATGAAAATTACAAATTCCATCAACTTGATATTGACATATGTTAAGGGTAGCAGTTATTCCCCCTGCTTTCTGAAAGCGGTTGGTCCACTGCTCTTTCATAATTCTAGAAAAGTGAATTTTTGTTGAATATCCTTTATATTTTCTTTGTTTTGTTGAATATCCTTTATATTTTCTTTGTTTTGTTGTCCACTCATACGTCATATCCTCTAGTAGTCTCCTCATCCAGCGGTTCCAACACCGAAACTTTAAAAATGCATAACTTGTGCATCGATTGTCCGATTTTTCTCAAACTTTCACTGATGTGTTCTACTAACGTTGCTGCTTTCACTCAATCCACATTGCTCTTTGGGTTTACCTTCCCTTTAAATACCAACTCTGCCATCCATCTGTACAAGTAGTGTACTTCATTTGATTGTCTTGTGTGAGGGATAGCTATTCATGGGTACAAATCTTGTGACTGTATATGTGGTGTTTAGTCAGGTTACCCATATAAAGTCAGTGATTATTAAAGCGAAGAAAATGTGCGGAAAGCTGATTTTGGCGATTTTTCTTCTTTTTTTTTTTTTAAAATGGACTTTTGCTGAAATTGAGTATGTGATTCTTTAACTACCACCTGTCAAATTTAAAAAGTCAAAGGTCTGTTCCCCTCCCCCATAATATTATGTAATGTTACATTATCTTTATGTCGGTAATGGCAATGACTCACTGACTCAAGGGACTCTCTTGTTTTCCACATCATTTTCTTCTGATGATGTGGAAGTCAGTACTTAGGAAGTCAGTCAGTGCTTAGGAAGTCAGTACCCTAGTAGTACAGTGGCCTGCCGATCTGTTTGTTCACAGTATGTTATCTGTGCTGTCTCTGTGTGTTCCACCCTATCTATCCTCTCCCTTCTTCTTACTATGTCCCTCCCGCTCCTCCCTACACCCCACAGGATCTGAACGACAAGTACAACAGGGCTCTGGTTGATAGTGGCAACACTGTCAGAGACCTTCAGAGGCAGATTGCTGAGAAAGAATTTGAATTGCAGGTATGTTATGGGTCTCTCTCATCACGTTACTTTTTGTGCTTTGGAGGGATTATCAAAGCTAAGTCAGTAGTTTCTCATCTTACTCCAGATGGTCGAGTTCAAAATGAGATGCAGTTGATTTGCAGAGACCTCTACTACTTTTAATTGTCCGGTTATCATACTTTACTTTGATAGCCTTGATTTCATAGAAGTGTTCTAAAAAAAAAATATGTTATCAAATAAAGCTTTGTTGCAGCATTTATGATGTCCCCTGTCCTTATTATACTCCGTGCTGTAATCTCCAAGAGACTTTTCCCGACTCCCCTTAAAAATCCAAATACAAATGTATGAGTTTACCTTATAGAAGATATAACTCCTCTTTTTTATTAAAGACTTAGAGAAATTTGCCAGGGGACAAAAAATGGTACTGGGAGATGTTTATCAATTGGGAGATGCTTTTGAAAGTATTTGTTAGAGAAATTTTCTTTTGAAACTCAGAAAGTTAAGTAATGTGCTGGTAAAGGTATATCATACTTAGTATACACATAGACCTACAAATTGTTCAAACATTCATATGTTGAAATGAAAATGTTGTATTTCATGTGCTTCTCAGAGTGCTGAAGACACACTAGCCAGGGCTGACCAGCAGCAGGCAACAGTGCTGGGGAAACTGAGGAATGCCTTGGCAGAGAAAGACAAGACCATTGAGGTATTGAATCCTTCTTTTTCTTTGCATGTCTCCAGAAGGCACAAGGAGACCTCATATCATAGCTCTTTTACTTTTTTTCTTTGTTTTTTTTTTCTCTCTCTCACTGATACAAATTCAGATTTACTAAACACATCATTAAAAACAGAAAATAAAACGTGATATAGAAATAAATGAATGTAGATGTGAACAAGAAAATACCAGAGTGCATAAGCAAACAGGAAGATGAATACAGGTTTTTGAAAAAAGGGGAAAAAAGGAAATCTTACTTACTTCAACACCTTGTGAGTATTCCACCAGTATTCCATGAAAAATCTATGATGAGGATTGTGCAAATGTGGAGGATTAACAAGACAGTTGTATGTTACATAGTACATATTCACAATAGTGGGGGCGCTGTGGCAGAGTGGATAAGACTCTCGACTCCCAACCGGAGGACCCAAGTTCAAATCCCGCGCAGTGCTTACGTCCTTGGACAAGGTGTTTTTACCCACAATGTCCCTCTTGACCCAGGCATATAAATGGGTACCTGGCAATGCCGGGGTGATAACAATTGCAGGGCCCTCTGGTAGAGCAGTGGCAACACTGAAGAGGCTACCCTGGATAAATAAGACCTTATCATTATCATATCATTATCAATAGTGAACGCTCTTGTGTGAAATTTAAGGGAAAACAAGGAAAACTTTTTTTAGACAGAGTTTCTAAACCTGCCTCTAATCTCCAGAAACTCCTCGAGAGTGGTAGGGAAAAGGACCGTCTCTTCCTGGACATGCAGCAGTCGGCAGTCCGTGCCTCACCCAGCCCTGGACACCAGGCCGAGGTTGCTCGGCTCAGGGATGATGTTGACCGGCTGTCCAGAGAGCTGGACAAGAAAAATGGTGAGCATTGTGAAACTAAAAGAAGAACACCATACAATTGGATGTTTGATGTCTTTATTGTTTACTGGTCTATAATATCTGTCAAAGTCTTCCACTGTTAAGGTTGTGCAAGTTGACAATAGAGAAATGTGATTGACTTTGCTAGCCTCTCTTTATTGTTACACTGTATTAGCAGCAATCTTTTATCAGTATTAAATGCATCTTCGGTTAAGCCAGCTGATTTTTTTTTTTTTTTAAATCAGAGTTAAAATGCAACTTTGATGAAGCTAGCATCAGTAAGTTACTTAAGGAATGGTATATTTCTTTTTCCAGCCCTGATTGCAAAGTTGAAGTCTGACCGCCCTGATGAAGACTATGTAGCAACTCTCAAAGAAGACCTGGATAACAAGAATAAACTTCTTGCCAAAGCCAAGTGAGTATGATCCTTCCAGAGTGTTAGGAGATTGGACTCTTTATCTAGTCATTTTTAATGACTTTGTGATGGCATCTATTGATATTGGTGAAGGGACGTACAGAATTTGTGAATTCAAGGAAGCAAACATGAAAAGTAGCATGCCAGAGAAGAGTGACAAGTGTCTGAAATTTATGACCTCATTAAATAGAAATAATAATATGTAACATTTTTAAAGCATTTAATATCATATTTCCAAGCACAAGGTATCACAGTGCTGCAGACATCTGTGTGTTTTGGGGTTTTTTTTTTAAGCATTTGTGATATGAAATTATCACTTGTCATGATATTGAAATGCAATTACTGGAAAAAAATCACCTGTTCTGTGCTTAGAAAAATCATTAGCATGACAGCATCATTGACCATGTGATTTACAATATTTTCCTCTCCTCACAGGGAATCATTGGAGAGTTTACAAGATGGGCAGGAGGCTGATCGACAGAACAAGCAGTCCATGGTGAGTGAGAGGGACTTTCACTCAATAAGTGTGTCAAGTACAGAACGGTCCAGGATCATAGAAGTACTCCATCACTTCACATATTGCTTTCCATAGATTCTCACAGTTAGGTAGTTTTAACTGGTTATGACAATAATTGAAAAAAAAACCCAACAACAATAGAAAACAAAACAAAACAAAAACCTGAAGGAATTGAATAGATATAAGGGAAAATGAAGGAATTGTTTTATTAATGTGTTTTGTTTCTTTTCAGCCTGTGCTTTTGAGTTTAGGGAAATTGATGTATTTTTGTGGATGTGATAATCAGCTATTTCAAAGCAATTTATTGCACAGACAGATATGCTTGTTTTGTCCATGACTGATCTAGCAAAGTGAAAGTTGTAACCATGAGTTAATTTGTTCTTTAGAGGAACAAAAAAATAATAATTGAGGAATTGTGGAATATGAAGTTGTATGAGCCATACCCCGACAGTCGATGAGCTATGATTTGCAAACTATCATGCTGTCATCCGTGTCATGAACAGTCAGTCCGCAGCACCCGATAATTCGCTCGTATTTATTCAACTCGTATGCAAGCCCGCTCTAGGCTTGCATACGTAATTAGCTGCGTAAGGGGATTTTGTCCTTGGGCTTTCGGCAACAAAAATACGCCTTATGTTCACAAATTTGGTATCAAATTCAAGGAAAATATGTAATGTATCGTCACATGTTACTCAAATTATTGTAAATGAAAAATATCATAGTGTAATTTGAGCTTGAAAAATTATGAAAAAAGTAATTCGTGCAGTACACATTCAAGACGTCAAAAAAATATCAAATTCACCTTGCGTCTCAATGAAAATGCTTTATTTGGTAGTCCATCTCCTAATCTTTGTATCCATGTAAATATCTTGACAATTTGTTGCTTAATCCGGTCAGGAACCAGTAAAATATACATCGATGTCAGTGCTGATCAGCTTGAAACCGTGTAATCTCAAGAGTAAGCTCTCTCATTGGACAGCGCTTGCATTCAGCGCTTGCATTACGTCATTACGCTGCTACATAACGGTTTCATGCCACTTGCGGTTTCTTGGCACGCGTGTAGTTCGAGCGCTGAATGCAAGCACTGTCCAATCAGAGAGCTCTTATCGCGCCACTGTTGACTTTTGGTGGAGCGTACTTCCGGCTTAGGAGTGAATTTTACAGACATTTCAAAACGGAAAAACTAGTATAAATCATGCTTGCGTCTCCTTGACTCCAATATATGATGAGCATCTAAGTTTCCTCTCTACGAAAAAGCCAAAATCAGAAACAACAGTTTCTTAATCCGGTCAGGAACCAAAAAAGAACTTCAGACGACAAAATCTTCCGTGAAAAGCAGGTAAAATTTACGCAAATTCAACTGATTATTTAGTCATGATAAGATCCGATGTTATACCCAAATTTAGTATCAAAATAAAGATCTAAGACTGAAGAACAATTTACCGTGACTTGTAGCCATGACAAATGTATGTACAAGTCGCTACACTGTGAAAACCATAGCCCTATCAAAGTCTCGCAAAATCTCGCACGACGAGACACCTTTCGAACGCAAAGATCGTCAACGAGAGTGCTGAATAAATCTTGCCGGATCGGCTCATTAGCATACGTGCTGCGGACTGACTGTGAAGCCTGTTTTACAGTGTGAATCTGTCTTGTTCTGGCTTTCTTATTGCTCAACATGCTAATTTCTCTCTCTCTTTGTATAGGCCAAGTTGCGACGGAGGATAGCAGAATTGGAGGATGAGCTTCAGGAGAAGCAGGATCGCATCGACGCCCTCAACAGGGCCGCCAGGATCAAGGATAATTTATACCAGGTAGGGATGCCTGAGGATGGTCTTGTGCAGTGTGTGAGGATTACTTTCTGAGGACAGCTATATGAGGACAGCTGTGTGAGGATGCCTTGTGAGAGTGGCCATATGAGGGTGGCCAGTTGAGGATGGCCATTTTAGGGCAGCTGTGTGAGGATTGCTCTGTGAGGACAGCTATATGAGGACTGCTGTATGAGAATGGCTGTGTGTCAATACTCTGTATATACTCCAAGTTAACTTCTCGCATTATAACTTCAAACAGTGAATGTGAACACTTGTGAATGCACAAGTGTTCATCGGCTATGGTGTCCACCAGTAGGACGAAAGTAGTGTGTTGTCCTAACTGGAAGAATGCCAAAATGTTGATTCATAATACATGTACAAACATACTTCTTTGTCAAACAGGTAACTTGGAGATATTTCGCAATTTGATTGCTTCCTCTATAAACCAGAGCTCTAAAAAAAAAGGTTAAAGATGGAAAAACAAATGCAAAATATCAACATGGATGTTTGTGAAAAGACCCTGTTTCATCTCTCCTTTTTTTTCTCTACTTATCATTCTGTAGGAACTGAAAATGGAAAATTCAAAGTTTGTCGACAATGAGAAGAGTCCCCGTGGCAGTGATTCTTCAGATCAGGTTTGTGACAGCATTACTCGATTTCATTTGTCTTTCGCCGTAGTAGGTCCTTAGATTCTTTGTTGTGGTCTTAAATGAATCAGTGTGCCTGGTATTTCATTGAAGAGTTCAATAAGCTATAGGTTAATCCTTCAATGTTGAATGATGATTTAGTGTCGTTCCCCACAGCTGCTTGAGTTTGAATTATCACCTGATGTCACTTCATCTGGGAAATCTATGCTGTTACAATGGTTTAATTTAAAGAGAAAAAAAAAGTAATCAAGCAATTTTACCACATTCTAATTAAAAACCATTTAACGGGTAAGTAAGTCTTCTTCACATTAATTTGTTCCAGGGCTGTATTTGATAACTGACATTTACACTCTACTAGTGTAGAACTTGTAAGCATTGTCCAGTCTGTCATGTTTATACATTCATTTGATATGCCTCCCTGAATCTGTTAGCTAACTTTTCCTTGGTTTTTTTTTTTCCATCTTGTGAATTTTGGAATAAAACACAAACACAGCTCCAGCAGCTTCTGCAGGACCAGATCCGCGAGTTGAGTCGGCTGACCGATGCCCTGCACTCCGCCCTTCCTCTCAACGTCAACATCACGCACCAGAGTGAGGCTGGGAGTAACCGGGGCGGGATGACCGACGCCAACTCGGGATCCATCAGAGACGTGCTTGGGGCGGAGCTGGCAGCCATGCAGTCCCTCCGACGCCAGATGGAAGAAGGGATGGGGCGGACAAACGAGGGCAACCACCTCCACGTGGTGATCGACAGACAAGGTGTGGTGCAGTCGGCCACCACCAGTGGTGTGGGTAGCGGAATCGGCAGTGACAGTACTGGTTAGTGTAGCATGTCTATGGGTGATGGTAATCTAACAGCACTAACCACTCATAACTAAACAAGGGTACTTGATATTTACCTTCCAGGGAACTTGATTTTAACCTTCCATCATATGACATGGCGTGATATTAATTTTTTTTTTTTTTTTGGACATCTGTGATTTTACCATTTGAAGCATGTGTAACCAATCTCTAAGCAGGTTGGATTTGGGTTTGTAGAATTTACATTTTAAATATATAGCAAATAATTTTGAGCATGTAAGTCTTGATTTTAGCATGATTAGATTCAAAATACTGGCAAGATGCATGCATTTGAGCCATCAACAGTGCATGTGTTTGGTGAAGGTTGATAGACTGTCAATGCACATTGCAGTAATGCTCAATATAATTGGATACCTCTACCATCTCACTTTCAGACGTTTCGCCAACCGTCACCACGGCCAGTGAGGCCCAGCGCAGGAGCTTTGGTGTTGGTCATGACCCTGACATGATGCAGCAGCCTTCCCGCTTCTCCCACCAAGACAACGGTCTCTATATTCCAGTCCCTCAGTCCCCCATCACCCTGGACGACATCCGCGACTCCAACGCCGCTTCCAATGAGGAACTCCGGAAGGAGGTGGACGACCTGCGCTCCAAGCTGAAAGAGGCCCGGTGGCGACAGCAGTCTCTGGAGAAGCGGCTGGAGCGAGAGGAGCTGGACAGCCTACGCAGCATCCCTGGACAGGAGCAGGACGGGGACCCGCAGCTGGTGGCCGGGCTCCAGAAGGATCTGGCTGCCCTGGGGAAGAAGCTGCGGGAGAGCGAGAAGCACAACGCCACCCTGAAACAGCAGCTTGATGCGGCACTACTCAATCAAGCAAGAAGTGACAGTTCAGGTGAAGCTACCTAACCTGCTCTTTTTAGTCAGTACTCATTCAAAAAGAATGAGGGAATGTCATCAAGTGCAGTAGGAAGTTTTTTATGTATTATATGCAGTATCTCTACGAAATATGCATGTAGATTTGGAAATGCAATACATTTTACGTAGCTTGCATTTGTTTTTGTAATTTCTTTACCAGCATATCAAGATAGACTCATTCTGTTCTGTTTTTTCCCCCTCTCAAAATAAGATATGTTCGTAGAAAAATAAGATATGTTTGTAGACTCGATGTTAATTCACTTTCTTGAAAAGTGGACAAACATGATATTCTCTGTCTTGAGAAGTTGTACTACAGTCAGAATGATGAGCGCGTGTATGAACAGAAAACTGAGCTGAAATCTTTCATATAGATGGACAATGCATGCCATGTTCAGATCATCAAATTTAATATGGAATGTCATTGTAAATGCAAATATCAGTCAAGATATGTTTCATGACAATGGATATGTTATGTTTGTAAACCAGGAGACCATGTCGTCCCCATATTGAAGCAGCAACTTGACCAGGCCAAAGCCCTGCTGGAGGAGAAGGACCAGAAGCTGCTTGCCAGTGAGCAGCAAAACGCCGCCCTGCGCCACCACCTGGGCATCGGTCCGGAGTCTCCGCCGGACTCAGGTAGGGACCTGGTGGACAACCTCAAGCTGGAGAATGAGCAGCTCTCGTCCCAGCTCCAGGACGCTGTGCAGAGGGAACGCAGGAGGCTGGAAGAGAGGGACAGGGACCTGGACCAAGGGGCTGCAGCCGACAGGGCACGAGAGGCTCTGCTCCAGAAGAAGTTGGACAAGGCCAGGAACTTGATAGAACTCCTGAAACGACACATCCGACTCAACAACTCAGGGGCTGAGGGACAGGGGAGCGAGTTCAATCCAGAACTGATCGTGGACATGGCCCGCGAGATTGAGAGACTGAAGGGAGAACTGAAGAGTTCTGAGGATAGAGAGAAGGGACGAAATGGTGACGAGATAGACATGGATGATCGCAGCAAACCCACCAAGCCATCGCCAAGAGCTGAGCAGAGGACTCTTCCTCCATCACTGCACAAGCAGCTGGAGAAAGCTCAGAGTGAGTTGAATGCAACAAAGAGGAGATTCAGGGCTCTTACTCTCAAACTCCATGCCACTGAGGGCACTGTCCACCAGCAGGCCGAACGCATCAAGCGTTACAGACGACAACTCCACAATGCCGGGGTTGCTGCACCAGGCACTCCGAAGCGTGTCAGCAGCGACTCCAACCTTGTGCGAACCTCTGTGTTTGGATTAACCAACCGTCGCATGTCAGGGGCATCTCTGTCGCAGGTGCACAGCTCTGACGATGACAGGGACAGCACATCATCTGCCAGTCTCAGTCTGTCGGAGAGGAGCTTTGGTGTTGTCGATGTAACATTTTCTGGGTTTGGTCTGACTGATGACACGGAAGAACTCAAGGAGCAAGTCACAGTCCTGAAGAAGCAACTCAAGCGTTGCCGCCACGTGATTCGCAAGCTCCAGACCCGCATCCAGAGTGCCGGCCTGAGCCGACCGGCCAGTCCGTCCCGCGATCCCGCCAACTCCAGCGCGTGGTTTGAGCTCGTTGCCAACCGCAATGCCTTCGAGCGACTCCAGCAGGACCTGGAGAACGTCACCACCCAGCTGGAGAAGGTCATGGATGCCAACGCCTCCCTCCAGGAACGCAACGCAGAATTGCTCTCCGAGTTGGTGGAGCTGCAGACGCAGAAGCAGAACTCCTTCAGCGAGGAGGTCATCCGGTCGCAGGAGATCGAGATTGGGCGGCTGCATGAACAGCTGGCAGAGCTCCGCAGCTTGATGGGGGTGCTGACCAACATGCTGTCAGAGGCCCTGAGCATCCTGAAGGGGCTGGAGAAGGACAACAAGTCGGCCATGGAAGGGGTGTACTCTGAGAGGGTCACAGCCATTGAGGAGAGAATACGGGATGGCAACGAAGTCGTGGATACAATCACAAGACTACTGGGAGGTGAGACTTCCATTTAATGATCACCAATGATGCACTGTCGGCAATTTTCCTGCGAAGATTATACATTTGAATGCATGAAGTCAGTTAATAGTGCTTAGTGTTGCAGTTCTCAATGTCAGAAATGAGTCAAGGTATTGCAAAGGTCACTCAATACTTGTTTCATAAAGCTGTCATTCAAATCAAATTTGACCGTGCACATTTTCACCATTTTAGTAATTTTGAATTTGGATCGGAAACCACCAGACTGGGAGGATACATTCATGTATGTGTCACAAAAATACACAAAGACTGTTGAATGATTATCATGTGACCAGACAAGTTAACTTTTGAATTCAGGAAGCTTGTTTTCTTTCCTATTTCCAGGGGAGAACCAGTTTGGAAGGAGACAGACTGATGATGATGTTCAGGAGTTGTTTTCTGAAAGGTATGTGCATCGTAGAAATTGTCACCATTAGCAGCAGAGAAAAAAATAGAAATATTTTTTTATTCTGAGTAATAACATATGGAAATTACCTCTACATAACTGATGTAAACTATTGTGGACTAGTGCATTTGTAATATTACAGTGTAGTAAAGAAAATTTGAAACTTGATATTTAAGTAAATTTGATACAGAACCTTGTAAATGGATGGACATTTCTGGAAATCATACATACAACTCACTGCAAGTGTATTAAGAAAAATGGAACACCTTAACTTCTCTATTTTACCCTAATTCCCAAAATGAATACATAGTGGCACTGGCAGAAATATGTGGAGTATGCAAGAATCAAAGATTGACCATTATATATTCATATACAACAATCGGGCAAACCTTGTAGAAAAGATCTAAAGATCTAAAGAAAAAAACTGTCTAGGCTAAAATTTGTCCAAGATGAAATGTCTGACACAATTTCCTAGACAAGGATTTATAAGATGGCCCACTAGGTATTTGATAAGTGCAAATAAAATTAGAAGAAAATTAATTCTGAATAAAAGAGACCAAAAAAAAAAGAGAATAATTAAAAGGGGGGAAAAGAAGGAAAAAAGTAAGAAAAAGATGACTTTAAAAAAAAAGAAAGAAAAGGAAGAAAAGCCATCTTCAACTATCAAATCTCTTATGTTTGTTGTCAGACTTCAAGCCAAGGATGAACAAATCCAGCAGCTGAGGGGTGAGATCCGGGGACAGCAGAAGCTGAACCGAGAGCTGCAAGAGATCCTTCACAACAACGAGGTCAAGGCCGATGCCCTCAGGGATGAACTCAAGAGGTCAGTGTTCCCTCTGCATCAGTCCTTGTCTCTCTCTCCATAGCTGCTTTCACACACATCAGTTGTCATTTTTAGAATCGCGATGTGAAATCTATTTGGCTCCATTCATGTGCGAAAAAAAAAATATAATGAAATACTAGTAATGTTGCTGCAGAATTAAACAATTTTAAACTTTAGGTTGTTCTCGCTTAAACAATGACTAAAATGTGACATGCTGGGCACCGAAATGTGTGGACCCAGTGCTGTGTAGGATAATTGGGTTTCAAAAACTGAAACACAAAGATACAATGTCTGTTAGTTGTGTGTGCATGCAGAAATACAGGGCTACCAAGTCCAAATGGAAAGTAAATGTTGAGATGTGTAGATACCATGCTCTAACTACACAAATGTGAAAAAAAAAAAGTCGTAATGTCTATCCTCACACAAACAAAAACATAGATACCTTGACTGAGTTATGCAGAAATGCATAGTATTGTGTGCAGGATATCATTACAGAAACATACTTAGCATTAGCAGTACATTCATTTAAAAGCATGTTTAAGTATCCATGAATAGCTGTGAGGTCTGTAACACATGTCTCTGAATTAAACTTTTTACTTCTGTCCTGCCTCAAACTACAGGTTGAAAGCAGAGCACAGGGAAGTACTCAAGATCCAGGAGGACCTCGACAGTCAGAAAAGGCAGAACCAGGATTTGCAGAGCGCTCTCAGGAGGCAGGAGGAGAGAGCGGAGGCAGCCAAGAAGGACCTGGAGAGGTGAGACTGTTCTTGCAAGAATCCAGAAGGGGAAATAAGATGCACACAAACCCAGTGCCAAAGCTGCTGTGTCTGTAGAAAGACACACACCATTTCTCTGCATTTAAAGATTCCATCATCTCACAGTAAGCTTCTCGCTGGAGAAATGAGAAATGATAAACCAATGTTGTGCTAGGTAAAGACATGCTGTTGACATGCGTTGGTCCAATGGATTGAGTAAATCAAAGTGATGAGCATGATAAAGAAAACAAACACTAACTATCATGTAAGGTATCATGCCAGTGTTGAGACCATCAAATATAGAATAAGAACAAATGCGCATATCGATCTTTATTTCCTGTTAAGTGTGAAAAGGTTGGGAGAAGCAGATCTCCCCGATCATTCTGAATTAGAAGGAAAGAATCTGAATGTTTACCATTCCCAGCTCTTGTTTCAATGGGAATTTCCTATTTTCGCTGATAATTGTACTACACTCTCCCATGGGAACTGCACTTTTTTTCTTTCTTTTGAGCCAAATCATCTTTAGTTTTCAGTCAGAAAGGTTGGGATGTCTGTAGAAGCCAACTGTAAGTGGTGCAATCATGCAATGCAGCTGACATTCATTGTCTTTCTTCTCATTGCTGTCTGCTTCTGCTGGTGCCAATTTGCAGGGAGTATGAGAAAGAGGTGGTGAACCTGCGGGAGCGGTTGGAGGAGTCGAGGAGGACAAGCCCCAAGCACAGGGACCGCAAGAAGGCATCTCCCAATGGCTCCAGCTCCGACATCTCAAATGGTGAGGAGTGTTCTCTGGCTCATAGCCTTGCTTGTATTGATTCCTGTAATTTTGCTGAAGATTAAGACCCCACTAATCTCCAAGTTGGCAGCGCAGACCTTTGAACAATTATGCATACCCATGGCAGGGATAATGTTTAAACATTTGTGTTGTTCTTGGAAAGTCTTCACAATCTCATCATTTTCAACTACTAGGTATCTGCCGTAACAAATTGTATTTTTGTCTGTACATGTGATAATTCCACAGCTAGCAAGAAATATCGAAGTAAATAAATGCCTGCATGTCTCTGCTTATCAAGTCATATTGATGGGATTCTATCCTCAGATAAGTGAGTGATACACACATTTTGCAATGGTATATCAAGTAAATTCAGGTGTTCAACATGTGCAACTCTTAATCCAAGAGCCCAGCTTCAACCTGTGTACAGTCCCATTTATTTATCTTTGTGTCTGCATCCCTTCCTTGTACCTTCAGGCCAGGGCAGCCAATATTTGTACGAGACCAACTTGAAGCTGACCACAGAGAATCGCTCCCTTCAGCGCCGTCTGGTAGAGCAGGAGGACAGGGCACTGCGGATGAAAGCAGAGCTTGACCAGGCTAATGCAGACATCAAGAGGTGAATAAATGAAATGATTTTCATCCTACAAGAAACCCATCAGAGCCATAATCACTCCTGTGTAAGCCATGTTGATGTTAACAATCTTATGACAAGGAGCAAAATACTTCTTTTTTTTTTTTTAGAGCAAGATAATTGCCATACAAATGCAGTGGATCTGCGAAAAGCTTAACAAAGCATGGCAAAATAAAACTATTGTCTGTTATGCTACCACTATTATAAACCATCCACCTTGGTGTCTAATGGGCCATTCACTGTAAAAGTCGTTGTAGAGTGGCCATGACATTTCGTGTGCCGCTGTGGTTATCCATTTTGTAAGAACTCTCTTTGGAAGATGTTTGGTAGCTGCAATGTTGACATACAGAGTAAATGTCATTCTCCTCAACCGGAGCACTTCTTCTTAAAAACCAAGAGTAGAATGCAAAAACTTGTAAGACCCAACTATGGTGCACTATTTATGCATCGGTTTGTGGCACCGGAGGCATTGCTTTGTTTCATTCAAGTCATCAACAATTATCATATTAATATTTTTGTGTATGTGTGGACGTGTGTGTCATGTCTTTTTTTATGTCACTAACTGAGACAAATTGTGTTTGTCAAGGAGTCAAATGATTGAAGAGAAAGATAGAGGGGATCATGACTTGAAAAGAGTATGGATGCATTTGGTCTCCTAACTGCTGGAAAGGCATGATACGAGCTAGGAAACTCTAGATGTTATTACAGAGGGACCCGTCCTAACTAAACTCCCCTCTCCCTTGGTTGCTGTCATTAGGTTACTCTCTGAGAAACACCGCATGGCTGATGAGAAGCAGCGCCTACGTGAGCAGATCACTGAGAGCGAGCAGCTTTCAAATTCCCTTCGCTTTGAGCTTGGTGTATACGAGCAGCTGCATGGCAGAGGTAAGCCTTTCTGTCTGATTCTGACTATCTAGAATTGTCCTGTCCTCTGCACATTCAGAATGATTATGGTAGTACATGACAGTTGCATTTTGATGTTCATGGAGTTGAAGATAGATTTCTACCTAATAGTAGATACTATCAGTTTCTTTGGACCAAGCAAACTTGAGTGAGTAGATGTCGTTACATTTGGAGAGTCATTCTGGGCAGAGTTAGATCTACATTGTGCCTGAAACTTTCATGAATTTTGTGAGGAGCCAGGGTTAGTGAAAGTAAAATGCACACAAAAGATGTTGTCTATACAATGCATTTAGTGACAGTTTTTTGCAATTTGCAAATTTCATTCCGCCAAAAAAGCCATTGCCTCAAATTCACGAAGTCTCATGTCGTGTATGTTTCTGGTTATACAGTATCAAACATGATACTCTGAAATGTCTTTGATTCCATCCCCACAGATGCTGGAAGGACATCCACTGGTTCCCAGGGGAGAACTGGAAGGCATCCCAGCAAGACGTCCCCCTCCACCACCCACCTCCACGTCATCGACAGGACGACGGGCATGGACCTGTCTGAGCTCCTCCAAGAGCTGCGCCACTTGCGGATCCAGCTTGAGCACAGCATCCAGACCAACAACGCCCTCAGGATCAGACTGGAAGAAGCCCTGCGGGACCGGAGCTTCTCCCCGTCATCAAAGGGGGCGACCTCACCCTCCCCCTCGCCGCCCCAGCCCCAGCCGCAAACAACACGGTCAGAGGAGATCCGAATCCACACCACCACCACCACCAGCTCTAAGCATCGGTCCAGCAACGAGCATCAACGGAGCAGCAGTAGCAGAAAGTTATTCACTGGTGAGTGGGAATGTTATTCTAGCCATTAACTCTCTTATGTTACGTTGTGCAGGACTGATTCTTCATGTGCTCTCCTAAAAGCTTCTGGGGGTAGAGCTTCGGTTGCTCCATGTCAGTGGAACTCTCTACCAATCCCACTTCGGAATTGTAATGATATTAATACCTTCAAATCTGAACTAAAGACCTTTCTTTTTACAGCAATTTTGAGAATAATGCGTGACATATTGTTGAAGCTGGGTGGCTTAAGATGTGCAGATAGATTCCCTTCTTCTAATTCCTTTGTTAGATACATAATATCATTTTACTGCCATGTTATTTCAGCTTCTACCTCATTCTAAGCTGAAGGTAGCAGAATGCTGTGCACTATACATCTTGTCTTGACATCTTCTCTTGCAAAATCCCAATTGACTTTGCTGTACCACAAATGACATCTGGACCTGGTTCCATGTTTGTGTTTCAGATATGAGGACTGATAAGGAGATGACAGAGAACGAATGTGTGTCAGAATTTGCTGCAGACGGTAAGGAAAGTGACATATTGAAGCAAACAAAAATAGAAATGAGAAAGGAATTATCAAATTCTATGCATAACATCACACTGATTGTAACAACAGCAATTCTATAATGACATCACCCCTGCTCTTAATGTGTCTTTGAGAGCCTCATAATAAAAAAAAAAACAAGATTAGATACTCTCATAGAACCCATATGTGTTTGCGAAGCCTAATAAATTTTTTCATCAGTGATCAGACAAGTTAACATAAATTTTTGGTCTCTCGCTCTCTGAAATGGTATAAAGGAAAATGGCTTGTGTACAGTTTAATCCAAAGCTTAGGCTGAGTGCTAAATTTAATTGCTCTCTCTCTCTTGCTTTATCATTTGGTCAGACATCCAAGGATTCGAGCTGCTGTCCAGTCAGACTGGTGGCCGGTCAAAGAGGAAGTCCTCGCCCCGCGGGGACGCCCCAGACGGAGGGTCAAAGAAGGAAACCTATGCTGTGTCCATGCTGTCCACCTATGAAGCCATCAAGTCTGGGGTGAAGGAAGCTGCCCTGGTTGGGGGAGCCATTGAGATGCAGCTCAGACAGAAACTCTCACTGCTGGCTCAGGTAGGGCTGTAGACAATTTATATAATTTCACATCATGTAGTGCATTAATCTGTAGTGTCATCTACATGTACATCTATATAGATTTGTGGATATATATTGTGGCCCTCTATCATATAAACCAATATTCTGAAAAACCCAAAACACAATACACTTCTTCTCGAGTCACTACGCTGAATTGAATGTCAGATTCTTCCACTTCATTGTTGGATGGGCTGCCTGGCACAGGGCGTTAGAACTGCCAGATCTTCTTCTGTGCAACAATTAGCTCTCGCACTGCCTCGCACAGGGCATTAAAAAAGCTGCCAGATAATGCGCTGAACAAGACTGATGACATAGGAGGCTCACATATTCCAGTGATATGGTAGTGTCATTACTGCTGTGTCGTCATCCTTGTTCATTGTGATTTGTTATGAATTTTGAAAACATGCTTATTCCTCATTTTAATAATTATAAATTTTGAAACTTTGTACCCATTATAACCAGTTTATAGATGTTCAAATGCAAAAATTTTAAAAATCATCAGAAGATCTCCTTTAAGCTCCCACGGGTATTAGCTCAAGCTAAGATATATGATGTTGAGGAGAGAAGACTCAAGAAAGACGGAGATAGACCATTGACTATTTGACAGGATTATGTGGGTTGCAGGCTTAGAGTGAAACTCTTGTTTTAGGTTCTTCGTACACAGACAAACTTATAATGTGTTGTGACAAGTCATGTTGTAAATACATCCTAAGAAGCCAGTGAAATCAAAACATCATGTTCAAATGATATATTAGTTTCTTCAATCTTCAGGTGAGTGGCAACTTCCTCAAGTATTTAAGAAGGTAAAAAGATTGAAGCTAAGAATAGTGACACTTCTCATCACCAAGGTGGAAGGAAATTTGGAGTGTTTTGCATGCGTTTCTCTCATATTGATTGCTGTACAAGCTGCAATTGCCCATGAAATATGATGGCTGATATGAAGAGATCGCTCCTATCTGTAATCCGTTACTGCATTGAATTTGAAGCTGATTATATAATTGTGCTTTCCCAGTGTATAAATGTGCTCATCGGTATTCTGATTTTGCATTACTGAGCAAACTTTTTCCTCCTCGTGCCCTTAGTTTGCTGAAGAGAGCAGTCCCCACTCGAGGGGGGATGTGGACGATGTCAATAACAATGCCCTGTCCAACCTCTCCCGTGACATCCACCACCTTGTGAAGCTCCTAGACACCAGCCGTCGTCACCTGGTCAACTTCTGGACGACTGACCACCTGGTGCAGCAGCACTCTCAGAGCGACGAAGTCAAGGTACGACAATGTTTTGGAATCGCAGCCAAGCCTTCCTGAAAGTCTGTCACAGAGCTGCCAACTCTCCTTGAGTCTAGAATTAATGTTTGCCTATTGTGACGCAAGTAGCACACAAGTAGCTCCCTTTTTTAGTTGTTGACTGTTTACAGTGCTGCTGTCATACTTGGTACTGGGAAGATAATCCTCCTACTGATCTTTATGATAACTTTCCTGATGAGAGCAAGACTTGGCTATACCATGTGTAGGGAGACTACTGTCATCAAAAGCAAATTGATTTTTTGACAAATGAAGTTTTAGGAAATTTCTGTGGATTCGAAACACATTGTGGGGGAAATAATGTCACTGTTACTGACTGATCTGAACTACATGAATGTAAATTTTGCACACCGGTGCTTGACAGGTTAGAGCAAGAGAAGTACATGAACCATGTGTGTTTTGTGTAACTTTTAATTTTCTGTGCAGTGGGGTTGACCAAGACTCTTCCCCCTGTGTGACTCAACAAATCCCATATCCATTTTATAAAATATCTGTTTGAAAATGAGTGAGTATTTATAGTGATGTACTCACAGTCACAGATATGGGAGAGCATGAGATGCTATTCTCTACCAATGGTCCCTGTGTAATTTGTCATCCGTTGTGGTGTTGGGTCCCTTACAGGAGCTGAGGAAACGGCTGGGTGCCCAGGAGAGGCTGATGAAAGAAGCCAGGGACAGACTGGCTGCTACCAACAGGGACAAGGCTAACATGGAGGAGGCAATCATCAGGCAGTGTGAGTGAGCCCTCTATTGAAAGCTGTGGTTCATTTGACAGCAATCTCTTTGCAAAGGATTCATGATTGTGTTGCCATTGAGCTGGATGTAAGGATGTGATATCCAATATTGGCATATAACATATAGTGATAATGGCAATTGCCAATGACCCTCTTGTTACTACAGTCAGATGCCAAAGATTTTGTTTTCTCATTTGAAATGTTTATTATCAGCTGTCCAAAATGAAATAAAGATTACACTGTCCTGGAATTATGGTATCCAAGGTGTAGGGACATGTTCCTTTTTATTGTTTAGTAGATTTCATTTTTTATTTCAGCTTACGATGGTGACAGTTGCTTCATCAATGATACCATTTAAGATGATGATTTTAAAATGGAATCAAGAATCTTTGGCACTCAGAGTTTACTTCAATTTGTGTTTGATACCAATAGGATGTTTTGTACAATAAATCACACACGTATAGACAGAAGCAAAATTTCATCCACACCAATCTAAAGCATTGGATGAGTGCTGAACATGTTTACTTCAGCTGTTCACGTGTACATCAACCTCTTCATAATCCACCTTAGACCGTCGGTCTTGTAAATATGACAAAATATAGCCGTTTTCATGCAAGCAGAAATGCTGTCTTTGTTACTTTCATGCTATTATTTGCAAAACATGGTATCAGCAAACGCTTAATGCGTACTTGGTATAATGTGTGTAAGTTTTTACAATGTTCAATGTGAAGTTACCGTAGTTTTGGCTCTGTTCTGATTTCTCTTTTCAACAGTGTGCAAGACTCATGATGTCATCTCCAAGGCAAAAGGAAACCTGCAAACAGTGGACGGATGAGCATTTTGTGATTTGAAAATGACCATTACTTGATTTGGAAGCCTTTGTCCCACATGTGGAGAAAAACATTGACCCTGAACACTGATGTCTCATGGAACAAAAGCTAATCTGTGCAATCTTCAGAGTGGTTCACATGTTGTGTTGGAGGAATTTGTGAATTTATCGCAGAATTTGACTGACTGAAGGATGAACAGTGAATTAGTTTTATGATAAAACTGCATCTTGCAGCAAGCTTGAATGAGTAGTGGCCTAGAGGCAATATGCACAGTTCTCAGAACAATGATGATGTTGCCTTTGTTGATCAAAGTGCAATAAAGTTTATATCTTTCCATGTGAAGTTGATTACGCTTACTCTCTGTGAACAAGGAAATCCATAGCATAGATGGTACAGTTTGTTTGGCAGTGGACTTTATCAAGGTTCATTTTATTAGACCAATTAGGTGTGATTATCATGTTTATTGCTGAGATGGTGGGAGGTATTGCAGTTCATAGTTTATGTTGTTGTTTATTTGGTTTATGTTTCACAGTTCAATGATCCATCTGTGTTGGTATTAGTTGCTGATGTGTCTGATTTTATTTATTTTCTTTCTTAATCTCTGAAAAGCTCAGCCTTACATTGATTAGGCATATAACTTTGAAAGACAAGTGGGCGTGGGCATTCCATTTGTTGGATAACCAATTTGTGGGTCAACCACTCCATGAAAAACAAAATATGCAACCTATGGATTATCTAGAGAACAATTTGACATGGTCTTCTTTATGTGTGAATCCTGTTTGTGTTGCCACATGAGAACAAAAGTGTACTGGTTTGAATGTAGGATTTTTTTTTTTTTAAAGCTTTAAAGTGGTTTATGACCTATAGACCTTCAAGGTAGTAAATGTTATGAGTGTATGTTTGCTTTGTGAATAGTGCTAGTGTGTCAAAGTATTCATGTTGCATGCTGCTGGGTTTATTCGGTACTTGATCCCAACAAAGAGGGCGCACTCTCACTTAATCTTTTTTTAACCCCAATGCCGTGTTCTTGCAGGCCAAGAAGAGACACAGAGAGGAATGTCTCATCAAACGTCTGGCATCCATCGAGTTGCCCTTTTGTATGCTTACAGAGTCTTTGTCATAGCATTTATATCTGTGTTGTAGTGCATTGATAGGACTTTTGAGTTTACCCTGTCATAGCTGTGCCCGCCAATTGCTGGTGAATATTTCATATCTTTTTTTCTTTTTCCTGTAATGTCTGCATTCTTGCCTGTGTGTTCACAATTTTGCATAGCTTTTGTATCTATTATCCCCTCATTTAAGTTTTTGTTTCTCTAGAGAGAGATTTGCCACTTTATATTTGCCATTATAGTGTGCTTAGGATTATTGCAATCAAATATGTAAAATGAGAGGAATAAAAAAAATATGCAGTTCATTGACATCAATCTTTGTCCGACACTTCATGGCTTGCTGACAGCATTGGTGAAGCTCAGTGGCCAAGCACAGACACTTGTAGTACATTCACTATATCTCTTTCTGATGTTACATAATTATCTTCAGGACGACATTACTCAAGATGGATGAAATGATAAAGGTAGTAAGGTAGTGCAAATTGCAATCGGGTTCACCAATAGGAATACATGGCATACAGTATTAGCAGTGATAGCTCCTTTTAAGGATCTTAGTATTGTAATTTAGAAGAGATGCAATAAGGTGTATATTTTTGTACAGGTTTTAAACTGTGACATAGAGTGTAGAGTGGTGGAATGGAAAGTATTTGAAGGTCTTTTTCAGGTTTTTCCTTCTTTTTTTTTTTTTTCTTCTTCTTGATTAAACTCTGTGTCAAGGGTCAATTGGTCAGGTGCCGTGCCATGAGGAAAAAGAAAGAAGTGCTTTCAGAAGTCTATTTCAGTGGTGCAATTTTTTTTTTTACACTCTCTGTTTTTGAACAAAGTTTGAACAAATTTCTTCTTTTTTTTTAAGCCACAAAGACACCAAGATGCAAAAATGAGTATCGTGATTGTGCGTAATTTCTGCGTTAGTTGTGCGTAATTTCTGCGTTAGTTTTGCGTAATTTCTGCATTAGCTGTGCTTGAAATCATTCCAGGATCAGTCTTCTGCTTCACTATTTGAAATGGCAAACTTGTGCAAATTCTCGCTTTCTAAAACCTGTGTCTTTTGTGAGTAAGGTGTAAATGTACAGTCATCACCCGAACTGTCCCCGGCCGAAATACCTGCACCCTCCATACCCTTCACTGTGTTGTAATATAGTCTTAGTAGTAAATGTTCAACTGTAGTGCCAAAGTAACGTGAACCTGAAATAGGTTTTTAGCTACCATTGTATATATATCTGGTATTTTTAGGATGTCATCTGGTGAATTTTGTATCATTGAGGTGGACTCTGTATCCCTGTACTTTGTATCTTTGATCTGGGCAGATATCAAGTCTGCACACAATCAGTCTATTGCGGCATAAATTGCAAAAACGTACACAGAAATTAATTGTATGTGATGTCATTTTGTGGGCTTACTGTAAACTTCTTCATTTTTTTTTTTTTTTTTGTTTTTGTTTTTTGTTTGTCATGGAGCTGTTGAGTTAAAGGACAAGTTCCCCTTCATATACATGTGGATTAAGTGAATGCAGCAAAATTATTAGAACACATAAGTGAAAGTTTGAGGAAAATCAGACAATCCGTTCAAAAGTTATGAATTTTTAAATTATCTGTGCAGTCACTGCTGGATGCGAAGACTACTACAGTGTATGATGTCACATGTGTACAATGATATAAGGAAAACATCAATTTAATTTAATTTGTTTGAAAAAGTGCACATTTCCTCAACCCGTCACTGATGTATGTTACGGGTAATATTATTCCCCCTGCCTTCTGACAGACGTAAGTCAGGCGTTCTTTTATTATGCGAGAAAAGTTAAAATATGTTAAATTTTCCTTATGTTTTCTTTATATTGTTGTGACATCACACACTGTAGTAGTCTTCTCATCCTGCGGTGACTGAACAGAAACTTCAAAAATTCATAACTTTTGAACAGGTTGTCCAATTTTCCTCAAACTCTCACTGATGTGTTCTACTGATATTACTGCATTCACTCAATCGACATGTCTATGAAGGTGGACTTGTCCATGAAGAGAAAGAGAGAAATAAAGAAAGCAGGGAGTGAGAGAGAAGAGATGAATATATGAAGAGTTTGTTTGCAAAAACCGATAAGTCCATATTTGTCAAATGGAGATATTTGCGATTAAAGGTCAAGAAAAATAAAGAGAATAATAACAAAATTTTTGCTTCTTTTGACCATAACTTCAAAAATGTACCTTTATATGTACACTGTAGTGACCAAAATATCATTTAAAAGGTATTATTTTGTACTTTATGACAGAGACCGTACTTCAAAATCTTCAAAAATGGACTTATCGGTTTTTGCAAACAAACTCTTCATATGTAAATGCATAGAGAAAGCATGGAAAAGGAGAGAGTAAGAATAATACGAGTATTGAGTATGTATTTGTATGATGTGGGTTGTGTGGACTACAGTCAATAGCACCAGAGAGCACCAAAGTTTTTATATTCAAAAGTAAAATTTTTTCAATTCCACATTCAAAATTTGCTCCAATACCCCCAGTAAAAATAATGATAAAAAACAACCTCATAACAGGTATATTCATGAACTTCAGATACAGTGCACTCCCGTTATAACAAAATTCCGGTTACAACGAAATAAAAATTCAAGCCGCAACATTACTGACCTTTTGTTCTTTATTGTTTATTTGGTTATAATGAAATTTCAATATAACAAAAGAAAACTGCCGGTCCTGAGGACTTTGTTATAAGGGGATTCCACTATAATCGTTTTCACCTTGATATTCTGCCTAGCCTGTACCACACATGTCAAAGCACTGGAATTGAAAGATGGGTGTCATAAGATTTACCATTACCAAATCACTTTACACACATCAACATGACCACATTGAATCTTGCCCAGATATTTGACAGCGAGTGTCAGTCTTGTCTCCACTATATTTTCCCCTCAAACAACATTATATGTAGGTAAATGCACTGATCTCTTAAGACTCATCTCAGAGCCTATGGCAGCAATCGGTCCCAAACTGTGGCAGAGTGAGTCGAGAGTAAGCATGGACCTACTACACATGGACATTCATTATGTCATTGATTGAAGGCATGATATTTTATTTGGATTGATGACTTCAGGTTTCCAACATTTTTCGTTGATGATTTTTTGAGATAATGAGAAACCTCTTATGAAATATGAAAGAACATACGATTCTAAGAGCAATTCAAAGTTTATTTGATGAAAATTGGTTTTGAAATAGCTTAGATATCCAAAAGAATAGGTCCTAATCAAAAGTGGGACCCACCTTTTATTATGACCAATTTGTTTTACTTTGTTTTGAGATATCTCGGACATTTCAAAACCAATTTTCATCAAATAAACTTTGACTTGCTCTTAGAATCGTATGTTCTTTAATATTTCATAAATGGTTTCTAGGTACTAGGTACAAGTGTATCTTGCAAAAAGTTTTAATAATAAATCCTCCATCTCAACCAAAACTACATGTGTATTCCATCCCTTCAATGCATGCCTCTGTCTATGCCATAAGTGTCACAAAAACATTTCAAACATTTTTCCCTGCTTTGATCTGATTATCTACACTGCCGGCAAGCCAGAGCAAAATACAAAAAAGCTTTGATAATAGAAATGAGCAGAATACAATAAGTGTCCTAAATCATGGAAAATGCATGTCCAGTTGTGGTATGTATTGGTACATCCCCACTCGGACATTTTCATTAGAAAAAATGCAGGTTATCTTATTTTCCACCTCTTCTGCACATTTTTCAAGGGTAAAAACAGATAAATGAGGGAAGAGGATATGTATGTCTTACTATCATGCAGGGTCATATGTGTGAGCAGTAGCAAGTGATTCGGTTATTCCAATCCAATGACACAAAATTAGTCATGTTCCGAGGTTTGCTGCTTCCCATCATTGGCATTTATTTGAAAAGGCACATCAGCCAAATAAGACCGGAATTAGGGAAACAAATCTTTTGTCAGTGACGATGCATGGTTATGCAATCATCATTTTCGAGACATCCGTTTGTACTCATAACTTGCATGTTTCTGTGATATTAATGTGACTGACAAAAGACATAGCGAGGGAACATGCAAGTTATGCTGAGTCGAGGGGAAGGTGCATTCCAATGTCTTTTGTTAAGCATTTCAGTACTTTAGCAATGATTGACAGATGAGGTCATCTGAGGAATATTGGTTTGGAAGGATTTTTTTGTGGGCATTCCCAAGTATAATCTGAAGAAAAATAGAAAAAAATAGAAGAAAAAAATTGTTAAAAATATATGGAATGTTTCTAGATATTCGTTTTACTGCAAAAGTGATGTTAAGGGTATCATAAATCAACACAAATCGACATGCATTTGGATTTCAGGGGCCCTTAACCATGTTTGATAAAATGCATTTTGACCCTATGCCTTTCAGGGAAGAAGAAAAAACAAAAACAAAACTGCCCAGCATCAACGGAGACATATGGACAACAAAAAACTTCTATGCCCTAGGCCTTGTAGATGCTAAGTGCAAGTAGAGTTTGTATTACAAATCCAAACTATACATATAAATATGACAAAAAACAGGAAACTACTGACGAAAGTACATGTAAGTTTATTGCAAATTTTCTTCTGATTCAGCGGACTGGATGTACAAGTGTGTGTGTTGTGGGGGGGGGGGGACAACAAAGTATATCAGAATAAACAAAATGTTTGCTCATGCACCTTGAAATCATCTTTAATGGTATTAAAATCTGGCATACACAAATTCCAACTCACCCTTGACTATGAACTGGAATGCTGAATATTTAAAATATCAATGCCAAGTTACTTTGATCTAAAGTTGATTTTGGTAAGTATGCTATAAAATCAAACAGGCAGTAGAAGTTTAATAAACATTGGACATCAATTAGCAATAAGGTTCTGAAATTCCAAAAACTTTTCTATTGTGTTTTTGGGAACAGTTGTACTGATTGCAACCACTATATAACTATGCAATTAGATGGTGATGAAGTCATCAGCTCACAATTCTCTACTTTGTTTGCACACACACACACATAAACACACACACACACACACTAGCAATAGGTACTTGTGGGAGTACCCCATTGTTTTCTCAATAGACAAAATACTCCCACAATGTCAATTTTTATCCCCACAGTGCCCGACTAAATTAAAGCGAAACATAAGATGGAACCCCCACAATGTACCTCTTGCTTGTCTACACATGTAATACAAACAAAACTTTTCTTTAAGTCAATAATTTGGCAACTAAAACCCAGTCCCCCCCCCCCCCCATGAAGGTTAACGAGCTTTCTTTTTGACATCAGTAAATGTCAATTAAAAGAAGTAAAGACATGAGAGCAGGTGAGTGGGGGACTTGCGTCGTGATCACATCATCATCTCACCTAATTTGCATACATTTGCATACAATTCTACAATTACTTCTTTGTAAAGACATGCCAAACTTTAACAGTCCATCAACTTTTTCATCCATGTCTTATTTCGTTGAAGCCCCATCTCAATCTCCTTGTCTGATTTTGCTCCATTCAGCAAAGTCAATTTGTTCATGGTGTGCAATTACACTGTAAGCATTCTGTACTTGTGTAAACAAATACATTGTACTGTACATACTGCACAGGTCCTAAATTGGGTAAATTAGATAAGCCCCCTTGTGTAGAGATTACACACCACTCATTTGTGCATATTGCATTCATTTATTTTTGTACATCATGTCTTATAGAAGGACAAACATTCCTCAAATGCATAATGCAAGTATTCATTCCAGTAAAAAACAGGCCTACAGTCACCAACCCTGTTTGAATTCCTTGAGATGTGTGGAAAGGCTGTAAAAAGAGAGACCCGGTGTTACCTTTGTTATGTCATCACACTAAATCCGTATCAATCATCCAAATTTTATATTATTTTGGTGATTTCCTAGAAACAAACGTTGCAGTATATGGGCCCTGATGGCCTCGATATACAATCAACATTTAAGCACCTCTTCAGATCAACAAATTTTAATGTCAGCATTGCATCTACCAGCCAGATATATTTCTATTTCAGCAACAGAAAACATGTCACTGATAGCCGAGTATGACATGCGGTGTTTGGTAGTGAAGTGTCGTGAGCAAACCACACGTTTTATCTGCCCTTTCCCAGTGTCTTTGGTACAAGAGGCAAGATGGCGATCACCACTGAGCAAATTTCCAGCTCTTCATTTCAATTTTCTCCAAATGTTACAAAGGGAAGTGCATCTGATCTTTAATACAAGTAGAATTGGCACGGCACAATTATGTTTGTTTTTTTCCAAACCATAGGCAAGTTTCAAAATGACAAAGAGGAATACAATTGCTAACACATTTTCAGCCTTTCACTTATTACCTGTAACAAATTCTAAGGTGTGAGGAATATAACACATAATTATGTAGAAAATGTCTGCTGGTATGCAAGCCTCTTTCTGAACAAACACAACTACCATCTTAGATATTTTTCCTCATTCTGTCAGTTCATTGTAGCTCATTCACATCAGGCACTGTATAGATGACACCATGCCTCCACATAAAACATGAACATGGCACATGAATCCTTTGCAGAATGACATCTTCCAAAGGTGTGCTCTCCCCAGTGGAGGGCAAGTTTTGTTGTGGACATATCTACTCACATATATATAGATTCTGAGAACCACCCAAGAGTTCATTTAGATTCTCTCTACCTACACAAAGTGCCAAACATCAGTTTGCCTAAGATGCAAACATGACTGACTTATCACTTGAAATGTGTACAAGTGAATCTTTTCAAATGACCTTGTTGCAGACAAGAAAGCAGGCACAGAACTTGGCTTCCATTAAAGCCTTTTGACCTCAAAGAGTAATTATGCCCACACATTGACAGATAGCTAACTTAATAGCTATAATACAAGTTCAATGTATAACCAATCTTTCAACTTTATCAATCTCCTTAGATATATAGAGATACATGTACACATCAAAGAAACGAAATCTTTTAACAGCAATCCAAATATTATATGAATACATATATCTCACTATTCACTTCCTAATTATGACTTTGGTTTTTACTGCATAGAATGACAAGTGACACTTGAAATGCAATATTGTGACATATTTTTGATTTGCGACATGGTAACTTAAGTACCTCACATCCTATTTCAAAAGGCAGGACACAGAACTTTATCTAAAACATCCCTACCACAAGCTACAAGGGTACTGATGCAGTAGACTATAAATGCACTGTTTTTTCCTCAACTATCATCTTACCTAGCCCTGCCTAGCCATTTGTCACTTTTCATTCACTTGTGACATATGATTTACTCCGTGTGCATTTTTGAAGCAGATACTGCAGTCAAAGTACATAAACTGTATAGTCCCACAAGCACAGATTTGCAGTGTGTTGTCGTGATCATTGTACAAAGTGAAAATACAATGTACATGACACGACAGAGTAATTCCCCTGATGATGAACAGCATATATAGCGCCATTTATCTGTGGAACATTCAAAGACATCCAATCACCAATCACTCCACCGAAACAGACTTCACCAGCTGCTATGATGAATGAATGACTCAATGACATCTCAGACGAGTCACAGAAATAGCAGAAAACATGTAAAGCACAACCACAACTTCTTAAACATTTTACATGGTCTACAGCATTATGACCCTCAGCTTCAAAACTTACAATTTTGAATTTTATCTCTTTAAACTTTTCTGTTCTTTCTCATGTGGAGCACACTCAGTGCAACATATATTTCTGTTTGTTTAAATCGGTATCATGTAGATCCTCCAAATATCTTGGTCATAGCTGCAGACAATTTGCTGTAAACTTGTTTTTCTCTCTTCACCAGCAGTCTGTGCTGTTTGAGGAATAATTTACTCTTAGGATCGTTGGCCAGGGCTGTCTGGATGTCCGCCCTAGCACGCTCGAACTCGTCCAGGGCCAAGTACGCCTGACATCGACGGTACAGGGCCTTGGTGTTCTCTGGGTCACCCTCAAGGGCATAGGTGCAGTGAGTGATGACATCTGAGTAGCGTTTGTGCTTCAGCTGGCATGCCGCCAGGTTCAGCGAGCAAGTCCTCCTTAGTCGACAGTACTCTTCTCTCTCCTCCTCCTCCAACCTCTTCACTCCGTCCGGGTGGCAGATGCTGATGATGCACCGTAGGGCCCGGATGTAGAATTTTTCGGCCAGCTGTTGCTTTCCCTCCTTGAAACACTGGGTTCCAAAGGACTTCAGCTGAGATACTCTCTCCAAAATCTCCCTGGTGCTCATCTGAAACACTTCCCTTTCCCTGCTGAAATCGTGAAGTGTCAGGCTGATGGAACATAAGACATCTTTGTCACATGCTCGACGAGTGTCTCCTATATTTCTGTCTTCACTTTGTTTTCTTAAGATGGAGAGCTTGCATCTCTCTCCCTTGTGCATGGTCTCGAGACAAGCATCAACCACCTCCGAGAACTCCTCACAGCCGTTTCCAAGAATGACATCACTTTCTCCCGGGGGATACCCCAGCTTGATTTCCTCTTGGACGAAAACAGGGGAATTCAGAAACTCTATTGTGACATGACATCTCGCTCCATCATTGGGCGATGTGAACCCAGACCCTTTCTCCACGATGTCCTTGGTGAAAGCACCATCAGGTGACATCCAAGAATTGAAGGAATCACCAGAGTCCATGAGCTCTATGTCATGCAATGAGCTGTCCTCCATGACAGCATCACCTGAAGATACATCCCCCTTTGTCTCTGGAGGAGAGGATGACAAGTTCACAGCTGATGGCATGTCTTCGTCCCTGGACTCTGTTTCAGCCATTTCTGATCGACTCCCAAGCCTCAGACAATGCTTGCTGGGGGTGCCCAGCCCACCTAGCAGGTGAAATTAGAAATAGAAATTATAATGAGGTTGTGCAATAATACATTATTGAAAAGGGGATAAACAGAAAAAGATGTCATGTTTAGAGACACAAATTGAATCTTCCTTGCACATTTTTGTTGTAATAGTGGACCGGATTCAATGATGAACAGAGGACATAGTTGTTTAACGATAAAATGAACAACTTTAATCCACTATCACAAACTAGCGTCATGTAATGACTGCTGCTCTGACCGTATCACTCAAATATAGAATACATGGAATATGCGTACACTTGTGATAAATGTAGTGCGCTCACATAACACAACATCCCCCTCCTTCTGAAAAGATACAATGACGAATATTTTTTAAACTGCACTTGTACATATGGAAACATTCACATTGATCTTCCAAGTAGTATAAATGTGAATCTCTGACACAGAGTGCTGAAAAATGGAGGAAGCTTGTTTGAGATTTGCATAGATACATTGAATTATAATCAGGCAGGCAAATGAAATCTATTCTTCCTGAAACAGCTGGTCTCACAAATGCAATGTATTCAGCAACTCTTTTTTTTATCAGTATAAGTTTTACATTTCTCATATATACTAAACAACTCTCGACATATCTGGTATCGAAAGATAAGACGAATAAAACGATAACGTTATTCAAACTTATTGTCACAAAATGCATGCAGTTTAACACCAGCATATTTACAAATAATTTCACGTATATATCTTCGTGACATCTTTAATAATATGAGACACGAAGAATTATATTCATACGGAATGTATATATGTAATACAAACATAATGATTTAGCATTTGAGTTTGTACTCAGATTATCATCAACATAGGAAAAATATGCTTGTATGTTTGTCGTTTTTTTCTAAACATCCGGTTGAGATTAACTTTCGTGTGTGAAACTAGTGAACAGCTACATCATAGTTTCAATACATAAATGTGATGAACAGTTATACATGTACAGTGTATATAATATAGTATGCTATAAACATTTTGATAAATGTAGCATATATCATAGTCATTATGGTTCCTGACTTAAATTTCAAATATTGTTTTGTGAAATAAAATGATGTGTATCACTTGGTTACACAAATGTGTTGTAAATAAATCAACACTAAACATAATGAACATATTATTTACACTGACAATGCTGCTAGTTTATCTTCCAGCATTGCATTACTCTTGGTACCGCGATGGGGGTCTGACTTCACGTCCATATCGCGTTATGTACCGGGTAGAGACTGATTTCCTATCAGATTGTCTTTGTCTTCTGTCTGGATGTTGTCTCCTTTCCTCACTCCTGTCGTCGTCTTCGAAGTGAACCCGTTTTGGAACTGTTGGCTTCGTTCCGGTTGGCATCTCTCTCAGGTGAGATCTATTTCTCCTCAAGATGCTACCGTTGGGAGTTGCTACTTCGTAGGATCTTGGTTCCTGACGTACTTTGCTCACTTCGGCAGGAAGCCAAGTGTTGTCTTTGGGATTCAGAACTCTCACTTTCTGTCCAATGTGCAGAGGTGGTAAATCTCTACCTCCATGCAAGTCGTGATTGTGTTTCATGTTCTCCTGTCTCTGAAACAGCAAATCAGGCGTAGACGATTGTCTGGTCAGGTGGTGACTTGGAAGTGTTGTCCTGATTGGTCTTCCAAAGAGTAATTCAGCAGGTGATGGTAGGTTGGAGTCGATTGGTGTGGCACGAAAATGTAGTAGTGCTGTCTGGATGTCTTGTCCAGTTCTGGTACACTTGGTCATGATTCCTTTCATAGTTTGTACCATGCGTTCAGCGAGTCCGTTGGATCTTGGATATCGTGGAGACGATGTAATGTGATCAATTGACCATTTCTCACACATCTCTTGGAATGGTCTTCCAACGAATTGTGGACCATTGTCTGATATCAGAGTTGCTGGTGGTCCGAAAAGACTGAAGATACCACTCAGTATGTTTGCGACTGCCGCACTGGATGTATCCTTCAACTTGCGAACGATTGGATACTTTGAATGGTAGTCGGTCACCAACAGGTATTCTTCCTTGTTGAAAGTAAACAAGTCAGTTCCAAGCTTCGTCCACGGCGAAGTTGGTATGTCGTGAGGTTGCAAGGGTTCTCTTTGTTGCTTGACCTGATTTTCTTGGCAGGCGTAGCAATTCTTTGAGATTTGCTCAATGTCTTTATTGATGTTCGGCCAATATACGGTTTCCCTTGCTAGTCTGCGGGTACGTTCAATACCTTGATGACCCTGATGAAGTTGATTCAGGATGTCTTGTCTGAGGTCTGTGGGAATGATGACTTGATTGCCTTTGAAAAGTACACCATCTGATACTCCGATTTCATCGCGGTATGGCCAAAATGTTCTGACCTCTCTAGGTACTTCCTTGATTGTGTCTGGCCAACCATTCGTGACGATTTGCCACAGAGCTCGCAAGGTAGGATCTCTCGACGTCTCTTGTTGCAGCTCATTTCTCTTCTTTTGTCCAAAGAAGATAAGATCAATCTGTGATATGTCGATTTCCTCACAGATCTCTTCCACATTGACATCAAGGGGAACGTCTTGATTCTTGCTTGGATTAGGCATTCTGCTCAAAGCATCTGATATGATCATCGATTTGCCTGGCTTGTACTTGACATCATAGTCATAGCCTTGAATTTTGATGAGAAGTCTCTGCAAACGTGGTGGCGCACATCTCAGTGGCTTTCTGGTGATCATCTCTAAGGGTTTGTGATCAGTTTGGACAGTGAACTGGTTTCCGAACAGGTATGTGTGGAAACGTTGTATTCCAAACACGAGGGCTAGCGTTTCTCTCTCTATGTTGGAGTAGTTAGCTTGTGACGATGAGAGAGACTTTGAAGCAAATGCGACAGGTTTGCCTTCTTGCATCAAACAAGCTCCTAGGCCTTTTGATGATGCGTCGACTTCTAGGATCGTTGTCTTCCTTGGATCATAGTACTGCAAACAAGATTCTGCAGAGATCGCTTTCTTGAGTTCGTTGAAAGCATGTTGATGATCGTCTTGCCATGTGAATGGCACATCTCGCTTCAGTAGTTCACGTAAGGGTGATGCCTTTTCAGAGAAGTTGGCGATGTGTGGAGCGAGATAGTTAAGAAGACCAAGGCACTTCTGTAGATCTTCTTTGTCTTGAGGTGTTGGCATGGCATGAATGTCTTCAATCTTCTGTGGATCAGGGTGAATACCATCTCTGGTATATACAGAGCCGAAGAAGTTGATGCAGTCAGTTTTGATGATACACTTCTTACTGTTGAAGACAAGTCCTTCTCTTTGGGCAACTTCCATCAGTCTGTGGAGGTTTTTGTCATGCTCTGCCTCGGTACGTCCAACAACTGCAATATCATCAGCGATACAGATGCATCCATCTACTTGACCAACGATACGGTCCATGTGTTGCTGGAACAAGTCTTGGCTGACAGAAAGTCCGAAAGGTAGGCGTGTGTAGCAGTATCTGCCAAATGGAGTTCGAAAAGTTGTCAGCTCCTGGGATTCTTTGGATAGGTGAACAGACCAATATCCGGATTTCGCGTCGAGCTTAGAGAAATACTTTGCTCCGGAGAAAGCTGGGTTGACCTCTTCAAGAGTTGGAATCTTGTGGGGACATCGTTTGAGATTCTGGTTTAATCTCCTGGGATCTAGGCATACTCTCAAGGATCCATCTTTCTTGAGAACTGTAGTAATCGAACTACACCAGTCGGTGTGATGGTCGATTTGTCTGATGATGCCTTGCTTCTCCATTGAGTCAAGCTCAGCCTTGAGTTTGTCTTTGATGTGGACGCTGCACTTTCTTGGTGCATCAATGGTGGGGACAGCTCCTTCTTTGACATGTAGTGTTGCTTCTCCATGAAAGTTACCAATACGATCAAACTGTTCCGGATAGAGCACTTGCAGGTCCTTGACAGATTTCAACGGAGACGGTCTGTTAGTTGGGCTACGACTCTGAGGGTGTATCTCATGGATTGTTACCACGTGTAACTCACTGCACATAGGTAGTCCAATTATCACTGGTCCTGAGACATCGACCACGTAGAAAAGTTGATCTCTCCACTCGGAGTCTTTGTACTTGCACGTGATCTGAAGGGTGCCCAAACAATGTATCGGGGAACCGTTGTATGCGGTAAGACGTGCTGAAGTCGGGTGTACAACTGCTTGCCACCTGCTTCCATACATGGCCTTGATTGTCCGCAGAGGGAGTGTATTTCCACTCGCTCCGGTATCGACCTTTGCATGTAAGATGTGTTGTCCACGTTTGCTGGGACAGATAATTCCAATCTTCACGAATGCTTCTTTCTGATGCACAGAATCGATAGATGCGTCTAGGTCGTTTCCCAGTACGATAGTGTTAAATTCCTCAAAATCTTCCTGGGTTTCTCCTTCTGGCTCTTTGGAGAACTCGGCTACCTTTTGTTTGGTTGGCTGCCTGGTGGGTGTCTTCTGTCGTCGTGGTGAAAAACTGCGGTTACCACTTTGGCGTCCTCTGCTTGGACTTCGTCCTCGAAGCACTTTTCTGTGTTTTGTCTTTCTGCAGCATTTAGCCCAGTGTCCTTTGGAACCACATGCTTTGCAAATGTCTCTGTAGGCTGGACACTTTCGTGGTGGATGATTCAAATTACAGTTACCACACTTCTTGCGTCTATCTTGGTTATGTGATAGAGCATCTACGTTGCTTGCGGAGGAGTCGATCGAACGAAGACACTGTTTACCTACGGCTATGGCTTCATATTTCCTGCCTTCATCAAGGAGGTTTGCTATCTTGTAGCCTTTGGGTTGGTCTAGAAGATCTTTCTGGAACGCCTCGATAGGTGTAGACGCAATGACTAGCTCTGTCACGCGTTCTGAGAGCTCATTTTCGGTAAAGTCACATTCTTTGGCTTTACTCCGGCATCTATTTATAAATTCGTCGATAGTTTCATTTGTGTGTTGACGATATCGCATCAGTTCCAGTCTGTGGATGCGAAAATTCAGCTTGACTTTCAGCTGACCTTCAAGAGTAGACCACAACATTGCAGGTTTTTCTTGATCCTCATTGGATAGACCGGATGCGTTAATTCTACGCAAACCTTCATTCCCTACTGCAATTTTGATTTTGATTGCTTTCTTCTTTGGGTCTTGGACATCGTTGTCTTGGAAGCATAACTCCATGCGTTGTTTGAATAACTTGAATTCTTCCGGCACATCAGCACTATTCCAATTCATTTCTGGATACTTTGCCATCGTGCGTTTTGATTTAGATTGAGTTGGAGATACAAATGATACAATGCTTGATATCAACGTCACACTGTGCAAACTTACGGCTGAATGGTTACAGATATAGTTTACAAAGTAAACAAATCAATAATAGTTTGCAAACACAGAAATATGTGACACAAAATCACTACTGATATACATGTATCAATAACGTACACTCTCCAGAATACATCGAAACAACTATAGATGTCAATATTACCACAGTAATACACAGATGCATATATGTCAAAACATTCATGTACACAAATAGCGAATGTATGTAATTGTCCACACGCAAGTGTTCAAATGTCTGAGATAGTTTAATGAATTGTACTCATTCTCATTTCTTTTATCTGGTTGCATGGATTCAATGTTGATATCAGTCTGGATCGTGCCGTGTCTTGATTGTCCGTCCTCGCTACGTTGTAGCTTGCAGGGTAGATGAACTGCGATTAACGGGAAACTGCGTATGCTCTGTCAGAAATATCCTTCCGCTGAGTGATGCTCCCCGGTAGAAGCAATGATGTCGCAATACACGTTGCTATGCCGATAAGATAAACACATTTCGTGGCCAGTCCAGGATAATACGCGTCTATCTGCGTCTTCTATTGTTATGTCAACAATGGATGTCAATGGATACGGTGCGCTCAGGTAATGCGAACTTGGTCTATTGTTACGTCAACAATGGAAGTCCCTGGTTGAAACGCTCGGGTATTGCGCGTACTTGGATACGGTGCGCGTCGATAATGCTTGTTTACAGAACTGCAACTGTCCAATGTGGCGAATGTCAGTGATTCGTGCGACGAAAATGTTCTGACAACATTTTGTACGAGCTACACAGCTATATCTTACGATGTAGAAACGAATATAGAATGCTCTGCAAAGCGTTCATCAATCCGATGATATGTATTCGTATCGTTATTTGCTGATGAGCAGCATGGATGATAAAATAATCGGTGTATTCACGTACAGTGTTACTCACAAGACGAGTCGTTAAGCTAGTCCATGCACGTATCTGCAGTAGACGTAGACGTGTTGTGCGCAGTGTCCTCTCGGGCGGTTTCAGCACAAGTCACTCATGATGAATTTCCCTAAGAAAACTTTAGTTCCGTGCTGATTTGGCATAAGTCCGTGTCGGCACCGCTGCCACCATGTTGTAATAGTGGACCGGATTCAATGATGAACAGAGGACATAGTTGTTTAACGATAAAATGAACAACTTTAATCCACTATCACAAACTAGCGTCATGTAATGACTGCTGCTCTGACCGTATCACTCAAATATAGAATACATGGAATATGCGTACACTTGTGATAAATGTAGTGCGCTCACATAACACAACAATTTTTACTAAACTACACTCACTGCATCACAACAAAAATTGTTCAGTTACTGCCAGTTACTGGTGATTGATATTCAGCTTCATATGCAATTTTCCAAGTTAAGCAGAAATGCAGACTTCCCAAGAGAGCTCTGCCAGTGTGAATAAAGTCATTAAAAAAAAAAAAAAAGATACATAATGGCTATCTTTGATTCAAGCCTACAACAAAAGAATAAAAATAAAACACTCAATTTTTGTAAAGACGTTGTTATAATTAGAAATGATTCAAGTTTGAAATTTCAGGAAGTAATCAGTATAGTATAAATTGCATTTTGGGCTTTTACTACTTTAGAGGAGTTACAAAAAAAAAAAGAAGAAATCCAATAAGACGAAACATACTAGGACCATGTACTATGAGAATTACTGCCTATACTGGCATCATCCATAGGTGTAATGAACGTAGCATTACTAGCAACTTCAATTTCCGTGGTGTTTCACAAAGAATTTAAGTCACAACTAAAAAGTTGCTGGTTTCTTTTTTTTTTTCAGTTTTATCTGTTTCAGAATCCACTTCAAATTGTTAAAATTTACAGAAAAAATATATTGCGTCCCTTACTTTGAAAGTCTCCAAAATTTTCATTCTTATATTATTGATCATAATTTGAAGTCAATCTTAAAATTTAATATCGACTTAAATTCTTTGTGAACAGCTCCCTCGAGTGGAATTAAAAGACATGCCTCGTGTTATGGATGGTCATGTATGGGTTTTGCCCGACAAGACACCGTGCGAAGTGCTCTCGCGTTGTATACATCGACGGGGCACAAATAGTTAGCATGGGCTTTATGCAACCAGCCCAAACGCGAAGAACAACTATGACTGTGTGAAGGAGTGCCCTGGGGTTAGTATTGGGTTAGCTTTGCCTTTGCCTCTGCCTTGGCTATGGTTTTCCCTTAGCCTTAGTAACTCAAACTGTTTGGTTTCGCTTTGCCTCCACATTAACACGGTATACGCAACATGCACAATGCACACATCTTTGCAATCACACATTTTCTAGAAATCCATCCATTTCAGTCCAGTTTTTTTGTATTTGAACACTTTTTTACGCTATGCTATGAATCAGTAACATTACATCCACTATCATATACTCCACCAAGCCATACCGCATGAGTCATGAGGCACTACCAATGCAATTGCCATGTATAGTAAGGGTACTAGGTCTCGCGCAGGGACTTAATGATCGCGCATAGCGTAACTGCGTATAGCAAGCTTTAATACGCGCAAGACTACACGCAAAATTTGCTGATACGCCCATGGAATAAACATACCTGACAACCGCTAAAAATGAGAAGGAAGCAGGTAAGAAATTTAGATTTCAAACAAATTTTTCACTAAATTTCCAATTTTTTGGAACAAATTTTTCACTAAATTTCCAAGTTTTTACCTTATAATTTACCTATTGTACCTTAGCTTAAAATCTTTTTTAAGGATGTTGTAGCCTAGACGTGTCGTCTCGCTTGTCTTGTTCGTATGATCGTAGCCGATAGAATTCATATTTTGTTCGATCGATCGTTTATAATATTCTACGAAAGCCGTTGCACGTTCAGCCGCAGAGAGGGGCAGACACTTTCACGTATGAAACTACATAGGGCAGCTGCGCGACCTTTACATACCCCGAGAAATTGAACGCATGAAATTAAGTCCGACATACAAACAGCGACAGCGCACTACTCCGTCATCGTATCATCAGGAGATTCTGGGAGGTGATTTTTCTGCATTTTCGTGATATTCATTGAGAAATTCAGGTACGATTGTGGAATAATTTTTATTATAAGAGCATCACAAATTTTCGTGCGCGATATCTAGACCCCTCAACCATACCAATCACTCCCACAACACTGTAATAGTACTGAACTTACAAATTAATAAGTATGTGGGACTACGTACAAGCAAAAGAGGTTCAATGACTAAGACCTAGCAACTCGAGTTTCTATACATTGTACATAGACGACGGGTAATCCTACAAAAGTACATTAATACTACTCACCTTAGCTCTATTTGAAGACCTGATTTACGGTGTATGAACACTACATCACTACAATAATGACAAAGGTAGGCCTACGCCCTTCATAGTTCCCACAGTTCATCGGGGGCATGCACCAGTACCGTACAAAGCGAAGTTCGGTCCATCCAAATACACTCACTGCACATGCACAAACAATACTTGGGTACCTAAGGGGGGGGGGGGGGGGGGGGGGGGGGGTCACCGTGCACCCCCCCAGGACTCCTCGAAACTTACATTTTCAGGATCCTCATGACATACCAAAACATAATCAAGATGTTAACAGGAACGAAAAGTGGCTGTTCTAGGTGAAATTTAATGTATTCTATTGTTTTTCATAATTTCTTATGTATTTCTTTGTTTTTCAACTTTTTCAACTTTTGTTTTTTCTTTGTTTTTCTATTGGAAATTGTCACTGACCACTTTTCTACCATAATTAACACAAAACTAATCAATGAAAGTGATTAATTGTAAAAATAATCAGGTTTTCATGACCTTCATGACAGAGCACCTGTTTTCCATAGGAAATGTACACAAAATCACAAAATTGTGCCCGTTTTGGGGAGACATACCGTTACAATAATGGGCGTGACTTCGCAAAAGTATATGCGGATGTTGCAAATTTGGTCTCAAAAGTTGTGCGAGACTTGACCAAACAAAGTCAAGAAGCCTCGCGACAGATTTATAGCGCGAAACTTTTTTTTTTTTTTTTTGGGGGGGGGGGGGGTGGCGGATCCCCCCCCCCCCCCCCCGTCCTTATGTATGTATGTAATATATATGTGCTTACATGTAGGGCCTACATAGTAGGGTACCTAAGGTGGGGGGGGGGGGGGTCACCATGCACCCCCCAGTACTCCTCAAAACTTACTTGACTTTGTTTTTTTTCAAGTCTCACGCAACTTTTGAGACCAAATTTGCAACTTCCCCGCATACTTTTGCGAAGTCACGCCCATTTTTGTAACGGAATGTCGTCCCAAAACGGGCACAATTTTGTGCTTTTGTGTACATTTCCTATGGAAAACAGGTGCTCTGTCATGAAAGTCATGAAAACCTGATTATTTTTACAATTAATCACTTTCATTGATTAGTTTTGTGCTAATGTAAAATGTAAGTTTCGAGGAGTCCTGGGGGGTGCAAGGTGACCCCCCCTTAGGTACCCGACTACATATTATGTAAGCAAGATGATGGAATTACCGGAAGCGAGCCATAGGGTAGATATTGGCATCACTGATCTCTAACAGGAAGTCTTTCACTGGAGGTGTATACAGTACAATAGGCCTACAGTACAAGCACATCCTCTGACCCCCACCTCCACCCCCCAAAAAACAAACAAACAAACAAACAGGAGGAATATTCGCAGATGGATTGTACTCTCAGCTGATTGCATTCTTTGCTCGATCTTTTGCATTTTAGTGTCACAGGCAGGGGATTCTATTGTTTTGATCTAGTGAATGGCTAAATGTAAACTAAATGTAATCAGCTCTGCACGAAACTTGATATGCGTTGGGCTCCATGATAAATAGATGAATCAAAATGTAGGCGTATGCTCTATTAAGTGATTTGTTGAATTTGAAACAAAAGATAAAAATGAAATGATTCCCCTGGGAATGGACTTATCTGTAGAAATATTTATTTTTCAAGTTGTGGACTGTTAGTTTTTATTCGAGGAAGACGGTGTCTGAAATATAAGAGGTCAAGAGGTGCAGACATGGGATAGGTAGCTCTTATCATGGACCTAGGTCCATGCTCTTATTCTGGATTGTTTTATATATATGTTGGTGAGTACAAACCTCTGCTGAAATAAAGTATCCAAGGTCTGACACACACAATTTGAAATCTCCCAGATTGTTTTAGTACCGGTACCGTACCTATAAGAAAACTGACTGAGTAAAGGAAATCCCTCGCGCGGTATATCACAGCACACATGGACCTACAACATGACGTCTTTTATAGGAATATATGAATTTCTTCGTGATTTATAACAATTATAGTGACTGACTCCATTTCAATTAAGGTACATTGTTTGTATAACATTTGTAAAAACAACCTGCACCGAACAAAATAAAATAAACAACTTTTTCTGCATTTTCTCATCATTCTTCATAAGGCCTAGATAAAACAAAAACAAAAACAAAAAACTGTAGGGTGTATGCTCTTGCCAATGAGAGGGGCATAATAATAATAGAGGATGTGAAGAGTGTAAATCAAAATTAATAACCGATATATCATTTTGATCAACTTAAGATATTTGATATTAAAGCTGCTGAAAAACAAGAAACTATTTGAAATACTATATGTGATAATCTTAATGATATATATATATATATATATATATATATATATATATATATAATCTCTCATTATAGTAACAAGTGTCGTATCATTGAAAACACTTTGTTTTTCTATTTGATGAGGACGTAATTATACTTGAAAAAAAAAAACTTTGGAAATGGCGTCATAATTATGTTTGTGCATTCAAACTCGGCATTTATAAAGGTTTGCAATCTGAAGTCGCATTAGCACAATATGTTTGTCATTTCATAGTGTAGTGTAGGCCTACTAATAAGATGACTGACCATGCACATCTGACTCAATCGTCAGATTCCTTCTTCTGTTTTCCACCGAAAAGGTACAGGTGTTTTACGCCTACGTGACATATTCACGAACTTCCGATAACAGTTGACCCAATTATTCTATTTGCTACACACGTGTTCGTTTTCCCTTGCAGTCCGACGGTGGATAGATACCCTACCCTACAAGGTTGAACAGACCAGGGAGGTGACCCACATCCCTGAATAGACGGGCACAACAGCAGAATGAATGAGCACTGTGCAATGTACTACAATAGCCGAAATCTCTCGAATTAATTCAACTCACGTAATATAGATTTCCTACCCTGTCGCAGCTTCCTTATTTCGGAGTAATTTCGTTGTAGACTTAATAGGCCTAATTCAGCTACTCATCGTAAAAGAGAAACATTAACGTTGCTCAGTATTCAAGGAGACCTTGTAAAACCAAAAGGTAGACGACGGGTGACTATCCTATAGAACCTGCAGACTATTATTGTATTCTCCTTTGAATCATAATTCTTGACTTCGCGAAGCTCGGGCACGCAATACACTTTTAATCCCATCATTGTGCACTATACCTAGTACCTAATTGGTACATCTAACCGCAGTGAATAGTAACGTCTCTCTTTAAAAGTGACGTCATCGAGGGTGGTTTTCCTGAGACGACGAAGCCAAGACAGAAGGGGGAGGAAGAGGGAGAAATAAGGGATCATGCATGGAGGGGGGGGGGGGGGATCAGCCAACTATCTTTCCTTCTACAAATTATTGTTCGTACCATGTTTGCAAAGTCGCCAAAGGAGTTCAGACCTCATGTTTTCAGCCAAACTACACGCGCAAAGAATAATATTCCTGATAACAAACATACACATCTATATACGTACACTCACGTAATGTACATACATAGCCTACATACATACAACTACATATAATATTATACTATGGTTGTATAAATATTGTAGGTTACAACCACGTGTATATCATTATATCCTTGCAGCTCGTAATACACGTACTTGTATTTCAAATGCGTCTTAACTATTATTATTCAAGAGATGTAAACTGACTGGGTTGATCGGTATGTATGTCAGTTATGACCTAAAGCCGTTGTACGATGAGGGACGTTTCACACAGGTTGACGAGACCGGATACTTCAATTATTTTCCACGCGTGAGCGACGCCAAGATACTCATCTCTCCTCTCCACCCCCTTTGCCTCATTCCTCCCCGCCCTCCCCCTCCCTCCCTCTCCCCCTCCTTCTAGCTACCTCCTCTTCTCTATCACTTCTCTCTCTCTCTACGCTTCCCCTATCTTTCTCTGATGCTTTATTATGACGTGAGTTAATCGTCATTGTCAATATCGCGCATTTTAGTTGACATAAAAAGTGCGCGCACTTTACTGTGGAGTCAGCTCCATGGTGATTCAAGATCGCATCACTGTCACCGCCCCAACTAACTATAACCCCGGCTAGCTACAGCCACACACGACACACCACAGGACTAGTGCAGTGAGACGCCCCTTTCTATTCCCGTTTTCTACCCCGTCTCTTCATCTACAATCAACTCATCTCGTAGAAAAAAAAAAACATAAAAAACAAACAAATTTAATTTCAAGAGTAAATTTCTTTTTCAAGAACAGTAAGTAACCCACAAATACATGATCAAACATTGACTTTCCTAGCCGGGGTCTCAGCTCACCTAAAGGTCAAGTGACATAGGCGAAGGACATTACGTAACTAAGGTTGCGGAGGCCATAGATACAGCGGGCGAGAAACATAACGGATCAGCATTATTCATTCATAAGCGTAAACAGGAGAATCGATTGGTGAGTGGACGCGGTGCGTGCCATGTGAGTCATCCATGGGATACCACCGCCAGTAGTACGCACACACCCGTGGGTATACGCTGTAATAGTGTGCGAGCGTATCGAAACACGTTCAGTTGTCGCGGAGAAGAATTCACCGACGGACGAATACACTCGACCTCTCCCTATTTACGCCGTCTGTGTGTGAACTTTGCCATCGCCATACCACAACGAAATTCCAAACCACAGCCATGGACATCACAGAATAGTGAGTATATTTCACTAATCATACCATGTTATAAATGAGTTGAATTTGACAATGAATGTTGACTGATATTCAGGCATACTCAATTGAAATACAATCTGCAGTGGCGTCTTCATACTGCTCTAGTCAATTTCACTACACGCTCGGCGCTTTCTCAGTCACCGCCCACTCTCCATTGCTTCGTAGTATTCTGTCGCAAGCTCCTAGTCTCTCACTCCAGCCCTGAAGAGTTTTAAAATGCTGTTTATTATCTTGTTCAGATAATATTTACTAATTGTTCATTATGAATAACTTGAACGAACAGTAGGGCACAGTTTGTCTGCATTGTTGGGTATAAGACCGTCACTGGCGTAGCATGACGTATACGTGGTGTATGAATCTGCATTTGGAATATGTTTTGATTTATATCGCAGCTCTTCTTACTGATCGATGTACGAATATGTCGCGGTATTTTGATACGGTATGATTAACAAACCGTTAATGGACATTGCTCGCATTCATGAGAGCAATTTACATGTACAGTGTACCCATGATTTTGTGCGTTTGTCGTGATGGACGATTGACTTTCAGTCTTCGTATTCCCAATTTTGCTTTCATCGCTCTAATTCGTCACTAATACATTGTATTTCCCTCCTCAATGGGGGAAAAAAAAAACTGATCATCTCGATGCCGATAGTATTTTTAACCTTCTTTCACCTCCCGTTTAAACCACCAAACACTTGCTACTACTGCCACAATCGTTGTTGATTCTGTTCCTGATCTGTCACATCATGCTACTTACTGTGACTACCATGTACGGCCACAACTATATCGCCACAACAATTCCGCATGACTATTACTACCCCAATACTTCCTTAGGAAATGTATATCCCAACTATTCTTACCACTAGGCACTACCACCATGACTATAGCAACATAACCCTGCCACTGTGATACCTACACTGTACGAGATCACCATTGCGTGGGCTGCATTCTTCAGACGATGAATTCTGGCACTCTATAATCACCTCTTTCTTTCCCCTATAAAGTCAACGTCTTGTTCTTCTCCCCGGGTCCTTTTCTGGCTATATACTAGAGTAGATTGGAGCTACGAATAGGATTACTACAACAAGTAACAAGTAACAAGCGCGCAATCAAGTTCATTGTCCTTTAATTACCTCATTGGCCACACACTCCAACATAAACTTGGGAAGCGTAGTTACAGCCCCGACCTGTTTAAGATCAAAGGCACACTGGTTTCAAGCTTAGAATGTGCATGGTTACTGAAATACAGTTCAGTGATTGCCACCCTTTATTATTGTGTCTTTTGTCCAGTTCAGTATCCTTTATCTTCACCCGGCAGTTTAGAGGAAGCTGATGTCACCTCGTGAAATAATCTTATTTTTATTGTCTCTTTGCCTCATTGTTAATTGTAGACAAACCTTTTCCGTGTGTAATCCCATAACGTTGCACTAGCCTATATCTTTATGGGGGACAGCCATCGCTGGGTGATTGTTGTTGAGATTAGTGCTTGAATAAGACCAAGAGAAACTCTTTGGAGAAGGCAGTCTGGGTCTTGCTTCTTTAGAGTCGAATTTTAATGATCAGCGCCCCTTTCCCATAAAAGATGCTCGGACATCAACTCTTGCATGAATGACAACTTTGTAAAGCAACAGCCAACCAGGAAGCTGGATTCTTGCCGTTACCATGGCAATCTTTTTTTCTTACTATTCCAGCAAGGGTTACTATCGTATCAACTTTTTTTTTTAAATGAAATGGGGCCCAAGATGTCTATGTGATTGATTTCTTTCCCCTGTTAAGAATTAACTATTCTAAAAATCAACATCATGGACTGTCTGTCCGTTCTTCTACTCGCTCGGTCTCCCCTCTTTTGCCGAAATTGTATTTCTAGTTTAGTCTGCTCATGCCCTTCTCACTTCTTTCGCTAAAATTCCACTCGCTCTCCCCCTCCTTCTCTTTCTCCCATTCTTTTCTATCAATCTTCACTCCTGAAGAATTCTTCCTCGTCACATGTTCTTTACTCGTTCAACTCCTAGACCAGTACGCATTGTTGCTGCTCGTAAACCGTTTGCTGCCAATTAAATGCTGTAGCTACACACGCACATGTTGATGATGACTGTGAGGCCCGTTACATTCCGTGCGAAGAGGGTATGAATCACTCATGCATTATTGATGAATGCATAGGCCCATTCCGTAGGCTAAGTGATTACTCTATACTAGTATTCATACATATATAATGGACATGACCTATGTTTTGAACCATTTGGAAGATGGTATGTGCATTATACTGCATTCAAATGAAATTATTTAACAAAGGTATATAAGTTTAGCTCACAAATCACTTTTCTGAAACACAGTTAGCAGTGAGACGATGTGGATAAAACAAGAAAACCATATACAACAACAACGAACAAACAAATCGAAACAAACACGCAAAAACAGATGAGAAAACACACACACATACAAGTATAGACTATAGTTTCCGGGAAGGTGAAAGAGACAGGACATGATAACATCTTGGCAACAGCTCAATTGGCGGCAAGAGCAATTCGAGAGATATCCCTTACCACGTACAAATGCACAAGTAGTTTATGAATGTAGACAAAGTCTTTCCAATACCTTCGTGTGCATAAAGTTCTGTATAGTGTATGTTTGGTTTACTTTCACTTTACCTTTAATTAACCCCTGAAATGATGGCAGTTGTGTTACTTCCTTATCTAGAAATTCACTCGATAAAGCAAAATCCGTGACGAGAGTAGCGGAAATCGTTATCTAATACTCATTTGACTTATAGGTTTATAGCAATGTAGTTACGATTGCGAGATCCATAAACGGTACTTTCAATCAAAGTTACCATACGTCGTGCTTTGTTAATTCTCTTTTCAATCTTCGACGGAAGCGGATTTAACATATAAAGAAAATGAATATAAAGTTATAAAGAGGAAAATCAAGCGGTAATCTGTTTTCATCCGACCGAAATGTATCTTTATAACTGTGCAAAACTAAAACTATGATTTTTGTATTGTTTACGAAAGAAAATTGGCTAGAGGCAATATACACGAACAAACACACCAACGCCCACCAGCAACACCAGCAAAAGGTAAAGCATTTATAGGCCCTAGTCATTGTAAATAGCTTGTTGCACATTCTGTACCACTCCATGTCAGTACATGAGCTGATGATGGAAGAATAATGGGATTCGAAGAGTTCTTCCTCGCAGGTCTCATTTTATACGCCCATAAAAAGGGAACTAATGATCTTTTCTGTTAAATAATGAATATCATAATCAGCCGTAGTGGCGGACTGTCAGTGGCAGCTGCTTCTTACCGGAGTAAACCAGGTTATAATGTTCACACAAGGTATAACTATAAGATGAGAGAGTGTGGTATTGACTCTCGATAACAGCTTTATCTGCATGCGACTGATAAAGGAGAGGCGTGCAATCTCGCCCATTATTGCCGTGTTAAGTGTATTGTAAATAATACCTTGAACTCTTGTAAAACCCAAGGGAAGGTTGCATCTGGTGATGTTGGGTCTTGGCAAATACTGCCTTGTGATAACAAAATCGAAATGTTCCTCCTCGACGGTATATTAATGGTGTAATTTTGTTAAAAACTAGTAGGCCTATAATAGTTACCAAGTGGTTTTTGTCTGAAGCACTTAAGAGTCTCACAATAGTGTAGTGTAGATAAAGAAAGATACATTGTATGTCTATATCTATGGATTAATCATTTTCTTCTTTTTTACCTGTTCTGGGATGGCTTAAAGGACAAGTCCACCTTCATATACATAAGGATTGTGAGAGTGCAGCAATATTAGCAGAACACATTGGTGGAAGTTTGAGGAAAATCGGACAATCCGCTCAAAAGTTATGAATTTCTAAAGTGTCTGCGCAATCACTGCTGGATGAGAAGACTACTACGGTGTTTGATGTCACATGCGTACAACGATATAATGAAAATAAAAAGAGAATTTCACAAATCTTTACTTTTTTAATAAAGTGCACATTTCTTCGACTTGTTACTGAGGTATGTTAGGGGTAATATTATTCCCTCTGCCTCCGGAAAGAGAGAAGTTGAGTGTTCTTTTGTTATGCGAGAAAATGGAAATATGTTGAATTTTCTTTATTCTTTCTTTATAGAGTTGTACACAATCATGTCACATCTCAAGCTATAGTAGTCTTTTCATCCAGTCGTGACTGAGCAGAAATTTCAAAAATTCATAACTTTTGAACGGATTGTCCAATCGAATTTTCCTCAAACTCTCACTGATGTGTTCTACTAATATTGCTGCACTCTCTCAACCCACATGTCTATGAAGGTGAACTTGTCCTTTAACTTGGCAGAAATGTTGAAAGGGTCTGTAGGCCCTATATTGTTAGCTTCCGCGTGTTCTGATAAAATTGAACAAGCAGGTGTAACCCAACTAGGTATTAATGTCTGTTGAGAATGCAATCGTGAACACTATGGGTTTAGTGGCAACTTAACGCCCTTATCATTCTCAACCGACGTATATGTTCGCTATGTATGTTTTTTTCCCGTTGAGGCTTTATCCTTTCATATTGTCTAGCTGTCTCTCCAAACGGGGGTCTAGTTCAGAGGCTTACAATGTTTATTGCACATAAATAATGCGACATGATGTCCATGAATGGAATGTCGTTGAATGTTTGACGAATGAGTCATCGTCAGTAAACCCTTCGAGACAACATGCTTTGTTTGGTGCATAGACCGGTGTACAAACATGCACACTGTGGTTTGATTGTTCTGTACAAACACGACCCCACTTATTATGTTGCCCGACATAGCGACAACGAATTCTTGTATCCTTCGCTCCATTTGATCAGTGACTTGGTAGGCCTAGCACGCACGCGTGAATCGTCTACATGGGTCCAGAAAGAGTTCAAAAGAAATATCCAGGAATTTGATCACATTGTTTGTATTTTCACACCCTCTCTTATGTTAAAGAGTTAAATAGGACGAGCTTTGAAGCACTCAATTCTCCACCCCCCCCCCTTCCCGCTTTTCCTGGTTTTTACATAGCGATCTATTGAGCTCTGCCTAAATAGATATGTCACATGATCTTTCGCTTCGTGTGCATGTTGATTCTCAGTACTGCTTATCGTGTCCATAAGGCTTCATAGTAGTATACTATTCGGGTATTCGGGCTCGTTTTTCGAGGGCACGCGAATAGCTTGAATCGAACGATAGGATTTCCTCACACCGGTTCACATAGGAGGGCATGCACTATTCGAAAGTACCGAATTATAGCTGCGAAAAGTATAGCAAAGTGGGAATCGAACTTGTTCGATTTTCTTGCAGCGTATACCGTCTTTCGTTTATGAAATAATGACAATTTCGGTCTTGATTTACCCTTTAGCAAAAATAAGCATGTAGACTGACATTCTGATGCAGTTTAGAAATTGTTAATAAGATTTGCTAGGATGTAGAAGGAAGAAATCCTCACTGCATGGGATGGTGAGTTGACGGTGCGGGTGATGGTGTATTAGGGGCTCTAATAGCGAATACCGAATAGCGAATAGCGAATAGCGAATACCGAATACTTCTATGTGAACGCAGCCTAATGTCAGTAAGTTGAGTTTTGTTCAAGTAGAGCTTATATACTTATATATATATATATATATATATATATATATATATATATATATATATATATATATATATAAAACTTGATAGCGTGCGTTTACGGAACAGCAGTTTTGAAAAGTGGCTATAAGTTCAAATTCGCGACCGAATAGCACAAACTGAAAACATAGAGGAGGGGGGGGGGGAATGCGAATACGGCTCACATCATTCAAATAACTACAATACTAAGCTGCTATACAATAATATTGTTATGCTTGTCGTGTTTTCTCCTTTTTTTTCGCCATCTGCACGGCAAACGTCATAAGTTAATACTGTTTTGATTCCGTGTAAACAGTCACTTGTGAGAAACGAGTATGGAAAAGGGTGAAAAAGCGGTCGTATGGATCGACGAAGAGATATTATTCATCAACTCGAACGGACGTTTTAGATCGGCTTACTAGGTACATGGCTTGCAAGATTTTTCTATTTCTCTTTGTTTTTCTTCTCTTTTTTCTCCGATAAGGTCTGTATTTCTCTCTTTGAATCAACATTTTTTCTATCCCAAGTGATAGTTCTGCATTCTTTTACAGCTGTTCCTCTTTGATAATTGCATTCAAATCTCCTGCATTACTTCTACACCGAAAGTTACTAGCACCTAACGTCGAAGCTTGCATGGCCACATAACAACACTAATCTATGCAACTTGTTTTCCAATGAATTCAGACAATAAGAGAATATTAATTACTGGCGATAGGTGAGATGACAGTCGTTACCTCGTTTGTCGCAAGAAGACAAGCGCACGATTAAATTTGAAAGTGTTATAAACTCAGGGAAGTGAGACGTCTCACCTCCCTGTACAACACAAGAGCGTTGAGGCATGAGCTCCGTCTCACGTAATGATCAAAATTCATAAATCATGTACGTAGTAAAGCCCTGCGTTGTTGATGACAAAATTGAGATTTAGGTCTGCGACGCGAACGCTAAGGACGATGTTATTAGGCTAAAAAGGTGTTCTGCACATATGCGAGGCTGTTGTTTTTTATTGTTCAACCCGTGATGCTGCATCGTCTTAACGCTCGCGTAGCAGATAATAAAGCTCGCTATTAAGCCATGAGAAGGCAGTCTGGTATTTCATTTTCATTGCGCCAAGCTCAGCTGAACCTGTGTCGTATTGATACTGGGTTGTTACGATCACACATGTCCTCAGCAGCGCAAAACAAATGGTTTTGCGTTATTTTTGCTTTTACTCTTGTTTTGATGACAGTTAACTTGGAATTGTATAAGTGATATGGATCATCTCTTTAGCGTCTGCCGACGCCACAATGCGCGTTGGTGGAGGGATATGCACGAAGTGTGTAGAGTGCGATGCCTGAAGATCGATAGGGTCCTCGCATTCGTAACTCCTACCACTCTGAACTATGAAAATTAATTAATGTAATTTCATATCAGAACAATAACTCACATACGGCGCCTTCTAAACCTTTCCCGTTGACGTCAGCCACCTACGTTGGGCATTCTCGGCAGTGTTCTTTCATCAAGGGTTGCTGGGATTTTTTTTTTTAATCACAAGGTTATTGTGATGCATATATGGTTTTTAAAACTTGCGTTATACAGCACTTGACATTAATTTAATTTACATTGTTTTGCGCGTAAGCTTGATTTCACGGCGTGAGAAGGAATTTGCCGGTCAAAATAATACATGTACAGGTTGTCAACATAGAGTGCATCTGCTTCCTCTGTCTGTCTGTCTGTCGATATGTCTGTCTCTGTCTCCCTCTCTTTCACGAACAAACTCACTCACTTATTGTTCTTATCCATCTTCTTGAGAGTACACTAGCATTGCTCTGTGTGTACACGCGACGTATAACATTGAATTACTTGCTTTCCATTGCCAATACCTTCAATAAGAATAAGCCAGTTCGGGGTTCCACTTTGAGCATGAGCAGAAAAAGGTCATCTGTACCGGCAGAGCATGTTGGTTTTTTATTCACTGAGATAAGCATCTGTGATGTAATGATTATTCAAGTGATCATTATGAGTGGTGCTTGCCAGCACATCCACCTGACAGCAAAAGTGGTATTTGACAATATCAATAGAAAAAGATTGTTCATACATTCAATGTAAAATAATGAAATGGATGCTTTCCAAAGTGCTAATTGATGGATCATTCTGGTCACCTGGTCTACGTAAGTTCATTCTTTGTTTGAACTTGACTGATGAATTCCATAAATTGTTACGTCGGGTAAGCTGAAATACCTTCTCTCGCTTGAAAACTCGTGGAGTGCCTAATCAACTGAGAAAGAAGAAAGGTCATTTGTACCGATGTGCCCATGAGCTAACCCCGAACTGGCTTATTTGCAGAACAGTTCCAGAGAAGGGTAACTTCGGATGGCGTAATGTTCCACGAATCTCAGAGCTATTTACATTGCTCTTTGGTCATGCTGGTAGTCCTGCTAATATTAATTTGCCTTCTACAAGGACATTTCATTATTTGTGTGTGTGTCTGGTACATGTCTGTCTTGTCTGTGTCCTTGTGCTTTATTCTTTGTGTGTATTTATCCGGTCAGTAATTATGTTAGTCGAAAAAGTAGTTCGTGACATGGCCGAGAAACTTGTCTTATTGCCCGACCCCGCATTGCCATTAGCTTGAGCAAACTGATTTCAGGGAGTCATTCCATAGTATTGCTTTTAGTACTCGCTATTATGATGCATATGTTTTAATTAATTCAGATATCAAGTACATTTTTAAAGGGATGGTACAGTATTGGTGGAGATGAGAAATGGACTTTTAACTTTTTGGAAGATGCGCAGAAGACACTTATGAAATAGTACAGAGCATACCATTTTACGAGGAATTCAAAATTTGTTTGATGAAAATCGGGTTTGGAATGACTGAAACATCCAAAACAACAAAAAACAAAGTAAAACAAAGCGATCGTAGTAGGTCCCACACTTTATTTGAATAGCTCTGTTTTGGATACCTCAGCCATTTCAAAACCAATTTTCATCAAATAAATGTCGAATTCCTCATGGAATTACATGTTCTTTCATATATTTCATAAGAAGTTTCTATTATCTCACCTAAAAATGTTAGAAATCTGAAATTACGTCTCAACCAAAACTATACGATCCCTTTAATACATCGCGAATGGTAATTCATAGATCTGAAAAGACAGTGGAGATCTTCAAACCAATTGTAATGAGCTGATGGGATGTGATTCAAGATCCATTACCAGACCAAATACATTAAACATGCTATACTTCCTGGTTTCTTCCAACGAGCTAGCTGCGCTGCACACCACCAGTGGGTGTGTTTATACCGTTTCAACTTAAGATGAATAAATATCAAGAGGCAAAGGAATCAATCAATCAATCAATCAATCAAGAGTGTAAATGAAACCGAAAGAAGCATATGTACGACATAAAACAGAATCATGAGGTAGCTAAGGTGAAACACACGTGACTTTGTCAACTGGTCTACTGTACAGGTGCACACTCAAATAATGGCGTCTACCACAAAGTATATAGGGTCAGGTTGGGTCATAGATGTGTATTGATCCCAAGGCTGCCATTGTTATATATTCCTAGATGTGTGTTTGCCATGATTGTAGTCATGCAAACATTTTGTCCAGCATGTCCAATCTTGTGTGTGTTGTGTGTGTGTGTGTGTGTGTGTGTGTGTGTGTGTGTGTGTGTGTGTGTGTATGTGTGTGTGTGTGTGTGTGTGTGTGTGTGTGTGTGTATGAGTAATTTATGTCGAAGGCCTCACGTGCATGTATTTCACACACTTATGTTCGCCCCTGTATATTTCAAAGTGGATTCAGGTGAATGTTTACCCAAACCATCTATTATTGCTGTGTAAACGTTACAATGGCTTCCTTTTCCGACTATACGAAGCTGTGAGTCATTAACCACATTATGGGGTTAGCTTTTCTTTTTTCTTTTTTTAGTTGACATAAGTCTTAATTTTCTGGTTTGTGGATTTCCGTGCAAAGAAGCACCGTCCGTCAGGTTTGGAGGTGACTGCTTTTGCATCGCAAGGAAATATGTTTTAAAATTCAGAGACAAAAGCTGTAGTCCTACAAAGTCGAGACAAATTGCCCTTTTCTCCTTCATCTGCTCCCAAATAGTGTTAGTGCTCAAAAAAGTTGATCTTCTACGATTTACATGACCTTTCGCATTTATTCAATGAAAGACTTGTTGGAACACAATATTGGCACCTGCTGGTTTATATTGTGTGATGTGAAGTCTCGAGAAATATGCAGGCTTCATTATACAAAATGAATCAGAGGACTGGCTATGACGTCACAGTGATTCCAAAGGATATGCGTAATGTAATTTGCTTGCATTGATGTTGCAGCATTTTTTTTTACAAGTTTTCTTCAAAGATATGTTTTGTAAATTCCTTTCATCCTATATATATATACCACGTTCTTTGTATTGTATTATTCGTCATTAATTAACTATTTTACGCTGCGACGAATAGGTATTCTTATACAAAGAGTGGACTTTCTCATGAACAAGAAATAACTTCTCCTGTACATTATTCTTTTAGTGCGAGTTCAATCGTGTCAACACTTCCGCATCAATACAGAATGATCAACCATGTTGTTTAGAGAAGACGCTTACATAGGCCCTAGCACGAAAATTATACACTCTTAATACCTCACCAAATAACCAATAACCTACAGTTATGCATGATTTGTGACTATAGTGAATCGTATAATTCTTATGACGGCGTATGCCACGATACCTTTTTTACTACCACATTTCGATTAACACTTACATGTATTTCATCTCTCACTCTCTCCCTCTCCCTCTCCCCCCTCCTTCCTCCCCCCCCCCCCCCCCCCCCTGCACAGCCGGATTGTTCTACCGCTGACACTTGAGGAGGTAAGTAATGAGTGTTTGTCCAATTATCACCGTACTTTGGTAAAACGTGCCTAATAATTATCCTAAATAAATATCGTTTCAGCAGGTAGTGTGGTTTGACGTCGTTACTGTTTTCGTGGTTGTTTCTTGGTTATCCCACATGACAGGTATTGATACTTATTATAATTGACTTACGAGTTGTATCTCTCGCGTAGAGCACAATATTGTCCAAATGTTAGTCTCTTATGTATAGTATAGGTAGGAAAATGCCTTTATTGATTATATTCTTTGACGTGTAAAGCAAAATCACATTTTCATCCTGGCCATTTAGGCTTGGCCACTACACCCTTCTTCTGAAATAACGTCTGTGCCTTTCAGTTTCAGATATCACTGGACACCGTGTTAATGACAACCAGTTTCCTTTCCGCCTTAGTAACACAACAAAAATACCGTAGTTAAGTGACCCCGGAAGTTCATGACTGAGCGAGATCTAACTTCCGATTAGTGGCATGGACGTGATGATGCTTGTGGACGTGTATTAAGTCCATGTAGCATGTCTAGGGTTGAGAATAGAATTGGGATAGTGTGATTCAGATTAAAAGGTGGATGATGAAAAGTAATTATACATGTTAGGTCAAAAGTGGATTTTCGGGGCGTAAACAGGTTTGAACAGTGTTGTTGATCACAATGTCTACACTCCAAAATGGTCGCTAGATATATCGAAGTATTATATACAGAACCATGATGTTTTGTCAATTGATTTGTTTAAAAAAAAAATTTCAGTCATAATTGTTATAAATTTACAAACAAAGGACGATACGCAACAAATGAGACATAAAGCTTGGAATTCGTCTTTGATGGTGATGCCTGTGCACCCTAAGTAAGAAAGAATGACCGTAGATTCGATTTTTCTGGCGATTTATTGAACGTTTTTGATGCCTTTTGCAACCAACGATTCGTGGCTTGTAATGAGTGTGCATGTATGCATATTTTGTTTTGCAGCTGAATATCGCCAGCCTCTATACGGTGTGCGCCGTGTCGAAGGCGGAGACTGGTGGGGGAGAAGGAATCGAGTGGGTGGTGAGACGAGAAACCGAGACGGACGATGGGGAGCCGTGCTTGTACACACATAAAATCATTCACATGGAAAGGTAAGTGTGAGAAAGGAACTCCGGCATTCTCCAGCAGAATATTATGGCGGACTAAAAGTCATTCAGACGTGCTCTATCCATGAGTACTCTACGTAAGAATAAGGCCTTGACGGAACAAATCTAATGGTAGGCCTATTTGATTTCACGCAGAGATGATGGCGTGAGTTTTAGCTTTATGTCATTACAAGATTTATACAAAGATTCATGTATTTACCCTTTCTTATTTATTCATTTATTTGGGGGGGTGGGCTGGGTGGTTAGCGGGTGGGGATGACTTGCGTCAAGAATGAATATAAACTGTTCTTAACCTTCATCAAATCCTGAATGTTGATATCATTCCAGACTCGTATTGATCGAATAGATCCCGCTGGGTTTATTTTTACCCTATTCCACAGTTCCATGCTTGATTACAGGTAGGTGGGTGTGTATTTTTTTCACTCCACTGGTCCTTAGGCATTGTGTGTACACGCAAACAAAAGTCTGCGCTGCCGATTATGTTTCACCTCTAGGCGAAAGGGGGCTGCTTGGATATTTAGGGCAGTGAGTTAATGTTACCTCAAAGTATAAACTATTCGTCATATATATATATATATTACTTCAGAATGTACGTAGAATAACATCTAATGAAAAAAATATACATAAAAAGTATGCATGCATAACATCGACAGTATGATAAGGCTCGAAACCCATGGGTAGTTATGATGATATGCGTGATTAACTGGAATGCATTTTGGGCTGTTTGTTTGGGTTTTGGATGAAAAAGAAAAGCCAGCATAAACTCTGGAATTCCGCCAAATCTACCGTCACATTTTACACACTCATATTTTCCCAGGTAGTGTTTTTCCGTTTGTATTATTGTAGGTTCTGCATGCCTGATGCTGCAACAAAATAGACTGTCGCACTAATGATACGATAATGGATGAATCCATTTTTCATGCGTATCAAAAATGTCGTTGCGTAGTCCGGTACAAAAGCACACATAGAATTATAATTGAAGCCTGATGTGGTCCTGCTACAGTCGATTGCAGCAGGTCTGGTAATTGGGCAGGACGATGGAAGAGGGGGAGGTATTGCGGGTCTCAAGATTTCTTTCGGTTCCCGCCCCATCATGTCCCACATTCATCTTAGTGGTCTTGTTCCTGGTATACGTAACGCGGACATTTATATAATACGTATATTCTTAGATACACATTTCCTGTTATACGGACATCCATCGCTGAATACCCGCAGAAATGTATAGCCTAGTCGGTTCGTTGCGAAACAATAACTAGATCTTTCTTTCTTATTTTAATATGGGTATTTGTCATTGAACTGTATGACCCATGGAGTATTGGACCTTTACTGCTCTAACATTATGAGGGTATATATCATACATTTTTTTTTAGGGTCATGCCGTTTGAATGGTAAATGATCAATGCACCGCCCAAAGATGCCCGACGTATTTTCAGTCAAAATTAAGAACTTCACCGTCGAGGCTCACTGACCAACAACATCAACAACAACACCAACAAAATCTTGACATTTCCTAGCAGTTTTGTGTCCGTAGAAGAGACAAAACGTGCACTTTATGGTGAAAAAAAAAATGCACGTCACAACTTAACCTCTGCACATGACGTAAGTTAATGGCACCTGCATTCTCCGTATCAATCGTATCAGTAGTGGAGTCGTATATCCACTGCTCACTAAATGACAGAGCCATGATATTATGATTGCATAATAATTTGAACTTATCACCCTTTCTTCCTTTCTATCCCCACCCACCCCCAGGAAAGTCCCTGGCTTTATACGCATGCTCCTCCCCAGCGGGGCGTTCACGATACACGAGAAAACGACGAACTGTTTTCCCCGCTGTAGAACAGAGTACTCGGTAAGTCTACTTCCCTTATTCAGGAAAACTGTCACTTGTGTAGCTAAGTCACTACATCAAGTAGGTTCATCTCATGAGATGGAAGGACATGAATCAAAAGTGACAACAATCGAAAGTTCGTGGTGCTCTCACCTCCCTCGTTTTGTTTTGGGTTTTTTTTTCTATTGTTTGGTTTGTTTTGAAATGAGCATCATTAAGTGTAAGTCCAAGAAACACAGGTAATCGATACTCATCCGCCATGGACGCAGTGGTAGACTTGCGTACAGGAAACTCGCCGGAGTATTTTGCCTTCCGTTGTTTCTCAAACCAATCGAATAACAAACTATTGCGTACTTGAGATATCAACACTGACCACGGATGGGAATTTAAAACTTGATGCGCTAAGTTTTGTAATTGCTACATATCTGATTTACTTTGGGAATGATCTCTTCACGTGAAATACCTCATTTTTGGAATTGAAAATTTGGAGGGGAAAACCAAAGAAGATCTTGAGGGAAAGTCCATTTCTTTCTCCAGGGTTCACCTTCCTTGAAGCTCGACTGATGAAAATTGGAGGGCAGTATCAAAATCAGTTTCGTTTCTATTGCATGGTACAATGTGTTCCAAAGTGCTACAGACACAGAATGTTGCACAGGACAGTAAATCTACACTTACACATTAAGAATGAAAGGGAAAGGAATGAACCGAATTCAAACACAGACTTGCAAAGTATTGAGAAAAACAACAACAGCAAACTTCTTACGCAGGAACGTCGAGTAAAAAATGGCTCATCTCATATACAAACGAAGCAGCGTTTCATTTCCTATGAAGTAACCCGATGTCGAATGCTATAAAAAAAACTGTGTAACTCTATAATGTAAGCTGTGTCAAAACCTAACCTCTTAACACTGGCATAGATTTCCACTTAACAATGATTCGGCAAGCATAGGAAACTGACCTCATTTCGTAGTCTGCAGGAGTCAGACCTTGTTACCATATTGTTATGGTTTGTATACCTGCACATCCCTATTGCGTTAAACTATAGACGTCACCACAACGCTATAAGCCACCGTCACAGCAGCAATCACCTCTCCAGATTTCTACTTATTGCTATAGTAACTAGTATTGTTACTATTGTTACGATCAGTGGCAGGCCATTGTGCATCGAGTCCCTAGTGTTCAGGACTCGTGAAGCAGAAAGCAAAATAAAAGGACAATGCGAGTATTTACCGTGGCTGTGGGAGGAAGAAAGAATCAAACAAATATGGAGGGAAATCAATAACAGCAATCAGAATAAATGGTAATTGTGCTGTCATGTTTACAGTGGGCTAACCCAGTAACAAGGTATGACAGTAACAGTCTTTCTCAGTCTGTACTTAAGCAGTGGCATCAGCAATATGGTCGGTCGGAAGAATACATTGGTCAGAATTCACGAAGGTGGTACAATTGATACCATGGTTTAAATAATGGACAATTTGTATGGAGCGCCAAGTGTCGCATGGCCTATTTTGTTACGAAATCAGTCATTTCGTCGACGAAATGTTCATTTTGTTAACGAAATGATCATTTCTTCGATGAAAATTTTGTCATTTCAATTGTACCACCTTCGTGAATTCGGCCCTTTTAGTTTAACTAAAATGAAACGTTTGTTGTGTTGATTTTTACTGTGTGTCGCTTCTCGCTGGAGCATATTTCGGTATCTTAGTCGATGCTGAAAAGGGGTCGCGGAACGTGGTGTGGGGGGGGGGGGGAGGAGCGGTTTGGAGGGAAGTACGTGGTGGAGGAGCGATTATTATATAAGATACTCACTTTACCTCAAACAAATCTTGTATGGGAAACAGGGATGTAGCTGATTTGTAAGGACTTTTCTATGTTTCGTTTTTAAGACATTTAAAGTGCGTTTGTATTTGTCTGTCGTTTTGTGTGTAAGAAGGAAAATAATATGTGAACTTTTTTGTTGCGTTTCCTGGTGTTCGTTCTGTTGCGTGCAGTTAGTTTCAGACGGGATTTATCTCCCTCCCTTTCCTGTTCTGCCCCCCCCCCCCCACTTCTTTCCAACCCTGCATGCATGGTGTACCAGAATGCAATCCCATAATAGCTGTATAAAGCACAGTGGGCAGACGTTTCCTCGTTTCCCGATCGATTGGTTCGCCCTTATGATCGAGACAAACCAGAACACTTCCTCATCAGTTCTTTTCAATTGTAATTCATGTAACCCATGATCGTACATCAGTGCACTTTTGTTTATGACATGAATGTTATAGGACTATAACAGCGTCCCGCTAGAAACGATACACTCCTTTAAGCTTCATGCGTATGAACGTCTTTGAGAGGTTTTATTACATAATACCACGATGTCAACAGCCCGTGAGTTTAATACAGATCATGCGGGTACTATAGTGTATTACCGAAAAGTGGTAAGCAAAATTGTTGCGTGACTTTGACTAACTGTGACACCACGTGACAGTTTCTGTGCTTTGATAGTCAACCACTAGAGCAAATTGGAAGCGTGTGATAAGCCTCGTGCAATATTCTCACAAACTTATTTGGTCTTTTGATGATGTCCCTTCAAGCATTTCACATTCAAAATTTCACCCGTAGATGTTCTTTTGTGTCACATTTATGTACACGTTTTACATAAGATCGTATATGACATAAACTAAAGGACGTGCGAGTTTACAACTACAGTGATGCATTAAATGTATAGTTTAAATCGGAGAAACTTGAAGGAGACTTTACCAGTTCTGTCATAGAGTTGTGAATACAATTTGACATGTCTGTCAAGCAGTACTGGAGGGGTGCTTCTGCTGTTGAATGGAAGTCATGTTTGGTTTTTGTTTGTTTGTTTGTTTGTTTGTTTGTTTGATTGTTTAGGTTGATGGAGATGGAGTAACCTATACCAAAAAAAGCTTATAGCTTGTACCGTGTGGTGTCCTCACGCAGGAAAAACAGAAATAAAACAGATGAAATTACAGAAAGAAACAAAATGGCGAAACTGGAAGAGAAAGTGGTTGAGAATGCTAGATATTTTCCGGCTCCCTGACTTGGGTGAATGAAGGCAGTGTGGGTCATCTGCTGTCATGAGGCACAATAAAACCACATTTTTATGGCTTCTTTCAAATGAAGTCGATACCCTGAAAGTGAGCTGTGGGTTTACTCAAGAGTAACATCGCGAATGATAGATGCTATGCGTCGACGCTGTTGCAGTTTACTGTCCTGTTAACATAAGAAACATTTTAAAAATGTACGAATATTTGTAAAAAAAAAAGTAATGGACGTGTCTGCTCCCTTTGTTTTAAGCAATGATGCAGACTGATTTAATTGACAACAGAGTGTATATAGTGTGTATTTATATGGAGGGTTAGAGTTGTGCAGAATAAGTTCGCGTATGTCATCGTCAAGATGTGATACCTTCTGCAGTAAAGAATTTTGATGAGGACGAAGTGAGGAGGTGAAGCAGAAGGAGAGAAAGAGGAGGATGAAGAGAGGAAGGAGGATGCAAGTGGACAAGCGATTGGATGAAATTCCAGTGCCTAAGCAGTATTTTACGGCTATGACGTGTATAGAAGATGTGAGCTATCTTCTGTATGCATCCAGTACAATACATGCTTCAATATTTCTTTTTAGGAGAGTTTTTTTGTGTTGTTTTGTGTTTATTTGTTAGTTTTTTGTTTGTTTGTTTTTTCAAGCACATACTGTCCAATTTGTACTGACGCTTATCCGGACATGCACCCTTGTTTTCACTTCTGAAAATAGAACACTTCACAAGTTATCATAATCATATAACATTCTATTCGCAGAACCCAGGTTACATGAAGGACAACTACTCTACAGTGGTGGAGACCATCAGCATAGCAGACGACAGAGGGGAGATTGACAATGTAAGCAACTCACATGTCATTTTCCTTCCGTGTTCCCGCCATTTTGAGTTGCCGAATAAAATGTCGATGATGAAGTGGTAATGAAAATGTTAGTGACGATGATAATTATGATGATTAATAATAATAATTATACTGATGGTAATAATAACCATCATAGTAGACGTGATAACGATAATGATTTTTATTATTACACTGCAAAAAGTCCGGTGTTAAATATGAAACACCGAGCTGGTGTTAAATTTCCGGTGCTCATTCATGGTCTTAGATTAACACCTCCGGGTGTCATTTCAAAATATAAAATTGTTTTTTTGAATACTAGTAGTTTTTTAGGGACTGAATTTCTTGTTAATTCTGAACAAGACGATGAAGAATTTTCCGATAAAGTACTTGATTTTTGGAAAAAAAGTGTTAACACATTTACACCACAGTAACACCAGTTGGTGTGGTCTCCTATTAAAGCTGGACGGGTGTTATACCATTGAAATTAACACCACCATATCAAATCAACACCAGGCGGTGTCATTAATGAATTAACTCTAGCGCAGTGTCAAAAATATCACCAGCCACAGTGTCAAATTAACACCACGAAGTGCCAGGTGAACACTTTTTAACACCGTCACAATACATTTTCTACACCTGTGGGTGTGGTCCTTTATTGAAGCTTGATCGGTGTTAGATTTAACACCCATGGTGTTAAATCTAACACCAATTTTTTTACAGTGTATGGGGTCGATTATCGTCATAACTTTAACGTTTCCCCTCTATTTCTTAGCCATTTTTGTACATCCATAATTATGAATAACTGCCAAAAGAAGCAGTAAAATGTTTGTTAAACTTGCACTGAAGTTCTAAATTGTAGACAACAAACAGAACGTGAGAGTAAATTGCCAAATGAGAAACAGAAACGGGAAATCCCCTCTAGAGATATGCACGGTTATTTCACTTCACATTTCCTCAATCGATAATACTGGACGGTTGTATCCGGTGAGATTGTGTGGGAAAGTTTTTTGCGCAAAGAATATGCTCTGCGCTTTGTCTTTGTGAATAGCATGTTTTAATGATTTTTCCTATCATTATTAATGAATAGTGCTATATATACCCTGTGCATCATAACAATATAACAAATACATCAATAATGAAAACTCCGCCTTATGTTCAAAATGAGTGTAGCAAAGAATAATGGGAAACGTGAGAACAAGGATTGAAATGTTTCATTAAAGATTACACAGAAAAAAAGTGACGGGGTTTTGAAGTTTAACAAGCAAAGTGGGGATGACATTATTTCACTTTGCTCACTAAAGGCAACATGGAGTCGAGTCTTTAAGTTAAGCCGTCTTTTTGGCATGTATTCGCATCAAACGTATTTACCGTTAAAATGCATGCAGGATAACTTGCGATTTCGAGCGTGTGTAGAGTCAAATCGTATAATATGTGTGTATCAGTGGTGATGCTATTATAGTGTTCTTACCTTCCAAACCCTTGTTAAATTCATTCAATTACAATGTATTATAGCCACCATCAATAACTACATATATAAAGAGTACTGGTATTAGTAGTAGTATTATTACAAATGATAAACTGATTATAGGCCTACATTTTTATTTTTCACTGTTATCACAATCATCATCGTGTGGTTTGACATTGTTTTAATTGTCATTCATTGACTAAGCCATCGCACAATGGAAATGGAGATCGTTTTGGCGCTTACATCTCTTCCTCTCCCCCTCTCTCTTTTATCTGTCTTCTCTTTCCTGTCCTCTGCCCTACTTCTTCTTTCCTCATCAAGGTATTCGATCTGGGACCAGAAGAACTGTCCAGGAGAGAGGTAGTCAACATCGATATCATCAACGACAGGATACCGAACTCGGTAAATAAACGAACACTCCCTACAAGGGGGCTAATAACGAGGAACTAGTTCGAAGTTCAGAGTCCGGTGACTTCATGATGTACAGTTCACGCAGCTTAAGAAATGTCTCTAAGCTTGTTTGTTCACCATCAATAGTATCTGTAGTTGAATAATATTTACTGTATATCTGTACAGTGTACATCACGAAAAATAACAAATTTATTGATTACTTTTTTTATGATACGACATTTTTACTCTGTAAACCAGTCCTTTGGTAATCCAATTCAATGTGTCAAAAGTTGCGAATCTGGGTAGAATCGTGTAAGTGCGAACATAAATAATTGTAATGAATCCTTTACTGACAGTAGACTGAAATCTTTTTTTTTTCTTTTTTTTTTCTTTTATTTTTTTGTATCCCGTCGTCATATTTCTATCACTGTCAACTCCTTTCTACATCTGTCTGACCTCCTTAAAACAGTCCCTGAACAGATCTTAATCTAAAATCTAAAATGGTGGTCATTTGGTGATGGTGATAGTGATGGCGATAGTGATGGCAACGAGGAGGAGAAGGAGGAGGAGGAGGAGGATATTGATACCCGAGGTGGTACTGCCGGTATAAGTTATTTCAAAGTTGAGTATTCTTTATTGAGATGTGAATATTTTCTCATTTGTTCGACGTAGGAATCTCAGTTCAACACCGACCCGTCCAAGGTGACGTTCCAAAAGGTGAAACGGGGACCCTTTGGACGACACTGGCAGGTATGCAGGCTGTTTTCATTAGTATCACCTCCTGAAAGTACAGTGTAATCCAGCTTGCTCTTTTGGCAAAGCATTCAAAACCCTCATGGACCTTCCACAGTGCTTTCTAACAAAGCACAACTTTGTAAAGAATAAGCGAAACACCAACTTGATAACCTTTGATGCCGCGTGTTCGTGTTGGTAGTAATCCACTTTGATCACCTTAAAGCCTCATATTAACGGTGCGATAATGATGCTGATGATAATAATAATGATAATGATAATAATAATAATAATAATAATAATAATAATAATAATAATGATAATAATAATAATAATAATAATAATAATAATAATAATAAAAGTAATAATAATAATAAAAATGACAATAATAATAATAATTATTCTGAGTGTTATTGTTATTAGCATTATTATTATTAGTAGTAGTAGTATAGTAGTATTTTTGTTATCATCATTTTCATTATCATAACTATTGCAGTTGTTTTTGAACTATTCGTTTGTTTACTACTGTTATTATCATTGTCTTGGAACTTATATATGTGGTAGAAATTTGTATTTTGATTACTACAAGTCACGGCTGACAAAAATTCTCTTTGCGCCCCCTTGCAGGACACGTGTACGCCCGTTTTGTGCTGCTACAAACTCGTCAAGACTGAGTTCAAATGGTTCGGCCTCCAAGAGAAAATCCAAGCACAAATCAAAAAGGTAACCAGTGCCCATAGATACGTGTATTGTATGAGGAAAAAAAAACTTTACATTTTTTACAACGACGATAACAAGCTGCCGTATGTAATCGAGTATCAGTTGGCAATATTAACTTTTGTATTCTGTGTGTAATTAATAATAATAAAGATATAGATAGTAATAATAATAATAATGATAATAATAATAATAATAATAATAATAATGATAATAATAATAATGATAATAATAATAATAATTATAATAATAATAATAATAATAATAATAATAATAATAATAATAATGATAATAATAATAATGATAATAATAATAATAATTATAATAATAATAATAATAATAATAATAATAATAATAATAATAATAATAATAATAATTCACATTTATGACTTTTGTAATATCTACATGAAACCTACATGAATAGACACACAGATACATACATAGGGTATGTATAATTCATTTACAGCATCTGTTTATGTGTGTGTGTTTGGTAAATAATATAGTTTGTGTAGCATGTACGGATTTTCTCTTTATGCCGAAAATTTTTAACTATAAAAAGAATGTTGAAATACGGAAAAGAAAAATAATTTGAGTCTACCGGGATTACCCTTTGAGCAATTGCAACTGAAAATTTAACAAGAATTAGTTTCCAATCGTTTATTTTTAACAGCCTTTATTGTTATAGTGTGTAAGATTTATTTGGCACACAACGCGTTCAAAACCAACACGTTAAGTTTTGTCGTCATTTAATCATTGAAACAGGGTTCTGTATGTCATGTCACAAGCATATTCTAAATCCGTAGTACTGTAGCTGGAAAATACGACTACGTCAACAGAAAATTCACATCATTGACTTCGAAATAGATTGTAAATCATTTCTCGTTGAAAGCGAAACCGAACCTTTCAAAGAAAAAGAGAAACAAAAAAATTCTAGATTTGTCTGTGGCAGACTGTCCGTTCACTCACTTCGTCCGCTCCGTTGTTATCCTCTCTCTCTCTCTCCCTCTCTCTCACTGCAGTCCATGCGAAGGCGGTACTTGAGATTTCACCGTCTGCTCTACAGCTACCTCGACCAGTGTCACGGAATGACCATTGCTGACATACGCCAGCTAGAGACGGAAACGCAACAGCGACTGGACGAGGTGAATGAACTATTTGACATCTTCTGATGGGGGTAGCTTTTCAATGCGATTTTAGCGTCGATATATGCACGTTGAACTAATATTGCACTAATCATGTCATCCCTTCGTTACTTGCGTCTGTTATGACCAAACCCAGGTCTGACATGTTGCTTCAGACTTTCGACGGAACTATTCTCAGTGATCCTGCATGTTTTGTTTTGTTTTGTTTTTGTTTTGTTTTGCTTTGCTTTGCTTTGATACTTGTAATGTTTGTATTTTTTTATGTTACTTAACAGATTCCAAAAAAGAAACTTAGGAGGGGTAAAATTTTTTATTATCACATTCTTATAACTGCTGTCCGATATTATAGTGTATAGAGGTGACCCTAAAATATTGGAAGCACAGTGCTTTCATTCATCGTTACGGTAAACCTGCTATTCACGTCTGTTAGGGTATCAATGTCCTCTGCAAACAAAGCGATCAAACGCCCATTCAGGAGTTAGCTAATGAACGAATTCAAATTTGGGATCATATGATTGGATAGTCCTTGTTTGAAATACAAGTTTTGGAACTTTTTTTTTAATACCACAGCACCTTAATGTCATTTATGGTCTCTTACCACTTTTCCTTTTGTTTTTGTTTTACAGATGAGGGAACGTAACGGGATGACGTCACAGCAAGCACATTAAATCACAGGATTTGGGGGCCTGGAGGAGAGAGGGGTGGGGGAAGGGGGATCTGATGGCCTTGACCGAATGACGTTCCCCCTTCACGTACTCTTAAACTGCAGCTAGATTACAATATGACGGGGTAGAATTAAATAAATTTGTTTATTGACTGTACAAAAAAAAAATATGGTTGTCGGTGAATTGATACGCTTTCAGTCGTAAATGAAGTCAGTATTCAAACCATGTAACCCCAAGGATTAGAGGTATGAAATTGACGCTCAGTTGTTGTAACTTTACATCCGAAATTATATTGTAAGTCTATATATCATAATAATCATATTAGGCTATGGTTTTAGTGATATAAAGATATTTAAATAGTTTATCTCTGTATCAGGGATGAGTACTATGTAGCATAGCATGTATTTAACCGGAGCTGCCAAGTTTACGTGATTCTGATGGAGACTCCCTGATACCTTTACTATTTCTTCAAATCATGTCTACTCTTAGGAATCTCCTTGATTTTGATTTGTGAATGCTGGCAGCCGTGATTTATGTCGCGTAGCACACGACACTATTTATTTGAAAGATACGCTGTAATGATTCGAAGTGCCATTCAGTATAGACAATACTGCAGTAGTCTAGCTGCAACAATTGAATAGAGTGCATAGCAATTACTGAAGAGATAGTTATCGCTCTATGGTTTGAGTGATGGGACCACGGATTCTTTTCATTGATTGTCTCCATAATCAGCTCACACGACACACACACAGAGTCACATACACAAAAATTATGGATACACACACGTATTTTAACCATTATAGAAGAATTAGATCATTGTATAACGAGTGAGTTAAATTACTAGGCCTGTAAATGAAATGATCACGTTCCGCATTTTTAAATCCTAACATATCGTGAGTGGGTTGGCGACACACGCATATTGCATCGCTCCGTTACGAAGTCTGTTTGATGCATTTGTTGAGACCTGTGTAGAAAATTGATTTGATAACGGCTCTGTGAAAATGGAAGATTCTGCATGTTTTTACACCCGGGTCACACAATCGTCTATGTGCGTCCAAGTACCATGATATTACACGTGACTTCAAGTAAATACTTTTCCCATTGAAAACGGGAAGACACTTTAAATCACTTTGCGTGAGCCGTAGCACTGTGGGTGTTTTTCTTTTTTTTTTTTCAAAGTTTTTTGGACTTAAAATATACGAGTTAAAGCAATTTTTATCGCTGCATTCTCCGATGATAGCATCGGGCTTACACGTTGTGTAATGGAGGTAATTTACTCGAACTTATTACGCCCAACCCGACCGTAGCATCATTGTGCTACTAGTATTGGTAGTTGTACCGTCCATTTTCCCTCTGCGCTAATGTCGTAATTGTTCCATTATGAGGTAACAATGAGTGTGTGTAATGTTCACATTCAACAATGCAAAAGATTGTTCGGTGTGAGGAGAAACGTCGAACACGGACAGTGATTGGATGGTACTATATTTCTTGCATTTCATACGTATCAGTGGAAAATGATTTTCTGATGAATTATTGAATGTCGGATTGAATTTCACTTTTGCCGCATTTGTACTTGCCGCACTGACAAAAAAAAAAGAAGCTTTTCAGCCATTAAGTATGAGATCAAGAGTTATCTTGACTATGTGAATGAGATCTATTCTCCGCATAATTCTTATCCTGTTGTTTTAAGCAATGTTTCTCATATGATGTGTACCGGGGCCTCTCAAAAGGAGGCCTACGCCTGTAACCAAGCACCTACACAATCTGATGACATGCATTGTTATTGAATCAATATATTTTTAAAGGATGTATTTTTCTTTTTTTTTATGCATTTTGACACCTGTGTTTAATTCGTTGTTCATCCACTTGCTCTCTGAGAATCTTGTCATGTTTTGATTTTTTTTTGACAAAACATGATTTTAGTGAAGGCAGTGGTGTATGCTACAGAATTGCTACACGCGCCGGACGACGTAATGCCGAGTACAAAATTAATGTGCAATGATATTGAACAATCACGTCGGAAGATGCTAGTGTAGTGCTTCCCATATTGGTTAGCGCCACATACTGTTGTAGAACCTCTATGGATAGCGCCCTCATTGTCTGACTTGACTGCGTATAGAGCTATGATTGCCTGCTTTTTGGCTTGAGTTCTAGCTGCCTTAGCTCTGCCCGATTATGCTGTTTTGTCATGATGTGCAGTCGTCCGAAAGACAACATAACGCTGTCAGACAATCAGAAGTCTTTCTAAAGTCATGCTAATGAATAATTATGTCAAAGGAGCTATAATTATGATCGACAAAGGGTGAGGAAGACAGTAACGAGAGAGGAATGAATGCGCTGGTGAAATCGAGTATGCTGCATTGAGCTGATACACGAATCTAGATTCATCGCCACCTTTATCGTATTTATCTGTATGCCTTTAATGCATTTATTTATATTACTCATGTAAGTGAGACAAAAGGTCTCAAATAAAACCGTAACTCGCACAGCTGCATACATATTTTTACTTATGACTGCGTGATTGTTCTTATGGTGATAGATATGACATGTGGTTGCGTTAGAACAAAACAAAACAAAAACAGAACAAGACTTAGTCCTCCAAGAGTTAGACATCAAGAATGCATGGCATCGTAGAATCATTTCCTTTGTCTCAATCTGTCACTTCAATATTATTATTGTTATTATTATTATCATATATATATATATATATATATATATATATATATGGATTATCAGTCGTCGAACGCACTTTGGTATAAAATAAGATGTACGACCATGCACAGTGTGGTAGGGGCGGATCCAGGAATTCTGTAAAGGGGGGCGCAACTAATATTTCTGGTGCCACTTCCGGGTTTCATTTCATTTTTTTTTCTTTTATTTCTGTCGTTTTTAACGAACAATAAAAGGGGGCGTGCGCCGGTTGCGCCCCCTCTGGATCCACCACTGGTGTGGTAAAGAAGATAATGAGTCACGTGACATCTGTCAATGAAGCATGAATCGTACTATTGAAATGTGCATAGATATAAAATATGCTATAGATGTTATTTTCTTACAGAAATATCGAAATATCAGAGATATCGAATACACACACACGCACGCACACACACACACACACACACACACACACACACACACACACATAAACTAACAACACGTCATGTATATAATTATATGTATATATATGTATTATAACGTTATACACATACATATCAATATACTTGTATGTACGAAAATTTTGCAGAGCCCGTCAGAGGCCCGTGTAACACCATTTGATGAGCAATCAATGAGATTATGACTTTCCTATAGCAATAATGTGATTCTGACTGCACATTTTTGCTATCTTTTCTTGTTTGTACACTTTATTATCGGGCCGAGTGAAATATGAATTCACTCAATTTAGATTGTGAAATTCTCGAAACATACCTTTCTGATGTAGTGTCAAGTACCATTAAGTATGTCAGAACGATCTCATTAAATCTATATTAAAACCTTGAATTAATATTACAGCTTCGAAATGTTGTACATGCTAAGGCACGTGTGCTGTGATAGCGTGTCGTAACTCGCAAAACAGCGGTTACAAGAAATAATGTTGTAGAATAAGATTCAAATTACCTTTCTTACTCAGTTCTGAAGAAAACATTGAATGTTACAATGTCTTTTTTCTGTATGCAAAACACTAAATATTTTCTGCTAGAAAGAAAAAAAGATAATTACATTTTTCGTAATGTTGTCATTTATTAAAGCAAGCAAGCAAAACAGAAACACAAAAGATGAATACATTTCCGCAAAACACCCAATGGTTTTTGTATCCCATACCAACTGGAATCTAATTCATAGACTGATTGTTGTTGTTGTCAGTCATCTTGTGTATTCTATATTATGCATGATGTAGAATGACTTTTATTTGTACCTGAATTTTGTACCTGAAAAAAATAAAACAACAACAACAACACAATAGCTGACATAAACGAGTACTGATCTGCCCTCCCGCAAGAAATATAAGAAGCATTCTGGCGTGGCGAGGTGTGCCATGGGTCATACTTGGTCAAGAGAATATTAGGCTGATATAGTTCTAAAAGAGTAAACGTGACGTAGAAGGCACACGAACGTTATTTTCACATCAGATCTCGGTTTCTATTCATTACATCTAGTAAGCGTCGGCAAGATGGCGTAGCGATAAGAGAGCCAAAAAAGAAATGCTGCGTCTATTACGTAATAACACAGAGTCACAAGACTATACCACATTAAAAACACTTTTGCAGAATTGCTGTAGATAATTCAAACAGACACAGATGTAAATGAATTCTTAGTGAAAAAAAAAAAGAAGAAGCATGCGGGTGACTCGAAATACACACGAGTTCTGATATTGCTCACGAGTACCGTTATCAGCATCGATAATTCTACTCAAACACAGATGAAATATAAATTAATTCTATTCATTCTCAAAACGACCAAAAAACAAAACAAAACAAAACAAAGCATGGAGCACCATGTAAGTGAAATGCACTAAGCAAGAATCAAAGTACCTTCTTGCTCATTTGAAAGGATCTACACTCTAAAAACAAACAAACAAACAGGAAAGTCTGTAGAAAGCATGTGTCGATGTTGTAAATGTACTTAAAAAAATAAAATGTACCAAAGAAACCACTCAGCTGTCTATTTCAGTATGAGGTGGTAGACAGTGAGGTAGTAAACATAAACCTTGTTTTGATAATTGGTATAGGTGAATGAGATCCAGATATTCTTCCATCTTGTGTGTGTTTTCTTTCTCTGTCCGCTTTCAATACCTCGCATACTGCAACAATCACCCCTACCCATAATAAGAAAAACGTTCATATGATAGTCTTTTATCAAACATGAACATAGCTCTATGGTTAACCAGTCGATTTCTTTCTTTTTTTTCTGCGCGGATAAGTTTATAGTCAGATACCATAGTAAAAGTAATTGCAACGTACTACTGCTTATCAAGGAGTTCGCCTAGTACCTTATCTCCTGCATACATAAAATGCACTCCGTCCAAGGTCCACACTACAGCCCATGCAACACTTAGCAAGATGTCGGCAGCGATGATAGAAAGAGTTTACTGAAACCAAGGAGGTACAGCTCCTTGGAAAAACTTCAAATATCCTATTTACACAAAGGAAACCATTTGTCTGTATTGATCGAGCTATCTGTCTGGCTGGCTTGTTAGCTATTAAGAAACAGTAGTTCCTCGTCTTTAAAAAAAAAAACACAAAAAAAACAAAGCAAAACAAAACAAAACAAAAACTTATAGCTGTGGGCCATCTAGCGTTCAGTTTACTATTCATCTATCCACCAATCTCTCAATATCATCTAGGAGTTAATCCATATTTTTAGCTAGGTGACTATCTTTATCCTCGCAAATCCCTTTGCAGATATACATCTCTCTCTTTTTTTTTTTTTGGGGGGGGGGGGGAGGGAGTTGTTGGCGATCCAGCTATCTTTCTTTCTATATCTATATTTACATATTCATTAACCATTCTATACAAAATCTGGTAATCATTTATATTCTGTGATAATTACAGTCTGTTGAAAAAAAAAATTCTCAAAAAATATGCACTTCAAAGGATAAGCTGACCTTTTTGTCTTTTTTTAACACCCTGTGACCTGAACACTGTATGTGAGAACGTCAGATGATCTATACTTTTACTCCAAGCACCTTGATGACTGCATCACGTAGCGCGTAGAATTCCTCTTTGTAGTTGTAGACTTGCGCGTTGACGCGAAGATATTTCTCCTTCTCGTCGCCCGTGACGGCCACGACCACGCCCTCTTTGGCTATCTCTTCGCAGAGGTCCTTGTGTCCGTCGGGATGCCAGAACTGCGCCAGACGCCGCGTCTTCGGCAGAGTGACGAGGCACATAAAGGGCGCCCTCACCCTCTTCTCCAGTTTGATACACTTCGTCTTCCACGCGTCGGCAAGCATCTCGGCGGCCCAGAACGTCAGCTCCGAGTTGTACGCCGTGATCCGTTCCTGTGTCAGACCCAACAATGCCTTCATTTTAGTAAAAGTCACTGTTGCCCAATTACTTTATCTATAGAAAAGTTAATGTAGATGTAACAGATATTTCAAATTTATGACAAAGAATGGAATTGTCACTTTGTGTATCACCATATTGGCAACGCGGTATACATGCATTTTTGACAAACTCATCTCGGCATAACCTTGAGACAAGAGCGGTCCCTAGCGGAAGACAATTTGTCACAAGAGTATTCCAAGTAAATTTGTACATAGGCCTACGTGGTCACATGGCCGTCACAATGATGTTCACAAGGGAAGCACGGCAATAAATATCCTTAGACTCACTTGAAATGTCAGTGGGTGGGACAAAAGTAGAATAGTCGTTGTCTGAACTGAATGGGGTGTGAAGCAAATCAGCTCGATAAAATTAAAAAGTCAAAATGAACACAGATGATTTTTCCAACATGCTGCACCGTCCCCATCCCCCCTCCGCCGCTGAATGAAATGGTAAATAGACACACATTAGTATACAAACAACCATTACGATGGTAATAAAGATATCAAGTATCACTCACCAAGCCGCCCAAGTAGTGGAGGTAATCTATCGCATGTCCGGCCATATAATAGGGGATGTAGTCTTTGGTGCCCGTATAGTGGAAACGCTCGTGGAGGTCCTCGGAGAAGGTGTACCGGGATGACACGGCGGCGCGCAGCCAGTGATGGTGCTCTGGACGCGCGTAGAAGAGCGAGCAACCGCGGGGGCAAAACAGCCACTTGTGAAGATTACCTAGTATAGTCACGTAGATCCGAAAAGACATACACGCCCATGAACACAGACAC